>JARZZO010000005.1:39332023-40576398 GCA_030544215.1 Zantedeschia hybrid cultivar
TAGGTGACGCTCAAACACAATTTGAGCAAACGGCTTTGTCAGTGGATCTGCTACATTATCGACTGATGGAACTCTTTCCACTACTACATCTCCTCTAGATATGATCTCTCTGATAAGGTGAAAGCGCCTCAGAGTATGCTTCGATTTCTAATGAGACCGCAGCTCTTTCGCTTGCGCAATGGCTCCATTGTTGTCACACAACAGCGAAACAGGCTCAGAGATGCTGGGAACTACGCCGAGGTCGGTGATGAATTTCTTCAACCACACTGCTTCCTTTACAGCTTCAGCTGCAGTGATGTACTCAGCTTCAGTCGTCGAATCAGCAGTGGTTACTTGCTTGGAACTCTTCCAGCACACTACGTCTCCATTCAAAGTAAACACGAATCCAAATGTTGACTTGCTATCACCTAGATCTGACTGGAAACTCGAGTCTGTAAAGCCTCGTAGTTTCAAGTCACCTCCTCCATAGACAAGAAACATATCCTTAGTTCTTCTCAAGTACTTAAGGATACATTTCACTACCTTCCAGTGCTCTTCGCCTGGATCAGCCTGAAATCTGCTTGTAACACTTAGAGCAAATGCAACATCAGGCCGTGTACATAGCATGGCATACATGATACATCCTATGGCAGAGGCATAGGGTATTCTATCCATGAATGCCCTCTCATCAGGAGTCTTAGGAGACTGCTCCTTTGAGAGACTAATTCCATGTCTCATCGGTATGAGACCTCTCTTGGAATTTTCCATGCCAAACCTTTTGACTATGGTATCTATGTACAAGGATTGGGTCATTCCAAGCATCCTCTTTGATCTATCTCTATAGATCCGTATTCCCAATACGTAGGATGCTTCTCCCAAATCCTTCATGGAGAAGTTTTTCGACAGCCAGATCTTTACTGATGACATCATGGCTACATCATTCCCAATGAGTAGTATGTCATCTACGTAAAGAACTAGAAAAGTGACTGCACTCCCACTGGTCTTCTTGTACACACAAGGGTCATCTTCATTCTTAATGAAGTCATAAGACTTGACTGCCTCGTCAAATCTTATGTTCCAGCTCCGAGAAGCCTGCTTCAGTCCATAAATGGACCTCTGAAGCTTGCACACTTTATCTGGAGACTCTTTAGATGTGAAACCTTCTGGTTGTATCATATACACCTCCTCCTCAAGGTTACTATTGAGGAAGGCAGTCTTCACATCCATCTGCCAGATATCATAATCAAAATGTGCAGCAATGGCGAGTAGAACTCTGATCGACTTTATCATGTCAACCGGTGAGAAAGTCTCGTCATAGTCAATTCCTTGCCTTTGACGATATCCCTTTGCCACCAACCTTGCCTTATAAATGTCGATCCGTCCATCAACATCGATCTTTCTCTTAAAGATCCACTTGCAACCGATGGGTACAATACCCTCGGGCAAGTCCTCCAAGTTCTAAACTTGGTTGGTGTACATGGACTGGATTTCTGAGTTCATGGCTTCTCGCCATTTCCCGGCTTCTGGGCCTTCTATGGCCTCCTAGTAGGTTTTAGGATCATCATCCTCATTATATTCTACCTTAGACTCACCTTCAGCGATATGTCCCACATATCGTTCGGATAGTCTAGGTAATCTACCAGATCTACGAGGCTCATGTGTGTGTACCTGAACAGATTCAGGAACTGATATCTCATCTGATGATAATGCAGCTGTTTGAGGTTCTGGAACCTCTTCCAGTACTATTTTACTCCCACTGTCCTCCTGGAGAAGGTATTCCTCTTCCAAGAAGACAGCTTTCCTGGCGACAAACACCTTTTGTTCACCAGGATGGTAAAACTAGTATCCAAAGGTTTCCTTTGGATATCCCACAAAACTCTATTTATCAGTTCGTGATTCTAGCTTGTCTGGATCATGCCTCTTTACATGAGCAGGACAACCCCAGACTTTAACATGTTTAAATTCTGGTTTCCTGCCTTTCCATATCTCATATGGAGTAGAGGCCACAGACTTGCTGGGTACTCTGTTCAGTAGGTATGCTACTGACTCTAGAGCATACCCCCAGAGGGACACTGGTAATCCCGAAAAGCTCATCATGGATCGCACCATGTCCAACAAGGTGCGATTCCACCTTTCTGATACACCATTCATCTGTGGTGTATATGGAGGGGTTATCTGAGAAAGGATACCATTATCCTTTAAGAATTGTGTGAAATTAGTACTCAAGTATTCTCCTCCTTGATCTGATCGAAGAGCTTTAATACTCTTTCTTAACTACTTCTCTACCTCATTCTTGAACTCCTTGAACTTCTTAAATGCTTCCGACTTGTACTTCATTAAGTGCGCATAGCCGAATCTTGAGAAGTCATCGGTGAACGTGATGAAGTATGAGTAGCCACCTTTGGCTTGGGTGGATATAGTACCACATACATCCGAATGTATTAGTTCCAGAATGTCCTTGGCACGTTCTCCATGTCCAGTAAATGGAGATTTTGCCATCTTTCCCATAAGGCAGGATTCATATGTTGCAAACGATTCATAATCGAATGCTGTTAAGTAACCATGCTTATGCAACTTTTGCAACCTGCTTTCGCCAATGTGCCCAAGTCTACAATGCCACATATAGGCTTGGTTCACACAATTCTTACTCTTCTTAAAAGCTTTATCAATTTGAAGATTGTAATAAGAAACATCTAACAGATATAGACCGTTGACTAAAGATGCTGAAGTTATTGATTTATTACCATAATAAATCGAACAACTTCTATTTTCAATAGTCAACCTATATCCCATCTTGTCCAAACAAGATAATGATGTGATGTTCTTTATTATGCTAGGAACATAATAACAATCCTCTAAAAGTAAGGCGTCTCCTGATGGAAGCTTGAGGTTTGCTGTCCCAACAGCAATCGCCGGAACGTTTGCGCCGTTTCCTAGCCTCAATTCCACCTCGCCTTGTCTCAGCTTGGTCTACTTGTCAGCATCTGCGCATCATGACAGATATGAGAAGCACATCATGTATCTAATACCGAAAATGCGGAATCTCTAACTGACAAGTTGATATCTATCATATAAATATCTGAAGCTTCAGACAGCTTCACTCTTCCATGAGCTTTATCGTTAAGGAACTCCTTGCAATTCCTCTTCCAGTGACCATACTGCTTATAATAGAAGCAGTCACCCTTCACTACTCTTTTAGCTTTGTCCTTCGATCCTTTATCGTTAGCTGTCATCTCTGCTTCAGGGGCATCCACTGCCGATAAAGCTGGAGGATCAGCTCCAGGGACAAAGTCAATGTGCTCAGATCTGAAGACATTCTTCAGGTTTCTGAACCAATCCGAGTAGATCAGGTAAGTCAAAAGGGCATCAAGTATGCCGCGGAGTGGGTTATTCGACGACGTAATTCCCTACAGGAGATAAGTAAAATCTATTTAGCAGATGTTCAATTATTAATTTTAAAACAAGACATGGTCTTTTGTTCAAGTTTAACTCCCACTAATTTTCCACGGACTGTATAACCCCCAGTTATATAGAACGGGAGACGCCGACAGTCTCCTAGTGGGGATCATAATCTCAATGACTTGCACTACAGTCTTGTGGATAGCACAACAAACTGTAATACAATCAGAGAGCACCCAACTCATGGGACTTGCAACTCCTTGCAATATCTGATCATAGCTTCGGTCCCTAGAGATTTAATGGTCTTGTGGATAGTACAATAAACTACTAATTCTGGTCTAAGCTAACCATCGTTACGCGACGAACATAGATTTGCATGCAGCCCTTGTGGATAGCGCAACAAAGCTACATAGTTCCTCTACCCTGATCATATAGGCATCTAATGCCATAGCCACAGTTTCTCCTCCTAATTAAACAGGCCTTGTGGATAGCACAACAAACCTGCCTAAAGTGATTCGAATCCTATGACTATAACGATGGTGGACCACGCAGTAAGTTCTTAACTACTCGCGTTACGGCTTAGAGTTTATCTGAGGGTATTTAGATAACTTTTATCTTGGTCTCTCCTAGGTGATAGTATAAAAATATATCGTATATATTTAGTAAATACTATACCTGCTTTGATTCATAATCAAAATAAAACAATGCATCTCATACATGTCATTAGTGTGGTCATGAATAGCACAGTGGGTTTGACTGGAGCCAACAGTCAAACGCACACACAATCTAACACAACAATTATATTAGATATTCTGCAAACACATAGGTAAGAGATCTCCATCTTTTCGCCTTCTTGGTTGCAGCTGTGGATCGTCCTCGCTCCTTCCTCGGTTGCTTCGATCATATTACATTTAAATTCTAGAATTTACATGTAACTAGAAGAGAGCCTTATGGCGAGTACAAGAGAGAGGGAGGTAGAAGTACATCGGAGAATGAGAGAGGGAGAGATTCGCAAATCTCTATTTATTAACAATTTAATAAATATCCATCATCCATCCACGATCCACACAAATACATCATTCATCACATGAACAATTAAATAAGTGCATATCCATGACCACAGTGTGTTTTAAACATCCCACACATGATTCAGCGCATCGCATGGCTAAAATAAAAGAGTTTTCAAAATAAATAATTTTGGCTTTCAAAAAGCTGGGATCCAATCAAAATTGGTATTTGAATTTCGAAAACACTTTTAATTAAATTATCATGCAATCAAATCGAAATTTGAAAGCATTAAACACACATCACATGCGCACACACTCCAAATTAATAATTCCATATTATTCCATGCAAATTAGAACAATTCTAATAATCAATTTAACAATTAGATTGAAATCCCATTAATAATCTAACAATTAGACTATTAAAATTATTTACTAATCTAACTCTTAGATCAGTAGATTAAAATTAATCATTAATTTAACACTTAAATTGATAATCAACTTTAATTCGTCATAAACCATTAATCTAACTCTTAGAATAATTAATTAATTAATGTTAATGACTAATTTAACTCTTAAACTAGTAATTAACACAAATTAATTATTTAACCAGTAATCTAACTCTTAGATTATTGGATTAATATTAATTATTAATTTAACTCTTAAACTAATAATTAATAACTCCTTATTAAACCATTATATTAGTTAATTAAAATTAATTATCAATTTAACAATTAAACTAACAATTAATTTTAATTAACTAATAACTACTAATTTAACTCTTAAATTAGCCAATTAAAATTAATTATTAATTTAACACTTAAATTAATAATTAATTCAAATTAATTAACAACACTTTGTTAATTATTATGATTCATAATCATTAATGCCTAATAAAAGGAAATTGAATAATAATTTAATTTTCAAAACATTTTGAATTTAAATTAAACTCCAATTTTATTTAATTAGGCTTATAGAATTTTGGTTTAAGTAGAATAAGGGGTTAAATAACAATGGGATTAAGGGTTTCAGTGGGCTCAGCCCTCTAGGGCAAGTGGTTCGAGCCCTGGATCGGCCAGGGGCTCGGACTCGGGCCTGCCCGGGGCCGCCCCAGCCGGCCAGCTCCTGGCCCGGTCCGACCGGGTCGGGACCGGGCGGTCCGGCTGCATCTTCCCCTTCAAATGCCTGAAACCCTAAAAACCAGTAACCGATGGAAGCGGCGGCGGGGAGCTGCAAGCGGCGGCCGGCGGCCGTCCTCTGGTGCCAGCCATCCCATCCGGCGACGCCCCCGGTGCCGGTGGGCCACCCCGGCGCCGGCAGGCCGGAGAAGCCTAAACAAGCTGCTGTTCGAGCTTCAAAACTCCTTTCCCATTAGAATTTTCTGGTTCAAAACCGAAAATGAAAGAAAGGATTGTGCTCCTCCATCTCACTCTCCAGTGCCGGTGACCGGTTCCGACGGTGAACGGGGGATCCCCGGTCATACCAGGACCCCAAATCACTACCCCATCACATGGGGATACCGGATTGTAGCCTCCAACAACCCCGTTCTTCATCACATGAAGAACACGAAAAGACCCAAAATAAAATTCGAAAAATTGTAGAAAAATAATGTAATTAACTGTGCCCATCATATGAACACAGATCCGACAATTAATCGAATATTTAGCATGGAATAACTCATGAAAAAACTAATTTCGGAGACCGAAACGGGACGAGAAACAGTGAAACATGGCTCTAATACCACTGTTGGGGTTTCTCGGGTTTCTCCGGATCGCTCACGCAACGGAAAATAAAATATTAAATCAGCAATTTATTTCCGTTTCGAAAAACAAAAAATCGATTATCGGATAATCGAAGTTCTCACCGTGTGCGGATTCGAATCCGCAACCGTTCAGTTTCGTCGGTGCGACACCGCAAGCCGCGCAAGCGCCCGGCCTCTAGCGAAGTCCACGCGATCCTGCTCGCGACGGATATCCTCACGTTCATCGTTCTTCGCAGCCCACGAAACCTCCGCCGGTCGCCGCAATGATCGCCGCAACGCGCGGACGATTTCCCGTCGAACGGGATTCATAGAAGCGGCGGATCAGATCTGGATCTGTCTGGACGCCAGAGAGAGAGAGAAACAGAGGAGGGGCGGCTAGGGTTAGCAACAGCTTGGCCTGCTCAGCCCGTTCGCTATGTTTTATACTAACCGTGCGATTTTTCATAAAAACCCTCGGTTTCTATAAAACCCACTTATTTATCCATCGCCTTGAGAATCATTTGCGTGTGACCCTCTAGGCCAAAGTACCAGTCCAGTTAATGACCCAACAAGCCCAGTGACTCCTCACTGGCTTTATTAATCAATTAATAATCCTTTATTAATTAATTAATCAATCGAATTGATGTCGCACATCGAATTAGACCGGGCCTCCCATCACGTTGGGTGCCAAGCAACACCGCGTGAACCCGAAGGTATTGGGGTTAAGTAACCCACTCTTGGAACCTTTCCGTCGTCAGTTACCGCGTGGATATAATCCTTCATTCGTACAATGCTCTCGAGTCAACTCAAGGTATGGCGAGCTGTTAAACCCTAACCGGTCGACTCACTTGGATTGGATGCCGCTGATGAATATCGAAAAACTCCTTTCCCGATATTATCGTCTGCCCTGGCCAGGGACTTCCGCGCATGCTTCCTAGAGCATTCTCTCTCTAAGTACCGAAAGCGAATGATTCCTTATTGACACACAATTTCCTTCGACGGTATTCCGCTGGACCCAATCATTGGCGTATTAGAATCCCGTGGCTAGAGATTCATAAACCAAGGTCAAAGCATAAAAGTCCACCGACAAGGTGTCCTTGGTGTCTCAGGTCCGAAGACCGTCCACGCAACTGCGACAATAGAATCAAGCTGATTGACAGTAAGGTACAATACCATCTAGCGATTCAGTCGGATCAGTTCAGTGAACTCATTCTCCAATGAGCACCTACAGATTCGCCTTAGTGTCTCCACACAAGTGACTTATGAGATCAGTCACCCTCATCATATGAGCAAGAGTAATCTGTACTAGTCTAACCGGATATCCGATGTCCTTCTCGGATATCCTCCGACTAGGAACGATTAAGAATATGTGTGTTTAAGTGATCAGTCTCATTAGTATGATCTCATCATAATCTGATCACTATAACACATATTCATGGACTTCATTATGAAACGACAATTAATGCGATTTACACATAATGAATATTATGCCATTATATTAATAAATGAACGAGATTTACATAGTCAGATTGGCTTGTAGGCCACCTAAAACTAACAAGTAGCGCTAGCAGTGACTCTCGGGACCACTCCCCGAGAGGTCACCCTCCTAGCTGACTTTGTGACCATCCGAGAGATGAGTACCTATAATGCGATCATGGTGTAGACACGCTAATTTTGACGTCATTTCGAGTAAATTTCATATCATACAATAATGCCTCGAAATGGTCTGATAATTAATCATTAATTAATTTTTATTAATCTTTTTAAGTGTCGGGTTTAACAGATGTGTTTAAGTTAATCAATTGAATTGGTTTTAGCTCAAATTTGAGTTAAAATATGAAGAATTCTAAAAGACGTCGACCCAAGTGGACGCCATTTAGACTTTATTCTTATTTTAGCGATTAAATTTGAATTTGAATTAATTAATTAATTAACTAAAAGGCGTCTGGTAATGTCGACGCGTTTTAAGTTTCCTGAGTGATTTTAACTTCCCCTCCGGATGTTTATCCTTATCTTAATTAGTCTAAAAGACGTCTACACAGGTGGACGCGTTTTACCTAATAAAGATAAAGATAAGTTTTCCCGGATATTTATCCTTATCTTAATTAATCTGAAAGGCGTCAGCCATGGTGGACGCGTTTTAGATAATTACAGATAAAGATGAATTAATTAGTATTTATCTGTCGGTTAAGATAGATAAATCTTGAGTTTTTCAATGTTAATCTCGAACGCAAGAAATGCCTATAAATACCCTGCATGTTGAAGAGTTAAAAAAAAAAAAAAAAGAGTTGAAATCCATTAAAGAGAGAGCATTATTATAGCGAGTTGAAGATCGAAGCAACAACGTCGGAACGCCGGAGCGCTGCCATTTCCAGAAGTCGGCGTCCTTTCAAGATCTTCATCCTTTCAAAGCTTCAACCGATTGGGCATAAGTGTTTCATTTCTGTATCTTCATTTTCATTTTCATTAATTTCATTCTTCATTCACTTCATGCAAACACACACCACAGCATAATTTTTCAAAACCTACTTGATTTAAGGGGTTTCAAAGCCACTCAACAAGTAAGTTTGATGTTCAATCATATGTCCAAAATCATGATTAGTTCAGATACTGCTTCTACTTAAATTCTCATCATTATTGTTTCTTCGTTTTCTGTTTCTGTCTCTGCTGCACTCAACAACAACGAGAGATTCAAAAGGGGAAATCAAGCACAAAGCCAGAAAGACTTCTGGACGATCCTCAACCTCAAATTCAACAGCAAGAACACAAAAAGCAAAGTAAGGGCTCTCTTTCTTCAGCCGGCTGAGGAAGGGGAACCAAGGACTCAATCTTCCGCGTTTGAACAGGTAAGCGATCATATCTCTTTTGAAACTTTTTAGTTAAAAGTTTCTGACGATCACTGCACCTTAGTTGCTATTTTTAATAGGTTAGTTTACACTAAACAACATAGATTTTTCATGTTAATCACACGGTCATTCTAAGCACCTATAGCTTTTTTGGCGATCACGGTGGGACTTGGTCTCGCCATCTTTTAAGTTTTTTTGTTCTTGCTGTCATCAACCGGGCACCCACGGTGCACCACTTGTGTCTTTCGACACGTCCTCACCAATTGGTGAGTGTTTTAGTTTAATTAATTTCCCTCGTGCACCACGTGCACACCCCAGTGGCAAGATCTTGCCCTCCCCTTGATTAATTCAAAAAAGCTGTTTTTGTGATAAAAATGATGTGTGATTGATTGTTTTTCTAGTTGTTTAGTTAGTAAATCATCCTGTTTAAAATCTGGAACTAAAAATTTTGCATGAGTCGATTGTTTACTGCTTTTTATCTTGTTTGAGGAGGATTCAACCTAGAAAATCCTCCTGGAAAACTGTTTTTGCGAACTGAAAAGCGTCTAGGAGCACTGACGCGTTTCAAAACCGCGTCAATACCCCTAGACGCCTTTCAGTCTTCACAGTTTCTCTGCTGTCTGCATCTGCTTCTGCGAAAAATTAAGTTCTGTTTTGAATAGCGTCGACGACCATCGACGCGATTCAGACAGTTTCTTAATTTTTTCAGTTTCCAGATTTCTGTGGTTTGATGTGCTAGCTACCCATTATTATTAAGCATTAGGGGCCATCCAGGCCGTAAGACATACGCATTGAGGCGAATACCCTCCTTTTCTTAGGAGCACATTACTTGACGTCAGCAACTCTCTCTGATTGGGTCGGTCCCTTGATCAGACTAGAGAAGTTGACGTTGAGACCTCCATAAGTCCCCAAAATCAAGGTATTCCTCCTTGATCATCGGGCTGGTTGTACCAATTGAAGTCCTGGTTAGATTCTGAAAGCGTTGTGAGAGAAAGCCCTAGAGAATAACGGTGGAAATTGAACTGAAACTAGGATCCTTTCCTTGAGAGAATTTGAGATTTAATTGAATCCAAATAACTCAAAAAAGGAATCTTAAAATCACGTTAAGCATCCACTTGTTTGATTAATCTCTGTGCAACTTGCTTGTCAAATCTTTGAAGAAAAAGAATCTAACATCATGTTGCTACGATCAGGTAGGGACTTGAGTGTGGCTCCAGACGCCATGGTTAATTACGAAGGAGATGCTAATGCCCCTCGGGATTCTGAATACAACTATGAGAGTGGGAGAGATGCTGATGCCTCCCGTAGTTCTATCCCCGTTCCATATCGTCTAGATGGGAATGTTCGGACACCTCTTTTGCATCCACGTGATCAATATCCTGATCCTCCTCCGCATGAGTATGCGATCCCTAATCCTAATCTTGAGGGGGACATGAATCAGAATGATCCCTCATCCTCTGATCCTACGGATCTCATCAATGCTCTGGGAGTTCTTGCCTCCCGTCTGGACCCTCAGTAGTTCGAGGCGATCCAATCTATTTTGAAGGGGAAGGCACCCATGCAGCCTGCCGAGCCGAACCCTGTGGCTCCCCCTGCTGTTCCTCAGCAACCTTCTTTTCCTCCTCCTTATATCCATCAGGCCGTGGAGGGCCTTCATATTACTTCTCGGCCAGCTGGGCCGCAGCTTTCATCATCTAGGCAATCGGCTAGACCGCAAACGCCTGCTTATCAAAATGCCCTCGGGCATGGCGGAAGCTCTGCCGGACCTCCCCTCTATTGTCCACCCTGCCCAACATACTCTAGGCAGCAGGCCTACCAAGTACCTCCTCCTCCTCCTCCTCCCCAGGCAGATCTGACCACACAAACGCTGCTGGCCAAAATGGAGCGTATGGATGAGCAATTTAATAACCTCCAGAAAATGATGGGGGTCAAAGCTGTGCCAGAGATCAGTCTACCGAGCCTGCCAGTATTCCATCTGCCAGCCTCTGAAATGCCAGTGTACCGAAAGTACAACGGTACTGGTAACCCCTTCACACATCTGAAGGAGTTTATGTATGAATCCTCTTTCTGGCAGAATGATAAGAGGTCGTTGGCCTTCTTGTTCAGGAGATCTCTAGAGGGACCAGCCCTCGAGTGGTTCTTTTCCCTGGACCCTCAGAAGTAGAGGATTACGGTATCGTTTCACGCAAATTTATTCAACGATACCAGGACAGAGTTGCACCCTCCTTGTCTATCACGGACCTCATTGCAGAAAAGATGAAACCTGATGAGGAGTTTGTCAATTTTGCTGACAGGTGGCGGAGTCTGGCTGAAAAGGTGAAGGATCACTTGTCCGAGTCCGAACAAGTGAAGATGTTAATTTCCAATGCCACGCCCCAGTTCAAGCTCGTCCTCTCCTTGAACAATTTGACCAACATGGCAGAGCTCTATGAAAGAGCACGGTACTGCCAGAATGCCTTCAAGGACGCTACATTCTCTAGCGTCTTTGATCCTCATAGACCTAGCAGGCCTCCGCCTCGGAAGCCTGCAGTGCCGAACTCTTCCAGCACAGGTCCGACTACTGAGGGCACGCTCTCTCATGAGCAAGTGAGTACCATGAACAATAACTCGCCCCAGTTCGTGAGGAGTCAGCAGCAGTACCAGAGGCCACAGCAGCAAGGGTACAGACAGCAGCAGAACCCCTAGTACCAACAACAGTATCAACGGCCCCAGCAGCCGAATCAGAACCAGCATCAGCCGCAACAGCCGCAACGGCAACAGCAGTACCAGCAACCCCAGCAGCAACAGTATCAGCAGCAGCAACAGCCACAGTACCAGCCGCGCGCACCGCCGGCGTACCACAATGTCCCTCCTCCTGGTGATTATAACCAGCCGAGAAGACCCCCAGGCCCGAAAAGGGCAGAATACCCGGCACTCCCAGAATCCTTGGCCGATATCTTCAATGCTCTAATGGCAGCTAATGCCTTAGTTTTGCCAAGGGAAAAGGCCGTCTGGCCTCAAAATGCCGACACGTCCAGGTATTGCTACTTCCACAGGCAACCTGGGCATACCATTGACACCTGCTTCCAGTTCAGAGATTATATTCATGATCTCAACGAGCAGGGCGGCATAGACTGGGAGGAAATGAAGAAATATATATCAGCCCTGAAGGCGAGAAGACCGCAACAGCAGCAGCAGCAGCAAGCAAGACCACCGGCACAAGCAGCAGCACCACCCAACATGGGCATAGTGCAGAATCCGCTCCCGGAGCACCAGAACCAGAACCAAGTTGCTCCCATTCTAACGAACAGCCAGTCTGAGGCTGGTCGTGGGCAACAATTGAGGATAGAGGACTCTTCCTCTCTCTATTCAACGGGTCACGTTCAAAGTACCGCAAAACAACCACCACGCTGCACCATCCGCTTACCTAGGCCACAACCTGTTACCATCACCCCTTTACCGACACCCACATATCACTCGCCCGCGCCCAATAACCCACTACCCTCTTTCCTTAAGCCTATTACGCCCCGCACCACTACGCCCCCACCATATAACCCACCACAAGCCAACTACGCACCCCTTTTACCATCTAGGCCATTACTCCGCGTACCATTTCCTACTTCACCCGCTACCACTACCTATCCAGACACCATCCAACCATCCAGACCGCTATTACACGTCCCATTCCCCACTTCACCGACCGCGTACCCATCTACCATCCAACCCTCTAGGCCTTTAATCCGCACCGCGCCATCACCACCTAACCCAACGCCACCACCTACGTATCAACCCTCCGCACCGCTTACGCCACCCGACTCTGCGGTACTCAAGGTGTCACCCGGATCCTCCACGGTCGAGGAACATGCGCTCCGGAGTGGAAGGATTTTCAACAAGGTCTTTCCTCAGTCCACAGTCAGAGACGGCCCATCACAGCCGACTGAGGAAGCCCATAATGAAGAGAGTGCACCAGGCACTCAATATGACTTGTTGAAACATCTGGACAGAACACCGGCACGGATCACTGTACTTGAATTGATCAAAAGGTCCAAGGTTCACCAAGAAGCCTTAATGGAATACCTACATAAGGTGATGGTCAACGAAGACGTGCCGGTAGAGAAAATTGCAGTACTACTAGTTCCTCAGGGGGATCAGCCCTCAATTACATTCCACACATCGGAACTAGCACCGCCAGCCGCCAGAAGCATGGCTCTGAGCATCACGGTCAATATCTGCAAAAAGGCCGTGGATGCATGCCTGGTTGATACAGGGGCTTCAATTAATGTTTTACCTCCGAAGACCCTGGAACTGTGCGGTGTGCCCAAGGAGAAATGGCTGCCTAGCCCCATCTCAGTTACGACATATGACAATTCTACCTGTTCCCCTCTGGGAATGGTTTATTTAAAGGTGGAACTGGGTCCAGTAAGTCATGCAGAGGTCGAATTTCATATTCTAGAAATCGACCCTTCCATAAATGCCATTCTGCGACGTCCTTATATTAAAACTCTTGAGGCGATTCCTTCTACGAATCACCAATGCCTCAAATTCCCTTACAAAGGACGAATTATTAAAGTGACGAGCATGCCGATCCTTGCTGCTGCTCATACCTTAAATATTAAATCTGCTGCTTTACCTGGCCGACAACCTTTTCTGTCGGTATTACAGGTCTACCATCCAGTGGCTGATCCTTTGAAAGCCGCTACCATTTCTCCATACCCATTAAATGCTATCAAAAGGGGGAAGTGCATGAGTACCCCAGGATGGAGAATCATGATGAAAAATGGCTATCAGCCTGGGAAGGGTCTGGGCACACAGTTGCAAGGCAGGACCACTCCTGTCAAAGATCATCGGGCAGTACCTGGAAGCGGTCTGGGCTATAGGCCGAGGAAACTGAAGCAAGACAGGGTTCAACAAGAAGATGGTCAAGAAATCTTGGAAACAATGTCCACACCACTGAAAGAAGGCCGAGATCCCTTAACATGGACCCTATATACACACTTTGTGAAAGGACCCATACTTAGTCACGACAACACGGTGGTCATTACTTCATGTTTTGACTTCCATGACATATATGGGAGGGACTTGGCCAGACATTGTTCCGAACTACTTACGTACCAATCCTTGGAGGCTTTGCGGCCTATGAAAAGGAGGAAATTCCATGACCCCGAATGTGAATGGTACAGGTGGTTCGATCTGAGGGACCTGTATATAGCACTGAACAGACTATTTCTGGATCCTGCAGAACCCAAGTGGCCACCGCAGATCGACGAGCTAATTGAGAGCCCTGGCGTAATCTTTGATAAGCGGATACTGCTGTCCGAACAAACTGATGAAGGGGAGCCAGATGACCCATAGGAAGCTGGTTATACAACAGATCTGCTCTGGAGGGGGACATATCCTTCACATGTCCTAATGCTCCATACTCTATTTCGCACACTGCTCTTGACCCCGACTTGGTCGCGGGTCATTACTGAAGACATTCCACGGGCCCCGCCCGTTATGATTACTCTGTCCCCTCGGGACCTTATTCCACAACCTCCTCTCGACCTAGAGAGGTTGTATAATCTGATCTGGGACATATTGCTATATGATCCCCCTAATCCTTTGGCCTTGGTGCCGCTTCCTCCGTCTGATTCCCCTTCCATTTGTATTCACTCCTGCTTCATGTATAATTCCTCCGATATCCAAAAAAAAATGCCAATTTTACAACAAATTCTTCCCAAATCATTATCGAGGAAACATCTTACTTGTCCGATTACACCCCATCGCGCGGGTCCGTCGGTCAAGATTCTCTCTTAAACATACTCTGCCCCTCCCCACGGGAGGATTCCCTTGTATTTCCACTTGTATCTCAGGATTTTCATCCTGCTTCATCTTCATTAGGTTATGATAGGCAGTTTAGTGAAGTTAGGAAGTCTAGTTTTAGGCAGGTTAGTCAGGTTAGGAAGTCTAGGAAGCCTAAGGGTAGGCAAATTCCAGAAAGATACCTCCAAGATTTAGCTGATAAATGTTCTTTTTGCTCTTTAATCCCTCAGCTTTTAGAAGATCCAATTCAGATGCCAGAAGATTGTACAGATGATGAGTCAGTCAATGATGGGTACGGGGTATATGAGTTAGTGCATGAAAAGGACCCCATTGTTGAAGATGAGGAAGATGATGAGGACGCAGCTGAGGCGTATGCCAGTGGAGTGAAGAGATTTGATGAACCCTCAGCTGCCGTAGAAGTGCCCACCAAAGAAATAAACTTAGGGACTGAAGACGAACCTAAGGTTGTCCTCGTCAGTAAAAATCTTTCTACAGAGGATGAGAAGGCAATGGTACAAGTGCTTAAGGATTATAAGGACACTTTCGCCTGGAGTTATGAAGATATGCCGGGGTTAGACTCATCTTTAGTTGAACACAGGTTAACATTAAAGGATGGAGCTAGTCCGGTCAAGCAGAAATTAAGGCGATTCCACCCACAAATGGCTCTAAAGATGAAGGAAGAGGTCGACAAATTACACAAAGCCAAATTCATTAGAGTTGTCCTTTATCCACAATGGGTGGCCAATATAGTCCCGGTTATGAAAAAGGACGGGAAGGTCAGAATTTGCATTGACTTCCGCGATCTGAACCGGGCGTGTCCTAAAGATGATTTTCCATTGCCTCATATTGATGTACTCATTGATAACACTGCTGGCTATGAGACATTATCGTTTATGGATGGATTTTCAGGATACAACCAGATTAAGCTGGCAGAAGAGGATCAAGAGAAGACTTCATTCACTACACCTTGGGGAACATATTGTTATGTTGTCATGCCATTTGGATTAAAGAATGCTGGAGCCACTTATCAAAGGGCCATGATGGCGATATTTCATGACATGATGCATATAGATTTGGAAGTGTATGTGGATGACTTATTGGTTAAGTCTAAAACGAAGGCTGAGCACGCCAAAGTTTTGGCAAGAGTATTAGAGAGATCGAGAGAGTATCAGTTGAAGATGAACCCCAAGAAATGTGTATTTGGGGTATCTTCAGGGAAATTGCTTGGATTCATTGTCAGCAAACGGGGAATTGAGATCGATCCCAATAAGGCGAAGGCTATCAGAGAAATGCCACCTCCCAAAAACTTGAAAGAGTTAAGAGGATTAATCGGGAGGTTACAATTTATTCGTCGTTTTGTCTCCCAGCACTCACAAAGGTGTAAGCCGTTTTACGAGCTTACCAAGCCAGGAGTCAAATTCAATTGGGACGATAAGTGTCAGGAGGCATTCGATGGATTAAAGAACTATTTAGCAAGTCCTCCTGTTTTGAGACCACCATCTCTAGGCAAACCATTGATACTTTATATTTCTGTCCTGGATGATGCAGTGGGGGCTGTCCTAGCACAAGAGGATGAAGAAGGAAAAGAGAGGGCAGCCTACTATCTCTCTAAACTTCTCAACCCCGCTGAACAGAGATACACGGCGATGGAGAAAACATGTGCAACATTGGTCTGGGTTGTTCAGAAATTGAAGCATTATTTTCTGGCCCATGAAGTCCACCTCATCGCTAGGATGAATCCGATCAAATTCCTTCTGGAGAAATCTGTTCTTACTGATAGGTTAGCGCGATGGCAAAGCTTTCTATCTCAATTCGATATCATTTACATTCAGCAGAAAGCGATCAAAGGCTATGCCATAGCAGAACATCTCGCCCATCATCCCCTTCCTCGATTTGATCCAGTGCGATCAGAGTTTCCGGATGAGGAACTGATGTCCGTAAATCAAATCAGAGATGATATGTGGACTCTGCATTTTGACGGAGCTCTGAATTCTCATGGAAAGGGTATTGAAATCGTTCTGTTATCACCTGAAGGTGTCACCATTCCACAAGCCTTTCAGCTTGACTTTCCAGTCACCAACAATATAGCTGAATACGAGGCGCTTCTTGCTGGTCTCGAGGCCGCTCATTTCCATGGTGCCACCAAATTCAGGATTGTGGATGATAGCCAATTAATTCTTTGCCAAGTGCTGACCAAGTATCGAACTCTTAATCCCAAGCTCAAGCTATATCAAGAACTTACTTCTGCTTATTCAAAGCTTTTCACAAAATTGATCTTTGTCCATGTCCCTAGAAATCAAAACATCTTAGCTGACGCTCTAACTTCACTTGCATCTTCCCTTGATTTTCCTATCAGCAAGCAATCTGAATCAATCATAGTTCATAGGCGTCTTTCACCTGCCGTGAAAGATCCTTCATTTCTTAGAACTAAGGAGAAGTTGCTGAAGAAATTCAAAGATGGAAGTATTGTGGAGAAAAGAGAAATCATGTTGATGGAGCTGTTAGAAGAGATGGATGATGAACAGAAGCCATGGTATTATGAAATTGCAAAATATTGTGAAGATCAATCGTATCATGAAGAAGCTACAACTGAAGAGAAAAGAGCTACCAGGAGAGTTGCTCAACGATACACCCTAGTTGGGGGAGCATTATATAAGAGAGGTTTTGATGGAGTTCTTCTGAGATGTTTAGACGAGGATGAGCTTTGGAAGGTTATGGAAGGAGCTCATAGTGGAGTTTGTGGTGGCCATGTCAATGGACAGATGCTAGCAAAGAAGATCCTTAGACAAGGATTTTATTGGCCAACCATGGATGAAGATTGTGTAGGATATGTCCGTAGGTGTGCTAAGTGTCAACTTCACGCCGACAAAATTCATTCTCCTGCATCTTCACTCCATCCTGTTTCCTCCCCATGGCCTTTCTCCATGTGGGCTTTCGACATTATTGGACCTCTTGGTAATCCTGATTCCGGCATCAAGCAAAAATCTTTCATTCTCACGGCAACGGAATACTTCACCAAGTGGGCAGAAGCTGAAGCATACACGGAGATCAAAGCATCAACCGTCTGCAAATTCATCATGAAGAACATCATCACAAGATTCGGAATTCCAAGTACCATCGTCACCGACAACGGACCGCAGTTCGTGTCACAAGAATTGAAGGACCTCTGCAACAAGTATAAAATTGCATTGCATCATTCATCTCCTTATTATCCGCAAGGCAATGGCCAAGCAGAGGCAACTAATAAGACTTTGATAAAAATTATCAAAAAGACGTGTAAATCTAACAAATTCGCAGATTGGCCAGAAAAATTGGTTGAGGCTCTATGGGCCTACCGAACTTCAATCCGCACGCCCACTGGGTAAACTCCTTATTCCTTAACATTTGGAATGGAGGCGGTAGTTCCATACGAGATCCTTATACCGTCATTAAGAGTACAATTGAACAAGGAATTCTCCATTGATGAATATCGTTCAGCACTTCTTGCTCAATTGGAACTTTTAGACGAGAAAAGGTGGTCAGCTGCTAATCATGCGAAAGTTTATCAAAACAGATTAGCACGTTTTTATCAAAAGAAAGTCATCGAACGAAAGTTCAAAGTCGGTGAAATGGTCGTTAAAAGAATTTTTGTAAAACCTGGTGGTCCGCGTTCTAAACTCCAACCCAACTGGGAAGGACCTTATGTTGTATCACATGCTTTTCCTGGTAATGCTTATCGTCTTGTTAATGCAGAAGGAGAAGAGCTAAATCATCCCTGGAATGGTTTACATCTTAAGAAATACTACCCTTAGGTTAAAGAGTCGATCAGTATGGTACAAAGACCAGAGGAATCAGAAAATTTATAAACTCAAATTTCTTTGTTAGTCTGAATAATTTAACTTCAAACCCATTACTACACACACTGACACGTTTGATTCGTGAGTAACAAGAGATGCCAAGTCCTAAAGAATATCAAAAGCTTGACTAAGAGTGTAAAGTACAAATCATTCCTTTTAAAGCAAAATTCTGTTTTACACTCGGCCGATGATGTCGGAACGAGGCTTAGAATAGACTACCAAGAATACCCGCCATCTTAATAGGAGGCCGTCATAAAAAAATGGGGGAGATCCGTCCCGAAGAAGAAAAAAAAATGGAAAAGCAAAAGGCAAAATTCAAATATCAAATAAAAAGGCCATTACATTACAAACGTTACATCAAGGCCATGAAATGAAATGAAAGGGAACGCAAGGTCGATAAATACCCCGGAAAGAAATGACCGAACCCCAACGGATATTAGGGTTGGAAAGGAACATCTTTTTAAGTCTCCGGAACCTTCTCATGGGCTTTCTAAACTTATTCTTCCTTTCTTTCTAAAGGAGTGTACTCCAAGCTTAAGGAATGGCTTAGATTGACTAAGGGTCAAATCATCAAATGGAAACACAAGTTCAAACACGATGGGTTTAAGTTAAATTGTCAAAGAACAATTTGGAAATTAAGTTAATAAATGAATATGATCTTTTGATCTAAGTACCATGCTGATCTTTTAGTCAAAAATCCAAAAAATTTCATATGTTAAAAATTCCAAAAAAAATACATATGTCAAATTCAAAAAAAAAATACATAGTCCAAAAATTCGAAAAAATACATATGTCAAAAATTCAAAAAAAATACATATGTCAAAATTAAAAAAAAAACATATATTTCAAAACCCGAATAAAAATGAATATTTCAAAACATCAAAAAAAAAAAAATTCAATTAGCATTTGCTTGTGGCATTTAGTGTGTTTCATTCCTTTTATTTTCAGTGAGGATCTGTTTGCCTGTATGTTGCATTTTTGTTTAAGTTTGATTATTCATATTTCCTTTGTTAATAAAGGCTATGCCCCTTGACCCTTCTACCAAGGATAGGATTAAGTAGTCGGTTACTTAACCAGGTAAGGGGCTAAGCCTAAATGGATACTTAACCTGTTTGTTAAGTATGTACAGGATGCAAGACAAGCACAGGAACACAAGATTGGAGCCCAAAAGTTTCATCTATATCATCAAAAGATTTTTTTGTACACGATACATGAGAAAAAAGAAGATACATAAGCCCTCAAGGCTGGCTCTCCCCTCCGCCCTCATCAAGCTGGCTCTAGGCCTCGTCAGGAAATTCAAGAAAACCTGAGTAAAGCTGGAAATATCAAGAAGATCCTATTGCGGGAATTCAAGAAGTCCCAACCGTGGCTAAAAAGACGGTTATTTCCATCCTTGTATTATTCCATGTAATTATTTTGCATTTGCATTACTATATGTTAAGTATTTATTAGAGAATATCAAGGACCTTGTGGTTTTGATGAAACTGGAATTTGAGTTCCCCTACAACAAAAACAGTGATAATTCCAGAGAATTCTTAATCGCACGGATAGGCCGTTGGATTGTTAATTAGTGGGGACGATGGTTCCATTTTTGTGAAACAGTGCGTGGATAAACAAGCTGCGGCTTAGCACTGGATTACAAGAATTGGTATCTTGACTCATTAATGACAATTTAGCAATATTATCCTTGATTAATTTATATTTTATTTGACTTTATATTTTTCTTTTAGCCCAGCATGCATCATGTAGGACTTTGAAATCAGTGTGAAATAAGGATTAATTATTGATTAAATTTCAGACCATTAATCAAATAACTCCAACATGATATGAAATATTCCATTCCGAATTGAGTATCTTGATTATCTTTGAGGTTCGCTTAAAGATATCCTTGGAATTCTATCCTTGATTAGATTCTTTATCAAATATTTCTTGTTTTCTTTTAAGATCCATCATGGCTGTAGCACGTCCACATTGGCTGGCAAACGCTCCCCATGATGAAACCTACAGTGTCTATGACCTGGGGTACTTCCCACTCCGAGGAGGTTGATCGACTTTATTTTATTTCCTTGTCTACTTCATCTAGACAGGATTAATTCCATTGATCTCCTTGAGCTATCTTCATTGATAATTTTGAGAAAAATTCCAATCATGTGATGTTAAGAGCGTGTCTCATTACACCTTGGCATCACATTTTCAGTACATTCCATTCCATTTCACTCCCTTGCAAAGACAATGCCAAGGTGAGGCAGCTGTAGACACGCTAATTTTGACGTCATTTCGAGTAAATTTCATATCATACAATAATGCCTCGAAATGGTCTGATAATTAATCATTAATTAATTTTTATTAATCTTTTTAAGTGTCGGGTTTAACAGATGTGTTTAAGTTAATCAATTGAATTGGTTTTAGCTCAAATTTGAGTTAAAATATGAAGAATTCTAAAAGACGTCGACCCAAGTGGACGCCATTTAGACTTTATTCTTATTTTAGCGATTAAATTTGAATTTTAATTAATTAATTAATTAACTAAAAGACGTCTGGTAATGTCGACGCGTTTTAAGTTTCCTGAGTGATTTTAACTTCCCCTCCGGATGTTTATCCTTATCTTAATTAGTCTAAAAGACGTCTACACAGGTGGACGCGTTTTACCTAATAAAGATAAAGATAAGTTTTCCCGGATATTTATCCTTATCTTAATTAATCTGAAAGGCGTCAGCCATGGTGGACGTGTTTTAGATAATTACAGATAAAGATGAATTAATTAGTATTTATCTGTCAGTTAAGATAGATAAATCTTGAGTTTTTCAATGTTAATCTCGAACGCAAGAAATGCCTATAAATACCCTACATGTTGAAGAGTTAAAAAAAAAAAAAGAGAGTTGAAATCCATTAAAGAGAGAGCATTATTATAGCGAGTTGAAGATCGAAGCAATAACGTCGGAACGCCGGAGCGCTGCCATTTCCAGAAGTCGGCGTCCTTTCAAGATCTTCATCCTTTCAAAGCTTCAACCGATTGGGCATAAGTGTTTCATTTCTGTATCTTCATTTTCATTTTCATTAATTTCATTCTTCATTCACTTCATGCAAACACACACCACAGCATAATTTTTCAAAACCTACTTGATTTAAGGGGTTTCAAAGCCACTCAACATGTAAGTTTGATGTTCAATCATATGTCCAAAATCATGATTAGTTCAGATACTGCTTCTACTTAAATTCTCATCATTATTGTTTCTTCGTTTTCTGTTTCTGTCTCTGCTGCACTCAACAACAACGAGAGATTCAAAAGGAGAAATCAAGCACAAAGCCAGAAAGACTTCTGGACGATCCTCAACCTCAAATTCAACAGCAAGAACACAAAAAGCAAAGAAAGGGCTCTCTTTCTTCAGCCGGCTGAGGAAGGGGAACCAAGGACTCAATCTTCCGCGTTTGAACAGGTAAGCGATCATATCTCTTTTGAAACTTTTTAGTTAAAAGTTTCTGGCGATCACTGCACCTTAGTTGCTATTTTTAATAGGTTAGTTTACACTAAACAACATAGATTTTTCATGTTAATCACACGGTCATTCTAAGCACCTACACATGGGTAGGGGGATCATCGGAGGAATTACAGGGGTCTCGTCCTCCTATCACTAGAACATGAAGTTTCCTACCCCCTTTTGTGTCAGAGAAGCCAGAGGGAATCAAGAAGAATCTCGACGATGCTACGTCATAGCTTCCAAAGGACAGGATAAGCCTGTAGCAGAGCTTCCTCAGGATCCCGAGAAAGATCAGAAGGCAGCATCCCCAGCTAAGGATCTAATGAATATCCAACTAGGTGAGGACCCTGACCGAAAAGTCCAACCCTCACAGCAAAACAAATAGAAGAGTATCGAGTTTTTCTAGTTCGGTACTGTAGACACGCTAATTTTGACCTCATATTAAGTAAATTTCATATTATAATTATAATGCCCCAAAATAATCTGATGTTTAATCATTAATTATTTTTTATTGATTTTTCTCAAAATTTGTTGATTAGCGTCGCCTAAGGCAGACGCCATTGAGATTTCTAGTAGAAATCAGTTCGAAATTAACTTTCTAAATTCAGATAGATTTAACTTAATAGCGTCGCCTGAGAAAGACATGATTTAGGTCTTAATCCGTCTGGGTTTTTTATTTTTAATTCGAATTAATTTCCTAATTATCTAAAACACGTCGTTATAGGGAGACATGATTTAGGTTTCCTAATCTTTTTCGGTTTCCTTTCCATATTTTCTTTCATTTTGGCCGCTTTAATTAGTCAAATGGCGTCCCGTCTGAGCGATGCGATTTGAGAGTTTCCTGATAAACATGATTTGGCCGAGATAATCTGGTTCCAGAGGTTGGAAAGGTTGTAAACTCCTTCCATGCTCATCCAAGGCAAGTCCGACTGTGGAGGAGAGTCCTTTTGAAGTCCAAAACACCCTAAAACCTATTCTTATAAATACAATACCCCTTGAGCCTTTAAAAAAGGTTGGCAATTGATGGTTTTGAAGTTCTTGAAAGGTGTTTTGAAAGCTCTAAAGAGAAAAAAACATGGACAGCCAGTCAAGAAGAGTTCTTCAACCTTCTTCTTCCTCTTTTGAAGCACAAAGAAGACCAAGGCTTCAAGGGGTCATTCAATCAATTTCCTTTAGACTTTTCATTAGTTTGTCTTCATAATTGATCATAAATTTGCATGTTTTTCTTACTGATCTTCATAATTTTTCATTAGCTTCATATTATCATATCACTTTCATGATTCACACACATTCATGATCTTTTCTATCCTATATTGCCATAGGGGTTTAAAGAACCCAAAACAAGTGAGTAGCTTAGTTTAATTGTATGTTTGAATTCATTAATAGAATAGATACTACTCTCTACTTTAGTTCTAATTAGATATTTTCTTGTTTAGTTTCATTTTTCTTTCAAGGTACAAAGGAGATTCAAAGAATAAAGAAAAGAGATTCAAATGAGAAGCTTTAGAACAACAAATCAAGAAACCAACATAAAAGCAAGAAAACGAGAAAAGGGCTTCTTCTCTTTGGCCGGCCAAAGAGAAGGAATGAAGAACCAATCTCCCAAATTAGAAGAGATAAGCAATCTTTCTTTTGAAACATTTAAGTTTCTAGCGATCATGATTTTAATTTTCAATATTTTGTTTGTCACATAATCAACATGAAATCATGAACACCACACACTGATATTGAGCACTCACAGCTTTTTGGCGATCACGGTGGAACTTTGTCTTGCCATCTTTATTTTCTCTTGCTTTTTTTTTCATCATCAGGCACCCACGATGTACCACTTGTATTTCTCGAACACTCCTTTCACCAATTGGTGTTTTAGTTACTTTTATCCTTATGTGCACCACGTGCACACCCTTGTGGCAAGATCTTGTCTTCCCTTGATTGATTAAAGGTTGTAAGTTGGATATAAAAATGAGCATTTGACTGTTTTCATAGTTGACTGCATGATAACCAAATCTGTTAAAATCAAATTTTACATGACCAATTGATTATCATTTGCTTGGATGATTTGAGAGGGGATTGCCCCTATTTTTACTATCATTTGTGTGGTTTCGAGCTCCAAATAGCATATGCTCAAAAAGATGCCATTCAAAAGGCGTCTCCCTTTGCAGATGCCATTCAACCTCTTATTGCCTGTTGTACTGCTGCCCGAGCTTTTGTGAACGGAAGAAGCTACTGTGTTGAATAACGTCGGTGAATAGCGGCCATCCAGGCCGTAGGTCATCTACATTGGGGCTTACACCCCCCCCCCCCCATAGGAACACCTTTCTTAGCATCTTCACCTCTCTCTGACTGAGTTGGTTCCTCGGTCAGACTAGAGTGGTTGGTCTCAAGACCTCCAAAAGTAAGGAACTCCTCCTTGTTCATCGGACTGGTTGTACCAATTGAAGTCCTGGGTAGTTATTCATAACGTTATGAGCAAAGCTTTAGAACATCACGGTGGAAACTAAACTGAAACTAGAATCCTACCCCATTGAGTAAATTTGTCTCTAAAAACTCAAGTAATTCAACAAGGAATCCTAAGACAATGTAACCATCCACTTATCTGTTAATCCTTGAGCAACTTGTTTGGATCTTTGTTTAAAACTTAACATCATGATACTTCGCTCAGGTAGGACTGTGGGTATGGCTGTTTACGAGAAAGATACTGTGTTCGAATACGAGGGAGAGGCTAATGCCCCTCATGAGTTTGATTATCATTTTGAGAATGGGGGAGATGCTAATGCCCCCCGCAATCCCAATTTCTATCACCCTGAATATGAGGGAGACGCCTATGCCCTCAAGGTCAGGTCCATTTTACTCACGATCAGTACAACCCTAGTACTGATCGTCCTCATACACATGTGATCTTCAATCTTACTTTCGAGGAGGCTCAAGATCAAGCCAAGCCCTCATCCACCAATCCTCCTTATTTGATTACCGTTCTGGGAGCTTTGGCTACCTACGTGGATCCTCAACAACTTGAGGCAATCCAATCCATTCTCAAGGAGAAGAAGCCCTCACATCAAGCCATGCTTGTTTCTAGTTTCGGGACTACATCTACAATCTGAATGATCAAGGGGGCTTTGACTGGGAGAAGATGAAGAAATTCATAGCCGCCTTAAAGGCGAGAAGACCCCCAGCAGCAGCAACAACAACCACAACAACAGTAGCAGCAACAGCCGATACAGAGAGCACCAGCACAGGCAGCACCTCCACAGAACATGGGTATAATGCAAAACCCGCTGCCGGAGCATCAAAATTAGATTGCCCCAATTCTCACCAATAGCCAGTCTGAGGCTAATAGGGGCAACAATGGAAAGTAGAGGAGTCTTCCTCTATATATTCAATAGGTCACATTATTAGTACTGCCGAGCAACCGCCTCGCCGCATCATCCGTATACCTAAACCAGAACCCATAACCATCACACCCATACCAACACCCGCTTTCCTTAAAACTTCCACCAAACCTAAACCAAACAACCCTCCACAATCCCCCAATCATGAATCCATCATGCCGTCGAAACCATTACTCCGCATTCCATTCTCCACATCACCTGCACCAATCACCTACCCCAATACCATACAACTCACCAGACCCCTCATCCGCACAAAACCTCCACTAAATAATCCACCACCATCTACTTATGAACCCATCACCCCCTCCAAACCCCTCATCAACCTGGCAGTACTCAAGATATCACCTGGACCTTCCACTGTTGAGTCACATACGCTCCGGAGCAGAAGGATCTTCAACAAAGGATTCCCCCAGTCTACAGTACGAGACGGCCCATTACAGCCGCTAGAAGAAGTACATAATGAAAAGAGTGAAGCTGGCACTCAGTATGATATGTTGAAGCACTTGGACAAAACACCGGCATGCATCTCCATGTTAGAATTGATCAAGAGATCTAAGACCCATCAAGAAGTTTTGATGGAGTATCTCCAAAGGGTCATGGTCAATGAAGATGTGCCGGTAGAAAAGATCACTGCACTATTGGTTCCACAAGGGGATCAACCCTCTATATCTTTCCATACATCTGAGTTGGCACCACCACCAGCCAGAAGCATGGCCTTGAGCATTACAGTTAACATGGCAAGAAGGTTGTGGATGCCTGTCTGGTTAACACAGGAGCTTCCATTAACGTGTTGCCACCGAGAACTTTATAATTATGTGGCATACCAAAAGAGAAGTGGCTGCCTTCCCCTATCTCTGTCACCGCCTACGACAACTCTACCCATTCCCCTCTAGACATGGTTTATTTAAAGGTAGAGTTGGGTCCTATTTGTCATGCCGAGGTCGAGTTCCATATTCTTGAGATCGACCCTTCGCTAAAACGTATACTTGTCCGTCGCTATATCAAATCACTTGAGGCAATTCCATCGACGAACCATCAATGCCTTAAGTTTCCTTATAAAGGACGGATCATCAAAGTAACGAGCATGCCGATCCTTGTTGTTGCTCACTCTCTGAATATCAAGCCGACTCCCTTCCCTAGCCAACAACCCATTCTGTCGGTATTACAGGTCTACCTTCCATCGGCCGATCCTTTGAAAGCCACCATACCCGTTTCTTGTCCAGTCGATGCTGTGAAAAGGGGGAAGTTCATGAGTACCCCTGGCTGGGATATAATGATGAAGGGCGGTTATCAGCCTGGAACAGGCTTGGGCACACAATTGCAGGTCAGAACCACGCCCATTAAAGATAACAGAAATGCACCTGGTAACGGTCTGGGCTATAGGCCACTATGGTTAAGGCACAACATTGTTCAGCAGCAGGAACACGAAGACAGTCGTAAGACATGAAAGACAATGGTTACGCCATACAAAGAAAACACGGAACCCCTAACTTGAACTTTGTCCACTCATTTCATTCAGGGGCCCGTGATTCAAAACAATAATGATAACACAGTGGTAATCACTTCCCACTTCGACCTGCATGACATATATGGCAGAGATTTGGCTAGACACTGCTCTCAGTTATTGATGTTAGTTTAGGTGGTCTACAAGCCAATCTGACTATGTAAATCTCGTTCATTTATTAATATAATGGCATAATATTCATTATGTGTAAATCGCATTAATTATCGTTTCATAATGAAGTCCGTGAATATGTGCTATAGTGATCATATTCTGATGAGATCATACTAATGAGACTGGTCACTTAAACACACATATTCTTAATCGTTCCTAGTCGGAGGATATCCGAGAAGGACATCGGATATCCGGTTAGACTAGTACAGATTACTCCTGCTCATAAGATGAGGGTGACTGGTCTCATAAGTCACTTGTGTGGAGACACTAAGGCGAATCTGTAGGTGCTCATTGGAGAATAAGTTCACTGAACTGATCCGACTGAATTGCTGGATGGTATTGTACCTCACTGTCAACCAGCTTGATTCTATTGTCGCAGTTGCGTGGATGGTCCTCGGACCTGAGACACCAAGGACACCTTGGCGGTGGACTTCTGTACTTTGACCTTGGTCTACGAATCTCTAGCCACGGGATTCTAATACGCCAAGGATTGGGTGCAGCGGAATACCGTCGAAGGGAATTGTGTGTCAATAAGGAATCATTCGCTCTCGGTACTTAGAGAGAGAATGCTCTAGGAAGGATGCGGGGAAGTCCCTGGCCAGGGCGGACGATAATATCGGGAAAGGAGTTTTCCGATATTCATCAGCGGCATCCAATCCAAGTGAGTCGACCGGTTAGGGTTTGACAACACGCCATACCCTGAGTTGACTCGAGAGCATTGTACGAATGAAGGATTATATCCACGCGGTAACTGTCGGCGGAAAGGTTCCAAGAGTGGGTTACTTAACCCCAATACCTTCCGGGTTCACGTGGTGTTGTTTGGCACCCAACGTGATCGGAGGCCCGGTCGAATTCGATGTGCGACATCAATTTGATTGATTAATTAATTAATAAAAGGTTATTAATTGATTAATAAAGCCAGTGAGGAGTCACTGGGCTTGTTGGGCCATTAACTAGACTGGTACTTGGGCCTAGAGGGTCACACGCAAATGATTCTCAAGGCGATGGATAAATAAGTGGGTTTTATACAAACCTGGGGTTTTTGTGAAAAACCGCGCGGTTAGTATAAAACATAGCGAACGGGCTGAGTAGGCCAAGCTACTGCCAACCCTAGCCGCCCTCCTCTGTTTCTCTCTCTCTCTGGCGTCCAGACAGATCCAGATCTGCTCCGTCGCTTCTCTGAATCCCGTTCGAGGGGGAAATCGTCCGCGTATTGCGGCGATCGTTGCGGCGACCGGCGGAGGTTTCGTGGGCTGCGAAGAACGAGGAACGTGAGGATATCCGTCTCGGGCAGGATCGTGTGGACTTCGCTAGAGGCCGGGAACTTGCGCGGCTTGCGGTGTCACACCGACGGAACCGAACGGTTGCGGATTCGAATCCGCACACGGTGAGAACTTCGATTATCCGATAATCGATTTTTGTTTTTCGAAACGGGAACGGATCGTTGTTTTAATATTTTATTTTCCGCTGCATGAGTGATCCGGAGAAACCCGAGAAACCCAACAGTGGTATCAGAGCTAGGTTCTACTGTTTCTCGTCCCGTTTCGATCTCTGAATTAATTTTTTCCATACATTTAATCCGATTAAAATGATGGAATAGTGTTCATAAGATGAACACAAATAATTAGATTATTTTTCTGTGATTTTTTGGATTTTATTTGGGGTGTTATGGTGTTCTTCATGAGATGATGAACCGGGGCTTTTCGGCGACTTCATACGAACTTCCCAAGCGTTGGGATGGCCGGCCGAGACTCCGGATCCATTGAGGATAGTCACCACTATCCACCGGTCACCAAGAACGGCGCCGGAGTGGCCTTGGAGGGCTCCGTAATCAAGCCCTAAGTTGGGTTTTTGAACCCTGAAAAAGCCAGATTATTAGGGAGGATTGGGGCTCGGGCCTGCACCTCTGGGGGCACCGGCGGCTGCCCTACCTGAGCCGGGGAGCTCGCCGGCGCCGGGGCTTCGCCGGCCGGGCCGGGCCGGGCGACGCCTGCGCCGGCGCCCAGAGGCGCTGCCAAGACCTCCTCGCCGCCGCCTGCAACTAGGGTTGTTGAGGATTGGTGTGTCGGGTGTTGCAGGGAGGAAGGAGGGGCCGGCCCGACCGGTTCGACCGGCCGGGTCGTGCCTGGGCCGGGCCCGAGCCCTGGGCCCTGGTCCAGGCGAGCCCAGGCGCGCCTGGCTCGAGCCTAGGCCCTGGAGGGCCCGGGCCAGGTTGCCCCTTAGGGCTGGGCCCATTTCCCACCACATTAACCCCTATTTAAATGCTATAAACCCCTTTTAATCCCTGTTTAAATCCAATTAAGCCATTTTGACCCAATTGATATAAAATGAGATTTTAAATTTATATTTCAAAATTGTTTTGAAAATATTTTTTTTTAATATTATTGAATTGGGTCATCAATGATTATGGAATCATTTTATTAACAAACTATTGTTAATTATTATAGTTAATTATTAATTTAAAAGTTAAATTAATAATTAATTTTAAATGATTAATTTAAGAGTTAAATTAATGTTCATTAGTTAATTAGAATTGATTGTTAATTTAAATGTTGTATTAACAATTAATTTTAACTAACTAATAAAATGGTTTAATTAAGATTAATTAGTTATTAGTTTAAGAGTTAAACTAATGATTAATTTTTAATCCAATAATCTAAAAGTTAGATTAGTGGTTAATTGTTAATTAGTGTTAATTATTAGTTTAAGAGTTAAATTGATAATTAACATGAATTAATTAACTAGTCTAAGTGTTAGATTAGTAGTTAATAATTAATTTTAGTTGATTATTAATTTAAGTGTTGAATTATTAATTAACATTGTTAGATTAATCTAAGAGTTAGATTAGTCTTTAATAGTCTAATTGTTAGATTATTAATGGGGTTTAATCTAAGTATTAGATTATTAGAATTGTTCGAATTGGCATGGAATAATCTGGAATTATTAATTCGGAGTGTGTGCGCATGTGATGTGTGTTTATTGCTTTTAAATTTGATTTAATTGCATGTTAAGTTAATTAAAAGTGTTTTCGAAATTCAAACACCAATTTTGATTGGATCCCAGTTTTTTGAAAGCCAAAATTATATATTTTGAAAACTCTTTTACTTTAGCCATGTGATGCGCTGAATCATGTGTGGATGTTTAAAACACACCGTGGTCATGGATATGCACTTACATAATTGTTCATGTGATGAATGATGTGTTTGTGTGGATCGTGGATGAATGATGGATATTTATTAATTGTTAATCAATAGAGATCTGCGAATCTCTCCCTCTCTCATTCTCCGATGTACTTCTACCTCCCTCTATCTTGTACTCGCCATAAGGCTCTCTTCTAGTTACATGTAAATTCTAGAATTTAAATGTAATATGATCGATGCAACCGAGGAAGGAGCGAGGACGATCCACAGCTACAACCAGGAAGGCGAAAAGATGGAGACCTCTTACCTATGTGTTTGCAGAATATCTAATATAATTGTTGTGTTAGATTGTGTGTACGTTTGACTGTTGGCTCCAGTCAAACCCACTGTGCTATCCATGACCACACTAATGACATGTATGAGATGCATTGTTTTATTTTGATTATGAATCAAAGCAGGTATAGTATTTACTAAATATATACGATATATTTTTATACTATCACCTAAGAGAGACCAAGATAAAAGTTATCTAAATACCCTCAAATAAACTCTAAGCCGTAACGCGAGTAGTTAAGAACTTACTGCGTGGTCCACCATCGTTATAGTCATAGGATTCGAATCACTTTAGGCAAGTTTGTTGTGCTATCCACAAGGCCTGATTAATTGGGAGGAGAAACTGTGGCTATGGCATTAGATGCCTATATGATCGGGGTAGAGGAACCATATAGCTTTGTTGTGCTATCCACAAGGGCTGCATGTAAATCTATGCTCGTCGCGTAACGATGGTTAGCTTAGACCAGAATTAGTGGTTTGTTGTGCTATCCACAAGGCCATTAAATCTCTGGGGACCGAAGCTATGATCAGATATTGCAAGGAGTTGCAAGTCCCATGAGTTGGGTGCTCTCTGATTGTATTACAGTTTGTTGTGCTATCCACAAGGCTGTAGTACAAGTCATTGAGATTCTGATCCCCACTGGGAAACTGTCGGCGTCTCCCGTTCTGTATAACTGAAGGTTATACAGTCCATCGAAAATTAGTGGGAGTTAAACTTGAACAAAAGACCATGTCTTGTTTTAAATTTTAATAATTGAACATCTGCTAAATAGATTTTACTTATCTCCTGTAGGGAATTATGTCGTCGAATAACCCACTCCGTGGCATACTTGATGCCCTTTTGACTTACCTGATCTACTCGGATTGGTTCAGAAACCTGAAGAATGTCCTCAGATCTGAGCACAATAACTTTGTCCCTGGAGTTGATCCTCCTGTTGAATCGGCATTGGATGCCCCTGAAGCAGAGATGATAGCTAAGGATAAAAGATCGAAAGGCAAAGGCAAAAGAGTAGTAAAGGGTGACTGCTTCTACTATAAGTAGTATGGTCACTGGAAGAGGAACTGCAAAGAGTTCCTTAACGATAAAGCTCATGGAAGAGTGAAGCTGTCTGAAGCTTCAGATATCTATATGATAGATATCAACTTATCAGTTAGAGATTCCATATCTTGGGTATTAGATACCATATGTGCTTCTCATATCTGCCATGATGTGCAGATACTGACAAGTAAGCGCAAGCTGAGACAAGGTGAGGTGGAATTGAGGCTAGCAAACAGCGCAAAAGTTGCGACGATTGCTGTTGGGACAGCAAACCTCAGGCTTCCATCGGAAGACACCTTACTTTTAGAGGATTGTTATTATATTCCTAGCATAATAAAGAACATCATATCAGTATCTTGTTTGGACAAGATAGGATATAGGTTGACTATTGAGAATAGAAGTTGTTTGATTTATTATGGTAATAAAACGATAGCTTCGGCATCTTTAGTCAACGGACCATATCTTTTAGATGTTTCTTATTACAATCTTCAAATTGATAATACTCTTAAGAAGAGCAAGAATTGTGTGAACCAAGCCTACATGTGGCATTGTAGACTTGGGCACATTGGCGAAAGTAGGTTGCAAAAGTTGCACAAGCATGGTTGCTTAACAGCATTCGATTATGAATCGTTTGCAACATGTGAATCCTGCCTTATGGGAAAGATGGCAAGATGTAACGACCCGCCACCCTATAATCGGGGATCCGATTACTAAATGGGTACCGAATCATTAGTTTGGGACCAAACCAGGATCTAGTAAGTTTGGGAAATAAATAATAAACTAAGCTAAACATTCACATCGCATTGAATTGAAATAAAAGTGCAGGAATTAAAATTATTACAATGCGACTCGATACAGCAAATAATTACATTCTCCAACAGAAGGAAATAATTAAACATACAGGCCAAAGATAAATAACAACTACATCGGGGCATACCCCGGAACAACCGCTGAAGGCACACCACACCCGACCGCACACGCCGCTCTAAGTCTGCTGGGAGTCCTCACCTAAAAACCGCAGGGGTGAGTCTCAAGACAAGACTCAGTAGGGATCCTTCGATCCCCACTGCCCACGCACACACCCACAAGTGTAAAGTACAGCTAACAGTAAAGTAACAAGTGTAGTGGCAGGTACGATATCTAATTCTCTACGTGAGAACACATGCGGTCGAAATATAATAATCATGCACAATCTAAGCCAACCGTTAGAAAACCCACAACTGCCGTCTCGATAGAACTCGCCGACCGTACAAACAACGGTGAGAAAAACCTCGACCCGCTGAGACCAAGGAGCAGCCCCTCGGATAGCACGCTCGCTACTCTGGCCCAAATGGCTCAGGTGACTACCCCTTCCCTCAGCATGAGTGACTCTCCGAATGTACCACTCCGACACCGGTACTAGCTGACCCCGGGGTTCACCAGGTGACCCTCTCTCACTAGGCGTCACCCCGCCCACGCCCCCACCGGCGCTGTGCTCACGCCCCCACCAGCACAGGGTGATAAATCGCTACAATGTCACTCCAGGTCCACAGTAACACAAAGCCACCAAAACTCAGCACTGTACGATCCGGTCACGTGAAAAGTCCGCGATCGTATAACACACATGTGACATCATCCGGTCATGAAGAATCCATCTCCACCGGGTACACTAAAACATGCACTAACCATCATCTAACAGTATGAACACATTTTACTGGCATGAATTAGTGGGGTTCTGTCTTGAATCGCATCGCCCAAGGCCGACGCCATTCAAGCTCCGTGTACAGGTTTACATAAATCAGTCCTCAGAATCAGGCCCTTTAAAACGCGTCGACACCAGTGGTCGCCGTTTCAAAAAGCGTCGACATCCTCAGACGCCATTCAGCACAGAAAACCAGGATTTTCCGAAATCTTTAAACAGGGGATTTCTGCCTTAAAAGGCGTCATGGCTACCCGACGCTATTCAAAACGCGTCGACCACCCATGACGTCTTTTAGTCCCAGAATCCCAAACTGGCAGACTCTCAGTCAGGCGATTCCTGTCTAAAAGGCGTTGTGATGGCCCGACGCCCTTTGAAAAGGCGTCGTCCATGCACGACGTCTTTCAACCCCAGGAACCAGAGTTGCCATGAGCCCGAGGGCTCCCCTTTCAACCCAAACAGCCCCAAAATACCCAAAAACGGAGGAGAAAGAGGGGCACACAATCCATAGGAAATCTCATTCATAGCAAATCCCCCATATCATCAAAAGAACTCCTAAACATACTCATTCTACCCCCCAAAACCAAGGATCCACAACATGCATAAACGGGGGAAAACATGGTTTAAACACAAAACCGTGGGAACCGTCACCCTACCGAACACTCGAACGCCTCCGAGCTTCAAGCCGTCCGCCTGTCTCGCCCCACGCCGCCGCCGGTACCGCCGAGGTCGTCCTAGCCCCACCGTGACGTCGGCCGCCGTCCGGAGAGTAGAACGCCGCAGTGGAAGTGGAGGTAGTAGGGGTAGGAGCCAGGTAGAGGATGGAGTGGAGGGAGAGGCGAAATGGTGTGAGGAAAAGAGGGAGGAGGAGGGGGTCGCTGCCGGTCGCCGGAGGAGAAGGAGAGAAGGAGAGTAGGAGAAAATGAGGGAAAGAAGGAGGGCTCGCGGGGTTAACTAGAAACTGGCTAAAACGCGTCGACATGCACGGACGCCTATCAGGTGACATGACGGCCGCTCTGACAAGAGTCTGAAACGCGTCGTCGTACACAGACGCCATTCAGACAACTTGTCAGGGCCGTACTCTGACACACCCAGAGTCGCAGTCTGAAAGGCGTCGACTCACACAGACGCCGTTCAGACGACCTGACAGGGCCGTACTCACGCGGCCCCAAAGTCAGTCCACGTGGCACCCACGTGGCAGAACCTGAAAAGCGTCTGCCACGGTGGACGCCGTTTAAAACGCGTCTCGGGGTCCTGACGCGATTCGACTTAGAACCCCCGCCCCTCACAAGGGCTAGAACTATAGGGTCCGACCCGAAAACCGGATCCGTAAGTCCCGATCCTTACATTCTCCCCCCCTTAAAAGAAATTTCGCCCTCGAAATTGATTGCTAGGAATATCATGGTCACAACGGGGATACAAGTTCACGGGAATACTTACGAGAAGAGGTAAGGAAATTGCTCCCGCATCTCATCCTCTCGCTCCCAGGTCGCCTCACCTCCGGAGCGGTACTGCCAAATCACCTTGACCAACGGTACGACCTTGTTCCGCAAGACCTGATCTCTGCGATCCTCAATACGAACAGGATACTTTGGAAATGATAAATCCTCAGCGACCTCCAACTCTGAAAAATCCAACACATGGGACGGATCCTGAACGTACTTCCTCAGCAAGGACACATGGAACACATCGTGCACTCCTGCAAGACTGGGCGGCAAGGCCAGCTGATACGCGGTTTCCCCAATTCGAGCAAGAATGGGAAAAGGTCCAATATATCGCGGACTCAGCTTGCCTCGCTTCCCGAATCTCATCACACCCTTGGAGGGTGAGACTCGGAGAAACACGTGGTCCCCAACCTCAAATTCAAGTGGTCTCCGTCGGATGTCAGCATAACTCTTTTGTCTGTTCTGAGCTGCGGTCAACCTCTGCCGAACCGTCCTGGCAATCTCAGCACACTGCTGCACTAACTCAGGTCCTGCTATCTGCCTCTCACCGATCTCGGACCAACACACCGGAGATCGACACGGCCGCCCATACAAAGCCTTATAAGGCGCCATGCCGATGCTAGAATGATAGATGTTGTTGTAGGCAAACTCCACAGTGGACAAGTGTTGTTCCCACGAACCTCCCCAGTCTAGGCAACACGCCCTGAGCATATCCTCCAAGGTCTGAATAGTCCTCTCCGACTGCCCGTCAGTCTCTGGATGGTAGGCCGAGCTGAAAGCCAACTGAGTGCCCAGCGTCTGTTGAAAGCTCTTCCAGAATCTGGAAGTAAACCTCGGATCTCGATCTGATACAATGGACAAGGGTACCCCGTGCAGAGAGATAATCCGGTCCACAAACAACTTAGCCAGCTTGCCGACCGACCAGTCCTTCCTAATGGCTAGGAAGTGTGCCGACTTGGTCAGCCGATCAACGATGACCCAGATAGCGTCTCTCCTGCTAGGGGATGCAGGCAATCCCATCACAAAGTCCATCGTCACATGCTCCCATTTCCACTCAGGAATCGGTAAGGGCTGCAGCAACCCTCCTGGTCTCTGATGCTCGGCTTTAACCTGCTGGCATGTCATGCATCTAGCCACATACTCAGCTACATCTCTTTTCATACCGGGCCACCAGAAGTGCCTCCTCAAACAGTGATATATCTTTGTTGTCCCGGGATGCACAGCATACCTCGAACGGTGCGCCTCATCAAGAACACATCTGCGCACGTCTTCCTCAGTCGGGACATAGAGTCTGCCTCTGAATCTGACGGTACCATCATCCCACAACTCAACCTCAGGCCTCTGGAGAATCTGCGGTAACTCAGCATCTGCCCTTTGAGCCTCAATCACAGCATGGTACACAGCCGGTCTCACAGTCAGGCTGACAAGCACTGCTCTATCCTCTTCACGTGGAACCCTAAAGGAGGATTCCACCACCTGCTCGAACAATTTCCACTCCCGAATCATGAGGTATGACATGACCGTCTTCCGACTCAAAGCGTCTGCCACTACATTCGCCTTGCCCGGATGATAAGAAAGGTCAAAGTCATAATCCTTAATAAACTCCATCCACCTCCGCTGCCTCAGATTCAGGTCTCTCTGAGTGAACACATATTTCAAGCTCTTGTGATCTGTAAAAACCTGAAACTTCTCTCCATATAAATAATGCCTCCAGATCTTCAGTGCAAATACCACAGCTGCAAGCTCCAAATCATGAGTAGGATAGTTCTCTTCATGCCTCTTCAGCTGCCGAGAAGCATAAGCAACTACCCTGCCATGCTGCATAAGGACTGCTCCCAAACCTCGACGGGACGCATCTGAGTAAACCACAAATCCACCTGACCCAAATGGAAGCACCAACACTGGGGCGAACGTGAGACGAGTTTTTAGCTCAATAAAACTCTGCTCACAATCCTCAGTCCACACAAAACGAACTCCCTTTCGAGTCAACCTCGACAAGGGGGCCGCTATCGAAGAGAATCCCTGAACAAACCGCCTGTAATATCCGGCAAGCCCCAGAAAGCTCCTGATCTCAGTCACTGAAGTCGGCCTGCTCCAGTCCATCACTGCCTCTATCTTGGCTGGATCCACTGCGATGCCTTCACCAGAAATAACGTGCCCAAGGAAGTGCACCTCGTTCAGCCAAAATTCACATTTGCTGAACTTGGCGTAAAGTTGGTGCTCTCTCAGAACCTGCAACACTGCCCGAAGATGAGCAGCGTGCTCTTCCTCGGAAGAAGAATAGATCAGAATATCATCAACAAACACAACCACAAACTGGTCCAGGTAGGTCCTGAAGACTCGGTTCATTAGATCCATAAAGGCCACCGGAGCATTGGTTAAGCCGAAGGGCATAACCAAAAACTCATAATGCCCATACCGAGTCCTGAAAGCCGTCTTACTAACATCCACATCCCTGATTCTCATCTGATAATACCCAGATCTCAGATCGATCTTGGAAAACACCCTCACTGTCTGCAACTGATCCATCAAATCGTCGATCCTAGGAAGCGGGTACTTATTCTTTATTGTCACCTGGTTTAGCTGTCTATAATCAATGCACAGTCTCAAGGAACCATCCTTCTTCCTGACAAACAGAACTAGAGCACCCCAAGGAGACGTACTGGGACGAATGAAACCCTTATCCAGCAACTCCTACAACTGCGCCTTCAACTCAGCGAGTTCGGCTTGCGCCATCCGATACAGCGCCTTAGACGAGGGCGCCGTACCTGGTGCAAGCTCGATGGTAAATTCAACCTCTCGCTGAGGAGGAAGGCCAGGCAGCTCCTCAGGAAAAACATCTACGAAATCACAAACAACAGGTACCTCCCAAGGACTGGGACTAGCACGGACATCAGAAACAACGACAGAGGCTAAGAAAGCCTCGCAGCCACCAGCAAGCAACCTCCGTGCCTTAAAGGCAGAAATGAGAATACCTCGAGGAGAAAGCCTAATACCTTGGAAGAAGAAGGTCGGGATGTCCGGAATAGAGAAGCGCACCCTCTTCCTGTGGCAGTCCACCTCCGCATAAAAGGCTTCCAACCAATCCATACCCAGGATGATATCGAAATCACGAATAGCAAGTACAACCAACTGGGCAGGTAGTACATGACCCTCAATGGTCAAGGGAACATCCCTCAAACAATTATAAGATATCATGAAGTCTCCAGAAGGAACCTCAACCATCAGACCATCAGACAACTCATCAACGGGTGCAGAAAGAATATCTAGGAACTGCTCGGAAATAAAAGAATGCGAAGCACCCGAATCGATCAACACATGCGCAGAGTTCCCAAGGACAGAGAGTGTACCTTCCACCAAGTTGGATGCGCGAGCCTCCCTCCTGGTGATAGCTAGAACTCTCCCCTGAGTCCTCGGCTTCTTCTGATCACTATGACCCTGCCCCTGACTATGCCCCTGCGGGCACCGCCTCGCCAGATGGCCATGTTGGCCGCAAGTAAAACACCGCCTGGGAAGAGTGGGACACTGAGTCCCGCCATGAGCACCACCACATTGCTGACAAACAGCCGGAAGCCTCTGAGCTGGCTCCTGCTGTGCACTGGATGCAGACTGACTCTGCTGCCCCTGTCTAGGCCTGCTGCTGCCGCTGCTGCCACTACTGCTGCCACCACCCCTGAAGAATCTCCTGAATCGGGAGCCGAGAGAAGACGATCCCGAACCGACTGAAGGAGCCGGTGCCGCTGCCTTACCCCTGCCTCGCGCTGGCCCCAGAACAGTCTGTCCTCTCTCCCAGGCTGACTGGATCTGTTGAGCCTCTACAGCTGCTGCACACCTAACAGCTGACGCCAAATCTGTACAACAATGGGACGCCACGAAGTTCCTCAAACTGAGCCTAAGCCCATCCACAAACCTCTCCGTGCGACGCACCTCGTCCCCAGATATGAAAGGCACGAACCGTCCCAGCGAAACAAACTTTGCCTCGTACTCAAGTACCGTCATACTCCCCTGCGTCAGATCCATAAACTCCCTCTCCTTAGCTCGCTGGACATGTCTAGGGAAATATTGTGCATTGAACTCCTTGACAAAGGTCTCCCAAGAAATTTCCCTAAGACTCCTGTCCCCATAAGACAAACTCTTCAATGTGGTCCACCAGTCATAGGCGCTATCCTTCAGTATGAAGGTAGCCAGTGGGGTCCTCTCTACTGCTGCACAGTCCATAGTATCAAAAGTCTTCTCAATCTCTCTAAGCCAATGAATGGCCTCGTCAGGGTCGGGACGACCGGTGAAGTGAGGTGGCCTCAGCTTCAAGAACCTCTCAAGTGTAGCTGTGGTCCCTCCCCGAGTACTAGAACCCTCGCTAGGATCTCGAGTCTGATATCGAGCCATAGTATCCATCATGGCCTCCATAAACTGCTCAACACTCGGCCTCCCTGCCTCGGACCCACTAGGGGCATCTCCCCGCTCTCGAATAACTGGCATCCTCTTCCTGGGAGCCATCTACTCGCCTACAATTACAAAATCAAAAGTTCTAATTAGAGTCCTAAAACCTATGCTATCGCCGTGCCTGTACGGGATAATGTATTTATTTGCCGAATTACAACATTTAACCTAGTTATTTATTTATTTGCCAGACCGTATGCTCTAATACCAACTGTAACGACCCGCCACCCTATAATCGGGGATCCGATTACTAAATGGGTACTGAATCATTAGTTTGGGACCAAACCAGGATCTAGTAAGTCTGGGAAATAAATAATAAACTAAGCTAAACATTCACATCGCATTGAATTGAAATAAAAGTGCAGGAATTAAAATTATTACAATGCGACTCGATACAGCAAATAATTACATTCTCCAACAGAAGGAAATAATTAAACATACAGTCCAAAGATAAATAACAACTACATCGGGGCATACCCCGAAACAACCGCTGAAGGCACACCACACCCGACCGCACACGCCGCTCTAAGTCTGCTAGGAGTCTTCACCTGAAAACCGCAGGGGTGAGTCTCAAGACAAGACTCAGTAGGGATCCTTCGATCCCCACTGCCCACGCACACACCCACAAGTGTAAAGTACAGCTAACAGTAAAGTAACAAGTGTAGTGGCAGGTACGATATCTAATTCTCTACGTGAGAACACATGCAGTCGAAATATAATAATCATGCACAATCTAAGCCAACCGTTAGAAAACCCACAACTGCCGTCTTGATAGAACTCGCCGACCGTACAAACAACGGTGAGAAAAACCTCGACCCGCTGAGACCAAGGAGCAGCCCCTCGGATAGCACGCTCGCTACTCCGGCCCAACTGGCTCAGGTGACTATCCCTTCCCTCAGCATGAGTGACTCTCCGAATGTACCACTCCGACACCGGTACTAGCTGACCCCGGGGTTCACCAGGTGACCCTCTCTCACTAGGCGTCACCCCGCCCACGCCCCCACCGGCGTTGTGCTCACGCCCCCACCAGCACAGGGTGATAAATCGCTACAATGTCACTCCAGGTCCACAGTAACACAAAGCCACCAAAACTCAGCACTGTACGATCCGGTCACGTGAAAAGTCCGCGATCGTATAACACACATGTGACACCATCCGGTCATGAAGAATCCATCTCCACCGGGTACACTAAAACATGCACTAACCATCATCTAACAGTATAAACACATTTTACTGGCATGAATTAGTGGGGTTCTGTCTTGAATCGCATCGCCCAAGGCCGACGCCATTCAAGCTCCGTGTACAGGTTTACATAAATCAGTCCTCAGAATCAGGCCCTTTAAAACGCGTCGACACCAGTGGTCGCCGTTTCAAAAAGCGTCGACATCCTCAGACGCCATTCAGCACAGAAAACCAGGATTTTCCGAAATCTTTAAACAGGGGATTTCTGCCTTAAAAGGCGTCATGGCTACCCGACGCTATTCAAAACGCGTCGACCACCCATGACGTCTTTTAGTCCCAGAATCCCAAACTGGCAGACTCTCAGTCAGGCGATTCCTGTCTAAAAGGTGTCGTGATGGCCCGACGCCCTTTGAAAAGGCGTCGTCCATGCACGACGTCTTTCAACCCCAGGAACCAGAGTTGCTATGAGCCCGAGGGCTCCCCTTTCAACCCAAACAGCCCCAAAATACCCAAAAACGGAGGAGAAAGAGGGGCACACAATCCATAGGAAATCTCATTCATAGCAAATCCCCCATATCATCAAAAGAACTCCTAAACATGCTCATTCTACCCCCCAAAACCAAGGATCCACAACATACATAAACGGGGGAAAACATGGTTTAAACACAAAACCGTGGGAACCGTCACCCTACCGAACACTCGAACGCCTCCGAGCTTCAAGCCGTCCGCCTGTCTCGCCCCACGCCGCCGCCGGTACCGCCGAGGTCGTCCTAGCCCCACCGTGACGTCGGCCGCCGTCCGGAGAGTAGAACGCCGCAGTGGAAGTGGAGGTAGTAGGGGTAGGAGCCAGGTAGAGGATGGAGTGGAGGGAGAGGCGAAATGGTGTGAGGAAAAGAGGGAGGAGGAGGGGGTCGCCGCCGGTCGCCGGAGGAGAAGGAGAGAAGGAGAGTAGGAGAAAATGAGGGAAAGAAGGAGGGCTCGCGGGGTTAACCAGAAACTGGCTAAAACGCGTCGACATGCACGGACGCCTATCAGGTGACATGACGGCCGCTCTGACAAGAGTCTGAAACGCGTCGTCCTACACAGACGCCATTCAGACAACTTGTCAGGGCCGTACTCTGACACACCCAGAGTCGCAGTCTGAAAGGCGTCGACTCACACGGACGCCGTTCAGACGACCTGACAGGGCCGTACTCTCGCGGCCCCAAAGTCAATCCACGTGGCACCCACGTGGCAGAACCTGAAACGCGTCTGCCACGGTGGACGCCGTTTAAAACGCGTCTCGGGGTCCTGACGCGATTCGACTTAGAACCCCCGCCCCTCACAAAGGCTAGAACTACAGGGTCCGACCCGAAAACCGGATCCGTAAGTCCCGATCCTTACACAAGATCTCCATTTACTGGACATGGAGAACGTGCCAAGGACATTCTGGAACTAATACATTCGGATGTATGTGGTCCCAAGTCCACCGAAGCCAAAGGTGGCTTTTCATACTTCATCACATTCACCGATGACTTCTCAAGATTCGGCTATGTGTACTAAATGAAGTACAAGTCGTAAGCATTTAAGAAGTTCAAGGAGTTCAAGAATGAGATAGAGAAGCAGTTAGGAAATAGTATTAAAGCTCTTCGATCAGATCGAGGAGGAGAATACTTGAGTACTAACTTCTCACAATTCTTAAAGGATAATGGTATCCTTTCTCAGCTAACCCCTCCATATACACCACATATGAATGGTGTATCAGAAAGGAGGAATCACACCTTGTTGGACATGGTGCGATCCATGATGAGCTTTTCGGGATTACCAGTGTCCCTCTGGGGGTATGCTCTAGAGTCAGCAACATACCTACTAAACAGAGTACCCAGCAAGTCTGTGGCCTCTACTCCATATGAGATATGGAAAGGCAGGAAATCAAAATTTAAACATGTTAAAGTCTGGGGTTGTCCTTCTCATGTAAAGAGGCATGATCCAGACAAGCTGGAATCACGAACTGATAAATGCAATTTTGTGGGATATCCAAAGGAAACCTTTGGATACTATTTTTACCATCTTGGTGAACAAAAGGTGTTTGTCACCAGGAAAGTTGTCTTCCTGGAAGAGGAATACCTTCTCCAGGAGAACAGTGGGAGTAAAATAGTACTGGAAAAGGTTCCAGATCCCCAAACAGCTACATTATCATCAGATGAGATATCAGTTCCTGAATCTGTTCAGGTACACACAAATGAGCCTCACAGATCTGGTAGAGTACCTAGACTACCCGAACGATATGTGGGACATTGCTAAAGGTGAGTCTAAGGTACAATACAATGAGGATGATGACCCTAAAACCTACCAGGAGGCCATAGAAGACCCAGAATCTGGGAAATGGCGAGAAGCCATGAACTCAGAAATCCAATCCATGTACACCAACCAAGTTTGGAACTTGGAGGACTTGCCCGAGGGTATTGTACCCATCGGTTGCAAGTGAATCTTTAAGAGAAAGATCGGTGTTGATGGACGGATCGACACTCATAAGGCAAGGTTGGTGGCAAAGCGATATCGTCAAAGGCAAGGAATTGACTATGACGAGACTTTCTCACCAGTTGCCATGATAAAGTCGATCAGAGTTCTACTCGCCATTGCTGCACATTTTGATTATGATATCTGGCAGATGGATATGAAGACTGCCTTCCTCAATGGTAACCTTGAGGAAGAGATGTATATGATACAACCAGAAGGTTTCACATCCAAAGAATATCCAAATAAAGTGTGCAAGCTTCAGAGGTCCATTTATGAACTGAAGTAGGCTTCCCGGAGCTGGAACATAAGATTTGACGAGGTTGTCAAGTCTTATGACTTCATTAAGAATGAAGATGACCCTTGTGTGTACAAGAAGACCAGTGGGAGTGCAGTTACTTTTCTAGTTCTTTACGTAGATGACATACTACTCATTGAGAATGATGTAGTTATGATGTCATCAGTAAAGATCTGGCTGTCGAAAAATTTCTCCATGAAGGATTTGGGAGAAGCATCCTACGTATTGGGAATAGAGATCTATAGGGATAGATCAAAGATGATGCTTGGAATGACCCAATCCTTGTACATAAATACCATAGTCAAAAGGTTTGGCATGGAAAATTCCAAGAGAGGTCTCATACCGATGAGACATGGAATTAGTCTCTCAAAGGAGCAGTCTTCTAAGACTCCTAATGAGAGGGCATTCATGGATAGAATACCCTATGCTTCTGACATAAGATCTATCATGTATGCCAAGCTATGTACACGGCCTGATGTTGCATTTGCTTTAAGTGTTACGAGCAGATTTCAGGTTGATCCAGGTGAAGAGCACTGGAAGGTAGTGAAATGTATCGTTAAGTACTTGAGAAGAACTAAGGATATGTTTCTTGTATATGGAGGTTGACTTGAAACTAAGAGGCTTTACTGACTTGAGTTTCCAGTCAGATCCAGATGATAGCAAGTCTACATCTGGATTCGTGTTTACTCTGAACGGAGGCGCAGTGTGCTGGAAGATTTCCAAGCAAGTAACCACTGCAGATTCGACGACTGAAGCTGAGCACATCGCTGCAGCTAAAGCTTTCAAGGAAATAGTGTGATTGAAGAAGTTCATCACCGACCTTGACATAGTTCCCGGTATCCTTGATCAAGTTCCACTATTGTGCGACAACAATGGGACTATTGCACAAGTGAAAGAGCCGTGGTCTCATTAGAAATCGAAAAATGTTCTGAGGCGCTTTCATCTTATCCAGAGGAGATGTAGTAGTGGAAAGAGTTCCATCTGTCGACAATGTAGCAGATCCACTGACAAAGCCGTTGGCTCAAATTGTGTTTGAACGTCACCTAGAGTCTATAGGCTTATTGTATAAAGGTGATTGGCTTTAGTCCAAGTGGGAGATTGTTAGTTTAGGTGGCCTACAAGCCAATCTGACTATGTAAATCTTGTTCATTTATTAATATAATGGCATAATATTCATTATGTGTAAATCGCATTAATTATCGTTTCATAATGAAGTCCGTGAACATGTGCTATAGTGATCAGATTATGATGAGATCATACTAATGAGACTGGTCACTTAAACATACATATTCTTAATCGTTCCTAGTCGGAGGATATTCGGAAAGGACATCGGATATCTGGTTAGACTAGTACAGATTACTCCTGCTCATATGATGAGGGTGACTGATCTCATAAGTCACTTGTGTGGAGACACTAAGGCGAATTTGTAGGTGCTCATTGGAGAATGAGTTACTGAACTGATCCGCCTGAATCGTTGGATGGTATTGTACGTCACTGTCAACCAACTTGATTCTATTGTTGCAGTTGCGTGGATGGTCCTCGGACCTGAGACACCAAGGACACCTTGTCGGTGGACTTCTGTGCTTTGACCTTGGTTTACGAATCTCTAGCCACGGGATTCTAATATGCCAAGGATTCGGTACAGCGGAATACCGTCGAAGGGAATTGTGTGTCAATAAGGAATCATTCGCTCTCGGTACTTAAAGAGAGAATGCTCTAGGAAGGATGCGCGGAAGTCCCTGGCCAGGGCGGACGATAATATCGGGAAAGGAGTTTTCCGATATTCATCAGCGGCATCCAATTCAAGTGAGTCGATCGGTTAGGGTTTGACAGCACGCCATATCCTGAGTTGACTCGAAAGTATTGTACGAATGAAGGATTATATCCACACAGTAACTGTCGGCTTAAAGGTTCCAAGAGTAGGTTACTTAACCCCAATACCTTTCGGGTTCACGCGGTGTTGCTTGGCACCCAACATGATCGGAGGCCCGGTCGAATTCGATGTACGACATCAATTCGATTGATTAATTAATTAATAAAAGGGTTATTAATTGATTAATAAAGCCAGTGAGGAGTCACTGGACTTGTTGGGCCATTAACTAGACTGGTACTTGGGCCTAGAGGGTTACACGCAAATGATTCTCAAGGCGATGGATAAATAAGTGGGTTTTATACAAACCGGGGGTTTTTGTGAAAAACCGCGCCGTTAGTATAAAACATAGCGAACGGGCTGAGCAGGCCAAGCTGCTGCCAACCCTAGCCGCCCCTCCTCTGTTTCTCTCTCTCTCTGGCATCCAAACAGATCCAGATCTGCTCCGCCGCTTCTCCGAATCCCGTTCGACAGGAAATCGTCCGCGTGTTGCGGCGATCGTTGCGGCGACCGGCGGAGGTTTCGTGGGCTGCGAAGAACGAGGAACGTGAGGATATCCGTCGCGAGGAGGATCACGTGGACTTCGCTAGAGGCCGGGCACTTATGCGGCTTGCGGTGTCGCACCGACGGAACCGAACGGTTGCGGATTCGAATCCGCATACGGTGAGAACTTCAATTATCCGATAATCGATTTTTGTTTTTCGAAACGAGAACGGATCGTTGTTTTAATATTTTATTTTCCGCTACGTAAGCGATCCGGAGAAACCCGAGAAACCCAACAACTGACGTACCAGTCCTTGGAGGTTCTGTGGCTGATGAAAAGGAGGAAAATTCAAGATCTAGAATGCGAGTGGTACCGCTGGTTCGACACAAGGGGTTTGTATATTGCACTGGACCGATTATTCATTGATCCCTCTGAACCAAAGTGGCCACCACTGATAGATGAGCTGATAGAGGGGCCTGGAGCCATCTTTGACAAGAGAATCTTGCTGAATGAGAAGACAGATGAATGGGACCCAGATGACCCTTATGAAGGTAGCTTAACAATAGATCATCTCTAGAGGGCTACTTATCCCTCACATGTTTTCACTGTCCACACCATATTTCGTACTCTGCTCCTGACCTCGACTTGGTCGAGGGTCATCATTGAAGATATGCCTCAAGCTCCTCCCATCATCATCACCGTATATCCTCGAGACCTTCTTCCTCGGATTCCTCTCGATCTGTAGAGGATCCATGATCTTATCTGGACATATTATTATATGATCCCCCTAATACCCTGGAAATGGTGTCGTTTTCTCCATCACATCCCCCTCCTTTTCAAATCCATTCTTTTCTCATACTTAATACCCAAAATTCCCTAAAAAAATGCCAATTTGACAACCTCTTCCTCCCAAATCCTCGTTGAGGAGACATCCTACTATCTGTCTGAATGTACCCCATTACGCGGGTCGCTCGGGTAGGATTCTCTCCTAGATATACTTTGCCCCTCCTCTCAGGAGGATTCCCCTGTATTGCCTCATGTATCCAATGATTTTCATCCTTCTTTGTCCTCTTTAGGTCAGTTTAGAGAGTCTAGTGAAGTTAGTCATATTAAGAAGTCTAGGAAGATCCAGGAGTTAGCTTCTAAGTACTTTCCATTCTATCAAATCCCTCGGCTGTTAGAGAATCCAATCCAGTTGTTAGAAGAGTCTGAGGTAGATGAGTTGGTCGATGATGGGTATGGAGTGTACAAATTGGTACATGAGAAGGACCCTGTCGTCGAAGAAGATGAGGATGCAGCTGAGGCATACACGAGTGGAGTGAAAAGATTTGATAAACCCTCAACAGCAGTAGAAGAGCCAAAAAAGGAAATCAATCTAGGAACCGAAGAAGAACCTAATATTGTCCTCATTAGTCAAAGTCTTTCTAGAATAGATGAAGAGGCATTGGTTCGAGTTCTTAGAGAGTACAAGGACACTTTCGCCTGAAGCTATGAAGATATGCTGGGGTTAGATTCATCCCTAGTGGAGCACTGACTAACATTGAAAGCTGGAGCTAGCCCAGTCAAACATAAATTAAGGTGATTCCACCCATAAATGGCTTTGAATATGAAGGAAGAAGTCGATAAGCTACATAAAGCCAAATTTATTAGAGTTATTCTCTATCCACAATGGGAGGCTAACATAGTCCTGGTTATGAAAAAGGATGAAAAAGTCAGAATTTGTATTGACTTTCAAGATTTGAACAGGGTATATCCTAAGGATGATTTTCCACTGCCTCACATAGATGTGTTGATTAATAACACAGCTGGATTTGAGACTCTATCCCTTATGGATGGCTTTTCAAGATACAATCAAATTAAATTGGCAGAAGATGATAAGGAGAAAACATCATTTACTACTCCTTGGGGTACTTATTGTTATGTTGTCATGCCATTTGGATTAAAGAATGCTGGAGCCACCTATCAAAGGGCTATGGTGGCTATATTCCATGATATGATGCATGTCCACTTAGAGGTGTATGTGGATGATCTTCTGGATAAATTTAAGACTAAAACTGAGCATGCTGAAGTTTTGGCAAAGGTTTTGGAAAGATCAAGAGAGTATCAGTTGAAGATGAATCTAAAGAAGTGCGTATTTGGTATCTCGTCGGGGAAGTTGTTAGGGTTCATTGTTAGCAAACGGGGCTTTGAGATCGATCCCAACAAGGCTAAAGTTATCATTAAAATGCCACCTCTCAAGAACATGAAAGAACTGAGAAGATTGATCAGGAGGTTACAGTTTATTTGCCGTTTTGTCTCCCAGCACTCACAAAGGTGTAAGCCGTTCTACGAGCTTACTAAGCCGGAAGTTAAATTCGATTGGGACGATAAGTGCTAGGAGACATTTGATAGATTGAAGAAGTATCTTGCAAGTCCTCCTGTTTTGAGACCACCGTCTTCAGATAAGCATTTAGTTCTATATATTTCTATCATGAATGACGCCGTGGGGGCTATCTTAACACAAGAAGATGAAGAAGGAAAAGAGAGGGCAACCTATTATCTTTCTAAACTTCTCAACCCCGCTGAACAGAGATATACAGCGATGGAGAAAACGTGTGCTTCACTGGTATGGGTACTTCAGAAGTTGAAGTATTATCTCTTGGCCCAGGAAGTCTATCTCATCGCTAGGATGAATCCAATCAAGTTCCTCTTTGAGAAATCTGTCCTTATAGATCGATTAGCGCGTTGGCAGAGCTTTCTATCTCAGTTCGATATTATCTACATTCAACAGAAAGCAATCAAAGGCTATACCATAGCAGAACACCTTGCTCATCACCCTCTTCCCATATTTGATCCAGTCTGATCAGAGTTTCCGGATGAGGAACTGATGTCCATTAGCAGAATCAAAGATGACATGTGGACTCTGCATTTTGACGGAGCTATGAATTCTCATGGTAAGGGTATTGTCATCGTTCTCCTATCACCTGAAGATGTCACCATTCCACAAGCCTTTCAACTTGCCTTTCATGTTACCAATAACATAATTGAATATGAAGCTCTTCTTGTCGGTCTCGAGGCCACTCATCTTCATGGTGCCACCAAACTATGGATTATAGGTGATAGTCAATTGATCCTTCGCCAAGTGCTTACTAAATATCGCACCCTTGATCCTAAACTCAAGCCTTATTAGGAATTGACCTCAGCTTATGCCAAACTTTTCATCAAACTGATCTTCGTCCATGTTCCTCGGAATCAGAACATCTTAGCCGATGCTCTAGCTTCTCTCCCATCATCTCTAAATTTCCTAATCAGCAAACAATCCGAATCAATCATCATTCATAGGCGTCTCTCTCCTGATGTAGAGGATCCTTCCTTTCTTAGGATTAAAGAGGAATTGTTGAAGAAGGTCAGAGATGGAGATATTGCGGAGAAGCGATAAATCAGGCTATTAGAACTACAATAAGAGATGGAAGATGAAGAGAAACCATGGTATTACGAGATTTCTAGATATTATGAAGATCAGTCCTACCCTAAAGAAGCAACAACTGAGGAGAAAATGGCTATCAAAAGAATTGCTCAGAGGTACACCCTAGTTGGAGGGGAGTTATATAAACGTGGATTTGATGGTGTTCTTCTGAGATGCTTAAACGAAGATGAGCTTTGGAATATCATGGAAGGAGCTCATGCAGGAGTTTGCCGTGGCCATGTTAATGGATAGATGTTATCGAAGAAAATCCTTAGACAAGGATATTATTGGCCGACTATAGAAGAAGATTGTATAGGGTTTGTCCATATGTGTGCTAAATGTCAACTTCATGCCAATAAGCTCCATTCCCCTTCATCTTCACTCCATCATGTTTCCTCCCCATGGCCTTTCTCCAAGTGGGCTTTCGACATCATTGGACCTCTTGGTGATTCCAATTCCGGCATTAAGTAGAAATCCTTCATTCTCACTGCAACGGAGTACTTCACCAAGTAGGCAGAAGATGAAGCTTACACATAAGTCAAAGCGTCAACTGTAAGGACTGAGATTTCGGGTTCTGTATTCGGGTCGGGTTCGGGACGGATCCCCTGGTTTGGACCCTGGAGGGGGTCTTGAGAATTATGAATGAATGACGTCTGCACTGCTCGACGCCTTTCAAAAGGCGTCAGGGTGTGTGGACGCCATTTAGGTCTGCTTGCTGTTGCGCCACGTGGGCGGGTTTCGGGCCGCGAGAGTACGACCCCTGTCACTTTTGTCTGAACGACGTCCACTTCGGTCGACGCGATTCAGACTGCGACATCTGCGATGTCAGGGTACGGCGCCAGAGTGTTGTCAGTACGGCCTGTCTTGTCGTCTGAACGGCGTCCGCGATGAGCGACGCGTTTCAGAGCGCTGTCAGTACGGCCGTCCTGTCAAACTGATTGGCGTCTGCCTCGATCGACGCATTTTACCTAGATTCTGATTGACCCCGCGAGCCTCCCCTTCTTACCCTCATTTTCGTCTTCACACTCTCTCTCTTTGCCCTCTCCGCTCCCTCCGCCCTCCTTCCTCCCTTCCCTTCCTCTTCTTCCTCTTCCATCACTCCATAGCCTCTTTACCTCTCACCTCTACCTCCACCACCTCCTTCGCGGCGTTCCATTCTCCAGACGGCGGCCGACGTCCCGGCGGAGTGGCAACGTCCTCGAGGGTACCGGCGGCAGTCTGCGGTGCGGCGGGTCGGCGGTGAGGAGCTTGGAGGAGTTCAAGAACCGGTAGGGGGACGAACCTTGCATGTGTTGCTCGTGTTTTCTTTGGCGGGACATGACGTGTTTGGGCTAGATTGAGCATGTTTAGGGGGGGTTTCCTTGTGGGAATGGCGGTGCTTGTGATCGTGGATTCGTAGCATGCTTGTGGTGGTTGAATTCCTCTTCCTCCCCTTCTTGTTTTGGGGTTTTTCGGGGTGTTTGGGGTTAAGGGATAAACCCTCGGTTCGAACCAGGGAACCAGGTTTCTGGCGCTAAACGGCGTCGTGCCTGGTCGACGCCTTTTAGAAGGACGTCAGGGCAGTACGACGCCTTTTAGGGGCAGAAACCTCCCTGTTCGAGGTTTCACAAATAGGGGTTCTGGCGCTAAATGACGTCATGGATGGACGACGCCTTTTCGAAAGGACGTCGGGCCATCATGACGCCATTTAGGCAGGAAATCACCCCGAGTGAGGGTATGTAAATCTGGAATTTCAATGTGAATGGCGTCTGTGGACGTGGACGCGTTTTAAAGGGCGACTCCCTATGACGACGCGTTTCAAGGAATAATCTGGCTATTAAATAAACCTGTCTGAGGGGCTTGAATGGCGTCGACCTCGGTCGACGCGATTCAAGACAGAACTGTCTAAGTGCTAGTTTTAACATGTGTTTCACTGTTGGGCGGCTCAAATGCATGGTTTACGTGGTACACTGAGACTGAGGACTTCTATGTGAGTGGAATTACATCATGTTATGTATGTGTGTGTGTGCTTCTACAACTGTGGGTCGGAATGACTGTGGTTTACGTTTGTCACCATGGACCGATGGGGACAGGGTCATGGTGTCTGTGAGGCATTGTGCCGTACCGGTGGGAGAAGGGGTACATGTTGTGGTTTACCTTTGGCTGAGGGAAGCAGAACCACCTTGAGCCCGTCGGGCCGGAGTAGCTGGTGCGCTATCCGAGGGGTTGCTGCTTGGCCTCAGCGGGTCGGGTTTCCCTGTTTGTCGAGGCAGCTTCCGGCGCGTTTCTTGCTGTGGAGCTGGTTGTGGAGTTGTTTTACCCCTGTAGCCACTGGGCCTGATGTGACCTTTGATCAAGGTTACGAGTGGTACCCTTAGACCTTTGGCCTGACGCAGCCCGGGAGGTTAGGGTTGTGGGTAGTTCCTGTAGCTTCGGCTTGACGGGGGTTCGCCGGTCCCCAGGGCCCTCCTGAAGTGCTGAGGCCTAGCGTGGAGGCAATCCGGACGGTAGGACAGTAGTCTAGACTGCTTGTGTGCACACGTAGCTGACAGTGGCGGTACACTGGTTCCAGCTAGTCCTAGTTTGACTCACTGCCTCACCCTACAGTGCCCCGGAACACTGTAGGGGTGGACAGGCGTGAGCAGTGGTGGTAGTGTTGGGAGGCGACGTTTGACTTCGGTCGACAGTGTGGTTTAGTCGCTTTGTGGACTTTGGCTGTGAGACGTGACTCTGTGTTGGGTTCTTCGGGTTGCTTAGAACTGTTCTTGCTACACTGCTTATCGTACGTTTCTTATCAGATTTAGGTGCTGTGTTTACTGCTTTACTTAATTGCCATATATCTGTGTTGTTACACTTGTGGGTGTGTGAGTGGGAGGCAGGGGATCGAATGATTCCTACTGAGCCCAATTCTGGTGTGGCTCACTCCCTGCGGTTTCAGGTGTGGACTTCGCGGCATGTGGAGGCGTGTGGTGCCTTCTTGGTGTGCGGACCAGCAGTTGTCGTTGTTCCGGGGTATGCCCCGATGTTGTTGTACTTTCTTTCTGCCTGTACTTATTTAATTTGTTGGACATGTAATTATTGTTGGACTGTATACGGACATTGTTATTTTCCTTCCTGCGCACTTGCTTACCTTTGTAGTCCGTGTGATTGTTATATTTAGCCTTGTCTAGCACTTACTCCTCCAGATGTGTTGTGTGAGATCCGGGTGTGAACCCGTAGTTAATGGGCCGACATCCATTTAGTGATCGGGTCTCCGGTCATAGGATGGCGGGTCGTTACATCAACAGTCTGCAAATTCATCATAAAGAATATCATCACAAAGTTCGGGATTTCAAGTACCATCGTCACGAACAATGGACCGCAGTTCATATCACAAGAGTTGAAAGACCTCTGCAACAGGTATAAAATTGCATTGCATCATTCATCTCCTTATTATCCGCAAGGCAATGGCAAAGCAGAAGCAACTAATAAGACCTTGATAAAAATCATCAAGAAAACGTGTGAATCTAATCGATACACAGACTGGCCAAAGAAATTGATTGAAGCTCTATATGTTAGTTTTAGGTGGCCTACAAGCCAATCTGACTATGTAAATCTCGTTCATTTACTAATAAAATGGCATAATATTCATTATGTGTAAATCGCATTAATTATCGTTTCATAATGAAGTCCGTAAATATGTGCTATAGTGATCAGATTATGATGAGATCATACTAATGAGACTGATCACTTAAACACACATATTCTTAATCGTTCCTAGTCCGAGGATATCCGGTTAGACTAGTACAGATTACTCCTGCTCATATGATGAGGGTGACTGATCTCATAAGTCACTTGTGTGGAGACACTTAGGCGAATCTGTAGGTACTCATTGGAGAATGAGTTCACTGAACTGATCCGACTGAATCGCTGGATGGTATTCTACCTCACTGTCAACCAGCTTGATTCTATTGTCGCAGTTGCGTGGATGGTCCTCGGACCTAAGACACCAAGGACACCTTGTCGTTGGACTTCTGTGCTTTGACCTTGGTTTACGAATCTCTAGCCACGGGATTCTAATACGCCAAGGATTCGGTACAGCGGAATACCGTCGAAGGGAATTGTGTGTCAATAAGGAATCATTCGCTCTAGGTACTTAGAGAGAGACTGCTCTAGGAAGGATGCGCGAAAGTCTCTGGCCAGGGCGGACGATAATATCGGCAAAGGAGTTTTCCGATATTCATCAGCGGCATCCAATCCAAATGAGTCGACCGGTTAGGGTTTGATAGCTCGCCATACCCTGAGTTGACTCGAGAGCATTGTACGAATGAAGGATTATATCCACGCGGTAACTGTCGGCAGAAAGGTTCCAAGAGTGGGTTACTTAACCCCAATACCTTCCGGGTTCACGCAGTGTTGCTTGGCACCCAACGTGATCGGAGGCCCGGTCGAATTCGATGTGCGACATCAATTCGATTGATTAATTAATTAATAAAGAGTTATTAATTGATTAATAAAGCCAGTGAGGAGTCACTGGGTTTGTTGGGCCATTAACTGGACTGGTACTTGAGCCTAGAGGGTCACATGCAAATGATTCTCAAGGCGATGGATAAATAAGTGGGTTTTATACAAACCGGGGGGTTTTATGAAAAATCACACGGTTAGTATAAAACATAGCGAATGGGCTGAGCAGGCTAAGCTGCTGCTAACCCTAGCCGCCCCTCCTCAGTTTCTCTCTCTCTCTGGCGTCCAGACAGATCTAGATCTGCTCCGCCGCTTCTCCGAATCCCGTTCGAGGGGAAATCGTCCGCGCGCTGCAGCGATCGTTGCGGCGACCGGCGGAGGTTTCGTGGGCTGCAAAGAACGAGGAACGTGAGGATATCCATCGCGAGGAGGATCGCGTGGACTTCGCTAGAGGCCAGGCGCTTGCGCGGCTTGCGGTGTCGCACCGACGGAACCGAACGGTTGCGGATTCGAATCCGCACACGGTGAGAACTTCGATTATCCGATAATCAATTTTAGTTTTTCGAAACGGGAAAAACGGATCGCTGTTTTATTTTATTTTCCGCTGTGTGAGCGATCCGGAGAAACCGAGAAATCCCAACAGTGGTATCAGAGCTAGGTTCCACTGTTTCTCGTCCCGTTTCGGATCTCTAAATTAATTTTTCATGAGTTATTCCATGCGTTTAATCCGATTAAAATGACGGAATAGTGTTCATAAGATGAACACAAATAATTTGATTATTTTTCTGTGATTTTTCGGATTTTATTTGGACATTTTCGTATTCTTCGTCGGACGAAGAACGACGGGTCTTTAGCGGCCTTGTTCGTGCAATCTCAAGTGTTGGGGATGTAAATCGGACCTTAGAACCTCCTGGAGAAAGTCTCCAGTCCTCGTTGGGCTCCTCGCCGGCGCCGGAGAGGCTGGAGGAAGGCAGCACCCTTCTCTTCTTCATCATCCTCTTCGGTTTTTTGTGAAAAACCAGATTTTTTGGGGCTCCAAATCGGGCTTCTTATGCCTCAACCAGTGCCCTTGCCGGCACCGGGCCGTCGCCGGCGGCAAGGGATCACCGGGCCGGAGCCTGCGGTGCCGGGGGGGGGCTGGCTGGGCGGCGCCGCCGTCGGGCTGCACCTGCAGAAACCCTAGGGTTTGCAGGTGCGTCGGGCTGCTGCAGGGAAGACAGAGGTGCGTCGGGCTGCTGCAGGGAAGACAGCGACTGGGTCGCTGGCGGGCCGGGCCGGGCGGACCGGGCCCCTGGCCAGACTGGGCCGGAGCCCCTGGCCGAGCCAGGGCCCGGGCCATTTGGCCCTAATGGGCTAGGCCCATTTCCCTTTTATTTTACCTAATTTAAATCCCTAAACCCCAAGCCCATTAGAATATAAAATGAACTGTTTTTAATTTTAATATTCAAAATTCTTTTGAAGATTGAAATTATTATTCAAATTATATTTAATTGGGCTTATTAATGATTTTTTGAATCATTTTGTATTAACTAGCAATTAGTTGTTAATTAGTTGGGGTTAATATTAATTTAAAAGTTAAATTGATTATTAACCTCAATTTAACTAATTTAAATGTTAAATTAGTTATTAATAGTTATTAGTCTAATTGTTAGATTATTAACTATTATCTCAGCTAATTGTTAATTAATATTTGAGTTAGTTATTAATTTAATTGTTAAATTAATAATTAGCTTAAATAACTAATTTAAAATGTTAAATTACTAGTTCTTAATTAATTATTGTTGTTATTAATTTAATAGTTAAATTAATAATAACTTTAATTGTCTGATCTAAGAGTTAGATTAATTAATTATAAATCAGTTAGTGTTAATTATTAGTTTAAGAGTTAAATTAATAATTAACATCAATTGGCTAATCTAAGTGTTAGATTAGTAGTTAATAATTAATTATAGTTGATTATTAATTTAAGTATTAAATTATTAATTAACTTAGTTGGATTAATCTAAGAGTTAGATTAGTCTTTAAATAGTCTAATTGTTAGATTATTAATAGGGTTTAATCTAAGTGTTAGATTATTAGAAATGTTCTAATTTGCATGGAATAAATATGGAATTATTAATTTGGAGTGTGTGCGCATGTGATGTGTGTTTATTGCTTTTAAATTTTGATTTAATTGCATGTTAACTTAATTAAAAGAGTTTTCGAAATTCAAATACTAATTTTGATTGGATCCCAGTTTTCTGAAAGCCAAAACTTATTTTTTTTTAAAACTCTTTTATTTCAGCCATGTGATGCGCTATATCTTGTGTGGAATGTTTAAAACACACCGTGGTCATGGATATGCATTTTTAATTATTCATTTGATGAATGGATTGTGTGGATCGTGGATGTTTGTTAGATATTTATTAATTGTTAATAAATAGAGGTCTGCGTACCTCTCTCTCTGTAAGGACTGAGGTTTTCGGATCCGGTTTTCCGGTCGGACCTTGTAGTCCAGGCCTTGATGGGGCTGGGACTCTGCTCTGTTTCGCGTCTCGCGGGCTCGACGCGGTTTAAACGGCGTCCAGCGTTGCAGACGCATTTTAGATTGTGCCACGTGGATGCCATGTGGGCTAGCTTTGGGCCGCGAGAGTACGGCCCTGTCGTGTCGTCTGAACGGCGTCCGCGAGGGACGACGCCTTTCAGACTGCGACCTTGGGTCGTCAGTGTACGGCGCCAGTCTTGTCGTCTGAACGGCGTCTTGGATGGATGACGCGTTTCAGAGTTCTGTCAGAGCGGCCCGTCATGTCAACTGATAGGCGTCCGTACAGCTCGACGCGTTTTAGCCAGTTTCTGGTTAACCCGCGAACCTTCCCTCATTTCCCTTATTCTCACCCTCACACTCTGTCTCCTCACCCTCTCCACCCTCCGACTCTCCCCACTCATCCCCTTCCCTTTCCCCTTCTTCCTCCTCCACCACCTCTCCACCTCTAACCACTGCCACCACCACTCTCTTCGCGGCGTTCCATTCTCCGGACGGCGGCCGACGTCCCGGCGGACTGGCGGCATCCTCGGAGTACCGGCGGCGGTTTGCGGTGCGATGGTTTGGCGACGGAGCCAGGAGGAGTTCAAGAATCGGTAGGGTGACGATTCCCGTTGTGTTTTATTTTAAAACCATGTTCTCCCGCTTGAAACATGCTACGGATTTATGGTTTTTGGGTAGAATGAGTATGTTAGGAGCTTTTTCTTGATGGGAATGGGAGTTTCTGTGAATGTGGATTTGTGATGGTTTAGCTTGCCCCTCTTCCCCCTCTGTTTTGTGTGATTTTGGGGCTCTTGGGGATCAAAAAGGGGACCCTCGGGTTGAACTGCGGAACCGAGTTTCTGACGCTAAAAGACGTCGTACCTGGACGACGCCATTTAGAATGGCGACGGGCCAGTACGACGCCTTTTTAGGCAGAAATCTTCCTGTTTGAGGTTCTATCTGTCTGGGTTTCTGGCGTTAAATGACGTCGTACCTGGACGACGCCATTTAGAATGGCGACGGGCCAGTACGACGCCATTTAAGCAGAAATCACCATGATTAAGGATTCTGCAAGTTTCAGATTCTGGTGTGAATGGCGTCTAAGGACAACGACGCCTTTTAAAAAGGCGGCTTCCCAGGACGACGCGTTTTACGCCAGGTTCTGAGGCCGAGATTTCATGAACCAGTTTAGGATGCTTGAATAGCGTCGGCCTTGGGCAACGCGATTCAAGACAGAACCACACTAATCCATGCCAGTAAAATGTATTTACACTATTAGATAGTCGGTTAAATGCATACCTTAAATCTACTCGATAATGATGGATTCTTCGTGACCGGATCACACTATACCGTGTTTTGTGATTACTGTGGACCTAGAGTGACAGTTGTAGCGCTTTATCACCATGTGCTGGTGTGGGTGGAGCACAGCGCCGGTGGGAGCAGTGGCGGGGTGACGCCTAGTGAGAGAGGGTCACCTGGTGAACCCCGGGGTTAGCTAGTACCGGTGTCGGAGTGGTACCTGTGGAGTGTCACTCGTGCTGGGGGAAGGAGTAACCACCTGAGCCAGTTGGGCCGGAGTAGCTAGCGTGCTATCCGAGGGGTTACTGTTTGGTCTCAGCGGGTCGGTGTTTCCCACTTTCGTTGTGTGGTTGACGTGTTTTGAGGATACACTGGTTACGGGTTCCCTGGTAAATTGGAATTATGCATGTTAAATATACTTCGAATGCATGTGATTCATATAGAGATTTAGGTGTAGTAATTACTGCTTCACTTGGTTACTGTACCTCCAGCTGTACTTTGCACTTGTGGGTGTGTGAGTGGGCAGTGGGGATCGAAGGATCCCTACTGAGTCTTTTCGTTGAGACTCACCCCTGCGGATTTTCAGGTGAGGACTCCAGGCAGACTTAGCGAGGGGTGTGCTGCTGTGTGTCGCGCGCCGTCAGTTGTTGTTCCGGGGTATGCCCCGACGTAGTTGTTATCTTTATTTCGGGCCTGTATGCTTAATTATTTCTTTTCCATTGGAATATGTAATTATTTGTTGTATCGAGTCGCATTGTAATAACTTTTAATTCCTGCATTTTCCTTTCAATTCAATGCGATGTGAATGTTTAGCTTAGTTTATTGTTTATTTCCTAGACTTATTTAGATCCTGGTTTGGTTCCAAATTAATCATTCGGTACCCATTTAGTAATCGGATCCCCAATTATAGGGTGGCGGGTTGTTACAGTTGGTATCAGAGCATTTGGTCTGGCAAATAAATGAATAACTAGGTTAAATGTCGTGAGTCCGGCAAATAATTACATTATCCCGTACAGGCACGGCGGTAGTATAGGGTTTAAGGATTCTAACTAGAACTTTTCGATTTTGTGTCTGTAGGCGATTAGATGGCTCCTAGGAAGAGGATGCCGGTTATTAGAGAGCGGGGAGACGTCTCTAGTGGATCTGAGGCTGGTAGGCCGAGTGTAGAGCAGTTCATGGAGGCTATGATGGACACGATGGCTAGATATCATACCCGAGACCCTAGTGAGAGTTCCAGTGCTTGGGGAGGGTCTACAGCTACACTAGAGAGATTCCTGAAGCTGAGGCCACCTCATTTCACCGGTCGTCCCGACCCTGATGAGGCCGCTCATTGGTTGAGGGAGATGGAGAAGACCTTTGATACTATGGATTGTACAGCAGTTGAGAGGACTCCGTTGGCTACCTTCATGTTGAAGGATAGCGCCTATGATTGGTGGACCACTTTGAAGAGTCTGTCATATGAGGATAGGAGTCTCAGGGAGATTTCGTAGAAGACTTTTGTGAAGGAATTCAATGCGCAGTATTTCCCTAGGCATGTCCAGAGGGCCAAGGAAAGGGAATTTATGGAGTTGACTCAGGGGAGTATGACAGTACTCGAGTACCAGGCAAAGTTTGTTTCGCTTGGGAGGTTTGTGCCTTTCATTTCAGGGGACGAGGAGCGTCGTACTGAGAGGTTTGTGGATGGACTGAGGCTCAGTCTGAGGAACTTTGTGGCATCTCACTGTTGTACAGATTTGGCATCAGCGGTTAGGTGTGCAGCAGCAGTGGAGGCACAGCAGAATCAGTCAGCCCGGGAGAGAGGACTGACTGCTCAGGGACCAGCTCGTGGCAGGGGTAAGGCAGCGGCAGCAACCCCTTCGTCCGGATCGGGATCGTCGTCACTCGGCTCCAGATTTAGGAGATTCTTTCGAGGCAGTGGCAGCAGTAGTGGCAGCAGCGGTAGTAGCAGACCCAGGCAGGATCAGCAGAGCCAGTCGGTGTCCAGCGCTCAGCAGGAGTCAGCTCAGAGGCTTCCAGCAGTTTGTCAGCACTGTGGTGGTACTCATAGTGGGACTCAGTGTCTTGTTTTTTCCGGGAGATGCTATACTTGTGGCCAGCAGGGCCACGTGGCGAGGTTTTGCCCGCAGGGGCGTGGCCAGAGGCAAGGGCCAGCTGATCAGAAGAAGCCAAGGACCCAGGGGAGAGTGCTAGCTATCACCAGGAAGGAGGCTCGTGCGTCCAACTTTGTGGAATGTACACTTTCTGTTCTTGGGAACTCTACACATGTGCTAATTGATTCGGGTGCTTCGCATTCTTTCATTTCTGAGCAGTTCATAGATGTTCTTTCTGTACCCGTTGATGAGCTATCTGATGGATTGATGGTGGAGGTTCCTTCTGGGGATTTTATGTTGTCTTATAACTGTTTGAGGGATGTTCCCTTGATCATTTAGGGCCATGAGTTACCTGCCCAGTTGGTTGTGCTTGCCATTCGTGATTTTGATGTTATCTGGGCATGGACTGGTTGGAGACTTATTATGCTGAGGTGGACTGCCACAGGAAGAGAGTGCGTTTCTTTATTCCAGATATCCCGACCTTCTACTTCCAAGGTATTAGACTCTCTTCTCGAGGTATTCTTATTTCTACCTTTAAGGCCCAAAGGTTGCTTGTTGGTGGCTGCGAGGCTTTCCTCGCCTCTGTCGTTTTAGCTGATGATAGTAGAAGTTCCAGTCCTTGGGAGGTGCCTGTAGTGTGTGACTTTATAGATGGGTTTCCTGAGGATTCGCCTGGCCTTCCTCCTCAGCGAGAGGTTGAGTTTACCATTGAGCTTGCACTAGGTACAACGCCCTTGTCTAAGGCCCCGTATCGGATGGCACCAGCCGAACTCGCTGAGTTGAAGGCGCAGTTGCAAGAATTGCTGGATAAGGGTCTCATTCGTCCCAGTACTTCTCCGTGGGGTGCTCCTGTTCTATTTGTCAGGAAGAAGGATGGTTCTCTGAGGTTGTACATTGATTATAGACAGCTGAACCAGGTGACAATAAAGAATAAGTACCCACTTCCAAGGATTGATGATTTGATGGATCAGCTGCAGTCTGCAAAGGTGTTTTCTAAGATTGACTTGAGATCTGGATATTATCAGATGAGGATCCGTGAGGTCGATATTAGTAAGACGGCTTTTAGAACTCGGTACGGACATTATGAGTTTTTGGTTATGCCTTTTGGCTTGACCAATGCTCCGGCGGCTTTTATGGATCTGATGAACCGAGTCTTCAGGGCCTATCTGGATCAGTTTGTGGTAGTATTTGTAGATGACATTTTAATATACTCTTCTTCTGAGGAAGTTCACGCCACTCATCTTCAGGTGGTGTTGCAGGTCCTGAGAGAGCATCGACTCTATGCCAAGTATAGCAAGTGTGAATTCTGGCTAGACAAGGTACACTTCCTTGGGCATGTCATTTCTGGCGAGGGTATCGCAGTGGATCCAGCCAAGATCGAGGCAGTGATGGATTGGAGCAGGCCAATTTCAGTGACTGAGATCAGGAGCTTCTTGGGGCTAGCAGGTTATTACAAGCGGTTTGTTCAGGGGTTTTCTTCGATAGCGGCCCCTTTATCGAGGTTGACTCGAAAGGGAATTCGTTTTGTATGGACCGAGGAGTGTGAGCGGAGTTTCATTGAGTTAAAGACTCGCCTCACTTCGGCCCCAGTGTTAGTGCTTCCATCAGGTTCTGGTGGGTTTGTGGTTTATTCAGATGCGTCTCGTCGAGGTTTGGGTGCAGTTCTAATGCAGCATGGCAGGGTTGTGGCCTATGCTTCTAGACAGTTGAAGAAGCATGAGGAGAACTATCCCACCCATGATTTGGAATTGGCAGCTGTGGTTTTTGCACTGAAGATCTGGAGACATTATTTGTATGGAGAGAAATTTCAGGTTTTTACTGATCACAAGAGCCTGAAGTATGTGTTCACTCAGAGGGATCTGAATCTGAGGCAGCGTAGGTGGATGGAATTCATCAAGGATTATGACCTCGACCTTTCTTATCATCCGGGCAAGGTGAATGTGGTGGCAGACGCCTTGAGTCGGAAGACGATCGTGTCATACCTTATGATTCGAGAATGGAGATTATTTGAGCAGGTTGTGGAATCTTCCTTTCGGGTTCCACGTGAGGATGATAGAGCCGTGTTGGCCAGCTTGACTGTGAGACCAGCAGTGTACCATGCTGTGATTGAGGCTCAGAGGACAGATGTAGAGTTACCGCAGATTCTCCAGAGACCAGAGGTGGAGTTGTGGGATGACGGTACAGTCAGGGTTAGAGGCAGACTCTATGTTCTAGCCGAAGAGGACGTGCGCAGGAGTGTCCTTGATGAGGCGCACCGTTCTAGATATGCAGTGCATCCCGGGACAACTAAGATGTATCATTGTTTGAGGAGGCACTTTTGGTGGCCTGGTATGAAGAAAGATGTGGCTGAGTATGTGGCTAGGTGCATGACTTATCAGCAGGTTAAAGCCGAACATCAGAGACCAGGAGGGTTGTTGCAGCCCTTGCCGATTCCGGAATGGAAATGGGAGCATGTGACTATGGATTTTGTGATGAGATTACCTGTATCCCCTAGCAGAAGGGACGCGATCTGGGTTATTGTTGATCGGTTGACCAAGTCTGCTCACTTCCTGGCTATTAGGAAGGACTGGTCAGTCGGTAAGTTGGCTAAGTTGTTTGTAGATCGGATCATTTCTCTTCACGGGGTGCCTTTATCCATCGTATCAGATCGGGATCCGAGGTTTACTTCCAGGTTCTGGAAGAGTTTTCAGAAGGCCTTGGGCACGTAGTTGGCCTTCAGTTCGGCCTATCATCCCGAGACTGATGGGCAGTCGGAGAGGACCATTCAGACTCTGGAGGATATGCTCAGGGCATGTTGCTTAGACTGGGGAGGTTCTTGGGAGCAGCATTTACCTGCAGTGGAGTTTGCCTACAATAACAGTTATCATTCTAGTATCGGCATGGTGCCTTACGAGGCCTTGTACGGGCGGCCGTGTCGATCTCTGGTGTGTTGGTTCGAGATTGGTGAGAGGCAGATAGCAGGGCCATAGTTAGTTCAGCAGTGTGCTGAGGTTGCCAGGATAGTGCGGCAGAGACTGATCGCAACTCAGAGCAAGCAGAAGAGTTACGCTGACATACGGAGGAGACCGCTTGAGTTTGAGGTTGGGGACCACGTGTTCCTCCGAGTCTCACCCTCCAAGGATGTGATGAGCTTCGGGAAGCGAGGCAAGCTGAGTCCGCGATATATTGGGCCATTTCCCATTCTTGCTCGAATTGGGGAAACCGCGTACCAGCTGGCCTTGCCGCCCAGTCTTGCTGGGGTGCACGATGTGTTCCATGTTTCTTTGCTGAGAAGATATGTTCAGGATCCCTCCCATGTTTTAGATTTTTTTGAGTTGGAGATTGCCGAGGACTTGTCTTTTCCAGAGTTTCCAGTTCGTATTGAGGATCGCAAAGAACAGGTCCTTCAGAACAAGGTTGTGCCTTTGGCTAAGGTGATTTGGCAGTACCGCTCCGGGGGCGAGGCAACCTGGGAGTATGAGGACGAGATGCGGGAGCAGTTTCCTTACCTTTTCTCGTAAGTTCTCTTGTGAGCTTGTATCTCTATGTTTCAACCTCGTTAATTCTAGCAGGCAATTTCATGGGCGAAATTCTTTTAAGGGGGGGAGAATGTAAGGAGTGAGGTTTTCGGATCCGGTTTTCAGCTCGGACCTTGTAGTCCAGGCCTTGATGGGGCTGGGACCCTGCTCTGTTTCGCGTCTCGCGGGCTCGACGCGGTTTAAACGGCGTTCAGTGTTGCAGACGCATTTTAGATTGTGCTACGTGGGCTGGCTTTGGGCCGCGAGAGTACGGCCCTGTCGTGCCGTCTGAACGGTGTCCGCAAGGGACGGCGCCTTTCAGACTGCGACCCTGGGTCGTTAGTGTACGGCGCCAGTCTTGTCGTCTGAATGGCGTCTTGGATGGACGACGCGTTTCAGAGTTCTGTCAGAGCGGCCCGTCATGTCGACTGATAGGCGTCCGTACAGCTCGACGCGTTTTAGCCAGTTTCTGGTTAACCTGCGAACCTTCCCTCCTTTCCCTCATTCTCACCCTCACACTCTCTCTCCTCACCCTCTCCACCCTCCGACTCTCCCCACTCATCCCCTTCCCTTTCCCTTCTTCCTCCTCCACCACCTCTCCACCTCTCACCACTGCCACCACCACTCTCTTCGCGGCGTTCCATTCTCCGGACGGCGGCCGACGTCCCGGCAGAGTGGCGGCGTCCTCGGAGTACCGACGGCGGTTTGCAGTGCGACGGTTTGGCGGCGGAGCCAGGAGGAGTTCAAGAATCGGTAGGGTGACGATTCCCGTTGTGTTTTATTTTAAAACCATGTTCTCCCGCTTGAAACATGCTATGGATTTATGGTTTTTGGGTAGAATGAGCATGTTAGGAGCTTTTTTTTTATGGGAATGGGAGTTTCTGTGAATGTGGATTTGTGATGGTTTAGCTTGCCCCTCTTCCCCCTCTGTTTTGTGTGATTTTAGGGCTCTTGGGGATCAAAAAGGGGACCCTCGGGTTGAACTGCGGAACCGAGTTTCTGGCGCTAAAAGACGTCGTACCTGGACGACGCCATTTAGAATGGCGACGGGCCAGTACGACGCCTTTTTAGGCAGAAATCTTCCTGTTTGAGGTTCTGTCCGTCTGGGTTTCTGGCGTTAAATGACGTTGTACCTGGACGACGCCATTTAGAATGGCGACGGGCCAGTACGACGCCATTTAAGCAAAAATCACCCTGATTAAGGATTCTGCAAGTTTCAGATTTTGGTGTGAATGGCGTCTGAGGACAGCGACGCCTTTTAAGAAGGCGGCTTCTCAGGACGACGTGTTTTACGCCAGGTTCTGAGGCCGAGATTTCGTGAACCAGTTTAGGATGCTTGAATAGCGTCGGCCTTGGGCGATATGATTCAAGACAGAACCACACTAATCCATGCCAGTAAAATGTATTTACACTATTAGATAGTCGGTTAAATGCATACCTTAAATCTACTCGATAATGATGGATTCTTCATGACTGGATCACACTGTACCGTGCTTTGTAATTACTGTGGACCTAGAGTGACAGTTGTAGCGCTTTATCACCCTGTGCTGGTGTGGGTGGAGCACAGCGCTGGTGGGAGCAGTGGCGGGGTGACGCCTAGTGAGAGAGGGTCACCTGGTGAACCCCGGGGTTAGCTAGTACCGGCGTCGGAGTGGTACCTGTGGAGTGTCACTCGTGCTGGGGGAAGGAGTAACCACTTGAGCCAGTTGGGCCGGAGTAGCTAGCGTGCTATCCGAGGGGTTACTGTTTGGTCTCAGCGGGTCGGTGTTTCCCACTTTCGTTGTATGGTTGACGTGTTTTGATGATACGCTGGTTACGGGTTCCCTGGTAAATTGGACTTGTGGGTGTGTGAGTGGGCAGTGGGGATCGAAGGATCCCTACTGAGTCTTTTCGTTGAGACTCACCCCTGCGGATTTTCAGGTGAGGACTCCAGGCAGACTTAGCGAGGGGTATGCTGCTGTGTGTCGTGCGCCGTCAGTTGTTGTTCCGGGGTATGCCCCGACGTAGTTGTTATCTTTATTTCTGACCTGTATGCTTAATTATTTCTTTTCCGTTGGAATATATAATTATTTGCTGTATCGAGTCGCATTGTAATAACTTTTAATTCCTGCATTTTTCTTTCAATTCAATGCGATGTGAATGTTTAGCTTAGTTTATTGTTTATTTCCCAGACTTACTTAGATCCTGGTTTGGTTCCAAATTAATGATTCGGTACCCATTTAGTAATCGGATCCCCATTTTCCTTGCAACATGTGAATCCTGCCTTATGAGAAAGATGGCAAAATCTCCATTTACTGGACATGGAGAACGTGCCAAGGACATTTTGGAACTAATACATTCAGATGTATGTGGTCCAATGTCCACCCAAGCCAAAGGTGGCTTTTCTTACTTCATCACGTTCACCGATGACTTCTCAAGATTCGGCTATGTGTACTTAATGAAGTACAAGTCGGAAGCATTTGAGAAGTTCAAGGAGTTCAAGAATGAGGTAGAGAAACAATTAGGAAAGAGTATTAAAGCTCTTCGATCAGATCGAGGAGGAGAATACTTGAGTACTAATTTGACACAATTCTTAAAGGATAATGGTATCCTTTCTCAACTGACCCCTCCATATACACCACAAATGAATGGTGTATCAGAAAGGAGGAATCGCACCTTGTTGGACATGGTGCAATCCATGATGAGCTTTTCAGGATTACCAGTGTCCCTCTGGGGGTATGCTCTAGAGTCAGCAGCATACCTACTGAACAGAGTACCCAGCAAGTCTGTAGCCTCTACTCCATATGAGATATGGAAAGGCAGGAAACCATAATTTAAACATGTTAAAGTCTGGGGTTGTCCTGCTCATGTAAAGAGGCATAATCCAGACAAGTTGGAATCACGAACTGATAAATGTAGGTTTGTGGGATATCCAAAGGAAACCTTTGGATACTATTTTTTCCATCCTGGTGAACAAAAGGTGTTTGTCGCCAGGAAAGCTGTCTTCTTGGAAGAGGAATACCTTCTCCAGGAGGACAGTGGGAGTAAAATAGTACTGGAAGAGGTTCCAGATCCCCAAACAGCTACATTATCATCAGATTAGATATCAGTTTCTGAATCTGTTCAGGTACACACAGATGAGCCTCGTAGATCTGGTAGAGTACCTAGACTACCCGAACGATATGTGGGACATATTGCTGAAGGGAAGTCTAAGGTACAATATAATGAGGATGATGATCTGAAAACCTACCAGGAGGCTATAGAAGTCCCAGAAGCCGAGAAATGGCGAGAAGCCATGAACTCAGAAATCCAGTCCATGTACACCAACCAAGTTTGGAACTTGGAGGACTTGCCCGAGGGTATTGTACCCATCGGTTGCAAGTGGATCTTTAAGAGAAAGATCGGTGCTGATGGACGGATTGACACATATAAGGCAAGGTTGGTGGCAAAGGGATATCGTCAAAGGCAAGGAATTGACTATGACGAGACTTTCTCACCAGTTGCCATGATAAAGTCGATCAGAGTTCTACAAGCCATTGCTGCACATTTTGAGTATGAAATCTGGCAGATGGATGTGAAGACTGTCTTCCTCAATGGTAAGCTTGAGGAAGAGGTGTATATGATACAACCAGAAGGTTTCACATCCAAAGAATCTCCAGATAAAGTGTGCAAGCTTCAGAAGTCCATTTATGGACGGAAGCAAGCTTCTCGGAGCTTGTAAGGACTGAGGTTTCAGGTTCAGTATTCGGGTTGGTTTCGGGTCGGATCCCCCGGTTTGGACCTTGAGGGGTCTTGAGAATTTCTTCTGAATGACGTCTGTCCTGCACGACGCCTTTCAATTGGCATCTTGCTAGGTGGACGCCATTTAGGTGTGTTGCTGTTGCGCCACGTGGGCGCCACGTGGGCGGGTTTTAGGCCGTGAGAGTACGGCCCCTGTCGTGTCGTCTTAACAGCGTCTTGAATGGACGACGCCATTCAGACTGTGACCCTGCGATGTCAGTGTACGGCGCCGGTCTTGTCGTCTGAACGGCGTCTGTGGTGAGCGACGCGTTTCAGAGCTTCTGTCAGTACGGCCCGTCCTGTCATCTGATAGGCGTCTGTCTCGGACGACGCGTTTTACCCTATTTCAAATTGACCCCACGAGCCTCCCCTTCTTTCCCTCATTCTCACCCTCTCACTCTCTCTCCTCGCTCTCTCCACCCCCCTCAGTTTCCCTCCTTCCCTTTCCTTTCCCTCTCTTCCTCTTCCACCACTCCACTACCTCTCTACCTCTCACCACTACCACCACCACTTCCTTCGCGGCGTTCCATTCTCCGGGCGGCGGCCGACGTCCCAGCGGAGTGGCGACGTTCTCGGGGTACCGGCGGCGGTCTGCAGTGCGACGGTTCGGCGGCGCGGAGCCAGGAGGAGTTCAAGAGATCGGTAAGGGGACGAACCTTGCATGGATTATGGTTATCTTGCCCGTGATTTCCATTGTGAAGCATGATGTGTTTGGGGTAGAATGAGCATGTTAAGAGGATTTTCTTAGTATAATGGCCTTGTTTATGAACGTGGATTTGTGGGTTGCACATGTTAGAATTGGGTGGCCTCAAAGCCAATCATTGTATATTCTAGTTCAGATTATTTATAAAGGCAATCATTTCTTCATTTAATAGTTCTCGCAATTAACTATCGTAATGAAGGTCCATAGACAAATGTATGGGATATTGAATCATGATGAGATCATGATAGTGAGATCAATATCTTAAGGCAATTGTCTTAAATAGTTCTCGATCATAGGATATTTGAGATGGACATTAAATATCCGATAAGATCGACACAAGTTATGTCTACTCATATGATGAGGGTGAATGATCTCACATTCACTCGTGTAGTGACACTAAGACAAACAAGTGGGTGCTCATTAGAGAATGAGTTCACTGAACATATCCAAATAAGAATTCCTGGATGGTAATTATACCTATTAGTCAACCAGGGAATTCAATCGTTGCAGTAGCACAGTTGGTCCTTTGACCTGAGTCACCAATGATACCTTGTTTGTGGACCATTGTATCTTGATTCTCTGACTCGTGGACTTTAACCATTAAGTCCACCATAATCGGTCTTTCAGATACAGTGGAAAGCTTGCAAAGGTAATTGAGTGAACAACAAGGGATCACTCACTCTTGGTATAAGATTGGAGAGAGAATGTCCTATGGATGTGTACACAGAAATCCCTGGCCAAGGTCAAATGAAAGAGATGTCTTTCTAGATATTAACTGTATACTGGAATCCATCTGGATAATGCGATAAAGGGTTTGACTATAAAACCATACCCTTGCGTTATTGGGACATTGCATGAGTGAAGGATTATATCTGTGCGGTATCGGCAGACGGAAAGGTTCAATTGAAGGGAACAGTATCCCTTATATCTTCTGGGATCATGAGGTAGTGTTTGGTGCTGTTCATGATCAGAAGGCCAAGTGATTTGATCATCAGATGATAATTCACTTGTTTATTAAATTAATCATTTAACATATGATGTTTAAATGTTAATTAATAAATATTAAACTCAAGAAACAGTTCTAAGTTTAATGGGCCTGCAACCGGACTGATATATGGGCCTAGAGGGTCACACACATAAGAGTTCTCGTCAGACGGTGAGAGATGTTAAATTTCATGCTTATCTGGGTTTTTGTGAAAAGCTGCAGGATAAACATGAAGATTTAATGGAGAATTATCCAAGGCCAGACTCTTGGATAATCATGAGGATTAACTCTTGTGCTTATCCTTATTTCTATATAAGGAGGGCCAAGGGGGAGGAGTAAAAAGTTGGTTGGACGAATTTTTACCCAGATTCTCTTTCTCCTCTCTCTCTCTCCTTCTCTCTCTCTTGGAGTGGATCTGTCTCTCTCTGCGCATGGTGGATTTGAGATCTGGTCGGAGCACTCAAGTCGAGGAGGAAATCGCGTCTACTGCGGGAACTCGTGTGGATACCTCTAGAGATCGTGCGCGTGCGTGATTCCCGAGTCGGCATCATCCACGCGAGATTCGAAACCCCGCAAAGGTGAAGAACTGTTCTTCCCGCTTAGATTTTAATGTCCGTTTTACGACCCCAGCAACCGATACAATGGAATCACTTTTATTTCCGCTGCGTTCATGGCGATTCCTTATAGTGGTATCAGAGCCAGGTTGGCTGGTTCGGTCGTAAAACGGCACCGTTTTGCGTGTTTTTCTTGTTATGCGTGAAGAACCCGTATTGTACGTGTTCTTGTGTCTAATCCGATTAAAAATGACAGAATCGTGTTCATATGATGAACACAAATAATTTGATTATTTTTCTGTAATTTTTCGGATTTTATTTGGGTTTTTCGGAGTTCTTCGTGGGACGACGAACGGGGTACTTCGGCGGCTTCGTATTTGCATCCCAAGCGTTGGGATGGCCAGCAAAATCTCTAGATCTCTTGGTGATAGTCACCACTTCACATTGGGCATGATGATCGGCGTCGGAGTGCCCTTGGAGGTCCTGAAAATCGAGCCCAAACTTGGATCTAAAACCCTGCAAAATCAGATTTTTAAAGGGGTTTTAGGGCTTGGTTTTCACATCACCGGAGGCCGACGGCAGCCCTGCCGGCGCCGGGCACGTCGCCGGCGCCGGGGGGCACCGCCGGCATGGCCGGTGCCGCCGCCGGGGGCTGGCCGCCGGCGCCGCTGGCCTGCAACTGCCGCTGGTCCGAAGCAGAATAGGGTTCTGCTGGGGGGGGAGAAAGAAGCCCAGCCGGCCGGTCCCTAGCCGGTTCGGACCGGCCCGGCCAGACCAGGCTAGGGCCTGGACCTGGCTGGGCCAGGTCCGGTGCCTGGCTCGTGCCAGGGCTCGACCCTGGCTGAGCCAGGGTTCGACCCTGGCCGAGCTAGACTCCCTAGCCGAACCAGGGTTCGACCCTGGTCGAGCCAGGGCCCCTGGCTGAGCCAGGGTTCGACCCTGGCCGAGCCAGGGTCCGGGCCAATTGACCCTTATGGGCTGGGCCCATTTTAATGTTTATTAAAATTGTTTTAATAATTGTTTAGCCCTCTATAACCCTAAATTAGCCCATTTAAGCCCGTTTTAAAATTGTTTTAAAACAGAATAATTATAGGAATAATTAATAAATGTTATTAATTATTTTTTATGATTATTAACAGCTTATTAAAGTGTTTAATAACTGTTAGTCAATTAAAGGGCTTTATAATTAATGGGTGTTAGTTAATTATTTAAAATTATTTTAGATAATTAATTTTCCTGTTAAATTAATTAGTTTAAAATTGTTTTAAACTGATTTCATGCATAACTTGATTACTTTTACTGTTCAAATTGTTTGAATTAGTATTTAGATTAACTGAATAGTTTAGTTAGTTATTTTGTCAATAATGTTTTGAATATTATTGATTATGCTGAAATAAATGTTGTTTCGAAAACTAATTGGTATTATAATTTTATATTTATAAAATTTAATACCAAACTGCAATTATGTGATGATTGTGATGCATGTGATGTGTTTTATGGTGGGATGATCATGGACTTAGTATTTTCATGTGATGAATGATGTGGATGAATGCAATGCTTATTTCATTTGGTATTTTAAATAGGACCTGCGTGTCCTCCTTTCTCTTAATCCAAGTGTACTTTCTACCTTCCTATAAGATTGTACTCCCCTTGATAAGATCAAGGTTTCTAATTGTTTAAATGTACATTTGTGAACCTGCGAGTCCTGAATTTTATATTTAAATGTATCGGATTAAGCTAAGAGGACGGGATCTTCTGAAGACACCTCTGGAGGAAGGACTCGCATCAAATGGAACCAGTGTTGCTGTTTTCACATTAGGATCCTATTATGGATCATCGTTTGGCTCCGATGATTCCATAGTAGCTTTAGCAGTCCATGATCATCCCCATTTAATTTTTCTGCATATATGTGATATTTGTGGACTATACCATCATATATACATATTTCTATTAAGTATATTGATACTTCAAATTGAAATACTATTGATAGCACGATTTTTTACAAATCAAAATCAAAAACCCTCTTTTAAAAACTTAAGTTGTAAACGTGAGATATTCAGAATAATCCACGTAACCCACCATCATTATAGATCTTAGGATAATTCTTATCTCAAACGGATTTGTTGTGCTACCACAAGGTCCATTTGATTTAGAAATTAAACTAGGTCTACGACATGTGATGTCATTAAGATGAATGGACAAATAGTGTAGTTTTGTTGTGCTACCACAAGGATTGCACTATGAATTCATGTCATCTAAGTAATGATGGATAAACTTAACTGAATCAAATTGATTTGTTGTGCTACCACAAGGTCATTCTGATTCAGGGGTTAAATCGATCGGATATTGCAAACGTTGCAACTGTCAAGAGTTGACTGCCTAAAGGACTTGATGTGATTTGTTGTGCTACCACAAGGTCACATGCATGTTGCCCGAAAGATTCTGATCCCCACTAGGAGATCACCGGAATCTCCCGTTCTGTATCTTAGAGGGTCATACAGATCGCCGAAAAATAGTGGGAGCATAAATCAAGATTAAAAGTCCTAAATCTGATTTTAAGAACTATCTGCTCATTTTATATATTTCCATGTAGGTCGCTATGTCGTCACCTAACCCCCTCCATTGCATACTTGATGCAAACAAACTCACGGGACCAAATTACATTGACTGGTTACGCAACCTGAAGATTGTCCTCAGGTGTGAAAAGCTAGCCTATGTCCTGGATCAACCAGATCCAGTGCAACCCAGTGATAATGCTAACGAAGATGAATTAATGATGTATGAAAATTGGAAGGAGGACTCAGTCAAGGTCCAGTGTTATATGCTCGGTTCAATGAACAATGAACTGCAGCGACAGCATGATAACATGGAACCTAAGACCATTCTAAATCACCTACAAGAGTTGTTTGGTGAACAATCCAGAACAAAAAGATATGAGATATCTAAGAAATTGTTCAGGACCAGAATAAGCGAGGGCACATCTGTGCAAACTCATATGCTCAAGATGATAGAATGGATTGAGAGGCTTGCTGTGCTCGGCTTTGTTATGAACAATGACCTGAGCATTGACTTAATCCTACAGTCCCTTCCAGATTCATTTTCACAATTCATTATTAACTTCAATATGAACAAAATTGAAGTTTCACTAGCTGAGCTGCTCAACATGTTGAAGACAGCAGAAGGCACTATCCAAAAAGATAAGCCAAATGTAATGCTTGTTGGTAAGACCAACAAGAAAAGAAAAGCTGGACAGACCTTTAAGAAAGGTAAGCCTAAGAAGCTAGTGAAAAGCAAACCGGCGGTTCAAAAGGACAAAGCTAAAGTCAATGATAAAGGTCAGTGTTTCCACTCCCATAAAGAAGGTCATTGGAAGATAAACTGCAAGATTTATCTTGCAGAAAAAGCAAAGGAGAAGCTTGGTGAAGCTTCAGGTATTCTCATGATCGATCTTAACTTGTCTTATAGAGAATCAACATCCTGGGTATTAGATACTGGATGTGTTTCTCATATCTGCAATAACTTGCAGGTGTTAACAAGTAAAAGAAGATTGAACCGCGGAGACGTGGATCTGAGGCTCGGGAATGGAGCAAAAGTTGCTGCGTTAGCTGTGGGGACAGCAAGACTTCAGATGCCGTCAGGAGACTCTTTGGAACTGATAGATTGTTATTATGTTCCAACCATTATTAGGAATATCATATCTATTTCATGTTTAGATAGACAAGGATATTCTATGAAGCTAGAGAATAAAGGTTGTTCAATTTATCAAGAAGACAAATTGTTTGCTTCTGGATATTTATTGAATGGATTATATTTACTTGATATTTCATATGATGTTTGTCTGGTAAATAATTCTCTTGAACGCTTAGATAAGGATGTGAATAAATCGTACCTATAGCATTGTAGGCTAGGTCATATAAATGAGAACAGGATCATAAGGTTGCAAAAGAATGGATTTCTTGATCCATTTGGTTATGAATCATTTGCAACCTGTGAAGCTTGTCTCATGGGAAAGATGACCAAAGCTCCATTCTCAGGACATGGAGACAGAGCTAAGGACTTATTGGAACTAATACATAGTGATGTATGTGGTCCAATGTCCACTCATGCTATGGGTGGTTACTCATACTTTGTTTCATTTATAGATGATTTCTCAAGATATGGCTACATATATTTAATGAAATATAAGTCAGAAGTCTTTGAGAAATTTAAAGAGTTTAAAAACGAAGTTGAGAACCAGACTGGAAAGAGTATTAAAACTCTTCGATCAGATCGAGGGGGTGAATACTGTAGACACGCTAATTTTGACGTCATTTCGAGTAAATTTCATATCATACAATAATGCCTCAGAATGGTCTGATAATTAATCATTAATTAATTTTTATTAATCTTTTTTAGTGTCGGGTTTAACAGATGTGTTTAAGTTAATCAATTGAATTGATTTTAGTTCAATTTGAGTTAAAATATGAAGAATTCTAAAAGACGTCGACCAACGTGGACGCCATTTAGACTTTATTCCTGTTTTAACGTTTAAATTTGAATTTTAATTAATTGATTAATTAACTAAAAGGCGTCTGGTAATGTCGACGCGTTTTAGGTTTCCTAAATGGTTTTAACTTCTCCTCCGGATGTTTATCCTTATCTTAATTAGTCTAAAAGACGTCTACACAGGTAGACGCGTTTTACCTAATAAAGATAAAGATAAGTTTTCCCGGATATTTATCCTTATCTTAATTAATCTGAAAGGCGTCAGCCAAGGTGGACGCGTTTTAGATAATTACAGATAAAGATGAATTAATCAGTAATTATCTGTCGGTTAAGATGGATAAATTCGGAGTTTTCTAATGTTAATCGCGAACGCAAGAAATGCCTATAAATACCCTGCATATTGAAGAGAAGAAAAAAAAAGAGAACAGAATTAAGTTGAGTTGAGCCATAGCGTTATAGCGATTTGAAGATCGAAGCAACAACGTCGTAACGCCGGAGCGCTGCCATTTCCAGAAGTCGGCATCCTTTCAAGATCTTCATCCTTCCAAGGCTTCAACCAACTGGGCATAAGTTTTTCATTACTGCATTTATTTTCATTTCATTAGTTTTATTTTTTTTATATTCACTTCATGCAAACACACACCACAGCATAATCTTTCAAAAACCTACTTGATTTAAGGGGTTTCAAAGCCATTAAACAAGTGAGTTTGCTGTTTTAAATATGCTTAAAATCATGATTAGTTCAGATACTGCTTCTATTTAAATTCTCATCATAGTTCTTCATTTTTCTTTTTCTATCTCTGCTGCACTCAACAACAACAACAAGAGATCAAAAGGGGAAATCAAGCACAACTTCTGGACGATCCTCAACCACAAACTCAACAGCAAGAACAAAAGAACAAAGAAAGGGCTCTCTTTCTTCAGCCGGCTGAGGAAGGGGAACCAAGGACTCAATTTTCCGCGTTTGAAAGGTAGGCGATCATACTCTCTTTTGAAACTTTTAAGTTAAAAGTTTCTGGCGATCACTGCACTTTAGTTGCTGTTTTTAATAGGTTAGTTTACACCTAAACAACATAGATATTTCATGTTAATCACACGGTCATTCTAAGCACCCACAGCTTTTTTTGGCGATCACGGTGGGACTTGGTCTCGCCATCTTTTAGTTTCCTTTTGTTCTTGCTATCATCATATCGGGCACCCACGGTGCACCACTTGTGTCTCTGGACACGTCCTCACCAATTGGTGAGTGTTTAGTTTAATTGATTTCCCTCGTGCACCACGTGCACACCCCAGTGGCAAGATCTTGCCCCCCCCCTTGATTAACTCAAAAAGCTGTTTTTGTGATAAAAATGATGTGTGATTGATTGTTTTTCTAGTTGTTTAGTTAGTAAATCATCCTGTTTAAAATCTGAAACTAAAAAAATCTTTGCATGAGTCGATTGTTTACTGCATTTTACCCTGTTTAAGGAGGATTCGACCCAGAAAATCCTTCTGGAAATCTGTTTCTGCGAACTAAAAAGCGTCCAGTAACAGCGACGCGTTTCAAAACCGCGTCATTACTACTAGACGCCTTTTATCCTCCAGGCTTTCTCTGCTGTTTGCATCTCTCTTTGCGAAATAATTAAGTTCTGTGTTGAATAGCGTCGACCATAATCGACGCTATTCAGACAGTTTTTAGTTATTTTCCAGGCTTTCTCTGCTGTTTGCATCTGTTCTCTGCGAGAGAATTAAGTTCTGTTTTGAATAGCGTCGACCATAATCGACGCAATTCAGACAGTTTCTTAATTATTTTTCAGTTTCCAGATTTCTGTGGTTGAGTGCTAGCTACCCATTACTTTATTAAGCATTAGAGGCCATCCAGGTCGCAGGACATACGCATTGAGGCTAAAACCCTCCTCTTCTTAGGAACACATTACTCGACGTCAGCAACTCTCTCTGATTGGGTTGGTCCCTTGATCAGACTAGAGAAGTTGACGTTGAGACCTCCATAAGTCCCCAAAATCAAGGTATTCCTCCTTGATCATCGGGCTGGTTGTACCAATTGAAGTCCCGGCTAGATTCCGAAAGCGTTGTGAGAGAGAACCCTAGAGAATAACGGTGGAAACTGAACTGAAACTAGGATCCTTCCCTGAGCGAAATTGTGGTTTAATCCAATTCATATAACTCAACAAGGAATCCTAAAATCACGTTAAGCATCCACTTGTTTGATTAATCTCTGTACAACTTGTTTGATTAAATCTTTGAAAAGGGAATCTAACATCATGTTGCTACGATCAGGTAGGGACTTGAGTGTGGCTCCAGACGCCATGATTAATTACGAGGGAGATGCTAATGCCCCTCGGAATTCTGAGTACAACTATGAGAGTGGGAGAGATGCTGATGCCTCCCGTAGTTCTATCCCCATTCCGTATCGTCTAGATGGGAATGTTCGGACACCTCTTTTGCCTCCACGTGATCAATACCCTGATCCTCTTCCGCATGAATATGCGATCCCTAATCCTGATCTTGAGGGGGACATGAATCAGAATGATCCCTCATCCTCTGATCCTACGGATCTCATCAATGCTCTGGGAGTTCTCGCCTCCCGACTGGACCCTCAGCAGTTTGAGGCGATCCAATCTATTTTGAAGGGGAAGGCACCCATGCAGCCTGCTGAGCCGAACCCTATGGCTCCCCCTGTTGTTATTCAACAACCTCCTCCTCCTTATATCCATCAGGCCATGGAAGGCCTTCATCTTACTTCTCGGCCCACTGGGCCGCAACTTTCATCATCCAGACAACCGGCTAGACCGCAAACGCCTATTCATCAAAATGCCCTCGGGCATGGCGGAAGCTCTGCCGGACCTCATCCTTATTATCCACCCTGTCCAACGTACTCTAGGCAGCAGGCCTACCAAGTACCTCCTCCTCCTCCTCCTCCTCAAGCAGATCTGACCACACAAACGCTGCTGGCCAAAATGGAGCGTATGGATGAGCAATTTAATAATCTCCAGAAGATGATGGGGGTTAAAGCTGTGCCAGAAATCAATTTACCGAGCCTGCCAGTGTTCCATCTGCCACCCTCTGAAATGCCAGTGTATCGAAAGTATAACGGTACTGGTAACCCCTTCACACATCTGAAGGAGTTCATGTATGAATCCTCTTTCTGGCAGAATGATAAGAGGTCATTGGCTTTCTTGTTCAGGAGATCCCTAGAGGGACCAGCCCTCGAGTGGTTCTTTTCTTTGGAACCCTCCGAAGTAGAGGATTACAGTATCGTTTCACGCAAATTCATCCAACGATACCAGGACAGAGTTGCACCCTCCTTGTCTATCACGGACCTCATTGCAGAAAAAATGAAACCGGATGAGGAGTTTGTCAGTTTCGCTGACAGGTGGCGGGGCCTGGCTGAAAAAGTAAAAGATCACTTGTCTGAATCTAAACAAGTGAAAATGTTAATTTCTAATGCCACCCCCCAGTTCAAGCTCGTCCTCTCCTTGAACAATTTGACTAACATGGCAGAGCTCTATGAAAGAGCACGGTACTGCCAGAATGCTTTCAAGGACGCTACATTCTCTAGCGTCTTTGATCCTCATAGACCTAGCAGGCCTCCGCCTCGGAAGCCTACAGTGCCGAATTCTCCCAGCACAGGTCCGACTACTGAGGGCACGCTCTCTCATGAGCAAGTGAGTACCATGAACAATAACTCGCCCCAGTTCGTGAGGAGTCAGCAGCAGTACCAGAGGCCACAGCAACAAGGGTACAGACAGCAGCAGAACCCCCAGTACCAACAACAGTATCAACGGCCCCAGCAGCCGAATCAGAATCAAAACCAGCAACAGCTACAGCAACAGCCGCAACGGCAACAGCAGTACCAGCAACCCCAGCAGCAGCAGTATCAGAACCAACAACAGCCACAGTACCAGCCGCGCGCACCGCCGGCGTACCACAATGTCCCTCCTCCTGGTGACTACAACCAGCAGAGGAGACCTCCAGGCCCGAAGAGGGCAGAATACCCGGCTCTCCCAGAATCCTTGGCCGATATCTTCAGTGCTTTAATGGCAGCCAACGCCTTAGTTTTGCCAAGGGAAAAGGCCGTCTGGCCTCAAAATGCCGATACGTCCAGGTATTGCTACTTCCACAGGCAACCTGGGCATACCATCGACACCTGCTTCCAATTCAGAGATTACATTCATGATCTCAACGAGCAGGGCGGCATAGACTGGGAGGAAATGAAGAAATACATAACAGCCCTGAAGGCGAGAAGACCACAGCAGCAACAGCAGCAGCAAGCAAGACCACCAGCACAAGCAGCAGCACCACCCAACATGGGCATAGTGCAGAATCCGCTCCCGGAGCACCAGAATCAAAACCAGGTTGCTCCCATCTTGACGAACAGCCAGTCTGAGGCTGGTCGTGGGCAACAATGGAGGATAGAGGACTCTTCCTCTCTCTATTCAACGGGTCACGTTCAAAGTACCGCAGAGCGACTACCACGCCGCACCATCCACATACCCAGACCACAACCCGTCACCATCACCCCCCTACCCACACCCACATGTCATTCGCCTTCATCTAATAACCCATTACCACTACCCACCTTCCTTAGACCCATTGCGCCCCGCACTCCTACGCCTCCATCATATACCCCTCCGCAAACCAATAACGCACCCCTTTTACCATCTAGGCCCCTATTACGCGTACCATTTCCTACTTCGCCCATTACCACTACCACCTACCCAGATATGCCCCAACCATCCAGACCGTTACTACGCGTACCATTCCCCACTTCGCCAACCACTTACCCATCTACCATTCAACCATCTAGGCCTTTAATCCGCACCGCGCCATCACCACCTAACCCTACGCCATCACCACCTAACCCAACGCCACCACCTACGCATCAACCCTCCGCACCGCTTACGCCACCCAACTCTGCAGTACTCAAGGTGTCACCCGGATCCTCCACGGTCGAGGAACACGCGCTCCGGAGTGGAAGGATTTTCAACAAGGTCTTTCCTCAGTCCACAGTCAGAGACGGCCCATCACAGCCGACTGAGGAAGCCCATAATGAAGAGAGTGCACCAGGCACTCAATATGACTTGTTGAAACATCTGGACAGAACACCGGCACGGATCACTGTACTGGAATTGATTAAAAGGTCCAAGATTCACCAAGAAGCTTTAATGGAATACCTACAGAAGGTGATGGTCAATGAAGACGTGCCGGTAGAGAAGATTGCAGCACTACTAGTTCCTCAGGGGGATCAGCCCTCAATTACATTCCACACATCGGAACTAGCACCGCCAGCCGCCAGAAGCATGGCTCTGAGCATCACGGTCAATATCTCCAAGAAGGCCGTGGATGCATGCCTGGTTGATACAGGGGCTTTAATTAATGTTTTACCTCCGAAGACCCTGGAGCTATGCGGTGTGCCCAAGGAGAAATGGCTGCCTAGCCCCATCTCAGTTACGGCATATGACAATTCTACCCGTTCCCCTCTGGGAATGGTTTACTTAAAGGTAGAGTTAGGTCCAGTAAGTCATGCAGAGGTTGAATTTCATATTCTAGAAATCGACCCTTCCATAAATGCCATTCTGGGACGTCCTTATATCAAAACTCTTGAGGCGATTCCTTCTACGAATCACCAATGCCTCAAATTCCCTTATAAAGGACGAATTATTAAAGTGACGAGCATGCCGATCCTTGCTGCTGCTCATACACTGAATATTAAATCTGCTGTTTTACCTGGCCGACAACCTTTTCTGTCGGTATTACAGGTCTACCGTCCAATGGCTGATCCTTTGAAAGCCGCTACCATTTCTCCATACCCATTAAATGCTATCAAAAGGGGGAAGTGCATGAGTACCCCGGGATGGAGGATCATGATGAAGAACGGCTACGAGCCTGGAAAAGGTCTGCGCACACAGTTGCAAGGCAGGACCACTCCTGTTAAAAATCATCGGGCAGTACCTGGAAGCGGTCTGGGCTATAGGCCGAGGAAACTGAAGCAAGACAGGGTTCAGCAAGAAGATGGTCAAGAAATCTTGGAAACAATGTCCACACCACTGAAAGAAGGCCGAGATCCCTTAACATGGACTCTATATACACACTTTGTGAAAGGGCCCATACTTAGTCACGACAACATGGTGGTCATTACTTCCTGTTTTGACTTCCATGACATATATGGGAGGGACTTGGCCAGACATTGTTCCGAACTACTTACGTACCAATCCTTGGAGGCTCTGCGGCCTATGAAAAGGAGAAAATTTCATGACCCTGAATGCGAATGGTACAGATGGTTCGACCTGAGGGACCTATACATAGCACTGAACAGACTATTCCTGGATCCTGCAGAACCCAAGTGGCCACCGCAGATCGACGAGCTAATTGAGAGCCCTGGCGCAATCTTTGACAAGCGGATACTGCTGTCCGAACAAACTGATGAAGGGGAGCCAGATGACCCCTATGAAGCTGGTTATACAACAGATCTGCTATGGAGGGGGACATATCCTTCACATGTCTTCATGCTCCATACTCTTTTTCGTACACTACTCTTGACCCCGACTTGGTCGCGGGTCATAATTGAAGATATTCCACGGGCCCCGCCCGTTATGATAACTATGTCCCCTCGGGACTTTATTCCACAACCTCCTCTCGACCTAGAGAGGATGTATAATCTGATTTGGGACATATTACTATATGATCCCCCTAATCCTCTGGCCTTGGTGCCACTTCCTCCGTCTGATTCTCCTTCCATTTGTATTCACTCCTGCTTCATGTATAATTCCTCCGATATCCAAAAAAAAACGCCAATTTTACAACAAATTCTTCCCAAATCATTATCGAGGAAACATCTTACTTGTCCGATTACACCCCATCGCGCGGGTCCATCGGTCAAGATTCTCTCCTAGATTTACTCTGTCCCTCCCCACGGGAGGATTCCCCTGTATTTCCACCTGTATCTCAGGATTTTCATCCTGCTTCATCTTCATTAGGTTATGATAAACAGTTTAGTGAAGTTAGTAAGTCCAGTTTTAGGCACGTTAGTCAGTTTAGGAAGTCTAGGAAGCCTAAGGGTAGGCAAATTCCAGAAAGATACCTCCAGGATTTGGCTGATAAATGTTCTTTTTGCTCTTTAATCCCTCAGCTTTTAGAAGATCCAATTCAGATGCCAGAAGATTATACAGATGATGAGTCAGTCAATGATGGGTATGGGGTATATGAGTTAGTACATGAAAAGGACCCCATTGTTGAAGATGAGGAAGATGATGAGGACGCAGCTGAGGCATATGCCAGTGGAGTGAAGAGATTTGATGAACCCTCAGCTGCCGTCGAAGAGCCCACCAAAGAAATAAACTTAGGGACTGAAGACGAACCTAAGGTTGTCCTCGTCAGTAAAAATCTTTCTACAGAGGATGAGAAGGCAATGGTACAAGTGCTTAAGGATTATAAGGACACTTTCGCCTGGAGTTATGAGGATATGCCGGGGTTAGACTCATCTTTAGTTGAACACAGGTTAACATTAAAAGATGGAGCTACTCCGATCAAGCAGAAATTAAGGCGATTCCACCCACAAATGGCTTTAAAGATGAAGGAAGAAGTCGATAAATTGCACAAAGCCAAATTCATTAGAGTTGTCCTTTATCCACAATGGGTGGCCAATATAGTCCCGGTTATGAAAAAGGACGGGAAGGTCAGAATTTGCATTGACTTCCGCGATCTGAACCGGGCGTGTCCTAAAGATGATTTTCCATTGCCTCATATTGATGTACTCATCGATAACACTGCTGGCTATGAGACGTTGTCATTTATGGATGGATTTTCAGGATACAACCAGATTAAGCTGGCAGAAGAGGATCAAGAGAAGACTTCATTCACTACACCTTGGGGAACATATTGTTATGTCGTCATGCCATTTGGATTGAAGAACGCTGGAGCCACCTATCAAAGGGCCATGATGGCAATATTTCATGACATGATGCATATAGATTTGGAAGTGTATGTAGATGACTTATTGGTTAAGTCTAAAACAAAGGCTGAGCACGCTAAAGTTTTGGCAAGGGTATTAGAGAGATCGAGAGAATATCAGTTGAAGATGAACCCCAAGAAATGTGTATTCGGGGTATCTTCAGGGAAATTGCTTGGATTCATTGTCAGCAAACGGGGAATTGAGATCGATCCCAATAAGGCGAAGGCTATCAGAGAAATGCCACCTCCCAAAAACTTGAAAGAGTTAAGAGGATTAATCGGGAGGTTACAATTTATTCGCCGTTTTGTCTCCCAGCACTCACAAAGGTGTAAGCCGTTTTACGAGCTTACTAAGTCAGGAGTCAAATTCAATTGGGACGATAAGTGTCAGGAGGCATTTGATGGATTAAAGGACTATTTGGCAAGTCCTCCTGTTTTGAGACCACCATCTCCAGGCAGACCATTGATACTTTATATTTCTGTCCTGGATGATGCAGTGGGGGCTGTCCTAGCACAAGAGGATGAAGAAAGAAAGGAGAGGGCAGCCTACTATCTCTCTAAACTTCTCAACCCCGCTGAACAGAGATATACGGCGATGGAGAAAACATGTGCAGCATTGGTTTGGGTTGTTCAGAAACTAAAGCATTATTTTCTGGCCCATGAAGTCCACCTCATCGCTAGGATGAATCCGATTAAGTTCCTTCTGGAGAAATCTGTTCTTACTGATAGGTTAACGCGATGGCAAAGCTTTCTATCTCAATTCGATATCATTTACATTCAACAGAAAGCGATCAAGGGCTATGCCATAGCAGAACATCTTGCTCATCATCCCCTTCCTCGATTTGATCCAGTGCGATCAGAGTTTCCGGATGAGGAACTGAGGTCCGTAAATCAAATCAGAGATGATACGTGGACTCTGCATTTTGACGGAGCTCTGAATTCTCATGGAAAGGGTATCGGTATCGTTCTGTTATCACCTGAAGGTGTCACCATTCCACAAGCCTTTCAGCTTGATTTTCCAGTCACCAACAACATAGCTGAATACGAGGCACTTCTTACTGGTCTCGAGGCTGCTCATTTGCATGGTGTAACTAAACTCAGGATTGTAGGTGATAGCCAATTAATTCTTCGCCAAGTGCTGACCAAGTATCGAACTCTTGATCCCAAGCTTAAGCCATATCAAGAACTTACTTCTGCTTACTCGAAGCTTTTCACAAAGTTGATCTTTGTCCATGTCCCTAAAAATCAAAACATCTTAGCTGACGCTCTAGCTTCACTTGCATCTTCCCTTGATTTTCCTATCAGCAAGCAATCTGAATCAATCATAATTCATAGGCGTCTTTCACCCGCCGTGAAAGACCCTTCATTTCTTAGGACTAAAGAGAAGTTGCTGAAGAAATTCAAAGATGGAAGTATCGTGGAGAAAAGAGAAATCATGTTGATGGAGCTGTTAGAAGAGATGGATGATGAACAGAAGCCATGGTATTATGAAATTGCAAAATATTGTGAAGATCAATCGTATCCTGAAGAAGCTACAATTGAGGAAAAAAGAGCTATCAGGAGAGTTGCTCAACGATACACCCTAGTTGGGGGAGCATTATATAAGAGAGGTTTTGATGGAGTTCTTCTGAGATGTTTAGACGAAGATGAGCTTTGGAAGGTTATGGAAGGAGCTCATAGTGGAGTTTGTGGTGGCCATGTCAATGGACAGATGCTAGCAAAGAAGATCCTTAGACAAGGATTTTATTGGCCAACCATGGAAGAAGACTGCGTAGGATATGTCCGTAGGTGTGCTAAGTGTCAACTTCACGCCGACAAAATTCATTCTCCTGCATCTTCACTCCATCATGTTTCTTCCCCATGGCCTTTCTCCATGTGGGCTTTCGACATTATTGGACCTCTTGGTAATCCAGATTCCGGCATCAAGCAAAAATCTTTCATTCTCACGGCAACGGAATACTTCACCAAGTGGGCAGAAGCTGAAGCATACGTGGAAATCAAAGCATCAACCGTCTGCAAATTCATCATGAAGAACATCATCACAAGATTCGGAATTCCAAGTACCATCGTCACCGACAACGGACCGCAGTTCGTGTCACAGGAATTGAAGGACCTCTGCAACAGGTATAAAATTGCATTGCATCACTCATCTCCTTATTATCCGCAAGGCAATGGCCAAGCAGAGGCAACTAATAAGACTTTGATAAAAATTATCAAAAAGACGTGTAAATCTAACAAATTCGCAGACTGGCCAGAAAAATTGGTTGAGGCTCTATGGGCCTACCGAACTTCAATCCGCACGCCTACTGGGCAAACTCCTTATTCCTTAACATTTGGAATGGAGGCGGTAGTTCCATATGAGATCCTTATACCGTCATTAAGAGTACAATTGAACAAAGAATTCTCTATTGATGAACATCGTTCAGCACTTCCTGCTCAATTGGAACTTTTAGACGAGAAAAGATGGTCAGCCGCTAATCATGCAAAAGTTTATCAAAACAGATTAGCGCGTTTTTATCAAAAGAAAGTCATTGAACGAAAGTTCAAAGTCGGTGAAATGGTCGTTAAAAGAATTTTTGTAAAACCTGGTGGTCCGCGTTCTAAGCTCCAACCCAACTGGGAAGGACCTTATGTTGTATCGCACGCTTATCCTGGTAATGCTTATCGTTTGGTTAATGCAGAAGGAGAAGAGCTAAATCATCCCTGGAATGGTTTACACCTTAAGAAATACTACCCTTAGGATAAAGAGTCGATCAGTATGGTACAAAGACCAGTGGAATCAGAAAATTTATAAACTCAAATTTCTTTGTTAGTCTGAATAATTTAACTTCAAACCCATTACTGCACACACTGACACGTTTGATTCGTGAGTAACAAGAGATGCCAAGTCCTGAAGAATATCAAAAGCTTGACTAAGAGTATAAAGTACAAATCATTCCTTTTAAAATAAAATTCTGTTTTACACTCGGCCCATGATGTCGGAACGAGACTTAGAATAGACTACCAAGAATACCCGCCATCTTAGTAGGAGGCCGTCATAAAAAAAATGGGGGAGATCCGTTCCAAAGCAAAGCAAAAAAGAAAAGAATAGAAAAGCAAAAGCAAGGCAAAAAGCCAAATTCAAATCAAAAGGCCAATACACTACAAACGTTACATCAAGGCCATGAAATGAAACAAAAGGGAACGCAAGGTCGATAAATACCCCGGAAAGAAAATGACCGAACCCCAACAGATGTTAGGGTTGGAAAGGAACATCTTTTTAAGTCTCCGGAACCTTCTCATGGGCTTTCTAAATCTGTTCTTCCTTTCTTTCTAAAGAGGTGTACTTCAAGCTTAAAGAATGGCTTAGATTGACTAAGGGTCAAATCATCAAATGGGATCACGAATGGAAACACAAGTTCAAACACGATGGGTTTTAAGTTAAGTTGTTAAAGAACAATTTGGAAATTAAGTTAATAAATGAATATGATCTTTTGATCTAAGTACCATACTGGTCTTTTAGTGCAAAAATTCAAAAAAAAATGTATATGTCAAAATTCAAAAAAAATACATAGTCAAAAATTCAAAAAAAAATACATAGTCAAAAATTCAAAAAAATGTATAGTCAAAAATTCAAAAAAAAATATATGTCAAAATTCAAAAAAAAAATTTGCATAGTCAAAAATTCAAAAATATATACATTTTTCAAAATTCAAAAAAAATATATATTTCAAAACCCAAACAAAAATGAATATTTCAAAACCACAAAAATATTTCAATTAGCATTTGCTTGTGGCATTTAGTGTGTTTCATTCATTTTATTTTCGGTGAGCATATGTTTGCTTGCATATTGCATTTTTGCTTAAGTCTGATTATTCTTATTACCTTTGTTAATAAAGGCTATGCCCCTTGACTATTTATTTAAGGAAAAGATTGATTGACCATTTATTTGGTCAGGCAAGGGGCTAAGCCTGAATAGATACTTAACATGTTTGTTAAGTATGTACAGGATGCAAGACAAGTACAGGAACACAAGATTGGAGCCTAAAAGTTTCATCTATATCATCAAAAGATTTTTTTGTACATGATACATGAAAAAAAAAAAAAAAAAAAAAAAAAAAAGAAGATACATAAGTCCTCAAGGCTGGCTCTCCCCTCCGCCCTCATCAAGCTGGCTCTGGGCCTCGTCAGGAAATTCAAGAAAGCCTGAGTAAAGCTGGAAATGTCAAGAAAATCCTATTGTGGAATTCAAGTCCCGACCGTGGCTAAAAAGACGGTTATTTCTACCCTTGTATTATTTCATGTAATTACTTTGCATTTGCATTACTATATATTAAGTATTTATTAGATTATATCAAGGACCTTGTGTTTTGATGAAACTGGAATTTGAGTTCCCCTACAACAAAAACAGTGATAATTCCAGAGAATTCTTAATCGCACGGATAGGCCGTTGGGTTGTTAATTAGTGAGGACGATGGTTCCACTTTTGTAAAATGGTGCGTGGATAAACGAGCTTCGGCTTAGCACTGAATTACAGGAATTGGTATCTTGACTCATTAATGACAATTTAACAATATTATCCTTGATTAATTTGTATTTTATTTGACTTTATATTTTTCTTTTAGCCCAGCATGCATCATGTAGGACTTTGAAATCATTGTAATAAGAATTAATTATTGCTTAAATTTCAGACCATTAAATCAAATAATTTCAACATGATATGAAATATTCCATTCCGAATTGAGTATCTTGATTATCTTTGAGGTTCGCTTGAAGATATCCTTGGAATTCTATCCTTGATTGGATTCTTTATCCAATATTCTTATTTTCTTTTAAAGATCCATCATGGCTGTAGCACGTCCACATCGGCTGGCAAACGCTCTCCATGATGAAACCTACAGTGTCTACGACCTGGGGTACTTCCCACTCCGAGGAGGTTGATCGACCTTATTTTATTTCCTTGTCTACTTCATCCAGACAGGATTAATTCCGTTGATTTCCTTGAGCTATCTTCGTTGATGATTTCGAGAAAAATTCCAATCATGTGATGTTAAGAGCGTGTCTCATCACACCTTGGCATCACCTTTTCAGTACATTCCATTCCATTTCACTCCCTTGCAAAGACGATGCCAAGGTGAGGCAGCTGTAGACACGCTAATTTTGACGTCATTTCGAGTAAATTTCATATCATACAATAATGCCTCAGAATGGTCTGATAATTAATCATTAATTAATTTTTATTAATCTTTTTTAGTGTCGGGTTTAACAGATGTGTTTAAGTTAATCAATTGAATTGATTTTAGTTCAATTTGAGTTAAAATATGAAGAATTCTAAAAGACGTCGACCAACGTGGACGCCATTTAGACTTTATTCCTGTTTTAACGTTTAAATTTGAATTTTAATTAATTGATTAATTAACTAAAAGGCGTCTGGTAATGTCGACGCGTTTTAGGTTTCCTAAATGGTTTTAACTTCTCCTCCGGATGTTTATCCTTATCTTAATTAGTCTAAAAGACGTCTACACAGGTAGACGCGTTTTACCTAATAAAGATAAAGATAAGTTTTCCCGGATATTTATCCTTATCTTAATTAATCTGAAAGGCGTCAGCCAAGGTGGACGCGTTTTAGATAATTACAGATAAAGATGAATTAATCAGTAATTATCTGTCGGTTAAGATGGATAAATTCGGAGTTTTCTAATGTTAATCGCGAACGCAAGAAATGCCTATAAATACCCTGCATATTGAAGAGAAGAAAAAAAAAGAGAACAGAATTAAGTTGAGTTGAGCCATAGCGTTATAGCGATTTGAAGATCGAAGCAACAACGTCGTAACGCCGGAGCGCTGCCATTTCCAGAAGTCGGCATCCTTTCAAGATCTTCATCCTTCCAAGGCTTCAACCAACTGGGCATAAGTTTTTCATTACTGCATTTATTTTCATTTCATTAGTTTTATTTTTTTTATATTCACTTCATGCAAACACACACCACAGCATAATCTTTCAAAAACCTACTTGATTTAAGGGGTTTCAAAGCCATTAAACAAGTGAGTTTGCTGTTTTAAATATGCTTAAAATCATGATTAGTTCAGATACTGCTTCTATTTAAATTCTCATCATAGTTCTTCATTTTTCTTTTTCTATCTCTGCTGCACTCAACAACAACAACAAGAGATCAAAAGGGGAAATCAAGCACAACTTCTGGACGATCCTCAACCTCAAACTCAACAGCAAGAACAAAAGAACAAAGAAAGGGCTCTCTTTCTTCAGCCGGCTGAGGAAGGGGAACCAAGGACTCAATTTTCCGCGTTTGAAAGGTAGGCGATCATACTCTCTTTTGAAACTTTTAAGTTAAAAGTTTCTGGCGATCACTGCACTTTAGTTGCTGTTTTTAATAGGTTAGTTTACACCTAAACAACATAGATATTTCATGTTAATCACACGGTCATTCTAAGCACCCACAAATACTTAAGTACAGAATTCACAGAATATCTTAAGGATAATGGTATTTTGTCTCAGTGGACTCCTCCCTATACACCTCAGTTAAATGGTGTATCGGAAAGGAGAAATCGTACTCTATTAGATATGGTACGATCCATGATGAGTTATGCCAAACTTCCAATCTCTTTATGGGGATATGCACTGTTGACTGCTGCATATCTGTTGAACAAAGTTCCCAGTAAGTCAGTACCTTCCACTCCATATGAGATATGGAAAGGAAAGAAACCAGACTTTAAGCATGTTAGAGTCTGGGGTTGTCCTACACATGTCAAAAGATATGATCCAGACAAACTGGATTCCAGGACAGAGAAATGTAGATTTGTGGGATATCCAAAAGAGACTTTTGGATATTATTTCTATCAGCCCAGCGATCAAAGGGTGTTTTTTGTAAAAAGAGCTGTCTTCTTAGAGAAAGAATATCTTTCAAAAGAAAGCAGTGGGAGCAAGATAGAACTGGAAGAAATTCTAGACTCACAAATCAACACTGGTTCATCTACTGAACCATTGACTCAAGAACTTGTTCAATATGATACACAAAAGGCTCGCAGATCAGGTAGAGTGCCTAAGCAGCCTGAAAGATATGTTGGACATATCGATGAAGGCAAACCAAAAGTGCACTTAAATGAGGATGATGATCCTCAAACCTACCAAGAAGCCATAAATAGTCAAGAATCAGAAAAATGGCAAGAGGCAATGAATTCTGAAATTCAGTCCATGTACGCCAACCAAGTTTGGAACTTGGTTGATCTGCCAGAAGGTATGGTACCTATTGGTAGTAAATGGATCTTTAAAAGAAAGATCGGGGCAGATGGACAGATTGACACATACAAGGCAAGGCTGGTAGCGAAAGGATATAGTCAAAGGCAAAGCATTGACTATGACGAAACATTTTCTCTAGTTGCCATGATTAAGTCAATCAGAATACTTCTTGCTATCACTGCATTCTATGATTATGAAATATGGCAAATGGATGTGAAAACAGCATTCCTTAACGGGAACCTTCAAGAAGAGGTGTATATGATACAACCTGAAGGATTCACTTCCAAAGAGCATTCAAGCAAGGTATGCAAGCTGCAAAGATCCATCTATGGATTAAAGCAGGCATCCCGAACTTGGAACTTAAGATTTGATGAAGCAATCAAATCTTATGACTTCATTAAGAATGAAGATGAACCTTGTGTATACAAAAAAGCTAGTGGGAGCGCAGTTACCTTTTTGGTACTTTACGTTGATGACATTCTACTCATTGGGAATGATGTAGGAATGTTGTCATCAGTAAAGGCTTGGTTATCCAAAAACTTCTCCATGAAAGATTTGGGAGAAGCATCCTATATTCTGGGAATAAGGATCTATAGAGATAGATCCAAAAGGATGCTTGGCTTGTCCCAATCGATGTACATAGATACCATAGTCAAAAGGTTTGGCATGGAAAATTCCAAGAGAGGCCTCGTTCCTATGAGGCATGGAATTTATCTCTCTAAAGAAATGTCTCCCAAGACACCTGAAGAGAGAGCATACATGGATAGAGTTCCTTATGCCTCGGCAATAGGATCTATCATGTATGCAATGCTATGTACTAGGCTTGATGTGGCACACCCACTAAGTGTCACCAGTAGATATCAGGCTGATCCAGGTGAGGAACACTGGAAGGCGGTGAAATGTATCCTTATATACTTAAGAAGGACTAAGGATCTATTTCTCGTTTATGGAGGAAACAACTTGGAACTTTGAGGATTTACTGACTCGAGTTTCCAGTCGGACATGGATGACAGCAAATCCATGTCTGGATTTGTGTTCATGTTAAATGGAGGTGCAGTAAGTTGGAAGAGTTCCAAACAGGAAACAACTGCAGATTCAACGACCGAAGCAAAATACCAAAGGTTTGTTTTGGATAATAGTGGAGACTCCTTGCAATGGCTCTCTAGGTTTGGTCATCCTAGTGGGGCACTCACGCCATATCCCAACCTCTTCATACTCCCAGTACTGTCCTCTGCGATCGACATTTGGTCCCAAATTTTTGACAAGGGTGCTTACCCTTTCTAGAGAGCTAGATGGATCTTGAGCTACTTGATGAGAGGGCGGAGAGCCCTTGTCTTTCAAGGTTTCAGTACCCTCTTTCATGTGCCCCCAATTGATCTTGGCGCTAGAGAAAGGGGGAACTGCTAAATATGGTTTCTGATTGGATTGGTTGTCTGATCTGGACATAGGACTGGGTGACCTAAAGGGTTGCCCCAAGGTACTCACCTGTTCATTGATTGTCACTCCCTCTATTGGTGGAGTCCTCTTACTTCTGTTCTGATTTTCAAAGAAGGATGGCAAAGTGGAACTCCAAATCTGAGATTGAACTACCCGAGCTCGATTATAAAGTTGTGCGAATGTGTGAAATTCGCTCAGCATGAGAATAGACCGAAGCTGCGGGGTAGTGTTATTGACCAATATGGTGATAGCTTGAGATTCGGGGATTTCCACTTCTGCCCTAGAGGCCATTGCCCTCCACCTGTTGGCAAAATACGTGAACTCTTCTTCAGGCTTCATCTTCTCCATCACAAGATCCACCAAGGTAGGAGGCATGGTCGTCATATGACTAAACTGAGTGATGAATTTTTCAGAGACCATATCAAAATTGATTAGGTCAGTGGCGGGCAAGGAAGAAAACCATCTTAAGGCCTCACCTTCTAAGGATTTCTGGAACAGATGGACAAGGAGGACTCTGTCGTAGAGCCATTGATGGGAATCCATGAGGAAACCTGACAGGTGATCATGAGGGTAAGAGGTGCCATCATATTTTCTGTACTCGAGAGCTTTGAATCCTGGTGGAAAGTAGGCCGGAGGGAGCTTACAATAGCTCAAGAGAGAGTGCAGTTGTTTCAGGGTAAGTTTCTCGGCCATGAACTTACGCACATAGGTTTCAACCTCACTTTTGTAGATGAATTCCTCCTACTTGAGAGGAGGTGTAGTTGGAGAGACTGGAATCGGCATGACTGGTGGAACAACTGGAGTAGGAGTTGGCTGGTTGATGTGGGTCTGAGCTCTGTTGGGAGACCCTTGGAAGTGAGTTCTCTGAGGAGTGGCATCTTGAGTTTTGCCACAGGAGACCCACTGGATGAGTTGATCAGGGGTGTATCGTGATAACACGGCAGTAAGTTCCGGGTCCTCACTCGGGTTTCGGAGGGTTCTGTTGGACATTATAGGGTCACTTTCTGAAGAAGAAGATTCATCCAAGTGTCCTCTCCTAAATTCCTCTCCAGGTGTTTGGAACATGCCTACAAATGTTGGTTGTGGATCCTCTTCAATCTCAAATAGAGGGTTGTGTGTGACATTGTTACCAAACTCATACATGTGATCATACACAGTGTTAACATACATTTGGTTCATTATGAAATACAAATCCTAAGAGATTTTATATTTCACTTGGAAGGTTAACTGTGTATTATGAGTGTTGGTTTCTAACAAATCAGGTTCAAACCCTTAACGGCCCTAGAATTTTTCAAAACTTGTTCGACCAGAGTTTTAGTTAGGTGTCTTTAAATTTTGAAATAATTCTCTCAGTGACACCTATAGGTGAGCGATTGTGAATGGAAAGGCTCAATTAATTCCTCACATAAACCCGAGGTTCCTATAGGGTGGTTTTAGGTACAACCTGCTCGGCGGCCAAGTGGGAATCCCTGGCTCGCGGAGACTAACAGAGGTTCCCAACAGAATAAGACTAGTCACACCCGAGTGGGACTCCTCAGGTGGAGAGTCAGATCCTGCGGGAGAGGTGACTAGAGATGTGATGCCGGCTCTTCCTTAAAAACCCCTGTGCGGATAGTACCCTTGAATCAACCCACAATCCAGCAGACAGAAAAGAAAAGAAAAGACAAGAGAATAGTAAACAAAAAAAAAAAGCAAACTAGAATGCGCAAATTTAATCAGAAATATAAAAAAAGGACACTAAAAAATAGGCAGCCAGAAAGGCCGGCGCCTGGACGGCAGGCTACCTGGCCGTCCTAAAGCCTGGACGGCCAGGCAGTCGGCCGTCCAGCCTGGACGGCCAGGCGCTTGGACGTCCTGGGCTCTGGACGGCCGAGTGCTTGGCCGTCCGGGCTGGGCTGGACGGCCAGGCACTTGGCCGTCCGATCCACTGGACGGCCAGGTACTTGGCCGTCTGGTCTGGGCGGCCAAGCGCTTGGCCGTTCAGGATCCTGGGCGGCCAAGTGCTTGGCCGTCCACAGGAGCTCTTGTATTTTAAGTTGTCTTACCTGCGCGGCGAGCAAGAGAGTGTCCCACCGTGATCGCCAGAGGGCTGTAGGCACCCAGAACATCCCTCGCCGCGGCTGCGGGCTTCGGGCGAGGGTTCCTCCGTTCGTCTTAGCACTGTGGCGATTTAAGGGGGGGTTAGAAATTAGGATGTGATGGCCAGGAGCATTACCTTACCGTCCCTGTGCTCCGCAGGATGGTGAGGATGTGATAGCGTTCTGTGGGAGCGGGAGATGGTGGTTTCCCCTTCTCTTCCTCCGGCCGGCCAGAGAAGGAGAGCTCGGTAGTCGGCGCGTAGAATCTGGTAAGAGCCCCTGAAAAGAAAAGACAGACAAAGAAAAGAAATAGCCCGATTAGCATTGTGATATGTAGGATCCGTTCATGCAAACGTAAAAATTAACTAAAATTAGAGGGAGACGCACCGGATGGGTGTTTGGGAGGGAAGGTGACCATATGTTATGGCCACCCACCTCTCGTTTTTTGTTTGAAACCTCTTGGGGTAAATAGGAATTGTTAAGTCATTCTAGGATGCATGCATGCAGATAAGTGCTCGTGTGTGAAAAGTGAAATGATGTGTTGAAGGTAAAAAGAGAGTGAAAGAGGGAGAATGTTACGGCATGGACGGAAATTGGAAATGCAATGAAGTGAAAAAGGTGAAAAGTAAAGAGAAGGTTAGGAAGACAAGCCCATTTGGAGTGACGTTCCTCCTGAAACAACCCTCTGACTCTTTGCCCGCTCGACTCCTCAAAGCCGACCCGTTCTGAGAAAGAAACTCCTTCTTAATCCCCTTTCCAACCCCCCTTGCTCGAGGGAACCTGGGGGGTTTAAATAGATGAAGGAAAAAATAGGGGAAAATAGGGGTCTAAATCCCCGTAAATCAACCTTCAGCCAATAGGAAGCGGTCAAGGGTCGGAGGTAGTGCGTGCGGCAGTCGCCGGAGTGGAGAGTATCGGAGTAGTGGGGACGTGGGCGGCGAGTAGAGGAGATCGTGGGGAAGACTAGGTCATGGGGGTGTGGTTAGGGAGTGGACGGCCAGGCAACTTGCCTTCCAATCTTGTGGTGGAAGGCGGCCCGACTGGCCTTCGAAGGGGGTGGAAGGCAAGGGGTGGCCTTCGAAGGGTGGTGGAAGGCAAGGGATGGCCTTCGAAGGGGGTGGAAGGCGGACTGGCTGGCCTTCCACGAAAAGGTGGTAAAAAGTGAGAAAGGTGGCCAAAAGGTGGAAGGCAAGGTGATTGGCCTTCCAAGGAGGTAAAAGGCAAGGGGTGGCCTTCGAAGGGGGTGGAAGGCGGACTGGCTGTCCTTCCACGAAAAGGTGGTAAAAAGTGAAAAAGGTGGCCAAAAGGTGGAAGGCAAGGTGGTTGGCCTTCTAAGGAGGTAGAAGGCAAGGGGTGGCCTTCCACGAAAAGGTGGTAAAAAGTGAAAAAGGTGGCAAAAGGTGGAAGGCAAGGTTGCTGGCCTTCCAAGGGTGTAGAAGGCAAGGGGTGGCCTTCGAAGGGGGTGGAAGGCGGACTGGCTGGCCTTCCACGAAAAGGTGGCTAGAGTCGGGATTTGGTTAATGGGCCTAGTTGTTAGTGGGCTGAGATGGCTAAATGAGGGGATTTTGGTGATAAAGGGCTAATGATGGAGGCAATTTTATGACCAAAAGGGGTGGTCCAAAATCGGTGTCTACACCTGTATGTTGGCCGTCCAATGGAGAGGACGGCCAGGGTACTGGCCGTCAAGAGGAGTAGACGGCCAGGTAAGCGGCCGTCCAAGATGTTGGACGGCCCACTGTTTGGCCGTTTGACGGATTTGACGGCCTAATGATAGGCCGTCCGGATCAAAATAAGATATATCAGGGCCTTACCTTCTTACCTTTGATCGCGATGCGTGCAGCGGGCTATAGGGGTCCCACCATGATCGCCAGAGGGCTGTAGGCGCCCGGAACGTCCCCCGCCGTTGCTGCGGGCTTCGGGCGAGGGCTTCTCCGTTCGTCTTAGCAATGCGGCGATCTGGAAGGGTTAGGAATTAAGGTGTGTGATCGCCAGGAGCATTACCTTACGGTCCCTATGCTCCGCAGCATGATGAGAGTGATCGCGTTCTGAGGGAGCGGGAGATGGCGGTTTCCCCTTCTCTTCCTCCTGCCGGCCAGAGGAGGAGAGCTCGGCAGTCTGCACGCAGAAATGCAGTAAGGGTCCCTGAAAGGAAAAGACAAGACAAAAGAAGAAAATAACCCGATTAGAACTATGATATGTAGAATCTATCCATGAAAATATAAAAATTAACTAGAATTGGAGGGAGACGCACCGGATGGGTGTTTGGGGAAGGAAGGTGACCATATGTTATGGCCACCCACCTCCCGTTTTTTGTTTAAATCCTCTGGGGGAGTAAGGGTTGTTAGGTTATCCTAACATGCGTGCATACAGATGGGGGTGCTCGTGTGTGAAAAGTGAAGTGATGTGTTGAAAGAGGAAAAAAGAATGAGAGAAGGAAATGTTACGGAATGGATGGAGAGCGGGAATGCAATGAAGTGGAAAGGAGAAAAGTAAAGAGAGGGTTAAGAGGACAAGCCCATTTGGAGTGCGAAGGATTCCTCCGGCTTCTCGATTGCCAAGGCTTTCTCTCGCTTGAAGTTCCTCCTGAAGCTCTCTGACTTCTTGCCCGCTCAATTCCTCGAAGCCAACCCACTTGCCAACCTCCCAAGCAAAAAACCCCCCCTGCTCGAGGGGACATGGGGGGTTTAAATAGGTGAAGGAAAAATAGGAGAAAATAGGGGTCTAAATCCCCGTAAATCATCATAGAGCCAATGGGAAGTGGTCAAGGATCGGAGGTGGTGCGCGTGGCAGCCGCCAGAGTGGGGGATGATCGGAGTAGTGGAGGTGAGTGTGGCGAGTAGAGGAGATCATGGGAAGATGAGGTCAAGGTGGGAGTTAGGGGAGTGGGTGGCCAGCCAACTTGCCTTCCAATCCCGTGGAAGGCCAAGTAGCTGGCCTTCCACGAAGAGGTGGAAGGCGGCCCAGTTGGCCTTCGAAGGGTGGTGGAAGGCAACGGGTGGCCTTCGAAGGATGGTGGAAGGCGAGGGGTGGCTTTCGAAGGGTGGTGGAAGGCGAGGGGTGGCCTTCGAAGGGTGGTGGAAGGCGGACCGGTTGGCCTTCAAGGAATGGTGGAAGGCGGGCTAGCTGGCCTTCGAAGGATGGTGGAAGGCGGGCTGGCTGGCCTTCGAAGGATGGTGGAAGGTGGGCTGGCTGGCCTTCCAAGGATGGTGGAAGGTAGGTCGGTTGGCCTTCCACGAAAAGGTGGCTAAAGTCGGGATTGGTTAATGGGTAGTGTGAGGAAATCTGATGGGCTAAATGAGATGGATGAGGTGATGGGCTAATGATGGATGGGGTTCATGACCAAAGGGGGGTCCAAAATCGGTGTCTACAACGGGGTCAACCAGAAGCTGGGTAAAACGCGTCGTGCACGCCCGACGTCTTTCAGATGACAAGACCGGGTCGTACACTGACAAGCCAGGGTCGTACTCTAAATGGCATCGTCCATCCAAGACGCCATTCAGACGATATGATCAAGACCGTACACTCACGACCCAAGGCCAGCCCACGTGGCGCCCATGTGGCACAGCCTAAAACGCGTCTACATTGCTGGACGCCGTTTAAAATGGCGTCTCGCAAGCTCGACGCGAAACAGAACTGAGTCTCAGCCCCTCCAGGGCCCAAACTACGGGATCCGACCCCGAAGATTGACCCAATAACCGAATCCGAAACCTCAATCCTTACACATATGCTCCCCAGCTTAGAGGACGTGGCGAGAATTACAGGCCTCCACGTGGAGGGCCGAGTAGTGAGTGGAGTCACCTATCCTGATTACCTTGGACTGGCGGAGAGTCTCCTAGGTATAGAGGTTTCTGATGGGTTGGGTAGAGAGTCTAGGACAGTGCCCAGGGTAGAGGTAAAGGCGGCCTTACGATTAGTCGAGCCTAGGTGTCATTCAGACAAGACCCGGGAGGCTTTTAGAGATAGGTTAGCCAGGTCAGCTTCCGCAGTATATTGTAGCGATTCGAGTCAGGAGGAGGAGGTAGATAGACAGCTTCGAGTTTTCCTAGTCTTTTTCTTTGGTCGGTTACTCTTCGGTACGAAGGGTGACCACATCCTTTGTAGTTTCCTTAGCCTGTTAGATGATTTAGACCATCTTCACAAGTATGCCTGGGGTGTGGCCCCCTTGGCCCATCTTTTTGTAGATCTTTCCGCAGTCACGCCGGACCGCGAGACTACCATCAGCGGCTTCTCACCGTTTCTTCAGGTACAAATCATTTCAATTATTATTTATGCAAATGAATGATATGATATGATGCTTTTTCTAACTTATATGTGCATATATGCAGATGTGGAGCTATTATTACTTCCTTCTCGGCCGTGCGAGGGCCGTGAGACTTGACGTTGTCCCATTGGCCCGCCGATGGTAGCCAATTGTGGACACTGCTCCTCAGTACCATCAGCTGACGGCCCTCCACTGTCAGTTCTTGGATTATCCTGAGCTTTTGGTGAGTTCAATTTAATTTTTACTTATTCAATGCAATCTTTCATAATTTAAATGCAATTTATTTATTATGAATGCATCTAACCTATATGTATGCAGGTGATCTGGCACCCATACTTGGGTATGGGTGAGGCAGGCCAGTCGTGGGTGACAGCTGGTCGGAGGAGGTATGGACGCTAGATGTGGGTCCATTGCCTAAATGAGATCGAGCCACTCTGTCTCCACCTCGTGATGCGGACCCTAGGCCTCCACCAAGAATGGGTGGAAGAAGAGGTCCCGGAGGGAATCGGATGTTCGATGAGGGGAAAGCAAGCCCTCACCGACTGGCGGGCAAAATTCCTAGAGCAGTACGAGGATTGGCATCGTCGAGGCGTTCCGGTGCAGTCGAATGCGGAGAGTAGCGCAACCTACCTCCAGCAGTATCGGACGCATTACGCCGATCAGCTGCGGCTCCTTCGTCCACTCGATGTAAGCATGTTTTTATGCGTCTTTCATTTTAATTATTATCTTTATTTAAATTTGTGGATAAATGGATGTATGTATGATATGCAGGATGCGTGCGATGCGACCATCATCACCCTATAGGCCCGCTTACAGGATACGGAGGCCCAGCTTGAACAAGTTCAGAAGGAGCTGTGTAATCTGGTATGCATGAAATAATGACACGACTATCTATTTTATTAATTAAATTGTTTTGACCTTCAGCCACTAAATTGTTTTGACCTTCGCTCGTGGTTTAGCGACCCGTGTTGCCGAGTTGGAGGATCAACTGGCGAGGCTCTCCACCGGCTACCTACCTCTGGAGCTTTCACGACTCTGGTCACATCTGGAGTTCATTACCAATGAGAGGGAATGTGAGCGGCAGGAGAGGCACTGGATGGACGCAGAGATGCCCTCTCTCCGGGTCCAGTTAGGCATCGCTAAGCACGAGTGACGCAGTGTAGTGGAACGGTATCGGCAGGCACGTCAGCGGGCTTAGGAGCGGGGACACGGGATCGTCCTCGCGACGGATATCCTCACGTTCCTCGTTCTTCGCAGCCCACGAAACCTCCGCCGGTCGCCGCAACGATCGCCGCAACGCGCGGACGATTTCCCGTCGAACGGGATTCGGAGAAGCGGCGGAGCAGATCTGGATCTGTCTGGACGCCAGAGAGAGAGAGAAACAGAGGAGGGGCGGCTATGGTTAGCAGCAGCTTGGCCTGCTCAGCCCGTTCGCTATGTTTTATACTAACCGCGCGGTTTTTCATAAAAACCCCCGGTTTATATAAAACCCACTTATCTATCCATCGCCTTGAGAATCATTTGCGTGTAACCCTCTAGGCCCAAGTACCAGTCCAATTAATGGCCCAACAAGCCAGTGACTCCTCACTGACTTTATTAATCAATTAATAACCCTTTATTAATTAATTAATCAATCGAATTGATGTCGCATATCGAATTCAACCGGGCCTCTGATCACGTTGGGTGCCAAGCAACACCGCGTGAACTCGGAAGGTATTGGGGTTAAGTAACCCACTCTTGGAACCTTTCCGCCGACAGTTACCGCGTGGATATAATCCTTCATTCATACAATGCTCTCGAGTCAACTCAGGATATGGCGAGCTGTCAAACCCTAACCGGTCGACTCACTTGGTTTGGATGCCGCTGATGAATATCGGAAAACTCCGTTCCTGATATTATCGTCCGCCCTGGCCAGGGACTTTCGCGCATCCTTCCTAGAGCATTCTCTCTCTAAGTACCGAGAGCGAATGATTCCTTATTGACACACAATTCCCTTCGACGGTATTCCGCTGTACCCAATCCTTGGCGTATTAAAATCCCGTGGCTAGAGATTCGTAAACCAAGGTCAAAGCACAGAAGTCCACCGACAAGGTGTCCTTGGTGTGTCAAGTCCGAGGACCATCCACGCAACTGCGACAATAGAATCAAGCTGGTTGACAGTGAGGTACAATACCATCCAAGGATTCAGTCGGATCAGTTCAGTGAACTCATTCTCCAATGAGCACCTACATATTCGCCTTAGTGTCTCCACACAAGTGACTTATGAGATCAATCACCCTCATCATATGAGCAGGAGTAATCTATACTAGTCTAACCGAATATCCGATGTCCTTCTCGGATATCCTCTGATTAGGAACAATTAAGAATATGTGTGTTTAAGTGATCAGTCTCATTACTATGATCTCATCATAATCTGATCACTATAGCACATATTCACGGACTTCATTATGAAATGATAATTAATGCGATTTACACATAATGAATATTATGCCATTTTATTAATAAATGAACGAGATTTACATAGTCAGATTGGCTTCTAGGTCACCTTTATACAATTAGCCTATAGACTCTAGGTGACGCTCAAACACAATTTGAGCCAACAGCTTTGTAAGTGGATCTGCTACATTGTCGACGGATGGAACTCTTTCCACTACTACATCTCCTCTGGATATGATCTCTCTGATAAGGTGAAAGCGCCTTAGAATATGCTTCGATTTCTGATGAGACTGCGGCTCTTTCGCTTGCGCAATGGCTCAATTGTTGTCGCACAACAATGGAACAAGCTCAGAGATGCTGGGAACTACGCCGAGGTCGGTGATGAATTTCTTCAACCACACTGCTTCCTTGGCGGCATCAGCTGCAGCGATGTACTCAGCTTCAGTCGTCGAATCTGCAGTGGTTACTTGCTTGGAACTCTTCCAGCACACTGCGCCTCTGTTCAAAGTAAACACGAATCTAGATGTAGACATGCTATCATCTGGATCCGACTGGAAACTCAAGTCAGTAAAGCCTCGCAGTTTCAAGTCACCTCCTCCATAGACAAGAAACATATCCTTAGTTCTTCTCAAGTACTTAAGGATACATTTCACTGCCTTCCAGTACTCTTCGCCTGGATCAGCCTGAAATCTGCTTGTAACATTTAAAGCAAATGCAACATCAGGCCGTGTACATAGCATGGCATACATGATAGATCCTATGGCAGAGGCATAGGGTATTCTATCCATGAATTCTCTCTCATCATGAGTCTTAGGAGACTGCTCCTTTGAGAGACTAATTCCATGTCTCATCGGTATGAGACTTCTCTTGGAATTTTCCATGCCAAACCTTTTGACTATGGTATCTACGTACAAGGATTGGGTCATTCCAAGCATCCTCTTTGATCTATCTCTATAGATCCGTATTCCCGATACGTAGGATGCTTCTCCCAAATCCTTTATGGAGAAGTTTTTCGACAGCCAAATCTTTACTGATGACATCATAGCTACATCATTCCCAATGAGTAGTATGTCATCTACGTAAAGAACTAGAAAAGTGACTGCACTCCCACTGGTCTTCTTGTACACACAAGGCTCATCTTCATTCTTAATGAAGTCATAAGACTTGACAGCCTCGTCAAATCTTATGTTTCAGCACTGGGAAGCCTGCTTCAGTCCATAAATGGACCTCTGAAGCTTGCACACTTTATCTGGAGATTCTTTGGATGTGAAACCTTCTGGTTGTATCATATACACCTCCTCCTCAAGGTTACCATTGAGGAAGGCAATCTTCACATCCATCTGCCATATTTCATAATCAAAATGTGCAGCAATGGTGAGCAGAACTCTGATCGACTTTATCATGGCAACTGGTGAGAAAGTCTCGTCATAGTCAATTCCTTGCGTTTGACGATATCCCTTTGCCACCAACATTGTCTTATAAGTGTCGATCCGTCCATCAGCACCGATCTTTCTCTTAAAGATCCACTTGCAACCGATGGGTACAATACCCTCGGACAAGTCCTCCAAGTTCCAAACTTGGTTGGTGTACATGGACTGGATTTCTGAGTTCATGGCTTCTCGCCATTTCCCGGCTTCTGGGCCTTCTATGGCCTCCTGGTAGGTTTTAGGATCATCATCCTCATTATATTCTACCTTAGACTCACCTTCAACGATATGTCCCACATATCGTTCAGGTAGTCTAGGTACTCTACCAGATCTACGAGGCTCATCTGTGTGTACCTGAACAGATTCAGGAACTGATATCTCATCTGATGATAATGTAGCTGTTTGGGGATCTGGAACCTCTTCCAGTACTATTTTACTCCCACTGTCCTCCTGGAGAAGGTATTCCTCTTTCAGGAAGACAGCTTTCCTGGCGACAAACACATTTTCTTCACCAGGATGGAAAAAATAGTATCCAATGGTTTCCTTTGGATATACCACAAACCTGCATTTATCAGTTCGTGATTCTAGCTTGTCTGGATCATGCCTCTTTACATGAGCAGGACAACCCCAGACTTTAACATGTTTAAATTCTGATTTTCTGCCTTTCCATATCTCATATGGAGTAGAGGCCACAGACTTGCTGGGTACTCTGTTCAGTAGGTATGCTGCTGACTCTAGAGCATACCCCCAGAGGGACACTGGTAATGCCAAAAAGCTCATCATGGATCGCACCATATCCAACAAGGTGCGATTCCTCCTTTCTGATACACCATTCATCTGTGGTGTATATGGAGGGGTCAGCTGAGAAAGGATACCATTATCCTTTAAGAATTGTGTGAAGTTAGTACTCAAGTATTCTCCTCCTCGATCTGATCGAAGAGCTTTAATACTCTTTCCTAACTGGTTCTCTACCTCATTCTTGAACTCCTTGAACTTCTCAGATGCTTCCGCCTTGTACTTCATTAAGTACACATAGCCGAATTTTGAGAGGTCATCGGTGAACGTGATGAAGTATGAGTAGCCACCTTTGGCTTGGGTGGACATGGGACCACATACATCTGAATGTATTAGTTCCATAATGTCCTTGGCACGTTCTCCATGTCCAATAAGTAGAGATTTTGCCATCTTTCCCATAAGGCAGGATTCACATGTTGCAAACGATTCGTAATCGAATGCAGTTAAGTAACCATGCTTGTGCAACTTTTGCAACCTGCTTTCGCCAATGTGCCCAAGTCTACAATGCCACATGTAGGCCTGGTTCACACAATTCTTGCTCTTCTTAAGAGCATTATCAATTTGAAGATTGTAATAAGAAACATCTAATTGATATAGACCGTTGACTAAAGATGCTGAAGCTATTGATTTATTACCATAATAAATCGAACAACTTCTATTCTCAATAGTTGATAAAGTGTTAAATGGATCATTTAAAGGCAATCATACGCATCATACTCACGTTTTTATATGTAAAATAGCATGAAATGATAGATAATTGCGTATCAAGTCCAACGGTACCAATTTCGTCAAGTTCTAACTTAAAAACATCGGCATTTCATGTGATTAATGGAGTATAGCGCATTTGCGGTTTTTCGACAAAATCGAGACGAAATAAATAAATATAATAATATTTTTATGATAATGTGCTAATTTATATTTATTTTATGTGAACAGGACATGCCGATGATACAGTGCAGTTGGTGGAGTTTTCGAAAATTTGGGGGAGGTCTAGTGTTCGGATTTCAATAAATTCAACTAATAGTCAACCTATATCCTATGTTGTCCAAACAAGATATTGATATGATGTTCTTTATTATGCTAGGAACATAATAACAATCTTCTTATAACAAGGCGTCTCCCGATGGAAGCCTGAGGTTTGCTGTCCCAACAGCAATCGCCGCAACTTTTGCGCCGTTTCCTAGCCTCAATTCCACCTCGCCTTGTCTCAGCTTGCGCTTACTTGTAAGCATCTGTACATCATGACAGATATGAGAAGCACATCCGGTATCCAATACCCAAGATGTGGAATCTCTAACTGATAAGTTGATATCTATCATATAGATATCTGAAGCTTCAGACAGCTTCACTCTTCCATGAGCTTTATCATGAAGGAACTCCTTGCAGTTCCTTTTCCAGTGACCATAGTGCTTATAGTAGAAGCAGTCACCCTTCACTACTCCTTTGCCTTTGTCCTTCGATCTTATATCATTAGCTATCATCTCTGCTTCAGGGGCATCCAATGCCGATTCAGCAGGAGGATCAGCTCCAGGGACAAAGTTAATGTGCTCAGATCTGAAGACATTCTTCAGGTATCTGAACCAATCCGAGTAGATCAGGTAAGTCAAAAGTGTTGGGTTTTCTCGGTTTCTCCGGATCCCTCGCGCAGCGGAAAACAAAAATATTTACAGCGATCTGTTCCCGTTTCGAAATCTAAAATACAAGATAATCGGATTATCTTTTCTCACCGTGTACGGATTCGAATCCGCAGCCGTTTGGTTCCGTCGGTGTGACACCGCAAGCCGCGCAAGTGCCCGGCCTCTAGCAAAGTCCACGCGATTCTTCCCGCGACGGATATCCTCTAGTTCCTCGTTCTTCGCAGCCCACGAAACCTCCGCTGGTCGCCGCAATGATCGCCGCAACGGGCGGACGATTTCCCGTCGAACGGGATTCGGAGAAGCGGCGGAGCAGATCTGGATCTGCCTGGATGCCAGAGGAAGACAAAAACTGAGGAGGGGCGGCTAGGGTTAGCAGCAGCTTGGCCTGCTCAGCCCGTTCGCTATGTTTTATACTAACCGCACGGTTTTTCACAAAAACCCCCGGTTTGTATAAAACCCACTTATTTATCCATCGCCTTGAGAATCATTTGCGTGCGACCCTCTAGGCCCAAGTACCAGTCCAGTTAATAGCCCAACAAGCCCAGTGACTCCTCACTGGCTTTATTAATTAATTAATAACCCTTTATTAATCAATTACTCAATCGAATTGATGTCGCACATCGAATTCGACCGGGCCTCCGATCACGTTGGGTGCCAAGCAACACCGCGTGAACCCGGAAGGTATTTGGGGTTAAGTAACCCACTCTTGGAACCTTTCCGCCGACAGTTACCGCGTGGATATAATCCTTCATTCGTACAATGCTCTCGAGTCAACTCAGGATATGGCGAGCTGTCAAACCCTAACCGGTCGACTCACTTGGATTGGATGCCGCTGATGAATATCGGAAAACTCCTTTCCCGATATTATCGTCCGCCCTGGCCAGGGACTTTCGCGCATCCTTCCTAGAGCATTCTCTCTCTAAGTATCGAGAGCGAATGATTCCTTATTGACACACAATTCCCTTCGACGGTATTCCGCTATACCCAATCCTTGGCGTATTAGAATCCCATGGCTAGAGATTCGTAAACCAAGGTCAAAGCACAAAAGTCCACCGCCAAGGTGTCCTTGGTGTCTTAGGTCCGAGGACCATCCACGCAACTGCGACAATAGAATCAAGCTGGTTCATAGTGAGGTACAATACCATCCAGGGATTCAGTCGGATCAGTTCAGTGAACTCATTCTCCAATGAGCACCTACAGATTTGCCTTAGTGTCTCCACACAAGTGACTTATGAGATCAGTCACCCTCATCATATAAACAGGAGTAATCTATACTAGTCTAACCGGATATCCGATGTCCTTCTCGGATATCCTCCGACTAGGAACAATTAAGAATATGTGTGTTTAAGTGATCAGTCTCATTAGTATGATCTCATCATAATCTGATCACCATAGCACATATTCACGGACTTCATTATGAAACGATAATTAACGCGATTTACACATAACGAATATTATGCCATTTTATTAATAAATTGAACGAGATTTACATAGTCAGATTGGCTTGTAGGCCACCTAAACTAACAATCTCCCACTTGGACTAAAGCCAATCAACTTTATACAATAAGCCCATAGACTCTAGGTGACGCTCAAACACAATTTGAGCCAACGGCTTTGTCAGTGGATCTGCTACATTGTCGACAGATGGAATTCTTTCCACTACTACATCTCCTCTGGATATGATCTCTCTGATAAGGTGAAAGCGCCTCAGAATATGCTTCGATTTCTGATGAGACCGCGGCTCTTTCGCTTGCGCAATTGCTCCATTGTTGTCGCACAACAGTGGAACAGGCTCAGAGATGCTGGGAACTACGCTGAGGTCGGTGATGAATTTCTTCAACCACACTGCTTCCTTGGCGGCATCAGCTGCAGCGATGTACTCAGCTTCAGTCGTCGAATCTGCAGTGGTTACTTGCTTGGAACTCTTCCAGCACACTGCGCCTCTGTTCAAAGTAAACACGAATCTAGATGTAGACATGCTATCATCTGGATCCGACTGGAAACTCAAGTCAGTAAAGCCTCGCAGTTTCAAGTCACCTCCTCCATAGACAAGAAACATATCCTTAGTTCTTCTCAAGTACTTAAGGATACATTTCACTGCCTTCCAGTGCTCTTCGCCTGGATCAGCCTGAAATCTGCTCATAACACTTAGAGCAAATGCAACATCAGGTCGTGTACATAGCATGGCATACATGATAGATCCTATGAGAGAGGCATAGGGTATTCTATCCATAAATTCCCTCTCATTAGGAGTCTTAGGAGACTGCTCCTTTGAGAGACTAATTCTACGTCTCATCGGTATGAGACCTCTCTTGGAATTTTCCATGCCAAACCTTTTGACTATGGTATCTATGTATAAAGATTGGGTCATTCTAAACATCCTCTTTGATCTATCTCTATAGATCCGTATTCCTAATACGTAGGATACTTCTCCCAAATCCTTTGTGGAGAAGTTTTTCGACAGCTAGATCTTTACTGATGACATCATAGCTACATCATTCCCAATGAGTAGTATGTCATCTACGTAAAGAACTAGAAAAGTGACTGCACTCCCACTGGTCTTCTTGTACACACAAGGCTCATCTTCATTCTTAATGAAGTCATAAGACTTGACAGCCTCGTCAAATCTTATATTCCAGCTCCGGGAAGCTTGCTTCAGTCTATAAATGGACCTCTGAAGCTTGCACACTTTATCTGGAGATTCTTTGGATGTGAAACCTTCTGGTTGTATCATATACACTTCCTCCTCAAGGTTACCATTGAGGAAGGCAGTCTTCACATCCATCTGCCAGATTTCATAATCAAAATGTGCAGCAATGGCGAGTAGAACTCTGATCGCGTTTATCATGGCAACTGGTGAGAAAGTCTCGTCATAGTCAATTCCTTGCCTTTGACGATATCCCTTTGCCACCACTCTTGCCTTATAAGTGTCGATCCGTCCATCAGCACCGATCTTTCTCTTAAAGATCCGCTTCTAACCGATGGGTACAATACCCTCGGGCAAGTCCTCCAAGTTCCAAACTTGGTTGGTGTACATGGACTGGATTTTTGAGTTCATGGCTTCTCGCCATTTCCCGGCTTCTGGGCCTTCTATGGCCTCCTGGTAGGTTTTAGGATCATCATCCTCATTATATTCTACCTTAGACTCACCTTCAGCGATATGTCCCACATATCGTTCGGGTAGTCGAGGTATTCTACCAGATCTACGAGGCTCAGCCGTGTGTACCTGAACAGATTCAGGAACTGATATCTCATCTGATGATAATGCAGCTGTTTGGGGATCTGGAACCTCTTCCAGTACTATTTTACTCCCACTGTTCTCCTGGATAAGGTATTCCTCTTCCAGGAAGACAGCTTTCCTGGCGACAAACACCTTTTGTTCACCAGGATGGTAAAAATAGTATCCAAAGGTTTCCTTTGGATATCCCACAAACCCGCATTTATCAGTTCGTGATTCCAGCTTGTCTGAATCATGCCTCTTTACATGAGCAGGACAACCCCAGACTTTAACATGTTTAAATTCTGGTTTCCTGCCTTTCCATATCTCATATGGAGTAGAGGCCACAGACTTGCTTGGTACTCTGTTCAGTAGGTATGCTGCTGACTCTAGAGCATACCCCTAGAGGGACACTGGTAATCCCGCAAAGCTCATCATGGATCGCACCATGTCCAACAAGGTGCGATTCCTCCTTTCTGATACACCATTCATCTGTGGTGTATATGGAGGGGTCAGCTGAGAAAGGATACCATTATCCTTTAAGAATTGTGTGAAGTTAGTACTCAAGTATTCTCCTCCTCGATCTGATAGAAGAGCTTTAATACTCTTTCCTAACTGCTTCTCTACCTCATTCTTGAACTCCTTGAACTTCTCAAATGCTTCCGACTTGTACTTCATTAAGTACACATAGCCGAATCTTGAGAAGTCATCGGTGAACGTGATGAAGTAAGAAAAGCTACCTTTGGCTTGGGTGGATATTGGACCACATACATCTTAATGTATTAGTTCCAAAATGTCCTTGGCACATTCTCCATGTCCACTAAATGGAGATTTTGCCATCTTTCCCATAAGGCAGGATTCGCATGTTGCAAACGATTCATAATCGAATGTTGTTAAGTAACCATGCTTGTGCAACTTTTGCAACCTGCTTTCGCCAATGTGCCCAAGTCTACAATGCCACATGTAGGCTTGGTTCACACAATTCTTGCTCTTCTTAAGAGCATTATCAATATGAAGATTGTAATAAGAAACATCTAATAGATATAGACCGTTGACTAAAGATGCTGAAGCTATTGATTTATTACCATAATAAATCGAAGTACCAAGAGCATTCTCTCTCTAAGTACCGAGAGCGAATGATTCCTTATTGACACACAATTTCCTTCGACGGTATTCCGCTGTACCCAATCCTTGGCGTATTAGAATCCCGTGGCTAGAGATTCGTAAACCAAGGTCAAAGCACAGAAGTCCACCGCCATGGTGTCCTTGGTGTCTCAGGTCCGAGGACCATCTACGCAACTGCGACAATAAAATTAAGCTGGTTGACAGTGAGGTACAATACTATCCAGCGATTCAGTCGGATCAGTTTAGTGAACTCATTCTCCAATGAGCACCTACAGATTCGCCTTACTGTCTCCACACAAGTGACTTATGAGATCAGTCACCCTCATCATATGAACAGGAGTAATCTGTACTAGTCTAACCGGATATCCGATGTCCTTCTCGGATATCCTCCGACTATGAACAATTAAGAATATGTGTGTTTAAGTGATCAGTCTCATTAGTATGACCTCATCATAATCTGATCACCATAGCACATATTCACGGACTTCATTATGAAACGATAATTAACGCGATTTACACATAATGAATATTATGCCATTTTATTAATAAATTGAACGAGATTTACATAGTCAGATTGGCTTGTAGGCCACCTAAACTAACAAAAAGGGCATCAAGTATGCCACGGAGTGGGTTATTCGACGACATAATTCCCTACAGGAGATAAGTAAAATCTATTTAGCAGATGTTCAATTATTAAAATTTAAAACAAGACATGGTCTTTTGTTCAAGTTTAACTCCCACTAATTTTCGACGGACTGTATAACCCTCAGTTATACAGAACGGGAGACGTCGACAGTCTCCTAGTGGGGATCAGAATCTCAATGACTTCTACTACAGCCTTGTAGATAGCACAACAAACTGTAATACAATCAAAGAGCACCCAACTCATAGGACTTGCAACTCCTTGCAATATCTGATCATAGCTTCGATCCCCAGAGATTTAATGGCCTTGTGGATAGCACAACAAACCACTAATTCTGGTCTAAGCTAACCATCGTTACACGACGAGCATAGATTTGCATGCAGCCCTTGTGGATAGCACAACAAAGCTACATGGTTCCTCTACCCTAATCATATAGGCATCGAATGCCATAGCCACAGTTTCTCCTCCCAATTAAGCAGGCCTTGTGGATAGCACAACAAACCTGCCTAAAGTGATTCGAATCCTATGACTCTAACGATGGTGGACCACGCGGTAAGTTCTTAACTACTCGCGTTACGGCTTAGAGTTTATCTGAGGGTATTTAGATAACTTTTATCTTGGTCGCTCCTAGGTGATAGTATAAATATATCGTATATATTTACTAAATACTATAACCTGCTTTGATTCATAATCATAAGAAAACAATGCATCACATACACGTCTAGTGTGGTCATGGATAGCACAGTGGGTTTGACTGGAGCCAACATTCAAACGCACACACAATCTAACATAACATTTACATTAGATAAACCTGCAAACACATACGCAAATGATCTTCATCTTTTTGCCTTCCTGGTTGTAGCTGTGGATCGTCCTCGCTCCTTCCTCGGTTGCCTCGATCAGATTACAATAATTCTAGAATTACAAGTTAAATTAATCTAATTAACTTTATTTCAACACATGAACATTAATCCAGCAACTATTAGAATTTGTCCATGGAATAATACATAAAATATTAATTGTGGAGACCGAAACGGGACGAGAAACAGTGGAACCTGGCTCTGATACCACTGTTGGGTTTCTCGGGTTTCTCCAAATCGCTCACGCAGAGGAAACTAAAATATTAAACAACGATCCGTTCCCGTTTCGAAAAACTAAAATCGATTATCGGATAATCGAAGTTCTCACCGTGTGCGGATTCGAATCCGCAACCGTTCGGTTCCGTCGATGCGACACCGCAAGCCGCGCAAGTGCCCAGCCTCTAGCAAAGTCCACGCGACCCTCCTCGCGACGGATATCCTCACGTTCCTCGTTCTTCGCAGCCCACGAAACCTCCGCCGGTCGCCGCAACGATCGCCGCAACGCGCGGACGATTTCCCGTCGAACGGGATTCGGAGAAGCAGCGGAGCATATCTGGATCTGTCTAAACGCCAGAGAGAGAGAGAAACAGAGGAGGGGCGGCTATGGTTAGCAGCAGCTTGGCCTGCTCAGCCCGTTCGCTATGTTTTATACTAACCGCGCGATTTTTCATAAAAACCCCCGGTTTATATAAAACCCACTTATTTATCCATCGCCTTGAGAATCATTTGCGTATGACCCTCTAGGCCCAAGTACCAGTCCAGTTAATGGCCCAACAAGACCAGTGACTCCTCACTGACTTTATTAATCAATTAATAATCCTTTATTAATTAATTAATCAATCAAATTGATGTCGCACATCGAATTCGACCAGGCCTCCGATCACGTTGGGTGCCAAGCAACACCGCGTGAACCCGGAAGGTATTGGGGTTAAGTAACCCACTCTTGGAACGTTTCCGCCGACAGTTACTGCGTGGATTATTCCTTCATTCGTATAATGCTCTCGAGTCAACTCAGGATATGGCGAGCTGTCAAACCCTAACCGGTCGACTCACTTGGAATGGATGCCGCTGATGAATATCGGAAAACTCTTTTCCCGATATTATCGTCCCCCCTGGCCAGGGACTTTCGCGCATCCTTCCTAGAGCATTCTCTCTCTAAGTACCGAGAGCGAATGATTCCTTATTGACACACAATTCCCTTCGACGGTATTCCGCTGTACCCAATCCTTAGCGTATTAGAATCCCGTGGCTAGAGATTCGTAAACCAAGGTCAAAGCACAGAAGTCCACCGACAAGGTGTCCTTGGTGTCTCAAGTCCGAGGACCACCCACGCAACTGCGACAATAGAATCAAGCTGGTTGACAGTGAGGTACAATACCATCCAGCGATTCAGTCGGATCCGTTCAGTGAACTCATTCTCCAATGAGCACCTACAGATTTGCCTTAGTGTCTCCACACAAGTGACTTATGAGATCAGTCACCCTCATCATATGAGCAGGAGTAATCTGTACTAGTCTAACCGGATATCCGATGTCCTTCTCGGATATCCTCTGACTAGGAACAATTAAGAATATGTGTGTTTAAGTGATCAGTCTCATTAGTATGATCTCATCATAATCTGATCACTATAGCACATATTCACGGACTTCATTATGAAACGATAATTAATGGGATTTACACATAATGAATATTATGCCATTTTATTAATAAATGAACGAGATTTACATAGTCAGATTGGCTTGTAGGCCACCTAAAACTAACAGAAAGCCCACAAGAGGGTTCTGGATACCTAAAAGATGTTCCTCGTTTACCCTAATATACATTAGAGTTCGGTCATTTTCACTTTAACAGGGTATTTAACGACCTTGTGCTTCTCTTTCCTTTGATTTTGTGGCCTTTTGGTGTAACATTTGTAATGTGATGGCCTTTGATTTTGTATTAGTTTTTGCCTCTTTTGCTTTTGCGGAGCGGGTCTCCCCTTTTTTTTTTTTATGACGGCCTCCTACTAAGATGGCGGGTATTTTTGGTAATCTATTATAAGTCTCGTTCCGACATTGTGAGCCAAGAATAAAACAGAAGTTTTTTTTTTTTTTTTTTGTAAAAAGAACGAATTGTACTCTGTACTCTTAGTCAAGCTTTTGGTATTCCTTTGGACTTCACATCTCTTGTTACTCACGAACCAAACGTGTTAGGATGTGTAGTAATGCGTTTGAATTAAATTACCCAGACTGATAAGGGAATTTGAGTTTTCAAATTTTCCGACTCTACTGGTCCTTGCACCATACTGATCGACTTTCTAACCTAAGGATAGTACTTCTTAAGGTATAGACTATTCCAGGGGTGAGTTAACTGTTGCCCTTCTGCATTAACTAAGCGATAGGCATTACCAGGAAAGGTATGCGATATGACATATGGTCCTTCCCAATTTGGTTGGAGCTTAGAATGCGAACTACCAAATTTTATAAAAATTCTTTTGACGACCATTTCACCAACTTTAAATTTTCGTTCAATGACTTTCTTTTGATAAAAACGTACTAATCTATTTTGATATACTCGTGCATGATTGGCTGCTTACCATATTTTCTCATCTAAAAGTTCCAATTGAGCTAAAAGTGTTGAGCGGTGCTCATCAATAGAGAATTCCTTGTTCAATTGTACTCTTAATGACGAGATGAGAATTTCATATGGAACTGCCGCCTCCATTCCAAATGTTAAGGAATACGGAGTCTGCCCAGTGGGCATGCAGATTGAAGTTCGATATGCCCATAGAGCCTCGATCAATTTTTCTGGCCAGTTTGTGAACTTATTAGATTTGCACGTCTTCTTGATGATTTTTATCGAAGTCTTGTTAGTTGCCTCTGCTTGGCCATTGCCTTGCGGATAATAAGGGGACGAATGATGCAATGCAATTTTATACATGTTACAGAGGTCCTTCAACTCTTGTGATATAAACTGTGGTCCATTGTCGGTGACGATGGTGCTTGGTATTCCGAATCTTGTGATGATATTCTTCATGATGAACTTGCAGAAGGTAGACGCTTTGACTTCTGTGTAAGCTTCAGCTTCTGTCCACTTGGTGAAGTATTCCGTTGCCGTAAGAATGAAGGATTTCTGCTTAATGCCGGAATCAGGATTACCAAGGGGTCCAATGATGTCAAAAGCCCACATAGCGAAAGGCCATGGGGAAGAAACAGGATGGAGTGAAGATGCAGGAGAATGGATCTTGTCGGCATGAAGTTGACACTTGGCACACCTACAAACATACCCTACACAATCTTGTTCCATGGTTGGCCAATAGAATCCTTGTCGAAGGATCTTCTTTGATAACATCTGTCCATTAACGTGGCTACTACAAACTCTAATATGAGTTCCTTCCATGATCTTCCAAAGCTCATCTTCATCCAAACATCTCAAGAGAACACCATCAAATCCGCGTTTATAAAGTGCTCCTCCAACTAATGTGTATCTTTGAGCAACTCTCCTGATAGCCTTTTTCTCCTCAGCTGTGGCTTCTTTAGGATATGATTGATCCTCACAGTATTTGGCAATCTCATAGTACCATGGTTTCTCCTCATCTGCCATTTCTTTTTGTCAATCTCGCAACATAATTTCTCTCTTTTCCATAATATCTCTATCTCTGACCTTCTTTAGCAACTTTTCCTAAGTCTTTAGGAAAGAAGGCTCTTTCACAGCGGATAAAAGACGCCTATGAACAATGATTGATTTAGAGTTTCTGCTGATCGGGAAATCGAGAGATGATACAAGGGAAGCTAGAGCGTCAACTAAGATGTTCTGATTCTGAGAAACATGGACAAAGACCAATTTAGTGAAAAGCTTGGCGTAGGTGGAAGTGAGTTCTTGAAAAGGCTTAAGTTTGGGATCAAGAGTTTGGTATTTAGTGAGCACTTGGCGAATGATCAATTGACTATCACCCACAATTCTGAATCTGGTGACACCATGGAGATGAGCAGCCTCGAGTCCAGCAAACAGTGCCTCATATTCAGCTATATTGTTGGTGACTGAAAAGTCAAGCTGAAAGGTTTGTGGGATGGTGACACCTTCAGGTGATAATAGAACAATGCCGATACCCTTACCATGAGAATTCAGAGCTCCGTCGAAATACAGAGTCCACATATCGTCTTTAATTCTGTCTATGAACATCAATTCCTCATCTGGAAGCTCTGATCGGACAGGATCGAAATGGGGAAGAGGGTGATGAGCATGATGTTCTGCGATGGCATAGACCTTGATTACTTTCTACAGAATATAGATGATGTCGAATTGAGATAGAAAGCTCTGCCAACGTGCTAATCTATCAGTAAGGACGGATTTCTCAAGAATAAACTTAATGGGATTCATCCTAGTGATGAGATGGACTTCATGGGCCAGAAAATAGTACCTCAATTTCTGAACTACCCATACAAACGCTGCACATGTTTTCTCCATTGTTGTGTATCTTTGTTCTGCGAGATTGAGAAGTTTGGAGAGATAATAGGTTGCCCTCTCCTTCCCTTCTTTATCTTCTTGTGCTAAGACAACCCCCACCGCATCGTCCAGGACATAAATATATAGAATCAAAGGTTTGTCCAGAGATGGTGGTCTCAAGACAGGAGAACTTGCCAAATATGTTTTCAGTCCATCAAATGCCTCCTGACACTTATCGTCCCAATCAAACTTGACTCCAGACTTGGTAAGCTCATAAAACGGCTTACACTTTTGTGAATGCTGAGAGACAAATCAGCGAATAAACTGCAACCTCCCAATCAATCCTCTTAACTCTTTCAAGTTCTTGGGCCTTTCTCTGATAGCCTTTGCCTTGTTCGGATCGATCTCAATACCCCATTTACTGACAATAAATCCCAATAATTTTCTTGATGATACCCCAAATGCGCATTTCTTGGGATTCATCTTCAACTGATATTCTCTTGATCTTTCTAGAACTCTCGCCAAAACTCCCGCATGTTCAGCTTTAGTCTTAGATTTTACTAACAAATCATCCACATATACTTCTAAATCAATGTGCATCATGTCATGGAATATTGCCATCATAGTCCTCTGATAAGTGGCTCCAGCATTTTTCAATCCAAATGGCATAACAACATAGCAATAAGTTCCCCAAGGTGTAGTGAACGACGTCTTCTCTTGATCCTCCTCCGCTAATTTAATTTGATTATACCCTGAGAATCCATCCATAAATGACAATGTTTCATAGCCAGTCGTGTTGTCAATGAGACGTCTATATAAGGCAGTGGAAAATCATCCTTAGAACGTGCCCGGTTCAAATCGCGAAAGTCAATATAGATTCTGACCTTCCCATCTTTTTTCATAACTGGGACAATGTTGGCTACCCATTGGGGATAGAGGACAACTCTAATGAATTTAGCTTTATGCAGTTTATCGACCTCTTCCTTCATTTTCAAAGCCATCTGAGGGTGGAATCGCCTTAACTTTTATTTAATCAGACTAGCTCCATATTTCAAAGTTAATCGATGCTCCACTAGGGATGAATCTAACCCTGGCATATCTTCATAACTCCAAGTGAAAGTGTCCTTATAATCTTTGAGAACCTGGACCACTGCCTCTTCATCTGATTCATAAAGATTTTTACTGACGAGGACAACCTTAGGTTCGTTTTCAGTTCCTAGATTAACCTCTTTGGTAGGCTCTTCTATGGAGGCTGAGGGTTCATCGAATCTCTTTACTCCACTGGCATATGCCTCAGCCGCATCCTCGTCATCTTCCATGATGGGGTCTTTTTCGTGTATTAATTCATACACTCCATATCTGTCATTGACTGACTCATCGACCTCACAATCTTCTAGCATCTGAATGGGATTATCTAACAACTAAGGGATCTGAGAACCAGAAAGGCATCTTAAAGCTAGCTCCTGAAGGTATCTATCTGAGATTTGTCTACCTTTAGATTTCCTAGACTTCCTAACCTGACAAACCTACCTAGAACTAGACTCCCTACAACTAAACTCCCTATCTTGACCTAGTGAGGACGAAGAAGGATGGGGTACATGAGGTGATACAGGTGAATCCTCCCAAGGGGAGGGACAAAGCAGATATAGGAGAGAATCTTGTCCAAACGAACCGCGCAATGAGGTATAATCGGGCAAATAGGATGTTTCCTCAATGAGGATGTGAGAGGAAGAAGTTGCCGAATTGGCCTTTTTTTTTTTTTTGGAGATTGATCATAAAACATGCATGAATTTGAAAAGGGGGGAAACGAAAAGGTGATGGCACCAAGGCTAGGGGATTGGGGGGATCATACAACAGTATGCCCTAGATCAAATCATAGATCCTCTCAAGATCGAAAGGAATCTGAGGAATTAGGTCCCGTAGGGACAAAGTAACAATAATGGCCGTCATTGATAGACGAGTTGATAGAGAGCCCTGTGGCTATATTTGATAAAAGAATTCTGCTACATGAAGAAACTAATAAAGGGGAACCAGATGAGGAATCTGAGGGATGTCTTTAGTAATAACTCGCGACCAAGTTGGGGTCTGGAGTAGAGTGCGAAACAAAGTATGGAGAGCAAAGATATGAGACGGGTAAGTGGCTCTCCAGAGGTGGTCGGTGGTCAACCCAGCTTCGTAGGGGTCATCTGGTTCCCCTTTATCAGTTTCTTCATGTAGCAGAATTCTCTTATCAAATATAGCCACAGGGCTCTCTATCAACTCGTCTATCAATGGCGGCCATTTTGGTTCTGAGAAATCTAAGAATAGTCTGTTCAGTGCAATGTACAGGTCCCATGTGTCGAACCAGCGGTACCATTCACATTTTGATATGTCAGCAACTCAGAGCAGTGTCTAGCCAGATCTCTCCTATATATGTCATAGAGATCAAAATGAGAAGTGATTACCACTGTGTTATCATTATCATGATTAATCATGGGTCCCTTAATAAAATGTGTATATAAGGCCTAAGTTAAAGGATCCTGATTTTCTTTGTACGAGGTAGTCAAGGTCTTCCAGGTCTTCTGACCATCTTCATTTTCCTGCTGCTCCAAGATATTGTGTCTCACCTTCTCTAGCCTATAGCCCAAACCATTACCAGGTGCCCTTCGGTTATCTTTAATTGGCCTGGTTCTGCCTTGCAGTTGTGTGCCCAGGCCTCTCCCAGGTTGATAGCCAGTTTTCATCATGATGTTCCAGCCAGGGATACTGTAAGGACTGAGGTTTCGGGTTCAGTGTTCGGGTCGGTTTCGGGCCGGATCCCCTGGTTTAGGCCCTGAGGGGTCTTGAGATTTCTGACTGAATGACGTCAGCACTGCTCGACGCCTTTCAAAAAGCGTCAGGTTGTGTGGACGCCATTTAGGTCTGCCTGTTGTTGTGCCACGTGTGCGTCACGTGGGCGGGTTTCGGGCCGCGAGAGTACGGCCCCTGTCTTGTCGTCTGAACGGCGTCCATGCTGGTCGACGCGATTCAGACTGCGACATCTGTGATGTCAGTGTTCGGCGTCAGAGCGTTGTCAGTACGGCCTGTCACATCATCCGAACGGCGTCCGTGGTAAGTGACGCGTTTCAGAGCGCTGTCAGTACGGCCCGTCCTGTCAGCTGATAGGCATCTGTCTCGATCGACGCGTTTTAGTCAGTGTCAGATTGACCCCGCGAGCCTCCCCTTCTTTCCCTCATTTTCGCCTCCCCTCTCTCTCTCTTCGCTCTCTCCGCCCTCTCCGACCCTCTATTCCCCTTTCCTTCCTCTTCTTCCTCTTCCACCACTCCAACACCTCCCTACCTCTCACCTCTACCACCACCACTTCCTTCGCGGCGTTCCATTCTCCGGACGGCGGCCGACGTCCCGGCGGAGTGGCGACGTCCTCGAGGGTACCAGCGGCGGTCTGCGGTGCGGCGGTTCGGCGACACGGAGCCAGGAGGAGTTCAAGTATCCGGTAGGGGGACGAACCTTGTATGTGGTGCTCGTGTTTTCTTAGGCTTGATGTGATGTGTTTGGGCTAGATTAAGCATGTTTAGGGGGTGTTCTTATGGATATGGGCGTGTTCATGAACGTGGTTTTGTAGCATGTTTTTGGTGGATCAACTTCTCTTCTTCCCCTTTTCCGTTTTGGGGCTTTTTCGAGGTATTTGGGGTTAAGGGAGAGCCCTCGGTTCGAACCAGGGAACCAAGTTTCTGGCGCTAAATGGCGTCGTGCCTGGTCGACGCCTTTTAGAAAGGACGTCAGGGCAGTACGACGCCTTTTAGGACAGAAACCTCCCCGTTCGAGGTCTCACGAGTTAAGGGTTATGGCGCTAAATGACGTCATGGATGGACGACGCCTTTCAAAAAGACGTCGGGCCATAATGACGCCATTTAGGCCAGAAATCACCCCGACTGAGGGCCTGTCAGTTCGGGGATTCTGGGGATAAAAGACGTCATGGGTGGGCGATGCGATTTGAATAGCGTCGGGTAACCATAACGCCTTTTAAGACAGAAATCCCCTGATTAATGTTTTCTGGAATTCCTGGATTTTCGGTGTGAATGGCGTCTGAGGATGTCGACGCCTTTTAAAAGGCGACCACTGTGGTCGACGCCTTTTAGGCCTGATTCTGAAGGCAGTGTTTTTCATGAACCAGTTTAGGGTGCTTGAATGGCGTCGGCCTTGGGCGACGCGATTCAAGACAGAACAACACTAATTCCTGCCAGTAAAATATGTTTACACTGCTAGATAGTTGGTTAATGCATACTGATAGTATACTCGATGTGATGGACTCTTCGTGACCGGATGGCACTACGTTGGGTGTCGTGCGACCGTGGACTTCTTCTGTGACCAGATCGCACCGTGCCGTGTTTCTGTTTCGGTGGACCTAGAGTGACAGTTGTAGCGTTCTACACCCTATGTCGGTGCTGAGGGACACAGCGCTGACGGGAGCAGTGGCGGGGTGACGCCTAGTGGAGAGGGTCACCCGGTGAACCCCGGGGTTAGCTAGCTTGTACCGGTGTCGGAGTGGTACCTTTGGAGTGTCACTCGTGCTGAGGGAAGGAGTAACCACTTGAGCCAGTTGGGCCGGAGTAGCCAGCGTGCTATCCGAGGGGTTACTGTTTAGTCTCAACGGGTCGGTGTTTGCTGGGGGAAGGAGTAGCCGCCGAGGTAGCCCGCTTGCTATCCGAGGGGTTACTGTTTGGTCTCAGCGGATCGATGTTTCCCACTTTCAGAGACGTGGTTTACGCGTTTTGCCGAGACGCGAGTTGTAGGTTCCTTGGTAGGATGATTTCTGAGATATGCATGTTATATTCCAAATGCATGTGGTTTATATCGAGAATTTAGGAGCAATGTGTTACAGCTTTACTTATCTTGTTCCCATGTATCTTTGTAATTGCACTTGTGGGTGTGTGAGTGGGAGGCAAGGGATCGGATGATCCCTACTGAGCCCAGTTCTGGTGTGGCTCACTCCCTGCGGTTTTCAGGTGTGGACCTCGTGGCGAGTGGCGGTGCGTGGTGTTCTCCTTGGTGTGCGGACCAGCAGCTATCTCAGTTCCGGGGTATGCCCCGATGTTGTTGTACTTTTCTTCTGCCTGTACTTAATTAATTTGTTGGACATGTAATTATTGTTGGACTGTGTACGGACATTATTACTTTACTTTCTGCGCACTATACCTCCTTGTAGTCCGTGAGAATGTTATATTTAATCTTGTTTAACGCTTACTCCTCCATATGTGCGAATAAGATCCGGGTGTGAACCTACAGTTAACGGGCCGACATCTATTTAGTGACCGGGCCTCCGGTCATAGGATGGCGGGTCGTTACAGATACTCATGCACTTCCCCCGCTTTACAGCATTGACTGGGCATGGAACAAGTGTGGTGGCTCTTAAAGGATCAGCCAAAGGAGAACAAACCTGTAATACCGACAGAATGAGTTGTCGGCTAGGTAAAGAAGTCGGCTTGATATTCAAAGAATGAGCAGCAACAATGATCAGCATGCTCGTTACTTTAATAATCCGTCCCTTATAAGGAAACTTGAGGTATTGATGATTAGTTGATGGAATCGCCTCAAAAGACTTGATGTATAGACGACCAAGGATGCCTTTTAACGAAGGGTTGATCTCCAAGATGTGGAATTCGACCTCAGCATGACAAACGGGGCCTAATTATACTTTCAAATAGATCATTCTCAGAGGGGAACGAGTAGAGTTGTCATAGGCCGTAACAGAGATAAGAAAAGGCAACCATTTTTCTCTTGGTATGCCAGAAGATTCTCGAGTTTTTGGTGACAACATATTTATGGAAGCCTCAGTATCAACTAGACAAGCATCTATAGCCTTTTTTGCATATGTTAACCATAATGCTCAAGGCCATGCCTCTGGCTGCAGGTGGTACTAGTTTTGATGCATGAAATGATATTGAGGACTGATCATGCTGTGGAACTAGCAGTGTAGTTATTTTCTCTACTGACATTGTAGACACGCTAATTTTGACGTCATTTCGAGTAAATTTCATATCATATAATAATGCCTCAGAATGGTCTGATATTTAATCATTGATTAATTGATCTTTTTGAGTGTCGGGTTTAACAGACATGTTTAAGTTAATCAATTAAATTGATTTTAACTCAAATTTCAGTAAAAATATGAAGAAGCCTAAAAGACGTCTACCCATGTAGACGCCATTTAAACTTTATTCTTATTTTAACGTTTAAATTTGAATTTTAATCAGTTGATTAATTAGCTAAAAGGTGTCTGTATGAGTTGACGCGTTTTAGGTTTCCTAAGCTATTTCTACTTCTCTTCCGAATGTTTATCCTTATCTTAATTAGTGTAAAAGACGTCTATACAGGTAGACGCGTTTTAGCTAATACATATAAAGATAAGTTTTTCGAATGTTTATCCTTATCTCAATTAATCTGAAAGGCGTCAGCCATTCTGGACGCGTTTTAGATAATTACAGATAAAAATGAATTAATCTGTATTTATCTGTTGGTTAAGATGGATAAATCTTAAGGTTTTTTTCATGTAAATCCGCGGACGCAGAAGAAGTCTATAAATACCTTGCATCTTAAAAGTTAAAAAAAAAAAAAAGAGAAGAGAGAAGTTAGAATCAGAGTTAGTGATTGAAGATTGAAGCGACGACGTCCAAACGCCGAAGCGCTGCTGTTTCTAAAAGTCGGCGTCCATTCTTCATCCAATTCAAGGCTTCATCCAATTTGGCCTAAGTGTTTCATTTCTGCATTTTCATTTACATTTTCATTAATCTTGCATCATCACTTCATGCAACACACATCACAACATCATTCTTTCCAAAACCTATTTGATTAAGGAGTTTCAAAAGCCATTAAACAAGTAAGTTTGTTGTTTAGTTTCATGTTTAAAACCATGATTAGAATGGATACTGCTTCTACTTAAGTTCTCATCATTGTTTCTTCATTTCTCTTTCCATTTTCTTGTAACGGAGCAAAGGAGAATCAAAGGGAGTAAATCAAGCACAAAGTCACAAGAATCTCTGGACGATCCTCAACTTCAATTCAACAGCAAGAACAAAGAACAAAGAAATGGCTCTCTTTCTTCAGCCAGCTGAAGGAGGGGAATCAAGGACTCAATATCTTCTGCGTTTAAACAGGTAGGCGATCAAACTTTCTTTTGGAACTTTTAAGTCAAAAGTTTCTGGCGATCACTTCACATAGTTTTTGTTTTTAATAGGCTTTATTTGCACTAAACAACATAGATTTTTCATGTTAATCACACAATCATTCTAAGCACTCACAGCTTTTTTGGCGATCACGGTGGGACCTGGTCTCGTCATCTTTTAGCTTTCTGTTCTTGCTATCATCAATCGGGCACCCACGGTGCACCACTTGTGTCTCTCGACACGTCCTCACCAATTGGTGAGTGTTTTAGTTTAGTTAATTTCCCTCGTGCACCACGTGCACACTCCTATGGCAAGATCTTGCCCTCCCCGTTGATTAATTGAGAAAGCTGTTTTTGTGATGAAAATGTTGTGTGATTGATTGGCATCTTGGTTGTTTAGTTAGTAAAATCATCCTGTTAAAATCTGGAACTAAAAAATTTTGTATGAACTGATTATTTACTGTTTTTATCCTGTTTAAGGAGGAATCAACCCAGAAATTCCTCCTGCAAAACTGTTTCTGCGACTTGAAAAGCGTCTAGGATCACTGACACGTTTCAAACTGCGTCAATACACCCAGACGCCTTTCAGTATTCATTCTCTGCTGTCTGCAATCTGAGTTTCTGCGAAAAATTAAGATTTTGTTTGAATAGCGTCGACTACACTCGACGCAATTCATACAGTTGTTTAATTTTTCCCCAGTTCTCAGATTTTTGTGACTTTAGTGCTACTACCCATTATTATTAAGCATTAGAGGCCATCCAGGCCATAGGTCATACGCATTGAGGCGAATACCCTCCTTTTCTTAGGAACACACTACTTGACGTCAGCAACTCTCTCTGATTGGATTGGCCCCTTGATCAGACTAGAGAAGTTGACGTTGAGGCCTCCATAAGTCCCCAAAATCAAGGTACTCCTCCTTGATCATCGGGCTGGTTGTACCAGTTGAAGTCCCAGTTAGATTCCATAAATGTTGTGAGATAAAGCCATAGAGAATAACGGTGGATATTGAACTGAAACTATGATCCTTTCCTTGAGCGAATTTGTGGTTTAATTGAATCCAAATAACTCAACAAGGAATCTTAAAATCACGTTAAGCATCCACTTGATTGATTAATCTCTGTGCAACTTGTTTGTCAAATCTTTGAAAACAGAATCTAACATCATGCTGTTGCGATCAGGCAGGGACTTGAGTATGGCTCAAGATGCCATCATCAACTACGAGGGAAATGCTAATGCCCCTCGCGATTCGGACTACAACCATGAGAACGGGAGAGATGTTGATGCCTCCCGTAATTCTGTCCCCATTCCATATCGACAAGATGGGAATGTCCGGACACCTCTCTTTCATCCCCATGATCGATATCCTGATCTTCCCCCGCATGAATATGCGATTCCTAATCCCAATCTTGAGGAGGACATGAATCAGAATGATCCCTCATCCTCTGATCCTTCGGATCTCGTCAACGCTTTGGGAGTTCTTGCCTCCCGTCTGGACCCTCAGCAGTTCGAGGCAATCCAGTCTATTCTGAAGGGGAAGGCACCCATGCAGCCTGCTGAGCCGAACCCTGTGGCTCCCCCTGTTGTCCCTCAGCAACCTCCTCTTCATCCTCCTTACATCCATCAGGCCATAGAAGGCCTCCATATTACTTCTCGACCAGCTGGACCGCAACTTTCATTTTCTAGGCAACCGGTTAGACCGCTAACGCATGCTTATCAAAATGCCCTCGAGCATGGCGGAAGCTCTGCCGGACCTCCTCTTTACTGTCCTCCCTGTCCGACGTACTCTAGGCAACAGGCCTATCAAGTACCTCCACCTCCTCCTCCTCCCTAGGCAGATCTGACCACGCAAGCGTTGCTGGCCAAGATGGAGCGCATGGATGAACAATTCAACAACCTCCAGAAGATGATGGGGGTCAAAGCTGCACCAGAGATCAATTTACCGAGCCTGTCAGTGTTCCACCTGCCACCCTCTGAGATGCCAGTGTACTGGAAGTACAACGGTACTGGTAACCCCTTCACACACTTGAAGGAGTTTATGTACGAATCATCTTTCTGGCAGAACGACAAGAGGTCGTTGGCCTTTTTGTTCAGGAGATCTCTAGAGGGACCAGCCCTCGAGTAGTTGTTTTCCCTGGAACCCTCCGAAGTAGAGGACTACGATATCGTCTCTCGGAAATTTATTCAACGGTACCAAGACAGAGTTGCACCCTCTTTGTCCATCACTGACCTCATAGCAGAAAAGATGAAACCTTATGAGGAGTTTGTCAGTTTTGCTGACAGGTGGCGGGGCTTGGCCGAGAAGGTGAAGGATCACTTGTCCGAGTCCGAACAAGTGAAGATGCTAATTTCCAACGCCACGCCCCAGTTCAAACTAGTCCTCTCCTTGAACAATCTGACCAACATGGCAAAGCTCTATGAAAAAGCACGGTACTGCCAGAATGCCTTCAAGGACGCTACGTTCTCTAGCGTCTTTGATCCTCACAGACCTAGCAAGCCTCCACCTCATAAGCCTGCACTGCCAAATGCTCCCAGCACAGGTCCGACTACTGAGGGCATGCTCTCTCATGAGCAGGTTAGTAGCATGAACAATAACTCGCCCCAGTTTGTGAGGAGTCAACAACAGTACCAGAGGCCACCGCAACCGAACCAGCAGGGGTACAGGCAGCAGCAAAACCCCCATTATCAACAACAGTATCAGCGGCCCCAGCAGCCGAACCAGAACCAGCAACAGCAACAGCTACAGCAGCCGCCGCAACGGCAACAACAGTACCAGCAACCCCAACAACAGCAATATCAGCAACAGCAGCAGTACCAGCCGCACGCACCACCGGCATACCATAATGTCCCTCCTCCTGCTGACTATAATCAGCAGAGAAGACCTCCAGGCCCGAAAAGGGCGGAATACCCAGCCCTCCCAGAATCCTTGGCAGATATTTTCAGTGCCCTGATGGCAGCTAATGCCTTGGTTTTGACAAGGGAAAAGGCCGTCTGGCCTCAAAATGCCAACACGTCCAGGTATTGCTATTTCCATAGGCAACCTGGGCATACCATTGACACCTGCTTCCAATTCAGAGATTATATTCATGATCTCAACGAGCAGGGCGTCATAGACTGGGAGGAGATGAAAAGCATATATCAGCCCTGAAGGCGAGAAGACCACAGCAACAGCAGCAGCAGCAGCAGCAAGCAAGACCACCAGCACAAGCAGCACCACCACCCAACATGGGCATAGTGCAAAACCCGCTCCCGGAGCACCAGAACCAAAACCAAGTTGCCCCTATCTTGACAAACAGTCAGTCTGAGGCTGACCGTGGGCAACAGTGGAGAATAGAGGACTCTTCCTCTCTTTATTCAATGGGTCATATTCCGAATACCGCAGAACGACCACCACGCCGTACCATCCACATACCCAGGCCACAACCCATTACCATCACCCCTATACCGCCACCCGCATCCAATAACCCATTACCACCACCCGCCTTCCTCAAGCCCATTACGCCCCACACTCCTACGCCACCATCATATAACCTCCCGCAAACCAACTACGCACCTCTCTTACCATCCAGACCATTATTACGCGTACCATTTCCTACTTCACCCGCTACCACTACCGCTTACCCAGACACCATTCAACCATCCAGACCGCTACTACACGTGCCATTCCCCACTTCATCTACTTCAACCACATACCCATCCACCATCCAACCATCCAGGCCTTTAATCCGCACCGCGCCATCACCACCCAACCCAACGCCATCACCTACATACCAACCCTCCGCATCATCTACACCATCCAACTCTGCGGTACTCAAGGTGTCGCCCGGATCCTCCACGGTTGAGGAACACGCACTCCGAAGTGAAAAAATTTTCAACAAAGTATTTCCTCAGTCAACAGTTAGAGACGGCCCATCACAGCCGCCAGAGGAAGCACACAATGAAGAGAGTGCACCAGGCACTCAATATGATTTGTTGAAACATTTGGATCGAACACCGGCACGGATCTCCATACTTGAACTGATCAAGAGATCGAAGAGTCACCAAGAAGCCTTGATGGAATATTTGTAGAAGGTGATGGTCAACGAGGACGTGCCGGTAGAGAAGATTACAGCACTATTAGTTCCTCAGGGGGATCAGCCCTCCATTACATTTCACACATCGGAACTAGTTCCGCCAGCAGCCAGAAGCATGGCTTTAAGCATCACGGTCAACATCTGTAAGAAGGCCGTGGATGCATGCCTGGTTGACACAGGGGCTTCGATCAATGTTTTACCACCGAAGACCCTAGAGCTGTGCGGTGTGCCCAAAGAAAAATGGCTGCCTAGCCCCATCTCTATGACGGCATATGACAATTCTACCCGTTCCCCTCTGGGAATGGTTTATTTGAAAGTAGAGCTAGGCCCTGTAAGTCATGCAGAGGTCGAATTTCACATCCTAGAAATTGACCCTTCTATAAATGCCATTTTAGGTCGTCCTTACATTAAAACTCTTGAGGCGATTCCTTCTACGAATCACCAATGCCTCAAATTCCCTTTCAAAAGACGAATTATTAAGGTGACGAGCATGCCGATCCTTGCTGTTGCTCATACCTTGAATGTTAAATCTACCGCTTTACCTGGCCGACAACATTTTCTGTCGGTATTACAAGTTTACCATCTAGTGGCTGATCCTCTAAAAGCCGCCACTATTTCTCCATACCCGTTAAATGCCATAAAAAGGGAGAAGTGCATGAGTACCCCAGGATGGAGAATTATGATGAAGAACGGCTATAAGCCTGGGAAAGGTCTGGGCACACAATTACAGGGCAGGACCACTCCTGTCAAAAATCACCGAGCAGCACCTGGAAGTGGTCTAGGCTACAGGCCAAGAAAACTTAAACAAGACATCGTTCAGTCAGCAGAGAATGAAGAAGGTCAGAAAATCTGGGAGACGATGTCTACACCACCCAAGGAAGGCCGAGATCCCCTAACATGGACCCTATATACACATTTTGTGAAAGGGCCCATAATTAGCCACGACAACACGGTGGTCATTACTTCGTGTTTTGACTTCCACGACATATATGGGAGGGACTTGGCCAGGCATTGCTCAGAACTACTTACGTACCAATCCTTGGAGGCTCTGCAGCCTCTGAAAAGGAGAAAATTCCATGATCCTGAATGCGAATGGTACAGGTGGTTCGATTTGAGAGACCTTTATATTGCACTAAACAGACTGTTCCTAGATCCTGCAGAACCCAAGTGGCCGCCGCAGATTGATGAGCTGATTGAAAGTCCTGGTACTATCTTTGACAAGCGGATATTGCTGTCTGAAGAGACCGATGAAGGGGAGCCAGATGACCCCTATGAAGCTGGCTACACTACAGATCTGCTCTGGAGGGGGACATACCCTTCCCATGTTTTCATGCTCCATACTTTATTCCGTACATTGCTCTTGACCCCGACTTGGTCGCGGGTCATTATTGAAGATATTCCACGGGCTCCGCCCGTTATGATTACTCTGTCCCCTCGGGACCTCATTCCACAACCTCCTCTCAATCTAGAGAGGATGTATGATTTGATCTGGGACATACTGTTGTATGATCCCCCTAACCCTCTGGCCTTGGTGCCACTTCCTCCATCTCATTCTCCTTCTATTTGTATTCATTCATGTTTTATGCTTAACTCTTCCACTATCAAAAAAAAAAAAAACGCCAATTTGGCAACAAATTCTTCCAAGATCCTCATCGAGGAAACCTCTTACTTGTCCGATCACACCCCATTGCGTGGGTCCTTCGGTCAAGATTCTCTCTTAAATCTACTCTGCCCCTCCCCTCAGGAGGATTCTCTTGTATTTCCACTTGTATCCTAGGATTTCCATCCTGCTTCATCTTCATTAGGTTATAATAGGGAGTTTAGTGAAGTTAGGCAGTCTAGTTTTAGGCAAGTTAGTCAAGTTAGGAAGTCTAGGAAGCCTAAGGGTAGGCAAATTCCAGATAGATACCTCCAGGACTTAGCTGATAAATGTTTTTCTTGCTGTTTGATCCCTCAGTTTTTAGAAAATCCAATTCAGATGCTAAAAGACTGTATGAATGATGAGTCAGTCAATGATGGGTATGGGGTGTATGAGTTAGTACATGAAAAGGACCCCATTATTGAAAATGAGGAAGATGACGAGGACGCAGCTGAGGCATATGCCAGTGGAGTGAAGAGATTCGATGAACCCTCAGCTGCCGTAAAAGAGCCCACCAAAGAAATCAATTTAGGAACTGAAGACGAACCTAAGATTGTCCTCGTCAGCAAAAATCTTTCTACAGAGGATGAGAAGGCAATGGTACAAGTACTTAAGGACTATAAGGATACTTTCGCCTGGAGTTATGAAGATATGCCAGGGTTAGACTCATCTTTAGTTGAACACAGATTGACATTAAAGGAAGGAGCTAGCCCTGTCAAGCAGAAATTAAGGTGATTCCACCCACAAATGGCTCTAAAGATGAAGGAAGAGGTCGACAAATTGCATAAAGCCAAATTTATTAGAGTTGTCCTTTATCCACAATGGGTGGCTAACATAGTCCCGGTTATGAAGAAGGACGGGAAGGTCAGAATTTGCATTGACTTCCGCGATCTGAACCGGGCGTGTAAGGACCGAGGTTTCGGGTTCGGTATTCGGGTCAGGATCGGGCCGGATCCCCTGGTTTGGACCCTGTGGGGTCTTGTGATTTATGGCTGAATGGCGTCAGCGCTCGTCGACGCCTTTCAAAAGGCATCAGGGTGTGTGGACGCCATTTAGGTTGCTGGTTGTTGCGCCACGTGGGCAGTTTTCGGGCCGCGAGAGTACGGCCCCTGTCAGATTTGTCTGAACGGCGTCCAGGTGGGTCGACGCGTTTCAGACTGCGACATCTGTAATGTCAGGGCATGGCGTCAGGGCGTTGTCAGTACGGCCTGTCACATCGTCTGAACGGCGTCCACGGTGGGCGACGCGTTTCAGAGCGGTGTCTGTACGGCTGTCCTGTCAGACTGATAGGCGTCTGCCTCGATCGACGCGTTTTATCTTGTTTCGGATAGACCCCGCGAGCCTCCCCTTCTTTCCCTCATTCTCACCTTCACTCTCTCTCTCCTCGCCCTCTTCGCCCTCTCCGACGCTCTTCCTCCCCCTCCCTTCCTCTTCTTCCTCTTCCACCACTCCAACACCACCTTACCTCTCACCTCTACCTCCACCACTTCCTTCGCGGTGTTCCACTCTCTGGACGGCGGCCGACGTCCCGGCGGAGTGGCGGCGTCCTCGAGGGTACCGGCGGCAGTGTGCGGTGCGGCGGAACGGCGGCACGGAGCTTGGCGGAGTTCAAGAACCGGTAGGGGGACGAACCTTGCGCGTGTTGCACGTGGTTTGCTTGGCGTATCTTGTGGTGTTTGGGGGATAGATTGAGCATGTTTAGGGGGTTTACTTGTGGGATTCGGCGTGCGTGTGATCGTGGATTTGTCGTATGCATATGGTGGTTGAGTTCCTCTTCCTCTCCTTCTTGTTTTGGGGCTTTTTCGGGGGCTTGGGGTTCAAGGGAAGAACCCTCGGTTCGAACCAGGGAACCTGGTTCCTGGCACTGAAAGGTGTCGTACTTGGTCGACGCCTTTTAAAAGGACGTCGGGTCAGTGCGACGCGTTTCACGGCAGGAAACCCCCGCTGTTCGAGGGGTGCTGGTGCTAAATGACGTCATGTGTGGTCGACGCCTTTTAGAAGGACGTCGAGCCACCATGACGCCATTTAGGCGGGAATTGCCCCTTTTAAGGGTTCTGCAATCTGGATTTCTGGGTTGAATGGCGTCGGGCCACCTTGACGCGTTTTAAATGACGACTTCGACGGTGGACGCGTTTTAAAGAAATGATCCGGCTTTTAGTAAACCCGTCTGTGGAGCTTGAATGGCGTCGACCTCGGTCGACGCGATTCAAGCCAGGAATGAATAACTCTGGTTTTTAGCATGCGTTTCACTGCGGGATGGTTCTAATGCATGCTTTGGGTTGTATACTGAGACGGAGGGCTTCTGCGTGAATGGAATTACATCATCTGTGTGCGAGTGTGTGTGTGTGTGCTTTAACTGTACGTTGAGACTGGGGTTTACTGTGCGAATGGAATCATGTTATATATGCGTTTGTGTTCATATGACTGTGGTTTACGCTGTCACCATGGGCCGATGGGAGAAGGGCCATGGTGTCTGTGAGCTGTACTGGTGGGAGAAGGGGTACATGTGTGTTTCACCTTTAGCTGAAGGGAAGCAGGATCGCCTTGAGCCGACGGGCCGGAGTAGCCGGTGTGCTAATCCGTGGGATCGCTGTTTGTCCTCAGCGGGTCGGGGTTTCCTTTGTTTGTCGTGACAGCTTCCGGCGTGTTTCTTGCTGTGGAGCTGGTGGTGTTACTGGTGGGAGTTGGTTTACCCTTTAGCCATTGGGCCTGATGTGACCTTTGATCAAGGTTACGAGTGGTACCCTTAGCCCTTGGCCTGACGCAGCCCGGGAGAGTTGGGTTTGTGGGTAGTTCCTATAGCTTCGGCTTGACGGGGGTTCGCCGGTCCCCAGGGCCCTCCTGGAAGCGCTGAGGCCTAGCGTGGAGGCAATCCGGTGGTAGGACAGTAGTCTAGACTGCTTGTGTGCACACGTAGCTGGCAGTGGCTGTACACTGAGTCCAGCTAGTCCTAGTTTAGCTCACTGCCTCACCCTACAGTGCCCCGGAACACTGTAGGGGTGGACAGGCGTGAACAGTGGTGGTAGTGTTGGGAGGCGACGTTTGACTTCGGTCGACTGTGTGGTTTAGTCGCCTTGTGGACTTCGGTTGTGAGACGTGACTCTGTGTTGGGTTCTTCGGGTCACTCAGAGTTGTTCCTGCTACACTGTCTGTCGTACGTTTCGTACCGGGGTCGCCTGTTGTGTTTACTGCTTTACTTGACTGTTCTATATATTACTGTTGCTTTACTTGTGGGAGCGTGAGTGGGAGGCAGGGGATCGGATGATCCCTACTGAGCCCAGTTCTGGTGTGGCTCACTCCCTGCGGTTTCAGGTGTGGACTTCGAGGCGCAGCGGTAGCGTGGTGTCTTCTTGGTGTGCGGACCAGCAGCTGTCTTAGTTCCGGGGTATGCCCCGATGTTGTTGTACTTTCCTTCTGCCTGTACTTATTTAATTATCGTTGGACATGTAATTATTGTTGGACTGTATACGGACATTGTTATTTTCTTCCCTGCGTACTTACTTACCTTTGTAGTCCGTGTGATTGTTATATTTAGCCTCGTTTAGCACTTACTCCTCCAGACGTGTTGTGTGAGATCCGGGTGTGAACCCGTAGTTAATGGGCCGACATCCATTTAGTGATCGGGTCTCCGGTCATAGGATGGCGGGTCGTTACAGGGCGTGTCCTAAAGATGATTTTCCATTGCCTCATATTGATGTACTCATTGATAATACCGCTGGCTATGAAACTTTATCGTTTATGGACGGATTTTCAGGGTATAATCAGATTAAGCTAGCAGAAGAAGATCAAGAGAAAACGTCATTCACTACACCTTGGGGAACATACTGTTATGTTGTCATGCCATTTGGATTAAAGAATGCTGGAGCCACTTATCAAAGGGCTATTATGGCAATATTTCATGACATGATGCACATAGATCTGGAAGTGTATGTGGATGATCTATTGGTTAAATCTAACACAAAGGCTGAGCACGCCAAAGTTTTGGCAAGGGTATTAGAGAGATCGAGAGAGTATCAGTTAAAGATGAACCCCAAGAAGTGTGTATTCGGGGTATCTTCAGGAAAATTACTTGGATTCATCATCAGCAAACGGGGAATTAAGATCGATCCCAACAAGGCAAAGGCTATCAGAGAAATGACACCTCCCAAAAACTTGAAGGAGTTAAGAGGATTAATCGGGAGGTTACAATTTATTCGCCGCTTTGTCTCCCAGCACTCACAAAGGTGTAAGCCGTTTTACGAGCTTACCAAGCCGGGAGTCAAATTCGATTAGGATGATAAGTGTCAGGAGGCATTCGATGGATTAAAGAACTATTTAGCAAGTCCTCCTGTTTTGAGACCACCATCTCCAGGCAAACCGTTGATACTTTATATTTCAGTTCTGGATGATGCAGTGGGGGCTGTTCTAGCACAAGAAGATGAAGAAGGAAAAGAGAGGGCAGCCTACTATCTCTCTAAACTTCTCAACCCCGCTGAACAAAGATATACGGTGATGGAGAAAACATGTGCAACATTGGTCTGGGTTGTGCAGAAACTAAAGCATTATTTTCTGGCCCATGAAGTTCATCTCATCGCAAGGATGAATCCGATCAAATTCCTTCTGGAGAAATCTGTCCTTACTGATAGGTTAGCGCGATGGCAAAGCTTTCTATCTCAATTCGATATCATTTATATTCAGCAGAAAGCGATCAAGGGCTATGCCATAGCAGAACATCTCGCTCATCATCCCCTTCCTCGATTTGATCCAGTACGATCAGAGTTTCCAGATAAGGAACTGATGTCCGTAAATCAGATCAGAGATGATATGTGGTGTAACGACCCGCCACCCTATAATCGGGGATCCGATTACTAAATGGGTACCGAATCATTAATTTGGAACCAAACCAGGATCTAGTAAGTCTGGGAAATAAATAATAAACTAAGCTAAACATTCACATCGCATTGAATTGAAAGTGCAGAAATTAAAATTATTACAATGCGACTCGATACAGCAAATAATGACATATTCCAACTGAAAAGAAATAATTAAACATACAGGCCAGAGATAAATAACAACTACATCGGGGCATACTCCGGAACAACTGCCGAAGACGCACCACACACGGCCGCACACGCTGCTCTAAGTCTGCTGGGAGTCCTCACCTGAAAACCGCAGGGGTGAGTCTCAAGACAAGACGCAGTAGGGATCCTTCGATCCCCACTGCCCACGCACACACCCACAAGTGTAAAGTACAGCTAACGGTAAAGTAACAAGTGTAGTGGCAGATACAATATCTAATTCTCTACGTGAGAACGCATGCAGTCGAAATATAATAAACATGCACATTCTAAACCAGCCGTTAGAAAATCCACAACTGTAGTCTCGATAGAACCCGCCGACCGTACAAACAACGGTGAGAAAAACCTCGACCCGCTGAGACCAAGGAGTAGCCCCTCGGATAGCACGCTCGCTACTCCGGCCCAACTGGCTCAGGTGACTACCCGTTCCCTCAGCATGAGTGACTCTCCGAATGTACCACTCTGACACCGGTACTAGCTGACCCCGGGGTTCACCAGGTGACCCTCTCTCACTAGGCGTCACCCCGCCCATGTCACTCCAGGTCCACAGTAACTGAAAACCCAACACAGTGCGATCCGGTCATGTGAAAAGCCCGCGATCGCATAACACACATAGAACCATCCGATCATGAGGAATCCATCTCAATCGGGTGCACTAAAACATGTGCTAACCAGCTATCTAGCAGTATGAACACGTTTTACTGGCATGAGTTAGTGAGATTCTGTCTTGAATCGCGTCGACCAAGGTCGACGCCATTCAAGCTCCAAGTACAGGTTCATATAAATCAGTTTTCAGAGTCTGGCCTTAAAAGGCGTCGACACCAGTGGTCGCCTTTTAAAAGGCGTCGACATCCCCAGACGCCATTCAACACAGAAACCCGGAATTCCAAGGCCTTTACTCAGGGGATTTTCTGCCTTAAAAGGCGTCGTGGGTGCCTGACGCCATTCAAAAATGCGTCGTTCACCCATGACGTCTTTTAAGCTCGGAATCCCCGACCTGGCAGACTGTCTGTCAGGCGATTCCTGTCTAAAAGGCGTCGTGATGGCCCGACGCCCTTCAAAAAGGCGTCGTCCATGCACGACGTCTTTCAACCCCAAGAACCAGAATTGCCCTAAGCCCGTGGGCTCCCTTTCCAACCCCAAAAAAACCCAAAAACGGAGGAAAAAGAGAAGCAATACCATCCATAGGCAATACATTCGTGGAAATCCCCCTTGTCATCAAATGAACTCCTAAACATGCTCATTCTAACCCCCAAACCAAAGATCTACCACATGCATAAACGAGGAAAAACATGATTTTAAGCACGATGCTATGGGGAACGTCACCCTACCGGACACTCGAACTCCTCCAAGCTTCAAGCCGTCCACCCGTCTCGCCCCACGCCGCCGCCGGTACCGCCGTGGTCGTCCTTGCTCCACCGTGACGTCGGCCGCCGTCCGGAGAGTAGAACGCCGCAGTGGAAATGGAGGTGGTAGTAGTAGGAACCAGGTAGAGGATGGAGTGGAGGGAGAGGCGAAATGGTGTGAGGAAAAGAGGGAGGAGGAGGGGTCGCCGCCGGTCGCCGGAGGAGAAGGAGAGAAGGAGAGTAGGAGAAAATGAGGGAAAGAAGTAGGGCTCGCGGGGTTAACCAGAAACTGGCTAAAACGCGTCGACATGCACGGACGCCTATCAGGTGACGTGACGGCCGCTCTAACAAGAGTCTGAAACGCGTCGTCCTACACAGACGCCATTCAGACAACTTGTCAGGGCCGTACTCTGACACACCCAGAGTCGCAGTCTAAAAGGCGTCGTCCCACGCGGACGCCGTTCAGACGACAAGACAGGGCCGTACTCACGCGGCCCAAGGCCAGCCCACGTGGCAGAACCTGAAACGCGTCTGCCACGGTGGACGCCGTTCAAAACGCGTCTCGAGGTCCTGACGCGATTCTACTCAGAACCCCCGCCCCTCACAAGGGCTAGAACTACCGGGTCCGACCCGAAAACCGGATCCGAAAGTCTCGATCCTTACATGTGGACTCTGCATTTTGACGGAGCTCTGAATTCTCATGGAAAGGGGATCGGTATCGTTCTGTTATCACCTGAAGGTGTCACCATTCCACAAGCCTTTCAGCTTGATTTTCCAGTCACTAACAATATAGCTGAATACGAGGCACTTCTTGCTGGCCTCGAGGCTGCTCATTTTCATGGTGCCACCAAACTCAGGATTGTGGGTGATAGCCAACTAATTCTTCGCCAAGTGCTGACCAAGTATCGAACTCTTGATCCCAAGCTCAAGCCTTGTCAAGAACTTACTTCTGCTTATTCCAAGCTTTTCACGAAATTGATCTTTGTCCATGTCCCTAGGAATCAGAACATCTTAGCTGACGCTCTAGCTTCATTGACATCTTCTCTTAATTTTCCAATCAGCAAACAATCCGAATCAATCATAGTTCATAGGCGTCTTTCACCCACCGTGAAAGACCCTTCATTTCTTAGAACTAAGGAGAAGTTGCTGAAGAAAGTCAGAGACGGAGATATCGTGGAAAAGAGAGAAATTATGTTAATGGAGTTGTTGGAAGAGATGGATGATGAACAGAAGCCATGGTACTATGAAATTGCCAAATATTGTGAAGATCAATCATATCCTGAGGAAGCTACAACTGAGGAGAAGAGAGCTATCAGAAGAGTTGCTCAACGATATACCCTAGTTGGAGGAGCATTGTACAAGAGAGGTTTTGATGGAGTTCTTCTGAGATGTCTAGACGAAGATGAGCTTTGGAAGGTTATGGAAGGAGCTCATAGTGGAGTTTGTGGTGGCCATGTCAATGGACAGATGCTAGCAAAGAAGATCCTTAGACAAAGATTTTATTGGCCAACCATGGAAGAAGACTGTGTAGGATATGTCCGTAGGTGTGCTAAGTGTCAACTTCACGCCGACAAAATTCATTCTCCTGCATCTTCACTCCATCCTGTTTCTTCCCCATGGCCTTTCTCCATGTGGGCTTTCGACATTATTGGACCTCTTGGTAATCCAGATTCCGGCATCAAGCAAAAATCTTTCATTCTCACGGCAACGGAATACTTCACCAAGTGGGCAGAAGCTGAAGCGTACGTGGAGATCAAAGCGTCAACCGTCTGCAAGTTCATCATGAAGAACATCATCACCCGATTTGGAATTCCAAGTACCATCGTCACCGACAACAGACCGCAGTTCGTGTCACAAGAATTGAAGGACCTCTGCAACAGGTATAAAATTGCATTGCATCATTCCTCTCCTTATTATCCGCAAGGCAATGGCCAAGCAGAGGCAACTAATAAGACTTTGATAAAAATCATAAAAAAGACGTGCAAATCTAACAAATTTGCAGACTGGCCAGAAAAATTGGTTGAGGCTCTATGGGCCTACCGAACTTCAATCCGCACGCCTACCGGGCAAACTCCTTATTCCTTAACATTTGGAATGGAGGCGGTAGTTCCATATGAGATCCTTATACCGTCATTAAGAGTACAATTGAATAAGGAATTCTCCATTAATGAATACCGTTCAACGCTCCTTGCTCAATTGGAACTCTTAGACGAGAAAAGATGGTCAGCCGCTAATCATGCAAAAGTTTATCAAAACAGACTAGCACGTTTTTATCAAAAGAAAGTCATTGAACGTAAGTTCAAAGTCGGTGAAATGGTCGTCAGAAGGATTTTTGTAAAACCTGGTGGTCCGCGTTCTAAGCTCCAACCCAACTGGGAAGGACCTTATGTTGTATCGCACGCTTTTCCTGGTAATGCTTATCATCTTGTTAATGCAGAAGGAGAAGAGCTAAATCATCCCTGGAATGGCTTACATCTTAAGAAATACTACCCTTAGGTTAAAGAGTCGATCAGCATGGTATAAAGACCAGTGGAATCAGAAAATTTATAAACTCAAATTTTCTTGTTAGTCTGGATAATTTTAACTTCAAACACATCACTACACACACTGACACGTTTGATTCGTGAGTAACAAGAGATGCCAAGTCCTAAGGAATATCAAAAGCTTGACTGAAAGTGTAAAGTACAAGTCATTCGTTTTAAAGCAAAAGTTCTGTTTTACACTCGGCCCATGATGTCGGAACGAGGCTTAGAATAGACTACCAAGAATACCCGCCATCTTAGTAGGAGGCCGTCATAAAAAAATGGGAGAGATCCGTCCCAAAGAAAAAAAGAAAATAGAAAAGCAAAAGGAAAAGGGCAAAAGCCAAATGTCAAATCAAAAGGCCATTACATTACAAACGTTACATCAAGGCCATGAAATGAAATAAAAGGGAACGCAAGGTCGATAAATACCCCGGAAAGAAAATGACCGAACCCCAACGGATATTAGGGTAGGAAAGGAACATCTTTTTAAGTCTCCGGAACCTTCTCATGGACTTTCTAAACTTATTCATCTTTTCCTTCTAAAGAGGCGTACTCCAAACTTAAGGAATGGCTTAGATTGACTAAGGGTCAAATCATCAAATGGGATCACGAATGGAAACACAAGTTCAAACACGATGGGTTTTAAGTTAAGTTGTTAAAGAACAATTTATGAATTAAGTTAGTAAATGAATATGATCTTTTGATCTAAATACCATGCTGATCTTTTAGTCAAAAATTCCAAAAAAATACATATGTCAAAAATTCAAAAAAAATACATATGTCAAAAATCCAAAAAAATACATATGCCAAAATAAAAAAAAGCATGTATTTCAAAACCCAAACAAAAATGAATATTTCAAAACAACAAAAATATTTCATTTAGCATTTGCTTGTTGCATTTGGCATGACTCATTCCTTTTATTTTCAGTGAGCATCTGTTTGTTTGCTTGCATTTTGCTTAAGTTTGATTATTCATATTACCTTTGTTAATAAAGGCTATGCCCCTTGACCCTTCTACTAAGGATAGGATCAAGTAGTCAGTTACTTAACCGGGCAAGGGGCTAAGCCTGAATAGATGCTTAACCTGTTTGTTTAAGTCATATACAGGACACAAGGCATGAAGAGAGTTGGAATTCGAGTAGAGAACAGTCAGAAACCTGTTTATGTGAGTAAAAGGCGTCGAGGAGCACTGCCGTGTTTTAACATTGAATGGCGTCTGCTCGACATGACGCGTTTTAGCTTTTCTATGATTTACTCGAAATTCTATGGTTTTTGTGGTTTAAATTGAATACTTGTTTGGAATTATTAATAATTTTGATTGCAGGAAATTCAAGAAAGTAAAGCTGGAAAATATCAAGAAGATCCCACTGTGGGAATTTATGAAGTCTCGACTTGTTTGGAATTATTAATAATTTTGATTGCAGGAAATTCAAGAAAGTAAAGCTGGAAAATATCAAGAAGATCCCACTGTGGGAATTTATGAAGTCTCGACTGTGGCTAAAAAGACGATTATTTCTACCCTTGTACTTCTTTTATGTAATTATTGTAATTCATTTGCATTACTATATGTTAAGTATTTATTAGAGTATGTCAAGGACCTTGTGGTTTTGATGAAACTAGAATTTGAGTTCTCCTACAACAAAAACAGTGATAATTCCAGAGGATTCTTAATCGCACGGATAGGCCGTTGGATTGTTAATTAGTGGGGACAATGGTTCCACTTTTGTGAAACGGTGCGTGGATAAACGAGCTTCGGCTTAGCACTGAATTACAAGAATTGGTATCTTGACTCATTAATGACAATTTAACAATATTATCCTTGATTAATTTATATTTTATTTGACTTTATGTTTTTCTTTTAGCCCAGCATGCATCATATAGGACTTTGAAATCATTGTGATAAGAATTAATTATTGATTAAGTTTCAAACCATTAAATCAAATAAAATCAAACATGATATGAAATATTCCATTCTGAATTGAGTATCTTGAATATCTTTAAGATTAGCTTGAAGATATCATTGGAATTCTATCCTTAATTGGACTCTTTATCCGATATTTCTTGTTTTCTTTTAAGATCCGTCATGGCTGCAGCACGTCCACATTGGCTGGCAAACGCTCCCCATGATGAAACCTACAGTGTCTACGACCTGGGGTACTTCCCACTCCGAGGAGGTTGATCGACTTTATTTTATTTCCTTGTCTACCTCATCCAGACAGGATTGATTCCACTGATCTCTTTGAGCTATCTTCATTGATAATTTTGAGAAAAATTCCAATCATGCGATGTTGAGAGCGTGTCTCATCACACCTTGACATCACATTTTCAGTACATTCCATTCCATTTCACTCCCTTGCAAAAACGATGCCAAGGTGAGGCAGCTGTAGACACGCTAATTTTGACGTTATTTCGAGTAAATTTCATATCATATAATAATGCCTCAGAATAGTCTGATATTTAATCATTGATTAATTGATCTTTTTGAGTGTCGGGTTTAACAGACATGTTTAAGTTAATCAATTAAATTGATTTTAACTCAAATTTCAGTAAAAATATGAAGAAGCCTAAAAGACGTCTACCTATGTAGACGCCATTTAAACTTTATTCTTATTTTAACGTTTAAATTTGAATTTTAATCAGTTGATTAATTAGCTAAAAGGCGTCTGTATGAGTTGACGCGTTTTAGGTTTCCTAAGCTATTTCTACTTCTCTTCCAGATGTTTATCCTTATCTTAATTAGTGTAAAAGACGTCTATACAGGTAGACGCGTTTTAGCTAATACATATAAAGATAAGTTTTTCGAATGTTTATCCTTATCTCAATTAATCTGAAAGGCGTCAGCCATTCTGGACGCGTTTTAGATAATTACAGATAAAAATGAATTAATCTGTATTTATCTGTTGGTTAAGATGGATAAATCTTAAGGTTTTTTTCATGTAAATCCGCGGACGCAGAAGAAGTCTATAAATACCTTGCATCTTAAAAGTTAAAAAAAAAAAAAAGAGAAGAGAGAAGTTAGAATCAGAGTTAGTGATTGAAGATTGAAGCGACGACGTCCAAACGCCGAAGCGCTGCTGTTTCTAAAAGTCGGCGTCCATTCTTCATCCAATTCAAGGCTTCATCCAATTTGGCCTAAGTGTTTCATTTCTACATTTTCATTTACATTTTCATTAATCTTGCATCATCACTTCATGCAACACACATCACAACATCATTCTTTCCAAAACCTATTTGATTAAGGGGTTTCAAAAGCCATTAAACAAGTAAGTTTGCTGTTTAGTTTCATGTTTAAAACCATGATTAGAATGGATATTGTTTCTACTTAACTTCTCATCATTGTTTCTTCATTTCTCTTTCCATTTTCTTGTAACGGAGCAAAGGAGAATCAAAGGGAGTAAATCAAGTACAAAGTCACAAGAATCTCTGGACAATCCTCAACTTCAAATTCAACAGTAAGAACAAAGAACAAAGAAATGGCTCTCTTTCTTCAGCCGGCTGAAGGAGGGGAATCAAGGACTCAATATCTTCCGCGTTTAAACAGGTAGGCGATCAAACTTTCTTTTGGAACTTTTAAGTCAAAAGTTTCTGGCGATCACTTCACATAGTTTCTGTTTTTAATAGGCTTTATTTTGCACTAAACAACATAGATTTTTCATGTTAATCACACAATCATTCTAAGCGCTCACAGCTTTTTTTGCTTAAGTCTATTTATAGTTTGATTACCTTTGTTGATAAAGGCTATGCCCCTTGACCATTTATTGAAGGAAAGGATTAATCGACCAATTATTTGGTCAGGCAAGGGGCTAAGCCTAAATAGATGCTTAACATGTTTGTTAAGTCATATACAGAACACAAGGCATGAAGAGAGTTGGAATCCGAATAGAAAACAACCAGAAACTTGTTTCTGTGAGTAAAAGGCGTCGAGGAACACCGCCGCGTTTTAACATTGAATGGCGTCGGCGCGACACGATGCGTTTCAACAATTATGAAAATCAGAAGATTCAAATGAAGCTGGAAATATCAAGAAGATCCCACTGTGGGAGTTTGTGAAGTCTCGACCGTGGCTAAAAAAACGGTTATTTCTACCCTTGTATTATTTCATGTAATTCATTGTGCATCATCATTACTATATGATAAGTATTTATTAGAATATATCAAGGACCTTGTGGTTTTGATGAAACTGAAATTTGAGTTCCCCTTCAACAAAAACAGTGATAATTCCAGAGGATTCTTAATCGCACGGATAGGCCGTTAGATTGTTAATTAGTGGGGACGATGGTTCCACTTTTGTGAAACGGTACGTGGATAAACGAGCTTCGGCTTAGCACTGAATTACAAGAATTAGTATCTTGACTCATTAATGACAATTTAAAAATATTATCCTTGATTAATTTATATTTTATTTAACTTTATATTTTTCTTTTAGCCCAGCATGCATCATGTAGGACTTTGAAATCATTGTGATAAGGATTGATTACTGATTAAGTTTCAGACCATTAATCAAATAACTTCAACATGATATGAAATATTCCATTCCGAATTGAGTATCTTGATTATCTTTGAGATTCGCTTGAAGATATCCTTGGAATTCTATCCTTTATTGGACTCTTTATCCGACATTTCTTGTTTTCTTTTAAGATCCATCATGGCTGCAGCACGTCCACATTGGCTGGCAAACGCTCCCCATGATGAAACCTACAGTGTCTACGACCTGGGGTACTTCCCACTCCGAGGAGGTTGATCGACTTTATTTTATTTCCTTGTCTACCTCATCCAGACATGATTGATTCCATTGATCTCTTTGAGCTATCTTTATTGATAATTTTGAGAAAAATTCCAATCATGTGATGTTGAGAGCGTGTCTCATCACACCTTGGCATCACCTTTTCAGTACATTCCATTCCATTTCACTCCCTTGCAAAGACGATGCCAAGGTAAGGCAGCTGTAGACACGCTAATTTTGACGTCATTTCGAGTAAATTTCATATCATATAATAATGCCTCAGAATGGTCTGATATTTAATTATTGATTAATTGATCTTTTTGAGTGTCGGGTTTAACAGACATGTTTAAGTTAATCAATTAAATTGATTTTAACTCAAATTTCAATAAAAATATGAAGCCTAAAAGACGTCTACCCATGTAGACGCCATTTAAACTTTATTCTTATTTTAACGTTTAAATTTGAATTTTAATCAGTTGATTAATTAGCTAAAAGGCGTCTGTATGAGTTGACGCGTTTTAGGTTTCCTAAACTATTTCTACTTCTCTTCCGGATGTTTATCCTTATCTTAATTAGTGTAAAAGACGTCTATACAGGTAGACACGTTTTAGCTAATACAGATAAAGATAAGTTTTTCGGATGTTTATCCTTATCTTAATTAATCTGAAAGATGTCAGCCATTCTGGACGCGTTTTAGATAATTACAGATAAAGATTAATTAATCTGTATTTATCTGTTGGTTAAGATGGATAAATCTTAAGGTTTTTTCCATGTAAATCCGCGGACGCAGAAGAAGTCTATAAATACCTTGCATCTTGAAAGTTAAAAAAAAAAAAAAAAGAAGAGAGAAGTTAGAATCAGAGTTAGTGATTGAAGATTGAAGCGACGACGTCCAAACGCCGAAGCACTGCTGTTTCCAGAAGTCGGCGTCCATTCTTCATCCAATTCAAGGCTTCATCCAATTCGGCCTAAATGTTTCATTTCTGCATTTTCATTTACATTTTCATTAATCTTGCATCATCACTTCATGCAACACACATCACAACATCATTCTTTCCAAAACCTATTTGATTAAGGGGTTTCAAAAGTCATTAAACAAGTAAGTTTGCTATTTAGTTTCATGTTTAAAACCATGATTAGAATGGATACTGCTTCTACTTAAGTTCTCATCATTGTTTCTTCATTTCTCTTTCCATTTTATTGTAACGGAGCAAAGGAGAATCAAAGGGAGTAAATCAAGCACAAAGTCACAAGCATCTCTGGACGATCCTCAACTTCAAATTCAACAGCAAGAACAAAGAACAAAGAAATGGCTCTCTTTCTTCAGCCGGCTGAAGGAGGGGAATCAAGGACTCAATATCTTCCGCGTTTAAACAGGTAGGCGATCAAACTTTCTTTTAGAACTTTTAAGTCAAAAGTTTCTGACGATCACTTCACATAGTTTCTGTTTTTAATAGGCTTTATTTTGCACTAAACAACATAGATTTTTCATGTTAATCACACAATCATTCTAAGCACTCACAGACATGTCTTCATTAACCATTACCTTTTGTAAGTACTCTATCAAGGCTTCTTGATGGGTCTTTGACCTCTTGATCAGTTCGAGCACAGAGATCCATGCCAGTGTTTTGTCTAGTTGCTTCAACAAGTCATATTGAGTGCCCGGTGCACTCTCTTCATTCTGTGCTTTCTCTAGCGACTGTGATCGGCCGTCTCTGACTGTAGATTGGGGAAAGACCTTGTTGAAGATTCTCCCGCTCCGGAGCATGTGTTGCTCAATAGTGGAAGGTTCAGGTGTTATTTTGAGCACTATCGTGTTGATGAGTGGTCTGGAGGGTGTAATGGGTTGGTAAACAGGTGTTGGTGAGTTATTTGGTGGAAGTACCGGACGGATGAGTGGTTTGGAGGGCTGTATGGGTTGATAAACGGGTGATGGTGGTGGATTATTCGGTGGAGGTATTATACGGATGAGCGGCTTAGAGGGTTGTATGATATTGGGGTAAGCGATTGTAGGCGAGGTGGGGAATGGTATGCGTAGCAATGGTTTAGATGGCATGAGGGGTGTATAGCTAGTTTGCGGAGGGTTGCTTGGTGAAGGTATGGTGGCGGAGGGAGTAACGGGTTTAATGGTGATGGGTTGTGGTTTGGGTATGCGGTGGATGCGGCGAGGCGGTTGCTCAGCGGTGCTTGGCATATAACATGTTGAATAGATAGAGGAAGAGTCCTCTACCTTCCACTGTTGTCTTCTGTTAGCCTCAAACTGGCTATTTACCAAGATGGGGGCGATCTGGTTTTGATGTTGATGCTCTGGCAGCGGGTTCTGTACTATACCCATATTTGGTGGTGCTGCTGCCTGTGCTGGAGCTCTGTGTTGTTGTTGCTGCAGGTGTTGTTGAGGTTGATGTTGTTGTTGCTGTTGCTTCTGGGGTCTACTCGCCTTCAAAGCGGCTATATATTTTCTCATCTCTTCCCAGTCAATGCCTCCTTGTTCATTAAGATCATGGATGTAGTCCCAGAATTGGAAATATACATCCACCGTATGCCCAGGTTGTCTATGGAAGACACAATACCTGGAGGCATCGACATTCTGGGGCCATACAGTTTTCTCCCTAGGCAAAACCAATGCATTGGTTGCCAAAAGGGCATTGAAGACGTCTAGTAGAGACTCCAGGAGAGCAGGGTATGACGCCCCCTTCGGGCCTAGAGGCTTTCTCTGCTGATTGTAATCACCTGGAGGAGGTACATGGTGATATGCTGGCGGTGGACGTGACTGATATTCCTGCTGAGGTTGATATTGCTGTTGCGGCTGATTGTAGGCTGGCTGGTACTGCTGCTGAGATGGCCTGTAACCCTGCTGGTTCAGCGGTCTTTGCCCTGTGTATTGCGGCTGTTGCTGCTGGTTCTTCATGAATTGTAGCTGGTTGTTGTTCACAGTGTTGATTTGTTCGTGGGAGAGCGTGCCCTCAGTTGTCGGACCCACCCTGGGAGAGTTTCGCATGGCAGGCTTCCGAGGTAGAGGTCTACTGGGTCTGTGAGGATCAAAGACGCTAGAGAAAGTAGCATCCTTGAAGGCGTTTTGGCAGTAATGTGCCCTCTCGTAGAGTTTCGCCATGCTAGTCAGGTTGTTAAGTGTAAGGACTAGCTTGTACTGGGGGGTAGCATTAGAGATCATCATCTTCACTTATTCGGATTCGGATAGATGATCTTTGATTTTCTCAGCCATTCCCCCCCATCTATCAGCAAAATTGATGAAGTCCTCATCAGGCTTCATCTTCTCAGCCATTAAGTCAGTTATGGACAGAGACGGTGCAACTCTGTCCTGGTATCTTTATATAAATTTTCTTGACATGATACCATAGTCTTCCACCTCAGACGGCTCCAAAGAGAAGAACCACTCGAGGGCTGGTCCCTCCAATGATCTTCTGAATAAGAATGCCAGTGACTTCTTGTCTGCCAGAAGGAAGATTCATACATGAACTCCTTCAGGTGGGTGGAAGGGTTACTAAAACCGTTGTACTTCTTATACACTGGCATCTCAGAAGGTGGCAAGTGAAATATTGACAGACTGGGAAGAGTGATTTTGGGCACTGCCTTGACTCCCATCATCTTCTTGAAGCTACGAAACTGCTCGTCCATGCAGTCCATCTTTGCGAGCAGCGCCTGAGTTACCGGATCAACTTGGGGAAGAGGTGGTGGTGGATCATGATAAGCTTGCTGCCTGGAATAGGTAAGGCAAGGTGGATAATAAGGTTGCGGTCCGACAGTGCTTCCGCCATACCCGAAGGCATTTTGGTAAGTCGACGTTGGCAATCTGGCCAGATGCCTTGAAGAAGATAACTGTGGCCCAGATGGCCGGGAGTTTGAAACATGAAGGCTTTAACGACCCGCCACCCTATAATCGGAGATCCAATTACTAAATGGGTACCGAATCATTAATTTGGAGTCAAACCAGGATCTTGATAAGTCTGGAAAATAAATGATAAACTAAGCTAAACATTCACATCGCATTGAATTAAAAAGGAAATGCAAGAATTCAAAATTATTACAATGCGACTCGACTCAGCAAATAATTACATACTGCAACATAAAGGAAATAATTAAACATACAGGCCAGAAAATAAAATGACAACTACATCGGGGCATACCCCGGAACAACGGGTGTTGGCGCGCGACCCAAAGCAACACTCTCCTCGCTACGCCTGCCTGGAACCCTCACCTGAAAACCGCAGGGGTGAGTCTCATTGAAAAGACTCAGTAGGGATCCTTCCATCCCCACCGCCCACTCACGCACCCACAAGTGCAGCAACACAAATATAGATAATTTAAGCAAGTAAAGCAATAAACATAGTTCCTAGATTTCGATATAAAATGCATGCATTCGAAATATAACATGTACAATTTTGAAAACCATTCTACCACAGAGCCCATAACCAGCGTCTCGGCAAAACACACCAACCATACGGCCGAACGCGGGAAACTCCGACCCACTGAGACCAAACAGAAACCCCTCGGATAACGCGCTGGCTACTTCGGCCTGACAGGCTGCAGGTGGTTCTGCTTCCCCCAAGACGAGTGACACTCCGAATGTACCACTCCCACACCGATACTAGCCATGCCCTGGGGTATACCAGGTGGCCCTCTCTCTAGGCGTCACCTCGCCACTCTCACACCGGCGCCATGTCACTCCCACACCGACACAAGGTGCCTAAGCGCTAACAACTGTCACTCTAGGCCCACGATCGCACAAAACACAACACGGTGCGATCCGATCACATAGAATCCATCGTCATCGAGTACATTTCGAAGCATGTAATTAACTAAACTATCTAACAATATAAACACGTGTTAATTGTAGAGATTAATGGAATTTTGGCTTGAATCGCGTCGCCCAAGGCCGACGTCATTCAAGCCTCCTAAACTGGCTTATATGAAATATGGCCTCGGAAAAAGGCCTAAAAGGCGTCGTTCAACAAGGTCACCATTTAAAAGGCGTCGCTGTCCCTAGTCGCCAGATAATGACAGAAACAGAGACAGACCTCGGGGTGATCTGACTTAAAACGCGTCGAGTATAGAAGTCTCCGTTTAAAAGGCGTCGTTGTCCCTAGACGCTCATCAGTCCAGAGACAAGGTTTGTTATTTGAGCTAAATCGCGTCGTGGGTGGAAGCCGCCTTTCTAAAAAGCGTCGCTGTCTCCCAACGCCATTTAACCCTCACAGACAGGTTCTTCTTCCGCCGTCTCCCAATCCACGGGGTGGGATTTCCTCCTCCAAAGCGTGTAAAAACACAAAAAAAAGTAGAGAAGGATGAGAAGAACCTAAATACCCATTAAAACACCCAAATTATCATTACATGCAATTAGTATTTTCACCCCAAGAAAACTCCAAAACATGATCCAAAGCGGGAAAACATGGTTTTTAAATGAAATATAACGGGGATCGTCACCCTACCGGTTACTCGAACTCCTCCTAGCTCTAAGCCGCCAACCCGCCTCGCCACACACCGCCGCCGGTACCGTCGTGGACGCCGTTACTCCACCGGGACGTCGACCGCCGTCCAGAGAGAAAAACGCCACGGAGGAGATGGTGGTGGTAGTGCTGGGAGTTAGGAGGTTGATGGTGTAACGACCCGCCATCCTATGACCGGAGACCCGATCACTAAATGGATGTCAGCCCATTAACTACGGGTTCACACCCGGATCTCACACAACACGTCTGGAGGAGTAAGTCCTAAACAAGGGTAAATATAACAATCACACGGACTACAAAGGTATAACAAGTGCGCAGAAAGGAAGATAACAATGTCCGTATACAGTCCAACAATAATTACATGGTCCAACAAATTAATTTAGTACAGGTAGAAGGAAAGTATAACAACATCGGGGCATACCCCGGAACTGAGACAGCTGCTGGTCCGCACACCAAGAAGGCACCACACGCCACCACACGCCGCGAAGTCCACACCTGAAACCGCAGGGAGTGAGCCACACCAAAATTGGGCTCAGTAGGGATCATCCGATCCCCTGCCTCCCACTCACACACCCACAAGTGTAACAACACAGATATATGGCAATTAAGTAAAGCAGTAAACACAGCACCTAAATCTGATAAGAAACGTATGATAAGCAGTGTAACAAGAACAGTTCTAAGCAACCCGAAGAACCCAACACAGAGTCACGTCTCACAGCCAAAGTCCACAAAGCGACTGAACCACACTGTCGACCGAAGTCAAACGTCGCCTCCCAACACTACCACCACCGCTCACGCCTGTCCACCCCTACAGTGTTCCGGGGCACTGTAGGGTGAGGCAGTGAGCCAAACTAGGACTAGCTGGGACCAGTGTACCGCCACTGCCCAGCTACGTGTGCACACAAGCAGTCTAGACTACTGTCCTACCCACCGGATTGCCTCCACGCTAGGCCTCAGCGCTTCAGGAGGGCCCTGGGGACCGGCAAACCCCCGTCAAGCCGAAGCTACAGGAACTACCCACAACCCTAACCTCCCGGGCTGCGTCAGGCCAAAGGGCTAAGGGTACCACTCGTAACCTTGATCAAAGGTCACATCAGGCCCAGTGGCTACAGGGGTAAAACAACTCCACAACCAGCTCCACAGCAAGAAACGCGCCGGAAGCTGCCACGACAAACAGGGAAACCCGACCCGCTGAGGCCAAGCAGCAACCCCTCGGATAGCGCACCAGCTACTCCGGCCCGACGGGCTCAAGGTGGTTCTGCTTCCCTCAGCCAAAGGTAAACCACAACATGTACCCCTTCTCCCACCGGTACGGCACAATGCCTCACAGACACCATGACCCTGTCCCCATCGGTCCATGGTGACAAACGTAAACCACAGTCATTCCGACCCACAGTTGTAGAAGCACACACACACACACATAACATGATGTAATTCCACTCACACATAAGTCCTCAGTCTCAGTGTACCACGTAAACCATGCATTTGAGCCGCCCAACAGTGAAACACATGTTAAAACCAGCACTTTGACAGTTATGTCTTGAATCGCGTCATCCGACTAACCAGATTATTCCTTCAAACGCGTCGTCATAGGGAGTCGCCCTTTAAAACGCGTCCACGTCCACAAACGCCATTCACATCGAAATCCCAGATTTACATACCCTCACTCGGGGTGATTTCCTGCCTAAATGGCGTCATGATGGCCCGACGTCCTTTCGAAAAGGCGTCGTCCATCCATGACGTCATTTAGCGCCAGAACCCCTATTTCGTAAAACCTCGAACATGGAGGTTTCTGCCCTAAAAGGCGTCGTACTGCCCTAACGTCCTTCGAAAAGGCGTCGACCAGGCACGACGCCGTTTAGCGCCAGAAACCTGATTCCCTGGTTCGAACCGAGGGTCTCTCCCTTAACCCCAAACACCCCGAAAAAGACCCAAAACGAGAAGGGGAGGAAGAGGAATTCAACCACCACAAGCATGCTACGAATCCACGATCACAAGCACAGCCATTCCCACAAGGAAACCCCCCTAAACATGCTCAATCTAGCCCAAACACGTCATGTCACGCCATGGAAAACACGAGCATCACATGCATGGTTCGTCCCCCTACCGGTTCTTGAACTCCTCCAAACTCCTCGCCGCCGACCCGCCGCACCGCAGACCGCCGCCGGTACCCTCGAGGACGCCACCACTCCGCCGGGACGTCGGCCGCCGTCCGGAGAATGGAACGCCGCGAAGGCGGTGGTGGAGGTAGAGGTGAGAGGTAAGGGGGCTATGGAGTGATGGAAGAGGAAGAAGAGGAAGGGAAGGGAGGAAGGAGGGCGGAGAGAGCGGAGAGGGCGAAGAGAGAGAGTGGGAAGGCGAAAATGAGGGAAAGAAGGGGAGGCTCGCGGGGTCAATCTGAATCTAGCTAAAACGCGTCGATCGAGGCAGACGCCAATCAGTCTGACAGGACCGCCGTACTGACAGCGCTCTGAAATGCGTCGCTCACCGCGGACGCCGTTCAGATAACAGGACAGGCCGTACTGACAACGCTCTGGCGCCGCACCCTGACACCGCAGGGTCACAGTCTGAATCGCGTCGACCGAGCTAGACGCCGTTCAGACGATGTGACAGGGGCCGTACTCTCGCGGCCCGAAACCCGCCCACGTGGCGCACACGTGGCACAACAGCAAGCAGACCTAAATGGCGTCCACACACCCTGACGCCTTTTGAAAGGCGTCGAGCAGTGCAGACGTCATTCAGTCTGAACTCTCAAGACCCCCCTCCAGGGTCCAAACCAGGGGATCCGGCCCGAACCCGACCCGAATACAGAACCCAAAATCTCAGTCCTTACATTCTCCCCCCCTTAAAAGAATTTCGTCCTCGAAATTAGCAACCGCCCAACGCTAAACTCGGTCAACCATCACATGCCGACACACACTGATTACGACAATCATCTCACCAATCGCACACACAAGGCTCCAGATAATTAGCCAAACAAATTCACGCCAAGCTAACAAAGATTCTCAATTCTGACGAGAGCTGATAGATCAAAACAACCACACTCCAGCAAGGCACATATTACCAAAATCGATTCTCCACTAAACCCAAAAACATACAAGTGTCACCAAAGTTCACAACCACCTCTGATCAAGACAAAATAAAAGTGCTCATCTAGCACAACCTCTCGGACCTCCACGAAGAGACGCGACTCCACTCACGCCTCGAACACCTACTATCCGCTCGGTTCCTGACCTGCCTTATTCTTCTGGGGACAGTTCCTCGCGAGATGTCCCTTCCTACCACAGGCGAAACAACTACCAGTGATCAAAGGACATATTCTATTGCCATGAAACCTGCCACAACGGGGACAACGATCTGCAGCGTCCCGCCTCGTCTCCTGCTGCCAGCCGACCTCTGCCTCCATCTGCTGAACCGAACCATCCTCATCCTCGTCACAAGGTACCTCTTGGAACTCGACCTCGAATGAACTAGAACCACCTGACGAAAAGACCGCTGATCTATCCCTGCTATGCTGCTTCCCCTGTGCTGAATGCTCCGATTCCTTCGCTGAGTGTTGGAACTGCATCTCCACCGCTGCCGCGCACCGAACTGCTGACGCCAGGTCCTTACAACAATGGGCTGCCACAAACTCCCTCAAATCATGCCGGAGCCCATCCACGAATTTCTCCGTCCTAAGATCCTCACGCTCAGATATGTGTGGAGCAAATCTTCCCAGAGCTACAAATTTCATCTGATATTCTAGAACTGACATACCATCCTGTACCAATTCCATAAACTCTCTTTCCTTGGCCCTACGAACATGCCTCGGAAAGTACTGTCCACTAAACTCTCTCACAAAGCCTTCCCAAGGAATCTCTCTCAAAGACCTATCTGGAAACATCAACCCCTTGATCGTAACCCACCAATCATAAGCATCGCCCTTCAGCAAGTAGGTTGCCAACAAGGTCTTGTCACTCTCGGCACATTCTAGAACATCAAACGTCTTCTCCACTTCCTTAATCCACTGAGCTGCCGCATCTGGAACAGGTTGACCCGTGAAAGAAAGGGGCTTCAACTTCAAGAACCGCTCCATCACCATGGATTGGCCACCTCGGGAATTGGACCCCTCACTTCCATCTCCCTGCTGGTATCTAGACATAGCCCGAATCATAGCTTCCATGAATCGATCCACATCATGTCCTTCTGTTCATGAACCACCACCATCTGCTCTCGAACCACGAGCCAACGGAACTCTCCTCTTCGGCGCCATCACTACCCCCTAACACGCAAATCGAACCAAAACACGTCAAAAACCTACGAATCTACACCAGCAGCCATCGCCTGTACAGACTCGTACTTATTGTTGGACTATAATATCTAACCCAGTTTGCCACGTACGCGACCAGACTGAGCTCTGATACCAACTTTAACGACCCGCCATCCTATGACCGGAGACCCGATCACTAAATGGATGTCGGCTCATTAACTACGGGTTCACACCCAGATCTCACACAACACGTCTGGAGGAGTAAGTGCTAAACAAGGCTAAATATAACAATCACACGGACTACAAAGGTATAACAAGTGCGCAGAAAGGAAGATAACAATGTCCGTATACAGTCCAACAATAATTACATGGTCCAACAAATTAATTTAGTACAGGTAGAAGGAAAGTATAACAACATCGGGGCATACCCCGGAACTGAGACAGCTGTTGGTCCGCACACCAAGAAAGCACCACACGCCACCACACGCCGCGAAGTCCACACCTGAAACCGCAGGGAGTGAGCCACACCAGAATTGGGCTCAGTAGGGATCATCCGATCCCCTGCCTCCCACTCACACACCCACAAGTGTAACAACACAGATATATGGCAATTAAGTAAAGCAGTAAACACAGCACCTAAATCTGATAAGAAACGTATGATAAGCAGTGTCACAAGAACAGTTCTAAGCAACCCGAAGAACCCAACACAGAGTCACGTCTCACAGCCAAAGTCCACAAAGCGACTGAACCACACTGTCGACCGAAGTCAAACGTCGCCTCCCAACACTACCACCACCGCTCACGCCTGTCCACCCCTACAGTGTTCCGGGGCACTGTAGGGTGAGGCAGTGAGCCAAACTAGCACTAGCTGGGACCAGTGTACCGCCACTGCCCAGCTACGTGTGCACACAAGCAGTCTAGACTACTGTCCTACCCACCGGATTGCCTCCACGCTAGGCCTCAGCGCTTCAGGAGGGCCCTGGGGACCGGCAAACCCCCGTCAAGCCGAAGCTACAGGAACTACCCACAACCCTAACCTCCCGGGCTGCGTCAGGCCAAAGGGCTAAGGGTACCACTCGTAACCTTGATCAAAGGTCACATCAGGCCCAGTGGCTACAGGGGTAAAACAACTCCACAACCAGCTCCACAGCAAGAAACGCGCCGGAAGCTGCCACGACAAACAGGGAAACCCGACCCGCTGAGGCCAAGCAGCAACCCCTTGGATAGCGCACCAGCTACTCCGGCCCGACGGGCTCAAGGTGGTTCTGCTTCCCTCAGCCAAAGGTAAACCACAACATGTACCCCTTCTCCCACCGGTACGGCACAATGCCTCACAGACACCATGACCCTGTCCCCATCGGTCCATGGTGACAAACGTAAACCACAGTCATTCCGACCCACAGTTGTAGAAGCACACACACACACACATAACATGATGTAATTCCACTCACACATAAGTCCTCAGTCTCAGTGTACCACGTAAACCATGCATTTGAGCCGCCCAACAGTGAAACACATGTTAAAACCAGCACTTAGACAGTTATGTCTTGAATCGCGTCGACCGAGGTCGACGCCATTCAAGCCCCTCAGACAGGTTCATTTACTAACCAGATTATTCCTTGAAACGCGTCGTCATAGGGAGTCGCCCTTTAAAACGCGTCCACGTCCACAGACGCCATTCACATCGAAATCCCAGATTTACATACCCTCACTCGGGGTGATTTCCTGCCTAAATGGCGTCATGATGGCCCGACGTCCTTTCGAAAAGGCGTCGTCCATCCATGACGTCATTTAGCGCCAGAACCCCTATTTCGTAAAACCTCGAACATGGAGGTTTCTGCCCTAAAAGGCGTCGTACTACCCTGACGTCCTTCTAAAAGGCGTCGACCAGGCACGACGCCGTTTAGCGCCAGAAACTTAGTTCCCTGTTTCGAACCGAGGGTCTCTCCCTTAACCCCAAACACCCCGAAAAAGCCCCAAAATGAGAAGGGGAGGAAGAGGAATTCAACCACCACAAGCATGCTACGAATCCACGATCACAAGCACAGCCATTCCCACAAGGAAACCCCCCTAAACATGCTCAATCTAGCCCAAACACGTCATGTCACGCCATGGAAAACACGAGCATCACATGCAAGGTTCGTCCCCCTACCGGTTCTTGAACTCCTCCAAGCTCCTCGCCGCCGACCCGCCGCACCGCAGACCGCCGCCGGTACCCTCGAGGACGCCGCCACTCCGCCGGGACGTCGGCCGCCGTCCGGAGAATGGAACGCCGCGAAGGAGGTGGTGGAGGTAGAGGTGAGAGGTAAGGGGGCTATGGAGTGATGGAAGAGGAAGAAGAGGAAGGGAAGGGAGGAAGGAGGGCGGAGAGAGCGGAGAGGGCGAAGAGAGAGAGTGGGAAGGCGAAAATGAGGGAAAGAAGGGGAGGCTCGCGGGGTCAATCTGAATCTAACTAAAACGCGTCGATCGAGGCAGACGCCAATCAGTCTGACAGGACAGCCGTACTGACAGCGTTCTGAAATGCGTCGCTCACCACGGACGTCGTTCAGACAACAGGACAGGCCGTACTGACAACGCTCTGGCGCCGCACCCTGACACCGCAGGGTCACAGTCTGAATCGCGTCGACCGAACTGGACGTCGTTCAGACGATGTGACAGGGGCCGTACTCTCGCGGCCCGAAACCCGCCCACGTGGCGCACACGTGGCACAACAGCAAGCAGACCTAAATGGCGTCCACACACCCTGACGCCTTTTGAAAGGCGTCGAGCAGTGCAGACGTCATTCAGTCTGAACTCTCAAGACCCCCCTCCAAGGTCCAAACCAGGGGATCCGGCCCGAACCCGACCCGAATACAGAACCCGAAATCTCAGTCCTTACAGATGGAGTGGAGGGAGAGATGGAATAGAGGGAGGAAAGCAAGGAGAGGGGGAAGGGTTCGCCGGGGATCGGAGGGAAGAGAGGAGAGAGAAGAGAAAGGAGAGAATGATGAAAAGGAGGAAGGGTTCGCGGGGTCAAATAGAAACTGAGGAAAACGCGTCGTCCAAACCCGACATCATTTAGATGACAAGACCAGGCTGTACTCTGACAAAGCTGTTAGGAATCACCATGAACGCAGCGGAAATAAAAAGATTCCATTGTATCGGTTGCTGGGGTTGTAAAACAGACATTAAATCTAAGTGGAAAGAACAGTTCTTCACCTTTGCGGGGTTTCGAATCTCCCGTGGATGATGCCGACTCGATAATCGCGCACGCGCACGATCTCTAGAGGTATCCACACGAGTTCCCGCAGCAGACGCGATTTCCTCCTCGACTTGAGTGCTCCGACCAGATCTCAGATCCACCATGCGCGGAGAGAGACAGATCCACTCCGAGAAGAAGAGAGAGAGAGGAGAGAGAGAATCTGGAGAGTAAAATTCGTCCAACTAACTTTTTACCACTCCCCCTTGGCCCTCCTTATATAGAAATAAGGATCAGCACAAGAGTTAATCCTCGTGATTATCCAAGAGTTTGGCCTTGGATAATTCTCCATTAAATCTTCATGTTTATCCTGCAGCTTTTCACAAAAACCCAGATAAGCATGAAATTTAACATCTCTCACCGTCTGGCGAGAACTCTTATGTGTGTGACCCTCTAGGCCCATATATCAGTCCAGTTGCAGGCCCATTAAACTTAGAACTGTTTCTTGAGTTTAATATTTATTAATTAACATTTAAACATCACATGTTAAATGATTAATTTAATAAACAAGTAAATTATCATCCGATGATTAATTCACTTGGCCTTCTGATCATGAACAGCACCAAACACTACCTCATGATCCCAGAAGATATAAGGGATACTGTTCCCTTCAATTGAACCTTTCCGTCTGCAGATACCGCACAGATATAATCCTTCACTCATGCAATGTCCCGATAACGCAAGGGTATGGTTTTATAGTCAAACCCTCTATCGCATTATCCAGATGGATTCCAGTACATAGTTAATATCTAGAAAGACATCTCTTTCATTTGACCCTGGCCAGGGATTTCTGTGTACACATCCATCGGACATTCTCTCTCCAGTCTTATACCAAGAGTAAGTGATCCCTTGTTGTTCACTCAATTACCTTCGCAAGCTTTCCACTGTATCTGAAAGACCGATTATGGTGGACTTAATGGTTAAAGCCCACGAGTCAGAGAATCAAGACACAATGGTCCACAAACAAGGTATCATTGGTGACTCAGGTCAAAGGACCAACTGTGCTACTGCAACAATTGAATTCCCTGGTTGACTAATAGGTATAATTACCATCCAGGAATTCTTATTTGGGTCTGTTCAGTGAACTCATTCTCTAATGAGCACCCACTTGTTTGTCTTAGTGTCACCACACGAGTGAATGTGAGATCATTCACCCTCATCATATGAGCAGACATAACTTGTGTCGATCTTATCGGATATTTAATGTCCATCTCAAATATCCTATGATCGAGAACTATTTAAGACAATTGCCTTAGGATATTGATCTCACTATCATGATCTCATCATGATTCAATATCCCATACATTTGTCTATGGACCTTCATTACGATAGTCGTTTGCGAGAACTATTAAATGAAGAAATAAATGCCTTTATTAATAATCTGAACTAGAATGTACAATGATTGGCTTTGAGTCCACCCAATTCTAACATTCTCCCACTTGGACTATAGCCAATCACCCATGTGTCTAAGTCCCATAGACTTAAGGTGACGTTCTAAATTGTTTTGAGACAATGGCTTAGTCAAGGGATCTGCTACATTATCTTCAGATGAGACTTTCTCAACTACTATATCTCCTCGGGCGATGATCTCACGAATCAGATGAAATCGTCTCAGAATGTGCTTTGACTTCTGATGTGATCTTGGCTCCCTTGCTTAAGCTATTGCTCTATTGTTGTCACACAATAATGGAACAGGATCTGAAATGCTTGGAACGATTCCAAGCGCCGAGATGAACTTCTTCATCCAAACCGCCTCCTTGGCCGCTTCAGCTGCAGCAATGTATTCTGCTTCGGTCGTCGAATCTGCAGTAGTTTCCTGTTTGGAACTCTTCCAACTTACTACACCTCCATTTAACATGAACACAAATCCAGACATGGATTTGCTGTCATCCATATCCGACTGGAAACTCGAGTCAGTAAATCCTCGAAGTTCCAAGTCGTTTCCTCCATAAACGAGAAATAGATCCTTAGTCCTTCTCAAGTATCTAAGGATACATTTCACCGCCTTCCAGTGTTCCTCACCTGGATCAGCCTGATATCTACTTGTGACACTCAGTGGGTGTGCCACATCAAGCCTAGTACATAGCATTGCATACATGATAGATCCTATTTCCGAGGCATAAGGAACTCTATCCATGTATGCTCTCTCATCAGGTGTCTTGGGAGACATTTCTTTAGAGAGATAAATTCCATGCCTCATAGGAACAAGGCCTCTCTTGGAATTTTCCATGCCAAACCTTTTGACTATGGTATCTATGTACATATATTGGGACAAGCCAAGCATCCTTTTGGACATATCTCTATAGATCCTTATTCCCAGAATATAGGATGCTTCTCCCAAATCTTTCATGGAGAAGTTTTTGGATAACCAAGCCTTTACCGATGATAACATTCCTACATCATTCCCAATGAGTAGAATGTCATCAACGTAAAGTACCAAAAAGGTAACTGCGCTCCCACTAACCTTTTTGTATACACAAGGTTCATCTTCATTCTTAATGAAGTCATAAGATTTGATTGCTTCATCAAATCTTAAGTTCCAAGTTCGGAATGCCTGCTTTAATCCATAGATGGATCTTTACAGCTTGCATACCTTGCTTGAATGCTCTTTGGAAGTGAATCCTTCAGGTTGTATCATATACACCTCTTCTTGAAGGTTCCCGTTAAGGAATGCTGTTTGCACATCCATTTGCCATATTTCATAATCGTAGAATGCAGCGATAGCAAGAAGTATTCTGATTGACTTAATCATGGCAACTGGAGAAAAGGTTTCGTCATAGTCAATGCCTTGCCTTTGACGATATCCTTTTGCTACAAGCCTGGCCTTGTATGTGTCAATCTGTCCATCTGCCCCGATCTTTCTTTTAAAGATCCATTTACTGCCAATAGGTACTATACCTTCTGGCAGATCAACCAAGTTCCAAACTTGGTTGGCATATATGGACTGAATTTCAGAATCCATTGCCTCTTGCCATTTTTCTGATTAATGACTATTTATGGCTTCAAGGTAGGTTTGAGGATCATCATCCTCATTTAAGTGCACTTTTGGTTTGCCTTCATCGATATGTCCAACATATCTTTCAGGCTGCTTAGTCACTCTACCTGATCTGCGAACCTTTTGTGTATCATCTTGAACAAGTTCTTGAGTCATTGGTTCAGTAGATGAACCAGTGTTGATTTGTGAGTCTAGAATTTCTTCTAGTTCTATCTTGCTCCCACTGTCTTCTTTTGAAAGATATTCTTTCTCTAAGAAGGCAGCTCTTTTTGCGACAAACACCCTTTGATCGCTGGGCTGATAGAAGTAATATCCAAAACTCTCTTTTGGATATCCCACAAATCTACATTTCTCTGTCCTGGAATCCAGTTTGTCTGGATCATGTCTTTTGACATGTGCAGGACAACCCCAGACTCTAACATGCTTAAAGTCTGGTTTCTTTCGTTTCCATATCTCATATGGAGTGGAAGGTACTGATTTACTCGGAACTTTGTTCAACAGATATGCAGCAGTCAACAGTGCGTATCCCCATAAAGAGATTGGAAGTTTGGCATAACTCATCATGGATCGTACCATATCTAATAGAGTACGATTTCTCCATTCCGATACACCATTTAACTGAGGTGTATAGGGAGGAGTCCATTGAGACAAAATACCATTATCCTTAAGATATTCTGTGAATTCTGTACTTAAGTATTCACCCCCTCGATCTGATCGAAGAGTTTTAATACTCTTTCCAGTCTGGTTCTCAACTTCGTTTTTAAACTCTTTAAATTTCTCAAAGACTTCTGACTTATATTTCATTAAATATATGTAGCCATATCTTGAGAAATCATCTGTAAATGAAACAAAGTATGAGTAACCACCTATAGCATGAGTGGACATTGGACCACATACATCACTATGTATTAGTTCCAATAAGTCCTTAGCTCTTTCTCCATGTCCTGAGAATGGAGCTTTGGTCATCTTTCCCATAAGACAAGCTTCACAGGTTGCAAATGATTCATAATCAAATGGATCAAGATATCCATTCTTTTGCAAACTTATGATCCTATTCTCATTTATATGACCTAGCCTACAATGCCATAGGTACGATTTATTCACATCCTTATCTAAGCGTTCAAGAGAATTATTTACCAGACAAACATCATATGAAATATCAAGTAAATATAAGCCATTCAATAAATATCCAGAAGCAAACAATTTGTCTCCTTGATAAATTGAACAACCTTTATTCTCTAGCTTCATAGAATATCCTTGTCTATCTAAACATGAAATAGATATGATATTCCTAATAATGGTTGGAACATAATAACAATCTATCAGTTCCAAAAAGTCTCCTGACGGCATCTGAAGTCTTGATGTCCCCACAGCTAACGCAGCAACTTTTGCTCCATTCCCGAGCCTCAGATCCACGTCTCCGCGGTTCAATCTTCTTTTACTTGTTAACACCTGCAAGTTATTGCAGATATGAGAAACACATCCAGTATCTAATACCCAGGATGTTGATTCTCTATAAGACAAGTTAAGATCGATCATGAGAATACCTGAAGCTTCACCAAGCTTCTCCTTTGCTTTTTCTGCAAGATAAATCTTGCAGTTTCTCTTCCAATGACCTTCTTTATGGCAGTGGAAACACTGACCTTTATCATTGACTTTAGCTTTGTCCTTTTGTGCCGCCGGTTTGCTTTTCACTTGCTTCTTAGGCTTACCTTTCTTAAAGGTCTGTCCAGCTTTTCTTTTCTTGTTGGTCTTACCAACAAGCATTACATTTGGCTTATCTTTCTGGATAGTGCCTTCAGCTGTCTTCAACATGTTGAGCAGCTCAGCTAGTGAAACTTCAATTTTGTTCATATTGAAGTTGATAATGAATTGTGAAAATGAATCTGGAAGGGACTGTAGGATTAAGTCAATGCTCAGGTCATTGTTTATAACAAAGCCCAGCACAGCAAGCCTCTCAATCCACTCTATCATCTTGAGCACATGAGTTTGCACAGATGTGCCCTCGCTCATTCTGGTCCTGAACAATTTCTTAGATATCTCATACCTTTCTGTTCTGGATTGTTCACCAAACAACTCTTGTAGGTGATTCAGAATGGTCTTAGGTTCCATGTTATCATGCTGTCGCTGCAGTTCATTATTCATTGAACCGAGCATATAACACTGGACCTTGACAGAGTCCTCCTTCCAATTTTCATACATCATTAATTCATCTTCGTTAGCATTATCACCGGGTTGCACTGGATCTGGTTGATCCAGGACATAGGCTAGCTTTTCGCACCTGAGGACAATCTTTAGGTTGCGTAACCAGTCAATGTAATTTGGTCCCGTTAGTTTATTTGCATCAAGTATGCAACGGAGGGGGTTAGGTGACGACATAGCGACCTACATGGAAATATATAAAATGAGCAGATAGTTCTTAACATTAGATTTAGGACTTTTAATCTAGATTTATGCTCCCACTATTTTTCGGCGATCTGTATTACCCTCTAAGATACAGAACGGGAGATTCCGGTGATCTCCTAGTGGGGATCAGAATCCTTCGGGCAACATGCATGTGACCTTGTGGTAGCACAACAAATCACATCAAGTCCCTTAGGCAGTCAACTCTTGACAGTTGCAACGATTGCAATCTCCGATCGATTTAACCCCTGAATCAGAATGACCTTGTGGTAGCACAACAAATCAATTTGATTCAGTTAAGTTTATCCATCATTACTTAGATGACATGAATTCATAGTGCAATCCTTGTGGTAGCACAACAAAACTACACTATTTGTCCACTCATCTTAATGACATCACATGTCGTAGACCTAGTTTAATTTCTAAATCAAACAGACCTTGTAGTAGCATAACAAATCCGTTTGAGATAAGAATTATCCTAAGATCTATAATGATGGTGGGTTACGTGGATTATTCTTAATATCTCACGTTTACAACTTAAGTTTTAAAAGAGGGTTTTGATTTTTATTTGTAAAAAATCGTGCTATCAATAGTATTTCAATTTGAAGTATCAATATACTAAATAGAAATATATATATGATAGCATAGTCCACAAATATCACATATGTGCAGAAAAATTAAATGGGGATGATCATGGACTGCTTAAACTACTATGGAATTATCGGAGCCAAACGATGATCCATAATAGGATCCTAATGTGAAAACAGCAACACTGGTTCCATTTGACGCGAGTCCTCCCTCCAGAGGTGTCTTCAGAAGATCCCGTCCTCTTAGCTTAATCCAATACATTTGAATATGAAATTCAGGACTCGCAGGTCCATAAATGTACATTTAAACAATTAGAAACCTTGATCTTATCAAGGGGAGTACAATCTTATAGGAAGGTAGAAAGTACACTTGGATTAAGAGAGAGGAGGACACGCAGGTCCTATTTAAAATACCAAATGAAATGAGCATCGCATCCATTCACATCATTCATCACATGAAAATACTAAGTCCATGATCATCCCACCATAAAACACATCACATGCATCACAATCATCACATAATTGTTGTTTGGTATTAAATTTTATAAATATAAAATTATAATACCAATTAGTTTTCGAAATAACATTTATTTCAGCATTATCAATAATATTTAAAACATTATTGACAAATAAACTAACTAAACTATTCAATTAATCTAAATAATTATTCAAACAATTTGAATGGCAAAGTGTAATCAAGTTATGCATGAATTTAGTTTAAAACAATTTTAAACTAATTAAATTAAGAGGGAATTAATTATTTAAAACAATTTTTAAACAATTAACTAACACCCATTAGTTATTAAGCCCTTTAATAGACTAACAATTATTAAACACTTTAATAAACTGTTAATAATCATAAAAAATTAATTAATAACACTTATTAATTATTCTTATAATTTTCTGTTTTAAAACAATTTTAAAACATGCATAAATGGGCTAAAATTGGGTTTAAAGGGGGTTAAACAGGTATTTAAAAACCATTTTTAAAAAACTGAAAATGGGCCCAGCCCATTTGGGGCCCAATGGCCCGGACCCAGGCCCCCTGGCTCGGCTAGGCTCGAACCCTGGCTCGGCCAGGGCGCACCCTGGCTCGGCCAGGGCCGCACCCTAGCTCGGCCAGGGCGCCGCCCGGCCCCCGGCCCGGTCCGACCGGGTCGGGACCGGGCGGTTCGGCCACTTCGAACAGATTCGACCGGCCCCCTTCTCTTTAACCTGCAACCTGTTTTGCAGGAACCCTAGGTTAGCCACCGGCGGCGGCGCCGCCGAGCTCCGGCCACCCCCCGGCGGGTGCCGGCCCAGCCGGCGATGCCCCCCGGCGCCGGCGACGTGCCCGATGCCGGCGAGGTCGCCGGCGGTGGCCAAATAGCCCCCTTGAACGAGCCCTTAAACTACCCCTAAAATCTGGTTTTCAGGTTTAAAAACCCAAGTTCGGGCTCGATTTAAAGCACCTCCAAGGGCATTCTGGTGCCGATCTCCATGCCCAATGCGAAGTGGTGACTATCACCAAGAGATCTAGAGATTCGGCCGGCCATCCCAACGCTTGGGATGCACGTACGAAGCCGCCGAAGTACCCCGTTTCATCATCAGATGACGAACTCCGAAAAACCCAAATAAAAATCCGAAAAATACAGAAAAATAATCAAATCGATCGTGATCATCATATGAACACTAATCTGTCATTTTTAATCGGATTATACTCAAGAACACGTACAATACGGGTTCTTCACGCATAACGAGAAAACACACAAAACGGTGCCGTTTTACAACCGAACCAGCGAAACCTGGCTCTGATACCACTGTTAGGAATCGCCATGAACGCAGCGGAAATAAAAAGATTCCATTGTATCGGTTGCTGGGGTTGTAAAACAGACATTAAATCTAAGTGGGAAGAACAGTTCTTCACCTTTGCGGGGTTTCGAATCTCCCGTGGATGATGCCGACTCGATAATCGCGCACGCGCACGATCTCTAGAGGTATCCACACGAGTTCCCGCAGCAGACGCGATTTCCTCCTCGACTTGAGTGCTCCGACCAGATCTCAGATCCACCATGCGCGGAGAGAGACAGATCCACTCCGAGAAGAAGAGAGAGAGAGGAGAGAGAGAATCTGGGGAGTAAAATTCGTCCAACTAACTTTTTACCACTCCCCCTTGGCCCTCCTTATATAGAAATAAGGATCAGCACAAGAGTTAATCCTCGTGATTATCCAAGAGTTTGGCCTTGGATAATTCTCCATTAAATCTTCATGTTTATCCTGCAGCTTTTCACAAAAACCCAGATAAGCATGAAATTTAACATCTCTCACCGTCTGGCGAGAACTCTTATGTGTGTGACCCTCTAGGCCCATATATCAGTCCAGTTGTAGGCCCATTAAACTTAGAACTGTTTCTTGAGTTTAATATTTATTAATTAACATTTAAACATCACATGTTAAATGATTAATTTAATAAACAAGTAAATTATCATCCGATGATTAATTCACTTGGCCTTCTGATCATGAACAGCACCAAACACTACCTCATGATCCCAGAAGATATAAGGGATACTGTTCCCTTCAATTGAACCTTTCCGTCTGCAGATACCGCACAGATATAATCCTTCACTCATGCAATGTCCCGATAACGCAAGGGTATGGTTTTATAGTCAAACCCTCTATCGCATTATCCAGATGGATTCCAGTACATAGTTAATATCTAGAAAGACATCTCTTTCATTTGACCCTGGCCAGGGATTTCTGTGTACACATCCATAGGACATTCTCTCTCCAGTCTTATACCAAGAGTGAGTGATCCCTTGTTGTTCACTCAATTACCTTCGCAAGCTTTCCACTGTATCTGAAAGACCGATTATGGTGGACTTAATGGTTAAAGCCCACGAGTCAGAGAATCAAGACACAATGGTCCACAAACAAGGTATCATTGGTGACTCAGGTCAAAGGACCAACTGTGCTACTGCAACAATTGAATTCCCTGGTTGACTAATAGGTATAATTACCATCCAGGAATTCTTATTTGGGTCTGTTCAGTGAACTCATTCTCTAATGAGCACCCACTTGTTTGTCCTAGTGTCACCACACGAGTGAATGTGAGATCATTCACCCTCATCATATGAGCAGACATAACTTGTGTCGATCTTATCGGATATTTAATGTCCATCTCAAATATCCTATGATCGAGAACTATTTAAGACAATTGCCTTAGGATATTGATCTCACTATCATGATCTCATCATGATTCAATATCCCATACATTTGTCTATGGACCTTCATTACGATAGTCGTTTGCGAGAACTATTAAATGAAGAAATAAATGCCTTTATTAATAATCTGAACTAGAATGTACAATGATTGGCTTTGAGTCCACCCAATTCTAACAAAAGCAGGGTCGTACTATAAATGGCGTCGTCCATACAAGACGCCATTCAGACGATAAGACCGGGGCCGTACTCTCGCCCCCCAAGGCCAGCCTACGTGGCACAGCTTAAAACACGTCCACATTGATGGACGCCGTTTAAACCGCGTCGAGCAAGCTCGACGCGAAAAGGAAACTAAGTCTCAGTCCCACCAGGGCCCAAACTAAGGGGTCTGATGCCGAAAACTGACCCGATAACCGGATTCGAAACTTCAATCCTTACAAAGGCCTTCCATGGCCTGATGAATAGAAGGAGCATGGTGAGGAGGAGGAACTTGATGAACAACCGGGGGAACGACATGATTCAGTTTGGTAGACTATACGGGCGTCTTCCCCTTGAGGATAGATTGGATTCCCTTAAGTTGCTGAGGATCCACATGGGCAGCCAGAGCTCCCAAGACAGTAATCAGATCATGAGGATTGGTAGGCGAGGGCTCAACTGGATCTGGAGCTCCCTCGAAAGAGGGATTGGAGATTACATGGATATGAGGACGATCAGTTCCAAGGTTGTACTGATCGTGAGAAAAATGGGCCTGACCTTGAGGAGCATGAGCGTCTGCCTCATACTGAGGATGATAGGAGTCAGTATTACAGAGGGTATTAGCATCTCCTCCATTCTCAGAGCAGTGATCGAATTCCCGAGGGGCATTAGTATCTCCCTCGTATTCGACGATGGCATCCTGCTCGTAAGCAGCCATACCCACAAATTTACCTGATCGAAGTATCATGGTATTAAATTTTTAACAATCAAATTCAAACAAGTTGTGTAAGAGATAAAGCAAACAAGTGGATATTTACGTTGTCTTAGGATTCCTTGTTAGATTACTTGTATTTTTACACAAATTCTCTCAACGGGTAGGATCCTAGTTTCAGTTTGATTTTCACCTTTATACTCTATGGTTCTTTCTCACAACGATATGAATATCTAACCAGGACTTCGATTGGTACAACCAGCCCGATGAACAAGAAGGAATTTCTTGCTTTTGGGGACTTATGGATGTCTTAACAGCAACCACTCTAGTCTGATCGAAGGACCAACCCAATCAGAGAGAGGTAAGGATGTCAAGAAGGTGTTCCTATTAGGAGGGGGGGGGGGGGGTTAGCCCCAATGCAAATGACCTACGGCCTAGATGGCCTCTAATGTATGATAAGATGAATATAAGTATCAATCAAACCAAGAATCCAAGGGCTAGTGACCAAATGAGTAAATTGCTTGAATCACGTCACTGCTCCCCAACGCTATTCAATCCAGTAGCTTCTTCTATTCCCAGAAGCTCGGGCAGCACGCAGACGTATAAACGGCGTCTGCGAAAGGCGACACTTTTTGAATGGCATCGCACTTCACCGACACTATTCAGGACGCAAAAACTATAAATAGGAAAAAATATTGAGGGCAATCCCTCCCAGGTTATCAAGGTAAAGCAGTGACTAATAGATCACGCGAATTCAGTTTTGAACAGGGTTATTTATCATGCAAACCAACAAAAGTCCAATCAACCACACACCTTCCTATCACAATCACAACTCCTTAAACAATCAAACGGGGGGCAAAATCTTGCCGCGAGGGATCTACACGTAATGTACGTGGGAACAAAATTAAACTAAACTCACCGATCAGTGAGGACGTGCCCGAGGGACACAAGTGGTGCACCGTAGGTGCCCAATAATGAAAGCAAGAACAAAGTTAAAAGATGGCAAGACCAAGTCCCACCGTGATCACCAAAAAACTGTGAACGCTCAAATCATGTGTAATTTCATGAGAATTATGTGTTGTTTAAATGACAATAAAATTTATTAAAAACTAGTATGTGATCGCCAGAAACTTTTGACTAAAACGTTTCAAAAGAAAGATTGATCGCTTACCTATTTGAGACGGGGGAGATATAGATGTTCTTGATTCCCTCTCTTCAGCCGGCCGAAGAAAGAAAGTCCTTCTAACTTTGTTCTTACTTTGAATTGGTGATCGTCCTTTTTGCTCCAGAATTTCTTCTTGGTGGTTTTCTCTTTGATCCTTTGATGCTCCTTTGTACCTTGCAAGAAAATGAAGAAAAGAAGAAGAAAAGCTAATTAGAACTAAATAAGGATAGCATCTATTCTAACCAGATTATTAATCATGCAATTAGAACAAGAAACTCACTTGTTTGATGTTTGTTTAAACCCCTATAACATGTATGGGATTGGAAATATGAGTATATGAGTGAGTGTGTGAAGAGCATGAAGTGGTATGAATATGATGATGATGAAAGTATGTAAGAACTAAAGAAGAAAGAAGATTAGATGGCCCCTTTGAAGCCTTGGGCTTATTTGATCGAAGAGGATGAAGCTTGTTGACCACGTTTTTCTCCTTCAAGAACTCCTAGAAGCCGTCACGTAGCACTCTGATCCTTTAAGCCTTAAGCCTTTTCAACTTCTTGAACACCCTTTGAACCTTTTGGAACCCTTTTTAATGACCAATGGCCTGGGTTTATATAGAACTAATGTTAAGGCTCTCACATGTATCCACGGCCGCTTATGGATCAACTTGAAAAAGTTTGAAGCCAATTCAGTCAAGGAAACAAGATAATCTCGGCCAAATCATCATTATCTGTAATTAACTAATTAGCGTCGTCCAAGGAAGATATCTTTTAGCTAAATTAAAGCTAATGATAATCCGGAAAGAAGAAACTGAAAGAAATAGGAAACCTAAATGGCGACGGGAGTGGGCGACGTGATTCAATTAGGAAATTAACTAAAAATCAAATTATAAATTGAAATAGATTAGGAAACCTAAATGGCGTCGGACATAAGCGACGTCATTTAGAAATTTTAATATTTCGATTAAGAATTTGAGTTAAAACAAATTTCATCTAATAACTTAAATGGCGTCGTACCAAGACGACGTCATTAAGACAATTAATCAAGAAAAATAGACAAAAATCAATTAAGAATTAAAAATCAGACTATTTCGGAGCATTATTATATGATGTGAAATTTATTCAATATGATGTCAAAATTAACGTGTCTACAAGCTTGACTGAGAGTGTAAAGTACAACCCATTCTAATTTTATTATTTCTTTATTCTCGGTTCACGATGTCGGAACGAGGTTCAAGATAGACTACTAAAAATACCCACCGTCTTAGTAGGAGGCCGTCATAAAAAAAAAGAAGGGGAAAAATAAAAGATCCGCCCCACACAAAATATATCAAAAGGCAAAAGCCAAATCAAAAATACAAAAGGCAACAAGTATCAAATCAAAAGACTAAATATCCAAATAAAAGGGAGCGCAAGGTCAAAAATACCTCGCAAAGTGAAAATGTTCGAACCCCAACGGATAATAAGGTAGAGGATGGACATCTTCTTGGGTCTCAAGAACCCTCTCGAGAACTTTCTAGATCATTTCTTTCTTTCCCTCTAAGGGATGTGCTCCAAGCTTAAAGAACGGCCTAAGTCGACTGAGGGTCGGATCATCAAATGGGATCGAGGATATAAGCACAATAAAAGTACGATGAACCCAGATTAGGTTATTAAACAATGATTAGAGAATTAAGATGATGAATAGGTAAACTCTTTTGATCTATGTACCATGCTGGTCTTTAGAAATAAGTGAATGTTTGAAAATTACAAAAAAAATGAATATTTAAAAATTACAAAAAAATAGATATTTGAAAATTACAAAAAAAAATGAATATTTGAAAACCACAAAAAAAATAGATATTTCAAAGCCACAAAAAAATTAGATATTTCAAAACTAAAAAAAAAAAAAATAGATTTCTCGAAAAGTACAATTGCAAAACAAAAATATTTCAATTAGCATTTGCTTGTTAGATCATGAATGTTGCACAGTTTAAATTTCAGTGAGCATTTGCATGCTTGTAGGTTGCATTTTACCATTTATTTTCCTTTAATCATCTTTAGTTGTCTTCATTAAATAAAAGCTTAGACCTTTGACCCTTCTACCAAGGATAAGATCAAGTAGCCAGTTACTTAACTGAGCAAGGGGCTAAGCCCGAACAGATATTTAACTTGTTTGTTCAAGCCATGCGCAGGTATGAAAGAAAAGTCAACAAAGAAGAGTACAAAGGCAACTCAAATATAAAGAAACTCCCTTCATAAATATCAAAAGTGTTCATGTACAAGTGTACGAGTCTGTCAGCAGGACTTCAAAACAACAACAAGAAAGATGCATAATGGCAACCCTCACGGCTGATTTTGTCCCGCCCCTTCATCAAGCTGACTGTGGGTGTAACGACCCGCCATCCTATGACCGGAGACCCGGTCACTAAATGGATGTCGGCCCATTAACGGCGGGTTCACACCCGGATCTCACACAACACATCTGGAGGAGTAAGTGCTAAACAAGGCTAAATATAACAATCGCACGGACTACAAAGGTAAACGAGTGCGCAGAAGGGAAAATAATAATGTCCGTATACAGTCCAACAATAATTACATGTCCAACAAGTTAAATAAGTACAGGCAGAAGGAAAGTACAACAACATCGGGGCATACCCCGGAACAGAGACAGCTGCTGGTCCGCACACCAAGAAGACACCACGCTTCCGCTCGCCACGAGGTCCACACCTGAAACCGCAGGGAGTGAGCCACAACAGAATTGGGCTCAGTAGGGATCATCCGATCCCCTGCCTCTCACTCACACACCCACAAGTGCAACAACAGGAATATATGGCAATTAAGAAAAGCAGTAAACATAGCACTCAACCTGATAGGAACCGTACGATAAGCAGTGTAACAAGAACAGTACTAAGTAACCCGAAGAACCCAACACAAAGTCACGTCTCACAGTCAAAGTCCACGAAGCGACTGAACCATACTGTCGACCGAAGTCAAACGCCGCCTCCCAGCACTACCACCACTGCTCACGCCTGTCCACCCCTACAGTGTTCTGGGGCACTGTAGGGTGAGGCAGTGAGCCAAACTAGGACTAGCTGGAACCAGTGTACCGCCACTGCCAGCTACGTGTGCACACAAACAGTCTAGACTACTGTCCTACCACCGGATTGCCTCCACGCTAGGCCTCAGCGCTTCCAGGAGGGCCCTGGGGACCGGCGAACCCCCGTCAAGCCGAAGCTACCGAAACTACCCACAAACCCAACTCTCCCGGGCTGCGTCAGGCCAAAGGGCTAAGGGTACCACTCGTAACCTTGATCAAAGGTCACATCAGACCCAGTGGCTAAAGGGTAAACCAACTCCCACCAGTACCAGCTCCACAGCAAGAAACGCGCCGGAAGCTGTCACGACAAACAGGGAAACCCCGACCCACTGAGGCCAAGCAGCAACCCCTCGGATAGCGCACCAGCTACTCCGGCCCGACGGGCTCAAGGTGGTTCTGCTTCCCTCAGCTAAAGGTAAACCACAACATGTACCCCTTCTCCCACCGGTACGGCACAATGCCTCACAGACACCATGACCCTGTCCCCATCGGTCCATGGTGACAAACATAAACCACAGTCATATCGATCCACAGTCATGTAAGCACACACACATAACATGATGCCATTCCACACACACAGAAGTCCTCAGTCTCAGTGTACAACGTAAAACATGCCTTAGAACCGCCAACAGTGAAACATATGTTTAAAAACCAGGGTTAAGACAGTTCTGTCTTGAATCGCGTCGACCGAGGTCGACGCCATTCAAGTCCCTTAGACGGGTTCAGTTAAAAGCCAGATTATCCCTTAAAACGCGTCCACCAGTGAAGCCGCCGTTTAAAACGCGTCAGGGTCGCCAGACGCCATTCAACCCAGAAATCCAGATTGCAGAACACTCAAACGGGGGCATTTCCTACCTAAATGGCGTCATGATGGCCCGACGTCCTTCTGAAAGGCGTCGTCCATACATGACGTCATTTAGCGCCAGAACCTCTAATTCAGGAAACCTCGAACAGGGAGGTTTCTGCCCTAAAACGCGTCGTACTGACCCGACGTCTTTCGGAAAGGCGTCGACCAGGCACAACGCCATTTAGCGCCAGAAACCAGGTTTCCTGGTTCGACCCGAGGGTCTCACCCTTAACCCCAAACGCCCCGAAAAAGCCCCAAAACAGAAAGGGATGGACAAGAAGTTCATCTACCATAAGCATACTACGAAACCACATTCACGAGCACGGCCATACCCACAAGAACACCCCCTAAACATGCTCATTCTAACCCAAATCATAACATGCCATGCCAAGGAAATCACGAGCACACATTCACAGTCCATGCAAGGTTCGTCCCCCTACCGGTTCTTGAACTTCGCCAAGCTCCGTGCCACCGTCCCGCCGCACCGCACACCGCCGCCGGTACCCTCGAGGACGCCGCCACTCCGCCGGGACATCGGCCGCCGTCCGGAGAGTGGAACACCGCGAAGGAAGTGGTGGAGGTAGAGGTGAGAGGTAAGGAGGCTATGGAGTGGTTGGAAGAGGAAGAAGAGGAAGGGAAGGGGAGGAAGAGCATCGGAGAGGGCGGAGAGGGCGAGGAGAGAGAGAGTGAAGGCGAGAATGAGGGAAAGAAGGAGAGGCTCACGGGGTCAATCCGAAACCAGTTGAAACGCGTCGATCGAGGCGGACGCCTATCAGTCTGACAGGACGGCCGTACTGACAGCGGTCTGAAACGCGTCACCCTCCACAGACGCCGTTCAGACGACAGGACAGGCCGTACTGACAACGCTCTGGCGCCGCACCCAGACATCGCAGAGGTCACAGTCTGAATCGCGTCGACCGACATGGACGCCGTTCAGACGATGTGACCGGGGCCGTACTCTCGCGGCCCGAAACCCGCCCACGTGGCGCACACGTGGCACGACACCCAGCAGACCTAAATGGCGTCCACACAACCTGACGCCTTTTGAAAGGCGTCGAGCAGTGCTGACGCCATTCAGCCAGAAATCTCAAGACCCTCCTCAGGGTCCAAACCAGGGAATCCGGCCCGAACCCGACCCGAATACTGAACCCGAAACCTCAGTCCTTACAGTGGGCCTCGTCTGGTTCGTCTGGCCTACAAGTCGGTGGCGGTGGTGGTCCCATGGCGCTCGGCCCAGCCTGGCCGAAAGACTCTGACGCTCGTGCTCCGCTACTTAAAGTCGGCCCTGGAGGCACTGAACTTCCACCATCAGCTGAGCTCTATCTCGGTCTCTCTCCTCAGTCAGAATCTCCAGAGACATCTAGAGGCGTGAAAGCTCCTGAGGGAGGTCACCTGCGGAGAGCCTCGCCAACTGCTCCTCCAACTCAGTGACATAGGCCGCTCTATCTTGAGCCTCCTCGAGAGCCTAATAGAGCTCTTGAACCTACAACAAAAGACATTATCAGTCAACCAATCAAGCAAACAAGAATACCATGCAGAAAGGAAGAAATCAAGTTGAAGACTTACCCGGGTAGCAACATCATCCACAGCTTGGGTGGCTCGGCGGATGGCTAGGGCTAACTGACTCCGCAAGTAAGTGATGGTGACCTCGTGTGCGGCACTAGAAGACGAGCTAGCAGCAGCAGAACATGAGGGAGGAGCCACATGGGTGTAAGCGGCGCGCTGTAACAAGAGGAGATCACCGTCAGTGTGCAAGTGTCAAGACAATTTAATAATGAAAAGAAAGCACTTCATATTCATATTTCATATCATTCGTTTCATGCTTACCAGTTCTTGTAGTTCCTTCTGCACCTGTTCAAGTTAGGCCTTTGCATCCTAGAGGTGGGCCCGAAGGGTGATGATGGTGAAATCCCGCGCATTATGTATATTCATAACATATCATAACATGTCATTCACGTATTCACAAACGTGAGCAAGATAATAACAAAATGAAAGAAGCACTCATATCATGCATAACATCATCATACTTACAGCTAAGGGACGGAAAAGGTGAAGATGGGTGGTATAGTGGGTCCGGTAGTGTTGGAGATAGTCTTCGCTACTCGCAGCCTAGGACTCTATCAGGGTCCCGCACCAAAACCAGTCTTCATACTAATCCAGGAATTTTGCCCTCCAGTCAGTGCAGGCTTGCTTCCCACACATTGTCCTCCCAATCCCCTCTGAGATCTCCTCCACTATCCATTCCTGGTGCAGCCCAAGCGTCCGCATCACCAACTTCAGGCGTAGGAGGGCTATCTCATTTATGTAATGTAGCCACACTTGGCGCCCGAACCGGCTTCTCCCGCACTCTACCCATGGCTGTCCCGCATCGTCCATACCAAGGTATGGACACCAAATAACCTGCATTCACATAGATTAGTCGCATGGCATCTCATAATTAACAAAATAAATCAATAAGTCATGATACAATTAAAGTAACAAATATCTAATAGAATGCAAATACAAATATTATTCAATTAAAAACTAAACATTAAACATTTAACAGATATTTTAAGAATTCATTTAACCAATAATGGAATAATCGATTAAAAATTTTTAATATGATAACTAAACATTTAACTTCACAATGTTTAATAAATGTAAGGAAATAACTTTAAAACTCTATCTACTCTCACCCTATCAGTGGGATCCTGGCAATAGGCCGCACTAGCAGCCCTAGCCAGTCTCTCTCTCAGTTTCCCCCGGACTCGTCTGTCTGCTACCTAGGCTCAACTAGTCCTAGGGCTCTCTCTACGGCTATTCTAGTGAGAGTCCGAGACTCTCGGCCCTCTGGCCCTGTCACCTCTAGTCCCACAACTCCTGTGCTAGCTCTCAATAGTCGGAATATGTAATCCCGCTAACCACCCAGCCATCCACCTGAAGGCCGGTGATCCAGACTACGTCCTTAAGAATGAGGATCATGTGTCCCCAGGGCATCAGAAATGCCCGACTCTCGGCATGCCATCTCTCCCTCAACACTTGTAACAATACCAGATCTATCCAGAAGGGCTCAATCTCCAGTATCTCTCGAAACCCGATCTCTGCCAACCGCGCATTCTGGAAATCCAGGAGACCTCGGTATGCAGCTACCACTAGGTCCCATGATATCCTGGTCCTCATCGTCCCCTGCGATTTTCATAGTTCATTAGAATCATCACCAGAACATTAATAATCAATTCTTAAATCATTTTCTGAAGTTATCCAGCAATTTTGAATCACGTCTGGTCAGGCAGACGCGTTTCAAAATGCGTCCCTATCCCCAGACACGATTCGTCACAGGATTCCTTTCCTGTGCTCAAGATCATTTTCCCTCCTAAAAATTGAAATTTAATATAAAGAAAGTGCTTTCGGAACTTACCAAATAAGGGCCAGCTGATGCCGCCTCCACCTCGCCTGCTGTTTCGGGGGGAGCTTCTTCCTCGGCTTCCATGAATACTTCAATATCTGCTAATACCATAGTCACTTCGGCCGGTGCCACCTCGGCCGCTACCGCTTCGGGGTGCTCCTCGGGTGCTTCCCCCACCTCGAGGGCGGCGATTCGTCGACGCCGCTTGCCGAGGCCGCTTGAACTTCCCAGCTCCATGGTGAGTATAGGTAGAGAGGGAGGGCTTGGGTAGGAAGGAGATGGAGTTAGAGAGAAAAGGGAGGACCGAAGAGAGAGAGAGTGAGAGGGCGATGTTTGAGCTCGTCGGAAGTGGCCGGTGCCGCCGGTGATCGCCGGGGGAGGAGAATCATCAAAGAGGATCGCCGTTTGCCAGAGAGGGAAGAGATGCAAGGAGAGAGAAAGTGCAACAGGAGAATGAGGGGAGAAAGGGTTGGGGCTCGCAGACCCCTATTTGAATTCTTCAAATCACGTCTTGGAACAGGGACGCCATTCAGTGGCACACAAATTGAGGCGGCAAGACAAATTTTTTGAAACTTATGAAACGCATCCCCCCTGTGCGACGCAATTTGGTTTTAACTGCCCTTTTCGGTCAAGTTATGTACCACAGAAAATCTGGAATAATCTTGATTCGCGTCTCCCAGACCAGATGCTATTCAGGCAGTTATCGCCATAAAATCTCTAGAAATTGGGAGAGAGAATTGAAAAGCGTCTCCATTGCCAGACGCCATTTTGGTTCATTAAGGATTAATTCTTAATTATCAGAAAGTGATTTCCATTGAAATGCGTCTTTCTCTAATGACGCGATTTAAATTAAATGAACCCGAACCTTGATATTTTGAGGAAAAAGCACAGTTTTATTCAAGGAAAATTTTCAAAAAAAATTGCAAAACTTTAAAGAATGATTTCTATTACGTTAAGGAAGGATTCTTCATTTGAAAGGTGTAAGGACTGAGATTTCGGGTTCTGTATTCGGGTCGGGTTCGGGCCGGATCCCCTGGTTTGGACCCTGGGGGGGGGGGTCTTGAGAGTTCAGACTGAATGACGTCTGCACTGCTCGACGCCTTTCAAAAGGCGTCAGGGTGTATGGACGCCATTTAGGTCTGCTTGCTGTTGTGCCACGTGTGCGGGTTTCGGGCCGCGAGAGTACGGCCCCTGTCACTTCGTCTGAACGGCGTCCAGGTTGGTCGACGCGATTCAGACTGCGACATCTGCGATGCCAAGGTACGGTGCCAGAGTGTTGTCAGTACGGCCTGTCTTGTCGTCTGAATGGCGTCCGCGGTGAGCGACGCGTTTCAGAGCGCTGTCAGTACGGCCGTCCTGTCAAACTGATTGGCGTCTGCCTCGATCGACGCGTTTTACCTAGATTCTGATTGACCCCGCGAGCCTCCCCTTCATTCCCTCATTTTCGCCTTCTCACTCTCTCTCTTCGCCCTCTCCGCTCTCTCCGCCCTCTTTCCTCCCTTCCCTTCCTCTTCCATCACTCCAATAGCCCCCTTACCTCTCACCTCTACCTCCACCACCTCCTTCGCGGCGTTCCATTCTCCGGACGGCGGCCGACGTCCCAGCGGAGTGGCGGCGTCCTCGAGGGTACCGGCGGCGGTCTGCGGTGCGGCGGGTCGGCGGCGAGGAGCTTGGAGGAGTTCAAGAACCGGTAGGGGGACGAACCTTGCATGTGTTGCTCGTGTTTTCCTTGGTGTGACATGACGTGTTTGGGCTAGATTGAGCATGTTTAGGGGGGTTTCCTTGTGGGTATGGCTGTGCTTGTGATCGTGGACTCGTAGCATGCTTGTGGTGGTTGAATTCCTCTTCCTCCCCTTCTTGTTTTGGGGCTTTTTCGGGGTGTTTGGGGTTAAGGGAGAGACCCTCGGTTCGAACCAGGTAACCAGGTTTCTGGCGCTAAACGGCGTCGTGCCTGGTCGACGCCTTTTAGAAGGACGTCAGGGCAGTACGACGCCTTTTAGGGCAGAAACCTCCCCTGTTCGAGGTTTCACGAAATAGGGGTTCTTGCGCTAAATGACGTCATGGATGGACGACGCCTTTTCGAAAGGACGTCGGGCCATCATGACGCCATTTAGGCAGGAAATCACCCCGACTGAGGGTATGTAAATCTGGGATTTCGATGTGAATGGCGTCTGTGGACGTGGACGCGTTTTAAAGGGCGACTCCCTATGACGACGCGTTTCAAGGAATAATCTGGCTATTAAATAAACCTGTCTGAGGGACTTGAATGGCGTCGACCTCGGTCGACGCGATTCAAGACAGAACTGTCTAAGTGCTAGTTTTTAACATGTGTTTCACTGTTGGGCGGTTCAAATGCATGTTTTACGTCGTACACTGAGATTGAGGACTTCTGCGTGAGTGGAATTACATCATGTTATATGTGTGTATGTGCTTATACAACTGTGGAACGGAATGACTGTGGTTTACGTTTGTCACCATGGACCGATGGGGACAGGGTCATGGTGTCTGTTAGGCATTGTGCCGTACCGGTGGGAGAAGGGGTACATGTTGTGGTTTACCTTTGGCTGAGGGAAGCAGAACCACCTTGAACCCGTCGGGCCAGAGTAGCTGGTGCGCTATCCGAGGGGTTGCTGCTTGACCTCAGCGGGTCGGGTTTCCCTGTTTGTCGTGGCAGCTTCCGGCGCGTTTCTTGCTGTGGAGCTGGTTGTGGAGTTGTTTTACCCCTGTAGCCACTGGGCCTGATGTGACCTTTGATCAAGGTTACGAGTGGTACCCTTAGCCCTTTGGCCTGACGCATCCCCGGAGGTTAGGATTGTGGGTAGTTCCTGTAGCTTCGGCTTGACGGGGGTTCGCCGGTCACCAGGGCCCTCCTGAAGCGCTGAGGCCTAGCGTGGAGGCAATCCGGTGGGTAGGACAGTAGTCTAGACTGCTTGTGTGCACACGTAGCTGACAGTGGTGTAGACACGCTAATTTTAACGTCATTTCGAGTAAATTTCATATCATACAATAATGCCTCAGAATGGTTTGATAATTAATCATTAATTAATTTTTATTAATCTTTTTAAGTGTCGGATTTAACAGATGTGTTTAAGTTAATCAATTGAATTGATTTTAATTCAAATTTGAGTTAAAATATGAAGAATTCTAAAACGCGTCAACCCATGTGGACGCCATTTAGACTTTATTCCTGTTTTAACGATTAAATTTGAATTTTAATTAATTGATTAATTAACTGAAAGGCGTCTTGAAATGTCGACGCGTTTTAGGTTTCCTAAGTGGTTTTAACTTCTCCTCCGGATGTTTATCCTTATCTTAATTAGTCTAAAAGACGTCTACACAGGTGGACGCGTTTTGCCTAATAAAGATAAAGATAAGTTTTCCCGGATGTTTATCCTTATCTTAATTAATCTGAAAGGCGTCAGTCAAGGTGGACGTGTTTTAGATAATTACAGATAAAGATGAATTAATCAGTAATTATCTGTCGGTTAAGATGGATAAATTCGGAGTTTTCAAATGTTAATCGCGAACGCAAGAAATGCCTATAAATACCCTGCATATTGAAGAGAAGAAAAAAAAAGAGAGAACATAATTAAGTTGAGTTGAGCCATAGCGTTATAGCGATTTGAAGATCGAAGCAACAACGTCGTAACGCCGGAGCGCTGCCATTTCCAGAAGTCGGCATCCTTTCAAGATCTTCATCCTTCCAAGGCTTCAACCAACTGGGCATAAGTTTTTCATTACTGCATTTATTTTCATCTTCATTAATTTCATTTTTCATTCACTTCATGCAAACACACACCACAGCATAATCTTTCAAAAACCTACTTGATTTAAGGGGTTTCAAAGCCATTAAAACAAGTGAGTTTGCTGTTTAAATATGCTTAAAATCATGATTAATTCAGATACTACTTCTATTTAAATTCTCATCATAGTTCTTCGTTTTTCTTTTTCTGTCTCTGCTGCACTCAACAACAACAACAAGAGATCAAAAAGGGGAAATCAAGCACAACTTCTGGACGATCCTCAACCTCAAACTCAACAGCAAGAACAAAAGAACAAAGAAAGGGCTCTCTTTCTTCAGCCGGCTGATGAAGGGGAACCAAGGACTCAATCTTCCGCATTTTGAAAGGTAGGCGATTATACTCTCTCTTTTGAAACTTTTAAGTTAAAAGTTTCTGGCGATCACTGCACTTTAGTTGCTATTTTTAATAGGTTAGTTTACACCTAAACAACATAGATATTTCATGTTAATCACACGGTCATTCTAAGCACCTACAGCTTTTTTGGCGATCACGGTGGGACTTGGTCTCGCCATCTTTTAGTTTCCTTTTGTTTTTGCTATCATCATATCGGGCACCCACGGTGCACCACTTGTGTCTCTGGACACGTCCTCACCAATTGGTGAGTGTTTAGTTTAATTGATTTCCCTCGTGCACCACGTGCACACCCCAGTGGCAAGATCTTGCCTCCCCTTTGATTAGTTCAAAAAGCTGTTTTTTGTGATGAAATGCTGTGTGATTGCGTGATTTCTTAGTTGTTTAGATAGTAAATCATCCTGTTTAAAATCTGAAACTAAAAAATCTTTGCATGAGTCGATTGTTTACTGCATTTTACCCTGTTTAAGGAGGATTCGACCCAGAAAATCCTTCTGGAAATCTGTTTCTGCGAACTAAAAAGCGTCCAGGAACAGCGACGCGTTTCAAAACCGCATCGTTACTCCCAGACGCCTTTTAGCCTCCAGGCTTTCTCTGCTGTTTGCATCTCTTTCTGCGAAATAATTAAGTTCTGTGTTGAATCGCGTCGACCATAATCGACGCTATTCAGACAGTTTTTAGTTATTTTCCAGGCTTTCTCTGTTGTTTGCATCTGTTCTCTGCGAAAGAATTAAGTTCTGTTTTGAATAGCGTCGGCTATAATCGACGCAATTCAGATAGTTTCTTAATTATTTTTCAGTTTCCAGATTTCTGTGGTTGAGTGCTAGCTACCCATTACTTTATTAAGCATTAGAGGCCATCCAGGTCGCAGGACATACGCATTGAGGCTAAAACCCTCCTTTTCTTAGGAACACATTACTCGACGTCAGCAACTCTCTCTGATTGGGTTGGTCCCTTGATCAGACTAGAGAAGTTGACGTTGAGACCTCCATAAGTCCCCAAAATCAAGGTATTCCTCCTTGATCATCGGGCTGGTTGTACCAATTGAAGTCCCGGCTAGATTCTGAAAGCGTTGTGAGAGAAAGCCCTAGAGGATAACGGTGGAAATCGAACTGAAACTAGGATCCTTTCCCTGAGCGAAATTGTGGTTTAATCCAATTCAAATAACTCAACAAGGAATCCTAAAATCACGTTAAGCATCCACTTGTTTGATTAATCTCTGTACAACTTGTTTGATTAAATCTTTGAAAAGGGAATCTAACATCATGTTGCTACGATCAGGTAGGGACTTGAGTGTGGCTCCAGACGCCATGATTAATTACGAGGGAGATGCTAATGCCCCTCGGAATTCTGAGTACAACTATGAGAGTGGGAGAGATGCTGATGCCTCCCGTAGTTCTATCCCCATTCCGTATCGTCTAGATGGGAATGTTCGGACACCTCTTTTGCCTCCACGTGATCAATATCCTGATCCTCTTCCGCATGAATATGCGATCCCTAATCCTGATCTTGAGGGGGACATGAATCAGAATGATCCCTTACCCTCCGATCCTATGGATCTCGTCAACGCTCTGGGAGTTCTTGCCTCCCGACTGGACCCTCAACAGTTCGAGGCCATCCAGTCTATTTTGAAGGGGAAGTCACCCATGCAGCCTGCTGAGCCGAACCCTATGGCTCCCCCTGTTGTTATTCAACAACCTCCTCCTCCTTATATCCATCAGGCCATGGAAGGCCTTCATCTTACTTCTCGGCCCACTGGGCCGCAACTTTCATCATCCAGACAACCGGCTAGACCGCAAACGCCTATTCATCAAAATGCCCTCGGGCATGGCGGAAGCGCTGCCGGACCTCCCCTCTATTGTCCACCCTGTCCAACGTACTCTAGGCAGCAGGCCTACCAAGTACCTCCTCCTCCTCCTCCTCCTCAAGCAGATCTGACCACACAAACGCTGCTGGCCAAAATGGAGCGTATGGATGAGCAATTTAATAATCTCCAGAAGATGATGGGGGTTAAAGCTGTGCCAGAAATCAATTTACCGAGCCTGCCAGTGTTCCATCTGCCACCCTCTGAAATGCCAGTGTATCGAAAGTATAACGGTACTGGTAACCCCTTCACACATCTGAAGGAGTTCATGTATGAATCCTCTTTCTGGCAGAATGATAAGAGGTCATTGGCTTTCTTGTTCAGGAGATCCCTAGAGGGACCAGCCCTCGAGTGGTTCTTTTCTTTGGAACCCTCCGAAGTAGAGGATTACAGTATCGTTTCACGCAAATTCATCCAACGATACCAGGACAGAGTTTCACCCTCCTTGTCTATCACGGACCTCATTGCAGAAAAAATGAAACCGGATGAGGAGTTTGTCAGTTTCGCTGACAGGTGGCGGGGCCTGGCTGAAAAGGTGAAAGATCACTTGTCTGAATCTGAACAGGTGAAAATGTTAATTTCTAATGCCACGCCCCAGTTCAAGCTCGTCCTCTCCTTGAACAATTTGACTAACATGGCAGAGCTCTATGAAAGAGCACGGTACTGCCAGAATGCCTTCAAGGACGCTACATTCTCTAGCGTCTTTGATCCTCATAGACCTAGCAGGCCTCCGCCTCGGAAGCCTACAGTGCCGAACTCTTCCAGCACAGGTCCGACTACCGAGGGCACGCTCTCTCATGAGCAAGTGAGCACCATGAACAATAACTCGCCCCAGTTCGTGAGGAGTCAGCAGCAGTACCAGAGGCCACAGCAGCAAGGGTACAGACAGCAGCAGAACCCCCAGTACCAACAGCAGTACCAGCGGCCCCAGCAGCCGAATCAAAACCAGCAACAGCCGCAACGGCAACAGCAGTATCAGCAGCCCCCTCAGCAGCCATATCAGCAGCAACAGCAACAGCCACAGTACCAGCCGCGTGCACCGCCGGCGTACCACAATGTCCCTCCTCCTGGTGACTACAACCAACAAAGGAGACCTCCAGGCCCGAAGAGGGCAGAATACCCGGCCCTCCCAGAATCCTTGGCGGATATCTTCAGTGCCTTAATGGCAGCCAATGCCTTAGTTTTGCCAAGGGAGAAGGCCGTCTGGCCTCAAAATGCCGATACGTCCAGGTATTGCTACTTCCACAGGCAACCTGGGCATACCATCGACACCTGCTTCCAATTCAGAGATTATATTCATGATCTCAACGAGCAGGGCGGCATAGACTGGGAGGAAATGAAGAAATACATAACAGCCTTAAAGGCGAGGAGACCGCAGCAGCAGCAGCAGCAGCAAGCAAGACCACCGGCACAAGCAGCAGCACCACCCAACATGGGCATAGTGCAGAATCCGCTCCCGGAGCACCAGAATCAGAACCAGGTTGCTCCCATTCTAACGAACAGCCAGTCTGAGGCTGGTCGTGGGCAACAATGGGATAGAGGACTCTTCCTCTCTCTACTCAACGGGTCACGTTCAAAGTACCGCAGAGCGACTACCACGCCGCACCATCCACATACCCAGACCACAACCCGTCACTATCACCCCTCTACTCACACCCACATATCACTCGCCCTCATTCAATAACACATTACCACTACCCACCTTCCTTAGACCCATTGCGCCCCGCACTCCTACGCCTCCATCATATACCCCACCGCAAACCAATAACGCGCCCCTTTTACCATCTAGGCCACTATTACGCGTACCATTTCCTACTTCACCCGCTACCACTACCACCTACCCAGATATGCCCCAACCATCCAAACCATTACTACGCGTACCATTCCCCACTTCGCCAACCACTTACCCATCTACCATTCAACCCTCTAGGCCTTTAATCCGCACCGCGCCATCACCACCTAACCCAACGCCACCACCTACGCATCAACCCTCCGCACCGCTTACGCCACCCGACTCTGCGGTACTCAAGGTGTCACCCGGATCCTCCACGGTCGAGGAACATGCGCTCCGGAGTGGGAGGATTTTCAACAAGGTCTTTCCTCAGTCCACAGTCAGAGACGGCCCATCACAGCCGACTGAGGAAGCCCATAATGAAGAGAGTGCACCAGGCACTCAATACGACTTGTTGAAACATCTGGACAAAACACCGGCACGGATCACTGTACTGGAATTGATTAAAAGGTCCAAGATTCACCAAGAAGCTTTAATGGAATACCTACAGAAGGTGATGGTCAATGAAGACGTGCCGGTAGAGAAAATTGCAGCACTACTAGTTCCTCAGGGGGATCAGCCCTCAATTACATTCCACACATCGGAACTAGCACCGCCAGCCGCCAGAAGCATGGCTCTGAGCATCACGGTCAATATCTGCAAGAAGGCCGTGGACGCATGCCTGGTTGATACAGGGGCTTCAATTAATGTTTTACCTCCGAAGACCCTGGAGCTATGCGGTGTGCCCAAGGAGAAATGGCTGCCTAGCCCCATCTCAGTTACGGCATATGACAATTCTACCCGTTCCCCTCTGGGAATGGTTTATTTAAAGGTAGAGTTAGGTCCAGTAAGTCATGCAGAGGTTGAATTTCATATTCTAGAAATCGACCCTTCCATAAATGCCATTCTGGGACGTCCTTATATCAAAACTCTTGAGGCGATTCCTTCTACGAATCACCAATGCCTCAAATTCCCTTACAAAGGACGAATTATTAAAGTGACGAGCATGCCGATCCTTGCTGCTGCTCATACATTGAATATTAAGTCTGCTGTTTTACCTGGCCGACAACCTTTTCTGTCGGTATTACAGGTCTACCGTCCAGTGGCTGATCCTTTGAAAGCCGCTACCATTTCTCCATACCCATTAAATGCTATCAAAAGGGGGAAGTGCATGAGTACCCCGGGATGGAGAATCATGATGAAAAATGGCTATAAGCCTGGGAAAGGTCTGGGCACACGGTTGCAAGGCAGGACCACTCCTGTTAAAGATCATCGGGCAGCACCTGGAAGCGGTCTGGGCTATAGGCCGAGCAAACTGAAGCAAGACAGGGTTCAGCAAGAAGATGGTCAAGAAATCTTGGAAACAATGTCCACACCAATGAAAGAAGGCCGAGATCCCTTAACATGGACTCTATATACTCATTTTGTGAAAGGGCCCATACTTAGTCACGACAACATGGTGGTCATTACTTCATGTTTTGACTTCCATGACATATATGGGAGGGACTTGGCCAGACATTGTTCCGAACTACTTACGTACCAATCCTTGGAGGCTCTGCGGCCTATGAAGAGGAGGAAATTCCATGACCCTGAATGCGAATGGTACAGATGGTTCGACCTGAGGGACCTATACATAGCACTGAACAGACTATTCCTGGATCCTGCAGAACCCAAGTGGCCACCGCAGATTGACGAGCTAATTGAGAGCCCTGGCACAATCTTTGACAAGCGGATACTGCTGTCCGAAGAAGCTGATGAAGGGGAGCCAGATGACCCCTATGAAGCTGGTTATACAACAGATCTGCTCTGGAGGGGGACATATCCTTCACATGTCTTCATGCTCCATACTCTTTTTCGTACACTACTCTTGACCCCGACTTGGTCGCGGGTCATAATTGAAGATATTCCACGGGCTCCGCCCATTATGATAACTCTGTCCCCTCGGGACTTTATTCCACAACCTCCTCTCGACCTAGAGAGGATGTATGATCTAATCTGGGACATATTGCTATATGATCCCCCGAATCCTCTGGCCTTGGTGCCGCTTCCTCCGTCTGATTCTCCTCTCATTTGTATTCATTCCTGTTTTATGTTTAATTCTTTCATTGTCCAAAAAAAAACGCCAATTTGGCAACAAATTCTTCCCAAATCATTATCGAGGAAACATCTTACTTGTCCGATTACGCCCCATCGCGCGGGTCCGTCGGTCAAGATTCTCTCTTAGATCTACTATGTTCCTCCCCACGGGAGGATTCCCCTGTATTTCCACTTGTATCCCAGGATTTTCATCCTGCTTCATCTTTATTAGGTTATGATAGGCAGTTTAGTGAAGTCAGGAAGTCTAGTTTTAGGCAGGTTAGTCAGGTTAGGAAGTCTAGGAAGCCTAAGGGTAGGCAAATTCCAGAAAGATACCTCCAGGATTTGGCTGATAAATGTTCCTTTTGCTCTTTAATCCCTCAGCTTTTAGAAGATCCAATTCAGATGCCAGAAGATTGTACAGATGATGAGTCAGTCAATGATGGGTATGGGGTATATGAGTTAGTACATGAAAAGGACCCCATTGTTGAAGATGAGGAAGATGATGAGGACGCAGCTGAGGCATATGCCAATGGAGTGAAGAGATTTGATGAACCTTCAGCTGCCGTCGAAGAGCCCACCAAAGAAATAAACTTAGGGACTGAAGACGAACCTAAGGTTGTCCTCGTCAGTAAAAATCTTTCTGCAGAGGATGAAAAGGCAATGATACAAGTGCTTAAGGGTTATAAGGACACTTTCGCCTGGAGTTACGAGGATATGCCGGGGTTAGACTCATCTTTAGTTGAACACAGGTTAACATTAAAAGATGGAGCTACTCCGGTCAAGCAGAAATTAAGGCGATTCCACCCACAAATGGCTCTAAAGATGAAGGAAGAGGTCGACAAATTACACAAAGCCAAATTCATTAGAGTTGTCCTTTATCCACAATGGGTGGCCAATATAGTCCCGGTTATGAAAAAGGACGGGAAGGTCAGAATTTGCATTGACTTCCGCGATCTAAACCGGGCGTGTCCTAAAGATGATTTTCCATTGCCTCATATTGATGTACTCATCGATAACACTGCTGGCTATGAGACGTTATTATTCATGGATGGATTTTCAGGATACAACCAGATTAAGCTGGCAGAAGAGGATCAAGAGAAGACTTCATTCACTACACCTTGGGGAACATATTGTTATGTCGTCATGCCATTTGGATTGAAGAACGCTGGAGCCACTTATCAAAGGGCCATGATGGCAATATTTCATGACATGATGCATATAGATTTGGAAGTGTATGTGGATGACTTATTGGTTAAGTCTAAAACGAAGGCTGAGCACGCCAAAGTTTTGGCAAGGGTATTAGAGAGATCGAGAGAATATCAGTTGAAGATGAACCCCAAGAAATGTGTATTCGGGGTATCTTCAGGAAAATTGCTTGGATTCATTGTCAGCAAACGGGGAATTGAGATCGATCCCAACAAGGCGAAGGCTATCAGAGAAATGCCACCTCCCAAAAACTTGAAAGAGTTAAGAGGATTAATCGGGAGGTTACAATTTATTCGCCGTTTTGTCTCCCAGCACTCACAAAGGTGTAAGCCGTTTTACGAGCTTACCAAGCCAGGAGTCAAATTCAATTGGGACGATAAGTGTCAGGAGGCATTTGATGGATTAAAGGACTATTTGGCAAGTCCTCCTGTTTTGAGACCACCATCTCCAGGCAGACCATTGATACTTTATATTTCTGTCCTGGATGATGCAGTGGGGGCTGTCTTAGCACAAGAGGATGAAGAAGGAAAAGAGAGGGCAGCCTACTATCTCTCTAAACTTCTCAACCCCGCTGAACAGAGATATACGGCGATGGAGAAAACATGTGCAGTATTGGTTTGGGTTGTTCAGAAATTAAAGCATTATTTTCTGGCCCATGAAGTCCATCTCATCGCTAGGATGAATCCGATTAAGTTCCTTCTGGAGAAATCTGTTCTTACTGATAGGTTAGCGCGATGGCAAAGCTTTCTATCTCAATTCGATATCATTTACATTCAACAGAAAGCAATCAAGGGCTATGCCATAGCAGAACATCTCGCTCATCATCCCCTTCCTCGATTTGATCCAGTGCGATCAGAGTTTCCGGATGAGAAACTGATGTCCGTAAATCAAATCAGAGATGATATGTGGACTCTGCATTTTGACGGAGCTCTGAATTCTCATGGAAAGGGGATCGGAATCGTTCTGTTATCACCTGAAGGTGTCACCATTCCACAAGCCTTTCAGCTTGATTTTCCAGTCACCAACAACATAGCTGAATACGAGGCACTTCTTGCTGGTCTCGAGGCTGCTCATTTTCATGGTGCCACTAAACTCAGGATTGTGGGTGATAGCCAATTAATTCTTCGCCAAGTGCTGACCAAGTATCGAACTCTTGATCCCAAGCTTAAGCCATATCAAGAACTTACTTCTGCTTACTCGAAGCTTTTCACAAAATTGATCTTTGTCCATGTTCCTAGAAATCAAAACATCTTAGCTGACGCTCTAGCTTCACTTGCATCTTCCCTTGATTTTCCTATCAGCAAGCAATCTGAATCGATCATAATTCATAGGCGTCTTTCACCCGCCGTGAAAGATCCTTCATTTCTTAGAACTAAGGAGAAGTTGCTGAAGAAATTCAAAAATGGAAGTATCGTGGAGAAAAGAGAAATCATGTTGATGGAGCTGTTAGAAGAGATGGATGATGAACAGAAGCCATGGTATTATGAAATTGCAAAATATTGTGAAGATCAATCGTATCCTGAAGAAGCTACAACTGAGGAGAAAAGAGCTATCAGGAGAGTTGCTCAACGATACACCCTAGTTGGGGGAGCATTATATAAGAGAGGTTTTGATGGAGTTCTTCTGAGATGTTTAGACGAGGATGAGCTTTGGAAGGTTATGGAAGGAGCTCATAGTGGAGTTTGTGGTGGCCATGTCAATGGACAGATGCTAGCAAAGAAGATCCTTAGACAAGGATTTTATTGGCCAACCATGGAAGAAGATTGCGTAGGATATGTCCGTAGGTGTGCTAAGTGTCAACTTCACGCCGACAAAATTCATTCTCCTGCATCTTCACTCCATCCTGTTTCTTCCCCATGGCCTTTCTCCATGTGGGCTTTCGACATTATTGGACCTCTTGGTAACCCAGATTCCGGCATCAAGCAAAAATCTTTCATTCTCACGGCAACGGAATACTTTACCAAGTGGGCAGAAGCTGAAGCATATGTGGAAATCAAAGCATCAACCGTCTGCAAATTCATCATGAGGAACATCATCACAAGATTCGGAATTCCAAGTACCATCGTCACCGACAACGGACCGCAGTTCGTGTCACAGGAATTGAAGGACCTCTGCAACAGGTATAGAATTGCATTGCATCACTCATCTCCTTATTATCCGCAAGGCAATGGCCAAGCAGAGGCAACTAATAAGACTTTGATAAAAATCATCAAAAAGACGTGTAAATCTAACAAATTCGCAGATTGGCCAGAAAAATTGGTTGAGGCTCTATGGGCCTACCGAACTTCAATCCGCACGCCCACTGGGCAAACTCCTTATTCCTTAACATTTGGAATGGAGGCGGTAGTTCCATATGAGATCCTTATACCGTCATTAAGAGTACAATTGAACAAGGAATTCTCCATTGATGAACATCGTTCAGCACTTCTTGCTCAATTGGAACTTTTAGACGAGAAAAGATGGTCAGCTGCTAATCATGCAAAAGTTTATCAAAACAGATTAGCACGTTTTTATCAAAAGAAAGTCATTGAACGAAAGTTCAAAGTCGGTGAAATGGTTGTTAAAAGAATTTTTGTAAAACCTGGTGGTCCGCGTTCTAAGCTCCAACCCAACTGGGAAGGACCTTATGTTGTATCGCACGCTTATCCTGATAATGCTTATCGTTTGGTTAATGCAGAAGGAGAAGAGCTAAATCATCCCTGGAATGGTTTACACCTTAAGAAATACTACCCTTAAGTTAAAGAGTCGATCAGTATGGTACAAAGACCAGTGGAATCAGAAAATTTATAAACTCAAATTTCTTTGTTAGTCTGAATAATTTAATTTCAAACCCATTACTGCACACACTGACACGTTTGATTCGTGAGTAACAAGAGATGCCAAGTCCTTAAGAATATCAAAAGCTTGACTAAGAGTATAAAGTACAAATCATTCCTTTTAAAATAAAATTCTGTTTTACATTCGGCCCATGATGTCGGAACGAGGCTTAAAATAGATTACCAAGAATACCCGTCATCTTAGTAGGAGGCCGTCATAAAAAAAATGGGGGAGATCCGTTCCAAAGCAAAGCAAAAGAAAAGAATAAAAAGCAAGGCAAAAAGCCAAATTCAAATCAAAAGGCCATTACACTACAAACGTTACATCAAGGCCATGAAATGAAACAAAAGGGAACGCAAGGTCGATAAATACCCCGGAAAGAAAATGACCGAACCCCAACAGATATTAGGGTTGGAAAGGGACATCTTTTTAAGTCTCCGGAACCTTCTCATGGGCTTTCTAAATCTATTCTTCTTTTCTTTCTAAAGAGGTGTACTTCAAGCTTAAAGGATGGCTTAGATTGACTAAGGGTCAAATCATCAAATAGGATCACGAATGGAAACACAAGTTCAAACACGATGGGTTTTAAGTTAAGTTGTTAAAGAACAATTTGGAAATTAAGTTAATAAATGAATATGATCTTTTGATCTAAGTACCATACTGGTCTAAAAGTCAAAAATTATATGTCAAAAATTCAAAAAAAAATGTATATGTCAAAATTCAAAAAAAATTGCATAGTCAAAAATTCAAAAAAAAAGGGATATATGTCAAAAAATTCAAAAAAAATGTACATTTTTCAAAATCTAAAAAAAAGAATACATATTTCAAAACCCAAACAAAATGAATATTTCAAAATCACAAAACTATTTCAATTAACATCTGCTTGTTGCATTTAGTATGTTTCATTCCTTTTATTTTCAGTGAGCATCTGTTTGCTTGCATGTTGCATTTTGCTCAAGTTTGTTTATTATTCAATTACCTTTGTTAATAAAGGCTATGCCCCTTGACCCTTCTACCAATGATAGGATCAAGTAGTCGGTTACTTAACCAGGCAAGGGGCTAAGCCTAAACAGATACTTAACCTGTTTGTTCAAGTCATATACAGGACACAATGCATTGATAGAGTTGGAATTCGAATAGAGGACAGCCAGAAACCTGTTTCTGTGAGTAAAAGGCGTCTAGGATACCTGACGCGTTTCAAAGTTGAATGGCGTCTGCTCGACACAACGCGTTTTAGCTTTTATATGATTTTCCCGAAATTCCATGTTTTGATGCTTTAAATTGAATATTTGTTTGGAATTACTAATAATTTTGATTGCATAAAATTCAAGAAAGCCTGAGCAAAGCTGGAAACGTCAAGAAAATCCCATTGTGGAATTCAAGAAGTCCCGACCGTGGCTAAAAAGACGGTTATTTCTACCCTTGTATTATTTCATGTAAATCATTCGCATTATTATATGTTAAATATTTATTAGACTATATCAAGGACCTTGTGGTTTTGATGAAACTGGAATTTGAGTTCCCCTTCAACAAAAACAGTGATAATTCCAGAGAATTCTTAATCGCACGGATAGGCCGTTGGATTGTTAATTAGTGAGGACGATGGTTCCACTTTTGTGAAACAGTGCGTGGATAAACGAGCTTCGGCTTAGCACTGAATTACAAGAATTGGTATCTTGACTCATTAATGACAATTTAACAATATTATCCTTGATTAATTTATATTTTATTTGACTTTATATTTTTCTTTTAGCCCAGCATGCATCATGTAGGACTTTGAAATCATTGTAATAAGAATTAATTATTGATTAAGTTTCAGACCATTAATCAAAATAATCTCAACATGATATGAAATATTCCATTCTGAATTGAGTATCTTGATTATCTTTGAGGTTCGCTTGAAGATATCCTTGGAATTCTATCCTTGATTGGATTCTTTATCCAATATTCTTGTTTTCTTTTAAGATCCATCATGGCTGTAGCACGTCCACATTGGCTGGCAAACGCTCCCCATGATGAAACCTACAGTGTCTACGACCTGGGGTACTTCCCACTCCGAGGAGGTTGATCAACTTCATTTTATTTCCTTGTCTACCTCATCCAGACAGGATTGATTCCATTGATTTCATTGAGCTATCTTCATTGATAATTTTGAGAAAAATTCCAGTCATGTGATGTTAAGAGCGTGTCTCATCACACCTTGGCATCACCTTTTCAGTACATTCCATTTCATTTCACTCCCTTGCAAAGACAATGCCGAGGTGAGGCAGCTGTAGACACGCTAATTTTAACGTCATTTCGAGTAAATTTCATATCATACAATAATGCCTCAGAATGGTTTGATAATTAATCATTAATTAATTTTTATTAATCTTTTTAAGTGTCGGATTTAACATATGTGTTTAAGTTAATCAATTGAATTGATTTTAATTCAAATTTGAGTTAAAATATGAAGAATTCTAAAACGCGTCAACCCATGTGGACGCCATTTAGACTTTATTCCTGTTTTAACGATTAAATTTGAATTTTAATTAATTGATTAATTAACTGAAAGGCGTCTTGAAATGTCGACGCGTTTTAGGTTTCCTAAGTGGTTTTAACTTCTCCTCCGGATGTTTATCCTTATCTTAATTAGTCTAAAAGACGTCTACACAGGTGGACGCGTTTTGCCTAATAAAGATAAAGATAAGTTTTCCCGGATGTTTATCCTTATCTTAATTAATCTGAAAGGCGTCAGTCAAGGTGGACGCGTTTTAGATAATTACAGATAAAGATGAATTAATCAGTAATTATCTTTCGGTTAAGATGGATAAATTCGGAGTTTTCAAATGTTAATCGCGAACGCAAGAAATGCCTATAAATACCCTGCATATTGAAGAGAAGAAAAAAAAAGAGAGAACATAATTAAGTTGAGTTGAGCCATAGCGTTATAGCGATTTGAAGATCGAAGCAACAACGTCGTAACGCCGGAGCGCTGCCATTTCCAGAAGTCGGCATCCTTTCAAGATCTTCATCCTTCCAAGGCTTCAACCAACTGGGCATAAGTTTTTCATTACTGCATTTATTTTCATCTTCATTAATTTCATTTTTCATTCACTTCATGCAAACACACACCACAGCATAATCTTTCAAAAACCTACTTGATTTAAGGGGTTTCAAAGCCATTAAAACAAGTGAGTTTGCTGTTTAAATATGCTTAAAATCATGATTAGTTCAGATACTACTTCTATTTAAATTCTCATCATAGTTCTTCGTTTTTCTTTTTCTGTCTCTGCTGCACTCAACAACAACAACAAGAGATCAAAAAGGGGAAATCAAGCACAACTTCTGGACGATCCTCAACCTCAAACTCAACAGCAAGAACAAAAGAACAAAGAAAGGGCTCTCTTTCTTCAGCCGGCTGATGAAGGGGAACCAAGGACTCAATCTTCCGCATTTTGAAAGGTAGGCGATTATACTCTCTCTTTTGAAACTTTTAAGTTAAAAGTTTCTGGCGATCACTGCACTTTAGTTGCTATTTTTAATAGGTTAGTTTACACCTAAACAACATAGATATTTCATGTTAATCACACGGTCATTCTAAGCACCTACAAGTGGCGGTACACTGGTTCTAGCTAGTCCTAGTTTGGCTCACTGCCTCACCCTACAGTGCCCCGGAACACTGAGGGGGTGGACAGGTGTGAGCAGTGGTAGTAGTGTTGGGAGGCGACGTTTGACTTCGGTCGACAGTGTGGTTCAGTCGCTTTGTGGACTTTGGCTGTGAGACGTGACTCTGTGTTGGGTTCTTCGGGTTGCTTAGAACTGTTCTTGCTACACTGCTTATCGTACGTTTCTTATAAGATTTAGGTGCTGTGTTTACTGCTTTATTTAATTGCCATATATCTGTGTTGTTACACTTGTGGGTGTGTGAGTGGGAGGCAGGGGATCGGATGATCCCTACTGAGCCCAATTCTGGTGTGGCTCACTCCTTGCGGTTTCAGGTGTGGACTTCGCTGCGTGTGGTGCCTTCTTGGTGTGCGGACCAGCAGCTGTCTCTGTTCCGGGGTATGCCCCGATGTTGTTGTACTTTCTTTCTGCCTGTACTTATTTAATTTGTTGGACATGTAATTATTGTTGGACTGTATACGGTCATTGTTATTTTCCTTCCTGCGCACTTGCTTACCTTTGTAGTCCGTGTGATTGTTATATTTTGCCTTGTTTAGCACTTACTCCTCCAGATGTGTTGTGTGAGATCCGGGTGTGAACCCGTAGTTAATGGGCCGACATCCATTTAGTGATCGGGTCTCCGGTCATAGGATGGCAGGTCGTTACAAAAGGAAAAGCAAATACATCAAGTATTGGATGATAAGAGAAGATCTTTTCAAGGTCAGATTTCCTGAAGCTCTTTTATATAAGTTTTCCACAATTCCCGATTCGCTTCATGAGGAAGTTTCACACAACGGGTGAATCTGATGTTCCACAAAGTCGCAATAAGCTCAGTCGCCTCGAAATCTTCGTCATTTCTCAAGGCCTGCTTCTTGATTGGAGAGAGATTGGATATTTTAGGGAACTCATAGCGAGGCATGCCCAGTTGAGGATGACAGTGATGTGGATTGTATGAGATGAACTCGGTCACCCCGATTAGTCGGAGCTCTGTGCCAACACCACGGCGCACTCGAACTGCCTTTTCTATGAGAGCGAGTGGCGTAGATTCGAATCCAGTCTTGAGGTTGGGCACTCGATTGGTCATATTGTATTTAAACTTCATTACATTTGAGATATGGAAGATAGGGCTGTACTGATATATCTGAGATATCCTTGGGACATCTTCTTCATTGTAGTTGAACTTGAAGTAGAACTCTATCCATAGAGCTAAGAGAAGCATGCTACCATAAGGAGGTTGACCAGTAGAAGCCGCAGAGAGCCCACTGTAGAGATAGGCTAGAACTGTTGTGCTGATCTGTTTCCCTTCGAAAATCCCATTAATTGTACTGATCTGATCATTTTCTAGAACATTATCTTAGGCGAAAAATAGTAGAGCTCCAGCCAAGCATGTGGTGAACGCCTTCATCACATTCTCTGTATCTTCATCCTTGGGGTCTTCTATCTTCTTCAGAATCCATTCGTCTAATTTAGCAAGATTGATTCCCTTCTTAATAAGATAGCCTTGAACTTCTTTTGAACCATTCATGATCTTCTCTAACAATTTTTGACCTGTCATCTTTTCCCTCATGAGCATCATATCACTCAAATCAAGTTCATCATTGTTGACCTTCAGCTTAGGAAGACCGAATAGGAGTTCGGCTTCTTCTAGGAGGATAGTGGCTTCGAACGTGGCGAAAAGAAAGGTATGAGTTTGAGGATACCATAATTCGATGAAAGCTTCCATCGCAGCCCAATCCATACTTGTGCTTTTGTAATGTTTTGCATGAATAACCAACCCTTGAATATGCCACTTGGATATATAAGAGTGCATGAAGAGATTGATCTTGTTTACAAACTTTTTGATCCATGGAAGTGAAGAGAATCTTCTTGGACAAGGGAAGAAAGGATATCCCTAGATAAAGAAAAGAAATTGGAATGCTAACCCTAGCCGCCCCATCCTCTCTTCCTCTCTCTCTTTAGCGCCCCAGGTCGGTTCTGATCTCCAGGTCTGCTCCGCTGCTTCCCCGACTCCCGTCCGACTGAGAATCATCCGCGGGTTGCGGCGATCATTGTGGCAAACGACGAAGGTTTCGTGGGCTGCGAAGAACGAACAACCGTGAGGATATCCGTCGCGAGGAGGATTGCGTGCACTGCGCTAGTGGCCGGGCGCTTCCGCGGCTTGCGGTGTCACACTGACGGAACCGATCGGTCGCAGATTCAAATCCGCGCACAATAAGAACCGATTATTTGACAATCCGATTTTAGTATTTTTGAAATGGGAAATAGATCGTCAATTTTTCATTTAATTCCGCTGCCTTAACGATCTGGAGAAACGCCGAGATCCCAACATTAATCCCTTTAGAGATCGGGAGCCCCTCGCTGCGAGTGGAAGTCGCAGAAATAGAAAGCCACCAGCAGCTAAGGGAGAATCTCGATATGTTGCCAGAAGTCCAAGAAAGTGCTAGGATCTAAATGATGGAATACCAACGAAGGATGGCCAAATATTACAATTTAAAGTCAGAGATAAGCAGTTCTTCCAGGGAGATTTGGTCCTACAGAGAACAGGAGCCTCAGCACCACAGTTAGCTGCGGGCAAACTGGCCCCCAATTGGGAAGGACCATACCGGGTCTCAGAAGTCCTCAGAAAGGGCTCCTATAGGCTCTCCACACTCGATAGAAGAGATGTACCTCGCACTTGGAACACTGATAACGTACGGGCCTATTATTATTAACCACGCATCCTTCTGTATTTAATGGCTAAGGAATAAAACATCTTATCTCCCGAGTTCCCGACTAGGCCATCTCGTTCCCTGAATGCTCACACTCGGGAAGGGCACAATAAGTTATTTCGTTCCCCGAGTGTTCACACTCGGGAATGGCACAATAAGCCATCTCGTTCCTCGAGTACTCACACTCGGGAAGGGTACAATAAGCCATCACTTGGGAAGGGCATACTAAGCCATATCATTCCCCGAGTGCTCACGTTCGGAAAGGGCATACTAAGCCGTTTCATTCCCCGAGTGCTCACACTTGAAAAAGGGACGGTCCAAGTAATTTTATCCCTTCGGGTCCTTACACCCTGGAAGGGCTCTCAAGCCATAGCGAAAGCAAGATCATTCAAAGACATGCGATAGTCCACATCAAGTTTTAAAAAAAGCAACGGATAGTTTTCTTTCAGTCAAAGAAGCAAATATACAGGTTCCACAGAAGTCAAGAGAAAACTTGGCATCAGCGCCGACCTCCGTGCCGACCCCCTCTCCTACCGCGATGACCCCTTCCTCTGACAGGGAGCAGCACCTTAACAGGAGCTGGCGTTTCGACAGGGTCACCCAAAGATGGAGCAAGACCGGCCGCATCCAACATATGGTCGGTGTTAACCAAAGCATGGTTCTTACCATGCATATGCCCACGTAGGGGCCAAGAGTTGGTTATAGGAGATGAGTGGGAGTGGTTGAGGGAGTGGTTGTGGGGAGTTACCCACACTTGTGAAGCACCCCTTGGACATAACCATTCCCCCCTTTATTTGAAAGGTTAGAGGAGAGTGATATAAAAGAGGAAGGAGGGCATTACGTGAGAATGCTTCTTGGAAATTCTGCAGAACACTCACTTTTGGGCAGCCCTCTTTCTCCCTCTAGACTCCCCTCCTTTCTACATATTCTCCCTCTCTCTCTAAGTGTTGCTCTCCAAGAGGCTATCACCAAGAGCCTAGGATTTGCAGTGTGGATTTTGGGGAGAAGCCCGTCACGTGGTTCTCATCCTCGTCCTCACGGAGCCGTCGCCGTCCATCTACGAACGTCGCCGTTAAGGTACGTTTTCCGTTACGATCCATCTCCGTGCATGCTTCCGCTTGTTCATTTGATGCATGGAGATATTATGTGTTTTATCAACAGTCGGAAATGAAGACGCTGACATCATGAGGAACATCCGCGTGGAGGTTCGCCACCAGCTGGTTCCCTTCATCAGAGAGCCCTTGGTAGAAGCCTTCAAAAAGGGGAAAGGTGACAAAGTCCTCCGAGTCGTGCGGAACGGCCACTCCTCTCCGGCCGGATAGTCGACCCAAAAGAAAGCTTCCTTCCACCCCTGTGGAGGGAAGTCGGAAGGCACATAGAGGGGACCTTGGTCGCCGCGACAAACAAACTGAAGGGAGCCGCACGCGCCAGGGATCACACAATGGCGGACATTAAAGACGTGACAAAAGACATTAGGTAGGGCCTCGGTATGATCGTTGAGATACATCAAAACGTTAAAAGCAATGGCCACACGCCAGGAGTTTGGGAGGATCTATGCGGGGGCCACTACAAAGAACAAGAGCCACGACGAAGGGAGAGATCGGTAACTGAAAGCCAGCTTCGAACGTAGCCTCCGTGGCCGTGAAGGAGCCAAGACTATCTGAGTAAAGGCGGTCGTCGACAGAAGGCAAATGCAACCCAAATGCAGCAGGAATTCGGAACCTACCCCGGATCCGATCGAGCGAGCCAGCGTCGATCGTGGAGGCCCTAAGAGAGGACCGATCCGCTAACACCCCTCGGGCATACCCTAATGCCATGGCAGCTGAACAACAGGAGAGGAAGATTACTCAGGTTCTTATGGCTCAGCCCCTTCCCATGCTATCCTTTTTATAGACATGAAATGGGGTACCCTTGCCAGGAACTGTCCGACAATAAAGACAAGAAAGTTGTAATCGATCTTAACTGACTCCAAAAAAGGAAAGAGTCAAAGGTACCCTGTAAGGATTGAAGTTTTGGATCCGGTTATCGGGTCAGTTTCGGTGTCAGACCCCTTGGTTTGGGTCCTTGTGGGGCTAAGGCATGGGTTCTTTTTCGCGTTGAGCTTGCTCGACGCGGTTCAAACGGCGTCCGGTTAGCGGGACGTGTTTTAGAATGTGCCACGTGGGCTGGTTTTGGGCCACAAGAGTACGTGTAACGACCCGCCACCCTATAATCGAGGATCCGATTACTAAATGGGTACCGAATCATTAAATTTGGAGCCAAGCTAGGATCTCGGTAAGTCTGGGAAATAAATGATAAACTAAGCTAAACATTCACATTGCATAGAATTGTAAATGAAATGCAGAAATTAAAAATTATTATAATTTGACTCGACTCAGCAAATAATTACATACTCCAACTGAAAAAAAAATAATTAAGCGTACAGGCCATAAAAGGAAATAACAACTACATTGAGGCATACTCCGGAACAGCGGCTGCTGGCGCGCAACCCAAAGCAGCACTTTCCTCACTACGCCTGCCAGGAACCCTCACCTGAAAACTACAGGGGGTGAGTCTCATCGAAAAAGACTCAGTAGGGATTCTTCGATCCCCCACCACCCACTCACACACCCACAAGTGCAACAACACAAATATTGTAACGACCCGCCATCCTATGACCGGAGACCCGATCACTAAATGGATGTCGGCCCATTAACTACGGGTTCACACCCAGATCTCATACAACACATCTGGAGGAGTAAGTGCTAAACAAGGCTAAATATAACAATCACACGGACTACAAAGGTAAGCAAGTGCGCAGGAAGGAAAATAACAATGTTCGTATACAGTCCAACAATAATTACATGTCCAACAATAATTACATAAGTACAGGCAGAAAGAAAGTACAACAACATCGGGGCATACCCCGGAACAGAGACAGCTGCTGGTCCGCACACCAAGAAGGCACCACACGCCTCCACACGCCGCGAAGTCCACACCTGAAACCGCAGGGAGTGAGCCACACCAGAATTGGGCTTAGTAGGGATCATCCGATCCCCTGCCTCCCACTCACACACCCACAAGTGTAACAACACAGATATATGGCAATTAAGTAAAGCAGTAAACACAGCACCTAAATCTGATAAGAATCGTACGATAAGCAGTGTAGCAAGAACAGTTTTAAGCAACCCGAAGAACCCAACACAGAGTCACGTCTCACAGCCAAAGTCCACAAAGCGACTGAACCACACTGTCGACCGAAGTCAAACGTCGCCTCCCAACACTACCACCACTGCTCACGCCTGTCCACCCCTACAGTGTTCCGGGGCACTGTAGGGTGAGGCAGTGAGCCAAACTAGGACTAGCTGGAACCAGTGTACCGCCACTGTCAGCTACGTGTGCACACAAGCAGTCTAGACTACTGTCCTACCCACCGGATTGCCTCCACGCTAGGCCTCAGCGCTTCAGGAGGGCCCTGGGGACCGGCGAACCCCCGTCAAGCCGAAGCTACAGGAACTACCCACAACCCTAACCTCCCGGGCTGCGTCAGGCCGAAGGGCTAAGGGTACCACTCGTAACCTTGATCAAAGGTCACATCAGGCCCAGTGGCTAAAAGGGTAAAACAACTCCACAACCAGCTCCATAGCAAGAAACGCGCCGGAAGCTGCCACGACAAACAGGGAAACCCGACCCGCTGAGGCCAAGCAGCAACCCCTCGGATAGCGCACCAGCTACTCCGGCCCGACGGGCTCAAGGTGGTTCTGCTTCCCTCAGCCAAAGGTAAACCACAACATGTACCCCTTCTCCCACCGGTACGGCACAATGCCTCACAGACACCATGACCTGTCCCCATCGGTCCATGGTGACAAACGTAAACCACAGTTATTCCGATCCACAGTTGTAGAAGCACACACACACACATAACATGATGTAATTCCACTCACACAGAAGTCCTCAATCTCAGTGTACAACGTAAACCATGCATTTGAACCGCTCAACAGTGAAACACATGTTAAAAACCAGCACTTAGACAGTTCTGTCTTGAATCGCGTCGACCGAGGTCGACGCCATTCAAGCCCCTCAGACAGGTTCATTTTAAAAGTCAGATTATTCCTTGAAACGCGTCGTCATAGGGAGTCGCCCTTTAAAACGCGTCCACGTCCACAGACGCCATTCACACTGAAATCCCAGATTTACATACCCTCACTCGGGGTGATTTCCTGCCTAAATGGCGTCATGATGGCCCGACGTCCTTTAGAAAAGGCATCGTCCATCCATGACGTCATTTAGCGCCAGAACCCCTATTTCGTGAAACCTCGAACAGGGAGGTTTCTGCCCTAAAAGGCGTCGTACTGCCCTGACGTCCTTCTAAAAGGCGTCGACCAGGCACGACGCCGTTTAGCGCCAGAAACCTGGTTCCCTGGTTCGAACCGAGGGTTCCTCCCTTAACCCCAAACACCCCGAAAAAGCCCTGAAACAAGAAGGGGAGGAAGAGGAACTCAACCATCACACGCATGCTACGAATCCACGATCACAAACACAACCATTCCCACAAGAAAACCCCCTAAACATGCTCAATCTAGCCCAAACACATCATGTCACGCCAAGGAAAACACGAGTAACACATGTAAGGTTCGTCCCCCTACCGGTTCTTGAACTCCTCCAAGCTCCTCGCCGCCGACCCGCCGCACCGCAGACCGCTGCCGATACCCTCGAGGACGCCGCCACTCCGTCGGGACGTCGGCCGCCGTCCGGAGAAGGGAACGCCGCGAAGGAGGTAGTGGAGGTAGAGGTGAGAGGTAAGGAGGCTATGGAGTGATGGAAGAGGAAGAAGAGGAAGGGAAGGGAGGAAGGAGGGCGGAGGGAGCGGAGAGGGCGAAGAGAGAGAGTGTGAAGACGAAAATGAGGGAAAGAAGGGGAGGGTCGCGGGGTCAATCAGAATCTAGGTAAAACGCGTCGATCGAGGCAAACGCCAATCAGTCTGACAGGACGGCCGTACTGACAGCGCTCTGAAACGCGTCGCTCACCGCGGACGCCGTTCAGACGACAAGACAGGCCGTACTGACAACACTCTGGCGCCGTACCCTGACATTGCAGATGTCGCAGTCTGAATCGCGTCGACCGAAGTGGACGCCGTTCAGACAAAAGTGACAGGGGCCGTACTCTCGCGGCCCGAAACCCGCCGACGTGGCGCAACAGCAAGCAGACCTAAATGGCGTCCACACACCCTGACGCCTTTTGAAAGGCGTCGAGCAGTGCAGACGTCATTCAGTCTGAATTCTCAAGACCCCTCCAGGGTCCAAACCAGGGGATCCGGCCCGAATACAGAACCCGAAATCTCAGTCCTTACAAATATAGATAATTTAAATACGTAAAGCAATAAGCAAAATTCTCAAATTTCGATATAAAATGCATGCATTCAAAATGTAACATGCACAACTCTGGAACCATTCCGACAAGGAGCCTACAACCAACGTCTTGGCTAAATACGCAAACAACACAACCGAACGTGGCAAACACCGACCTGGTGAGACCAAACAGCAACCCTTGGATAGCGCGCTGGCTACTCCGGCCTGACAGGCTACAGATGGTTCTGCTTCCCCCAGCACGAGTGACCCTCTCTCTAGGCGTCACCCCACCACTCCCACACCGGAGCCGTGTCACTCCCACACCGACACGGAGTGCATAAGCGCTAACAACGGTCACTCTAGGCCTACGATCGCACAAAACGCAACACGATATGATCCAATCACATAGAATTCATCGTCTACGAGTATGATTTCAAGCATGCAATTAACCAAACTATGTATCAATGTAAACACAGGTTAATTTCAAGAATTAATAAGATTATGTCTTGAATCGCGTCACCCAAGGCCGACGTCATTTAAGTCTCCTAAGTTGGTTCATGTGAAAACTAGCCTCGGAAGATGGCCCAAAACGCGTCGTTCAAGTTGGTCGCCATTTAAATGGCGTCGCTGTCCCTAAACGCCATTCAGTCCAGAGACACCGTAGGTGGAAGCCGCCTTTTTTAAAGGCGTCGCTATCCCCCGACGCCATTTAACGCTCACAGATAGGTTCTCCTCCGGCCTCCTCCGAGTTCCAAAACGAGATTTCTCCTCCAAATTCGCACAAAACACCATAAAAATAGAGAGGGAGGAGGAGAAACTAAGTACCCATTAAAAACCCACAATTTCTCATTACATGCAATTAGTATTTTCACCCCAAAAATTCCCTAAACATGCTCCAAAGCGGGATAAAACATGGTTTTTAAACAAAACGTCGCGAGGATCGTCACCCTACCGGTTACTCGAACTCTTCCGAGCTCCAAGCTGCCGAGCCGCCACGCCACACACCACCGCCGGTACCGCCGTGGACGCCGTTACTCCACCGGAACGTCGGCCGCCGTCCGGAGAGAAATGCGCCGCGGAGAAAGTGGTGGGGGTACTGGAGGAAGTTAGGAGGTTGAGGGAGTAGAGGGAGAAGAAGAATGGGGAGAGGAAAGGAAGGAGAAGGGGAAAGGAGGCGCCGGAGGCCGGAGAGAAGAGAGGAGAGAGATAAGAGAGGAGAGAATAAGGGAAAGGAGGAAGGGTCTGCGGGGTCAAATTGAAACTAGGTAAAACACGTCGTCCAAGCCCGACGTCATTCAGACGACAAGTTCGGACCGTACACTGACATGCCAGGGCCGTACTCTGAATGGCGTCGACCATGCAAGACGCCATTCAGACGATAAGACCGGGGCCGTTGTAACGACCCGCCACCCTATAATCGGGGATCCGATTACGAAATGGGTACCGAATCATTAAATTTGAGCCAAAGCAGGATCTAGATAAGTCTGGAAAATAAATAATAAACTAAGCTAAACATTCACATCGCATTGAATTGAAAAAGAAGTGCAAGAATTAAAAGTTATTACAATGCGACTCGACACAGCAAATAATTACATACTCCAACTAAAAAGAAATAATTAAGCGTACAGGCCAGAAATAAAATAACAACTACGTCGGGGCATACCCCGGAACAACGGCTGCTGGCGCGCAACCCTGTTAGTATTAGATGGTCTCAAAGCCAATCCGATACTATGTACTTATTCAGATTATTAATAAATGACAATAATTCATTGTGTGTAATTAATTCGATCTGTGTTTATCGTATCACGATGAAGTCCATGAACATGTGCAATAATCTTCGGATTATGATGAGATCATAATTACAAGACCGAAGACCTATAAACACATGTTCTTAATTGTTCCTAGTCATAGGATGTTTGAGATAGGACATCAAACATCCGGATAGGCTAGTACAGGTTACTTCAGCTCATATGATGAGGGTGACTGATCCCATAAGTCACTTGTGTGGAGACATTATGCTATACCTATACGTGCTCATTGGTGAATGAGTTCACTGAACTGATCCGACTATGAATCGTTGGATGGTAATCACCTCACTGTTAACCAGCTTGATTCATTTGTCACGGTTGCGTGGATGATCATTGGACCTGAGACTCCAAAGATATCTTGTTGGTAAGTTTCTGAGCTTTCACCTTGACGAACGAATCCCTAACCATGGGTTATCAATAAGTTAAGCGATCGGGTTCAAGGAAATGCCCTCGAAGGTAATTGTGTGTTCAATACGGGATCATCCGCTCTCGGTAGTTTAAGAGAGAATGTTCCGGGAATGATGCGCTTAAAGTCCCTGGCCAGGGCGGACTCTGTAATCGATAAGGAGTTATCGGATTCAGATTAGCGGCATCTGATTCAAGTGAATCGACCAAATAGGGTTTAACAGTAAACCATGCCCTAGGTCGATTCGGGAACATTGCACGGATGAAGGATTATATCCACGCGCTAACCGATGACAGAAAGGTTCCAATAGAGGGTTGCGATAACCCCAGTGCCATCCAGGATCACACGATGTTGCTTGGCATCCAACGTGATCGGCAGTCCGTCCGAATTTATTGTGGGACATCAAATTTGGCTGATTAATTGAATATAAGGATATTAATTAATTCAGTGGGTCAGTAAAGGGTTACTGGACTTAATGGGCTATTAACTGGACTGGTATTTGGGCCTAGAGGGTCACACGCAAATGGTTTTCAAGTCGATGGATAATCCAACAGGATTTCGGATAAGTCTGGGTTTTTATGAAAAACCGCAAACTGACTTATTATAAAAGAATGGATTCTACGTCTGGGCCAGCAACCCTGACCTAGCCGTCATTCGTTCTTTCTCCCTTTCTCTCTCTTCTGGGCGTGCGGTTCCCAACTGCTCCACCTTCCGTTCGACGGGGATTCCGAATCCGCATGTCGCGGCGGATTACGCGCAGCCAGACGGGATCTACGAACGCCGCAGCGAGCGAGGAAGCGAGGACGATCCATCGCGACGAGAACCGCGTGGATACCGCTAGAGGTCGGGCATCTGAGCGACTTGCGGCATCGCTCCGACGGAACCGGAAAACGGACGCGGATTCAAATCCGCGCAAGGTAAATTCGATTTACACCGGTTTTATTTTAACGATCGAAACGGGACAGATCCGATCCCGAATATTTTGTTCTGCTGCGTTTTAGGATCGGATCCCGACACAGCGATCCCAACAGTGGTATCAGAGCCAGGTTCCACTGTGTTTTCGCCGTTTTGGTCTCTAAAAATTGTGGTTTTAGAATTTAAATCCATGCTAGTAATTATTTTCTTGAAAGATTTGGGTTCATGAGATGTTCACAGCGATGAGATCGCGATTTAAATTTGAAGAAAATATTTTTTGGGGTTATTTCGTCGTGTTTTTCGTTGGACGAAGAACACCTTGTTCTTGGCATTTTTGAAGGGATCTAAAGAATGTTTCCTTGAGATCCAAGATCCTACAATCCTTGGCAATAGGTTGTTGTCGATATTTTGGAGATTTTTGGATCATCGGCCACGTTTGTCTTCTTTGTTTTGGGTTTTTGAAACCTGAAATTTTGGGGAACAGAAGGGGGTAAAAATCGGATTTTGATCTCCCTGAGGCCACCGTCGGTGGGCCAGACGTCGCCGGCGAGCTCGCCGCTACCGACGGTCGACGTCCGGTGGCCGGCCATCGCCGGACCGGCACCGGAGAAGAACCCCAAAGGGGCTACGGTGCCGTCGGGTTCCCTGCATAGCAGGGAACCCTCGGGCTACCCGGCCGGGCGGCTAGGGTTTCCCTAGCCGCCGACCGGGCCGGCCCGACTGGACCCTGGCCCGGGCCAGGGGTCCGAACCAGGGCCAGCTAGGGGCCGGACTAGGCCAGCGGGCCTGGGTCCGGGCCCCTGGCTGAGCCCTGGCTCGAGCCACGGGCTCAGCAGGGCTGAGCCCTTTAAGGGCCCTAATTGAATTTTTTTATTATTTTATTTAATTAATCAATAAATTGAGTTAATAATTAATTGTAAAATATGATTTTACTGTTTGTTATTAAATTCAATTTTCTGATTGGGTCCTAATTAAGGTTTATTTTGTTAATTAATTAACAAAAGTTGTTAATTTAATTAATTCTAAATGTTAGACTAAATCTTATGTAATCTAATTGTTAGATTAACTCCAAACTATTTGAATTGTTCAAATTGAGCATGGAATATTTCTAAAGCCATTATTTTTGGGTTTTGTGCATATTTGATGTGTTATTAATTGCTTGTTTAAATTCGATTTAAGTTAAGCATGCATGAATTAATTTTTCGAAAATTCTAAATCCAATTTTTGATTGGTCCCTGGTTTTATGAAACCTGAAATTATTATTATTTTTCAAAATTTTATTTAGCCATTTGATGTGCAGTTCATGTGTGGTTTGTTTAACTAAAACACATGGTGGTCATGGACGAGCATTAACTGTAGATGTGGAATGTGATTGTGTGGTTTATTGTTTATTAATAAATAGAGGTCTGCGAACCTCTCCCTCTCATATTCCATTGTACTTCTACCTTCCTCCTTGATGTAATCGCCATAAGGCTTCCTCATTTAAATTATCATGTAATTGAGAATTATGATGTAATTTGATCGAGGCGGCTCCGCGCAGAGCGAGGATGATCCACAACTACCGACCAGATGAAAATGAAGGAGTTCATTGAATCCATGGGTTTGCAGACTCATGATATAAGTTGTTATATTGTGCATGTGTGTGTGTTTGACTGTCTGGCTCAAGTCAAACCATAGTGCCGTCCATGACCACACTAATGATATGTATGTGATGCGTGTGCTTTATATTTACTAGGTTATTAGTATTTATAATATATTCGATATATTTAATACTATCACCTAGGATGAGACCAAACTAAATAAGTAAAACCTTCGTAACAAACTCTAAGCCGTAGCGCGAGTCATTGAGAATGTACCGCGTGACTCTCCATCAATATGATTAATAGAACTTAATTCGGTGGTGGCAGATACTATGTGTTTACCCGAGGTTTGCCATTAATTGATGAGAGAACTGTTGATCATGGCATTAGATGCCTTTGAATAAGAGTAGAGGAACGATATAGTTATCCACGTGTTTACCCGGAAACTATATTTCTACTTTACTCTGTCACGTATTGATGGTAAAGCTTAGACCGGGGATAATGGTCTACTGTGCTTACCCGGGACCATTAAACTTGGGAGCCGAAATATGATCGGATATTGAAATGAGTTGCAATTATCATGAGATGATTACTCTGAGATAGCGGTATGATACTACGTGTTTATCCGAGGTCATACTGTGATGCTTGGAGATTCTGATCCCCACTAGGAGACAGTCGGCGTCTCCCGTTCTGTATATCTGAAGGTTATACAGTCCGTCGAAAATTAGTGGGAGTAAAACTAGATAATAAAAGACCATATCTTGTTTTAGTTAATCTGAATATCTGCTAAATATTAATTGATTATCTCCTGTAGGCAAGAATGTCGCACCATAATCCGTTGCGAGGCATACTTGATGCCAACCGTTTGACAGGCACCAATTACTCAGACTGGCTCAGAAACCTGAAGATAGTCCTCAGGTATGAGCAGATTGCCTACGTCTTGAATAATGAACCTCCTGCTGAACCAGCATTGGATGCTCCAGAGGAGGAAATGATAGCGTATGAAAAATGGAAGGAAGATTCCACTATGGCCCAATGCTACATGTTAGCCTCTATGAGCAATGAGTTGCAGAGGCAACATGAAGAGATGGATGCTAGATCCATCATGCTCCATTTGAAGGAGTTGTTTGGTGAGCAGAGCAGAATTGAACGATATGAGATATCGAAGAATCTGTTCAAGGCTCAGATGGCAGAGGGAATTTCAGCACAGAATCACGTGCTGAAGATGATTGAGTGGGTAGAGAGGCTGGATGCTCTTGGGATTACACTTCCCAAGGAGATGCACACAGACCTCGTGTTGTCTTCACTTCCACCGTCATATGCTCAGTTCATCGTTAATTTTAACATGAACAAGATCCAGGCCACCTTAGTTGAACTGTTGAACATGTTAAAAACTGGTGAGGGGAACCTTGTGAAGGATAAACCCCAAGTCCTAATGGTTGGTAAGACCAACAGAAAAAGACTTGCAGTCCAAGCTTTTCGAAAGAATAAGAACAAGGTTCAGAGAAAGGCAAAGGTTACCAAAAAAGATAAAGGTAAAAGTGCTGAGAAAGGTGATTGCTTCTACTGTCACCAGAAAGGGCATTGGAAGAGGAATTGCAAAGAATACCTCAAGGACAAGGCTCAAGGAACTGTGAAGCAGCAGGACGCTTCAGATACCTATATGATAGATGTAAACTTGTCAATTAGAGATTGTACATCATGGGTATTAGATACTAGATGTGTATCTCATATCTGCAATTCTGTGCAGGCACTGACAAGAAGGCGTAAGCTGAGGACCGGCGAGGTGGAGCTGAGGCTAGGTAACGGCGCAAGAGTGGCGGTGATCGCTGTGGGGACAGTGAAGCTCAAGCTACCATCCGGAGACACATTTTTATTAGATGAATGTTATTATGTACCTAGCATAATAAGGAACATCATTTCTATTTCATGTTTAGATAGAATTAGATACAATTTAAATTTTGAGAACAATAGTTGTTCAATTTATTTCGGAAATAAATTAATAGCTTCTGCTATTTTGTCCAATGGATTGTATCTATTGAATGTGTCTCATGATAATTTACATATCGGTTCTTCAATTAAAAGAAGTAAGTATGAAATGAACAAAGCCTACTTGTGGCATTGTAGGCTTGGACACATTGGTGAAAACAGACTCCAAAGGATGCATAAAGATGGATATTTAGATCCATTTGATTATGAATCATATGCAACCTGTGAGTCATGTTTAATGGGTAAAATGGCTAAGTCTCCATTTAGTGAAACTGGAGAACGAGCCAAAGACATATTAGAACTCATACATTAAGATGTATGTGGTCCTATGTCAACCCAAGTCATTTGTGGTTTCTCATACTTCATTACATTCACTGATGATTACTCAAGGTTTGGATATGTATACTTATTGAAGTATAAATCTGAAGCCTTTGAGAAATTCAGAGAATTTAAGAATGAAGTAGAAAAACAAATAGGAAAGAGTATAAAAACCTTCCAATATGATCGAGGTGGTGAATACTTGAGTACAGAGTTCATTAAATACTTAAAGGATAATAGTATCCTTTCTCAGCTTACACCTCCTTATACACCTTAGATGAATGGTGTATCAGAAAGGAGAAATCGCACATTAATGGAAATTGTGGGATCCATGATGAGCATGTCCAAATTACCAGTGTCCTTATGGGGATATGCACTTAGCTCGGTTATGTATATCCTGAACAAGGTACCCAGCAAATCTGTTGAAACCACTCCATATGAGATATGGAATGGAAGGAAACCAGACCTTAAACATGTTAAAGTCTGGGGGTGTCCTGCTCATGTTAAAAGACATGACGTAGATAAGCTGGAATCCAGAACTGACAAATGCAGATTTGTGGGATATCCAAAGGAAACTTATGGATATTACTTTTATCATCCTGGCAAACAAAAGGTGTTTGTGGCCAGGAAAGCTGTCTTTCTGGAAAAAGATTATATTCTCCAGAAGGACAGTGGGAGTAAAGTAATTCTGGAAGAAATTCCAGACCCACAAACTGGCAATGGTTCATCAGATGAACTGTCAGTTTCTGAACCTGTTCAAAATGATACACAGGAACCTCGTAGGTCTGAAAGAGTACCTAAACCACCAGAAAGATATGTGGGACATATTAATTGGGATGGTTCAAGGATACTCTATAATGAGGATGATGATCTTAAAACTTACCAGGAGGCCATTGAAAGTCCAAAGGCCGGAAAATGGCGGGAAGCCATGAATTCTGAAATACAGTCCATGTACATCAACCAAGTTTGGAACTTGGTGGATTTACCCGATGGTATCGTACCTATCGGCTGCAAATGGATCTTTAAAAGAAAGATCGGTGCAGATGGACGTATTGAGACTTATAAAGCAAGATTAGTGGCAAAAGGCTATCGTCAAAGACAAGGTGTGGACTATGACGAAACCTTTTCACCCGTTGCTATGATTAAGTCTATCAGAATTCTTCTCGCCATTGCTGCCTACCATGATTATGAGATCTGGCAGATGGATGTGAAGACGACATTCCTCAATAGAAACCTTGAGGAGGAGGTGTATATGATACAACCAGAAGGATTCACATCCAAAGAATCTCCAGACATGGTATGCAAGTTGCAGAGGTCCATTTATGGACTGAAGCAAGCATCCCGAAGCTGGAACATAAGATTTGATGAGGCAATCAAATCTTATAGCTTCATTAAGAATGAAGATGAGCCATGTGTATACAAGAAAAACAGTGGGAGCGCAATCATATTTCTGGTTCTTTACGTTGACGACATCCTACTCATTGGGAATGATGTAGGAATGATGTCATCAGTAAAGATATGGCTGTCAAAGAACTTCTCCATAAAGGATTTAGGAGAAGCATCTTACGTATTGGGAATACGGATCTATAGAGATAGATCAAAGAAGATGCTAGCTTTAACCCAATCCATGTACATAGAAACCATTGTCAAAAGGTTTGACATGGAAAATTCCAAGAGAGGTCTCATACCGATGAGACATGGAATTTCACTCTCTAAAGGTCAGTCTCCCAAGACACCTGAAGAGAGGGCTGTGATGGATAAAGTCCCCTATGCTTCTGCCATAGGGTCCATCATGTATGCCGTGCTATGTACCAAACCTAATGTAGCATATGCTCTAAGTGTTACGAGCAGACATCAGGCAGATCCAGGTGATGAACACTGGAAGGCTGTGAAATGCATCCTTAAGTACTTGAGAAGGACTAAGGATCTATTTCTAGTCTATGGAGGAGGAGACTTAAAGCTGTAAGGATACACTGACTCGAGTTTTCAGTATGATCCTGACGACAACAAGTCAACATCAGGTTTTATTTTCACACTCAACAGGGGAGCAGTGAGCTGGAAAAGTTCCAAGCAGGAAACCACTGCTGATTCAACAACGGAAGCCGAGTATATTGCTACTGCTGAAGCCGCCAAGGAAGCTGTATGGATGAAGAAATTCATCGGCGATCTTGGTGTGGTGGAAAGCATATCTGGTCCCGTCCCGCTGCTGTGTGACAACAATGGGGTGATTGTTTAAGCGAAAGAGCCAAGGTCTCATCAGAAGTCGAAGCACATTCTGCGACGCTTTCATTTGATCAAAGAGATTACAGCTCGAGGAGATGTCATGGTGGAAAGAGTTCCCTCAGCCGACAACATAGCAGATCCACTTACAAATCCTTTGTCTCAAAATGTTTTTGAGCGTCACTTAGAGAATATGGGTATTCTGTATAAAAGTGATTGGCTTTAGTCCAAGTGGGAGATTGTTAGTATTAGATGGTCTCAAAGCCAATCCGATACTATGTACTTATTCATATTATTAATAAATGGCAATAATTCATTGTATGTAATTAATTCGATATGTGTTTATCGTATCACGATGAAGTCCATGAACATGTGCAATAGTCTTCGGATTATGATGAGATCATAATTATGGGACCGAAGACTTATAAACACATGTTCTTAATTGTTCCTAGTCATAGGATGTTTAAGATAGGACATCAAACATCCGGATAGACTAGTATAGGTTACTTCAGCTCATATAATGAGGGTGACAGATCCCATAAGTCACTTGTGTGGAGACACTATGCTGAACTTGTTGGATTTACTCGGGTTTCTCCGGATCGCTCACGCAGCGGAAAATAAAATAATACAGCGATCCGTTTTCCCGTTTCGAAAAACTAAAAACTACGATTATCGGATAATCGATTCTCACTGTGTGCGGATTCGAATCCGCAACCGTTCGGCTCCGTCGGTGTGACACCGCAAGCCGCGCAAGCGCCTGGCCTCTAGCGAAGTCCACGCGATCCTCCCCGCGACGGATATCCTCGCGTTCCTCATTCTTCCCAGCCCACGAAATCTCCGCCGGTCGCCGGAACGCGCAGATGATTTCCCGTCGAACGGGATTCGGAGAAGCGGCGGAGCAGATCTGGATCTGTCTGGACGCCAGAGAGAGAGGGAAACAGAGGAGGGGCAGCTAGGGTTTGCAGTAGCTTGGCCTGCTCAGCCCGTTCGCTATGTTTTATACTAACCGCGTGATTTTTCATAAAAACCCCCAGTTTATATAAAACCCACTTATTTATCCATCGCCTTAAGAATCATTTGCGTGTGACCCTCTAGGCCCAAGTACCAGTCCAGTTAATGGCCCAACAAGCCCAGTGACTCCTCACTAACTTTATTAATCAATTAATAACCCTTTATTAATTTATTAATCAATCGAATTGATGTCGCACATCGAATTCGACCGGGCCTCCGATCACATTGGGTGACAAGCAACACCGCGTGAACCCGGAAGGTATTGGGGTTAAGTAACCTACTCTTGGAACCTTTCCGCCGACAGTTACCGCGTGGATATAATCCTTCATTCGTACAATGTTCTCGAGTCAACTCAGGGTATGGCGAGCTGTCAAACCCTAATCGGTCGACTCACTTGGATTGGATGCCGCTGATGAATATCGGAAAACTCCTTTCCCGATATTATCGTTCACTCTGGCCAGGGACTTCCGCACATCCTTCCTAGAGCATTCTCTCTCTAAGTACCGAGAGCGAATGATTCCTTATTGACACACAATTCCCTTCGACGGTATTCCGTTGTACCCAATCTTTGGCGTATTAGAATCCCGTGGCTAGAGATTCGTAAACCAAGGTCAAAGTACAGAAGTCCACCGACAAGGTGCCCTTGGTGTCTCAGGTCCGAGGACCATCCACGCAACTGCGACAATAGAATCAAGCTGGTTGACAGTGAGGTACAATACCATCCAGCGATTCAGTCGGATCAGTTCAGTGAACTCATTCTCCAATGAGCACCTACAGATTCGCCTTAGTGTCTCCACACAAGTGACTTATGAGATCAGTCACCCTCATCATATGAGCAGGAGTAATCTGTACTAGTCTAACCGAATATCTGATGTCCTTCTCGGATATCCTCCGACTATGAACGATTAAAAATGTGTATTTAAGTGATCAGTCTCATTAGTATGATCTCATCATAATCTGATCACTATAGCACATATTCACGGACTTCATTATGAAACGATAATTAATGCGATTTACACATAATGAATATTATGCCATTATATTAATAAATAAACAAAATTTACATAGTCATATTGGCTTGTAGGCCACCTAAAACTAACAATCTCCCACTTGGACTAAAGTCAATCACCTTTATACAATAAGCCCATAGACTCTAGGTGACGCTCAAACACAATTTGAGCCAACGGCTTTGTTAGTGGATCTACTACATCGTCGACAAATGGAACTCTTTCCACTACTACATCTCCTCTGGATATGATCTCTCTGATAAGGTGAAAGCGCCTCAGAATATGATTCGATTTCTGATGAGACCGCGGCTCTTTCGCTTGCGCAATGGCTCCATTGTTGTCGCACAACAGTGGAACAAGCTCAGAGATGCTGGGAACTACGCCGAGGTCGGTGATGAATTTCTTCAACCACACTGCTTCCTTGGCGGCTTCAGCTGCAGCGATGTACTAAGCTTCAGTCGTCGAATCTGCAGTGGTTACTTGCTTGGAACTCTTCCAGCATACTACGCCTCCATTCAAAGTAAACACGAATCCAAATGTTGACTTGCTATCACCTAGATCTGACTGGAAACTCGAGTCTGTAAAGCCTCGTAGTTTCAAGTCACCTCCTCCATAGACAAGAAACATATCCTTAGTTCTTCTCAAGTACTTAAGGATACATTTCACTGCCTTCCAGTGCTCTTCGCCTGGATCAGCCTGAAATCTGCTCGTAACACTTAGAGCAAATGCAACATCAGGTCGTGTACATAGCATGGCATACATGATAGATCCTATGGGAGAGGCATAGGATATTCTATCCATAAATTCCCTCTCATTAGGAGTCTTAGGAGACTGCTCCTTTGAGAGACTAATTCTATGTCTCATCGGTATGAGACCTCTCTTGGAATTTTCCATGCCAAACCTTTTGACTATGGTATCTATGTACAAGGATTGGGTCATTCCAAGCATCCTCTTTGATCTATCTCTATAGATCCGTATTCCTAATACGTAGTATGCTTCTCCCAAATCCTTCATAGAGAAGTGTTTCGACAGGCAGATCTTTACTGATGACAGCATAGCTACATCATTCCCAATGAGTAGTATGTCATCTACGTAAAGAACTAGAAAAGTGACTGCACTCTCACTGGTCTTCTTGTACACACAAGGCTCATCTTCATTCTTAATGAAGTCATAAGACTTGACAGCCTCGTCAAATCTTATGTTCCAGCTCCGGGAGGCCTGCTTCGATCCATAAATGGACCTCTAAAGCTTGCACACTTCATCTGGAGATTCTTTGGATGTGAAACCTTCTGGTTGTATCATATACACATCTTCCTCAAGGTTACCATTGAGGAAGGCAGTCTTTACATCCATCTGCCAGATTTCATAATCAAAATGTGCAGCAATGGCGAGTAGAACTCTGATCGACTTTATAATGGCAACTGGTGAGAAAGTCTCGTCATAGTCAATTCCTTACCTTTGACGATATCTCTTTACCACTAACATTGCCTTATAAGTGTCGATCCGTCCATCAGCACCGATCTTTCTCTTAAAGATCCACTTGCAACCGATGGGTACAATACCCTCGGGCAAGTCCTTCAAGTTCCAAACTTGGTTGGTGTACATGGACTGGATTTCTGAGTTCATGGCTTCTCGCCATTTCCCGGCTTCTGGGCCTTCTATGGCCTCCTGGTAGGTTTTAGGATCATCATCCTCATTATATTCTACCTTAGACTCACCTTCAACGATATGTCCCACATATCATTCGAGTAGTCTAGGTAATCTACCAAATCTACGAGGCTCATGAATGTGTATCCGAACACATTCAGGAACTGATATCTCATCAGATGATAATGCAGCTCTTTGGGGATCTGGAACCTCTTCCAGTACTATTTTACTCCCACTGTCCTCCTAGAGAAGGTATTCCTCTTCCAGGAAGACAGCTTTCTTGGCGACAAATACCTTTTGTTCACCAGAATGGTAAAAATAGTATCCAAAGGTTTCCTTTGGATATCCCACAAACCTGCATTTATCAGTTCGTGATTCCAGCTTGTCTGGATCATATCTCTTTACATGAGCAGGGCAACCCCAGACTTTAACATGTTTAAATTCTGGTTTCCTGCCTTTCCATATCTCATATAGACTAAAGGCCACAAACTTGCTGGGTACTCTGTTCAGTAGGTATGCTGCTGACTCTAGAGCATACCCCCAAAGGGACACTGGTAATCCCGAAAAGCTCATCATAGATCGCACCATGTCCAACAAGGTGCGATTCCTCCTTTCTGATACACCATTCACCTGTGGTGATATGGAGGGGTTAGTTGAGAAAGAATACCATTATCCTTTAAGAATTGTGTGAAATTAGTACTCAAGTATTCTCCTCCTCAATCTGATCGAAGAGTTTTAATACTCTTTCGTGACTGCTTCTCTACCTCATTCTTGAACTCCTTAAACTTCTCAAATGCTTCCGACTTGTACTTCATTAAGTACACATAGCCGAATCTTGAGAAGTCATCGGTGAACTTGATGAAGTAAGAAAAGCCACCTTTGGCTTGGGTAGACATTAGACCACATACATCCGAATGTATTCGTTCCAGAATGTCCTTGGCACGTTCTCCATGTCCAGTAAATAGAGATTTTGCCATCTTTCCCATAAGGCAGTATTCACATGTTGCAAACGATTCGTAATCGAATGTAGTTAAGTAACCATACTTGTGCAACTTTTGCAACCTGCTTTCGCCAATGTACCCAAGTCTACAATGCCACATGTAGGCCTGGTTCACACAATTCTTGCTCTTCTTAAGAGCATTATCAATATGAAGATTGTAATAAGAAACATCTAATAGATATAGACCGTTGACTAAAGATGCTGAAACTATTGATTTATTACCATAATAAATCGAACAACTTCTATTCTCAATAGTCAACCTATATCCTATCTTGTCCAAACAAGATATTGATATGATGTTCTTTATTATGCTAGGAACATAATAACAATCTTCTAATAGTAAGGCGTCTCCCGATGGAAGCCTGAGGTTTGCTGTCCCAACAACAATCGCCGCAACTTTTGCGCCGTTTCCTAGCCTCAATTCCACATCGCCTTGTCTCAGCTTGCGCTTACTTGTCAGTATCTGTGCATCATGACAGATATGAGAAGCACATCCGGTATCCAATACCTAAGATGTGGAATCTCTAACCGACAAGTTGATATCTATCATATAGATATCTGAACCTTCAGACAGTTTCACTCTTCCATGAGCTTTATCATGAAGGAACTCCTTGTAGTTCCTTTTCCAGTGACCATACTGCTTATAGTAGAAGCAGTCACCCTTCACTACTCTTTTGCCTTTGTCCTTCGATCTTTTATCGTTAGCTATCATCTCTGCTTCAGGGGCATCCAATGCCGATTCAGCAGGAGGATCAGCTCTAGGGACAAAGTCAACGAGCTCAGATCTGAAGACATTCTTCAGGTTTCTGAACCAATCCGAGTAGATCAGGTAAGTCAAAAGGGCATCAAGTATGCCACGGAGTGGGTTATTCGACGACATAATTCCCTACAGGAGATAACCAAAATCTATTTAGCAGATGTTCAATTATTAAAATTTAAAACAAGACATGGCCTTTTGTTCAAGTTTAACTCCCACTAATTTTCGACGGACTGTATAACCCTCAGTTATACAGAACGGGAGACGCCGATAGTCTCCTAGTGGGGATCAGAATCTCAATGACTTGCACTACAACCTTGTGGATAGCACAACAAACTGTAATACAATCAAAGAGCACCCAACTCATGGGACTTGCAACTCCTTGCAATATCTGATCATAGCTTCGGTCCCCAGAGATTTAATGGCCTTGTGGATAGCACAACAAACCACTAATTCTGGTCTAAGCTAACCATCGTTACGCAACGAGCATAGATTTGCATGCGGCCCTTGTGGATAGCACAACAAAGCTACATGGTTCCTCTACCCCGATCATATAGGCATCTAATGCCATAGCCACAGTTTCTCATCCCAATTAAGTAGGCCTTGTGGATAGCACAACAAACCTGCCTAAAGTGATTCGAATCCTATGACTATAACGATGGTATACCACGCGGTAAGTTCTTAACTACTCGCGTTACGGCTTAGAGTTTTTCTGAGGGTATTTGGATAACTTTTATCTTGGTCTCTCCTAGGTGATAGTATATAAATATATCATATATATTTACTAAATACTATATCTGCTTTGATTCATAATCAAAAGAATACAATGCATCTCATACATGTCATTAGTGTGGTCATAGATAGCATAGTGGGTTTGACTGGAGCCAACAGTCAAATGCACACACAATCTAACACAACAATTATATTAGATAACTGGCAAACACATAGGCAAGAGATCTCCATCTTTTCGCCTTCCTGGTTGCAGCTGTGGATCGTCCTCGCTCCTTCCTCGGTTGACTCGATCAGATTACAATAATTCTAAAATTACAAGTAAATTGAAGAAGGCCTTATTGGGAGTACAAAAGAGAGAGGGAGGTAAAAATACATCGGAGTATGAGAGAGAGAGGTGTGCAGACCTCTATTTATTAACAATTAATAAACAATTATACATCCACGATCCACACAATCCATTCATCACATGAATAATAAATTAAGTGCATATCCATGACCACGGTGTGTTTTAAACATCCCACACATGATTCAGCACATCACATGGCTAAAATAAAAGAGTTTTTCAAAATAGATAACTTTGGCTTTCAAAAAGCTGGGATCCAATTAAAATTGGTATTTGAATTTCGAAAACACTTTTAATTAACTTAACATGCAATTAATTCAAAATTTAAAAGCATTAAACACACATCACATGCGCACACACTCCAAATCAATAATTCCACATTATTCCAAGCAAATTAGAACATTTCTAATAATCTAACATTTAGATTAAACCCCATTAATAATCTAACAATTAGACTATTTAAAGACTAATCTAACTCTTAGATTAATCCAACAAAGTTAATTAATAATTTAACACTTAAATTAATAATCAACTATAATTAATTATTAACTACTAATCTAACACTTGGATTAGCCAATTAATGTTAATTAGTAATTTAACTCTTAAACCAATAATTAACACTAATTAATTAATAATTAATTAATCTAACTCTTAGATTAGATAATTAAAGTTATCATCAATTTAACTATTAAATCAATGACTAACAGTAATTAATTAAGAACTACTAATTTAACATTTAAATTAGTCATTTAAGTTAATTATTAATTTAACAATTAAATTAATAACTAACTCAAATATTAATTAACAATTAGCTGAGATAATAGTTAATAATCTAACAATTAGACTAATAACTGTTAATAACTAATTTAATAACTAATTTAACATTTAAATTAGTTAAATTGAGGTTAATGATCAATTTAACATTTAAATTAATATTAACCCCAACTAATTTACAACTAATTGCTAGTTAATAAAAAAAATCTTAATTAACATAATGATTCAAAATCATCAAGCCCAAATAAAATAAAATTGAACAATAAATTTTAATTTTCAAAACCTTTTTGAACTTTAAAATTAAAATCCAATTTACAAATTTTCAAATGGGCTAAATTTGGGGTTCAAATAGGGTTTTAAAAACAGAATAGGGCTCAGCCATCTGGCTGAGCCATAGGGCTTGGGCCCTGGCCGAGCCAGGGCTCGGACCAGGTCCAAGCCAGGGCCCAGCCCAGGTGCGAACCTCGGGCTGGCAGCCCTGGCCCGGCTCGGGGCCGGTACAGCCTGTCCGACCGGCCTGGGCCCGGTCCTGATGGCCCGGTCCACCCTGCATCTTCCCCAAGCACCCGACGCCCTCTTCTATGCTAACCCTAACAGCTGGACGGTGGAGGCCGGCGGCGGGGGGGGCGTACAGCAGCGGCCGTCGGCCGGAAACCGGCGGCATGGCGCCGTCCGACCACGCCGGCAACGTCTCCGGCGACGATGGGCTCGCCGGAGGTGTCCTCTACAAGCAGGCCGAGCCGTTAGTTTCCCCTTTAAATCTGGTTTTTCACAGGTTAAAACTGATTTAGGGCTTGAATTTATAGCCCTCCAAGGGCACTCCGGCGCCGACTATCATGCCCGATGGGCAGAGGTGACTATCACCAACGGATCCGGAGATCTGGCCCGCCATCCCAACGCATGGGAGGCATGTACAAAGCCGCCGAAAAGCCCGGGTTCATCATCTCATGAAGAACTCCGAAAAATCTCAAAATTAATTTCGAAAATTGCAGAATATTAATCAAATTAACCGTGTTCATCGTATGAACACAGATCCAACAATTAATCGAAGTTAAAGCATGGAATAAGTCATGGAAAAATTAATTTAGGAGATCGAAACGGGACGAGAAACAGTGGAACCTGGCTCTACCACTGTTGGGTTTACTCAGGTTTCTCCGAATCGCTCACGCAGCGGAAAATAAAATAATACAGCGATCCGTTTTCCCGTTTTGAAAAACTAAAAACTACGATTATCGGATAATCGATTCTCACCGTGTGCGGATTCGAATCCGCAACCGTTCGGTTCCGTCGGTGCGACACCGCAAGCCGCGCAAGCGCCCGGCCTCTAGTGAAGTCCACGCGTTCCTCCCCGCGACGGATATCCTCGCGTTCCTCCTTCTTTGCAGCCCACGAAACCTCTGCCGGTCGCCGCAACGATCGCCGCAACGCGCGGATGATTTCCCGTCGAACGGGATTCGGAGAAGCGGCGGAGCATATCTGGATCTGTCTGGACGCCAGAGAGAGAGGGAAACAGAGGAGGGGCAGCTAGGGTTAGCAGCAGCTTGGCCTGCTCAGCCCGTTCGCTATGTTTTATACTAACCGCGCGATTTTTCATAAAAACCTCCGGTTTATATAAAACCCACTTATTTATCCATCGCCTTGAGAATCATTTGCATGTGACCCTCTAGGCCCAAGTACCAGTCCAGTTAATGGCCCAACAAGCCCAGTGACTCCTCACTGACTTTATTAATCAACTAATAACCCTTTATTAATTAATTAATCAATCGAATTGATGTCGCACATCGAATTCGACCGGCCCTCCGATCACGTTAGGTGCCAAGCAACACCGCGTGAACCCGGAAGATATTGAGGTTAAGTAACCCACTCTTGGAACCTTTCCGCCGACAGTTACCGCGTTGATATAATCCTTCATTCGTACAATGTTCTCGAGTCAACTCAGAGTATGGCGAGCTGTCAAACCCTAACCGGTCGACTCACTTAGATTGGATGCCGCTGATGAATATCAGAAAACTCCTTTCCCGATATTATCGTCCGCCCTGGCTAGGGACTTCCGCGCATCCTTCCTAGAGCATTCTCTCTCTAAGTACCGAGAGCGAATGATTCCTTATTGACACACAATTCCCTTCGACGGTATTCCGCTGTACCTAATCCTTTGCGTATTAGAATCCCGTGGCTAGAAATTCGTAAACCAAGGTCAAAGCACAGAAGTCCACCGACAAGGTGTCCTTGGTGTCTCAGGTCCGAGGACCATCCACGCAACTGCGACAATAGAATCAAGCTGGTTGACAATGAGGTACAATACCATCCAGCGATTCAATCGGATCAGTTCAGTGAACTCATTCTCCAATGAGCACCTACAGATTCGCCTTAGTGTCTCCACACAAGTGACTTATGAGATCAGTCACCCTCATCATATGAGCAGGAGTAATCTGTACTAGTCTAACCAGATATCCGATGTCCTTCTCGGATATCCTCCGACTAGGAACGATTAAGAATATGTGTGTTTAAGTGATCAGTCTCATTAGTATGATCTCATCATAATCTGATCACTATAGCACATATTCACGGACTTCATTATGAAACGATAATTAATGCGATTTACACATAATGAATATTATGCCATCATATTAATAAATGAACGAAATTTACATAGTCAGATTGGCTTGTAGGCCACCTAAAACTAACAGAACCTATAGGTGCTCATTGGTGAATGAGTTCACTAAACTGATCCGACTATGAATCGCTGGATGGTAATCACCTCACTGTTAACCAGCTCGATTCATTTGTCACAGTTGTGTGGATGGTCCTTGGACCTGAGACTCCAAAGATATCTTGTTGGTAGGTTTTTTAGCTTTGACCTTGACGAACGAATCCCTAACCATGGGTTATCAATAAGTCAAGCGATCGGGTTCAGGGAAATGCCCTTGTAGGTAATTGTGTGTTCAATACAGGATCATCCGCTCTCGATAGTTTGAGAGAGAATGTTCCGGGAATGATGCGCTTAAAATCCCTGGCCAGGGCGGACTCTGTAATCGATAAGGAGTTATCGGATTCAGATTAGCGGCATCTGATTCAAGTGAATCGACCAAATAGGGTTTAACAGTAAACCATGCCCTAGGTCGATTCGGGAACATTGCACGGATGAAGGATTATATCCACGCGCTAACCGATGACAGAAAGGTTCCAATAGAGGGTTGCGATAACCCCAGTGCCATCCAGGATCACACGATGTTGCTTGGCATCCAACGTGATCGGCAGTCCGTCCGAATTTATTGTGGGACATCAAATTTGGCTGATTAATTGAATATAAGGATATTAATTAATTCAGTGGGTCAGTAAAGGGTTACTGGACTTAATGGGCTATTAACTGGACTGGTATTTGAACCTAGAGGGTCACACGCAAATGGTTTTCAAGTCGATGGATAATCCAACAGGATTTCGGATAAGTCTGGGTTTTTATGAAAAACCGCAAACTGACTTATTATAAAAGAATGGATTCTACGTCTGGGCCAGCAACCCTGACCTAGCCGTCATTCGTTCTTTCTCCCTTTCTCTCTCTTCTGGGCGTGCGGTTCCCAACTGCTCCACCTTCCGTTCGACGGGGATTCCGAATCCGCATGTCGCGGCGGATTACGCGCAGCCAGACGGGATCTACGAACGCCGCAGCGAGCGAGGAAGCGAGGACGATCCATCGCGAGGAGAACCGCGTGGATACCGCTAGAGGTCGGGCATCTGCGCGACTTGCGGCATCGCTCCGACGGAACCGGAAAACGGAGGCGGATTCGAATCCGCGCAAGGTAAATTCGATTTACACCGGTTTTATTTTAACGATCGAAACGGGATAGATCCGATCCCTAATATTTTGTTCTGCTGCGTTTTAGGATCGAATCCCGACACAGCGATCCCAACAAACCCAAAGCATCACTCTCCTTGCTAAGCCTGCCCGGAACCCTCACCTGAAAACCGCAGGAGTGAGTCTCAACGAAAAGACTCAGTAGGGATCCTTCGATCCCCACCGCCCACTCATGCACTCATAAGTACAGTAACACAGATAAAGGTAAAGTAAGCAAGTAAAGCAGTAATTACTACTCCTAAATCTCGATATAAACCACATGCAATCGAAACGTAACAAGCATAACCCTGAAACCGTTCTACCAGGGAGCCTACAACCAGCGTTTCAGCAAAACACGCCAACCACACAGCCGAACGCGGGAAACACTGACCCGCGATCCGATCACGTAAGAATCCTCATCATCGAGTACAATTTAAAGCATGCAATTAACCAAACTATCTAACAGTGTGAAGATATGTTAATAACATGAATTAATGTGATTCTGTCTTGAATCGCGTCGCCCAAGGCCGACGCCATTCAAGCCTCCTAAACTGGTTCATGAAATCTCGGCCTCAGAATATGGCCTAAAAGGGCGTCGTGCCCAGTCGTCGTCTTTTAAAACGCGTCATTGTCCCTAGTCGCCAGATAGTGATAGAAACAGAGACAGACTACTGTAATTTACTTAAAACGCGTCGTCCTGAGAAGCCGCCATTTGAAAAGGCATCGCTGTCCTTGGACGCCATTCACAAAAGAAGTCCCCTCTGACAGAAACCATTACCGGAACAATTTCTGCCTAAATGACGTCGTGCTGGCCCGTCGCCATTCTGAATGGCATCGTCCTAGCGCGACGTCATTTAGCGCTAGAAACCAGGTTTCTGCAGCTCAACCTGATGGTCCCCTTTTACCCCAAATTCGCCCCAAAAGCATCCAAAACGGGGAAAATGAAAAGGAAAACCAATCCATCACAGGAAAACCCACAAATCCACATTCATAGAAACCACCATATCCATTAAGAAAGTCCCTTAACATGCTTATTCTACCCAAAAACCCCATACACGCATCATGCTTCAAAGCGGGAAAACATGGTTTTAAGTTGAAACACCACGGGGATCGTCACCCTACCAATTACTCGAACTCCTCCAAGCTCCAAGCCGCCAACCCGTCTCACCCCACGCCGCCGCCGATACCGCAGAGGACGTCGTTACTCCACCAGGACGTCGGCCACCGTCCGGAGAGAAAACGCCGCGGAGGAGGTGGTGGTGGTAGTGGTGGGACTTAGGAGGTCGATGGAGTGGAGGGAGAAATGAAATGGTGGGAGGAAAAGAAGGAGGGGGAAGAGGGGTCGCCAGAGGAAGAGAGGAGAGAGAAGAGGGAGGAGGAAATGAGGGAAAGGAAGGAGGGTTCGCGGGGTCAAACAGAAGCTGGGTAAAACGCGTCGTGCGGCACAGACGCCTATCAATTGACATGACGTCCCGTACTGTCAGAGACTCTGAAACATGTCGCCTATCAAAGACGTCGTTCAGACGATAAGACCGGCGCCGTACACTGACAACCCAGGGTCGTACTCTGAATGGCGTTGCCCATCAAGGACATCGTTCATACGACACGACAGGGGACGTACTCTCGCGGCCCGAAGCTCGCCCACGTGGCGCCCATGTGGCACAATAGCAACTCAACTAAATGGCGTCCACTCAGCAAGACGCCATTCAAAAAGGCGTCGTGCATCCTAGAAGGCACTCTCCAGACCCATCAAGGCCCAAACCACGGGATCCGACCCAGAAACTGACCCGATAACTGGATCTGAAACCTCAGTCCTTACAGTCGTACTCTCGCGGCCCAAAGCCAGCCCACGTGGCACAGCCTAAAACGCGTCCACATCGCCGGACGCCGTTTGAACCGCGTCGAGCAAGCTCGACGCGAAAAGAAACCCAAGCCCCAACCCCACAAGGGCCCAAATCAAGGGATCCGACCCCGAAACTGACCTGGTAACCGGATCCGAAACCTCAATCCTTACAGTACGGCCCTGGTCTTATCGTCTGAATGGCGTCTTGCATGGTCGACGCCATTCAGAGTACGGCCCTGATCTGTTAGTGTACGACCCCGTCTTGTCGTCTGATTGGCGTCAGTCTTGGACGACGCATCTTGGCGAAGTTTCGGTTGACGCTCCGAAGCCCTCCCTCCTTTTCCTCATTCTCTCCACTTCTCTCTCTCCCCTCCTCCTTCTCTCCGAACCTCCGACGCCCCCTTCCCCTTCTCCTTCCTTTCCTCTCCCCATTCCTCCTCTCCCTCCACTCCATCAACCTACTAACTTCCACCATCTCCTCCGCGGCGCATTTCTCTCCGGACGCCGACCGACGTCTCGATGGAGTAACAACGTCTACAACGGTACCGGCGGCGGCTTGTTGCGTAGCGGTTTGGCGGCTTGAAGCTCGAAGGAGTTCAAGTAACCGGTAGGGTGACGATCCTCGCGGTGTTTTGTTTAAAACCATGATTTTTCCTACTTTGAAGCATGTAATATATGTAGGTGCTTTTGGGGTAGAAAGTATGTTCTAAAGTGTTCTTTATGAAAATAATTAGGCTTCTCCCCTACTTTCTCCATTTCGATGTTTTTGTGCGATTTGGGGGAGAAATCCCACTTTGTAACTCGGGGGAGACCAGAAGGGGAACCTGTCTGCGAGTGATAAATGGCGTCTGGGGATAGCAATGCCATTTTAAATGGCAGCTTCCACCCGAGACGCGATTTAGCTCAGATCAGGGGATTATGTCTCTGTATTGAATGGCGTCTAGGGACAGCGACGCCATTTAAATAACGGCTGCCAAAGGCGACGTGACTTAAGCCATCTTCTGAGGCCAGTTTTTCGTATGAACCAGTTTAGGAGTCTTGAATGACGTCGGCCATGGGCGATGCAATTCAAGATAGAACCTCATTAATCTATGCAATTAACATGTATTTATATTGTTAGATAATTTAGTTAAATGCATGCTTGAAAACGTACTCAAGGACGACAATTTCTACGTGACCGGATCGCACTGTGTTGTATTTTGTGCGATCGTGGACCTAGAGTGACAGTTGTTAGCGCTTAGGCACCCTGTGTCGATGTGGGAGTGACACGGCGCCGATGTGGGAGTGGTGAGGTGACGCCTAGAGAGAGGGTCACCTGGTATACCCCGGGGTATAGTTAGTACCGGTGTGGGAGTGGTACATTCGGAGTGTCACTCGTGCTGTGGGAAGCAGAACCACCTAGAGCTAGACAGGCCGGAGTAACCAGCGCGCTATCCAAGGGGTTGCTGTTTAGTCCCAGCGGGTCAGTGTTTTCCGCATTCGGCCGTGTGGTTTGTGTGTTTAGCCGAGACGTTAGTTGTGGACTCCGTGGTGGAGTGGTTTCAGAGTTGTACATGTTATATTGATGAATGCATGCGTTTTATATCGAAATTTGGAAATCTTTGAGACTTGTGTTTACTGCTTTATTTATTTAAATTGCCTATATTTGTGTTGTTGCACATGTGAGTGCGTGAGTGGGTGGTGGGGATCGAAGGATCCCTGCGGTTTTCAAGTGAGGGTTCCAAGCAGGCGTAGCGTGGAGGGTGTTATCTCGGGTTGCGCGCCAGTAGCCACTGTCCCGGGGTATGTCCCGATGTAGTTGTTATTTTCCTTTCAGGCCTGTACGTTTAATTACTTCTTTTCCATTGGAATATGTAATTATTTACTGAGTCAAGTCGAATTGTAATAATTTTTAATTCATGCACTTGCTTTACAATTCGATGTGATGTGGATGTTTAGCTTAGTTTATCATTTATTTCCCAGACTTATCGAGATCCTGGTTTAGTTCCAAATTTTAATGATTCGATACCCATTTAGTAATCGGATCCCTGATTATAGGATGGTGGGTCGTTACATACCTTCTGACAGAAGAAGAGGCACAAGTAGTGAAACAACATTGTATTAATGCGGATAACCGGTTGTGTACTTGAGATACATAATAGAAGCCCTGACGTGCCAAAAAAAAAAGGAAAGGAAAAAAAATTAGAGCCTAAAGCGGACCGGCCATCTCGTCCCCTAACGGGACCCGAGTTATAAAATGTGATTAGGCCGGCATAACTCAGATAGAGGGTTGGTTGATTTTTGTCTTTGACAAGGCACCTCGAGTACCTTGTCGGTTACAACTTCCAGCCAGTCGAGGCCCAGAGAAGGAATCTAGCGGTCAACAGCGGCCTCGGCAGCAGGACCTTGGGAGTCGGTCAAAGAGTCAGCGGGATCGACAGCTTCAAAAGCCTCGCCCTCCCCAATGCCTTCCTCCGAATCCTCAAGGTCAGAGCAGTAGGAGAGGTCGCCCTGCTCCAGCTGCGACAGGGTCTCGACATCCGGGCACAACTCCTTAGCACAAGCGACTGCAGCCCGAAAGCCGGCCAAGAATCTCCTGGCAGCACCCCTGTCATAACCGACGGTGTATTGCTCAAGGCTGAACTCAACCATCTCGTTCAGATACTCGAGAGAAGACTTGAATCGAGTCAAGGCCTAGGCGGCTGCTGTCTCCAGCTAGCCCGAGCGTTGGCGATCGCCAGGTCATCCTCCACTTTCCTCTTGCGGTCCTCTGACTCGGCCACCTAGGCCAAGCCCGTTCCAGCTTTGAAATTTATGCCGACAGGCATTGGATAGTATACACATTACGTTTAGCTAAAGACATCAAACTTAGCGTTTATTGGGAGGCAACCTAATGTTGTTAGGTTAATTTAATAAGTCATTTGTTTTTATTTTCTTTATAGGTTTAATAATTCAGATGGCAGTTGGCTTGGGCGTAAAGTGGATGAAAAATCGTTGACACCTCAAGTTGTATCTCTCTTTCCCTGACTCCTTTTGGATGTAACTCCTTCATATTTTTTATGCCATTGAGGACAATGTCAGTTAAGTTAGGGGGAGCAACTATTTTGTGCATGATTGTTAAATCTTTTGAAGAAAGCTTATATTTTTCACCAATAAAAATGCTCAAATTTTTTCAAAAATTCTTTTTCACACCCCACTTAAGCTTTCATAAAATCATGCTTTATTAAGGGATCCCTAAACAAATCAATTTTGTGTTAGTAAATTAGAAAAAGCTTAAGAAGTTTGAAATATTCCCCACTCCATAAGGAGCTACGACAGGGATGATTTCACACACACACGAAAACTTAGGGTGAGTGGAAGACCTTGAAAGTGTAAAATTGTTGGAATTAACCTAAAGGGTAGGACTGCCTATTCTATTTTTTCTTTAGGTTGAATGAAAGGAAGGCCGGGATTCATAATAGAGGACCAAACCACTCAACACCTAAGGAGGCAGTTAGCAAAAAGGGATAATTGTAAGCATGTAAACAAAAGGACAAATAGCAAAAATATTTTGAAATAGCCAAAGGAAGGCAGGTGGCAAAAAGTACGTACCTTCCCTCGAACAAATTAAAGAGAATGGTAGAAAGTACGCACTCTCAAAGGCAAATAACGCAATTAAATGAAAAAAAGCCGTGCTAATTTAAAAGTCCCTCGTATCAAATTAAGACCAAGTCCTGAAAAGTGTCGAGTTAGGGAGAGAGGTGAAAAGCGATCCTTACCGACTGATCAGAAGACTTCTTTTTCTCTTCTCTCCTCTAGGTAGTTCTACCTCGAGGGTCAGTTAAGGCGATGATATACTAGAAAGGGTGGAAATGAACTCTTAGCATGCTAATTTTTATGCATAATTATCTGTCAGGACCCAAGTGTAGTGAGGAAAATGAGAACTTTAGATTAACTAAATGACTATCATATGATTATTTCTGACAGATAACCTTTAAATGAAGCGTGATTTTCTAAAGACCATTGTAGTCTTAATTTTTCATTATTTGCATTGCTAAGGAACTAGCAATGATTAAGTTGGGGGTGTGATAATTACACATTCTTGAGCATTAATTGATTGAAATTATATACTACACTCATGATTTTATATGCAAAACTACATGTAATGATAGATAATTTTGTGATCTTTACAACACCAATTTTGTTAAATTCTGAATTAAAAATATTATCATTTCATTTGAAAAACTAAGCGTAGCGCATTTGTGGGTTTTCGGCAAAGCCGGAATATATAATAATTTTATTTGAACATAATTGTTATTTTGTTCACCACAAAAATCTAATTTTAATTTATTTTATGTGAATAGGACATAAAGAACATGTGGCGCAGTTGGTTGGACTACTTGGTGCCCGTTGGAGCGACCCAAGTTTAAATCCCAGCAATAACATTTATTTTTATGTACGGAATAAATGTAAGGATATTTGGGACAAAAAAATCGATAAGAATGATGCCCTAACTTTTTCTCTAATGAAGTCACAAGGAGCAACCGTCAGCCCTCTTTTACCCTTTCCTTCTCCCTCTCTTTCCTTTTCTCTCCCTCCTCCTCTCTTCTAAAACCCTCTCTTTTTAGGGAACCAAAAAAATCATTCTTCTCTCCTTCTTCTTCTTCTTCCTCTTTTCTTTCTCCCTCTCTCTCTGCTACAGTACCTGCGAGTACTGTAGCAGCTACAGTACCACAATACTGCAGCAATCTCTCCCCCTCTCTCCCTAGCTTTCATTCTCTCTCTCTCTCTCTCTACATCTCTCTCAAACCAGCGGCTGCTAGGGGCTAAAGGAGGACTCAAAGCACTCCAACTGACCACTGGAAGAAGTCCAGGGCTGCCAAGGATCCGCACGAAAGGCTGTGACGGCTGCAAACACTAGTTTTCTCTCTTGATCTTTTCTCTTTCTAGTTTTTAAGTTGTTTGTGTTACACAATTTTTCGAATATTTTCTGTAAAAGTTGTCTTCTGAGAGTCATATTGTTTTTCCATTTTCAATGTCCCTGTAAATGTTCATGAAGTTATGAATCCATTTGACGGTAGTTTGTTTGGAACAAATAGTATTTTCTCCATCTTTTTATTCTACAACTCTTTCTTTTTCTTCTGTTGACATCATTCAAATTTTGTATTCTTCTGTTATTTAATATTTTAGTAGTAGTCTTAGTTCAGTAGATAGTCTAATTATACTCGTTTAGATGTGCTCCTTTTATGAGTTCGTAGTAAGTCCGACTAGGTTTAATTGTCCTCTATCAAATCATCACGTTCCTTCTTCTTTCTTCTCTATTTTTTCTAAAATAACTCAATGCTATCAACTTTAAAATTTGAGATCTCTCTGTAGATTCGACCCATGTGTAGTGCTCAAATAGTATATGTATGATTATCATGATATCATGTGTCAACATAATTAACAAATCAAATTTAAAACTAATATGATCGCCAGAAACTGAGGGCTTCAATTAAAAGATGATCGCTACTAACCTTGTGAAATCGGGAGGATTGTGATTCCTTTGTTTCCTTTCTTTGGCCGGCCAAAGAAAGAGAGCTTTTTCTCTCAACTCTTGTTTTTGTTGTTTGGTTATTTTTTCTTAGCCTTCCAATTTTTCTTCCTTTAAACCTTTCAAAAGAAGATCAAAGAAAGAAAATAAAGAAAAGATTAGAGCTATGGAGTAGTGTAGTAACTATTCTATCAAATGATCTAAACATAAACTAAACTAAGAAAACTCACTTTTTATGGATTTTTAAACCCCTAACATGCATAGGTATAGAATATGATGTGATGTGTGAATCATGGAGTGATGTAATGAAGAATATAACCAAAACAATAATGAATCTATAAAGAAAACTATAAATAAAATGATGAGAAAGTGGTTGGTTTGGCCCCTTCATAGCCTTAGTCTTCAATAGCTAAGGAAGAAGATGGTGAAGAAGAAGCTCCTCTTACTGTCCACGTTTTTCTTTTTGAGAGTCTCCAAAAATCTTGTCTTGAACTCCAAATTCTCCAATAGCCAACCTTTTCCAAAGGTCAAAGGGTATATGTATATATAGAGTAGGTTTTGAAGTAGTTTTGACCTTCAAAAGGACTCTCCCACGGATCCGGATTATTATAGATAGACATGGAAGGAATTTATAACATTTCCAACTTCTGGAATCGGATTATCTCGGCCAAATCATGTTTATCAAGAAACTACTTGAAACGCGTTGTCCATCCGAGATGCTATTTAGCTAATTAAAGATGCCAAAATAGGAAGAAAATTCGGAAAGAGAAATCAGAAACAATTAGAAAACCTAAAAGGCGTCGTCATCTACGAGCGACGTTATTTAGATAATTAAGAAATTAATCCGAATTTAAAATTGGAAACCCAAACGAATTAGGAACTAAACCGTGTCGTCCATGCACGATACTATTCAGTTAAATCGATCTGAATTTAGGAATTTAATTTCGAATTGTTTTCTACTAGAAATCTAAATGGCGTCAGCCATGGTCAACGTTAATCAGCGAATTTTTAGAAAAAATAATATTAATTAATTAATAATTAAAAGTAAGACCATTTCGGGATATTATAATTGTGACATAAAATTTACTCAATATGAAATCAAAATTAGCATGTCTACAACTGCCTCACCTTAGCATTAACTTTGCAATGGAACGCAAATAGAATGGAATGAACTGAAAAGGTGATGTCAAGGTGTGATGAGACAGGCTCTCAACATAACATGATGAGAATCTTTTTCAAAATGATAAGTGAAGCAACTCAAAAATATCAATGGAATCAATCCTGTCTGGATGAGAGAGACAAAGGAAACAAAATAAAGACAATCAACCTCTACGAGGGGAAGTATCTTAGGTCACAAACTCTGTAGGTTCCGTCATGGAGAGTGATTGCCAGCCAATGTGGACGTGCTATAACCACGATGGATCTTAAAAAGAAACAAGAAATATAGGATAAAGATCTACACAAGGAAAGAATTCCAAAGACATCTTCAAGACAACCTCAAAGATAATTTAAATATTAATTCGGAGTGGAATATTTCATCTATCACGTTGGGATTAATTTTGATCAATAGTCTGAAATTTAATCAATAACTAATTTTTATCACAATAATTTCAGAGTCCATAATGATACATACTAGACTAAAATAAAAATTAAAATAAAATAAAATATAAATTAATCAAGGATAATATTGCTAAACTACCATTCATGAGTCAAGACACCAGTCCTGTAATTTAGTGCTAAGCCAAAACTCGTTTGTCCACGCATCGTTTCACAAAAACGGAACCATCGTCCCCATCAATTAACAATCTAACGGCATATCCGTGCGATTAAGAATCCTTTGAAATTATCACCGTTTTTTATAGAGGGGAACTCAAATTCCAATTTCATCAAAACTACAAAGTCCTTGATATGATCTAATAAATATTTAACATATAATAATAATAATGTAGATCAATTACATAAGAGAATACAAAGATAGAGATAACCGTCTTTTTAGTCACGGTAGGGACTCAGTGAAACTCCCACAGTGGGACCTTATTAAAATTTCAGCTTCATTTTTCTTTCTTTGATTTTTCTTCCACTCAAGATTTATCAGTAACTTCATGCAAAGGGATAATCATGAACAAATAGCATATAATATGCAATTTCGGAAAAATGTCAAAGAACTCCTAAAAGGCGTCGCTCTGAGTCGACGTTATTTAAATGGCGTCGCCTCGTCAAGACGCCATATAGCATTTTCAACAGGTCGGACATTGTGTTGTACGGCCGAGTTAGGAGACTTTGAGGCCAACTTAAAAATTTAAAAAAAAAAAAAAAAATCTTTTACCTACTGTAATGCCCCTGACGAGGGAAAATTGGGTCTGGCCAAATCAGGCCCATTAAGTCCGCAGGCCCAAAGGCCTACGGCCCTCCGGAGGTGGCGCGAGGGGCCACATAGTGCTTAGAATCTCAGCCCCCATGATAGAGGCTAAATTATGAGCCCATCAAGCCCAAACCGTTGGATCTTCTGGGCTGGCGTCCAGTCATTACTTTTGAGAACCCCCAGGATCTCGATAAAGCCCTCAAGAGAGACTCAGCATCGTCAGGCGGGTCTTACGAACCCAACCGCCCACTTATGCAAGGTTTACACGAACTGTCCCATATAGCTACGGGTGAATCTTGACTTGTCCAGTATCTCACAATCTTCCTAAATCAGGGGGATGCGATCGTAGGCAAATCACCCCCCAAAGAAAACCGTCTCCTGGACGCCTCAAGGGGGAAATGTTGGGATCCCTAGCGGGACACGAAGAGCGCAGCGGAAGCAATCAAAAATATCCCGCCCGATGCCCGCTGATCCGATTCGAAATGAATAACGTAAACCGAAAAACAAACGGGATGATCAAATCACCGTGTGCGGATTCGAATCTGCTTCCGTCTAGGTTCCGTCGAGGCGATGCCGCGAGCCGCACAAGCGTCCGGCTTCCAGCGGTATCGACGCGATCCTCCGCGGTGGTTCGTCATCGCTCCCTCGTCCGTATCAGCTCGCTCGCTGAAGATCCGTCGCAGCAACGATATCCGAAAACCCGCGGACAAGAATTCCCGACTTTCGGGAATCGTGCGCAGCGGAGACGAAGACTGTCCCGACGCCTTGAGAGGGGCACCCAGAGGAGGAGGAGAGAGAAAGGGGGGACGGCCAGTATGGGGAAACCCTAGAGCTTGGCCTAAGGTTTCTGAACAATGTGTATATATATTAAATCGACGCGACTTTTCACAAAAGTCCCCGACTTAATATAAATCCCACTTAACACCACCGACTGAGAATTTATTTGCGTTTGACCTTCTAGGCCCATTAACCAGTCTGGTTTTCAGCCCGTTAAGTCCAATAACTAGTTATTGACTGATGTAATTAATTAATATATAATATTTAATTAATTACCTAATCGAATTAACATCTTATGTAAATTAGACCGGACTTCCGATCAAGTTGGATGTCAAGCAACACCGCATGATCGCAGAAGGTAATAAGGTTTAGCAACCCACTCATGGAACCTGTCCATCCACAGTTATCGCGTGGCTATAATCTTTCATTCACACAATGATCTCGAGTTAACTTAGGGTATGATCAACTGTCAAACCCTAGAGGGTCAACTCACTTGAATCAGACTCTGTTGTACAATATCCGAAAACATCTTTTTTGATATTGTTTCTGTTCTGGCCAGAGACTCATGTGGATCTATTCTAGAGCATTCTCTCTCCAGTTACTTGAGAGCGAACGATCCTTTATTGAACACAATCACCTTCGAAGGTCTTCTGCTGGACCCGATCCTTAACTATTGAAGATCTCGTAGATAGGGATTCGTAGGTCAAAGTCAAAGTCCATAAGTCCACCGACAAGGTGTCTTTGGCGTCTCAAGTCCAAAGATCAACCACGCCACTGTGACGATGAATCAAGCCGATTGACAATCAGGTAAATTACCATTCGGCGACTCATGTCGGATCAGTTCAGTGAACTCATTCCCCAATGAGCACCTACAGGTTTACCATTGTGTCTCCACACGAGTAACTAACGAGATCAATCAACCTCATCATATGAGTTAGAATAACCTGTACTGGTCTTAAGGGATGTTTGATGTCCTTCTCAAACATCCTACGACTAGGAACAATTAAGAATATGTGTTTATAAGTCATCAGTTTCATTATTATGATCTCATCATAATCCAATGACTATTGCACACATTTATGGACTTCATTATACGCAATTAGAAACATGCCAATCTACATAATGAATTTAATGACATTTATTAGTGAACCAGATTGAAATAGGTGTCTTATGATTGGCTTAGAAGACACCTATATCTATCAATCTCCCATTTGGACTCAAGCGAATCACCTTCGCATTTGATCTCCATCAAATCTAGGTGATGCTCACATAAAGTCTATGACTAAGACTTGCTCAGGGATCTGCTAAATTATCTACAAATTGAATATTTTTCATTACGTTATTTTATCTTAATTTTATGTCTCTAAACTTGTGAAAGAGTCTCAGAATGTTCTGCAACTTCTGATGAGACCATGACTCGACCACAAATTGATCGCTTCCACTGATCCTACAACAACGGAATTTTATCAAAGACCTTTTAAAACTACATCTAGTTCAGAGATGAACTTTTTTCTCATCCATACTGTTCCAATAACAGTATTACTTGTTTATGTTGTCATCTTAATATCGAATTCTGAGTTGGAACCTTTCCAATCCATTACTTTCTTATTAGAAGGTTAAACCCATGATTTGACTTGAAATTTGAGTCAATGTGACCTTATAGTTTCAAATCATCCTCTCTATATACATGAGTGCATCCTTAGTACTTTTCAAGTACTTAGTGATGTGTTTCACTCCTTCTATCAAAATTTTACTGTATTCTTTAAGGAACTTTTTCCTTAAAAAAATAAGTTCCATATCTCAACAATTGAGACTTATTATGTAATTTATGCCAAACATTTTGACATACAGGTCAATGTAATATCCCCACTAATCTATCTTAATAGATTCATATTTTCAATACGTGGGATGTTATAACCAAACTTATTATGGAGGAAAACATAGTTAATAATACTTTTACTGATAGTAACATTCTGACGTCATTCTCAATGACTTTGATATTATTATCATAAAGTATTACTAAAGCGACCGTACTCCCTCTGTCCTCTTTGAACACACACAGTCCTTGATCATTCTTAATGATAACGTAATATTTGACTATTAAGTCAAAAATTCTTATTACAACTTTGGGAAGCTTTAGTTTGATTCAAATAATTTTTGAAATCATAACTTACTTCTTGGATATTTTAAAAGCTTTAAAGATGTATCATATACATCTTTTCCTCAATCACATTGAGAGAACGATTTTCATATCCAACTACCATCATCTCATCATCATGATAGACAGTATTGACAAGTAGAATTCTAATAAACTTATAATGGTAGCCATTGAGAAAATTTGTCTAAGTCAACATTTTGACGTTGACTATTTCCTTCAGTTTATCACATAAGTTTTAAATAGTCTATTTGTATTAATCTTCATTCTGAAGATTTGCTTGCTTTAAGTACAATACTTTCTAGCAATACTATCAAGTTCTGAACTTAATAGGTGTTACGGATTATAACTTAGAATTCTTAATTTCTTACCAATTTCAAAGTTGTAATGATAGAGAATATCATCATAGATTTTTTGATCATAATCCACATCTTCAAACTCCTCTCATTCTGTTAAATCTAATATGTCAAATATATCCTTCTAGTCACTGAGAGAATCTCAAAAAAATTATGAAACTCTCTAATGTGTGTTACTGTTTCAAACAACTAAAGATTATCTACTAATCTTGTATTAATTTGTGAATTTAAAACATCTTCTAATTTTATTAGCTCCCACTATCTTCTCTGAGAACATATTCCTCTTCATAGAAAATAAATTTTAGGACGATAATTATTTCATTATCGCTTGACCAAAAAATATAATGTCCAAACTCTTTGGATATTTCACAAATTCACACCATAGTATAACTTGACTTTAAAATTATATTTTTTTATAATTCACATCTCATATGAATTATTTAGCTTCCATATCTTATATGGACACACACTAACTTATTTGGAACTATTTATAAAATATGGACATTTAATGTTCATACTCATATTCAAAAAGATATAAGAATTAAACAAATCTTATTATGTATTACATCATATCTTAATAAAATGCAATTCCTCATTCTATCATAAATGTTATATTTTAACATTTTAATCTTGATGAGAATTGCCTCATTATATTTTTTATTTTTCCCTATTACTAAGAGGAGAAAGTAGAGTTTAAATAGAAAAAGGTAGAGTTTAGATGGCAAATATCTTTCCATTACCTTATCCAAGGAATGTCAATGGAAATAGATCATCTTCCTTCAAATTCAAGATTGTTGTTTCTAAATTGTCATAGTATGACAAATTTTGAACTTCCTTTAGCTCTTCTTTTCATTTTGCCTCTCTCATTGTGGTAATTCTTCTGACTACAAGAATTCTCAAGAAAGAAAGTCATGCAAGGAATTTTTATCTCCATTAATAAATCTTATTTTAAGATCTTATATAGGAATATGACTTGCCCTCCATTGTTTCATATATTTTAAGCTTGCGAGACAAACTCTTTCATTACTTGATGTTCAAAATTTACCAAAACCTAACATAAGAGGGGGAAGAGGAAAGAGAAACATAACAAAGAAGAGGTGAAGCAACGGCCTGGCCACGCAAGGATTCAGAGGAAGAGAAAGATAAGAAGGGGAAGGAGAGATTTGAAGCTTGCGAGGCCAACTCTTTCGTTACTTGATGTTCAAGAAAGAGGCCAACTGGTTGCACTATAAATAAATAAATAAATCCATAGGCTGCCATCTTCCACTTGGACTGGAAAGCGTTCCAACCGTAAAACTAATGTGTTTACCAAATAGTGTGTTGCGTGGCTAAAGGATAGGTAACGAACACAATGCATTGACCCTGACGTCGACAAGACAACTTGCTTATCTAGAAGGTGATCCATGCTGACCTCCAACCCTTGGCTATCCTGTAGATGGAGAAAGGGAACCAAGCTCACAGACGATACAAATGATTCTGATTTTGGAGCACATGTGAGGGGTTATGTTTAGGACAAGAAGCCTCCTAGAACCAATCAATATATATACCAGATCATCCTTGATGTATGTCAGGTGCAGGCAATATCATCGGATTTTAACCCCAACGTTTTGGACTCCCAACCCCCAAACAACGTACTGGACCCTACGGTTAGATGCCTTCAGCCCTTGGGGTGCATGATTTTTGTTTCAAATATCTCCATCAGTAGTAACTTTTGATTCTATTAGGCTACCTTCTATTAGTTGTGAAATTCATGTATTATTAGGAGAGTTTACTATTGTAATAAATTTAATAGCAATTAAATTTCAAAAACATCACACTTAGGCTTTGGGAAGTATAAAACCCCCCTTTCCTCTCTCTCTCTCCACCCCTTCCCTTTGACTTACCACGATCCATGTCTCTCCTATATCAATTATAATATTCATGTTCTAGAATGTAGAAATATTAGCATGAAACACTCCGGCCAAGCGGAGTCTAAGATCACAGATATATAGTAGGAAGCACCATTCAACCAGCACCTACTCGTGGCCTTCAGTGGAACCAAACGCTTCAACCTATCAAGGCCATTTTCCCATAGTTAGAAGTGATGGTAGAAATCTCGTCAACCCAATTTGGTTCCTTTACACAACTCTTTTATCTGTGACCACAAGTAGCTTTCCATTTCCATGCAGATCAGCTGAACTATATGTGACGATTGTTAAAAACATGTAGCCTTAGGCAGAAATCACAGAATACCGTTACAATAACCAGGCAATGCATGTTGAACCTCCTCATTCCAGCTTTTCCATCTGAAACGGGACAAAAAATAAATAAACGATGACAGTTTGAAGAACAAAGACTATAAACACAACCAGACGATTAGATAATTTACTATATATGACAGTGCATCAGGCATATTTCCTGCTGTCAGAAACAAAATAAATTTGGTTGCAAGCATAAAGACAAATGATTATTGGCTAATCAAAAGTATTGGAAAAAGGGACAGGTTGCTCGGTTAACGTCATTAGATTTGCTAAAGCATATGTACGGTATTATAACCCTAGCAGCATCTCCATTGGCACACAAAGGCAGTAACACACGCTTATCCATGAAGCAGCCACCAGCAATCACTATCAGGCATGTGGATCGCTGCTGGTCGTTGTATCCCATATTTTCTCCTTTGCATTTCTCTCTCCTTTGTGTTACATCTGTCTCCTTGTAACTCTTCGAAACTGCACAAGGTGCTTAGCAACTGCCTATATACTGGCCATGTTCTTCATACAAGTGTGTATGCAACTTTTCCCATTATTGTGTGTTTCTATACGATGTGTTCCTACATGGTATCAGAGCCCTCCACCTCAGAGCTCATATCCATTCATTTCCTCGCCATAGTCGAGAAGGACGCCGGCTCCGTCAACACCTCCTCTCCAGCTGTGAGTCTGCGACACAGCTATGACTCTTGCCTCATCCACCTCCGGCACTGCGACTCTTTCATCAGGAGTTGGTTCTTCCCCAATTCTCACTAATGCTCTTCATTTCCCCCTCAAACTCGGACCCGAAAAACTACCTTCTCTGGAAAGCCTGGTTTCTTCTCTGGATGGCACACATCCATGCCTCCTCCCTTTCATCCCTTTAGTGTCCCCCCAGTCACTGTTTGGAACCCTGCACATGCAGTGTGGCTCAACAAGGATCAGCCCATCTTGAGCTGGTACACTGCATCTTTCACAGAACCACTACTACCTGAAATAGTCCATCGCTCGGTTCTTTGCCTCTCTTATGTGCTCACATGACACACTTGAAGACAACTTCAAACAACCAAGAAAGTATTTTCCTGCATCACCAAGTACATCAAACAAGTTAAGACCATCACCCACAGTATTGCTTCTATTGGAAATCCCATCTCCATATCTGACATCATTATGCACGTTCTCACCAGTTTGAGCCCAAAAGTTGACTCACTTGTGCCGACTATTACCATGCATCTTGACTTCTTCATGCTAAAGGAGGTTCACAGCATACTCCTTGCGCAACGTAGGTGTCTGCAACATCAAGAGCAAGCTGCTCATTCAAAATAAATGGAGATAGAAAACCAGGTGAGAGGAGAGATTCATCCCCACCAAGGCAACAAGTTCTAAGAAGTAAGAAAGTAGCAATCATGGATGCAATACTAAGGTGGTAGTAACAGGTTCTGTCTCTGCCTGTCATTTACCATGGTGGGGGCGGAGCCCTGCCCCAAGATGATGGGGAAGGATGGCAGATAGTTGGCAAGAGAGAGTGTTCTTCTCCGAAGCCGGTGAGGAAGACTCTATGCAAATCCTTCCAGTGGGCAAGGATGTTTGCATTAGGTGTCTGCGGCGTAGACACTGGGCCAAGGATTGCCGTAGCAAGGTGAGGTGCATCAGCTGTGAGCAACTGGGTCACAAGAGAGATTCTTGCTCCATGAAGAATCTGAAACCCGGGGCTGTACCTGCTTCCATAGTTAAACCTGGAGCTGTACCTCCTCATTCAATTGATATTCTATGGTCCAGTGAGGTTAGTAGTGCCAAGGAATTCCTGCAGGAGGGTCTGGTGATCTCCTGCCACCCTCTTGAGAACTCTAGGGAGGGTCTGGTGTCTTCCCCTGTGCAATTGATCCAGGATGCTTTGTCCCATGCATGGCCAGGAAACTACTCTTATCCGTGAAATCTCAGCAAAGGAGTTCATTGTTCACTCCTCGCTGCCGGGTTGGAAAGATGCAGCTCTTTCCTTAAACCAGTTCTCTTTTAGGGGATTTAAAATCGGTTTCTCACAGTGGATGATCGAGAAGGGGGCGAAGCCAGTTGCAGAAGGACAGTTAGTTTGGTGTTGGGTGGAAGGTCTTCCGCTTCATGTTTGGAATGTCCCCACATTCCAGGCTCTTGTCGATTCTTTCGGGAGCCTCTGAAAGATTGACGATAGAAATCTCCGCCTAGAGATGCTGCTGTATGCTAGGCTTTTGGTGGAGGTTGACTTGCTGGTTTGCATTCCAGCTAGATTGAAAATCAGACTGGGAAGCCACAAAATCTGGGTTACCATTTCTCTTGAGCAGCCATCTTCATCTTTCTCTTCTCGCCGTGAAGAGGAGTCTCTCTTTTCTTGCTCAGCAACTAACCTGGACTTGGGCAGAACTTGCTTTTGCTTACAAGTCGTACAAACAACTCCGATGCCCTGTTCAGCCTGATGGCCCCAAAACAGGGGCTCCGGTGATGGCTCCTTCTTCGGTGATGGCTACTTCAAAGATCTCCAAGAGATGGGTGCCGAGTCAGACTCGGCCACCTATTAGAACAGTGAGTCGAGTAGGCAAACAGCTAGCTCCTATGAGACCTTCGAGGCCTGCTCCTTCTGCACCTCTTGTTATTAATGGGGAGAATATTTTGGGTGATCCTCTCAAGGCTTTTGAGAGTTTTGATAGTGATTGTGCGGCTCCCGATTCCTCGGGGGTGCTGGAGAGGACCTGCTTTAAATCTGAGCTTAGTTCGAAATCAGATTGGAAGCCTGATTCGCTCAGGGAGATCAACCGTTCGGAGGACCTCATATCGGGCAATGAAGATGCACAGTTTCAGATTCCGAAGTCTCCCTCCACGGGTCTTAACGAACTTCTCTTAACGGATAAGTCATTTGGGTATTTGGACCCGGGTATTAGGCACGACCCTCTCCTATCGTTGGGTCCATCATCTTCGCCCGACCAAGTCTGATATGACCCTTTCCTTCTTACTCTGGTTCAAGAGGGCTCTGAAGCACCTCACGGATGCCCGAACCGCTTCGTTGGGGTCACTTTTCATGGTGATTTGAAACCTTCATCGCCAACGGAACTGGTTGCGACAACGGCTGGGTCTGTTTTCATTCCAGATTGCTCACCATCGGCGATGATGGTGACGCCATCGTCTACTGCTCTAAGGCGAACAAGGATGTTTTGCCCAACTCCTCTCTTCGCCCAAGGATGGTCTATGATAGTAAAGGTCTGGAGTGCCTTGCCGATGAGGTTGGTAATTCAAAAGCCATTCTCCCCTTTATACCCCCGTCTGAACCTTTATCTGTTGTAAAACCGTGGGCTGAAGATATCATTCAGTTTGGGAATAAGATTGGAGTGTCATTCCTAGGAAGAGAGGAGGTGGTTATCAGCTTCATAAAGAAACTAAGAAGAGTTGATGCTCTGCAAAGCTCATCCAAGAACAAAGGAAATAAAGGAGGAAAGAAAATTGGCAAAAGAGAAATTTCTTATGTCCAAAATAATGAATTATTTGATGGACTAAGAGATAAAACAGTGGGAAAGAAGAATCTATTCCTGAAATGAACACTTGTTCTTGGAATATTAGAAGGTTGAAAGTGGACTCCAAACAAAAAGCGGTGAGAGATTGCATCCAGAACTACAAAATTGACTCTTTTTTACTTCAAGAAACCAAAATGGAAAACGTGGATGCTCATTGCATTTCTAGGATCAGTGGATCCTCTTGCTTTGATTGGGTTTTCTTTCCTGCAGTGGGAAACAGTGGGGGTCAGATTATCATGTGGAATGGTAGGAAAGTTCATGGGTCTTTATGTGATAAAGGATTATTCAGTCTGTTAGTTTGCTTTTCTACAATCAACGGCAACAAGAAATGGATTCTTACTTTTGTTTATGGACCAAATAAAGAACAAGACAGGGATAATTTCTTGCAAGAATTACATAGACTGGCAGCTTTATTCACAGACAACTGGTGTATTCTCGGTGACTTTAATGTGGTGAGATTCCCTTGGGAGAGATCAGGAGTTTAGAAATGGTCTACTGATATGGAAAACTTAAAATGTTGGATTAATGACAGTGGTTTGATAGACTTTGAGCTCCCTAATAGGAAATTTACCTGGTCAAACATGGCAAATCTGCAGAATTATAATATTCAATCAACGATCGATAGAGTTCTGGTTTCTACTGAATGTGGATCAAGCATTTTACATTATCATCCATCATAGGTCTCAATAAATCTGTTTCAGATCATATTCCTTTATTACTTAAACCACTGATTGACAAGAGCAAGCACATGATCTTCAGATATGAACTAGCATGGCAGACTCAAGAAGGGTTTAAAGATTTGGTTTCCAACTGGTGGAAGGAGAGCCCTTCTTATGATTCTGCTTGCAAGAACTTTCTCCAATAAGCTCAAAAGGGTCAGAAATTGCTTAAAATCTTGGAGCTATCAGAAGTTGGAATCAAAAGTTGCTACTAGGAGGTTGCTTTTAAGTAAATTCGAAGAATTAGAAGCCAAGGCAGATTCTCAAACTCTGTGAACAGAATAATTTTTGGAACTAGGTTCGCCCAAAGTTAAACTTAATGAATGGCTTCGTCTTGAGGAAGTCAAATGGAAACAAAGAGCTAAGGAACTTTGGCTTAAAGAAGGGGATAATAACACAAGATTCTTTTGTGCAGTCGCAGGAGCTAAGAAGAGATCTCTCAAGATAGATCATATTAAGGTTGATGATCAGATTTTTGAATCAGAAACTGATATTAAAAATGCCGTCATCTCCTTTTATCAAGATATTTTCACAGAAAATGAACAATGGAGGCCTTCTTTGTTGGAGGGTACTCTACCGAAAATAGACATTTCTCATGTTGAAGAATTATGTGCTGAATTCCTTGAAGAAGAGGTTAAGGAAACTGTTTTCAGCCTGAATGCCAACAAATCTTCGGGTCCCGATGGATTTTCAATGGGATTTTATCAATTCTTTTGGGAATTTCAGCATAGACCGCAGTCTATCAAATGTTTCAATTCCACCTTTATTGTTCTAATCCCAAAGAAGGAGGGTGTTGAGAAGCCTGTTGATTTTAGACCGATCAGTCTATTAAATGGTTGTTACAAAATTATCACTAAGATCATGGTAAATCGACTCAAGAAGGCTTTGCAAAATGTTATTAGCATCAACCAATCTGCATTCTTGAAAGGAAGGTTTATTCTTGACAATTTCCTAGCAACCCATGAAGCTATTCACTCACAGAAATGCAGCAAGAAACAAGGCGTTGTCTTAAAACTAGATTTTGAGAAAGCCTTTGATAAAGTGAGTTGGAGTTGTATTGAAAATATCTTCCTACTTATGGGTTTCAAATGGAAATGGATCAAATGGGTTATGAGCTGTGTTTCTAATGCTAGGTTTTCTATTCTTCTCAATGGTGACCCCTATGGCTTCTTTAATAGAGCTAGAGGGTTAAGGCAGGGAGATCTTATCTCTCCACTCATATTCATCATGGTCAGCCAGGTTTTGAGCTCCCTCTGGGATCGAGCAGCTTCACAAGGATTAGTTGATTGTTTTTTTACCAGCAGAAATGGCTTACAGTTATCTCATCTTCAATTCGCAAATGATACATTGATTTTCTCATCCACAAAGGAGGCCATGCTAACTAACATCAAGAGAATTCTACTGTTGGTGGAGGCTATCACTGGATTATCAATAAACTTAGAAAAATCAAAAATTGTAGGCATCAACACCGGGCTTGATAGAATTAAACAGATTGTTGATGAGTGGAAATGTAAACAATCGCAATTTGCTATCAAGTACCTAGGCCTCCCTTTATCCAATGCTCATACCAAAATTAGAGAATGGGATCCCCTTATCAAGAAGTTTGCACATGCCCTTGAAGGTTGGAAAGCTAAGTTTTTATCTGCTGGAGGCAAATGGATTCTTTCCAAATCTATCCTATCCTCCTTGAGCACTTATCATATCTCCATTCTTAAAGTTCCTAAAATAGTTGAAAGAATTAGCTTTAAGAGTTCTTTCTTTTGGGGAGGAGGGAGGAGAGAGAATGGGGGCCTTCATCTTGTTGCTTGGGATAAAGTCTGCCGCAAAACTCAAGGAGGTGTTGGTCTGACCAGCATTAAGGTCTTCAAGTAACCTTGTTCGCCAAATGGTTATGGAGAATAGGGGATAATGCTGATGCTTTATGGGTCAATATTATCAGAAATAAATATTACCCACAAGCTTATTTATGGACTGTTCAGTCCTCTTCTCTTTCCTCAATATCAACAAACTTGCAGATTTTGTCAACACAACCACCATTTTTACTGTGGGAGATGGAAGCTTGATCAGATTTTGGGAGGACAGATGGTGCACCGATTGTCCATTTGCAGTAAAATTTCAGCACCTAGGCCAGGTTACGCAAGGTTCAAAGGAAAAGCAACATAAAAGGGGGAAGAAGAATGAGAGAAAACTAACAAGTCTCACAAAAATGAAAAATCGCAAATATTGTTCAACAATATTTTAAACATAGAAGATGTCTATAAATAGACGTGGATTTTTTATTTCCACTAGAAAAGATGAAAATCTACTAGATGAAAGAAGATCAAATTCTAAGCAACTTCTACATAAAAATCACTGTGAAAATCACATAGAAGATGTCTATAAAAGACATGGATTTTTTATTTCCACTAGAAAAGATGAAAATCTACTAGATGAAAGAAGATCAAATTCTAAGCAACTTCTACAAAAGAATCACTGTCAAAATCATCTTCCTAATCCCTATTTGAAAAGTTACAAAAAATAGTAAGTTTTTATTAAAATTGATTCGCTGGCGAAACGATGGAATTTGACTTAGAAAACGATGCATTTATGGTGATAGACTATAAATCACATGAGAATCCGACTCTCAAACAGAAAGTTATAGTCTGTTTTACTGACAAGGTGTCTGATTCCTTATCTAACTCTTCTTTGCCTTCATGTTCTTCTTATCTTCAGCCTCAAGCCACATTAGGGCCATCTAGGTTGCATCATCCTCCCTGGGGTCGAAAGAACATGTCCTCGAGTCATCGAAAGAATCACCCACATATCCCACTAGGTGTTTGACATTAAACACATCAAAAGTCCATTGATGAGCTGGAAGTTTCAACAAGTAGGCATTGTCATTAATCTTCTGCACAACCTTAAAGGGGCCCACTTTCTCATACTTCCCAACTGGGAAACGATCCTTAGTGAGAATCACCTAGACCGAGTCACCTTCTTCAAAAGACACATACCTCCTATGCTTATTGGCAACTTCCTTGCATTAATTGTTGCTCTCTTCAATCTGTGCATGCACCTATTCATGAATAGACTTAAGATGCTCAGCCAAATCATCAGTCTACTGTGAGGATTAAACCCGTAAACAATTATAAACAGGCTCTTCTTGGTGCTGCGATTCTGGGACCTGTTAATGACCAATTCAGCTGGTGATAAAGCCAAATCCCACTATTTTGGCTTACTCCCTACTAAGTTCCTTAATAAATTACCAAGACTTCTACTCACAACCTATCTGAGGGTGAGATGCACTACTAAACTGCAACTTGGTATCCAATCTAGCCATTTTTATAGTTATCTTTATAGTAGGCTTCTAGTTGACCTTCTTGATTGAACATCGCCCTGTTGCTTATGGCTGAGGCATCATAGTCTACTTCGAACACCTTTTCAAAGACTAAAACAACAAGGATTGGTGCCTCTGTCATCTTCTGCTTCACCAGATGAAAGGCATGATGAGCTTCTGCAATCCATTGAAAGGATCGTCCTTTCAGGCAGTCACTGACTAGTGCCATAAAACTATTGAACTTGTGGAGGAACTGCCTATAGAAAGAAGCCAAGCCCAAAAAGCTCTGGGTCTCTGCTATGGTGCACATAGTGGGCTAGTATGTGATCATCTGCAGACTATGCACCTTCGTTGGGTCTACCTTCATGCCTTCAGTAGTAACAATGTAGCCCAAGAAACTGACTGAGTCAGTCATAAAGAAACACTTCTTGGGGTGGGCATACATATTCTCATGTTGTAGGATCTCCAACACAGCTCTGAGGTCCTATAAATGAACCTCCGCTGAAGGGCTATAGACAAGAATATCATCAAAGTACACCATAAGACATTTGCCAGTAGGAGAGCGCAGCATGTATGTCATAACCCTCGTAAAAGTACTTAGAGCATTGGACATGCCGAAAGGCATTATCAACCACTAATAAAGCCCATGTTGTATCTTGAACGTAGTCTCCACTCATTACCTAGTTGGATACGGATCTAATAATACCCACTCCTCAAGTCAATCTTTGAAAACACCAGTGAACTAACAAAATGATTCGACATATGATCAAAGTGTGAAGTATAGATCTCCCTATAGTTTGTCGTGATTTTGTTAATGGCACAGGTATCTACGCATGTCCTCCATAAGTCATCCTTCTTTGCGTCAACAATGCTGGAATTGCACAAAGACTCGTGCTGATCCGCACTCGTCCATTCTCCAAAAGCTCTGCTACTTGCCGCCTCATCTACTCATTCTCTTTCATGCTTATGCGGTATGCCGGCTTGTTAGGTAGACTCGCCCCAAGGACTAAATCGATGTAGTGCTAGAGTCTCTCATGAGAGTTAGTCTAAGGGATAATTCCTCGGGGAAGGCATCGCAAACTCCTTCAACAATGGTTCAACTGTTGCATGGATGGCCCGCCCTTAGTTCTAGTTTGCCCTCCTCTTAATCAAATTTAGGCTTGTCAATAGCCAGTTTAGGCACGAACTCCCTCCCATCTTCAAGCCAGTTTAGGCACGAACTCCCTCCCATCTTCATGGGTGCCAAGACAGTCTTGGTATCATTTATCCAGAAGGTATAGGTATTGCACCGTTTGTCTTATGATCATATGCCACAACCGCCCAAAGATGATATGGCATGCGTCCATCACCACAATGTCGCACCAGATCTTGTCAAAGTACTTTTTCCCAAAAGAGGACACAAGGCATCAAAAGTCAATGATCACCCCGCTACCTATCTTCAACTAGGAAAACCTATAGGCCTCAAGGAGCTTTTCTATCTTCAACTACAACTTTGTCACAACTTCCTTGGAGAGTAAGTTGTCAATACTCCCACCATCAATGATCACCTTGTAGACCTTGCCTATAATGGTACATATAGTACAGAAGATGTTGTGTCGCAGCCTATCTTCCGAATGTTTCTTCTGTCGTGAAATAACCAAAAGCCATACGGAGCATTAAAGAAAGCCTTACAAAGCATATAATTGTTGCCAACATCGCCATAGACAAAGTCTTCCTCCTCGCCCTGCGAGTCTCCTCATAATCATTATAGACCAGCTAAGACCACTCCTCTTCTTCATCACCTGCTCCGATGTAGAGCCCCTTTGCCCATATCACACTGCTTGGCAGAGTTGGGGAACTCTGATGCTCAGTGACCGATCTGTCCACATGTAGAGCAATGTATAGAAGAGATGTTACCTTGTGTCTACACCTCTCTTTCAAAGAACAAGAACCCTCCTTTCTTTGAGGAATAAATACAAAATTCACTCAATCTCAGTAAAGAAACTTCTGCATATAAATTCTCGTAATGGCATTTTTTTCATTTCTGACAGATCTGCATATCTTCACTTCCTCGTTGATTTTGATGTAGAAAATGGATGAAATTTAAAAATATGGTAAAGACATGATTTGTAAAAAATTTCATGAGCTTTCCAATGCCATAAACCACATCTCGATCTGACATTTTATTCAAGAGGTACACTTATTTTATTATGATGATATAAGATTTAGATAAGCTGAAAACGGCCTGCATCATCCTCTGTAGGTCGAAATGAAAGATACAATTTGATGAATCTTCTGACTGTAAATCTTCATGCACAGCAAAAAAGTCTATATCCTTTCTAGAACAAAAGAATCTTCTACTAGTTTTGGCTCTAAAATTTTTCCTGCACAAAAAAAAAAAATCTTCTACTTATAGTGTATCGACAGGTTCTTCATCAAATATTGGACCTTGATTATATAATTCTTCATAGAAATTTTTTCTTTCAATGGCATCTAAGATAAAAATATCTTCAAACTTTTTCCGTTAAATCTTTTCGTACATGTTGTTTCTGACCCAAAGCAAGAATATGATACGGGTTCTTAGAAAAAGAATCAAGCTCATGACTTACTACAGTCTAAGTATGAATCTTATTGTGTACTTGGTGCAGAGCAAATATCTTATTATGCTTTCTTTGATCTTCATGCTTCGTGCATCAAGTCCTAAACGTCTCGTCTCTATCGCGCATTGAAACTAACAACATCACCATGCATCATAATGTCGATGGAGAGAAATAAGCATGACTCGACCTCCTCTGGTACCACTTGACGCAACCGTCAGAGGAAGAGAAACACCAGAAGAGGGAGAAGAATGAGAGAGAACTCACAAGTCTCACAAAATTGGAAAATCAAGAATTAGAGAACTCACAAGTATCACAAAACTAGAAAATTGTGACATACAACAATACAAAGCAACGATGCTTTATCAATCATTCACCTTAGTTTGTTTTATTTAAAATGTCGACATTGGTGGCGCATGATGCAATTTTCTTTGATTTGAACTTTCAAACATCCACACTAATCGAGGCACTGTTAGGGGTATTTGCCACCTAGGGATAATACGCTAGACACGGCATGCCATGTTCATGGGCAAGTGGGCCGAATATAGCGAGATGAGGACGTCATCTGCTGATTTGAAATGATTTTTGAAGATTTATTCGTGTCACAAAAAAATGTTTTTATGCATGATCTAGATTTTGAAGTGCATCGCAGTGTGCAACATTTTGTGAGGTGGCTAGTCACTATCGATGGTCGACAAATTAGCTTTGACTCACCATCTCGACACAGGAAGCATGAAGGTATAAGGTACACTGTCATGTGAAAACATATGGAACAAAACCGACAGCTCACTACTTATCACGAGTGTGTGATATCGGGCCAAAGGCCTTTGCTTTCGGCAAAGGCTTTCGGCTCGCCAACCCACAAGTATGAGGGGAGTCCGAGAAGGATGTTCCTGACGACTCGCCACCGTCAAGCCACCACAACGACGAGCCGAAGAGGGTTTGGGATAGTACATATACCATATAGTCCATAAGCAATAAGATGCATCACGGCATGCTTGCAACACCCATTGTACACATGGCACGACCTCAAGCTACTTAGTCTCATCTTTAAAAGAGCCGTTTTTTTTTTTACACATTCCTTCCGTTCAACCTTACAAGGAGGTATGGGAGGTATATATAGAGTTTTCTGGCCAGTAGGGTGCTGCCAAGTGGCAGCTCTTCATTGGCAAAGCATTCAATTTGGCTCGCACCATGGTTTCCTCTTCATCCACTTGGCACTGGCAGAGCATTAGGTGGTGACGACAAAGCATTAACCAAGGAAGTAAGGATCAACACGGATTGATTTATCCGATCGGAGTTCGACCGGTCTGATCTGATCCCATGCCCCAATCCAATGATCTAGGCCAAGTTGTCATGGATCAGTCGAGCCGCTCGTTCAGCCCTAGGTACCCTTCACTTCCCCCTTTAAAAATACAATCCCCCCTCCTCCTTACGTAATCCTCACATGACCCCAACCAAACAAAAGAGAAGAAGAAGAAGAAAACTACAACAAAGAAGAAGTCGTCGTGTCGCTGCCGCACTACTGCCTCGCCACCTTGCCATTGCCACCTCTGCATCGTCACCGCACTGTCGCCGCCTCGCCTCTACTTTCGTTGCATCGTCACTGACTCACCAACATCACTGCTTCCCTCGCCGTTGTTCCACACCAACAATCCTCTCTTCTTCTTCTACCCCTCCTCTTCTTGCTCTACCGTAATTGTCAATAGCTGCCTTGGATTGGGGTTAGGAATGGGGAGAAGGTAAAAAGGTTGGTAAACATATAAGAAACCCTTAACAAGTCATCTATAAACAGATAAATCTGTAAAGACATAAAAATAAAAGATATGGAAGTCTGACACACATCATTGTGGATCGGGTCGGATCGAATTGGGATCAGCGATCTAGATCGGCCCAGGACCCGACTGATCCGAGCCCAATCCACGATCCTGCCTTCCTTGGCATTTACGAGGCATTGACAAAGCATGAGCTGGCTTCATCCTATTGGCCCATGTAGGCACGTGGGCCCCACTCGATCCATATTTTCACATAATTTTCTTTGTATTTTTTGCAAAAAATTGGTCGAGGGGAAAAGGGGTGTCAAAGGTACCCAACAGCGCAAGCAAAGGGAGCAGCAGCCCTATTTGGGTGCAGCCGCCCATAATGCAGCCCTGAAGGGGCGGCCACTCACTATGAGCGTTAGCAGCAGCCCCCCAACAACATAATGGGCAGCAGCCTTTGGGAGTGAGCGGCAGTCTCCCCAGGCTCTGCTGCCCAAGGGCAGGCTAGGGGCAAAAAAAAAATATTTTTCTTGCCCCGTCTCTTTTTTATTGTGTTTTTACTTTTTGGAGGGTTTGAATGGGGCAAAAGGACCCCTCATGCTCTTCATTACTTTTGTAATTTGAAAGGTAACTTGGTCTCCTTATTTTTTGTGAAGTTTTTTACCCCAACAGTCCCATATCTGAAAACGAGAATAAGTTGATGGCCTATTGTTGACGGTCGTTTTTTTATCCGACCATTTGTTTCGGATTTTTATTTTGGTTTGTTTCAATTAATAGGGTTTATGGTTGTATGATTTTGACTCGCCTATGGAAAAGGATTCATGCGGGTTCAGATAAACCTTTCCTGCCAGCCAATAGGCTGACAATGATTACATCCTATTGCGACAGGAAAACCCTTTGATTTCCTTCCCAAAGCTGGCTTTCTAGATGGCTCCTTACAGTGTGAAAGTCTCGCTTGCTTTATTTTATTCGCTTACATGTTATTCACGGGATGGTCGACTTTCTTTCCCTTTATTCTTTTTTACCCGGGTTTCCCTTTTTCCTTTTTATAATGTCTTTAGCATTATTGGCGGGGACTATTTACAGATACTGTTCATAGGTATTGTTCATGGACACTATTCATGGTATTGTTCATGAACACTGTTCATGGGCACTATTCATAGTACTGCATGTTCATGGGCATTATTCATAGTACTGCATGTTCATGGGCACTATTCATGGATGGGCCCCACTAAGTGTCGATGATTCAAATTGTGTTAAGGCGGCTATGGGCCAACAGGATATTATTTCGTCCTATCACTCGCTGTTGTGCATCGATTATGGCGATAAGCCGACGACGCTCTGATTATCACTCGATAACTCGTTGTTATACATGGAAGTAGCAACGGGCTGATGAGCCTTCATTATCACTCGACGACACACCGCTGCACCGGAGTGACAACGGGGTGGCGAGGCTTCGATATCACTCGTCGACACATCGTTTGCGCACTAGAGCGGCAGCGGGGCAACGAGGCTTCAACATCACTCGTCGACACATCGCTTACGCACCTGAGTGACAACGGGGGCGACGAGACTTCCACATCACTCGTCGACACATCGCTTGCGCACTAAAGTGGCAGCGGGGCAGCGAGGCTTCCACATCACTAATCGACATATCGCTTGCGCACCGAAGTGGCAGCGGGGCAGCGAAGCTTCAACAAATATAACTTAATCATATGATTTACAGGCACTGGACGGCATGATCTCGGGTTACGCCGCCACGACTTGGCGGCATGGCTGATGATCGTAACCACGCCGCCACGACATGGCGACGTAGTTAAGAATCATAGCCACGCCGCCAAGGCATGGCGGCATGGTTAAGGATCATGCCGCCCAGACCTGGCGGCGTGGTCTTGTACCTTGGGAATGAGAGGCGAGGGATTTTTCTTATAACTCCACCACTTCCAACCAACTTTTCAACAACTTATCACCATCTATACAAGGTAGGGGGTAGGGGCTATTTATAGAATTTTCGACCAATAAGGAGCCGCCAAGTGGCAGTTTACAATTGGTTCATAGAGGCGGGCCATGCCCAGTTGGCGAAGCCTTATTGGTCCACGTCCTCACTCCTGTGATTGGTCCATTTGGCGATGACGAGACGATGACGTGGCGGCGATGACAAGGCGATGAAGATCCGTGTGGGAATGTGGGGGGCCCACTTGGGCCTAAAAAATATTTTTTATGTACGTCGCAGCATGGGGGCATGCCGCCACTAGTGGGCAGCGGAGCGGGGGGCCGCAGCCCCTTACTGGGCTCTACCGCCCACAAGGGGCAGCAGACCTTTGGGTTCTGCTGCCCCTTGTGGACGGCAGACCCAGAAGACTTGGGTCTGCCGCCCACGACCAGGTCTGCCGCCCACAAGGGGCAGCAGGCCCAAAGGGATCTGCCACCCACAAGGGGCGGCAGGCTCCTTTGGGCTTGCCCCGGGGCAGCATGGGATGGGGTTTTTTTATTTTTTTTGGACCCTAAATTTTCTGATTTTTGGGTTTTTTTTAGGTGTTTTTTATTTATTTTTTATTTTGAGGAGATTTGGGTACTGTTCACGCGACAATGCACTGTAGCAGCACTGTTCATACCCTCTTTACTGTAGCAGCACTGTTCATACTTCATTTTTATGTGTATGTGAGAGAGAGAGAAATTTGCTGTCCACAAAGTGCCCCCCACGAGCCATTTGCTAAAAGCAGGAGCAGACGAAAGTGGGTCGTGTGTTTGATATTTTGCCCTCAAATTTGAGCGTAATTACGGTGCTGCCATTAGGGAGCTCTATAAATACAACAAAAGGAGAGAGCAGTTGATCATCATTTGTCTGAATTTCGCCAGGTTGCCTTTTGCATCTTCTTTGGTGAGTATTGGCGTGGTAGTGGCTTGAGGCTATGCCGTCAAGTGACGGAGCTTGAAGATATACCGCCGAAGTTCGGCGTCGGAGCTTGGAGTCCTAACGTTATGCTGTCGGGACTTGGCGGTGGAAGCTTGATGTCACACCGCCAAATATCAGAGGCAGAGTTTAAAGTTGTGTTGCCCAGATTTGGAGGCGAAGACTTGATGTCATGCGCCAAGTGCCGGAGGCGAGTTTGATGTTACGCCGCCAAGTCTTGGAGACGATCTTGATGATATGTCGCCAAGGCTTAGAGGCGAAAGCTTGATGTCGTGCCGCCAAGTCTTGGAAACGAGCTTGATTATATGTCGCCAAGGCTTGGAGGCGGAGGCTTGATGTTGTGCCGCCAAGTCTTGGCGACAAGCTTGATGATATGTCGTCAAAGCTTGGAGGCGGAGGCTTGATGTTGTGCCACCAAGTCTTGGAGACGAGCTTGATGATATGTTGCCAAGGCTTGGAGGCGGAGGCTTGATGTTGTGCCGCCAAGTCTTGGAGATGAGCTTGATGATATGTCGACAAGGCTTGGAGGCGGAGGCTTGACGTCGTGCCACCGAGTGCCGGGGCGAGCTTGATGATTTGCTGCCTGCACTTGGAGGCGTGTATTGACATCGTACCGCCAAGTGCCAGGGCGAGCTTGATGCTTTGTTGCCCGAACTTGGAGGCGTAGGCTTGACGTCGTGTCGCCAAGTGCCGGGGCGAGCTTGATGCTTCGTTGCCCGAACTTGGAGGCATAGGCTTGACATCGTGCCGGCAAGTGCCGGGGCGAAGTCCGCTACGCTCAAGAGAAGGGTCTTGGGACGAAAAGGTTAGGGTAATCTGTGAAGGTCGTGGAGGGAAGAGGGTTAATAAGGCAGGCCGATACCTATTGGGCCGGTTTAAGCCCGAAACGAACCGGACGGTTTGGGTTTTCTGGGCTCGGTGGGCTTTTCTTCTAACATGGGCTCGCTGAGACGCCAAAGGCAAACGAGGTGCGCCTAGGCAAACGCCTGGGCGAACGAGGCAGTTCTCGCGATCGCCTAGGCGAAAAGCGGGAACGCGAGGCGCCATACAGCGCCTCGCCTCGCCTCGGGCGCCTTTGATTACACAAGAAACGATAGCCTTGGTCTAAATAAAGCTCCCTTCTTGGTGCAATATGTGACCGGAGCTATAGTTATGTTGAATCCGCATATGAAACAACGGCAGAATGTAGCCAAGCCATGAAAATAGCAAACACTATAGATACTCTGAGGCTAGGGCTACTCTGCTATCGCTCTTTCTTTAGGTCAACAAAAACACCCTTACTCGATACAATCAACCCCAAGAAGACAACTCTATCAGTCATGAATGCACATTTCTTGAGGTTACCATACAACTGCTTTCTTTAAAGGACAGTGTAAACTAAGCGCAAATGATTTACATGATCCTCCCTAGACCAACTGTAAATGAAAATATCATCAAAATATACAACCACGAATGTCCCAATAAAGGATAGTAAAATCTAAGTCATCAACTGTATGAAAGTACTAAGGGCGTTGAATAACCCGAAGGCCATAATCAACCACTTATAAAAGCCACCCTTCACTTTGAAGGTTGTCCTACATTCATCACCTAGAAGGATCCTCACCTAGCGATGGCCATTAAAAAGATCAAGTTTGGAAAACAATGTAACTACTGCCATCATATCTAACATGTTATCCAAGTAGAGAATAAAAAAATGGTACTTCACAATGATCCAATTTATGGCACAACTATCCACACACATCCTCCATATAACATCTTTCTTTAGAGCTAAAAGTACGAGAACTACGTAAGGACTCATGTCTCCCTAACCGAACCTCTCCTCAGGAGCTCCTCAACCTGCCTCAGCAACTCCGCATGCTCAATGGAGTTTGGACGATAATATGGCAAGTTAACCAAAGTGGACCCCAGAACCAAGTCTATTGCACGTTGGATGTCACGCAACGATGGTAAACCATCCAATAAGTCCTATGGAAAGACATGTTAGAACTCCTGGAGGATAGCAATAACCTCAGGTGGGTGCTCACTTAGAACCTCCTTCACTACCTCTCTCACAACTAGAGTATAGACATGATCACCTTTTACAATCTTGCGCTCAAGCTCCTTCGCACTGATCAAGTGAGTGCTTGGAGTACGGGTGGCAACATGCTAAGGGGCATCAGCAGGAGGCAAAGTATTCTAAGGTAGTGGACTCTGCCGAGGCGAGCTCTAGGGCTCGGAGGGAGATAAGGTGCTACATAGGCCATATGCTCACAGGAGAAAGTGTTGGCTAAACCTTCGAGGGTCGCATTCCTATCATACAACCATGGCCTTCCTAGAATGATGCTCGGAACCTCCGTCAACAAGATATTGCACCAAAATAGAGAGAGAGGAGGATGGTGGCAGGTCATTTGTGCAGCAGCAGCGACAGTAGCGGCAGGCCTTCGGCATCACACCAGAGGCGAGGGTGGGATGGCGTCCCACCCTCCCCATTCTCAGGGTCTCACCCTCTACTTGAGAGAACACAAGAAAATATCTAGAAATTCACCATAATAATCATCAATAAATTAAAAAGAGAGACAATCTTATATATAGCGTTTTGGGAGTAATTCAACTCCAACTCAGCTCCCTAACCCAATTATGGACTAAAATACTTCTAACTAGATAATTATTGCGAAACTTGGCACTAATAATTCTAAAAAAAATGAAAAATAACATCTAAAATCCTAAAAAAAAAAAGAAAATCAACTAAATGTTTTTCAGATGGGCCAAATAAAATAACTATGGACTCGTCGTCTAAAATCCTACGCATCAAGCATCCTCTGGACAGTCTTCAAACCATAACAAAACTATAATGGCTAATCTAACTCAGGCTCTGGTATCCTCACCACTCTGGTTGTCACGAGTCAAGCAATCTAGATTGTAACCCTTGATAAGTGATCAATCTTGGTGAACAGCAAACACTTTCTAGGACCAGATTTGATGTACTTCATTATCCAATCTCCTGCTTTCAGACATGGTGAGTTAGGAGCACCTGTAAACCGACTTACCCCACACAGTAAATTCCCAATCTAGTAAATGATAAATAAAGAAGCTTGCCCAACAGCCATTCATACATGACATTACCTCCTCTGGAAGTTCTACTTCTCATTACTCAAGTCATTGTTGGACTCTATAGGAGCATTCAATGTTCTGCAACCCAACTTCTCAAACTCCTTAAGTATATCCATGGACCTCCTCTATATCCATTGCTTCCTCTCTCCCATTCTACAATATTCTTCATGGTATCAGAGCAGTCCAGGTGAAGGAAGGAGGAACCTCATCCAATAGAGAGAATTGGTATCCAGCATCATCCTTGGGTCTGGTTGGACCTTTCATGGTGATTGAAGCTAGGCAACACATCAAAGGCTCCAAGGTTTTGAGGTTTGAGAGATGATACAACGGCAGAAAGAGGTGCGAAGCCATCCATGCGAGAAGGAAAAACAGCCCGCGTTAACTGTTAGTGTGTGCAGCAGACCCAATAAGCTTTCCGGCAACCCTACTTTAATGAACCAGAGGTCCAGAACACTGTCCTTGTTGCCAATTGAAGCTATTCCTTGCTCAGAAATAAGCACTTGTAGACAAACGCTATTTGGCCTGTTTCGGATTGGTTCTTTTTTTTTGGGGGGGGGGGGGGGGGCAGGGTTTCACCGTTATCTCTTCCTTTATGCATGTAGCTGCTATGGTTTGTGAGCAACCCCTATTGCCACTTCAAGAAAAGTCACCCCAAATCAACATCCTCAATTCACTGCTCCTATTCTCACTATTGCATAACACTATCTCCTTGAGGGTGTCACCCATCTCAAGTGGAGAGATTTCCTCAACCGGAAAACCATCAACAATCGTAGGGGAAGCAAAAACTAACCAATGATGTTAAACAAAACAACTTCATGGTTACATGGAGGTATATCACTAGGCAAGGGGAAATTGGCTAATACTCCAATGGCAAGACCCCAACATCAAAGTTTGAAGATGCAGGCTATGAACAATGGTACCTTGAGACTACCACATGATGTCATGGATAATCATCTCTATCACAGGAGAAATTTTATAAGGTGTTTGGAAGCAGTTTTTATTTTGCGGCCATTTTATTTTTAAAACTTATTTCATTCAAAATTTTCTTTCAATTTTTGAAAATAGTATAATTAACACTTATTTTTTTGGTAAGATTACTAGGACTTCTAAAAGCTGTGCAGACCTGTTTGTTTGAGATAGAGTTATGGACGCGAGAGAGAGAGAGAGAGAGTTATGGACAAGAGAGAGAGATACGGGTGTGTGTGACTAGAGAGAAGAGGAGCGATTACCAAAGTGGAGGCCATCATGCTTCTCTTTTGGAAAAAAACAAGGATTGAGTTGTTTTTATTTTGAAAGAATTTATTAAGATTCCATCTCTTCCGATCCTCTCCCTTAAAAATAAGAGAGAAGAATCCAAATAGGGTGTAAGTCTTATTTTCTTTTTAAAATAAAATTGAGAGAGAGAGGAGAAAAAATTGCAACCAAACACCCTATTATGAATAAACCTTGAGAAAAAGGACATCTAGACAGACATGGATATTCCTTGAAGAGATGTTTGGACAAAAGCAAGACATAGTGTGCATATAATGGTAACTCATGATATACCATACATTATCAAAAGTGATCGCCTTACTCACCTAGGTGACGAAGTAGGGCAAGGCAAGCCAAAAATGCCTCACCTCGCCTCATATTTGCCTCATTCCTAGGCACTCACTTATCATGTCTATGTTAACTGCTTGTATCTTTCTTAATTATTTGGTACTATTTTTTCTTATTCTTAATTATTATGTGGTTGATATAGGGAAAAGTAAGCAATGATCAAGAAAGAATGCTACTGAACAATTTAAGCTTTTGGTTTCACTATCAATATACACTAAATCGGCAAACATGGTTAAAATATAAAGGGCTAAAGCCGAGATCAAGAAATCACCAATCATTTAACAGACGTGGCTCATTGTCCAGCTATAATGGCTTATGAACCACCATTAATGGTCCCTTTATCTTATATGCGGCTCAATCAGTAAGAGAAACATTTCAAAAATAAAAATAAAAAAGTAAGAGAAAAGTGATGATTTGTAGGGAAATCTTGGGTTTTGAAACATTGTGGAATAAAATTTTCAAAAAAAGATTTCCTCTCTGGGTCATTCTGGTTTCAACGAAATCAAATAAGAATGAGCAAAGATTTGATCTTTGTCATGCAAATAGATCATGTCTCCAACGATCAACGTCGAAAATTCCTCAAATCGTAGAAGCCACACACAAGTCTGGCCTCTAGTGCTATCCACGTGAACCTCAAAGAAAACAAGATCCTCTCTCACACATCGACAAACGCAATGGCCTTTATATTCTTTCCTTCTCCATGTGATGATCGGAACGGAGGATGGAGGAGAGAAAGAAATGACACCTTAGAGACAGAGCAGAGGCCAACATGTAGGTTAGAGAGGAGAGAGGAGAAGAGGGTGGCGAAGAGAGGATCCATGTGCTAGCTAGGTTCTCTCAACCCTCTATTCACAGACTTATCGACATTTTTCATAAAAATCTGATATTTCTATAAAATCTTGATTAAACGTTTCTAGGGAATTCTTATGTGTGTGACCCACTAGGCCCAATACTGAGTTGACAATGAACCCATCTATTAGAACATCTTCTAACATACTTTCTGGATTGACTTTTAGTTCAAATAATAAGACTAAATCTATCATTTTATGTCAACTAACACTTAGTTTGATCAAATTAATCATCCCATAATTAATTTAACTAACTAGCAAATCATGGTCAACCCCAAGCAAGGCGCCATGACCAGACAAAACAGACAAATCATTATCCAATCAGAACTAACTATCAACAGTTACCATGTGATGATAATCCTTCACAAACACAATGTCCTTGATCGAATTCAGAGTTTGGTCATGCCACAAACTCCTCTATTATCCGATCCGTTAGTGCCTGTGATGCGGGACAACATGGGCAAAAGGGGAGGAGTGGCTCGGAGGCCGGGGTTAAGGAGACAACAAGGGAGAGAGATAAAGGAAGAGGAGATTTGCAGGGGAAGATGGTGGTGCTGGGCGGCGGGGCATCTCACCCTCCCTTCACAGGATCCCAGAAGGAACACAATACACACATGACAACGGCTATTCTCAAAGCAACATTTTCATTTCAATAATCATCCATCCATTTCCTAAGAGGGAGTACAAAGCAATAAATAGAACAAGCAACCCTAACAATCCTAACACTAAAGGACCAAAATGCCCCTTATTTAAAATAAAAGAATAAAATAAACCTAAAATTTAAAAATATATAAAAATGCATCAATTGGGCCTCTAATAGCCAAATAAAATAAACAATGAACCATTGGCTATGTTTCTGTAGTTCTTAGATTCCTATCATTCTCCCCTGGTTTGAGAAAACTCGCCCTCAAGTTTTGGAGTGAGTCAATATCCATAGAAAAATGAAGGTAGCATACTCAGGAAACACCACATACGGCTCATGAATCATCATGTGCAGGAATGCTCCAACTTGAAGAGGAAAGTGTGCCTCGATATCGCTTCCATATGTAATCAAAATCTTGTGGGTTGATGACGTCTTGAATGACCTGCGACTGATCAACCATATCTCCAATTAGCTCTCCCGTCTTCGGACCATTCTCTTCAGTGAGGAAGAGGTCATTATCTACTACAAACATCATCGAATCAACCTCTCCCAAATATTCATCTTCTAGTGTTGGATTGGCTACATAATGTACATCTTTCATTTGATTTTCATACTCCTCGATCACAACCATAGTTGTAAAGGCAGTAAGGCGACCAAGGCATGCTTGGGGTTCTGGACCGCCTAAGCGCTTAGAGCCTAGGCGTCGCCTAGGTGTCAACTTCATAATATAATATTTCAATATAATAGATATATATATATATATATATACATATGTATGTATGTAAGTATACATAACACATATGTATACTCACGTATATATATATATATATATATATTACATACATACATTTAGATATATATGTATAGATATATATATGTATGTGTATATATATACACATTTAAATTAACACATATATATAAATATACATACATACATATATATGTATGTATAAATGTATGTATGTAATATGTGTATCTGTCTAAATGTATAATATATATATATATATATATATATATATATATATATATATATATATATACACCCACATATATATCTAAATGTATGTATGTGATATGTACACATATACATATATATATGTATGTTTGTATATATAAATCTAAAGCTATGATATTATCTTCCCAGATACAATACGATACCGATCCGACTCGGGCCGACTCGCACGAGTCACACAAGTCCAGCCAATGAGTTTGTTAAAATCAATGAGTTGTTTGTCAAAATCAATAAGTTTAAATCACATTTTAGAGAATTATATTATATTAATTGATATAAAAATATATTTCTACTTATCAAATAGGAAAAACTCAACTTAAAACATTCCATTAAGCATGTATGAGCTGGCACAATCCGGTCTGACTTGGTGCGTATCAGAGGATCGGGTCGGCCTAGATACGAGTTGACTCGTACGAGTCGGCCAGATCAAGTACGATACGGCAAACCATATAATATATATATATATATATATATATATGTATTAGTATGTATTTATATAATTATATATATGTATATAAATATATGTGTATATATATACATATATAAATATATACAAAGAGAGAGGGACAAGGACCTTAGGTTTCAGCAATGTGGGCGCCTTGGCGCGTTGGACGCCTTTTCACCTGTTAGAAAGGCGGCCTAGCGCCTTGCTGCTGGAAAAGCGCCTGAGTGCCTTGGCGGGCACCTTGACAACAATGATCATCGCTAGGTCGGCCTTATAGACAAAATCTTTTGGCTTGATCAACATGGCATAAAAGCTCCAAATGTCACCCTTCAATTGGTCCCTATCGTGCTTCCAATCATTCTTAAAGTTGTTCCAATCATTCTCTAAGTTGCCCCATCCAGGATCTTCAAACATCCCCCAAAGTCTGCTCAAATAGCCAGTAGCCATCACCTCGGGAAGCATGAGAAAAGGCACGTAAAATGATGCATCGCTGGTTTAAAAAACACTAGACGAGGTCCGCCTCACTGTAAAGATGCCAACGGTATGATCGGCACGCAAAACAGAGCACGAAGGTGCCCTCGTGTGACCGATACAGCCGTCGAAGGTGGACTCGCAAAATGAGGCATTGTCGAGGCAACAGCACGTTATAGCTAAGTCGACCTCGTTAAGATGAAACCACTAATGCACAATGTGCGAATCAGAGCATGAATGGGTGACCTCGATATGTGTGCAAAGGATACTATCGAGGTTGACACACGTTGGGTTGGCCTCATTGAGACGAGACCAACGACGCAGACAACGCGTAAATCGGAGTACGGATGTGGTCCCGATACTGGAGGTGCGATAACGTTCATGTTGTACCACCTTGGTGCACTATAACAGACCAAGTTGGAATCTACTTTGTGATGGATATAGGTGTCCTCTAAGCCAATCATAAGGCACCTATTTCAATCTGGTTCACTAATAAATGGCATTAAATTCATTATGTAGATTGGCATATTTATATTTGCGCATAATAAAGTCCATGAATATGTGCAATAGCCATCAGATTATGATGAGATCATAATAATGAGATTGATAACTTATAAATACATATTCTCAATTGTTCCTAGTCGTAGGATGTTTGAGAAGGACATCAAATATCCGGTTAGACTAGTACAGGTTATTCCAGCTCATATGATGAGGGTGACTGATCTCGTTAGTTACTAGTGTGGAGACACAATGGTAAACCTGTAGGTGTTCATTGGGGAATGAGTTCACTGAACTGATCCGACATGAATCGCCGAATAGTAATTTACCTGACTGTCAATCGGCTTGATTCATCGTCACAGTAGCGTGGTTGATCCTTAGACTTGAGTCACCAAAGACACATTGTCGGTGGACTTCTAGACTTTGACCTTGACCTACGAATCCCTATCCACGGGATCTCAAATAGTCAAGGATCGGGTCCAGCGGAAGACCTTCGAAGGTGATTGTGTGTTCAATAAAGGATCGTTCGCTCTCAGGTAACTGGAGAGAAAATGCTCTAGAGTAGATCCGCAGGAGTCTCTGGCCATAGCAGAAACAATATCAGAAAAGTGGTTTTCGGATATTGTAAAGCGGAGTTTGATTCAAGTGAGTTGACACTCTAGGGTTTGACAGTTGACCCTACCCTAGGTTAACTCGAGAGCATTGTACGAACGAAGGATTATAGCCACGTGGTAACTGTGGACGGACAGGTTCCATGAGCGGGTTGCTGAACCCCATTACCTTCCGGGATCATGCGGTGTTGCTTGGCACCCAACTTGATCAGAAGTCCGACCGAATTTACATGCGATATCAATTCGGTTAAGTAATTAGTTAATATATAGATATTAATTAATTACAATAAGTCAATAACTAGTTATTGGACTTAACGGGCTGAAAACCGGACTGGTAAATGGGCCTAGAGGGTCACACGCAATAAAATTCTCAATCGGTGGTACATAAGTGGGATTTATATTAACTCGGGGACTTTTGTGAAAAGTCGCGCCGACTTAATATATATACACGCTGTTGAGAAACCCTGGGCCAAAGCTCCAGGATTTCCCTTGCTGGCCGTCATCCCCCCTTTCTCTCTCCTCCTCTGGGCATCCCGTTCGACGCACCAGAACAGCTTCCGTCTCCGCCGCGTGTGATTCCTGAAAGTCGGGAATTCCCGTCGGCGGGATTTCCGCAACCGTTGTGGCGACGGATCTTCAGCGAGCGAACTGTAACGGACGAGGGAACGAGGACGAACTACCGCGGAGGATCGCGTGGATACCGCTGGAGGCCGGACACTTGTGCGGCTCGCGGCATCGCCTCGACGAAACCGAAATGGAAGCGGATTCGAATCCGCGCACGGTAATTAGATTCCAACCCGGTTTTTCGGTTTGAGTTTTTCGTTCCGAATCGGATCAGCAGGCATCGGACGGGATTAATTTTTGTTCTTCGTTTCCGCTGCGTTCTTCGCGTCCCGCCCGGATCCCAACAGTGGTATCAGAGCCAGGTTCCGCTCTGATCCGCTCCGGAACGATAAAATTATTATTCTAAATTATTTCATGCATAAATTCGTTTTTCCTCATAGATATTGTTCATGGGATGAACTTAGAATTTCGAATTTAATTTTTCTGTGCGAAAAACGAAAATTTTTGGGGGTTTCATCGCGTTCTTCATGGTGATGAAGAACCAGATTTGTGGGCTTCAAAAGGAGATGAATGATGGTTGGACCATCTCTGTGGGTTTGCTCGTATGACCAGCTACCCCTCGCCATCCCCGGAAAATTTCTATGGCGGCCGGTGGAGCTTTTCTTCCCATAATTTTCAAGAGTTGAAAAGGATTGTGGAAAAAGCTGAAATCTGCAAAACTGCACAAATCTCCAACTTTGGAGGTTCACCGGCGGCGAAGGAGTCGCCGGCCAGCCACCACCGGCGGGGGGAATGGAAGGGGTAACATCCCTCTGCAATTTCAGGCCACCCTCGCGGCCGGCGGCGGCGGCGGCGCCGCCGAAAACTGGCTGCAAACAGGGCCAAAAACCCTAAAACGAAATTGGTCGAACTTGCTGGAGAAGGGCCTGAACCAGCCGGCCCCGAGCCGGTTCGGCCGGGCGGCCTGGGCCTGGCCCGGGCGCACCAGGCGCCGGACCTGGCTCGGCCAGGTCGCACCCAGGCTGGGTCCTGGCTGACCCTGGCTGCATTGGCTCGAGCCAGGGGGGGCCCATTAAGCCCTGTTTAGGCCCATTTAAGCCAATTTTGGCCCAATTAACCCCAAAAATCCCTTATTTAATTAAAAATCACATCCTATTTAACTTGACATTGAAATTAATAATGTTTAAAATTGTTTTAAACATTAAATTAATTATTTTGAGTTAAAAGGGGAGAGATAATTAAGATATGATCTTAATTATGGATTATTATTTTAATCAAACCTTTTGTGAGGGTTTATTAAGATATGATCTTAATAGTTAATTGCTTTTAACTAAATAAGATAGGATCTTAATGATTTTAATTAATTAATTAAATGAGTTATAATTGAGATATGATCTTAATTATAAATAACTTTTAATTAGTTAATTGAAGGGGTTTATATTTAAGATATGATCTTAAATACATATAACAAATGTTGTTATTTATTTAAAATAGAATCTTAATTATTAATTGACAATTGTTGTCATTAATAATTAAGATAATATTTTTAATCTTAATTAACAATTGTTGTTAATTTATGTTTAAGATTTGATCTTAAAATTGTATCAACAAGAGTTGTTGTTTAATTATTAAGTAGTAACTTAATTTTTAATTATCAAATGTTGTTAATTAATTTTAGTCAATTGATTAGATTATTTTAATTTCTTAGCAATTGTTGTTATGAAATTAAGTATTTGATTAAGGGACACTTAATAAAAGTTATTAAGTGTTTTATTAACTTTTGATAATAGTTATTAAAGAGTTAATTGTTTCTTGAGAATTAACCTTAATAAAAGTTATTGAGGATTAATCATTGCTTACTAATAGTTATTAAGCTAATTAATATTCTCAAGGGTCCCTTAATTAGATTTTGAAGATCTAATCTACTTAATAATTAACCTTTTAATAAATATTATTAAGAGATTATTTAAGTCTAATTGTTAGACTATTTTAATTAGAAATGTTCTAATTATTATTTCTTAATAATTGTTATTGAGAAATATAATTTAATTAAGGGGTTTTAACAAGAAGTTGTTAAGGGGTTAACAATATGAATTGAAAATTCTTTTATAAATGTTATTTAGGAATTTTTAATTCTATCTAAATGTTAGATTGTTTCGCATTAATAATTGTTATTAATGTGATTTAAAATTAATCTAAGTGTTAGATTAATTAATTTAAAATTGTTCTAAATACTGCATGGAATATTTATTGATGCTTTAAATTAGATTTATTGCATGTTAGAAAATAAGATTTTCGAAAATTCAAATTATCCAATTTTGATTGGTACCCAGGTTTTGAGAAAGCCAAAATTATTGTATTTTCAAAATTTTAGCCTTCATGTGATGTGTTTTATCACGTGTGGATGGTTAAAATTTGTGGTGGTCATGGACATGCACTTACTTAAATTTCATATCATGTGATGGTGTGTGATTTTGTGGATTGTTTTGGAATGTGATGTTCATTAATTAAATGTTAATTAATGAGGCTTATGTGCCTCCCTCTCTCCATTCTATTGTAATTCTATCTCCCTCTGTTATTGTACTCGGCCATAAGGGCTTTCTCTTACAATTTATTTGTATTTGAAATTGTTTCAAAATTAATAATATTTGTAATTGATCGCGCCGACCGAGGAGAGGCGAGGATGATCCACAAATGCAACCAGGAAGGCGACAAGAGATGAGATCACCAGTGGCTATGTGTTTGCATGTTTAAATTATGTAAGTGTTATATAGTTTTTGTGATTAATTGTTTGGCTCCAGTTAATCACCGTGCTGTCCATGACCACATAATGAACATGTATGGATGATGCATACTTTTAGTTATTGATTATGAATCGATTGCTAATATTTAGGTATAGTTGAATATATATTCGATGTATTTATAAACTATCACCTAGGATGAGACCAACTTAACATAAACAAAACATTCAACATAAAGTCTAAGCCGGAGCGCGAGTCATTGAGAATGCACCGCGTGGCTCTCCATCAATATAGTTCTTAAAACTTGATTCAGTGATGACAGATACTACGTGTTTACCCGAGATCTGCCACCATCTGATGAAAGGACTATTAACTATGGCATTATGATGCCTTGAGATTGGAATAGAGAAACGGTGTAGCTATCCTCGCGTTTACCCGGGAGCTGCATTCTTACTCTACTCTGTCGCGTATTGATGGTAAAGCTTAGACCAGGTATAATGGTCTACTGTGTTTACCCGGAACCATTAAAGACCTGGGAGCCGAAATAAGATCGGATATTGCAAGGAGTTGCAACTACCATGAGATGGTTGCTCTAAGATAATGGTATGATACTATGTGTTTACCCGAGGTCATACTGTGATTCTTGGAGATTATGATCCTCACTAGAAGACCGTCGGAGTCTTCCGTTCTATATACCTGAAGGTTATACAGTCCGTCGAAAAATAGTGGGAAATAATTCAAGACAAAAGACCATAATTGAATTATCAGAACTATCTGCTTAAATCACGTTATTTCCTTCGATCACTAATATGTCGTCTATTCGAGATTTTAGCATGTTGGATGCTAATACTTCTCATACTCAGACTGACTAGAAAACTCTAAAGAATGTCTTTAGGAGTGAGTGAAAGTCACAATCCTGATCAGATATCATGAATCCTCTTACTTGGATAGACCAAGGTGAAGAGGTGCTCATGGTATGCCTTATTGAAAGGTAATGATAGTCATGAAATCTCTTATTTGGATAGACCAAGATGAAGAGATATTCATGATATACCTTTGAGAAAGGCAAGTGGTAAGATTTTAAACGGTCGAACCCACACCTGAAAAAGGATAAAGGAAAGTCAACTGAGATAGAAAAGTAGCAGTTCTCCCACTGCAACCAATATAAGGATACTGGTAAAGGCAAATCGAATATGGAACTTGAAAGAAATTTCATATATTCTTATTATCATCTTTTTCATGTCTATTGGAGAATTAGCGTATCCAATATGAGATATTGGAAATGATTCTCAGAACTGCAATAGTATGCAGACTTAGACAAGTAAAAGGAAATCAAGAAAAATGCAAGTGTTGAGTTAGACTCAACTATTGTTCTTGATATTCATAGATTACTGTTAGACAGTAAATCTTTGTGTATCTATAGGAGTCAAATGTGAAACTAAATAATTGTTATTTAGTTACATGAGAAATCAAGAATAATAGTTATTCAAATCAATCAATGCACTATAGATTCTTGAAGTGACATTTCATGTGATGAATATTCACAAGTCTCCTATAGAAATGAACTGTGTGAATCCTGATTATCTATGGTATTGTACATAGGGTTGTACAATAAGAAATTATTGATGCTGATACATATTGATGTAAATAGCTCAAAGGCCAAAAGATAATCACTATTGTTGACTTACCTTATAGTTTACTCTTGAAATGATTCGACTGTATGTACTTACTGAAGTATAAGTCGAATGCATCTGAGAAATTAAGGTATAAGATCAATGTGAAGTATTAGAATTTTTGATTTGATCAAAGAAACTAATACTTAGGTATATGATTCACACAAATCATTAAGAGGATAATTGTATCCTCGCTCGATTGATCCTCATTGTGCATCATAGAAATATGATAGAATGAGGAATTGCACCTTATTAAGATATGGTGCAATACATAATAAGATTTGCCTAATTTTTGTCCTTTTGAACATAAGTATGAACATTAGATGTCCATACTTTAAAGATGGTTCCAAATAAGTCAGTGTGTGTCCATATAAGATATAGAAACCAAATAATTCATATGAGATGTGAATTATGAACAAACCTGATTTAAAAGTCAGGTATTACCGTGGAGTGAATTTGTGAATGCCCAAAGAGTTTGGACATTACAATTATTGGCCATGCGATAATGAAATAATTGTCGTCCTGAAAACTGTCTTCTATGAAGAAGAACATGTCCTCAAAGAAGACAGTGAAAGCTGATAAAACTAGAAGATGTTCTAGATTCACAAAAGAACATAAGATCGTTAGATAATCTTTAGATGTTTGGAACCACTCATAACACACATCAGAGAGCTTCATAGATTTTTGAGATTCTCTCAGTGACTAAAAAGATATGTTTGACATATCTGATTTAGCAAGATGAGAGGAGCTCAAAATAGATTATGATCTAAAATCTATGATAATGATGCTCTCTGTCATTACAACTTTGAAATTGATAAGTTTATTAGAATTATACTTGTCAATACTGCCAATCATAAGATGATGACAGTTGGATATTAAAAGCGTCCTCTCAATGTGATTGAAGTAAATATGTATATGATACACCTTTAAAGCTTTTAGAATATCCAGGAAGTAAGTTATGATTTCAAAATTATTTTGAATCAAACTGAAACTTCCTAAGTTGTAATAAAAGCTTTGACTTAATGGTCAAATATTATGTGATCGTTAAGAATGATCACGGATTGTGTGTGTTCAGAAAGGACAGTGGGAGCACGGTCGCTTTAGTAATGCTTTATGATAATAACATCAAAGTCATTGAGAATGACTTCAGGATGTTACTATTAGTGAAAGCATTGTTAACCATGTTTTCCTCCATAATGGATTTAGTTATAATATCTCACGTATTGGAAATACGAATCTATTAAGATAGATTGATGGGGATATTATATTGACCTGTATATCAAAATGTTTGACATAAATTTCATAACAAATCTCAATTGTTGAGATATGGAATTTATTCCTTTAAAGAAAAGGTTCCTTAAAATGATACAGGAGTGAAATGCATCATTAAGCGCTTGAGAAGTGTTAATGATGCATTCACGTAAATGGAGAGGATTATTTGAAACTATGAGGTCACACTGACTCAAATTTCAAGTCAAATAATGAATTCAACCTTCTAGTAGAAAGGAATAGATCGGAAGAGTTCCAATCCAGAACTCGATGTTAAGGTGACGACATAAACAAGTGATATTGTTATTGGAACAGTATGGATGAAAAGGTTCATCCATGAACTAGATGTAGTTCTAAAAGGTCTCTGATAGCATCCTATCGTTGTAGGACAACAGTGGGAGCAATGAATTGTGTGATCGAGCCATGGTCTCTTCAGAAGTTACAGAACATTCTGAGGCTCTTTCACAGGTTCAGAGACAAAGGATAAAGAGGAAATAACGTAATGGAAAATATTCCATCTGTAGATAATTTAGCAGATCCCTGACCAAGTCTTAGTCACAGACTTTCTGTGAGCATCACTTAGATTTGATGGAGATCAAATGCGAAAGTGATTGGCTTGAGTCCAAGTGGGAGATTGATGGATATAGGTGTCCTCTAAGCTAATCATAAGGCACCTATTTCAATCTGGTTCACTAATAAATGGCATTAAATTCATTATGTAGATTGGCATATTTATATTTGCGCATAATGAAGTCCATGAATATGTGCAATAGTCATCAGATTATGATGAGATCATAATAATGAGACTGATAACGTATAAACACATATTCTCAATTGTTCCTAGTCGTAGGATGTTTGAGAAGGACATCAAACATCCGGTTAGACTAGTACAGGTTATTCCAACTCATATGATGAGGGTGACTGATCTCGTTAGTTACTAGTGTGGAGACACAATGGTAAACCTGTAGGTGCTCATTGGGGAATGAGTTTACTGAACTGATCCGACATGAATCGCCGAATAGTAATTTACCTGACTGTCAATCGGCTTGATTCATCGTCACAGTAGCGTGGTTGATCCTTGGACTTGAGACACCAAAGACACTTTGTCGGTGGACTTCTAGACTTTGACCTTGACCTACGAATCCCTATCCACGGGATCTCAAATAGTCAAGGATCGGGTCCAGCGGAAGACCTTCGAAGGTGATTGTGTGTTCAATAAAGGATCGTTCGCTCTCAGATAACTGGAGAGAGAATGCTCTAGAATAGATCCGCAGGAGTCTCTGGCCATAGCAGAAACAATATCAGAAAAGTGGTTTTCGGATATTGTAAAGCGGAGTTTGATTCAAGTGAGTTGACACTCTAGGGTTTGACAGTTGACCCTACCCTAGGTTAACTCGAGAGTATTGTGCGAACGAAGGATTATAGCCACGTGGTAACTGTGGACGGATAGGTTCCATGAGCGGGTTGCTGAACCCCATTACCTTCCGGGATCATGCGGTGTTGCTTGGCACCCAACTTGATCAGAAGTCCGACCGAATTTACATGCGATGTCAATTCGATTAAGTAATTAGTTAACATATAGATATTAATTAATTACAATAAGTCAATAACTAGTTATTGGACTTAACGGGCTGAAAACCGGACTGGTAAATGGGCCTAGAGGGTCACACGCAATAAGATTCTCAGTCGGTGGTACATAAGTGGGATTTATATTAACTCGGAGACTTTTGTGAAAAGTCGCGCCGACTTAATATATATACACGCTGTTGAGAAATCCTGGGCCAAAGCTCCATGATTTCCCTTGCTGGCCGTCATCCCCCCCTTTCTCTCTCTTCCTCTGGGCGTCCCGTTCGACGCGCCAGAACAGCTTCCGTCTCCGCCGCGTGTGATTCTTGAAAGTCGGGAATTCCCGTCGGCGGGATTTCCGCAACATTGCGGCGACGGATCTTCAGTGAGCGAACTGTAACGGACGAGGGAACGAGGACGAACTACCGCGGAGGATCGCGTGGATACCGCTGGAGGCCGGACGCTTGTGCGGCTCGCGGCATCGCCTCGACGGAACCGAAATGGAAGCGGATTCAAATCCGCGCACGGTAATTAAATTCCAACCCGGTTTTTCGATTTGAGTTTTTCGTTCCGAATCGGATCAGCGGGCATCGGGCGGGATTAATTTTTGTTCTTCGTTTCCGCTGCGTTCTTCGCGTCCCGCCCGGATCCCAACACTTTGGACCTTAGTGCAGATGGCTCATACTAGTCCTAAACCCTGACTGGACCAGGTGGCTTAGACCACCTTCAACTGCTGGCTTGAATCAGGTGCGGACCTGGACTCGAACCAAATTCTGACCATTGACTAGACCAAGCTGGGGGGAACCAGCTCAAACCCGCAAGCCCGGTTTGACCACGTTCAACTAAAGGGTACACCTTTCTTCTCCCCCCCCCACCCCATTTCCTCCCTAACCGTAAGGCAGGGGAGAGCAAGAGAGAGGGGGAGGAAGATAACGGTGGCGACAGGTTCACGTAGTGGCGCGTGGCGGCGGCGGCATAGGCAACCGGCGGCTGCGACGACGGCAACAACAAGGATGGACAGCGGCAGCAACAAGGGTGGACGGTGGCAGCAGCCGCCGCGGCACTTCCAGCAGCCTACGGGATCACCGGCGGAGGTCGACGACGGCGGTGGCTTGGTAAGCTAGCTCCTCCGACCTCTTCTTCCGATGCTCTGAAGGACGACAATGGTGGCGTCGGTGGAGGACAGCGACTGCGGCAGTGGCACCGACAGGACCTACTCACGGCTCCAGTAGGACCGAGCCTTCCCTTCATTTTGTTCTTCTCTCCTTCTCTTTTTTCTCCAATGAAGCCTATAGAGAGATGGATTATGAAAGAGGTGTGGTGGTGGCGAGCCCCTATGTGGTTACTGTTCACGGAACAGTAACACGCACAAAGAGAGAGGGACCGTGGGAGAGAAGGGCAGCCGGAGAGGTACGAACTGAGCAGCAGTGACTAGGAAGGTTAGCGGCAGCGGTGGCGTGAGGATCGAGCTTGGGCTCTCATACCAAAATTGATGCCGGACAGCACGAGGAAAAGGGGAAGAATGGCTGGGAGGCCGGGGTTAAGCAGCCGACAAGGGAGAGAGAAAAAGGAAGAAGAGGAGATCTGCAGGGGGTGGGGAAGATGGCAGTGCTAGGCGGCGGGGCATTTCACCCTCCCTTCACGAGATCCAGAAGGAACATAATACACGCATAACGGCGGTTATTCCTAAAGCAACATTTTCATTTCAATAATCATCCATCCATTTTCCAAGAAGGAGTACAAGACTATAAATAGAACAAGCAACCCTAACAACCCTAACACTGAAGGACCAAAATGCTCCTTATTCAAAAAAAAAAAACTAAAACAGAAAAAATAGAAAAATACATCAATTGGGCCTCTAAGGGCCAAATAAAATAAACAATGGACCCTTAGCTCCGTTCCACAATTCTTGGATTCCCATCAGCCTGTACTTACTTAGATCACACCATGGTTGGCAGTACCGGCCGATACCGGTACGTACCGATATCGGCCGGTACCGGACCGGTACTAGGCCGGTACGTACCGGTACCGGTACTGCCATCCTTGGGTCACACTAGAAACTCCTTTCTAGTACGATGATCAACCCCAGCCAAGAATTTACCCGAATGCATCTCTATGGAACATTCTCTCTCTTCACGGATATACTAGAGAATGAGTGATCCTATGTTGAACATCAATCACCTTACTAGCAATCCCCTTTGACATGGCGTAGTTGATGAAAATACCGGCAAAAGGCTCAACGAGTGGAACCAGTAGTTGATGAAAACACCAGCTTAACGAGTCTAGATCCAGGTCTATCCTAGATTAAGAATGGCTCAGTGGGCATGATACATAGATCCAGGCAGCTCTACTCTTCCTCCCCACCAGAAGAAAACCTAACACCTGCATGAAACAGCTGCGGTGGGACTGAAATTTGCAGGCAAAGGCAGCAGTAGGCTGCAGTGGATGATGACAGGTGCAGGAGATATTGTGGCCAGAAGCCAGTGGAAGTAAACAAAAGTTGCAACCGAAAATAAACAGAGCAGCAGTGGCAGTAATGGTGCCAAGGGTGAACCTGACAGTTGTCAGAGAGGTGCCTGCAAATAAAAGTGCCTGCAGAAGGATCAGAACCTTCAAAGGATGTCATAATGGAGAGGAGAATGGGGCACTGCTGACACAGAGGTGTTCCATGATGTGAGGGAGGAAGATGACATAGCGAGGCGAGAATATGGCTTAAGAGAGATTATCTCAACAGGTCCTCTACTACTATGTTGCAGAATCCACGTTTACAACATAAGCTCAACATATATACAAGCGATTAGAGCATTTCCCGAGACACTGGAATATGTGTAAAAAGACATAAATGATCTTACCACGTATACACAATCCAAAAGGTTATAAATACAACATCTCTCTAACAAAACAACTTTTCTCCCCCCCTGCAGCTAATGCCCTCTCACTTTTTCCACAGAAACCTGCTCAAATACTATGAAGAACATTGAAGCAAACAGAAGAAAAGAGGAAGAGGAAGAGGACAAGAAGACCAAAGAGACTTTCAATAGAACTAGCAACTCGGTTTCCCACACCTGCTAGTCCTACTTGGACCACTTTTTGTTAGAAGCCTCTTAGGTGGCAGATTACCAAAATAAACCTGTAATAACAGGCTGGGTCAAGGTTATTAAGTTAAAACAACAGAAAAAGCAATCAGGTATAAACCAAATTTTGCACAAAAGCGAATAGACCCCTGTTGACAGGGACTTTACTTTTTGGATATCGGAGGGGTCTATGGCATATAAATTCTTTCTGCACTTGAAAACAATAATCTGGCTACAACAAAGCTTTTGAACTTGACCAGGAAGTTCTATTGGGATAGTTCACATAGTAGAAGAAAATTGATATCAAAAATCTAACTTTCAGGCATAATGTCTTATATATCCCCAGGAGACCAAGCCAACAGTTTTCGGCCATTTGAACAATTTAGAACCAGTGCAGCTTCTCATTCCACTCATCATCACAACCCCTATCCAGACTTAAAGAAAGAGAACTCCTACCCATATACATACAATTGAAAGAAATATCAGAGATGTCTCGTTAAGAAAAAAACCTTCCAAAGGCCATCATTTAGATAATGCATGTTGTCCACAGCAATGCCCTTGTTGATAGATTTTCTGTTGAAAAAAAGAAACAAAAAGAAAGTGTTCAAGTGCTAATTATAAAATATGACAAGAAAATTAAGATCCTTGTTCTCTAACTCTTAAATGCAACTATAACCTTTTAGGGAGGAGGGAGATTCCTTTGCACCCACCAAAGCAATGAGATGGCTAACATAAACAGTCATATTCAGTTAAGTGTTACTGCTCTTAAATTGTGTTTCAAACTTTCAAGTACATCATATTACCGTTTAGTACAGAAATGAAAAATGAACATCCTGGTATACAGACTATACGTTTAGATGTATATAGCAGGAGTTCTTCGTTTTAGTGTTTAATAGTCATGTCCATTATCATCATAAGCTTTATCCCATTAATCCGGGGCAGTTAGATTCAGTTAGGGATGCAAGCATTTAGCAAAGTTTTCCAACCAGCTGTCTACCTGACATCAACCCTCAACGAAGTAGTGCTAAGTATTTTAGAAAAAAAAAAAGAGAGGGAGTCAGCCCAATGCCAAGAGGCTCCTCAGTCCAGTGCCATGAGGCTCTCACAACCACAAGTTCTAGGGAAGGTCAATTGTTACAGACTGTTGGAGGGATCTCGAAAGAACCCTCGATCCTTTTTGTCTGTTTTTTCTTTTCTTCTTCTTTTTTTTTTTTGAAATTTGATTTACTTTGCCCAATGAGATGGACAAGTTAGGTTTTGAAAAGTTGAACCATCCCCATCAGCCTTGACCGATGTTAATTACATCACTCTAATGAGCAAAAACCCTTGATTAACTGCATACGGTGATGCCCTGAATAAAACCAAAAACAAAATATGCAATTCAATTACTGAAAGCCCAATTTGAATTAAGCCTAAAGCTTTACTTGGCCTAGGACAAGTTTCTGGATGTTTTAAAAGGCTTTTAAGGGGTTTTGGACTGATGTCAGGTGTGTAAACCCAAAAGGGCATTTTGGTAATTTGCAAGGTTGAAGGATATAGGGTATTATGGTCATTTTGGTGTTTGGGGTGTGCTTTAATGGATTGGAAAGGTTTTAGAACCCTAGGATGTGTTTTTGGGTCATTTTAAGTTTTTGGGGTCAAAGGGTATTTTGGTCATTTTTGAAAAGTTTAGGATTTTAAGGGTATTTGATGTGTTTTAAGTGATTTAACATTTTTTTTATGATTTTTAATGATTTTTTATGCATCAAGGGTACTTTTGGTCATTTTTAGAGTTCTGAAGATATTTTAGGTATGTTGGGTGGTCTTTACATTTTTTGTAATTTTTCTGTAACTTCTACAAATTTTTATAGTTGGAGGGGTATTTTAGCCATTTTGGATTGATTCAATGATTGTATGGGTCCTTCAAGGTTATGACGGTGTTTGTGTCTTTTAGAGACATTAAAAGGAATGTTATTTAGGTTATGGTTAATGAGGATATGTGTTGAACCCAAAATAATTCCATATACAAACCTATGCCGTTTGAGTATGCATGCATATACCTACGACATATACTCACATCGATGTGAGATTACCATAGGAAAATACATATACATAGGCATGACGATATGTTCATAAAGAACCATGTTATGCAAAATAAAATGTATGCCTATGATATGGGTGAATATCAAAAATGCATAAAGCCATAGGCTCGCATTACGATGGCAATGGAGTAGGGAGCATACCTAGGCCAAAAAGGCCTTGATCAGATTTTTCAAGGAAGCCTAAGACAGCCCTAAGTCGCTTGCGTCGGCTTCCGAGATTAATCCCCGAACCTCCTTTGCAACCCTCGATGGTGAGGCCCGAAGGGAGACCCTAAATGCAGCAACAAGCGGAGTGCCGAATGCTGCAAAATAAGGCCCAAAATCAGTCCCTAAGTGGGCCAAAATCAGTCCCAAAGTAGACTAAAATCTGTCCCGAAATGGGATGAAACCAGTTATAGAACTCACCCAAAATGGCCCCAAATGGAGGCCCAATAATGGGGGTGAAAGGCCCAATAAGTGACTCTATAGGGGAGCCCAATATGAGGCCCAATAAGCACCCCTAATAGGCCCAAAATCAGTCCCACAGGGACCCTAAATCTGCAACCAGGGAGAGAAGAAATCTCCAAAAATTCCCCGAAGTGGAAAGGGACCCAAGAAATCTCCAAAAAGAGCAAGTGGAATAGGAAAGGGGGGGTGGAGGAGAGAGAGAGAGAGAACCGGTGGGCCCCCCCCCCCACCGGTTGGGGAACCCCCCACCGGTTCCAAGAGGGAAACCGGGGGGGGGGGGGAGGAGCTCTCCCTCCCTTCTCTTCAGATTTTGAATTTAAAAATGGGGGGGGGGGAGATTAATTAGGATGGAGGGAGTTAATGGGGAGTCTTAACCCCATTCACACATAGGTTAAGAATCCCATGTGAACCCCATTTAATACTCATCCTAAAACCCCTTTTCACATGAAGACAAACCTGAACTTAGGGGGTTTAAACCCTTTTCACATTGGCCCACACCCCAAATCTGCCACCCAAGCTCATTAATGAGCCTAAAAAAGGGAAAAAGGAAGGAAGAAAGGGGAGGGGAACCCCCCCACCAAAACCGGTGGGGGGTCCATCCGGTGGCACCCCCTCCACCGGTTGGAACCGGTGGGGGTGCCCACCGAGCCCTCCCCTTTCTCTCCTTTGCATGCTCTCCCTCTCACCTCTCTTGCCACCCATTGGCCATTGAAGAAAAAAAAATAAAAGAAGAGGGGAGGAGAGATGTTCCATCCGGTGGCACCCCCCACCTTGGCCCATTCCGGTGGCACCCCCCCACCGGGCCGGGAATTGAAGCCTATAAATAGACCCTATGGCCCCCAAACTAAACACACCAAGTGACCAACACATATATGCATACACATATGCATGTTGGCATTCATACTTAGCCTCAAATATAAGTGTGAAATTGTGAGAGAGGGTGCTGCTTAAAGACCAAATTCGGATTTTCTAACCCGGATTTGCTGCGTTTTTTGGAGTTCTCTCTTTCGTCCCGGGGAGCTCTCCCTCCTAAGGTTCAATCCTAAGGGGAAGCTCTGCCGGATATTTTTGTAAAAATGCCTTGTTATAAGGCGAATTTCTGTCGAAATGAAAACTGAAATTGTGTGCTTATGTGTGTCATTAAAATAATATAGTTATCATCATATTTTAAAGATAATATATGTATATATCTAATTTCATAAAACTTAAAAAATCCGGGTGTATCCTCAACCTAAACTTGGCCTCACCCCCTAAATAAAAATAAAAAATAAAGTTCAGAAATTATAATAATAAAATCATACCTGAATAAAAAAATGACTTAAAATTAATTAATTAATTAAAAATTAATAAAATCATGTGAAATTGGGAAAATATGGAAAAATCAGGAAAAATCAGTAAAAAACCAGTAAAAATCTGAAATGTAATTTAAACCTCATATTAAAACCAAATACCCTCAAAAAAAACTTAACCAATTAAATAATTAATTAAATCGATCATAAAAATCCATAAAATTAATAAAAAAATAAAAAAAATCAGAGAATTAAAATCTGAAACAACATAAATGATAAAACTTAACCAAATTACAAAAATACCCCTACATATAATAATTTATTATATAAACCCAAAAACACCAAAACTTCTATCATAAATAAAATATCTTCCATATAATCAGAATGTCACTAAAATATGAACCCCAAACACAATAAAACCAGTCTAGGGTAAAATTACTAAAATACCCTCATATATTTAAAAATTAATTTCATAACTCCCATAAGGTTTGAGAACCTTTAAAACTCACCCCTATATGCCTATAAACTACAATACCCTCATAATACCCCTATAATTCATAAAAACCCCTAAAAAGTGTATAATTGCAAAAAAAACCCTGCAGGATTAAAATATCTGGAATCGATCCTTATAACTTGGAATCAATCCTTATAACTTGGAATCAATCCACATAATTTGGAATCAATCCCCATAACTTGGAATCAATCCCCATAACTTGGAATCAATCCACATAACTTGGAATCAATCCCAAATCATATAAAAGTTATCCCCAACCGGAGTGAGGCTAAGGGTTCAACCTAAAATATGCCTTCATACTCATACGCATGCGCTGCCTGTAGTAGTAGTGTTGCATGATTAAGGGCATCATACGGACGGTTAATCAAGGGTTGCCGAGCACTTGCTCGACGTAATTAACACTGATCGAGGTCAGTGGAGAGAGGTCATATACTCGAATCTTCGCTTGATTCGAAGTCCCGAATTCTCTGAGGGCTAATCCCAAGCTCTCATAATCCGATAAAATATAAAACCGACCTATATTTCTCTAGATAAACAAAAAAACGGATTTCCGAATAATCCGAACACATAGGAGAGAGACGTCTAGGTCAGGTCCCGAGCGAAGGTTTTGAAAAAAAATCTTCCAAACAATATGTTACATGTTTGGTTGGTTTGTTGTTTGTTCAAGGTTAAGGGTACTTTAGGACTTATATGGGTTTATGTAAGAAAGCCAAGGGTATTTGAGTCATTTGGACAGCAAGCAAAGAACGTCCAAGGCCATGGACCAGCTTATCCGGCTTTAACAATTTGCATTTACGTGTCAAGCATGGTGGACTTGCTTAAGTTTGTCCGAGTCCACTAAAGGATAACCTTAATGGATATTAGTTAAGTAAAGAGGTCATAAACCCATTATAGATCCATTAAGTATCCTTTAGTAAGCATTAAATGGATCCAATTAAATCCACTAGAGGATATGTCTTAAAGGATAAGAGTTGGATCCTTAATGGTTCGTTAAAAGTCCTTGAACTAATATCCCATAATGGGTTTAAACGGACTCCACACAAAATCCAATAATGATCCATTAAGTATCCATTTAGAATCTAAGAGCTTAATGGGTCAAAAAAAAAATCTATTATATCAATAAACTTGAATGGATTCATAAGGGTCCAATAACAAACATATCATTAAAACAACAAGCAAGAACTCAAGAATACATGAGTTCGTTTATACATAAGTTGCAAAGCCCAAGAAAACATGAGCTTACTAATCAAGAAAAATATAATAACAGCCAAACTCAATAAAGCATGAGTTTCCACTTCACAAGTCTTCAACAAATCCTTCTCAAAGAGTGGCACCGAGTACTCCAAAAAAAGTCATCTTGCAGCAGCCCCCCTTTGGGGGGATTTATAGAGTAAAAGAGGGAGCCAACCGGTGGTGGGGGAAAGGCACCGGTGGCAACCCCCACTGGTAGTTTTTTTCGTCCATATTTGTTTGAATTTTTTTTCTTGGAGAGAGGGGGAGGCAAATGAGAGAAATAGAGAGAGAGCCATAAACGAGAGAGAGGATGGGGGGCCAGTGGGACCCCCCCCCCCAACCGGTGAGGGGAGGAGTCGGTGGGACCCTTTTTTTATTTTCTTTCACACTCTTTCTTTTTTATTTTTAAGCTCAAACCGGTGGGGGGTCCTTTTCTATTTCTTTCCACCCTTTCTTCTTCTTTTTTTGTATTTGTGACCAAATCTGTGGAGATGAAAAATCTGTTAAACACAGACATACCCTTGCTTTTTGTAAAGAGGTTGTTCCCATTTTTAAACCCATGGCCTACAGGTCAAAATGGAGTGACCTAACGGGCGCACCAAGGCTTCCCCCCCACAAGTGGGTGCTAGATACCTAGCCAAAATAAGTTCAGAGAGGAGAGGGTCAGCTAAAGTGGCACAAAGACAGTTTGTAAGTAGAAAAGTGCTCCTTGAGGGCCTAGGAGACTGTTATCTTCATGCAAGAAGGAACAATCCTTGTAGGTTTTACTAGACTTTGAGAGTCAAAATGGGGTGGGAGTGAGGTTTAATATGCCAATAAGTGCTCTTCTCTCTGCATACGTACACAGCGTGCATGTACCTGTTATATATGCATGCACTGGTGAAAATTGTCATATCTGTGAAACTTTTCTGTTTATTTTCTCCTCAGACCTCTCCTCCTGCACTATTTTGATTGTACTACCTCTTAGTAATAAAATTGGTGGTGCACCCACAATTTTCTATGAAAAAAAGAAACTGTTAAACAACAGGCTTCACAATCACAATCAAACTCCAAAAGGTGTTTGCACCATGTGTGTGTTAAATCCAGACTTCCAGTCAAATCCGTTGATAGTTTGCAATAAAATTGCTGCAGTGTTCATGGTCACTTTCTCTTCATCCAGGGAGACAGCAAAATTTTCTCCCTAGCTGAAACTCCAATATACATGTGCTCCTGGCCCAGGTGACTTGCTGATGGTGAAACTCCAACAATCTTTTGCCGATGGTGAAACTCCAAAAATCAGCATGGGAAAGGTAATATTTCCTAACTTACTGTGCTCAATTTTTTGCAAAGCCAAAACCAGCGAACTTCCTCAGAAAAAAAAAAAAAAAAACTGAAGTCGCATTTTCATTCTGAGTAACAAAAAGCTACAATCCTAGCTATTACATTTGAGATGTATTGTTCAATAATGTTAGTATCATGTTTTGCTTGTTCATGATCTACCAGGCTTATCTTTTCTTCAGCTACATTTCTGTTTTACATTGAAGTGCTTTTTGCACTGTATGATACTTAAAATCCAGTATTAGCCAATGCTGAATAAGCTCAAGCTGTACTCCTGTATACACATTGGTCTTAGACATTCATCACAATTATCACAACAAAAAGTGCAGGAAGTCTACTAAAACCATTTTCTAATGCCTGCTAATGTCCAAATGGGGCATGACGAGTCATATTTCATCTGCAAACTGCAAATCAACGAGTCCATTAAGCTTTTTGGGTGTCAATGGCAGTCAAAAATTGATTATGCTTTCTACAGTCCTTTGTATTAGCCATGATTTCTCCCTTTATAACAAGATGCCATTGTCCCATGCATGTTTCGAGTTCGACTCTCAGGACACATGCTCATTTCAAACTTTCAATCAACTCGAAAGTTCTCTCTTTAACCTAGGCAATATGCTTTTGATGCCTTCCAAGTTTTTTTTAAAAAAATAAATTGTGGTAGTACCACCAATTTTATTGAAATAAATAGAAGTAGTACAACCATGATTGAAGGTAGAAAAGACTCCTTACCATCAAATCTAAACCAAAAATAAATTACATCATTAAAAATAAAACTGAAACTCTGTACAGATCACGAATTGCTTTAGCCCAGTCCCCCACAGACATACCAATAATGAACCTTCCCCAATGATATACATAGGTCACTGCCGGGGAATATATTCTCCACAAATATTCTGGTCCCTCTGAATATATAATCATTCCTTTGTTCTCATATGCTCCAACACACAGCATGTGGGATTAGAAGAATGATTTTGAACTGAGAATTGGAACTCCCTCTCTGTCAATATCTTCTGAAGAACATCCACATTCACTCGACCATGTCAAAATTGCAATGAATGTTCATGTCACAATCTTTCAAACCTCTTTGCTGATTTCACACTGAATAAATAGATGATCTGCAGCCTCTTCAAATTTCATGCAGAGAGGGCATAGAAGATCAGGATCTGAAGACCATTTCCTTTTGAAGACTTTGGTGACAGGTCTCTTTTGAAATAATAACCACATAAAGACTCACTTTGAATGGAGACTTCACTTTCCATGTTTCTGAATGCCCTTCAATCATCTCATATAGAGATTTGACAGAAAAATTATTGTTGCTGATCCATTGCAGTGTGCTCATTTGTATCAATTTCGGTTTCAGATAAGCAATGCAAGTATTCTAAATACATTTCAAGTTCAGTGTCTTTGAGATTTCCTCTGAGTACAATGTTCCAGTGAATAATATCCCCTTGTATACAATAAGACTCTGAAACTAAGGCCCTTTTGTGCACTGCAAGAAGAAAGATTGCCAGAAATTTGGTTCTCAAACTAAAGTTCCCTGTCCATTTATCATACCAGAACAAAGTATCATTACCATTCCCAACTTTGATCTTCATGCCCCTTGAAATCCATTTCTCAGCTTTCATTATCCCTCTCCAAATAGGAGAAAAAGACTATTCATATTTACTTGGAGAAAAGTACAATATCTTATAGAATCACTCAAATAAATGAAAATAAAAAAACAACTGCAAAAGGATGGATTCTCACAGCTCATCTGGTTACAGTCTTGGGACTACCCACAACAGCAGGTGATAGGCAGATGTACAGTGACAAATTCCACATGCTTCTGGGTGATTTTTTAAGGGTACATAGCTGTTTCCTCATTTATTTATTTTTTCCTCTTTTGTTTGGGAGTGGGTTAGGGGTTAATATGCTCTTGCCTCATAATTATCTTTCTACTTTTATTCAAATACTAAGACTATCTGCCTTCAAGAAACTAAAGAAAGAGATATTCAGAATTAGCAGATATGTTTGTCCAGTACCACACAAAATACAGGAAGTTTTGCATTTTATTGCCCACATAAAGGAAACAAAAAAAAGAGAGGAATGGCTTACATCTCCTTAGCTGACATTTTGGTAAACCCAATTGCCAACGCATGTTGCTTACCTTCAGCCATAATGGCCTGCAAATAGCCAGTTGTAGAACTCAGCAACAGAAAAAAGGTTTTAGTCACTATGCCAAAAATCAAAATAAGGTCTCTACATGCAACACAGTTAAAATTACTGTTAACTGTGAAGTCCAAAACAAGAACTGTCTGCTCGCATAAGTTATCTCAAGGTTCTGATAAAAATCTATAGGATCATGATAGGCTTCTGGCCTGTTTCCTGGAAGGGAAGGGTGATTTGCTGGCCAAAATATTTAAGAAGAGAATTCACCATAGAACAAAGTCAGACACAGAACTAGTTGAAACAAATAGCATAGATCTTTAGAAGCGGTTTCATGCTGAATCAGCAAACCTTGATCCAAAATGCTAAAGAATGAGCTTACTACCTGGCAGTGCACTGATGTTCAGGAGCTTAATTGGTCATCCTGGTTCTCCTAGGACAAATATTTAAGGAATACAATTTCTGTCCTAGTCAAAGGTCAAATATTGATGAAAAGAGAATGTCAATGCTTTAAACAAAAAGAGCTAGATTTCATGAGCAAATTGTAGGACTGTTGTTGGAACCATTTTTAAAAAAAAAAAAGCAAAAGGGAGGGGGAGAAGCCCCCCACCGGTTCCAAGAGGGAAACCGGTGGGGGGGGAGGAGGATCCCTCCCTTCTCTCCCATTTTTAAATTCAAAGAAAAGGGGGGGGGGGGGGGGATTAATTAGGATGAAGGGGAGTTAATGGGAATCTTAACCCCATTCACACATGGGTTAAGAATCCCATGTGAACCCTATTTAATACTCATCCTAAAACCCCCTTTCACATGGAGCCAAATCTGGATTTAAGGGGTTTAAACCCTTTTCACATTGGCCCATCCCCCAAATCTGCCACCCAAGCTCATTAATGAGCTCCAAAAAAACAAAAAAAAGAAGGAAGAAGTGGGGAGGGGAACCCCCCACCGGTTTCCCAAAACCGGTGGGGAGACCCCCCCACCGGTTCCCAACCGGGGGGGGGGTCCATCCGGTGGCACCCCCTCCACCGGTTGGAACCGGTGGGGGTGCCAACCGGTCCCCCCCTCCCTCTCTCTCTCTTTCTCTCCTTTGCATGCTCTCCCTCTCTCTCTCTCTCTCTTTTTTAATGCTCTCTCCCATCTCTCTCTCACCCATGTGATTAAAAAATTAAAAAAGAGAGGGAGAGGAGGAGGAGGCAACCGGTGGGTACCCCCCACCTCAAGCCAACCGGTGGGTACCCCCCACCTCAAGCATTCCGGTGGGTACCCCCACCGGTTAAGGCTTTGAAGCCTATAAATACCCCCCAAGGGATAAGAAGAAGCCCCATGCCTATTTGGCCCAAAATTTCCTAGGGGAAACTCTGCCAGTTTGAAGACCAAATCCGGTGCTCTTGCCCGGATTTACTGCGATTTGGGGGAGATATTTTCTTGGAAGGCTCTCTTCCTAAGGTTTATTCCTAAGGGGAAGCTCTGCCAAATTTATGTTGTAAAATCACCGTCCTATAAGACGGGATGATGCCGAAATAATGAATGAATGCTACTATTTGTTCTTTGAGCATATGTGTGTGCACGTGTGTTCATGAACCTACTATTTAAGTAACACTATGTTACTATATTTTCATATGCAAAATAATTAGTTTTATAACTAATTAAAATACATAAAACATATAATTAAATATTCTAAAATATCATTGGCCTCATCCCATACATAACTAATCTTAGATTCATAATTAAAACTTAATAATGAAACATTGAGACATAAAATAATATCTTAAGTTAAAAAATGACTTAAATACTCCACATACTTAATTAATTAATAAAATCTGCGAAAATTATCTAAAATTAATAAAACAAACATAAAAATCAGAAAAATTCTGTAAAAATCAGTAATACTCAGTAAAAATCAGAAAACAAAATCTGGAAATTACATAAATCTAAAATATAACTTAAATATCCTTCATATACCTAATTAATTAATAAAAATCGGTAAAATTAATAAAAAAATCAGTAAAATTCAGTAAAAACCAGTAAAAAACAGAGAACCAAATCTGAAAATATATAAAATTCTAAAATGACTAAAATGCCCCTAGAGCTTAATACAAATTACAAAAATACCCTCGTACATGTTAAAAATCCGTAAAAATCACAGAAAATTCTTAAAAATATCAAAATCTCTCATATGTCCAAAATACCCTCCAAACCTTAATAAGATGGGTAAAATTACCAAAATACCATCAATATGATAAAAATAAATAAAAATCTCAGAAAAATATAAAAATAGACTTTAAGTCTAAAAATTCAATTTGGGCAAAATTACCAAAATATCCTTACAATCTAAACACACTTGAAATAACTCTAAAATACCTCCTAAGGTTTTGAAACCTTCCTAAATCATTAAAACTCATTTCATACACTTAAAATAACCATAATCTCCCTATACCCTCCAAATTGGCATAATTACAAAAATACCCTTATGGGTCTAAAATACTTGGAATCAATCCAGAATACTTGGAGTCAATCCAATATACTTGGAATTAATCCAGATAGCTTGGAATCAATCCAAAATCATATAAACACATCCTAAACTTGGGTGAGGCCAAGAGTTTAACCTAAAATATATCTTCATATGCATGTGCTGCCTGTAGTAGTAGTGTTGCATGTTATAAGGGCATCATACGGACGGTTAATCAAGGGTTGTCGAGCAGTCGCTCAGCGTAATTAACATTGACCGAGGTCAGTGGAGAGAAGTTATATACTCGAATCTTCGCCTGATTCGAAGTCCCGGATTCCCTGAGGGCTAATCCCAAGCTCTCATAATCCGATAAAATATAAAACCGACCTATAATTCTCTAGATAAACAAAAAAATGGATTTCCGAATAATCCGACATAGGAGAGATGTGTCTAGGTCAGGTCCCGACGAGGGTTAGAAAAACCTTCGCAAACAGAGATGGCACGCCCGATGGGACCTCTCTTTCCCTTCATCTCTCCGTCCGGTGATGCCCTCACCACAACTCTACTACTAACTTTGTCATGTCTTATGCAGGTGACCAAGTTTCTGCTTAAAAGACGACGATGGCGGCAAGGGTCACGTATGGCCCACTTGTGGTGGCGACCCACACACGGTGTGGATATCTGACCACACCAACATACTTTGGGGACTTCCCCGCAGTGATAGGATCTCCATACTTTTTGGGGGTCGTTCCGGCATCAAAGCTTGCTCCGGAAAAGAAGAAGAAGAGGTGCGCTTCTCGCGCCAGAACATGCAACAACGGCAGCCGATATGGGCGAGTGCTTGCCGTGAATACCATCAACATCTCTCCGGCCTCCTCGTCCAACGGGAGGCAAAAGCGGAAGGTTCTAACCGCAAGCCCGTCCAGGACGGGGAAAACTATATTAGTGGGGAACCTGCATATTCGTCTGGATGGCGGGCAACCCATCATTCCTAAGATCCATCATATCCCGACAGTTCCTGTCCAGAATCGGTTCGGAGTTCTATTGAAGGTTTGCCAAGATGGGGCAACGTTCGAAAAGAAGAAAAGGACTCCAAAGGACACTACTTGTCGGGAGCCAATAATTATACCAGAGCCAGTCATGTCTCGAGCAGGGGGCAATGCCACCCCCCGAGCAGGGGGCAACTCCATGCCTCGGAATGGGGGCAAATTTATGCCTCGGGCTGGGGGCAATCCATCGGAAGATAGGAGCCTCCGCATAAAGGAAATGTGGGTAACCAAAAAGGAAGCCCGCAAAATTCGCCAGGCTAGGGATACCTTAGCAGAACAACAGCCTCAACAGCTCGTAGAGCCTGAGGGGCAGATAACCAGCTCAACTACCTGGCCTTGTTCTTTACATGGTCAAAAGATAAAAAGTGCCTATAAGGCGCAGGAACAAGTCTGGCAACAGACATCTGTCCTCGAGCGGTTGGGCGCATTGGTCCGATCAACTCACAAAAAGAAGAAAATTGCCAGAAGGACAGAGAATAGTATACGGGTCTACACATGCTACACCTCCAATATCACCAACCGGCAGCCTTCCCAGCCGGAAGACCCAAATGATATCATCAATCTGATGCAACGGGTCGGGCCCATAACCCGTCAAATGGAGCAGGCTATGTGCTTGCTGAATCGAGGAAGCCAGGGGGCAGAGCCACCCCAAATTGGCAGTATCAATGCTGTTGGAGGAGCTGATAAAGACGGGACAAATGCTTCAGATATTGAAGCTACTCCAGAACAACCTCAAGATCAAATACAACCTCAGACTATAGAGGAGATGAGGCAAGAAAATCAACAACTCATGGCCTTGCTCTATGGCCTAATACAAAAGATGGAGGAGCAGCAAAGGGCAGCTCAAGTCCCCCCAGTAAATGCACCACCTTCAAGGGCAGTGCCTATGCCAACGGTGATAAGACCGCAAGCTGTAGATGTCAACTTCAACCCTGATGAGATACAAGAAGATCAGGTTGTGGAGCCCAATCGTAATGCTCAGCAATCCCATGCTTCTGCAGATGATGCTACGGCATTGCAGAAGCATCTTATTGAGCAAATTGTTGAAGCCAAAATAGCAAAACAAGATGACGGAATAGGCACATTCGACTTATACAAAGTGCCATTTCCGGTACGTCATATGTTCAAGAAGCTCCCGCCGGATCACAATAAGTGTCCCAAATTCATCAGGTATGACGGGGAAGGCTCGGCCCAGGAACATATTGCCCACTATATGAGTGACTTGGGAGAGTTGGCTACTGATGAGGCCTATCTTCTGAGGTTCTTCTCTACCTCTCTCACGGGCATTGCATTCCAATGGTATGCAAAGTTGAAGCCTAACTCTATCAACAGTTGGGAGGAAATGCAGAAAAAGTTCCTCGACCGTTTCAAGGTGTCGGAACGAAAGGTCACCATCACTGAATTGGTGACACTAAAGCAAGGCAGGAATGAATCCGCCACCGACTATATCAAAAAATGGCGGAACCTCTGCATGAAATGCGACAATCCGCCGACCCACGAGGATGCGGTACGATTGTGCAAAAGGGGCTTAAAGCCTGAAATAAGTGAAAAGCTGATTGGCGCAAATGTCAAGAACTTTGATCAACTAAATAACATTGTGACGGAGGTCGAAATATTCTATGCAGACCATCCAACCATTGCCTCCATTGGGGGGACGGTCCCAAAGAAGCAAAATATGGATACAGAAGAGGTCAATGCTATAGACTTCACCTCAGCTGTAGAAAATATAGGGGGCAAGAACAATGCAAATGCCTCAACATCCAATAGAATGGGATCATATGCCAACCTTAATGAGAGAAGGAAAATGCCTTACTCTTTCATCAGGGAGCATACAAGAGAGTTGTTTAATGTCTGCATGCGGGCCAATCTCTTGATGCTACCCGAACCAAAAAGACCAACAGAAGTTGGTAAAATAGATGAACCCAACTATTGCATGTACCATCGTATGTTGGGACATGTAATAGAAGATTGTTATATCTGCAAAGGAGAAATTGAAATGCTTATCCGAGAAGGGGCCGTGGAGATGGGGAAATACCTGGTAGACCCGCCTCAACCACATCGAATGCCCAGACAAACATTTACAGCAAATGTCGTCCACATGGATGAAAACTCCTCAGAAGAAGAACCTACAAATAAGAATATAGATGCCCCTCCAGAGCAGGAAGTGGTATCATCATATCCCCCAGCGACCCCCACTCCGGAAGGGTCTATCGTGGCGGCACTGGAGGAGATTCAGATGAATATGTCACAGCTCTCCCATCAGCAAGTTTCGCCGGAGCAGGAGGCAATACCATCATATGCTCCAGCGAATTCCACTCCAGAAGCGTCTATCATGACAACACTAGAGAAGATTCAGATGAGTCTGATACAACTCTCTCATCAACAAATCTCATTAGAACAGAAGATAAATCCATCATATACTCTAGCAATTTCCACTCTCGAGGGGTCCATTATGGCAGCACTGGAGGGGATTCAAGTGAGTCTGGGACAAATCTCTCATCAGCAGTATGAACTCACTCAAGTAATGGAAGGTCTTGCAAGACAATGGACAGAAGTCATGTCAATGGACAGAATCAATAGGCCCTTCTCATTTGAGGAGCCAGGACCAAAATGCAGCCGTTCTTTAAAGAATAAGGGCAAACTTATCATAGACTTAAATGAACCACCAGAAGCCCAGTACCGAGAGAGAATGGTGCTCAAATGCAAAGGTTGTGAAAGTCACGACAATACTCTCGAGGCCACCTTTGCAACTAGGCAAAGCTCTCGGGGAAAACAAGTTGCTGGTGCAGAAATAGGGATAAGTTTTAAAGATACTGAATCCCTGGCAAAAAAGCTCAAGAAACCATACTCCTTTCCAATGGAAAAGACCAAAGAACTCTTCGAATTATGCATGAGCAGAAAAGCAATTATTTTGCCCAAACCAAAAAGGGAAGAAGAAATACATCGGGTAGATGCACCCAATTACTGCCCATACCACCGCTTCATCACCCATCCAATTGAACGTTGCTTTATGTTCAAAGATGAGGTAGAAAAGCTGATTCAAGAAGGAAAGATAAATATGAGAAAATACCTGGTGAATCCCCCACAGCCACATACGATTACACATTGAGTGTAATTCGCATATCCATATAAAAATATATATATATATATTATCCTGCAACCCGTCGGGGGACAACGCGCAAAAGTTATTTGCGCCAAGAAAAGCCAATAATGTTCGTGCGCGAATACATAGGCTCATAAAGCCGCATATTTGTTCCTCGACGGGGGGAGAACTCTCTCGGCCTACTGAGGGTAGAGATCGAGTTTTCCCACATCCTTACCCAGGGAGGATATCGGAGTCGCCAATGACGAATAAACCCTTGGTACCACACTGGTGGTACAATAATGTCCCATCAAGGGCTACGACCGAGGCGATGATGACGATGACCTCCCGACCCGGTAAGGAAGTGGGAAAACTCGCTCTTCTGCTCGATACAGCCTGAGGGGATAATCCTCGTTCCTGTTATACCCAAGGCAAATACACAGGCATATTCTTGAAAGATGTCACATAATTGTGGGTGATTCACCTCGAAAGAAAATATTTGCCGTCAAGAATATCATGCAATGCAGAATTCACAATTCGCCCGCGGAAGGCGTTAAACTCCGGCATTCGCCCGCGGAAGGCGTTAAACTCCGGAATCTGCCCTGGGGAGGCGTTATACCCTGAAGATTTTCATATTCGCCCTGAGAAGGCAATATATCTTAAATCCTCTCCTTGGCTTAAACTAGTCCCACCGGCATGCCATAAAGGGGTTGAAAAATTCCTTTGCCCCAAGGAGGCATTGTATCCTAAAGTCTTCCCTGAGCATACGCCAGTCCCGCTGGCATGCCATAAAATGGTTGAAAATTTTCCTATCGCCCCGAGGAGGCAATGTATCCTGACTCTTCCCTGGGCATACATTAGTCCCATCGGCATACCCATGTGATATAGTCCCATCGGCATACCCATATGCTATAGTCCCATCGGCGTGCTGAAGGCGGTCGAATTCGCCCCAAAGGGACATTATACCCTAAAATTGCCCCTGGTACACGCTAGTCCCACTGGTGTGCCTTGGTGGCCTGGAAATCCATATTCGCCTACAGGAGGCTTTATATCCTGGAAATTCATGTTTCATATTCGCCTACGGGAGGCTCTATATCCTGGAAATTCATATTTCATATCCGCCTACAGGAGGCTTTATATCCTGGAAATTCATATTTCATATTCGCCTACGGGAGGCTTTATATCCTGGAAATTCATATTCCATATTCGCCTACAGGAGGCTTTATATCCTAGAAATTCATATTTCATATCCGCCTACAGGAGGCTTTATATCCTGGAAATTCATATTTCATATCCGCCTACAGGAGGCTTTATATCCTGGAAATTCATATTTCATATTCGCCTACAGGAGGCTTTATATCCTGAAAATTCATATTTCATATCCGCCTACAGGAGGCTTTATATTCTGGAAATTCATATTTCATATTCGCCTACGGGAGGCTTTATATCCTGGAAATCCATATTTCATATCCGCCTACAGGAGGCTTTATATCCTGGAAAATTCATATTTCGTATTCGCCTACGGGAGGCTTTATATCCTGGAAATTCATATTTCATATTCGCCTACAGGAGGCTTTATATCCTGGAAATTCATATTTCATATTTGCCTACGGGAGGCTTTGCGTCCCAGAAATCCATATTTCATATTCGCCTACGGGAGGCTTTATATCCTGGAAATTCATATTTCATATTCGCCTACGGAAAGCTTTAAATCTTAGAATTCATATTTCGCCTACGGGAGGCTTTGAATCTCGGAATTCATATTCGCCTACGGGAGGCTTTGAATCTCGGAGTTCATATTTCGCCTACGGGAGGCTTTGAATCTCGGAATTCATATTCGCCTACGGGAGGCTTTAAATCCTAGAATTCATATTTCGCCTGCAGGAGGCTTTGAATCTCGAAATTCATATTTTGCCTACGGGAGGCATTAAACCCCGGAATTCGCCTCTGGAGGGCATTATGTCTCAAAATATTTGGTCTTCGGGAGCCGTTGTATCCCAAATCCACGGCTACCTAAAGCCCCCGTTTCTCGAAAACTACAAATATATTCCTTATCGGTTCTCAGGGAAGACTCAGTTCCCTATATAAAATTCATTATCGGTTCTCAGGGAAGACTCAATTCCCTATATATAATTTCTTATCGGCTCACAGGGAGGCCTCAGTTCCCTACATATATTCCTTATCGGTTCTCAGGGAAGACTCAGTTCCCTACATAAAATTAATTATCGGTTCTCAGGGAAGACTCAATTCCCTACATATAATTTCTTATCGGCTCACAGGGAGGCCTCAGTTCCTTACATATATTTCTTATCGGTTCTCAGGGAAGACTCAGTTCCCTACATAAAATTCATTATCGGTTCTCAGGGAAGACTCAATTCCCTACATATAATTTCTTATCGGCTCACAGGGAGGCCTCAGTTCCTTACATATATTCCTTATCGGTTCTCAGGGAAGACTCAATTCCCTACATAAAATTCATTATCGGTTCTCAGGGAGGACTCAATTCCCTACATATAATTTCTTATCGGCTCACAGGGAGGCCTCAGTTCCCTACATATATTCCTTATCGGTTCTCAGGGAAGACTCAGTTCCCTACATAAAATTCATTATCGGTTCTCAGGGAAGACTCAATTCCCTACATATAATTTCTTATCGGCTCACAGGGAGGCCTCAGTTCCCTACATATATTCCTTATCGGTTCTCAGGGAAGACTCAGTTCCCTACATAAAATTCATTATCGATTCTCAGGGAAAACTCAATTCCCTACGTATAATTTCTTATCGGCTCACAGGGAGGCCTCAGTTCCCCACATATATTTCTTATCGGTTCTCAGGGAAGACTCAGTTCCCTACATATAATTCTTTATCGGTTCTCAGGGAAGACTCAGTTCCCTACAGATATTCCTAAGCGGCTCACAGGGAAGCCTCAGTTCCCCATATACGTTTCTTATCGGTTCTCAGGGAAGACTCAGTTCCCTACATATAATTCCTTATCGGTTCTCAGGGAAGCCTCAGTTCCCTACAATGATTTCCTTAGCGGTTCTCAGAGAAGTTGTAATTCCCTACCGAAGAAAAAAAAAAAAAAAAGAGGAGCTTAAAAATGAGGTGCTCCGACGGACTTAATCGATCTCATCCTCAAAGGGGTCGGTTAAGGGTAAAAATGTCTTATACCCAGCTAAGGTGAAAACCCGAAAGGGCACCTTAGGCAAAATCGGGTAACCCTGCTGTGTGAAAACCCGCAAGGGTGCACAGGCAAAAATAAGAGGGGGCTAATACTGGTGAAAACCTGAAAAGGCGCTGGTATTAGTTTTAAATAAAATAAAAAAGAAGAAGAAGAAAGGAGCTTAAAAATGAGGTGCTCCGACGGACTTAATCGATCTCATCCTCAAAGGGGTCGGTTAAGGGTAAAAATGTCTTATACCCAGCTAAGGTGAAAACCCGAAAGGGCACCTTAGGCAAAATCGGGTAACCCCGCTGTGTGAAAACCCGCAAGGGCGCACAGGCAAAAATAAGAGGGGACTAATGCTGGTGAAAACCTGAAAAGGCGCTAGTATTAGTTAAAAAAAAGAAAAAAGAAAAAAAGGGGGAGAGAAAGAAAGAGAGAATACATGCGACATATAATAAATGGACCGTACCACTCAAACTTGGCATTTATCTTCAGGAGAATATTTGTGATACACTGGAGCAATGTCGGAGTTTGAGATGAACATGCGGGATAGTTCGAGTTCTTCAGCAAATGGAAAACTTCAATCGTTTTGAAGAAATTCGACTCCATCTCCAGAATATCAGTCGAAGCGATGTTCGATGGCCGCCACGAAATGGGAATTCTCCCTCCAGTGGAGCTTTAGGAACATCTGCATTCTGACGAGGAGCGGCAATATGGGCGTCCGCGGTACCAGAAAGGACGATATCCTTCTGATGTTGGAGCATAGGAGTCTCCGCAGCTCGAGCTGTACAGCCTGCCTCGATAGTTTCAGTTTCGGCTCGCTTTGGCAAAGAGTTACTCGACAAGTAGCAGGAATAGGATATCGTCCTCCCCATGCCCTGCCATAGGAGGAACTCACATGAGGGTCATGAAGACAAAGACAGCAAGCTACAAGAAGATAGAGAGATAAAATCAGCGCCAGAAAGCTGCAATAAAAGTCTCGAAAAGTCAAAATTGACCAAATCCTAATAAAGTCATAGGACAAAGTCAAATTGCTATGAACCATATATTAGGCCAGTCCAGAACGCTTCATGCGGAGCTCCTGGAAATGCCAATATAAGGTACTGATACCCCAAGATAGAGCAAATGCCGGAAGAATTAAACGACTCGTCTGTGTGTTCTTAAGGAGTCTCCATGTCGTAAAGACCAAGAGATCTCCTAGAATCCAAGTAAACGTCGAAAGATTCAAGCGGCATCAACTCTCGCAGAACCTCCAAGTCGCGAAGGCCAAGAGGATTCCCATAATCAGAGGGGTAGACGCTTTCAAATATATTCGGAAAGTCGAAAAGTTATGAAAACAGGACTTCCTGGACATAGTTTGAGGTGTCTAAGTACCAAAATTGAGGGTCATCAGGATCCAGATAAGCTCAGATGGGGCATACGCATAGCAAACCAAAGCAATGTATCGCCTGGCATATACGAGACAGCGGTTGACTCCCCCCAATACCCGTAAATACATAAGGCGAGAAACGGGAATTCATCAAGACAATACCGGCATGCCGCATTTGAGAATTCCTCAAGCATGCAAAATGATGATTCTTGTAGCCGAATGGGGCACGGGACATGCACCGTCGTCTTTACCTCCGGCATATGTCCCGTGGGGGGCATTTGTTGGAACCATTTTTTAAAAAAAAAAGCAAAAGGGAGGGGGAGAAGCCCCCCACCGGTTGGGGAACCCCCCACCGGTTCCAAGAGGGAAACCGGTGGGGGGGGAGGAGGATCCCTCCCTTCTCTCCCATTTTTAAATTCAAAGAAAAGGGGGGGGGAATTAATTAGGATGAAGGGGAGTTAATGGGAATCTTAACCCCATTCACACATGGGTTAAGAATCCCATGTGAACCCTATTTAATACTCATCCTAAAACCCCCTTTCACATGGAGCCAAATCTGGATTTAAGGGGTTTAAACCCTTTTCACATTGGCCCATCCCCCAAATCTGCCACCCAAGCTCATTAATGAGCTCCAAAAAAACAGAAAAAAGAAGGAAGAAGTGGGGAGGGGAACCCCCCACCGGTTTTCCAAAACCGGTGGGGAGACCCCCCCACCGGTTCCCAACCGGTGGGGGGGGGGTCCATCCGGTGGCACCCCCTCCACCGGTTGGAACCGGTGGGGGTGCCAACCGGTCCCCCCCTCCCTCTCTCTCTCTTTCTCTCCTTTGCATGCTCTCCCTCTCTCTCTCTCTCTCTTTTTTAATGCTCTCTCCCATCTCTCTCTCACCCATGTGATTAAAAAATTAAAAAAGAGAGGGAGAGGAGGAGGAGGCAACCGGTGGGTACCCCCCACCTCAAGCCAACCGGTGGGTACCCCCCACCTCAAGCATTCCGGTGGGTACCCCCACCGGTTAAGGCTTTGAAGCCTATAAATACCCCCCAAGGGATAAGAAGAAGCCCCATGCCTATTTGGCCCAAAATTTCCTAGGGGAAACTCTGCCAGTTTGAAGACCAAATCCGGTGCTCTTGCCCGGATTTGCTGCGATTTGGGGGAGATATTTTCTTGGAAGGCTCTCTTCCTAAGGTTTATTCCTAAGGGGAAGTTCTGCCAAATTTATGTTGTAAAATCACCGTCCTATAAGACGGGATGATGCCGAAATAATGAATGAATGCTACTATTTGTTCTTTGAGCATATGTGTGTGCACGTGTGTTCATGAACCTACTATTTAAGTAACACTATGTTACTATATTTTCATATGCAAAATAATTAGTTTTATAACTAATTAAAATACATAAAACATATAATTAAATATTCTAAAATATCATTGGCCTCATCCCATACATAACTAATCTTAGATTCATAATTAAAACTTAATAATGAAACATTGAGACATAAAATAATATCTTAAGTTAAAAAATGACTTAAATACTCCACATACTTAATTAATTAATAAAATCTGCGAAAATTATCTAAAATTAATAAAACAAACATAAAAATCAGAAAAATTCTGTAAAAATCAGTAATACTCAGTAAAAATCAGAAAACAAAATCTGGAAATTACATAAATCTAAAATATAACTTAAATATCCTTCATATACCTAATTAATTAATAAAAATCGGTAAAATTAATAAAAAAATCAGTAAAATTCAGTAAAAACCAGTAAAAAACAGAGAACCAAATCTGAAAATATATAAAATTCTAAAATGACTAAAATGCCCCTAGAGCTTAATACAAATTACAAAAATACCCTCGTACATGTTAAAAATCCGTAAAAATCACAGAAAATTCTTAAAAATATCAAAATCTCTCATATGTCCAAAATACCCTCCAAACCTTAATAAGATGGGTAAAATTACCAAAATACCATCAATATGATAAAAATAAATAAAAATCTCAGAAAAATATAAAAATAGACTTTAAGTCTAAAAATTCAATTTGGGCAAAATTACCAAAATATCCTTACAATCTAAACACACTTGAAATAACTCTAAAATACCTCCTAAGGTTTTGAAACCTTCCTAAATCATTAAAACTCATTTCATACACTTAAAATAACCATAATCTCCCTATACCCTCCAAATTGGCATAATTACAAAAATACCCTTATGGGTCTAAAATACTTGGAATCAATCCAGAATACTTGGAGTCAATCCAATATACTTGGAATTAATCCAGATAGCTTGGAATCAATCCAAAATCATATAAACACATCCTAAACTTGGGTGAGGCCAAGAGTTTAACCTAAAATATATCTTCATATGCATGTGCTGCCTGTAGTAGTAGTGTTGCATGTTATAAGGGCATCATACGGACGGTTAATCAAGGGTTGTCGAGCAGTCGCTCAGCGTAATTAACACTGACCGAGGTCAGTGGAGAGAGGTCATATACTCGAATCTTCGCCTGATTCGAAGTCCCGGATTCCCTGAGAGCTAATCCCAAGCTCTCATAATCCGATAAAAAAATATAAAACTGATCTATAATCCTCTAGATAAACAAAAAAAATGGACTTCCGAATAATCCGACATAGGAGGAGAGATATGTCTAGGTCAGGTCCCGACGCCAGGGTTAGAAAAACCTTCGCAAACAACTGTATAATGCAATAAATTCTGCTAATTAAGGGCTCAGGTTAAAGGTATCCTCAACCCGACCTTTGGGTCAGGTCAGCACTCAGGTTGCCCAACACAAACCCAAACAGCACACCTCTTCCTTTTTCTAGGCCCCTACTCAAGCAAACCCTAAGTTCCCCTTTCCCACCGCTCCCTTTATTTCCTGAGATCCCCCATTGCCATTTCACAATTTCTTTCTGAAAAGTTTACCCTGCCAGCACCTCATGTCACATCCTCCCTTTCACCTGCTTCTTCCCTCATGACTCGAATTGACGGACCTCTCAGAACCTCACCACCTCTCTGTCACATCCTTTCTTCTCTATCCACTTCCCTCATGACTCCATTAATGATTTTAGGGCAGTCGAGCAGCAGTGTTGGTAGGGACTAGGGAGTGATGCTGTCGATTCACTCCCTTCACATTGAACCTCGGGTTTGGTCAAGATGGGCCAGAGCCACTCCACCAGTCCACCCACCCCCAACTTTTTACCACAACCCCAGGCTAGACCTATGCATAGGATTAGCTGAGTTAAGAAATTTTGTCTCAAAATGTTAGACTATGCTAAGCCTATAACAGAAGGAGACAAGTTATACCACCGGTCTTGCTTCTAGCACATCATCATCCAGAACACCACCAGGAGACGTAAGGCCAGGACACATTATGTTTGCACCAGCAAGGACAAATTTGATTGCACCCCTGTCTACTTGAAACCTCTTCATTATATCCGGATCTGCACACAAGAAGAAAATTTTAAATTTTTAATTAAATGTGATATGTAAGCATTAAGCAAAGTCGACATCAAACACCCAAGAAAATTAAAATCAGTTCAGTAAATTGTTGTGTTCCATCAGCATCTAACTATTAAAACTCTCCTCAAAAGCTAATCTCAATCTCTTCTGCATAGACCAGGTACATAAAGGAAAAGGAGAATAGAGAAAAAAATGAACTTGCAGATGAATATGAAATAAAATTTCATAAGCACAATTCTAACTCTAGCACAAAATATATTCAGACTGGAAACCACTAATTCAGAAATGCATGGAAATTTGACCAAATGGAAGCCCCAGAGCCTATCCTTGGGTAAGAGGATAGTTCTTTTAAAAACAGCGATGTGACTGCTGTCCACCATTATGAACACTATATGTCTGTATTCCTCAGACCTAGTAAAGTGAGGCAGAAACTGGGCCAGATTAGAAGAAAGCTTCTTATCGGATAGTTTGCAGACTGACCAGTAAAGGGGAAGTGGGAATTAAGAATATCAGTAAACGAACACTGTACTATTTGGTAAATGGTTATGGGGAGCCATTTTCTGAGGAGTCTGCATTTTGGAAAAAGCTCATAAATACCGACACTCAAATCATAAATTCTGTCTACAAGCAGAGCATATCGTTCAACTTTTACCTATTTGGAAAGATGTTATTAAGAGATGTCCATGGGTTGAATTACCTGTGAAAATAAAAGTTATGAACGGAGAGTACACAATTTTGGAGGGGCAAATGGGCTGATAGTCTGTCTTTGAAAGATAACTGTCCTAAAGCATTCCATCCAGCACTAGATAAATGGACAGTCAAAGAATGTTGTCAACTTGACAGGAAGAATATCCAATGGCATCAGGTGATATGGACTAGGGACAATGGAATGTTACCAAATCGTTGTACAAGCTGATCAAAGGAAATCTAACCAATCAGAAACTTTCTGAAGTCTGAAATGTGAATTCACCCATCAAAGTTAAGGCTTTTATGTGGCTTGTCTTTGAGCACAGAATTCTTACAAAGGTGAAAGGAGGAAATGTACAAGGACACTGAAATCATGCGTTCACTTTGTGGAGAACTGAATGAAGATGTAGATCGCCCACTGATTACCTGTATACTGTGTCAAGGTTTGAAAAGTCTGTCGCAGTCTGTTAAACTTTCAGTTCAATTTCAACTCAGTGCAAGGAATACGGAACTCTACAAAAGAAGTAAGCTTAGACAGGGAAAGAATTCACATATTCAAATTCTACTTATTCTCTCCATTATGCCATCTGCAGAAGCATTTGGAAGGAGTGCAACGACTACATTTTCTGGGGAAGTAGAATTTATGTCAAAACTTCTTACTTAGAGCTTTCTCTTTTTCACTCTTTTTTCTTCATAATTGGAGTAGGTTTACTCCCAAAACTCACTGTTGATGATTGGCGGAGAATGTGAGTTGTAAATAATCATGTCCTCTTTATTGATGTGGTTGTCTCTTTATAGTAGGGGGAGGAACCTTCTCTCATCCACGTGGTTGTACTTTTGTCCGTTTAGCAATAACATTGGTGGTACAACCAGGATTCTTTTAAAAGAGGGAAAAAAAATTCTAAGACACAAAATCTTCCAAACATTATACATAATCAAACATAATTTCATTATCACAATTCAAATTCTTATTCAACACCTTCAAAATATCATCAGCAATAATTGAGCATCATCCAAGCCAGTAGATGATCCATACAAGTTAATAAGCAAAGAGGAACCAGAGTAAAAGCTGCATAAGGATACTTTACACTGATGAAGAAGCCTTAGTGTTGGCATATAAGGACCATCACGGACGCTGAAAAATAGTGGCACATTGTTTGCAACAACAAGATTAAGGTGATTTTGACTGGAAAAGATAAAATCAACTGTAAGCCCCAAGAAATGGGATATCAGTTTTTTTTTAATCACTACGCAAACAGAAAGAACCAGCTTGCAGAAAATCAGATAAATACTTCTATTCAAAAAAAGTGGCTAGCATGAAGGAACGGAGTCATGATTGCAAATATGATGATCCCACAACTAACATGAGATTTTGAATATTAAACTTTGACAGAGTACAGCAAATGTATTATATTCATACACATCCTACTCAAAGCATTCAGGAAAAGAAAGTGAACTAACCTGTTGAGACCGACTAATTTTTAAAAAAAATGTGGATGGGCTTGTGGTCATGAAGATGTTGAAGGTGAGTGACTGAGTATAATTTCAGCAAATAAAGATTAATTTTCCAAATAAGCAGGTGCCTTGCTATGTTTAAAAAATAAAAATCAATCCTATTTCAGCATGGAATGTCACTAATCAATAAGCATCATGAAGATACATGTATGAAACATTGAAACATGTCATGCATATCATAGGTGACAAGGCATCATGGAGGGCCGCACTGGTGAGGACGCTTGTGTACAAGCACGGTTCGACCTGTGCAAGTGTACCATCAATGCCGAGCCAATCTGGGCATGGCTTCACTATGGTTGGGAGACGACTTTGGAGGTAAGCGGGAGCCAGAGCCTGCCATCATTTTCTTATTTCTTGTATTTTTTGTTATCTTTTATCATGTGTTTCCCTTCTATTTAGTTAGAGTGGAATTTTGATCCTAGTGGGCCTCGTCACTAGTGGCCCTTGTGGCTGGTACATCTTGGTTGTTACTTGGATGTTTGGGGAGCAAAATGGTCGCGTCCTTTATGTGTTCTCCCAATATAAGGGACCCCAAATTTAGAGAATGGAATTAATGAAGAGAAATAGAAAATTGCCTTTTGGGGAAGATGGTCTTGTGAGAGAGTGAAAGCCCTGTGAGAGGGATATTTTGATCCTAGTGGGCCTCGTCACTAGTGGCCCTTGTGGCTGGTACATCCTGGTTGTTACTTAAATGTTTGGGGAGCAAAATGGTCGCGTCTTTTATGTATTCTCCCAATATAAGGGACCCCAAATGTAGAGAATGGAATTAATGAAGAGAAATAGAAAATTGCCTTTTGGGAAAGATGGTCTTGTGAGAGAGTGAAAGCCCTGTGAGAGGGAGGGTGTGAGGCCCCAACACTGTGCTGTCACCACTGTCATCTGCCCGCCTCAATCACTGTGCCACCACCATCTTTTCCTTGCACAGTTATCTTCTTCCTCTACCATCCTCCTTCTTTCCCTCTGTTGTCCTTTTTTGTTTTCTATTTCCTCCTTTCTCTGATAATACTCCATGGCCATTGCTTCCGATCCCGAGACCGCCAACCTTCCTACTTGGAAACCCATGACCCACCTTGAAAACGTGCAAGAGAATGGCTCAAGGAGGCTGCGCCCATCTCTCCTTTATTGTCTTCTTTCTTTATCGTTTTATTTATACAGGAGAGCCCTCCCCCTCTTCTAAATCTTTGCCTTGGTCTTACTCCAAGACAGGATGTGACCTGTGGGGGCTGCCCTTGGGAGCCGTGTCCCTTCCATCTCCTCTTTCTTTCCCCTGCGCAAGATGTGTACTTTCGGGATGGCATCCATGTGATCTCCATCTTTCTCCTTTGTTTAATACTAGCTGATGCCACGTCACAAAAGAACCCCAGCTGGAGAATTGTGACCCTCGATGGCAGTCCGTGGATCCTTTTCTGCCCTCTTGTGAGATCAACAGTGAGCAGGGAGATGGTGCCCTGGTGAGATCGGGACGCTGCAGCCACGCAGGGCATGTCGAGCTCGTCTTCCGCACCGATCAGCTCATGCAGCCACGCTCCCTTGTCCATGTCGTCAAGTCCCTCAGGGCTCCACAATAGCCATTGTCAGGTCTGATTGGGCCCCTGCCCATTGGAATCCGTGCACTTCCAGAGGAGCTACAGGGCTTGTCCACCATGTGCCCAGTCGACGTCCCCACCATCCATGCGGCTCTTTTCAGAGCACATTCTACCTCTGTTCATGTTGACACATGAGTGAACCCCTCATCTCAGGGACTGAGCAGAATTGTTCTACAGCGAGCATAGTTTCTTGGCCATCCCTCAAATGAGGGGCCATGTCTGCTGCATGCCTGCGACCGTGGGCTATTATCTTCTTTGGACATAGCTTAGTGCTGTGACAACTTGGTTTCTTTCTTATGGAATGATTAGTTTGCTTAGTATGTTCTCCTATTGGCCGCACCTAGAGTGAATGGTAGAATTACCTAGCTAATTTTATCATTTGAATCGCTGTTGGATTGTGTGAAATTGTGAGTAACCCATCATTTTTATCCCTGCTGTTACGTAGATTGTGCGCATTAAATTTGGACGGTTGTCCTATCCTACTGTGGTTCCTATACCACCATCGATCCTTTGTTTCTTATGTTGGACCAGACGACATCGTGGATGCGTAAAATTGCTTGATTGTTTCATAACTGCACGAATGAACTAGTGGATTGCGTGTGCTTATTTGCCATACATAATTGAATCATTGTGACAATATTGCATCACACACACCAAAAAGTTCAGAAATCTATGGATGTTTCTACGAAACTGCTCCCTTTAGCAAGACCCAATCTCCTCCTTTTATGTTAAACAAACTAGTAAGTTTCAAATTTATTTAGCAAGCCCCCCCAAAGCACACACAAAAACATGCATACCCAATCCTCCCAAAGATTCCACTGATCACCTAATTTTTCCCCGTTATTGTCAAGAAAGTTTTTTGTGGATTTTACCACTGATTTTATTTAAAATGAAAATAGGTAATATAATCAGTAGGTGGAGAGAGGTTCCTCTCCAATTCCAAACTGCAATAATTCCTAGATCAAGTTGGCTACTACACATGATGTTAAACAAATTCCAACTAGATTCAAATTATAGTCATTAAAGTCTCAAACAAATCCCAATTCCCAATGCCAGCAATTTAACTTTATTCTCTCTTACGGTTCCCGCACTCTCTCCTCTTCCCTTCTCTCTCTTCTCCCTCTATATATACAAGAAGGCTAGTCGCAGACTCACAGGTAAATGAGCCTGATTATAAGAAAGCCACATTCAATGCACATGCAAAAGTGTGTATGTTCTCTTTACTCGACTCTGTTACATTTTCTCAAGATCTCTTTCCCTTTTTGTTTGTAGGTGCATAATGTGTTGATATGCAGTGAAATAATAAGCCAAGAATTTTGAACAAGAAAAGTCTAGAAAGCAGGTCAACAAGTACATGTACAGCAATCCTGCTGTACTGCCTGCCCCACCTTCATTTCACCACCCAACCACTGCATCGAAGAATCTAGGAACATTCCTCTTCTTTCTCACTCGACCCCAACACTTGGGAGGCTTAGCGACTAACAGGTTTTTCATTTTTTTTATCACCCTTTCATTAGGGTTTTTCATACAGAGTGAGCGAAGCACAATCTTTATCACCCTTTCATTAGGGTTTGGCATAATATTTATACTACTAAAAATACAAAGTGCTTTTAAATTGCACTCTGCAAACAAAGAGTGACTTATTTCTAAGTCTAATTAAAATTCTAATTACCTATCATGGTCTTGGTTCCAGGGAGGATCCAAAATCCCGGATTCCGTGAAAAAAGATGTGCTAACCAGACCAACGTCCATTTATTTCTTTTGACATGTGGTAGTTTTTCTCACTTCTAATAAAACGCACTAAGTGACAATAACAAAAGATGAAGTCATGCCATAATATAACAACATATAAAAGTTTAAGAGAGTAATAGTCTACATCACAAAAGAACAATAACTACCCATACTTCTGGGACAAATTCAGACAATCAACTCTGTCTAGACCTTACCGGCACTAATGATCAGAACCAAAAAAATAAACTAAAATAAGAGATGTACACCACAATGTCATTGGGATTAATAGGAACTATCCATGCCCACGTTGATTGTTTCTTCCTTTTGAAAGAAATATACTAAAGCATGCACATTCTTCAAATTCACACATATTCAAGATGAGGAACACCACTGCAGCTCATGAGAGTCAATAAGATAAAAGATCATTGGAAATCATTAAAAAAAATAAAGAATTCTTCTGTCATCTCTTATGAGTTCATCATCTTTGATCCTCATCGTTTCTTTAATTCTTTGGAATTTAAGGTAGTTAATAACCTTAGATTGTGGTCTTCCTTAGTGCGGTAATTGTTCTATTATATACACATAATAATTCCATATTTGATTATTCATAAGTATCTTTTTTACTAACCAACGATGTTAATTTTCATCTTGATATGCATGACATGTTGTAGGCATGGAACCACAAATCATTAATTCATACCCAGCTTGCAAACAATCATGTCATATCATGGATTTGTCGTTCAATTATACCATAAACAGTTAGTCTCTACAACTATGGTGGTCCATTCTACCTTTTTTAAGCAACAGAGATAATGACCCACCAGCAACCTTAAAGTAGCCAGCAGATCGCCCATTGAATCACTTACATGGTCGTTTAGCTTCTGTCCATCCACCCAAGGAAGTCCTTCAGATACTCTAATGGGAGAAGGCGGATCATAGACTAACTTGGTACTGTAGTCATCAAGGCTTGTATCATTTCTTTGCCTTAATCTTCATTACCTTCTTAACTTGTTGGAGTCCCTAGGTTCAATAGTCATGTGTTCGTATTTTGACATGCACGATATAAAAGAAATCACAATTCGGTACATAGGAAATCATTAATTCTCTTTAGTTTATCAAGTACATTAGAAGAGTATCACCAAGTTTCACCATATGTAGATATGATTTCCTCAATTCCTACACATAATTCAAATAACAATATGCAGCCTAGCTCTAAATCTTAAAACTAATAATCCTTTTAATACGCTTTGGTGTGATCATTTCATCGACACCGATAAGTTTTTCTTGACAACATAAAGAGTTGTTTTAACAGTCATCCTAAATAGGATCTTTACATACATAGTACAAATCCTAGTTTCCTCATTATACTCGTCATTGAGAGGAGAGCTTCAGGTGTTATAGGTGAGGGCGGTGAGAGGATAGCTGCTGATCTCGTCGGAGGCGGTTCGCAGACTGTTCAGACTAGGAAAGGGAGAGGAAGGACTCTGGCAGCCACTAAGGGTGGAGGAGCCAGGAAGCTGGAGGAGAAGGGGAAATCTCATTCGTCCTTCCATGTGGTAAGGACATATGTATCAGATGTCTCCAATGAGGCGACTGGGCCATGGATTGCGGAATCATCCAATTCCGATCTGAATCGGGCGATTCGGATCGGGATCGGCGGGTCCATGTGGTAAGGACATATGTATCAGATGTCTCCAATGAAGTCATTGTTCCTCCCTCGATTTTCAAAAAGCAAAAAAAAGGGCGGAATCGGACCGAACCGGGCGGTATCGGGTCCGGATTGGCCGATTTGGCCGATCCGAACCCGATACCGACCGATTCTGGCGCTCCCGCATCCCCCCTTAAGGGGGGATCGGGAGCAATGCAGTAGCAACTGCTGCTGGTTCCCCCCCCCCCCAAACCCTTCGCCGACCTGCCTGACCCACCGCCAGCCGCTGCCACTCGCCGCCGGGCAGCCCGCCGCCATCTTCTTCTTTCTTCTCTCTCTCTCTCTCTCTCTCTTTGAGATCTCGACCAAAAAGAAGGGGGTTTTCACCCCGTCATCGCCGACCGGCCATCCAAGAACCACCGCAGCCACTGTTGTCGCCGTCACCGCCGCCGTCAACGTCGGATTTTGTTTCCACATCCCGATCTGAATTAAGGTATATTTCGATTTAATTTTTTTTTAAATTCTAAAAAAAATAGAAATGATGTATGGTTGTGCAGATCTATTAATATTTAGCTTCTAAAAAATTTTAACATGTTGATTAGACAAAATCTCCAAAATTAACCCTGATTAGAGGTTAAAAATTGAGAATTTTGATTAGTATAATTAGGATTCAATTGAGTGTGTCAAACACTCAATTGAACTTATTAGAACATAATTGTATAATTTTTTACATTAATTGCATGTTATTAGCGTTAATTAGTTAAAATTAACTCTAATTAGGAGTTAAAAATTAGAGCTTTTGTATGATTAGTATAATTAGAATTCAATTGAATATGTCAAACACTCAATTGAAGTTATTAGAACCTAATTGTACAATAGTTTATATTAATTGCTGGTCATTAGTACTAATTACTCAAAATTAACCTTAATTGGAGGTAAAAAATTGGGGCTTTTGTATGAATAGTGTAATTAAGGTTCAATTGAGTGTGCCAAACACTCAATTGAACTTATAACAATCTGATTGTATAGTTTTTTGCATTAATTGCATGTTATTAGTGTTAATTTAATAAAATTAACCCTAATTAGGTGTTAAAAATTGGGACTTTTATATGATTAGTATAATTAGAGTTCAATTGAGTGTGTCAAACACTCAATTGAACTTATTAGAACCTAATTGTTCAGATCTTTGCATTAATTTCTCGTCATTAATACTAATTACTCAAAATTAACTTTAATTAGGAGTTAAAAGTTGAGATTTTGTATGATTAATGTAATTAAGGTTTAATTGAATGTGCCAAACAATCAATTGAACTTATTACAATTTGATTGCATAGTTTTTTGCATTAGTTACATGTTATTAGTGTTAATTTGATAAAATTAACCCTAATTAGGTGTTAAAAATTGGAACTTTTGTATGATTAGTGTAATTAGGATCCGACTGAGTGTGCCACACACTCAATTGAACTTATTACAATATGATTGCATTTGTGTCTTTTTATGTTATGCAGGAATATGGCAGAGCAAGGACATCATGAATAGGATGTAGAGCAGCAGGGTGTTGATCCTGGTTGGCAGCATTGCACACTAGTGGACAGTCGGCAGAGGAGGGTCAAATGCAACTGGTATGGAAATGAGATGGCGGGAGGCATGTATCACCTAAAAAATCATAATACTGGCATAGCAGGAGACGTCAGCAGATGTGAGTCAATTCCGCTGAACTTGAAGAAGGAAATATATACTAGGTAAAAAAGCACAGAAAGATTTATCATCTCAACAACATATGGATTTGCAAGATGAGATATTAGGGCGTCAGAGACGAACCTGTTGTTTGCGCGTCTATGACGCGGGGACCCTGACCTGGCTATCTTCTTCTCTCTTATCGGATCTAAGGGATCCTATCGTTTTTTTTTTTTTTTTGGAGAAATATAGGTCAATTTTATTTATTTATTGGACTATGAGAACTTAGAATTAACCCTCAGGGAGTCCAGGACTTTGGATCAGACGAAAATCCGAGTATATGACCTCTCTCCATTAACCTCGGTCAGTGTTAATTACGTCAAGCAACCACTTGACAACCATTGATTAACCGTCCGTATGATGTCTTTGAAACCATCTATACTACCACCCAACATGCATGCAAGTGAAAGATTTTTTTTTGTATTTAAATCTTTAGTCTCACCCAAGTCTTTATAGAATATTCGGATTTGTTCCAAGGCTTTTAAGTATTTATGATTCATTGTTCTTCGGGTATCTAAAACCCTTAAGGTTGGAGTCTTTTTAGGTCTTCAATATCTTATTTAGGGTTTGAAAATCCTTAAGGTATATTTTGAGATTGTTTTGAACAGGCTTATACTGCAGGGATATTTTAGTAATTTTTCTTCAAATCGGGTTTATTTAGACTTAGGGTCCATATTGGGATTTTTATCATATTAGAAGCATCTTAGTGATTTTTACCTTTCCTATTAGGTCTTGGAGGGTATTTTAGATATAGGGGTTATCTTTTTTATTTTTAGGATTTTTCTTATGATTTTTGCAGATTTTTATCATATAGGAGGAACATTTTAGTGATTTGGTTAAATTCTAGGAGCATTTTAGTCATTTCAGAATTTGTATATTTCATATTTATCTACTTTCTGTTTTTTAACTATTTTTCCTGATTTTTTGACCAATTCTTATATTTATTATGTTAATTTCTTAGGTGGATAAATATCTTCTATGGCCAAATATCTTAATTATTAATTTTCTGTTTTTTTACTGATTTTTATTAATTATCACTGTATTTTATGATTTTTTTTTGTCAATTATTGCACTTTTCAGTAATTAATTAAGATTATTAATTAATCTTCAAAGAAAATTTATTAGTTTATATTCATGTTTAAAATTTAATTATCCCTCCCATATTTAGGAATGAGACCAAGATTAGGTTATGAGGATTCATAGATTTTAATCAAATTTTTAAAGTAATTAGGAAATTAAATACATGTATTAAAAGAAATAATACATGATATAAATTATTTTAATTTTATGACACACATGCACATAATTTGACATAAAAGAGTCCTTTCATTATTTCAGCAGAATTCCGCCTTATAAAGAAGGCTTTTACAACAAACAAATCGGCAGGGCTTTCCCTTAGGAAGAACCTTAAGAGAAGAACCCTCCGGGGCGAGAAAATCCTCCAAAACGCAGCAAACCCGGACAAAGACACCGGGTTTGGTCTTCAACGCAGCAGAATCTCCTCTTAAAATTTTCTCACTTTAGAATATATGGAGTGGAGTGTCCTGCAATTGAGGGCCTTGGGGCCTATTTCTAAGCTTCAATTTGGGCCCGGTGGGGGGTGCCACAGGAGAAGCCCGCGGTGGGGGGGGTACCCACCGGTTCATTCCTCTCTCCCCTTCTCTCTTTTCTTTTTCTTTTTTTATATTAAAGAGTGAGAGTGAGAGTGAGAGTGGGGGGGGGGGGGGGGTCTGGTGGGGGGAGCCACCAGTTTGGACCCCCCACTGGTTTTGGACAACCGGTGAGGGTGCTCTCCTTCCCCCATTTCTTTTTATTTAATGAGCTTTGCTCATTAATCACCCTCCTTTTTTGGTTTCCTAATGTGAATGGGGGTGAGATGGGCTCTCTCTTAGTGGAGAATTTAATGGGACTTAGTGGAGGCTCCACTATCTTGGGGAGTGCTCAAGGACTATTAAATGGCCTTGTCCCCCCTTATTAACCTTCCCCTCCCCCTTTTTTATTTTTTGAAAATTTGAAAGAGAGAGGAAGAGGAGGACCCCCCACCGGTTCCTCCCTTGGAACCAGTGGTTGGTCGTCCCCTCTCTCTCCTCCCTCCTTCTTTATTTAAATAAACGGGGAGAGAGAGGGGGGACCACTTGGCCTCTTGTGCCCCTTACCACTTTGGGAAAGTTTCCTTTTTGGGTTTTGGAGAATTTCCTCTTTGGGCTGCAGGTTTTTTAGTCCTGTGGGAGTTATTTTTAGGCCCATTTGGACCTCTTATTGGGCCTTCATATCGGTCCCTTATTGGGCCTCTTATCGGGCCCCTACACATCTTGCTATTAGGCCTCCATTGGGGCTGTTTTGGGCCTATTTTGGGACTATTTTGAGTCCATTTCGGGATTGTTTTGAGCCTCCATTTCGCAGCATTGGGAGTATTTTTGTTACTGCATTTTGGGACTCCCTATTGGGCCCATTTATTGAAGTCATCAAGCCGCTCAAGGGGCAGCATATAGGAGCTTCCGGGGCTGTTTTTGGACAGCATATAGGAGCAATTCCGGAGCTGTTTTAGGCCTTTTGCAGGAGCCTCGATTAAGGCATCTTGGCCTAAATATATCTTTTGCTCCATTACCTTCCTAATACGTGCATATAGGCCTATGTATTCGCATGCATATAAGAAAGGTCTTCATTTAACATGGACCTCCATATCATTGGTGCATGCTTGTTTATTTCTTCATCATTTCTACATAACATAGGCTCATGTTAATATGCACACATGCCATGCCATGCATAATTTTCCATAACATAAACTCACATCATTGTGAGTATATGCCATGTATATATATATTTTGTATCGCACAATCATGTGCATATGCATGCTTTGAACAACGTCATCGCGCATGAAAATTTTTCGGGTCAACACCTGTTCAGCGGCCGATCAATTTAGATGATGATGAGGAAGAAGAGGAGGATGAGGAGGAGGACCCAGATAACCCTGATGCAAAGTACACCAGAGCAGAAAAGATAAGGACCAGCGAGGATCAATACCTATTAGTTATCAGCCTAGGAGATTCATTCCTAGGGACTCTTCTACTCGCAGGACTGTTAGTTCTGTATTGGGTTGTGGATGGACGTCAGATGTGGCATGCGGTCCTATGGACCAATTTTTGTACAGATCAAGGTCTGCCAGACAACCTGGAATCAAGCAAACATTAAAATGAGTCAAAGCCTTAGAAAAAAATGCATTAAAAGAAATTGTGAAATGATTTTTACATGCAAGTATGCCAGCACATTCAGCATCCAGTCCATGTTTTCATACGATGGTGGATGCAATTTCACATGCTGGGCCTAGTGTAAAGGCCCCCACACCTCGCTACATTTATGATGTTGGGCTCGAAGAGGAATATAACAACTTGAAGGTATGGGTCGATAACTTCAAAAATGTGTGAAAGGAGCGTAGTTGTACCATCATATGTGATAGTTGGAAAGGGACCACAAGGAGATCTATGATTAATTTCCTTGTATATTGTAGCGAGGGCAGTGATTTTTTGAAATCTATAGATGCCTTAAATAAAATAAAAAATGTTGACTATTTGTACAAGCTAATGGATGACGTGGTAGAAGAAATTAGTAAAGAAAATGTTGTACAAATAGTCACTAACAACAAAGCAAGCTATAAAGCAACTAGTAAATTGTTGATGCAGAAGATGAACCATTTGTACTAGGTGCCTTATACAGCACATTCCATTGACTTGATGATGAAGGACATAGGCAAAGACCATTTTGTTGCTAAAGTGGTACAGCATACTCAGATAATCACGGGATTTATTTATAGTCACAACATGATCCTACATATGATGAGAGAGCATACAGGTGGACGTGATCTTCTCCGTACTGGCCCTACCATATTTGCATCCAACTTCATCTCTTTAGAGAGCCTGAGTAAATACAAGCATCAATTGGCCCAGTTAGTCCACTCTGACGAATTTTTGGCACATATAGAGACATTGAGGGCCGATGCTAGGGATGTTGCCTTGGCAGTGCAATGCTAGTTGGGGAGAGAAGTTTTTGGGAAAAAATTTCTCATTATCTGAAAGTGGTTAAGTCTCTGGTACATGTTCTGATATTAGTTGATGGAGATGACAAAAATGACATGGGATATTTGTATGAGGCCATGGATAGAGCAAATGAGCACTTGAGGGAAAGCCTTCCTACAGCTTATTAAAAATGGTAGAAAATCATCGACAATAGATGGGAGTCGACTCTCCATCATTATCTCTATGCTGCTGGTTAGTTCTTCATCTTTTCTACTTTATTTTATTTAATTAATTTTAATGATATTTATTTTGATAACTAATGAATCTTAATTTAAATGCAGGATATTTTTCAACCCAAGGTATCAGTATAGTGAGAACGTGCATAACGACGGAGAGGTCCTTCGAGGCACAACTAATGTGATTACTAGAATATCAAAGAACACGAATGAAAAGATAGATGTCTTGGCAGAGGTAACATACAAAGTAGGAATTTATGAAAATTCAATCTTCTATCATTAACTTATGTCATTTATATTTATTTTGTAGATAGAGATATTTAATTTGAAGATTGGCATTTATGGAGAAGAGGACGTCATGACTACAGTAACGAGGACAACTCCAGGTGAAGTACATAATAAATAGCTAAATACTTAATTTAATGAATTACTACTATTCATAATTACTATCGTCGTCTTCTTTTTTTTTTAAACAACAGCTGAATGGTGGATCCAGATTAATTACAGACAAGTTGCCACAAACCCTTTGGCATATGTTGTAGTGAGAGTACTCAGTCAAACCACTTCTTCCAATCAATGCTATGTAATCAAAGGCAAGTGAGGTGTTCGCTTAGGCGACGAGGCGAGGCGATGATAACTCGCCTCGTTTTGGGCTAAGTCGCCTAGGCGAATGCCGTAAGCGCCTCAAAGTTGAGGCGCTCGCCTCCACGCACCTCAGGTGCCTCCGTCACCTAGGCCCGCCTCAGCCAGTCCGTTCTCCATGCACCCGGCCCATTTGGCCCAGCCCAAAGGGCCTAATGCCCGGGAAATAAAACCGAACCCTTAACCCCCCCTCCCCAACCCAATCCATTACGAACCCTAACGCCCGCACAGAGCTTCCTCGTCCTCCCGCCCTCCACAGTCGCCGGTCGTCACGGTTGTGGATGGTAGCTCCACGGTCCCTCCCCGACGACGGCGACGATGCAGCCCTCCAGCAACGGCGACGGCACATCACTCCGGCGACAGCGAAGCACTCCGGCTACGGGGATTTTAAGTAAGTCCTCTCTCCCTATCTCCCGACCGCCCTCTCTGTTTCTCTCCCTGTCTCGCCCCTCCCCTGACCCTCTCACTCCCTCCTTGTCTCCCTCCCCTCCCCCTCTTAGGCTCTCACTCTCTTTATCTCTCTCCCTGTCTCCTGACCCTCTCTCTCTATCTCTCTCCCTATCTCGCTCCCCTCCCTCCACTCTTTAACTCTCTCTATCTCTCTTCATGTCTCCCTCCCACCCCCCTCCCCCGTGTGTCTCTCACTCTCTTTATCTCTCTTCATGTCTCCCGACCCTCTCTCTCTCTCTCTCCCCCTATCTCGCTCCCCTCCACTGACCCTCTCACTCTCTGTCTCTCTCCCTATCTCCTTTCCTCCCTCGACCCACCCTCTTACGCTCTATGTCTCTCCCCATGTCTCCCTCCCTCCCCCGACGACCCTCTCACTCTATGTGTGTGTCTCTCTCTCTCTCTCGCTCCCCTCCCCCGACCCTCTCACTCTCTGTCTCTCTCCATGTCTCCCTTCCTCCCCAACCCACCCTCTCACGCTTTGTCTCTCTCCCTGTCTCCCTCCCTCCCCCGACGACCCTCTCACTCTCTCTGTGTGTCTCTCTCTCTCTCGTTCCCCTCCCCCAACCCTCTCACTCTCTGTCTCTCTCCCTGTCTCCCTCCCTCCCCAGCCGACCCTTTCACTCTCTCTCCCTCTCTCTCTCTCTCACTCTCTCTCTCTATGTCTCTCTCCCTGTCTCGCTCTCCTCTCCCGACCCTCTCACTCAATCACTCTATCTACTTCTCTCCATGTCTGATGTCTCCCTCCCCTCCCCCGACCATCTCACTCTTTGTCTCTGTCTCTCACCCCCACCGTATCACTCTCTCTGTTTGTCTCACTCTATCTATCTCTCAACTCTTTGTCTCTTTATTTCCTGTCTCTCTCACTATCTTCATAATTGTCTCTATCTTTACAGGTGGACACTGATTTATTAACTAAGTGGAGTGTAGACGACATTGATTTCTCTTTGTGACTAAGGTTCTACTTTTTTACCCTATCTATTATTATGTTTATTCTTAATTATATCTAAGTTCAATGATCATTAAATATTATGTATTAATTTTTGTATTCAATATTTATTGTCATGTTATTGGTTTAAGATGTCCACACCAGCCGGAGGTTCGTTTCATTCGTCTACAAGGGTCTACCAAAGAGAAAGGGAGAAATAGAGACTCGGGCAGGAAATATAGTACTATGATGAATCCAACTAATAGGGACTGGGTAAAATGTAATTTTTGTCAGAAAGATTGTAAAGGAGGGGTACACCGATTAAAATAACACGTAACTGAGATTTCTACAAATGTGACAACTTGTTTGAAGGTGACACTAGAGGCAAAATAAGAAACTAACCAGTACATGGAGCAATCAAAACACGTAAGGATTGAAAAGAAATATTTGATTAGGGAAGCAGAAAGTCGAGATGATATTTTTAAAGGTTCGGTTTCCAAAGGTTCATCCTTTGAGCTGAATCAAGTTGATGACATTCTTGCAAAGCCTCCTCGGATGAAAGGTCCCTTAGATAGACTTTGTACTCCTAATCATGAAGATTCAAAGGGCAAATCTATCAAAGACAAGAAGTATGAGAAGGAAGCACGAGATCATCCAATACATAGTTAGGTAGATGTATCAAGCTGGACTCTCATTCAATATCGTGCGTCTAAATAATTTCCAAACAATGTTAGAAGTTATAGGACAATTCGATCTGGGATTGAAAGGCCCTAGCTACCATGAAGTTCATGAGACCCTTCTCCAAAAGGAGATTCAAAAGACACAAGAATTAGTAGATTTACAAAAATCCAACTGGGTGAAGTTTGATGCATGGACATATTAGAAAGGTTGTATTTTAGTCAATGTTTTGGTCAATTCACCTACTGGAACTGTGTTCTTGAGGTCTATTGATGTATCTCAATATGTCAAAGATGCAAAGTTGTTGGCTGATTTATTGAACAAGATAGTTATAGAGGTTGGTACGGAGAATGTAATACAGATTGTCATAGATAATGAAGCAAGCTATGTTGCTGTAGGAAAAATGTTGATGACAGGCCACCCTCACTTATTTTGGACACCATGTGTTGCCCATTGCCTAGATTTGATATTGGAGGACATTTCCAAAGGGTCTCCAATCAAGTCAACCATTCGGAGGGGAAGGATAGTTACTACATTTATTTATACACATACGATGGTGCTTGCTATAATGAGGAAGTATACAAATGAAAAGAATCTTGTCCGTGCAACTATGACCCGCTTTGCCACCAATTATTTGAATCTGCAAAGTTTGCTGGATTGTAAAGATGGTTTGAGAAGAATATTTACATCTACTGAATGGACAACGAACAATAAGTGGGCAAGAAAAACTGAAGAAAAGAAAGCACAAGATTTAATTTTGAAGACTCAGTTTTGGAAGGGAGTTATTTATGCACTAAAGATATTCAATCCCCTTGTCATGGTTTTGCAGTTGGTTAATGGAGAGAAACCGTCAATGGGTTATATTTATGAAGCCATGGAACGCCCCCAAAAAAAGTATCAAGAATGCTTTAAATGGAAAAGTGGACAAGTATGGTCCACTTTGGGAGATCATTGATAAGAGATGGGATTTTCAGCTTCATCGTCCTTTACATGCAACTGGATACTACCTTAACCCTCAATTCTATTATGCAAATCTAAGGATTGATTCTGATAGTGAAGTGAAGCAAGGACTATATGATTGCATTAATAAGTTAGTTCCTGATCCTAAGATACAAGATGAGATTACCAAGAAATTAGCGTATTATAGGAATGTTATGGGCTTCTTTGGGAGAGAAATGGCGATAAGGCAACGTGCTACATCTAATCCTGATATATTTCTACATGGACTACTACTAGTATATTTATTCATCAATTTCTTTTTGATGTGAAAATTAAATATTGTTTGGATGTCTTATGTAGTTAATTGGTAGGTGGATTTTGGGAGCAAAACTCCTAATTTGGAAAAGATGATCATTTGCATCTTGAACCTCACTTGTAGTGCATCTAGTTGTGAACGCAATTGGAGTACATTTGAACAGGTTTAGATTTTTATTAACTTTCATTGAATAATACATCTTATGCTTATTTTTTATTCTATATTAATCTAATAATGATATTTTTCTAAGTGCACACTAAGAAAAGGAATAGGCTGGAGCAAAAGAAGCTGAATGATCTCGTGTTTGTGCAATACAACCAACGCCTTCGAGATTGCTTTTTACGTTTCCAACAAAGTGAGCTTGATCTTATAAGTTTGGAAGATATTGATGATTGCAATGAGTGGATAGCACATCCCCATGAAAATGAAGATGTTGTACATGAGGATGAGGACCTTACATGGTGAGATGTTGAGATTGTTGCAGGGATTGGTGAAGAAGAAGGTCCACATACAAGGTCAACATCAAAGAAACGTTGTTTAGGGAAGGGAAAAGTGGATGCAACAAGTTTCACATTAGAGTCTATTGATGAGCTTGAAGTTGGGTCTGATGATACAACAGAGGACTCTGAGGGTGAACTTCCACTTAAGCAAGATGAGGATTCTGAGAGTGATGAATGAGTGAGGCTTGAGAGTTGTGAAAGGAATGTATTCATAGGCTTATTAGTCTTATTTGGAAATGTTGGCTACTTATTTTCTTAAGGAACATTTGAATATTGTAATAAACTTATTTACCTTACATTTGTACATTTATATTGTGGTTGCTAAGCATTTCGTCAATAAATTTTCATTATGGTAGATTTAATTAGTAGCAAAATGTCCACAAATTTGTTGATTACATCTTTGAATGATTAAATTTTATTTCAATTAGTTTGATTTAAAATTATTTAGTTATATTCGATAATTTGAGTGAATGAATATGTCATTATGTATGATTATATTTGTATTTTTGACATTTTGTATAAATAAGTGAATTATATTTTTTTTTTTTTAAATGTCACCTTAAATGCCTAGGCGTTTGAGGTTAAGGCGACCCCCTGGTCGCCTCACGCCTCTGACTACATAGAGAGCCATACTTACCAAAGACTGAATGATTAACAGATTCTCTAATATACATACTCCATAGAATCATAGAATTTTATTCCAACATCAATGGCAACATCCTGCATATCTTAACTCAAAAGTTGCATAGCCATACTCATTAGAAAAAGTTAACGAGGATACCACTTTCATGGTATCCATTCTCCCTAGAGTACCCCTAGAGTATATCAGTTGGTTACATGACAATCAGATATCCATCAACTTGGATTGAACCTTATACTATTCCAGTTTTGACAATTATTTGCTAAATTTATCAGCTTTCATTTGGCTACTAGCCCTCTTACCATGGACCCTTCATGACTGTCAAGAGATTGATAATTAAAATGAATACTGCAACAAGTTGAGCCAGGAGATATTTCAGATATAAAAATTTGATTCAAGAGTAATGAGTGATATTGACATGTTAAGCACAAATTTAGTTATTCCTAAAGGAAACATATTTTCTCCTTCCGAAAAATGCATGATGATTCTTGAGAACCGTATCACTCAATTAAACAAGCCATGTGTAGAATGCAATACATGAGATCTGTGATATATATAGTATATATACATACATATATATAGGGGGCGGATATAACACGCACCAAGCGCATGTAACTTAGAAGCACTCCACCCCAAAACCCCCTACCCGTTTTCAAAAAAAAAAAAAAATCACCAAAATTTTAAAATATTCAAATACCCCTATCTAGATTGTTTCCCATCCCTTTGGACTTAATTTTTCAGTATTTTTAGATGTTGTTTTCAGTACGTGCCCGATCCAACGGCTCCGGTTGATCATCAAAGATCGAACAGTGAAAAACTAAAGCTCTAGGGATGGGATCAACCCTAAGGGACCTATTTGAATATTGAAAAATTTATGAAAACTTTTATTTTCTTAACCATGGGGAGGGTAGGTTTTAGGGTGGGGGCGCATGCAAGTTTAGATGCACCCCGGGGCGCATCATATATATATATATATATATATATATATATATATATATATATATATATATATATATATATATATATATATATATAATGGGGGCTGATACAATGCACTGCTCCGCTGGCAGCGGGCGCCTGCAGCACCTCTAAATTCACGGGGAGGGCTGGGTTATGATGGGAGGAGAAGCATTTAAAAAAAAAAAAAAACCTAAACAAGCTTGGCGATCAGATTGCCCAGATGGGCCGATCCAACGGCACCTTGGATTCGCCGGGGCGCCTCATCGCCCGTGCGCATCTGGGCGATCCAAGGGCTCAAGGGCCCGCCCAATGCCCAAATGTCCCTTTTTCTATTTTTTTCATAAAAAAGGATGCTCCTCCGATCATCATCCTACGGCTATCCTTCTGTCCACTCCCAGCGTCTTTAAAAGGGGCAGCGGACAGCATCAAGTTATATATATATATATATATAGTGCCCCTACTTAAATCCATTGGGAGCGGATCATATTTTTAGGAGTGTTGCGGTGCCTTCGGCACCTAAAATTCACGGGAGGGTAAGGCCTAGAGGGAGAGAGCAAGAATTAACCAAAGAAAAAAATTACAAAATAAAATAAAATGTGCCATCTGATCATTTGATCGGATGGATCACAGGTGGTGAGGCGCAAGGAGTGCCCCACCCTGCCCGCGTGAAACGTGGCCGTGCAGACGCAGTTTTTCCACCCTCCGTGCGCCAGCCCATTTCCCTTCTGTGTTTCAAAAAAAAAATTAAATATGCTGCCCTTCAGATCTAAATCCGATGGATAGTTACACAGTCCATTGCCAGCAGACGGAACCCTGACAGGGATTGTATGTATCAGCTTCCTATACGTATATATAACACATTTTCATCTTTTGGAGATGAATAACACTAGATACCTATGAGGTAAAATGGGAGAATAACATGAGATCAAAATTGATAGTTGTAAGTTTTCTCAATGGAAGAACAGAGACAACGACTAGATACATATCTCCTTACTGACCATTTTGCAACAATTAGGGGTGACTTCTTGGGCAGTAAGTCATCCAGTACAGGTTCGAGACCAGGGTACTGCAAGCAAGATGCAAACTACCATTATCAGTATCGCAGAAAATACAAGTCAACAATTTCGTGATCAGAGATGGTCAGAACCTCATCAGCAATGCTCTGCCGGATCCTTCTTTGTACAGATGCCTTAACCTGATTTTGACCCGATACATCCTCAAAAGAAAACCTAAATTCAGAAGCAAAATATTAACTCCTAACTTAACGTGGAAATCATGCAAAGGTTCTTGCATATCTTCTGATCAAGGACAATGGCAACTTAAACAAGGGATCCACATATTCACCAAACTCAGTGTTTATACATCTAGTCACCATCCACAAACACAAGTAGCTGTTATGGTAAAATGACTGAACAAGGAAAAAAGGTTGACGCATTGTTCTCTAATCTGTTCATGGCACAGCTAAGTACCCAAAGAGTATCTACGGACTAATTCGGTGCAAAACAGCTAAAAGGCCATCTGGATTGATACAAATGTGTGTATATGCCGCAATTCACTGAGTTTGCACACAGCCGTTTATACTTGGTAGAAGTACAAGGAAAAGAAAATTGTTAACCAAGAATAAGATGAAGGTAAAAACAGAAAATAACAAAAAAAAAAATGTGACTGTTTTTTTGGTCAAAAATTGCCACGTTTATTTAAAAAAGGCTAAATTCAAGTTTTTCCACCAGTTTAAAAGGATGGACATAATCGGAGAAAATGGGAGGAGTCGCGTCCGCATTAACCTAGCCAAACGCATCAAAAGAGCCGTGCACGCAGGCCGTCGACGTCGATAGGAAAAAGAGGAGTAACTTGCACAACCAAGCAAGCGGGCGGAAGGGCAACCAAGGAAACATTACTCGACTATACAGAAGAACAACCCACCCTAGGTCGGAAAATAAAATGCTGCAAAAATGGCAACGGAGGAATCCGCGAATCCAGGACCACAGACTCGAAGCCAATTAACAGTGCCTTGGAATACACGCAAAATGGCGAGTAGTGGAGCGCAAAGCGGATCCCCAAGCAGCGGAAAACACCCGCAATCTTTCTTCTCTTTTTCTTCTTTTTTTTCTTTCTTTCTTTCTCTTTTTTTTGAGATACATACAATCTACGAGCATCACATTGCAAGGAGATATAGCAGTAGCAGAGAGGGAGGGGAGGGAGAGGATGATCTGCTCACTTTCTGAACATCTTCGATTCGGAGTGGACACGGACGATGCGACCGCACAAGTGGATTTTGGTTCGACAGAAAGCTAGAGAGGAGACGGCGCAGTAGACAGAAAAAGCTTTTCGTCCCCTCCCTTGCCAACGAGTTCAGGTCGGTTTCCGAGCTGATCATATATAGTTTATAAAAAAAAAAAAAAAAATGTGCACACAAAGTGAGGTGTATTTTAAAGAAAATTTCAAAAAAAAAGATATAGCCAATTTTAGACCGAACATGCCTAAGGCATTACAACAAGCAATGCCTTGGACATTGTCACATTGCCATGCATTGTCGTCCCATCTGATCCTAGGACCCCCTGGCCGTTGGGTTGGGGAGGAGTCGATTTTTTATTTTATATTTATATTTTTTTAATTTTTTTAATCATTAAAGCAAAAATCGGACGGTACAGTCAACAAGTTTAGATTAATCCGATATATTTTTTTTCACTTTAAAAATTTTAAAAACCCCAGAAAAAAATAAAAAAATAAAAAATTGATTCCCCTCCAACCCAACAGGCGGCTGGGAGAACAGATGAAAGTATTAGTCTATATATAGACATGTAGTTATAGATAACCAATCGCATCCACTCTCCAGCAGTCAACATCTCCCCAAGTTAAAATATATATTGAAATATTTTTAAACATTTAGTTATTTTAAATTTTTTATTCTCATTTTATTCTTTGAAATTAAATTTCATTGTCTCATCATAAAATTCAATTATAATCATTCAATTAAATGCGTGAAAAAATGTTTTAAAAAATAAACTATCAAAAAATAAGAAATTACTTCAATTGACCTTTATAGTTATTCGCATCACATTTTAATTTCATCATCAATTAAGAAGTTTACACCTGTGAAATTTGAAATGGTGCGGAGCAGTAATAGATGCCTCTGTATGCATATACATATACGGCGGCTCTTGGTGCATCTAAGGCGGATGTGCCCCACCCATTGGTGGGTTAAACCCCTTAATTTGTTATTAATGTTAAAAGTTTAAGATATAGAAATAATTTTTATGGTAAATTGAAGTATTTTCAGTTTTTTATTAATTTTTAAAATTTTAAAAGATTTACACGCATCTACAGTTGAGTTTCATGATCCGATAGTGAAATTTAAATTCCATATAACGAAAACATTCCTAAATAGGATAATTGAATAGTTACAATTTTTTGATGATTTTTACTTTACCTTAACATGAGGATGAGGGAAACTTAGTGTGAGGCGCTTCTATTTTTTTAGATGCATCAGGGTGTGTTTGACTGAAAATGATGGTGAGATGGGCACTAGTTGAACTAGAAGGTTGGCCTTGCAGAATGCCAGCATGCGTAGTGTCCGCATGCTTGTGAAGGTTGCACCAGCCAAGTGCAAAGGGCCGCTAAGTGAAAAAGTGCCAAATATGTGTGGTCACTTCACCTTGTAGTGGGCCTCGTTGGCTATGAAATTGGGCACTGAAGCCAGTGGCAATGTCCTGGTTGTCATGGGCACCCCGAGCAAATCAAGTTGTGCCTGTTACGTACGCGAGGCACTCAACCACCAAATTTGGTAGATTCGGAAAGGGGTAATTGTTTGCATCAAATTTTGAGTTCACTCAAATTTCAATTCAATTTATTAAATTCCAAATGCATGCAGCTTCCTACGTGAATTGCATGCAAATCACCTTTATTATATGCAAAAATTGATTAATAGGGATATTTTAATGTTCTTATATCAAATCAACGGGACCACAAGTTGTCAAAGCCAAGCTCGACATAGTTGAAAACACATTGATTGAAATCAAAATAATTCGACACTGAAAAGGAATCCATAGAGTCCCAAATGAGTTGAAATTTTGGGATTCACCATTATTTTGCATCCCAAAGCTGTGTACAAAACCTTAGAAAATTTGAACATCGTGATTTAGAACTAATGAAGCTCTCTGTCGATTTAGAACTATGTCAACGAAGCAAATTGGTCAAATGTATCCCAGTAATCTGAAAATTGAAGGGTCACCATTATTTAAGATGTTCTTTAAAATGCCACCAGTCGCATACCCACTTGAAGTCCAGAAGAGCCAAACAGTAGGGGTCGACCCCTATCCTTATGAAGTCAACTCGTGGTCAAACGGCTAATCAAATGATTTCCAAGGAGCATGATATTTGGTGAAGCATATTCAAATGATTTATAGAAGAAATCCAAATCTATTGCCAAGCAGCTGAAGCTTCAACGAGGCCAAACCAGATAGGTCATCCCCTAAATAGGCCCTACTGAAGGAAAAGCTACCACAAAACGGAAAAGGCAGCTACAAAAGTCCAAATGAGCTGGAATTTTCAGAGTACCCTTCATTTAAGACCCAAAGAGTAACGTAATTGAAAGCAAACCAATTGGATTTCCACGGAGCTCAAATCATAGGGGACGGGCCCTCTCTTAAGTGAATGGTCATTAGGTTAATTCAAGGACCAAATCAGATCCAAATTACATGAAAATTGGAGGGACATCTTATTTTGCACCCTTTCAAATGGATGTAGACTCATTGGATTTGGGCATCTACACAAAGATAACCACAGTGGTTGTCCCCTGTAAGCTCAGATACTTGACTATATATATATATATATATATATCCAAATTTGATCAAATTTGAAATTTTAGTCAACTATTGGAGCCTCATCCAACGTAGTTGGAACTAAGTCAATTCGAAGTCTATAGTGAGACAACCATAAAGGTCGGCCCCTTCCTATTTTTTCACCTTTTGGTCAATTTGACTAATCAAAGTAAGTCCAAATTTGGCATTTGGTTAAATTTGTAAAAATGCTCTAAAATTGTTATACCTTTAATCCGATTCAGTTATTAGACTCACTTCGGATTTAAATTACGTAATGATGGAATCAAATAACATAGAAATCGAAGATGAATAATGAGAGACAAATAACCAAGTAATCAACATACCATTTACCATCATTGAATCTAAATATTTTATTATATTGTCATAATCAGAATCCTCAAATTTCATCAAACATACAGTAAAAATAAAATCTCTCAACTCACTAAAGAAATATAAAAAAACGTAGACTCTCCCAATTCCGTACTAAATCAAATCTAAGAAAATAGTAAATCTAATCTTAGATAACCTCCAAATGAATCTGAATCGAATTTCTTAAACAAAGTCTTCTTCCTCAGCTAACTCTTCCTCCTCAGTCTCTGAAGGTATTAGTAGGGTTTATGAGTACAATTATTCAGTAGACAAATCAAACCTACAAAATACTAACAATATAATAATTAAAAAGTGATGGTAATCAAATATACATATGATTCACAGTTCTACATATAGTTCAAATAAGATCATGATACAAAACATAGTCAAACATAAATTATTAAATTACATGTATTTTCTAATAGTAAGAACAAATTGAATTAACATATATCATATAAGGTATGATCAGATTCTAATTAATTGAACAAGTCTACTAGCTATGATCAGAACATATCACATATCAAACTGAATATATAGTAAATTTGTCATAACATAGTAGCTTATCAAATCAGAATTCATATTGTTAGAACAACTAAACATAATGAACATGAATTCTTAATCAAATAAGCTAAGATCACAATCACTGAGCGTAGATGTTAAAAGAACAAATTGAACATATTATGAGCTAAATCAAATGGATATAAATAGCAATGTTACATAATTATATGCCAAATAAATCAAATCCAAACATATCACACAAACATGCATTCAACCACTATATAAGGAGCCGAACAAATAAATATCAGAGCATATAGGCAAATATGCTAAGCTCTTGACACATGCATAGTCGGAAAGTCTATTTTCTCACCTCGGATGACATCAAACAAACAGACAATCACTGAAATTTTTCCGTTGGCCACGTACATAACTCATCTAAGAACGCTTATGAAATGAACTCCTAATATATTTAAGATGAAAATTTCCAAACATATATCAAATAAATATGACATAATCATATTTTTATAGATTTCAAATTTATCATGGATCTGAAAATTTAATAGATAAAGTGATACATATACATATGAATCAAAATATACTTCTTTTATATACAAAATAGCCATTTAAGACTCAAATAGGTCATATATACATAAACTTAGAGCGTAGTTGATAGAGATATATTGTAGGACATAAGAATATGCTACTAAATTTTTCTCAGATTTTTCGTATAAAGAATTATAGTTTTCGGCCAATAAGACTAATTTTCAGAGCTAAAAATATAATAAATAAGACCAAAAATAGCAAACATATTCAACAATTGATCAAACGTAGTGAAACATGTCCAATAGGTCAAAAGAATCATATAGACAAAATTTCATATAATGCATATATCAAATGAATGATTTAGAACATCAAATGATATATAAAGAACTTAAGTCAAATTAGGTTAATCGAATAAATAACAGAATAATAGGCAAATAAAATCTAAAATTTATGATATTTTACTAGAAAGTATAATAAGTCAAAATCAAACTATATTTCAAAATTTTAAGTCAGTGAACTAAGGAACAAAGGAATTATAGTTAATTTAAGTTCAGATAGAAAATTTGTCACATGTTTTAGAAATTGTAGCAAAAGACCCTAATAACCATAGCTAAAGGTGCTCATAACTATGGTCGTAGGCTTATGTCCCCTTAGTCTCTAAGTAAGAATCACATCTGGGGCAGTGAACGTATTTTGGACACGCTTTTAAATCGCGTCAAATTGCGGCGACACCTTTTAATAGGGATTTTTCGAACTTCCATATTTCGAGAATTTGATCAAAAATTGATTAAAAAAATGAGAATTGAGATCATAGATGCATAAAATATTATTCCAGAAATCATGTTTGATCACTTTTGAAAATCAAAACAAAAATTTTATATTAATATAAAATATAATTTAATGGGTTATCATAACCTACCATAAGAATACGAAGAACATTCTCCTCTAATGCCTTTCAATCACCTTTTAGCAATCTAATCTCAGTTTTCTTGTGATATAAGGCTTCTCTCACGACCTTTAAACCTCAAAGAATAACAATCCATCTATTAGAATCAATTTTATTTATCAAAATATTTCTCTTTCTCATGAAAAACACCATGTTCTTATCTCTAATCTTAGAGCTGCATGTAAAAAGTCTTATGCAGGACTCCGAGACCCTGTATATGCTCTTTTGACTTCCTAATACTACTCAAATTAAGTCCTCAAAGTTGCAAAGTCGAAACTCAAACTGTAGCTTTCTTAACCAACAAGCTAAAGCGTTCAGATTCAAACTAGGAACTCAAATTTTCGCGCAAAATGGATTTTCTCTCATAAATCCCCTCAAATGTGACCTATTAAATGTCAAAATTAACTTTTGATTCTTTTGACAAACTTGTAGTATTTTATATCTTCTTTCCAACCATATATGCCATGTTATATGTGGACTTTTATACGCGAAGTTATTGCAATTTTAAAATAACACTTTCTCACAGTTTTTAGATCTGAAAATTTTAAGTGTTGGAAACTAAATAGTTTCATAATTGGGTCACTAATAGGTTTCTTGGACTTTTTTAACTTAACTAATGACTTATCCATTCTAAACCTACTATTATATTATTAAATAAATATTAAAAAATTTAAATAATTTTATCCTATTAATACTTAATTAGGCATATCTAAATCTAATTGGACTTAATTAACCTTGACATGTTAAGAAATTAATGGGTTTGAGATCCATAGTATAACAAAAATACTTCCCTGAAGATAACCCACATAAAAGTTTGAAGTTTTGAAATCTATCAAAGGAAGATTGATAGGGTCGGCCCCTACCTATTTGCATAGTTAATTTTCAACAAGTTCAAAAAAAGGTAAAGGCATTAGGTGGGCTCTTCCTCAATCCCTTTTTGTGGTGATGGTGCTCTTGCCGCTTTACGACAGCATGGATGGTGGTGGCATGGTGGATGATGGGGACGCAGGGTGGGTTCTTCCTCACTCGGTCACACCCCTTATGTAGCAATGGTGCTCTTGGCACTAGATGGTGGTAGGGACAGTGGCAACGCGGTGGATGGTAGAGGTACTAGGTGGGTACTTTCTCATCCTTCTTTGTGATAAACTGGAGAATGATTCCAGTGTTCATGTCGATTTCCATGCTAACCAGTGCATAAATGGCGACAACATGGTGGATGACTAGAGGATGGTGGACGACGACGACATTGGGTGGGTTCTTCCTCACCCCTACACCCCGACTACCCCAACGACTAAGCCCCATAATGGCGACAATCTTTGCTCTTCCCCAACCCTACACATTTGTGGCGCATCACCACCGCCCCTTACTGAGCTCGTGCCTGCCTCCTAAATGCCATTTAGAACCCTCCTTTGCAGCTACTGTTTGGTTCGGTCGAAACCCCCAGGAAATCGCAACAGCGGAAGAACATAAAATAAGACGATTTCCCAAACTAGTTACGTGCTCCGATTGATGTTACAAAAAATGATCTAAATAAAATCACACGAGATTTTCACCTTGCGTAGAACACATTGTTCTACGACGATTGATGCCGAACTCCTCGAAGCTTTGAGCCGCACAAGCGTACGGCCTCTAGAGCCAATCCACACGAACCCTCGCAGCAACGAAGCTCCTTCTCCTTCAACCTGCACAACCAAATCCCCTGCCTCACAGCATCTGGGAAGAATCATATTCTTCCAACTAAAGAACTTGACGGCTAGGTATGGAATGGGTTGATTAGATTACGCGGGTTGGAGAATATGGGTTTATAAAGGGTTTAAAGGCGGCAACTTGAACCGCTATTTCAACCAATCTCGTCATTTAACCGCCTCGGCTAAAAGTAACTGCGGTTAAATGTTAACCCAATGGCAAATTATATATCAACATATTATTATTAGCTTATTTATCAAATAAACTTAATAATACATGTATTATATATATGTCCTTTATATTATTCAATATATACTTTTAAACCATTTATAGATTCCTTTCCCAAAAGAATCAAATGCTTTAGTATATTTTCCATACAATAATATTCTGTTCTGCAAGCATTATTTGTGTATGATCCTCTAGGCCATTATCACTCTGGTTTAAAGATCTATTAACTTCTAATCTAATTAAAAGTAAATTAAACTGGTTATTCCCAATAACCGTTTAATTTGTTCCGGACCTTTTGATCACGTTGGGTCAAGCAAATCCGCGTGATCTCAGATGATGCCAGGTTCATCTTCACCCTGTCTGACACCTGTAAGTCTTCAGTTACTGTACCGCTATAATCCCTCGCTCATTCTATGAGTCCGATCCGATCATGTGGTATGATTATGTCAAACCACTAGTGATCGTGTCGTCTAACCATGACCTTCATAATAATTTCACGTTTTTTCCAAACGCACCGATACCATCCTGGCCAGGGATATGGTGGAGCGTCCATGTCATGACTCATTAACTGTCTATGATATACCTGACAATGAGCGATCTTCTCTTGACAATTAATGATCTTCGCATGTATTCCGATGTGGCTAATAGTTTAGTGTTTCATGACTTATGGTTGAAGTCATTTAACCGAACATTAAACCACATTAGTCCTCACGCAAGACCCCGTTAATGTCTCAAGTCAAAGCATCAACGATACTATTGAGACAGATAGATCTTCAGTTGACATTAGGCATAATTAACTATCTAAAGATCCATCAGCGGATCAATTCAGTGAACATCCTCCCAGGATGAACACCCACACATATGTGCTGGTGCCCCGCACCTATAACCGTGAGATTAGTCATCTACACATCATGCGTGCTGACTTACGAATAATCAATGTTCTAGAGTGATTACTCTCCAATCATGAATAGTTTAAGGTATGTGTCCATGTACAGTCAAACTCACATTCAAAATCCCATCTCGAAATTAACTTTACAACCACATATCTTAGGGACAACGCAAAGTAATCAACATATTACAAGTTTACACTCTAATTACCACTTAATTATACTGAATAAGATTGTACAACACATTGGGCCTACACGGCCCAGAATTGGCTTGTAGGACACCTAAAAAACTAACAATCTCCCACTTGTACTACATCCAATTGCCCACAGTCTTGAGGCCCATCCTTTCCCGATGACGCTCAAACACAATATGTGACAAAGGCTTAGTCAGTGGATCTGCAATATTGTCTTTTAATGGTACACACTCTACCACCACATCTCCCCTTGCAGCAATCTCCCGAATCAAGTGGAAGTGCCTAAGAATATGTTTCGACCTTTAGTGAGACCGAGGTTCCTTCGCCTAGGCGATGGCCCCATTATTATCACATAATAATGGGATGGGAGCCGATATGCTGGGAATTATGTCAAGTTCCAAGATGAATTTCTTCATCCAGACCGCCTCCTTGGCAGCTTCAGTCGCAGTTATATATTCTACCTCTGTCGTTGAATCCGCAGTCGTTTCTTGCTTGGAACTCTTCCAACTGACTACCCCTCCATTTAACATGAATACAAATCCAAACATAGATTTGCTATCATTCGAATCTGACTAAAAACTAGAGTCTATATATGCTCTCAATTGCAAGTCCTCTTCTCCTCCATACAGTACGAAAATATCATTAGTTCTTCTCAAGTACATAAGGATGCATTTAACTGCTTTCTAGTGCTCTTCACCTGGATCACTCTAATATCTGCTGGTAATGCTCAAAGCATTGACCACATCAGGGCGAGTACATAACATGGCATACATGATCGACCCTATTGTCGAGGCATAGGGTACCCGACTCATGTGCTCCTCAAGTGTTCTAGGGGCCATGCCCTTAGATAGGTAAATTCCATGTCTCATAAGAATGAAACCGCTTTTGGAATTTTCTAATTGGAATCTCCTGAGTATAGTATCTATGTACATGGATTAGGACAATCCCAACATCCTCTTTGATCTATCACGATAGATCCTTATGCCTAGCACATAGGATGCTTCTCTCAAATCCTTCATGAAGAATGTCTTGGACAACCAAGACTTTGTTGAAGCCAACATCCTTACATCATTCCCAATGAGTAAAATGTCATGAACATAGAGGACTAAGAAGGTCACTGAGCTCCCGTTGACCTTCTTGTAAATACAGGGTTTGTCTTCATTTCGAATGAAGTTGAAAGCTTTGAGAACCTCGTCAAATCTTAAATTTCAACTTCGAAACGCCTGCTTCAATCTATAAATAGATTTCTGTAGCTTGCGTATCTTATTGGGATACTAATTAGATGTGAATCCATCAGATTGTACCATGTACACCTCTTTTGACAAGTTTCCATTAAGGAAAGCTGTCTTTACATCTATCTGCCAGATCTCACAATCTAGATATGCTGCAATGGCAAGGAGGATTCAAATTGACTTTATCATTGTCACTGGTGAAAAAGTTTAGTCATAGTCAATTCCTTATCTTTGACGATATCCCTTTGACACCAGTCGAGCCTTATAAGTGTCAATTTGTTCATCTGTTCTGATCTTCCTCTTGAAGATTGATAAATTAGTATTTTCTATTATTAAAAGAACAAATGCATGCACTATATTTATGTTTATGTTGTTTAACGCAGATAAGGCAAGTCTAGCCGAATAACCGTATCGCCAGGGCTGGAAGTAGTGACTCCATCCCCGGCTTGCCTAGGCTTTTAGGTGAGGGAGGCATACAAGTCAGTCCTCCCTGTCTCGAGAAGCTGAATTGTGACCGACGACGGCTCCATACTGGGTATAATTTTTTGGAAGTAAGTTTGACTTGTCAATGGGCAACCCTTATCCCATTCGTCACTGAGTTCCTCATGGCGGGCTGGAAGGGCTAAGAGAATCGGATCAGAAAGGCCGGATTGGATAAGCAAAAATCGCTTTATTTAAATTTGATGGGTGTTTGTCCCATCAAATTGCTCTTTTGTAATTTTTGCTCTATTTTCGGGGATGATCACTGGGCGGGGAATGGTTCCCCTCCCCCTGTGACCCCCTCCTCTCCCTTTTTGTTAAGTTTCTCAGTTCGCTACGCTCCGGAAAGACTAGTTCTAGGGGTCAGTGAGTTGGCCTCTCTCTGCTTTTGTGCAACGAGAGACCCACACCTGACCCTAGAAGTACCTTCGGCGTGTTGCTAATTCAGTTAAAATGTAATAAAAACTGACATTGCAAACTAATGACTTCCATACCCTGGTGGTGAGTCTGAGGGATCTGGCCCTCGTCCCACGGCCGATAAGAATACCCCCTCGGTGTTCCTCGGGTAGGGGTTCCATATCAATAAACTTCATGTTGGTTTTTCTTACATGAACTTTTAGTTGTGTTCCATCTAGACAAGTACCATATCCATGAATTTCTTAGCTGATAGCTGAACCTTTCAGGAAAGGGTTTCCCGGCGGTAGCAATACCTGAGATACACAGCCACGGACCGCCCGCCCGAAGCGGGTTGGGTTACTCGCTGCAGGAAACCATGAACCCGACAGCCGGAAGTGGTTTCGTGGAAATTCATGAACCCGATAGCCGGAAGTGGTTTCTGAGCAGTCCTGCATTGAACTTGCTCTGCAGGATGAAGATGATAACTTCGTACCGATTCCAACGGTACCAATTTCGTCAAATTCTGAGTTAAAAACATCATCATTTCATGTATTTGCGGTTTTCTCAATAAAATCGTGAGAAATCAATTTATTTAAGCATAAATGTAATTTTATACATGATAATATCCTAATTTACATTTATTTTATGTGAACAGGACATGAAAAAGATGCAGTGCAATTGGCTAAGTTTCTAGTCGTTTGTGGGAAGGACGGGAGTTCGAATCCTAACTAAATCGACTTTATTTTGGTAAAAATACTAAAGCGGGGGTAAAATGGTCTTTTGTTACCCTAAATGGTTGCCCTAATTCTTACCAAAGAAGAGAACAAGAGGAGCCAGCCGCCATCCACTTTCTTCCTTTCTTTATTTTAAAAATTCTCTCTCCCTTTTTAAGAAGTCTCTCATTCCTTCCTTCCCCCCCCCTATTTTTCTTCTCCCTCCTACCTTCTATCCCCTTGCTCCCTCACTTTTTCTCCCTCTATGCTACAGTACCCGCGGGCACTGTAGCTACAACACTGCGGTACTGTAGCACTCTTTCTCTCTCTCTCTCTAGCTTCGTTCCTTCTCTCTCTCGCTCGCTCGCTCTCTCTCTCTCTCTCTCTACATCTCTCTCAAACCGGCGGCTGTCAAGGGCAAGAGGTGGACTCAAGGCACTGCAATTGACTACTGGAAGGAGTATAGGGCGGTCAAGGATCCACGCTAAGGGCGACGACGGCTGCAAGCACCAGTTTTCTCTCTCCATCGCCTCTCTCTCTAGCTTTTGAGTTCTCCATGTTACACTGTATTTTGAATATTTTCTGTATAATATTTATTATAAAAGTCATGTTATTTTTTTATTTTAAATGTCTCTGTAAAATTTCATATATTTCTGTGAACGATTGACAGTAGCTCATTTGAAAAAAGTTATCTTTTCTCTCTCTTTTTGTTTTACAACTTTTATTTTTTCTTCTGTTGACATTACTTAAACCTTATATTCTACTTTTAATTAGTATTTTAGAGGTAGTCTTAGTTTAATAGATAGTCTAATTATGCTCGTTTAGGGGTGCTCCTTTTGTGAGTTCATAGTAAGTTCGATTAGTTTCAATTGTTGTTTATTAAATCATCATGCTCCATCTTCTTTCTTCTCTGTTTTTCCTCTAAAAAATCTAAGGTTCTCAACTTTAAAAATCTATTTTCCTGTGGATTCGACTCGGACTCGCCATTGCTATTGTTAAAGTTTAATTTGAATGAACCGATTAATTTAGATTGTTAGCTTTGATTTTTAACGATACAATCTTAAGCTATCAATTTTTGGCGCCGTTGCTGGGGAGGTAGATTTTTAATTTTGATTATTTTGGATTTAGTGTAATTATTCTTTAGTTAACCTTCTTTTTCTTATTTTTGTAGGTATATTGAAAAAAAAAAGGAGAAGCGAAATCATTGGTAAGTATGTTCCAATTTTCTATGTTTCAATTTACTTATTTTAGTTAGTTTTCTTTTTGTAGTTGCTAAGTTAGATAGGTTGCCATTAACATAAAAAAGGAAAGAAAAATTCAAATTTAAAAATTGTCATTCCAAGATTAGAAACTATCCATGTTAGGCATTCATCATTTTAGGAAAGCATGCATTAGTTTCTATTTTTAGTCATTTCCATGAATTGTTGAAGATTGCGGGGAAAAGGTACGTGTTTCAATTATAACAAGTCATTCATGATTGCATCAACACACCCTGCCTTGATTTACTTATTGCCTTACATTGCATTCAAAAAGACTTTAAGGACAACAACTTTAACCACATAAGGTAGGGATTTTATCACCCTTCCTTGGCCCACAAATCACCTTCCTTGCATTGGCATTTCCTAATCCAATTAAAAGCAAGTCGAAAGAGAATCTATGGTTTACACCGTGAGTGGTTTAAATTTCGGGTTGCCTCTACTTTTGGCAACGGTGTCTAGGCTAGAGGTTAAAAAGGCAAACGCCTAAATGGGAAAGTGGTTCTCTAATTAGGTCCCTACGAAAGTAGGGGGAGCCTCCCACTACCCCACCTCTTACATAGTCGTTGATTGATTGTGGTTGTGACTTGAGGTGGACCCCATTCACCTTGTAAGAAAATTCACATAGAGAGTCTAGGTTAACATTAGATCATTAGGGTAATTTGATTGCCAAAATTGTTTGCATTTTAAAAAAAAAAAAACAAGAAATAGAAAACAAAATTCAAATCCATCTTCTCTCTCTCAGTACTAGTGTATGCAAGGTAGGAGATCTCAAAACCCTAACCTTCTAGGACCATTTGCTGAAATCGAGAGAATCCTACACCAAGGAAACCCACCACACGATCAAATGGCCGATAATTATGATCCACCGAAGCAAATGAAGGACTATTTCATTCCAAATCAATATCAACCTTCATCATGTATTCATCTTCCTCAGAATCCAGCTAATCAATATGAAATTAAATCTAGCACCATTCAGATGCTCCCATCCTTTTATGGGAACACGAACGAAGATCCTTATAAGCATCTGGATGAATTTCTAGAAATCTGTTCCACGGTGAAAATCCAGAATTTCACCGATGATGGCCTTAAGCTGACCTTATTCCATTCTCATTAAAGGATAAGGCTAAATATTGGTTGGGGACTATAGGTAGGCCCATTAGGACATGGGAAGAAATGCAAAAAGAATTTTTGAAGAAGTTCTATCCCATAGGGCGGACTAATACCATGAGAAGGGCTATCACGAGTTTTACCCAAACTCCTGGTGAAATGATTCATGAATCTTGAGAAAGACTAAAAGAATTGCTTAGGAAATGCCCTCATCATGTACTTTCAAAATAGCAAATTGTCCAAGCATTCTATGAAGGATTGTCTGAACAATTCAGACAAATGGTGGATGCCTCATTTGGAGGAGCGTTTATGATGAAAAATGAAGATGAGGCTTATGATCTTTTTGAGATGTTAAGCGAAAATTCCATCAATCATGCCTCATTATCATCTTATGAGAGGTCTGTTGGGCCATCTAAACGGGCTAGAATGTATGAACTTAAGGCCCGCGGGGAGCCTGAATCCAGAATGGACATAAATCTGATTAATCAGAAATTGGATAAGGTAGACATCTTGGCCCAGAAATTAGACCAACTCTTGGCCTTAAACAAGCAAGAGCCTACTTACCCAACACGATCTAGTCCATATGAAGGCCCATCTTATGTCAATCATGACATTTGTGCCTTATGCGCAAGTCCGACCCATCAAGTGAATGAATGCCCAACCGCGGCCCAACTTCCACCATTCATTCAAGAACAAGTTCAGGCTGCCCAGAGATTCTCCAGGCCCAATAATGATCCTTTCTCAAATACTTATAATCATGGCTGGAGAAACCACCCTAATTTTTCTTGGACGAATCAGCAGGCCCCATTACCAATGTCCAATCCTCCCATGCATCAAGCCCAAAAGCCACATAATTCATTTCAACATCAATCTAATTTCTACGGAAATGTTCAGGCTAGGGGATCCCAGGCCCAATTCTCTCAACCAACCCACTACCAATCATTCCAATCAGGTCAACCGGCACACTACCAATCATTCCAATCAGGACAACCAACCCAATACCATCCTCCACCCACTTACCAACAACCTCCTCAACCCAACTTTGAGGACAAATTCACTCAACTCCAACAGCTGATTATGATCCAGCAACAATCCATTTCTAAGTTGGAAAGTCAAATGGGCCAACTAGCTGAAGCTACAATGAGAAGAGAAGTGGGTCAACTTCCTAGTCAACCCATTGCCAATCCAAGGAATCAACCTCCGGGGTTTTTACAGCAATCGGGCCTTTTACCTCAGCCTGGCCCATTACCACAACCTAAAGGGCTGCAATTTGAGAATGCTAAAGCCATTTCAGCCTTTAGGAGTGGGAAGAGTTTAGAAAACCCACATGCAGATGGAGAGTTAGCCGAAGGTTCTATTGATGGGCCTCATGAAATTGAAAGTGAGAGTGAGGCTGAACCCAACATGGAGAAGTTGGAGGAGGATCCGAAAGGAAAAGGGAAGATAGATGAAGGCCCAAGTTCTTATCAACCTAGGGTGCCATTTCCAAATGCTTTGTTAGCTAAGCCCAATGCCAGGAAGAAACTGGCCCAGAATGAGGAGTTGCTGGACTTATTCAAACAAGTTCAGATTAATATTCCACTCCCTGATGCCATCAAGCATGTGCCAGCTTATGCTAAGTTCCTCAAGGAATTATGTACTCCACGAAAAGAATCTAGAATGGCACCCGAAAAGGTTCGGCTTTCGGAAGATGTAAGTGCGATTGTGATGAATCATCTACCTAAGAAGTTGAAGGATCCTGGAGCACCTTTGATCTCATGTGACTTAAGTGGAGTTACAATTGATAGAGCTTTATTGGATTTAGGTGCTAGTGTGAACCTCTTGCCAACAACCATTTATGAGAAATTTGATGTTGGGGAATTAAATCCCACATCCATCATCTTACAGTTGGCTGACAGGTCTGTGAAGACTCCACGGAGATTAATTGAGGATGTTATTGTGAAGTTTTATGATTATTATTTTCCCGTGGATTTTCTTATTTTAGATATGGCATTACCTGAGGAACTCATTCACACCCCGATCATCTTAGGTCGTCCATTCTTAGCCACTGCCAAAACTAATATAAATTGTGAAACTGGCATGATGGACATTTTATTTGGAGGTCAAAAAGTCAAGATTAATGTCTTCAAAGCATCTCAATATCCAGATCATGAAGAAGAATGTCATACTATTGATATCTTGGATAATATGGTTGAAGAAAATGCGATAATCACGCATGATCATTTAAAGGAAGTGAATGCTTTAAAAGATTCTCCGAACCCATTAACGTCTTGGCCCAACGTTGAACCATTACCAGCCTTGCAATTTGAACCTGCTTTGTCCTCTTTAAAGGATCCTCCTATGCTTGAACTCAAGACATTACCTGAATCTCTTAAGTATGTCTTCTTGGGCCCTGACCAGACTCTTCCGTTCATCATTGCGGCAAATCTCACATCACCGCAAGAAGCCCAGTTAATTGAGGTCCTTAAAGTCCATAAAAGTGCCATTGGTTGGTCAGTGGCAGATTTGAAAGGAATAAGTCCGTCCATTTGCATATATCATATCTACATGGAAGAGAATTCCAAACCAAGTCGGGAGATGCAAAGGCGGCTTAATCCAAATATGAAAGAAGTGGTGAAAAGGGAAGTTGTGAAATAACTGGACGCGGGTATCATTTACCCCATATCAGATAGTAAATGGGTCAGCCCAACCCAAGTGGTACCCAAGAAGTCTGGATTAACGGTTATCAAGAATGATCATGGGGAAGAGGTACCTTGTAAGGATTGAGGATTCGGATTCAGTTTTCGGGCCAGATCCCTGGTTTGGGCCCTGAGGGGTCTGGGGAGTGCTTTCTAAATGGCGTCTAGGATGCACGACGCCTTTCGAACGGCGTCTTGCTGAGTGGATGCCATTTAGTTGAGTTGCTATTGTGCGACGTGGGTGGGCTTCGGGCTGCGGAGTACGGCCCCTGTTGTGTAGTCTGAACGGCATCCTTGTTGAACGACGCCATTCAGAGTACGACCTTGGGCTGTCAGTGTACGGCGCCGATCTTGTCGTCTGAACGGCGTCTTTGATAGGCGACGCGTTTTAGAGTCTCTGTCAGTACGGCCCGTCCTGTCATCTGATAGGTGTCTGTCTCGCACGACGTGTTTTACTCTGTTTCAGATTGACCCCTGTAGACACGCTAATTTTGACATCATTTCGAGTAAAATTCATATCATATAATAATGCCTCAGAATGGTCTGATATTTAATCATTGGTTAGTTTTTATTGATCTTTTTAAATTAATTATCTAAATTATGTCGGGTCAGACATATATGATTTAAGTTAATCAATTGAATTGATTTTAACTCAAATTTCAATTAAAATATGAAGAAGTCCAAAAGACGTCGACCTGTGTGGACGCCATTTAGAATTTATTCTTATTTTAATGTTTAAATTTGAATTTTAATCAATTGATTAATTAGCTAAAAGATGTCTTTGTGTCTCGACGCAATTTAGGTGTCCTAAGTTGTTTCTGTCTCTCTTCCGGATGTTTATCCTTATCTTAATTAATGTAAAAGGCGTCAATACATAACGACGCGTTTTAGCTAATTATATATAAAGATAAGTTTTTCCCGGATGTTTATCTTTATCCTAATCAATCTGAAAGGCGTCTTCTTTGGGCGACGCATTTTAGATAATTACAGATAAAGATGAATTAATCCATATTTATCTGTTGGTTAAGATGGATAAATCCCAAATTTCTCCATATAAATCTGCGGACGCAGAAAAAGTCTATAAATACCCTCCTCTTGAATGGGTGACAGAGTTGGTGATTAGTTAGTGATTGAAGAGTTAATGATTGAAGCGATATCGAATTGAAGATCGAAGCAACGACGTCCAAACGCCGAAGTGCTGCTGTTTCCAGAAGTCGGCGTCCGTTCTTCATCCAATCTTCATCCATTCAAGACCAAGGCTTTACATTCTTCATCCATTCGGCATAAGTCTTTCAATTCATTTCTGCGTTCTTTTCATATTCACATCTTCATTAATCTTGCATTCTTCATCACATCACTCCATGCAACACACACAACACTAGCATCATTTTCAAAACCAATTTGATAAAGGGGTTTCAAAGACCATCCCAACAAGTGAGTTTTCTATGTTCAGTTGCATGTTTAAAACTCTGTTAAGAATGGATACTACTTCTGCTTGAATTCTCATCATCCTTCATTTCTTTCTATTTTCTGTAAGGTGTAAAGGAGAGTCAAAGGGGAGAGAATCAACAAACAAATCACAAGAACTTTGGACGATCCTCAAACTCAACAGCAATCAAAGCAAGAACAAAGAAAATAAAGGGCTCTCTTTCTTCAGCCGGCTGAAGAAGGGGAATCAAGAGCTCAACATCTCCCACGTCCAAACAGGTAGGCGATCAAACTCTTTCTTTTTGAACTTTTAAGTCAAAAGTTTCTGGCGATCACTTCACTTAGTTTCTTCTTAATAGGTTTATTTTTGCACTTAAACAACATAGATTTTTCATGATAATCACACCCTCATTTTAAGCACTCACAGTTTTTTTGGCGATCACGGTGGGACTTGGTCTCGCCATCTTTTAGTTCTTTTGTTCTTACTGTTATCAATCGGGCACCCACGGTGCACCACTTGTGTCTCTCGACACGTCCTCACCAATTGGTGAGTGTTTTTAATTTAGTTATTATCCCCACATGCACCACGTGCACACCCCTATGGCAAGATCTTGCCCTCCCCGTTGATTAGTTAAAAAGCTGTTTTTGTGATGAAATGTTGTGTGATTGATTGATATCTTAGTTGTTTATTTGATAAAATCATCCCGTTAAAATCTGAAACAAAAAAATTTCTTGCATGAGTTGATTATTTATTGTTTTTATCATGTTTGAGGAGGAATCAATCCAGAAATTCCTCCTGGAAAACTGCTTCTGCGACTTTAAAAGCGTCCAGAAACACTGACGCGTTTTAAACTGCGTCGGTTAACCCAAACGCCTTTCAGTCTTATTTCTCTGTTGTCTGCAATTTGAGCTTCTGCGAAAAATTAAGACTCTGTTTGAACAGCATCGACTAACCTCGACGCGATTCAGGCAGTTTCTTATTTCTTCTTCAGTTCACAGATTTTTGTGATCTGTGTGCTAATTACCCATTATGTATTAAGCATTAGAGGCCATCCAGGCTACAGGTCATACGCATTGAGGCTAACACCCTCCTTTTCTTAGGAACACTCTACTTGACGTCATCAGCTCTCTCTGATTGGGTCGGTCCCTCGATCAGACTAGAGTAGTTGGCGTTCAGGCCTCTGTAAGTCCCCAAAATCAAGGTACTCCTCCTTGATCATCGGGCTGGTTGTACCAGTTGAAGTCCCGGTTAGATTCCATAAACGTTGTGAGAGAAAGCCATAGAATATAACGGTGGACATTGAACTGAAACTAGGATCCCATCCCTTGAGCGAATTTGTGGTTTAATTAAATCCAAATAACTCACCAAGGAATCCTAAAATCACGCTAAACATCCACTTGTTTGTTTAAATCTTTGTACAACTTGTTTGCCAATCCTTGAAAAAAAATCTAATATCATGCTGCTCCGATCAGGCAGGGACTTGATCGTGGCTCCAAACGCCATGATCAACTACGAGGGAGATGCTAATGCCCCTCGTGATTCTGATTACAATTTCGAGAGCGGGAGAGATGCTGATGCCTCCCGTAATTCTCTCCATGTTCCGGTTCGACATGATGGGAATGTTCGAACCCCTCTTTTTCATCCTCAAAATCAATATTCTGATCCTCCCCCGTATGAGTATGCGGTTCCTGACCCTGTCTTCGAGGGGGACATGAATCCTAATGATCCCTCGTCCTCTGATCCTTTGGATCTTGTTAATGCTTTGGGAGTTCTCGCCTCCTGTCTGGACCCTCATCAGTTCGAGGCGATCCAGTCCATTCTGAAGGGGAAGATGCCCGTGCCGTCTGCCGAGCCAAACCCTGTGGCTCCCCCTGTCATCCCTCAGCAACCTCCTCCTCATCCTCCTTACATTCATCAGGCCATGGAAGGCCTCCATATCACTTCTCGGCCAGCAGGGCCGCAACTTTCATCTTCCAGGCAACCGGCCAGACCGTTGATGCCCGCTTATCAAAATGCCCTCGGGCATGGCGGAAGCTCTGCTGGACCTCCTCTTTACTGTCCTCCTTGTCCGACGTATTCTAGGCAACAGGCCTATCAAGTACCTCCACCTCCCCCTCCTCCCCAGGCTGATCCGACCACGCAAGCGTTGCTGGCCAAGATGGAGCGCATGGATGAACAATTCAACAACCTCCAGAAGATGATGGGGGTCAAAGCTGCACCAGAGATCAACTTACCAAGCCTGCCAGTGTTCCACCTACCACCCTCTGAGATGCCAGTGTACTGGAAGTACAACGGTACTGGTAACCCCTTCACCCACTTGAAGGAGTTCATGTACGAATCATCCTTCTGGCAAAACGACAAGAGGTCGTTGGCCTTTTTGTTCAGGAGATCTTTAGAGGGACAAGCCCTCAAGTGGTTCTTTTCCTTGGAACCCTCCGAAGTAGAGGACTATGGTATCGTTTCCCGAAAATTCATTCAACGATACCAGGACAGAGTTGTCCCCTCCCTGTCCATCGTTGACCTAATAGCAAAGAAGATGAAACCCGATGAAGAGTTCGTCAGTTTTGCCGACAGATGGCGAGGCTTAGCCGAGAAAGTAAAAGATCATTTGTCCGAGTCGGAGCAAGTGAAGATGCTGATTTCCAATGCCACGCCCTAGTTCAAACTAGTCCTCTCCCTGAACAATCTGACCAGCATGGCAGAGCTCTATGAAAGAGCACGGTACCATCAGAACGCCTTCAAGGACGCTACGTTCTCTAGCGTCTTTGATCCTCACAGACCTAGCAGGCCTCCACCTCGGAAGCCTGCAGTGCCAAATTCTCCCAGCACAGGTCCAACTACTGAGGGCACACTCTCTCATGAGCAAGTCAGTAGTATGAACAACAACTCGCCCCAGTTTGTGAGGAGTCAGCAGCAGTACCAGAGGTCACCACAGCCGAACCAGCAAGGGTACAGGCAGCAGCCGAACCCTCAGTATCAGCAGCCCCAATATTAGCGGCCCCAGCAGCCGAACCAGCAATAGCAACAGCAACAACCACAGCAGCCGCCGCAACGGCAATTGCAGTACCAGGAGCCACAACAACAGCAGTACCAGCAACAACAGCAGTATCAGCCGCGCGCACCGCCGGCATATCATAATGTTCCTCCTCCTGTTGACTACAACCAGCAGAGAAGACCTCCAGGCCCAAAGAGGGCAGAATACCCAGTCCTCCCAGAATCTTTGGCGGACATTTTCAGTGCCCTAATGGCAGCTAATGCCTTAGTCCTGCCAAGAGAAAAGGCAGTTTGGCCTCAGAATGCCGACACGTCTAGGTATTGCTATTTCCATAGACAACCTGGGCATACTATTGACACCTGCTTCCAATTTAGAGAATACATTCATGATCTCAACGAGCAGGGCGGCATAGACTGGGAAGAAATGAAAAAATACATATCAGCCATGAAGTCAAGGAGACCACAGCAGCAACAACAACAACAACAACAGCAAGCGAGAGCACCAGCACAAGCAGCACCACCACCGAATATGGGCATAGTGCAGAATCCGCTCTCGGAGCACCAAAACCAAAACCAAGTTGCCCCTATTCTGACAAACAGCCAGTCTAAAGCTGGCCGTGGGCAACAGTGGAGAATAGAGGACTCTTCCTCTATTTATTCAAAGGGTCACATTCCGAGTACCACAGAGCAACCATCACGCCGCACCATCCACATACCCAGACCACAGCCCATTACCATTACCCCTCTACCAACACCTGCATATCACTCATCCGCACCCGCTAACCCACTACCACCACCCGCTTTTCTTAAACCCATTACGCCCCACGCCACTACACCTCCACCATATAACCTACCGCAAACCAATTACGCACCCCTCCTACCATCCATACCACTACTACGCGTACCATTTCCTACTTCACCCGCTACCACTACCGCTTACCCAGATACTATCCAACCTTCTAAACCATTACTACGCACGCTGTTTCCCACTTCATCCACCCCAATCACTTACCCATCCGCTATCCAACCATCTAGACCTTTAATCCGCACCACGCCACCACCACCTAACCCCACGTCATCACCCACACCACCCAACTCTGCGGTACTCAAAGTGTCACTCGGACCTTCCACGGTTGAGGAACATGCGCTCCGGAGTGGAAGGATTTTCAACAAAGTCTTTCCTCAGTCAACAGTTAGAGACGGTCCATCACAGCCGCCGGAGGAAGCACACAATGAAGAGAGTGCACCAGGCACTCAATATGATTTGTTGAAACATCTGGACCGAACACCGGCACGGATCTCCGTGCTTGAACTGATCAAAAGATCGAAAAGTCACCAAGAAGCTTTGATGGAATATTTGCAAAAGGTGATGGTCAACGAGGACGTGCCGGTGGAAAAGATTGCAGCACTATTTGTTCCTCAGGGGGATCAACCCTCCATTACGTTTCACACATCGGAACTAGCACCGCCAGCAGGCAGAAGCATGGCTCTGAGCATCACAGTCAACATCTGCAAGAAAGCCGTAGATGCATGCCTGGTTGACACAGGGGCTTCAATCAATGTTTTACCGCCGAAGACCCTGGAGCTGTGCGGTGTGCCCAAGGAAAAGTGGCTGCCTAGCCCCATCTCCATGACGGCATATGATAATTCCACCCGTTCCCCTCTAGGAATGGTTTATTTGAAAGTAGAGCTAAGCCCTGCAAGTCATGCTGAGGTCGAATTTCACATTCTGGAAATCGACCCTTCTTTGAATGCCATCTTGGGTCGTCCTTACATAAAAACTCTCGAGGCGATTCATTCTACGAATCATCAATGCCTCAAATTCCCCTTTAAAGGACGAATCATTAAGGTTACAAGCATGCTGATCATTGCTGCTGCTCATTCTTTGAATATCAAACCTGCTTCTTCACCTGGCCGACAACCTTTTCTGTCGGTATTACAGGTCTACCATCCAGTGGCTGATCCTCTGAAAACTGCCACCATTACTCCTTATCCATTAAATGCCATAAAGAGGGGGAAGTGCATGAGTACCCCAAGATGGAGAATAATGATGAAGAATGGCTATCAGCCTGGAAGAGGCCTGGGTACACAGTTACAAGGCAGGACCACTCACGTCAAAGACCACCGAGGAATACCCGGAAGCGGCCTGGGCTATAGGCCAAGAAAACTGAAGCAGGACATTGTTCAACATGCGGAGAACGAAAATGGTCAGAGAGTCTGGGAGACAATGTCTACACCGCCCAAGGAAGGTCGGGATCCCCTAACATGGACCTTGTATACTCATTTTGTAAAGGGGCCTATAATTAGCCATGACAACACGGTAGTCATTACTTCGTGTTTTGACCTCCATGATATATATGGGAGAGACTTGGCTAGGCATTGCTCAGAACTACTCACGTACCAGTCCTTGGAGGCTCTGCGGCCTATGAAGAGGAGAAAATTCCAAGATCCCGAATGTGAATGGTACAGGTGGTTCGATCTGAGAGACCTCTACATCGCGCTGAACAGGCTGTTTCTCGATCCTGCAGAACCCAAGTGGCCGCCACAGATCGATGAGCTGATTGAAGGTCCTGGCGCTATTTTCGACAAGAGGATACTGCTGTCAGAAGAGACTGATGAAGGGGAGCCAGATGACCCCTATGAAGCTGGCTACACCACGGATCTGCTTTGGAAGGGGACATATCCTTCTCATGTTTTCATGCTCCACACCTTGTTTCGCACATTGCTCCTGACCCCGACTTGGTCGCGGGTCATTATTGAAGACATTCCACGGGCCCCGCCCGTCATGATTACTCTGTCCCCTCGGGACCTCATTCCACTACCTCCTCTCGATCTAGAGAGGGTGTATGATTTGATCTGGGACATACTGCTGTATGATCCCCCTAATCCTTTGGCTTTGGTGCCACTTCCTCCATCTAATTCTCCTTCGATTCATATTCATTCCTGTTTTATACTTAACTCTTCTATTGCCCAAAAAAAAACATCAATTTGGCAACAAATTCTTTTCAGGTCCTCATTGAGGAAACCTCTTACTTGTCCGATCACGCCCCATTGCGCGGGTCTTTCGGTCAAGATTCTCTCCTAGATCTACTCTGCCCCTCCCCTCGGGAGGATTCTCCTGTATCCCCACTTGTATCTCATGATTTCCATTCTGCTTCATCTTCATTAGGTCAGAATAGGGAGTTTAGTGAAATTAGGCAGTCTAGTTCTAAGCAGGTTAGTCAGGTTAGGAAGTCTAGGAAGTCTAAGGGTAGGCGAATTCCAGATAGATACCTCAAGGACTTAGCTAACATATGCCTTTCTTGCTCAATGATCCCTCAGCTATTGGAAAATCCCATTCAGATGCCAGAAGACTGTATGGACGATGAGTTAGTCAATGATGGATATGAGGTGTATGAGTTGATACATGAAAAAGACCCCATTGTTGAAAATGAAGAAGATGACGAGGACGCGGCTGAGGCGTATGCCAGTGGAGTGAAGAGATTTGATGAACCCTCAGCTGCCGTAGAGGAACCCACTAAAGAAATCAATTTGGGGACTGAAGACGAACCTAAGGTTGTCCTCGTCAGCAAGAATCTTTCGGTAGAGGATGAGAAGGCAATGGTACAAGTGCTTAAGGACTATAAGGACACTTTAGCCTGGAGTTATGAAGATATGCCGGGGTTAGACTCATCTTTAGTTGAACATAGGTTGACATTAAAGGATGGAGCTAGCCCAGTCAAGCAGAAATTAAGGCGATTCCACCCACAAATGACTTTAAAAATGAAGGAAGAGGTTGACAAATTACATAAAGCCAAATTTATTAGAGTTGTTCTCTATCCACAATGGGTGGCCAACATAGTCCCGGTTATGAAGAAGGACGGGAAGGTCAGGATTTGCATTGACTTCCGAGATCTAAACCGGGCGTGTCCTAAAGATGATTTTCCATTGCCTCGTATTGACGTACTTATTGATAACACAGCTGGCTATGAGACTTTATCATTTATGGATGGGTTTTCAAGATACAATCAGATCAAATTGGCAGAAGAAGATCAGGAAAAAACATCATTCACTACACCCTGGGGAACATACTGCTATGTTGTCATGCCATTTGGATTAAAGAATGCTGGAGCCACTTATCAGAGGGCTATGATGACAATATTTCACGACATGATGCACATAGATCTAGAAGTGTATGTGGATGACTTGTTGGTTAAATCTAAAACGAAGGCTGAGCATGCAAAGATTTTAGCAAGAGTGTTAGAGAGATCAAGGGAGTATCAGTTGAAGATGAACCCCAAGAAATGTGTATTCGGGGTATCTTCAGGGAAATTACTTGGATTCATTGTCAGCAAACGGGGAATTGAGATCGATCCCAACAGGGTGAAGGCTATCAGAGAGATGCCACCTCCCAAAAACTTGAAGGAATTAAGAGGATTAATCGGGAGGTTGCAATTTATTCGCCGTTTTGTCTCTCAGCACTCACAAAGGTGTAAGCCGTTCTACGAGCTTACCAAGCCGGGAGTCAAATTCGACTGGGACGATAAGTGTCAGGAGGCATTCGATGGATTAAAGAATTATTTGGCAAGTCCTCCTGTTTTGAGACCACCATCTCCAGGCAAACCATTGATACTTTACATTTTTGTCCTGGATGATGCAGTGGGGGTTGTCCTAGCATAAGAGGATGAAGAAGGAAAGGAGAGGGCAGCCTACTATCTCTCTAAACTTCTCAACCCCGCTGAACAGAGATGTACAACGATGGAGAAAACATGTGCAACATTGGTTTGGGTTGTTCAGAAATTGAAGCATTATTTTCTGGCCCATGAAGTCCATCTCATCGCTAGAATGAATCCGATCAAATTCCTTCTGGAGAAATCTGTTCTTACTGATAGGTTAGCGCGATGGCAAGGCTTTCTATCTCAATTTGATATCACTTACATTCAGCAGAAAGCGATCAAAGGCTATGCCATAGCATAACATCTCGCCCATCATCCCCTTCCTCGATTTGATCCAGTGCGATCAAAGTTTTCGAATGAGGAACTGATGTCCATAGACCAAATCAGAGATGATATGTGGACTCTGCATTTTGACGGAGCTCTGAATTCCCATGGAAAGGGTATTGGCATTGTTCTGTTATCATCCGAAGGTATCACCATTCTACAAGCCTTTCAGCTTGACTTTCCAATCACCAACAATATAGCTGAATACGAGGCGCTCCTTGCTGGCCTCGAGGCTGCTCATTACCATGGTGTTACTAAACTCAGGATTGTGGGTGATAGCCAATTGATTCTTCGCCAAGTGTTAACCATGTATCGAACTCTTAATCCCAAACTCAAGCCTTATCAAGAACTTACTTCTGCTTATTTAAAGCTTTTCACAAAATTGATCTTCGTCCATATCCCTAGGAATCAGAACATCTTAGCTAACGCTCTAGCCTCACTTGCATCTTCTCTTGATTTTCCTATCAGCAGGCAATCTGAATCAATCATAGTTCATAGGCGTCTTTCACCCGCCGTGAAAGACCCTTCATTTTTGAGAACCAAGGAAAAGTTGCTGAAGAAAGTCATAGATGGAGATATCGTGGAAAAAAGAGAAATCATGTTGATGGAGCTGTTAGAAGAGATGGATGATGAACAGAAGCCATGGTATTATGAAATTGCCAAATATTGTGAAGATCAATCGTATCCTGAAGAAGCCACAATTGAGGAGAAAAGGGCTATCAGGAGAGTTGCTCAACGATACACCCTAGTTGGGGGAGCACTGTACAAGAGAGGTTTTGATGGAGTCCTTCTAAGATGTCTAGACGAAGATGAGCTTTGGAAGGTTATGGAAGGAGCTCATAGTGGAGTTTGTGGTGGCCATGTCAATGGACAGATGCTAGCAAAGAAGATCCTCAGACAAGGATTTTATTGGCCAACCATGGAAGAAGACTGTGTAGGATATGTCCGTAGGTGTGCTAAGTGCCAACTTCATGCCGACAAAATCCATTCTCCTGCATCTTCACTCCATCCTATTTCCTTCCCATGGCCTTTCTCCATGTGGGCTTTCGATATCATTGGATCCCTTGGTAATCCAGATTCCGGCATCAAGCAAAAGTCTTTCATCCTCACGGCAACGGAATACTTCACCAAGTGGGCGGAAGCTGAAGCATACGCGGAAATCAAAGCATCAACCGTCTGCAAGTTCATCATGAGGAACATCATCACAAGATTTGGAATTCCAAGCACCATCGTCACCGACAATGGACCGCAGTTCGTGTCACAAGAATTGAAGGACCTCTGCAACATGTACAAAATTACATTGCATCATTCATCTCCTTATTATCGGCAAGGCAATGGCCAAGCAGAGGCAACTAATAAGACTTTGATAAAAATCATCAAAAAGACGTGCAAATCTAACAAATTCACAGACTGGCCAGAAAAATTGGTTGAGGCTCTATGGGCCTACCGAACTTCAATCCGCACACCCACTGGGCAGACTCCTTATTCCCTAACATTTGGAATGGAGGCGGTAGTTCCATACGAGATCCTTATACCGTCATTAAGAGTACAATTGAAGAATGAATTTTCCATTAATGAACGCCGTTCAGCACTTCTTGCTCAATTGGAACTCTTGGACGAGAGAAGATGGTCAGCTGCTAATCATGCAAGAGTTTATCAAAATAGACTAGCACGTTTTTATCAAAATAAAGTCATTGAACGTAAGTTCAAAGTTGGTGAAATGGTTGTCAAAAAGATTTTTGTAAAACCTGGTGGTCCACGTTCTAAGCTCCAACCCAACTGGGAAGGACCTTATGTTGTATCGCACGCTTTTCCTGGTAACGCTTATCGTCTTGTCAATGCAGAAGGAGAAGAGCTAACTCATCCTTGGAATGGTTTACATCTTAAGAAATACTACCCTTAGGTTGAAGAGTCGATCAGCATGGTACAAAGACCAGTGGAATCAAAAAATTTATAAACTCAATTTTCCTTCTCAGTCTGAATAATGTAACTCAAGCCCATTACTACACACACTGACATGTTTGATTCGTGAGTAACAAGAGATGCCAAGTCCTAAGGAATACCGAAAGCTTGACTAAAAGTGTAAAGTACAAATCATTCCTTTTTAAGCAAAATTCTGTTTTTACACTCGGCCCATGATGTCGGAACGAGGCTTAGAATAGACTACCAAGAATACCCGCCATCTTAGTAGGAGGCCGTCATAAAAAAAAAGGGGGAGATCCATCCCAAAGAAAAGAAAAGCAAAGCAAAAGGCAAAAGCCAAACGTCAAATCAAAAGGTCAGCACACTACAAACGTTACATCAAGGCCATTAAATAAAATAAAAGGGAACGCAAGGTCGATAAATACCCCGGAAAGAAAATGACCAAATCCCAACAGATATTAGGATAGGAAAGGAACATCTTTTTAGGTCTCCGAAACCTTCTCGTGGGCTTTCTAAACCAATTCTTCCTTTCTTTCTAAAGAGGCGTACTCCAAACTTAAGGAATGTCTTAGATTGACTAAAGGTCAAATCATCAAATGGGATCACGAATGGAAACACAAGTTCAAGCACAATGGGTTTAAGTTAAATTATTAAAGAACAATTTGGGAATTAAGTTCATAAATGAATATGATCTTTTGATCTGAGTACCATGCTGGTCTTTTAGTTCACATCATATTTCAAAATCCAAAAAAAATACATATTTCAAAAATCCAAAACAAATACATATTTCAAAAGCCAAAAAAAGGTACATATTTCAAAAGCAAAAAAAAAAAACACATGTTTCAAAAGCCAAAAATATACATACTTCAAAACCAAAAAAAGAATATTTCAAAACAACAAAAATATTTCAATTAGCATCTGCTTATTGCATTTGGTATGCTTCATTCCTTTTATTTTTAGTGAGCATATGTCTGCTTGTATGTTGCATTTTGCTATTCATATTACCTTTGTTGATAAAGGCTATGCCCCTTGACCCTTCTACCAAGGATAGGATCAAGTAGTCGGTTACTTAACCAGGCAAGGGGTTAAGCCTGAATAGATGTTTAACCTGTTTGTTCAAGTCATATACAGGACACAAGGCATAAAGAGAGTTGAAATACGGATTGAAGACAGCCAGAGCCTGTTTCTACGATTGAAAGGCGTCGTTCAACAACGACGTGTTTTGGTTCATGTTAATGGTGTCGGCGCGACACGACGCGTTTCAGAAATTCAAAGAAATGATTGCAAAGCTGGAAAATGTCAAGAAGATCTCGATGTGGGAGTTTATGAGTTCTGACCGTTACTAAAAAGACGGTTATTTCTACCCTTGTACTCCTTCCATGTAATTCATTTGCATTACTATATGATAAGTATTTACTAGATTATATCAAGGACCATGTGATTTTGATGAAACTGGAATTTGAGTTCCCCTACAACAAAAACAGTGATAATTCCAGAGAATTCTTAATTGCACGGATAGGCCGTTGGATTACTAATTAGTATGGATGATGGTTCCACTTTTGTGAAACGGTGCGTAGATAAACGAGCTTCGACTTAGCACTGAATTACATGAATTGATATCTTGACTCATTAATGACAATTTAACAATATTATCCTTGATTAATTTATATTTTATTTGACTTTATATTTTTCTTTTAGCCCAGCATGCATCATATAGGACTTTGAAATCACTGTGATAAGAATTAATTACTGATTAAGTTTCAGACCATTGATCAAGTAATTCCAACATGATATGAAATATTCTATTCTGAATTGAGTATCTTGATTATCTTTGAAGTTCGCTTAAAGATATCATTGGAATTCTATCCTTTCTTGGACTCTTTATCCAATATTTCTTGTTTTCTTTTAAGATCCATCATGGCTGCAGCACGTCCACATTGGATGGCAAACGCTCTCCGTGATGAAACCTACAGTGTCTACGACCTGGGGTACTTCCTACTCCGAGTAAGTTGATCGACTTTACTTTATTTCCTTGTCTACCTCATCCAGACATGATTGATTCCATTGATATCCTTGAGCTATCTTCTGTAGGTGCTTAGAATGACCGTGTGATTAACATGAAATATCTATGTTGTTTAGTGTAAACTAACCTATTAAAAATAGCAACTAAAGTGCAGTGATCGCCAGAAACTTTTAACTTAAAAAGTTTCAAAAGAGATATGATCGCCTACCTTTCAAACGCGGAAGATTGAGTCCTTGGTTCCCCTTCCTTAGCCGGCTGAAGAAAGAGAGCCATTTCTTTGCTTTTTGTTCTTGCTGTGGAATTTGAGGTTGAGGATCGTCTAGAAGTTGTGCTTGATTTCCCCCTTTTGATCTCTTGTTGTTGTTGAGTGCAGCAAAGACAGAAACAGAAAACGAAGGAACAATGATGAGAATTTAAGTAGAAGCAATATCTGAACTAATCATGATTTTAAGCATATTTAAAACAGCAAACTTACTTTTTTAATGGCTTTGAAACCCCTTAGATCAAGTAGGTTTTTTTGAAAGATTGTGCTGTGGTGTGTGTTTGCATGAAGTGAATGAAGAATGAAACTAATGAAATGAATGCAGTAATGAAAAACTTATGCCCAATTGGTTGAAGCTCTGAAAGGATGAAGATCTTGAAAGGGACGCCGACTTCTGGAAATGGCAGCGCTCCGGCATTACGACGTTGTTTCAATCTTCAACTCGCTATAACGCTATGGCTCAACTCAATTTAATTCTCTTCTTTTCTCTTTCTTTTTTTTCTCTTCAATATGCAGGGTATTTATAGGCATTTCTTGCGTTCGAGATTAACATAGAAAAATCCAAATTTATCTATCTTAACCGACAGATAAATAGTAATTAATTCATCTTTATCTGTAATTATCTAAAACGCGTCCACCTTGGCTGACGCCTTTCAGATTAATTAAGATAAGGATAAATATCCGGGAAAACTTATCTTTATCTTTATTAGGTAAAACGCGTCCACATATGTAGACGTCTTTTAGACTAATTAAGATAAGGATAAACATCCGGAGGGGAAGTTAAAATCACTTAAGAAACCTAAAACGCGTCGACATGTCCAGACGCCTTTTAGTTAATTAATTAATTAATTAAAATTCAAATTTAATCGCTAAAATAAGAATAAATTCTAAATGGCGTCCACTTGGGTCGACGTCTTTTAGAATTCTTCATATTTTAACTCAAATTTGAGCTAAAATCAATTCAATTGATTAACTTAAACACATCTGTTAAACCCGACACTTAAAAAGATTAATAAAAATTAATTAATGATTAATTATCAGACCATTTCGAGGCATTATTATATGATATGAAATTTACTCGAAATGACGTCAAAATTAGCGTGTCTACAGCTGCCTCACCATGGCATCGTCTTTGCAAGGGAGTGAAATGGAATGGAATGTACTGAAAAGGTGATGCCAAGGTGTGATGAGACACGCTCTTAACATCACATGACTGGAATTTTTCTCAAAATTATCAATGAAGATAGCTCAAAGAGATCAATGGAATTAATCCTGTCTGGATGAGGTAGACAAGAAAATAAAATAAAGTCGATCAACCTTCTCGGAGTGGGAAGTACCCCATGTATGATTAACATGAAATATCTATGTTGTTTAGTGTAAACTAACCTATTAAAAATAGCAACTAAAGTGCAGTGATCGCCAGAAACTTTTAACTTAAAAAGTTTCAAAAGAGATATGATCGCCTACCTTTCAAACGCGGAAGATTGAGTCATTGGTTCCCCTTCCTCAGCCGGCTGAAGAAAGAGAGCCCTTTCTTTGCTTTTTGTTCTTGCTGTGGAATTTGAGGTTGAGGATCGGTCAGAAGTTGTGCTTGATTTCCCCCTTTTGATCTCTTGTTGTTGTTGAGTGCAGCAGAGACAGAAACAGAAAACGAAGAAACAATGATGAGAATTTAAGTAGAAGCAGTATCTGAACTAATCATGATTTTAAGCATATTTAAAACAACAAACTTACTTTTTTAATGGCTTTGAAACCCCTTAGATCAAGTAGGTTTTTTTGAAAGATTGTGCTGTGGGGTGTGTTTGCATGAAGTGAATGAAGAATGAAACTAATGAAATGAATGCAGTAATGAAAAACTTATGCCCAATCGGTTGAAGCTCTGAAAGGATGAAGATCTTGAAAGGGACGCCGACTTCTGGAAATGGCAGCGCTCCGGGGTTGCTGGTACTGCTGTTGCCGTTGCGGCTGTTGCTGTAGCTGTTGTTGGTTCTGATTCTGATTCGGCTGCTGGGGCCGCTGATACTGTTGTTGGTACTGGGGGTTCTGCTGCTGTCTGTACCCTTGCTGCTGTGGCCTCTGGTACTGCTGCTGACTCCTCACGAACTGGGGCGAGTTATTGTTCATGGTACTCACTTGCTCATGAGAGAGCGTGCCCTCAGTAGTCGGACCTGTGCTGGAAGAGTTCGGCACTGCAGGCTTCCGAGGCGGAGGCCTGCTAGGTCTATGAGGATCAAAGACGCTAGAGAATGTAGCGTCCTTGAAAGCATTCTTGCAGTACCATGCTCTTTCATAGAGCTCTGCCATGTTAGTCAAATTGTTCAAGGAGAGGACGAGCTTGAACTGGGGGGTGGCATTAGAAATTAACATTTTCACTTGTTCGGACTCGGACAAGTGATCCTTCACCTTTTCAGCCAGACCCCGCCACCTGTCAGCAAAACTGACAAACTCCTCATCAGGTTTCATCTTTTCTGCAATGAGGTCCGTGGTAGACAAGGAGGGTGCAACTCTGTCCTGGTACCGTTGAATAAATTTGCGTGAAATGATACCGTAATCTTCTACTTCTGAGGGTTCCAGGGAAAAGAACCACTCGAGGGCTGGTCCCTCTAGAGATCTTCTGAACAAGAAGGCCAACGACCTCTTGTCGTTCTGCCAGAAAGAGGATTCATACATAAACTCCTTCAGATGTGTGAAGGGGTTACCAGTACCGTTGTACTTTCGGTACACTGGCATCTCAGAGGGTGGCAGATGGAATACTGGCAGGCTCGGTAGACTGATCTCTGGCACAGCTTTGACCCCCATCATTTTCTGGAGGTTATTAAATTGCTCATCCATACGCTCCATTTTGGCCAGCAGCGTTTGTGTGGTCAGATCTGCTTGGGGAGGAGGAGGAGGAGGAGGAGGTACTTGGTAGGCCTGCTGCCTAGAGTACGTTGGGCAGGGTGGACAATAGAGGGGAGGTCCGGCAGAGCTTCCGCCATGCCCGAGGGCATTTTGATAAGCAGGCGTTTGCGGTCTAGCCGGTTGCCTAGATGATGAAAGCTGCGACCCAGCTGGCCGAGAAGTAATATGAAGGCCCTCCACGGCCTGATGGATATAAGGAGGAGGAAAAGAAGGTTGCTGAGGAACAGCAGGGGGAGCCACAGGGTTCGGCTCGGCAGGCTGCATGGGTGCCTTCCCCTTCAAAATAGATTGGATCGCCTCGAACTGCTGAGGGTCCAGTCGGGAGGCAAGAACTCACAGAGCATTGATGAGATCCGTAGGATCAGAGGATGAGGGATCATTCTGATTCATGTCCCCCTCAAGATCAGGATTTGGGATCGCATATTCATGCGGAAGAGGATCAGGATATTGATCACGTGGAGGCAAAAGAGGTGTCCGAACATTCCCATCTAGACGATATGGAATGGGGATAGAACTACGGGAGGCATCAGCATCTCTCCCACTCTCATAGTTGTATTCAGAATCCCGAGGGGCATTAGCATCTCCCTCGTAATTAACCATGGCGTCTGGAGCCACACTCAAGTCCCTACCTGATCGTAGCAACATGATGTTAGATTCCCTTTTCAAAGATTTAATCAAACAAGTTGTACAGAGATTAATCAAACAAGTGGATGCTTAACGTGCTTTTAGGATTCCTTGTTGAGTTATTTGGATTGGATTAAACCACAATTTCGCTCAGGGAAAGGATCCTAGTTTCAGTTCAATTTCCACCGTTATTCTCTAAGGCTTTCTCTCACAACGCTTTCAGAATCTAACCGGGACTTCAATTGGTACAACCAGCCCGATGATCAAGGAGGAATACCTTGATTTTGGGGACTTATGGAGGTCTCAACGTCAACTTCTCTAGTCTGATCAAGGGACCAACCCAATCAGAGAGAGTTGCTGACGTCGAGTAATGTGTTCCTAAGAAGAGGAGGGTATTAGCCTCAATGCGTATGTCCTGTGGCCTGGATGGCCTCTAATGCTTAGTAAGTAATGGGTAGCTAGCACTCAAAACACAGAAATCTGGAAACTAAAAAAAATTAAGAAACTGTCTGAATCACGTCGATGGTAGTCGACGCTATTCAAAACAGAACTTAATTTTTCGCAGAAGCAGATGCAGACAGCAGAGAAACTGTGAAGCCTGAAAGGCGTCTAGGTGTGTTGACGCGGTTTTGAAACGCGTCAGCGATCCTGGACGCTTTTCAGTTCGCAGAAACAATTTTCCAGGAGGATTTTCTGGGTTGAATCCTCCTTAAACGAGATAAAAAGCAGTAAACAATCGACTCATGCAAATTTTTTTTAGTTCCAGATTTTAAACAGGATGATTTACTAATTAAACAACTAGAAAAACAATCAATCACACATCATTTTTATCACAAAAACAGCTTTTTGAGTTAATCAAGGGGGGGGGCAAGATCTTGCCACTGGGGTGTGCACGTGGTGCACGAGGGAAATTAATTAAACTAAACACTCACCAATTGGTGAGGACGTGTCCAGAGACACAAATGGTGCACCGTGGGTGCCCGATATGATGATAGCAAGAACAAAAAGAAACTAAAAGATGGCGAGACCAAGTCCCACCGTGATCGCCAAAAAAGTTGTAGGTGCTTAGAATGACCGTGTGATTAACATGAAATATCTATGTTGTTTAGTGTAAACTAACATATTAAAAATAGCAACTAAAGTACAGTGATCGCCAGAAACTTTTAACTTAAAGAGTTTCAAAAGAGATATGATCGCCTACCTTTCAAACGCGGAAGATTGAGTCCTTGGTTCCCCTTCCTCAGCCGGCTGAAGAAAGAGAGCCCTTTCTTTGCTTTTTGTTCTTGCTGTGGAATTTGAGGTTGAGGATCGTCCAGAAGTTGTGCTTGATTTCCCCCTTTTGATCTCTTGTTGTTGTTGAGTGCAGCAGAGACAGAAACAGAAAACGAAGAAACAATGATGAGAATTTAAGTAGAAGCAGTATCTGAACTAATCATGATTTTAAGCATATTTAAAACAACAAACTTACTTTTTTAATGGCTTTGAAACCCCTTAGATCAAGTAGGTTTTTTTGAAAGATTGTGCTTTGGGGTGTGTTTGCATGAAGTGAATGAAGAATGAAACTAATGAAATGAATGCAGTAATGAAAAACTTATGCCTAATCGGTTGAAGCTCTGAAAGGATGAAGATCTTGAAAGGGACGCCGACTTCTGGAAATGGCAGCGCTCCGGCGTTACGACGTTGTTTCAATCTTCAACTCGCTATAACGCTATGGCTCAACTCAATTCAATTATCTTCTTTTCTCTTTTTTTTAACTCTTCAACATGCAGGGTATTTATAGGCATTTCTTGCGTTCGAGATTAACATAGAAAAATTCCCGAATTTATCCATCTTAACCGACAGATAAATACTGATTAATTTATCTTTATCTGTAATTATCTAAAACGCGTCCACCTTGGCTGACGCCTTTCAGATTAATTAAGATAAGGATAAATATCCGGGAAAACTTATCTTTATCTTTATTAGGTAAAACGCGTCCATCTATGTAGACGTCTTTTAGACTAATTAAGATAAGGATAAACATCCGGAGGGGAAGTTAAAATCACTTAGGAAACTTAAAACGCGTCGACCTTCCCAGACGCCTTTTAGTTAATTAATTAATTCAAATTTAATCGTTAAAACATGAATAAACTCTAAATGGCGTCCACTTAGGTCGACGTCTTTTAGAATTCTTCATATTTTAACTCAAATTTGAGCTAAAATCAATTCAATTGATTAACTTAAACACATCTGTTAAACCCGACACTCAAAAAGATTAATAAAAATTAATTAATGATTAATTATCAGACCATTTCGAGACATTATTGTATGATATGAAATTTGCTCGAAATGAGGTCAAAATTAGCGTGTCTACAGCTGCCTCACCTTAGCATCGTCTTTGCAAGGGAGTGAAACGGAATGGAATGTACTGAAAAGGTGATGCCAAGGTGTGATGAGACACGCTCTTAACATCACATGACTGGAATTTTTCTCAAAATTATCAATGAAGATAGCTCAAGGAAATCAATGGAATTAATCATGTCTGGATGAAGTAGACAAGGAAATAAAATAAGGTCGATCAACCTCCTCGGAGTGGGAAGTACCCCAGGTCGTAGACACTGCAGGTTTCATCATAGGGAGCGTTTGCCAGCCAATGTGGACGTGCTACAGCCATGATGGATCTTAAAAGGAAACAAGAATATTGGATAAAGAATCCAATCAAGGATAGAATTCCGAGGATATCTTTAAGCGAACCTCAAAGATAATCAAGATACTCAATTCGGAATGGAATATTTCATATCATGTTGAGATTATTTGATTAATGGTCTGAAACTTAATCATTAATTAATTCTTATCTCAATGATTTCAAAGTCCTACATGATGCATGCTGGGCTAAAAGAAAAATATAAAGTTAAATAAAATATAAATTAATCAAGGATAATATTGTTAAATTGTTATTAATGAGTCAAGATACCAATTCTTGTAATCCAGTGCTAAGCCGAAGCTCGTTTATCCACGCACCGTTTCACAAAAACGGAACCATCGTCCTCACTAATTAACAATCCAACGGCCTATCCGTGCGATTAAGAATCCTCTGGAATTATCACTGTTTTTGTTAAAGGGGAACTTAAATTCCAGTTTCATCAAAACCACAAGGTCCTTGATACACTCTAATAAATATTTAACATGTAGTAATGCAAATGATTTACATGAAAAGAGTACAAGGATAGAAATAACCGTCTTTTTAGCCACGGTCGGGACTTGAATTCCACAATGGGATTTTCTTGACATTTCCAGCTTTGCTCAGAATTTCTTGAATTTTCTGCAATCAAAATTATTAGTTCCAAACAAATATTCAATTTAAAATCACAGGATTTCGGGAAAATCATATAAAAGCTAAAACGCGTCGTGTCGCGAAGACGCCATTTAACTTTGAAACGCGTCAGGTATCGTAGACGCCTTTTACTCACAGAAACAGATTTCTGGTTGTTCTCTACCCGAACTCCAATTCTACCAATGCCTTGTGTCCTGTATATGACTTGAACAAACAGGTTAAACATCTATTCAGGCTTAGCCCCTTGCCTGACCAATCAAATGGTCAATCAATCTTTTCCTTGAATAAATAGTCAAGGGGCATAGCCTTTATTAACAAAGGTAATAAGAATAATCAGACTTAAGCAAAATGCAACATGCAAGCAAACATATGCTCACTGAAAAATAAAAGAAGTGAAACACATTAAATGCAACAAGCAAATGCTAATTGAAATATTTTTGTGGTTTTGAAATATTCATTTTTGTTTGGGTTTTGAAATATGTATTCTTTTTTTAGATTTTGAAAAATGTATATTTTTTTTTGAATTTTTGACTATGCAATTTTTTTTGAATTTTGACTATGCAATTTATTTTTTTTTGAATTTTGACATATGTATTTTTTTGAATTTTTGACTATGCAAATTTTTTGAATTTTGACATATACATTTTTTTGAATTTTTGACTTATGTATTTTTTTGAATTTTTTACTAAAAGACCAGTATGGTACTTAGATCAAAAGATCATATTCATTTATTAACTTAATTTCCAAATTATTCTTTAACAACTTAACTTAAAATCCATCGTGTTTGAACTTGTGTTTCCATTCGTGATCCCATTTGATGATTTGACCCTTAGTCAATCTAAGCCATTCTTTAAGCTTGAAGTACACCTTTTTAGAAAGAAAAGAAGAATAGATTTAGAAAGCCCATGAGAAGGTTCCGGAGACCTAAAAAGATGTTCCTTTCCAATCCTAATATCTGTTGGGGTTCGGTCATTTTCTTTCCGGGGTATTTATCGACCTTGCGTTCCCTTTTGTTTCATTTCATGGCCTTGATGTAACATTTGTAGTGTATTGGCCTTTTGATTTGACATTGGGCTTTTTGCCTTGCTTTTGCTTTTCTATCCTTTTCTTTGCTTTTCGGGACGGATCTCCCCCTTTTTTATGACGGCCTCCTACTAAGATGGCGGGTATTCTTGGTAGTCTATTCTAAGCCTCGTTCCGACATCATGGGCCGAGTGTAAAACAGAATTTTATTTTAAAAGGAATGATTTGTACTTTACACTCTTAGTCAAGCTTTTGATATTCTTAAGGACTTGGCATCTCTTGTTACTCACGAATCAAACGTATCAGTGTGTGCAGTAATGGGTTTGAAGTTAAATTATTCAGACTAACAAAGAAATTTGAGTTTATAAATTTTCTGATTCCACTGGTCTTTGTACCATACTGATCGACTCTTTAACTTAAGGGTAGTATTTCTTAAGGTGTAAACCATTCCAAGGATGATTTAGCTCTTCTCCTTCTGCATTAATAAGACGATAAGCATTACCAGGAAAAGCGTGTGATACAACATAAGGTCCTTCCCAGTTAGGTTGGAGCTTAGAACGCGGACCACCAGGTTTAACAAAAATTCTTTTAACGACCATTTCACCGACTTTGAACTTTCGTTCAATGACTTTCTTTTGATAAAAACGTGCTAATCTGTTTTGATAAACTTTTGCATGATTAGCAGCTGACCATCTTTTCTCGTCTAAAAGTTCCAATTGAGCAAGAAATGCTGAACGATGTTCATCAATGGAGAATTCCTTGTTCAATTGTACTCTTAATGACGGTATAAGGATCTCATATGGAACTACCGCCTCCATTCCAAATGTTAAGGAATAAGGAGTCTGCCCAGTGGGCGTGCGGATTGAAGTTCGGTAGGCCCATAGAGCCTCAACCAATTTTTCTGGCCAATCTGCGAATTTATTAGATTTACACGTCTTTTTGATGATTTTTATCAAAGTCTTATTAGTTGCCTCTGCTTGGCCATTGCCTTGCGGATAATAAGGAGATGAATGATGCAATGCAATTTTATACCTGTTGCAGAGGTCCTTCAATTCTTGTGACACGAACTGCGGTCCGTTGTCGGTGACGATGGTACTTGGAATTCCGAATCTTGTGATGATGTTCTTCATGATGAATTTGCAGACGGTTGATGCTTTGATCTCCACGTATGCTTCAGCTTCTGCCCACTTGGTGAAGTATTCCGTTGCCGTGAGAATGAAAGATTTTTGCTTGATGCCGGAATCTGAGTTACCAAGAGGTCCAATAATGTCGAAAGCCCACATGGAGAAAGGCCATGGGGAGGAAACATGATGGAGTGAAGATGCAGGAGAATGAATTTTGTCGTCGTGAAGCTGACACTTGGCACACCTACGGACATATCCTACACAATCTTCTTCCATAGTTGGCCAATAAAATCCTTGTCTAAGGATCTTCTTTGCTAGCATCTGTCCATTGACATGGCCACCACAAACTCCACTATGAGCTCCTTCCATAACCTTCCAAAGCTCATCTTCGTCTAAACATCTCAGAAGAACTCCATCAAAACCTCTTTTGTATAATGCTCCCCCAACTATGCTGTATCGTTGAGCAACTCTCCTGATAGCTCTTTTCTCCTCAGTTGTAGCTTCTTCAGGATATGATTGATCTTCACAATATTTTGCAATTTCATAATACCATGGCTTCTGTTCATCATCCATCTCTTCTAACAGCTCCATCAACATGATTTCTCTTTTCTCCACAATACTTCCATCTTTGAATTTCTTCAGCAACTTCTCCTTAGTTCTAAGAAATGAAGGATCTTTCACGGCGGGTAAAAGACGCCTATGAACTATGATTGATTCAGATTGCTTGCTGATAGGAAAATCAAGGGAAGATGCAAGTGAAGCTAGAGCGTCAGCTAAGATGTTTTGATTTCTAGGGACATGGACAAAGATCAATTTTGTGAAAAGCTTTGAATAAGCAGAAGTAAGTTCTTGATATGGCTTGAGCTTGGGATCAAGAGTTCGATACTTGGTCAGCACTTGGCGAAGAATTAATTGGCTATCACCTACAATCCTGAGTTTGGTGGCACCATGAAAATGAGCAGCCTCGAGACCAGCAAGAAGTGCCTCGTATTCAGCTATGTTGTTGGTGACTGGAAAATCAAGCTGAAAGGCTTGTGGAATGGTGACACCTTCAGGTGATAACAGAACGATTCCGATACTCTTTCCATGAGAATTCAGAGCTCCGTCAAAATGCAGAGTCCATATATCATCTCTGATTTGATTTACGGACATCAGTTCCTCATCCGGAAACTCTGATCGCACTGGATCAAATCGAGGAAGGGGATGATGAGCGAGATGTTCTGCTATGGCATAGCCCTTGATCGCTTTCTGTTGAATGTAAATGATATCGAATTGAGATAGAAAGCTTTGCCATCGCGCTAACCTATCAGTAAGAACAGATTTCTCCAGAAGGAATTTGATCGGATTCATCCTAGCGATGAGATGGACTTCATGGGCCAGAAAATAATGCTTCAATTTCTGCACAACCCAAACTAATGCTGCACATGTTTTCTCCATCGCCGTGTATCTCTGTTCAGCGGGGTTGAGAAGTTTAGAGAGATAGTAGGCTGCCCTCTCTTTTCCTTCTTCATCCTCTTGTGCTAGGACAGCCCCCACTGCATCATCCAGGACAGAAATATAAAGTATCAATGGTTTGCCTGGAGATGGTGGTCTCAAAACAGGAGGACTTGCCAAATAGTCCTTTAATCCATCAAATGCCTCCTGACACTTATCGTCCCAATTGAATTTGACTCCTGGCTTAGTAAGCTCGTAAAACGGCTTACACCTTTGTGAGTGCTGGGAGACAAAACGGCGAATAAATTGTAACCTCCCGATTAATCCTCTTAATTCTTTCAAGTTTTTGGGAGGTGGCATTTCTCTGATAGCCTTCGCCTTATTGGGATCGATCTCAATTCCCCGTTTGCTGACAATGAATCCAAGCAATTTCCCTGAAGATACCCCGAATACACATTTCTTGGGGTTCATCTTCAACTGATACTCTCTCGATCTCTCTAATACCCTTGCCAAAACTTTGGCGTGCTCAGCCTTCGTTTTAGACTTAACCAATAAATCATCCACATACACTTCCAAATCTATATGCATCATGTCATGAAATATTGCCATCATAGCCCTTTGATAAGTGGCTCCAGCGTTCTTTAATCCAAATGGCTTGACGACATAACAATATGTTCCCCAAGGTGTAGTGAATGAAGTCTTCTCTTGATCCTCTTCTGCCAGTTTAATCTGATTATATCCTGAAAATCCATCCATAAATGATAACGTCTCATAGCCAGCAGTGTTATCGATGAGTACATCAATATGAGGCAATGGAAAATCGTCTTTAGGACATGCCCGGTTCAGATCGCGGAAGTCAATGCAAATTCTGACCTTCCCGTCCTTTTTCATAACCGGGACTATATTGGCCACCCATTGTGGATAAAGGACAACTTTAATGAATTTGGCTTTGTGTAATTTGTCGACCTCTTCCTTCATCTTTAAAGCCATTTGTGGGTGGAATCGCCTTAATTTCTGCTTGACCGGATTAGCTCCATCCTTTAATGTTAACCTGTGTTCGACTAAAGATGAGTCTAACCCCGGCATATCCTCATAACTCCAGGCGAAAGTGTCCTTATAATCCTTAAGCACTTGTACCATTGCCTTCTCATCCTCTGCAGAAAATTTTTTTCTGACGAGGACAACCTTAGGTTCGTCTCCAGTCCCTAAGTTTATTTCTTTGGTGGGCTCTTCTACGGCAGCTGAGGGTTCATCAAATCTCTTCACTCCACTGGCATATGCCTCAGCTGCGTCCTCATCATTTTCCTCATCTTCAACAATGGGGTCCTTTTCATGTACTAACTCATATACCCCGTACCCATCATTGACTGACTCATCATCTGTACAATCTTCTGGCATCTGAATTGGATCTTCTAAAAGCTGAGGGATTAAAGAGCAAAAGGAACATTTATCAGCCAAATCCTGGAGGTATCTTTCTGGAATTTGCTTACCCTTAGGCTTCCTAGACTTCCTAAACTGGCTAACCTGCCTAAAACTGGACTCCCTAACTTCACTAAGCTGCCTATCATAACCTAAGGAAGATGAAACAGGATGAAAATCCTGGGATACAAGTGGAAATACAGGGGAATCCTCCCGTGGGGAGGGACAGAGTATGTTTAAGAGAGAATCTTGACCGACGGACCCGCGCGATGGGGTGTAATCGGACAAGTAAGATGTTTCCTCGATAATGATTTTGGAAGAATTTGTTGTAAAATTGGCGTTTTTTTTTTGATATCGGAGGAATTATACATGAAGCAGGAGTGAATACAAATGGAAGGGGAATCAGGCGGAGGAAGCGGCACCAAGGCCAGAGGATTAGAGGGATCATATAGCAATATGTCCCAGATCAAATCATACATCCTCTCTAGGTCGAGAGGAGGTTGTGGAATAAAGTCTCGAGGGGACAGAGTTATCATAACGGGCGGGGCCCGTGGAATATCTTCAATTATGACCCGCGACCAAGTCGGGGTCAAGAGTAGTGTACGAAAAAGAGTATGGAGCATGAAGACATGTGAAGGATATGTCCCCCTCCAGAGCAGATCTGTTGTATAACCAGCTTCATAGGGGTCATCTGGCTCCCCTTCATCAGTTTGTTCGGACAGCAGTATCCGCTTGTCAAAGATTGCGCCAGGGCTCTCAATTAGCTCGTCGATCTGCGGTGGCCACTTGGGTTCTGCAGGATCCAGAAATAGTCTGTTCAGTGCTATGTATAGGTCCCTCAGGTCGAACCATCTGTACCATTCACATTCGGGGTCATGGAATTTTCTCCTCTTCATAGGCCGCAGAGCCTCCAAGGATTGGTACGTAAGTAGTTCGGAACAATGTCTGGCCAAGTCCCTCCCATATATGTCATGGAAGTCAAAACAGGAAGTAATGACCACCGTGTTGTCGTGACTAAGTATGGGCCCTTTCACAAAATGTGTATATAGAGTCCATGTTAAGAGATCTCGGCCTTCTTTCAGTGGTGTAGACATTGTTTCCAAGATTTCTTGACCATCTTCTTGCTGAACCCTGTCTTGCTTCAGTTTCCTCGGCCTATAGCCCAGATCGCTTCCAGGTACTGCCCGATGATTTTTAACAGGAGTGGTCCTGCCTTGCAACTGTGTGCCCAGACCTTTCCCAGGCTCGTAGCCGTTCTTCATCATGATTCTCCATCCCGGGGTACTCATGCACTTCCCCCTTTTGATAGCATTTAATGGGTATGGAGAAATGGTAGCGGCTTTCAAAGGATCAGCCACTGGACGGTAGACCTGTAATACCGACAGAAAAGGTTGTCGGCCAGGTAAAACAGCAGATTTAATATTTAAGGTATGAGCAGCAGCAAGGATCGGCATGCTCGTCACTTTAATAATTCGTCCTTTGTAAGGGAATTTGAGGCATTGGTGATTCGTAGAAGGAATCGCCTCAAGAGTTTTAATATAAGGACGTCCCAGAATGGCATTTATGGAAGGGTCGATTTCTAAAATATGAAATTCGACCTCTGCATGATTTACTGGACCTAGCTCCACCTTTAAATAAACAATTCCCAGAGGGGAACGGGTAGAATTGTCATATGCCGTAACTGAGATGGGGCTAGGCAACCATTTCTCCTTGGGCACACCGCATAGCTCCAGGGTCTTCGGAGGTAAAACGTTAATTGAAGCCCCTGTATCAACCAGGCATGCATCCACGGCCTTTTTGCAGATATTGACCGTGATGCTCAGAGCCATGCTTCTAGCGGCTGGCGGTGCTAGTTCCGATGTGTGAAATGTAATTGAGGGCTGATCCCCCTGAGGAACTAGTAGTGTTGCAATTTTCTCTACCGGCACGTCTTCGTTGACCATCACTTTCTGTAGGTATTCCATTAAAGCTTCTTGGTGAATCTTGGACCTTTTAATCAATTCAAGTACAGTGATCCGTGCCGGTGTTCTGTCCAGATGTTTCAACAAGTCGTATTGAGTGCCTGGTGCACTCTCTTCATTATGGGCTTCCTCAGTCGGCTGTGATGGACCGTCTCTGACTGTGGACTGAGGAAAGACCTTGTTGAAAATCCTTCCACTCCGGAGCGCATGTTCCTCGACCGTGGAGGATCCGGGTGACACCTTGAGTACCGCAGAGTCGGGTGGCGTAAGCGATGCGGAGGGTTGATGCGTAGGTGGTGGCGTTGGGTTAGGTGGTGATGGCGCGGTGCGGATTAAAGGCCTAGAGGGTTGAATGGTAGATGGGTACGCGGTTGGCGAAGTGGGGAATGGTACGCGTAATAGCGGTCTGGATGGTTGGGGCATATCTGGGTAGGTGGTAGTGGTAATGGGTGAAGTAGGAAATGGTACGCGTAGTAATGGCCTAGATGGTAGGAGGGGCGCGTTATTGGTTTGCGGAGGGGTATATGATGGAGGCGTAGGAGTGCGGGGCGTAATGGGTCTAAGGAAGGTGGGTAGTGGTAGTGGGTTATTGGGTGCGGGCGAATGATATGTGGGTGTGGGTAGAGGGGTGATGGTGACGGGTTGTGGTCTGGGTATGTGGATGGTGCGGCGTGGTAGTCGCTCTGCGGTATTCTGAATGTGACCCGTTGAATAGAGAGAGGAAGAGTCATCTATCCTCCATTGTTGCCCACGACCAGCCTCAGACTGGCTGTTCGTTAGAATGGGAGGAACCTGGTTCTGGCTCTGGTGCTCCGGAAGTGGATTCTGCACTATGCCCATGTTGGGTGGTGCTGCTGCTTGTGCCGGTGGTCTCACTTGCTGCTGCTGCTGCTGCTGTTGCGGTCTCCTCGCCTTCAGGGCTGTTATGTATTTTTTCATTTCCTCCCAGTCTATGCCGCCCTGCTCGTTGAGATCATGAATATAATCTCTGAATTGGAAGCAGGTGTCAATGGTATGCCCAGGTTGCCTATGGAAGTAGCAATATCTGGACGTATCGGCATTTTGAGGCCAGACGGCCTTTTCCCTTGGCAAAACTAAGGCATTGGCTGCCATTAAAGCACTGAAGATATCGGCCAAGGATTCTGGGAGAGCCGGGTATTCTGCCCTCTTCGGGCCTGGAGGTCTCCTCTGCTGGTTGTAGTCACCAGGAGGGGGGACATTGTGGTACGCCGGCGGTGCGCGTGGCTGGTACTGTGGCTGTTGCTGCTGCTGATACTGCTGCTGCTGGGGTTGCTGGTACTGCTGTTGCCGTTGCGGCTGTTGCTGTAGCTGTTGTTGGTTCTGATTCTGATTCGGCTGCTGGGGCCGCTGATACTGTTGTTGGTACTGGGGGTTCTGCTGCTGTCTGTACCCTTGCTGCTGTGGCCTCTGGTACTGCTGCTGACTCCTCACGAACTGGGGCGAGTTATTGTTCATGGTACTCACTTGCTCATGAGAGAGCGTGCCCTCAGTAGTCGGACCTGTGCTGGAAGAGTTCGGCACTGCAGGCTTCCGAGGCGGAGGCCTGCTAGGTCTATGAGGATCAAAGACGCTAGAGAATGTAGCGTCCTTGAAAGCATTCTTGCAGTACCATGCTCTTTCATAGAGCTCTGCCATGTTAGTCAAATTGTTCAAGGAGAGGACGAGCTTGAACTGGGGGGTGGCATTAGAAATTAACATTTTCACTTGTTCGGACTCGGACAAGTGATCCTTCACCTTTTCAGCCAGACCCCGCCACCTGTCAGCAAAACTGACAAACTCCTCATCAGGTTTCATCTTTTCTGCAATGAGGTCCGTGGTAGACAAGGAGGGTGCAACTCTGTCCTGGTACCGTTGAATAAATTTGCGTGAAATGATACCGTAATCTTCTACTTCTGAGGGTTCCAGGGAAAAGAACCACTCGAGGGCTGGTCCCTCTAGAGATCTTCTGAACAAGAAGGCCAACGACCTCTTGTCGTTCTGCCAGAAAGAGGATTCATACATAAACTCCTTCAGATGTGTGAAGGGGTTACCAGTACCGTTGTACTTTCGGTACACTGGCATCTCAGAGGGTGGCAGATGGAATACTGGCAGGCTCGGTAGACTGATCTCTGGCACAGCTTTGACCCCCATCATTTTCTGGAGGTTATTAAATTGCTCATCCATACGCTCCATTTTGGCCAGCAGCGTTTGTGTGGTCAGATCTGCTTGGGGAGGAGGAGGAGGAGGAGGAGGTACTTGGTAGGCCTGCTGCCTAGAGTACGTTGGGCAGGGTGGACAATAGAGGGGAGGTCCGGCAGAGCTTCCGCCATGCCCGAGGGCATTTTGATAAGCAGGCGTTTGCGGTCTAGCCGGTTGCCTAGATGATGAAAGCTGCGACCCAGCTGGCCGAGAAGTAATATGAAGGCCCTCCACGGCCTGATGGATATAAGGAGGAGGAAAAGAAGGTTGCTGAGGAACAGCAGGGGGAGCCACAGGGTTCGGCTCGGCAGGCTGCATGGGTGCCTTCCCCTTCAAAATAGATTGGATCGCCTCGAACTGCTGAGGGTCCAGTCGGGAGGCAAGAACTCACAGAGCATTGATGAGATCCGTAGGATCAGAGGATGAGGGATCATTCTGATTCATGTCCCCCTCAAGATCAGGATTTGGGATCGCATATTCATGCGGAAGAGGATCAGGATATTGATCACGTGGAGGCAAAAGAGGTGTCCGAACATTCCCATCTAGACGATATGGAATGGGGATAGAACTACGGGAGGCATCAGCATCTCTCCCACTCTCATAGTTGTATTCAGAATCCCGAGGGGCATTAGCATCTCCCTCGTAATTAACCATGGCGTCTGGAGCCACACTCAAGTCCCTACCTGATCGTAGCAACATGATGTTAGATTCCCTTTTCAAAGATTTAATCAAACAAGTTGTACAGAGATTAATCAAACAAGTGGATGCTTAACGTGCTTTTAGGATTCCTTGTTGAGTTATTTGGATTGGATTAAACCACAATTTCGCTCAGGGAAAGGATCCTAGTTTCAGTTCAATTTCCACCGTTATTCTCTAAGGCTTTCTCTCACAACGCTTTCAGAATCTAACCGGGACTTCAATTGGTACAACCAGCCCGATGATCAAGGAGGAATACCTTGATTTTGGGGACTTATGGAGGTCTCAACGTCAACTTCTCTAGTCTGATCAAGGGACCAACCCAATCAGAGAGAGTTGCTGACGTCGAGTAATGTGTTCCTAAGAAGAGGAGGGTATTAGCCTCAATGCGTATGTCCTGTGGCCTGGATGGCCTCTAATGCTTAGTAAGTAATGGGTAGCTAGCACTCAAAACACAGAAATCTGGAAACTAAAAAAAATTAAGAAACTGTCTGAATCACGTCGATGGTAGTCGACGCTATTCAAAACAGAACTTAATTTTTCGCAGAAGCAGATGCAGACAGCAGAGAAACTGTGAAGCCTGAAAGGCGTCTAGGTGTGTTGACGCGGTTTTGAAACGCGTCAGCGATCCTGGACGCTTTTCAGTTCGCAGAAACAATTTTCCAGGAGGATTTTCTGGGTTGAATCCTCCTTAAACGAGATAAAAAGCAGTAAACAATCGACTCATGCAAATTTTTTTTAGTTCCAGATTTTAAACAGGATGATTTACTAATTAAACAACTAGAAAAACAATCAATCACACATCATTTTTATCACAAAAACAGCTTTTTGAGTTAATCAAGGGGGGGGGCAAGATCTTGCCACTGGGGTGTGCACGTGGTGCACGAGGGAAATTAATTAAACTAAACACTCACCAATTGGTGAGGACGTGTCCAGAGACACAAATGGTGCACCGTGGGTGCCCGATATGATGATAGCAAGAACAAAAAGAAACTAAAAGATGGCGAGACCAAGTCCCACCGTGATCGCCAAAAAAGTTGTAGGTGCTTAGAATGACCGTGTGATTAACATGAAATATCTATGTTGTTTAGTGTAAACTAACATATTAAAAATAGCAACTAAAGTACAGTGATCGCCAGAAACTTTTAACTTAAAGAGTTTCAAAAGAGATATGATCGCCTACCTTTCAAACGCGGAAGATTGAGTCCTTGGTTCCCCTTCCTCAGCCGGCTGAAGAAAGAGAGCCCTTTCTTTGCTTTTTGTTCTTGCTGTGGAATTTGAGGTTGAGGATCGTCCAGAAGTTGTGCTTGATTTCCCCCTTTTGATCTCTTGTTGTTGTTGAGTGCAGCAGAGACAGAAACAGAAAACGAAGAAACAATGATGAGAATTTAAGTAGAAGCAGTATCTGAACTAATCATGATTTTAAGCATATTTAAAACAACAAACTTACTTTTTTAATGGCTTTGAAACCCCTTAGATCAAGTAGGTTTTTTTGAAAGATTGTGCTTTGGGGTGTGTTTGCATGAAGTGAATGAAGAATGAAACTAATGAAATGAATGCAGTAATGAAAAACTTATGCCTAATCGGTTGAAGCTCTGAAAGGATGAAGATCTTGAAAGGGACGCCGACTTCTGGAAATGGCAGCGCTCCGGCGTTACGACGTTGTTTCAATCTTCAACTCGCTATAACGCTATGGCTCAACTCAATTCAATTATCTTCTTTTCTCTTTTTTTTAACTCTTCAACATGCAGGGTATTTATAGGCATTTCTTGCGTTCGAGATTAACATAGAAAAATTCCCGAATTTATCCATCTTAACCGACAGATAAATACTGATTAATTTATCTTTATCTGTAATTATCTAAAACGCGTCCACCTTGGCTGACGCCTTTCAGATTAATTAAGATAAGGATAAATATCCGGGAAAACTTATCTTTATCTTTATTAGGTAAAACGCGTCCATCTATGTAGACGTCTTTTAGACTAATTAAGATAAGGATAAACATCCGGAGGGGAAGTTAAAATCACTTAGGAAACTTAAAACGCGTCGACCTTCCCAGACGCCTTTTAGTTAATTAATTAATTCAAATTTAATCGTTAAAACATGAATAAACTCTAAATGGCGTCCACTTAGGTCGACGTCTTTTAGAATTCTTCATATTTTAACTCAAATTTGAGCTAAAATCAATTCAATTGATTAACTTAAACACATCTGTTAAACCCGACACTCAAAAAGATTAATAAAAATTAATTAATGATTAATTATCAGACCATTTCGAGGCATTATTGTATGATATGAAATTTGCTCGAAATGATGTCAAAATTAGTGTGTCTACATCTTCATTGATGATTTTGAGAAAAATTTCAATCATGTGATGTTAAGAGCGTGTCTCATCACACCTTGGCATCACATTTTCAGTATATTCCATTTCATTTCACTCCCTTGCAAAGACGATGCCAAGGTGAGGCAGCTGTAGACACGCTAATTTTGACATCATTTCGAGTAAAATTCATATCATATAATAATGCCTCAGAATGGTCTGATATTTAATCATTGGTTAGTTTTTATTGATTTTTTTAAATTAATTATCTAAATTATGTCGGGTCAGACAGATATGATTTAAGTTAATCAATTGAATTAATTTTAACTCAAATTTCAATTAAAATATGAAGAAGTCCAAAAGACGTCGACCTATGTTGACGCCATTTAGAATTTATTCTTATTTTAATGTTTAAATTTGAATTTTAATTAATTGATTAATTAGCTAAAAGACGTCTTTGTGTCTCGACGCAATTTAGGTGTCCTAAGTTGTTTCTGTCTCTCTTCCGGATGTTTATCCTTATCTTAATTAATATAAAAGGCGTCAATACGTAACGACGCGTTTTAGCTAATTACAGATAAAGATAAGTTTTTCCCGGATGTTTATCTTTATCCTAATCAATCTGAAAGGCGTCTTCCTTGGGCGACGCGTTTTAGATAATTACAGATAAAGATGAATTAATCCGTATTTATCTGTTGGTTAAGATGGATAAATCCCAAATTTCTCCATATAAATCCGCGGACGCAGAAGAAGTCTATAAATACCCTCCTCTTGAATGGGTGACAGAGTTGGTGATTAGTTAGTGATTGAAGAGTTAATGATTGAAGCGATATCGAATTGAAGATCGAAGCAACGACGTCCAAACGCCGAAGTGCTGCTGTTTCCAGAAGTCGGCGTCCGTTCTTCATCCAATCTTCATCCATTCAAGACCAAGGCTTTACATTCTTCATCCATTCGGCATAAGTCTTTCAATTCATTTCTGCGTTCTTTTCATATTCACATCTTCATTAATCTTGCATTCTTCATCACATCACTCCATGCAACACACACAACACTAGCATCATTTTCAAAACCAATTTGATAAAGGGGTTTCAAATACCATCCCAACAAGTGAGTTTTCTATGTTCAGTTGCATGTTTAAAACTCTGTTAAGAATGGATACTACTTCTGCTTGAATTCTCATCATCCTTCATTTCTTTCTATTTTCTGTAAGGTGCAAAGGAGAGTCAAAGGGGAGAGAATCAACAAACAAATCACAAGAACTTTGGACGATCCTCAAACTCAACAGCAATCAAAGCGAGAACAAAGAAAATGAAGGGCTCTCTTTCTTCAGCCGGCTGAAGAAGGAAAATCAAGAGCTCAACATCTCCCACGTCCAAACAGGTAGGCGATCAAACTCTTTTTTTTGGAACTTTTAAGTCAAAAGTTTCTGGCGATCACTTCACTTAGTTTCTTCTTAATAGGTTTATTTTTCCGTGAGCCTTCCCTCCTTTCTCTCATTCTCTCCCTCTCACTCTCTCTCTTCCCTCTCTCCGCCCCTTCCGATCCCTCTTTTCCTTTCCCTTCCCTTTCTTCCTCTTCCACCACTCCAACACCTCTCTACCTCTCACCACTACCACCACCACTTTTTTCGCGGCGCTTTATTCTCCGGGCGGCGGCCAACGTCCCGACGGAGTGACGACGTCCTCGGAGGTACCTGCGGCGGTCTGCGGTGCGGCGGTTCGGCGGCACAGAGTCAGGAGGAGTTCAAGTAACCGGTAGGGGGACGAACCTTGCATGTAATGTGGTTATTTCATCCGAGTTTCCCGTTGTGAAGCATAATGCGTGTGTGGGGTTTTTGGGTAGAATGAGCATGTTATGGGATTCTTGGTGGAAATGGCCGTTTTTATGAATGAGGATTTGTGGGTTTCCTGTGATGGATTGGTTTCCCCTCTTCGTTTCCCCCTCTTAGGTGTTTTTGGAGTGAATTTGGGGTTAAAGGGGGCCCTCGGGTCGAGTTGCAGGAAACTGGTTTCTGGCCCTAAATGACGTCGCGCTAGGACGACGCCATTTAGGCAGAAATGTCCCAGAAGCGGTTTCTGTTAGAATAGATTTTCGTGTTGAATGGCGTCCAGAGACAGCGACACCTTTCAAACGGCGGCTTCCCAAGACGACGCGTTTTAAGTGAATCAACCGTAGTCTGTCTCTGTTTCTGTCGTTATCCGACGACTAGGGACAGCGACGCGTTTTTAAAGACGACGACTAGGCACGACGCCTTTTAGGTCATGTTCTGAGGCCAAGTTTTATAAACTAGTTTAGGAGGCTTGAATGGTGTCGGCCACGGGCGACGCGATTCAATGCAGAACCACAATTATTCATGATATTAATGTGTTTACACCGTTAGATAGTTCAATCTATGCATGCTTTAAATCGTACCCGAGGATGAGGATTTTTATGTGATCGAATCGCACTCTGTTGTGTTTCGTGCGACCGTGGACCTAGAGTGACAGTTGTAGCGCTTTATCACCATGTGTCGGTGTGGGAGGGACATAGCGCCGGTGTAGGAGTGGTGGGGTGACGCCTAGAGAGAGGGTCACCTGGTGTACCCCGGGATTAGCTAGTACCGGTGTAGGAGTGGTACCTGTGGAGTGTCACTCGTGCTGGGGGAAGTAGGAACCACCTAGAGCTAGTTGGGCCGGAGTAGCTAGCGTGCTATCCGAGGGGTTACTGTTTGGTCTCAGCGGGTCGGTGTTTCTCGCGTTCGGCTGTGTGGTTGGCGTGTTTTGTCGAGACGGTGGTTGTAGGCTCCCTGGTAGAATGGTTTCAGAGTTGTGTGTGCTACATTTCGAATGCATATGTTTTATATCGAAATTTAGGAATTGTGTTACTTCTTTACTTAATTGCCTTCATTCTATATTATTATACTTGTGGGTGTGTGAGTGGGAGGCGAGGGATCGGATGATCCCTACTGAGCCCAATTCTGGTGTGGCTCTTTCCCTGCGGTTTCAGGTGTGGACTACTTAGCGAGTGGCAGCGTGTGGTGTTCTCCTTGGTGTGCGAACCAGCAACTATCTCAGTTCCCGGGTATGCCCCGATGTTGTTGTACTTTGCTTCTACCTGTACTTGTTTAATTCTTTGGACCATGTAATTATTGTTGGACTGTGTACGGACATTATTAATTTCCTTCGTGCGCACTTGTAATTTCCTTGAAATCCGTGTGATTGTTATATTTAGCCTTGTTTAACACTTACTCCTCCAGATGTGTGTATGAGATCCGGGTGTGAAACCGTAGATAATGATCCGATGCCCTTTTAGTAATCGGTCGATTATAGGGTGGCGGGTCGTTACATACCTACTAGGCCCACCACGGGATGGAGAGTGTGCATTGATTACCGAAAGTTGAATCTTATGACTAAGAAGGATCACTTTCCACTTCCATTCATGGATCAGATTCTGGAAAAGTTATCGGGCCAGAAGTATTTTTGCTTCTTAGATGGGTACTCCGGGTACAATCAAGTTGCTATTTGCCCGGAAGATCAAGAAAAGACCACCTTTACGTGCCCCTATGGCACGTTTGCTTTCAGAAGAATGCCATTTGGATTATGCAACGCACCAGCCACATTTCAACGGTGTATGATGGCTATATTCTCCGATATGGTGGGAGAATTCCTCGAAGTTTTCATGGATGATTTCTCAATCTTCAGAGATTCTTTTGAAAATTACTTGAAAAATCTTAAACAGGTGCTAGCTAGATGCATAGAAACCAACTTGATACTTAGCTGGGAGAAGAGCCATTTTATGGTTCGAGAGGGCAGTGTTCTAGGCCACATTGTATATGAAAGGGGGATAGAGGTAGATAAAGCTAAGATCGATCTCATATCTAATCCTCCTCCTCCCACCTCGGTCAGACAAATCCGTTCATTCCTTGGCCATGCCGGTTTCTATCGCCGGTTTATCCACAATTTCTCTCAAATTGCCCGGCTATTAACTCTTCTCCTAGCTATGGATGTTCATTTCCAAATGGATGAATCTTGCATCAAGGCATTCAATTCTCTGAAGGAATCTTTGACCAAAGCTCCGATTCTTCAATCTCCATATTGGTCTTTGCCCTTCGAAATCATGTGCGATGCCTCTGACTATGCTATCGGTGCGGTATTGGGTCAAAGAATTAACAAGTGTCCCGTGGTGATCTATTATGCAAGTCGCACCCATGCAGATGCTCAAATGAATTATACCACCACAGAAAAGGAATTATTAGCTATGGTTTTTGCCCTAGAAAAATTCAGATCTTATCTTTTAGGGGCAAAAGTCATAATCTATTCTGATCACTCAGCTCTGGAATACCTTTTGACCAAGAAAGATGCGAAGCCCAGACTTATCAGATGGATCCTACTCCTTTAGGAATTTGATTTGGAAATTCAGGATAAGAAAGGTTCTGAGAATGTGGTAGCTGACGACCTATCCCGAATTCTGATTTCCGAGAGTGCACCATAATTTATTCATTTCCTGATGAGCATCTGCTGGCCATTTCTCACACTGTTGCACCTTGGTATGCTCATATTGTCAATTACAAGGTGACTAATCAGCTTCCGAAAGGATGGACTAAAAGTGAGAAGGACAAATTCTTTTCCCAGGAGAAGTATTATTTCTAGGAGGATCCGGAACTATTCAAATTCTGTCCTGATCAAATCATTAGGCGATGTGTTTCTGAAGAAGAACAACAGAGTGTTCTCAACTTCTGCCATAATCTGGCTTGCGGGGGCCATTTCTCGGGGAAGAAAACTGCAGCCAAGGTCCTGCAAAGTGGTTTTTACTGGCCCACACTTTTCAAAGATGCCCATGAGTTCAGCAAAACTTGCCTCCGATGTCAGGCTGTAGGAAATATGGCGAAAAGGGATATGATGCCACTCAACTCAATTTTAGTGGTTGAAGTCTTTGATGTTTGGGGGATTGACTTTATGGGACCTTTTCCACCTTCTTTTGGACATACATATATCCTGGTAGCGGTGGATTATGTCTCTAAGTGGATTGAAGCAGTAGCCACCCGAACTAATGATCATAAAGTGGTCATTAAATTCGTCCAGAAAAATATATTTTCTCGGTACGGGTGGTCTAAAGCTATCATAAGTGATGGGGGAACGCATTTCACGAATTACCAGTTTCGAGCTTTGCTTAAAAAATATGGGATTAATCACAAGATGGCTACCCCTTATCATCCCCAAACCAGTGGCCAAGTGGAAGTTTCCAATAGAGAGATTAAGAATATTCTGCAAAAGTCTGTTAGGCCCGATAGAAAAGATTAGTCTGAAAGATTGGATGATGCCTTATGGGCCTATCAGACCGCTTACAAAACTTCTATTGGCATGTCTCCTTATCGCCTGATTTTTGGAAAAGCGTGCCACCTTCCGGTCGAATTGGAACATAGGGCATATTGGGCCATTAAACAAGTCAATCTGGACCTAGCCCAAGTTGGTTCCCACTGAACCTTACAACTGAGTGAGCTAGAAGAGTTGCGCAACGAGACCTATGAAAATTCAAAGATTTATAAAGGCAAAACTAAAGCTTTCTATGATAAATATATTGTAAGAAAATCTTTTCTTCCAAATCAGAAAGTTTGACTATTTAACTCTAGGCTTCGCCTATTTCCAGGAAAACTGAAATCCAGATGGGATGGACCGTTCGTGGTCGTTAAAGCCTTTGATCATGGAGCTGTTAAAATTCATAATCCTAAGAGTGGGAACACTTTCACCGTTAATGGTCAACGGTTGAAACCATTTATTGAAAACCTTCAAATGAGCCACCTGAATCCATAGAATTGAGTGATCCACAATAACTGAACTTCCGTCTGGCTGAAGACGATAAACTTAGCACTTGTCGGGAGGCAACGTAATATCTTTAGTTCAACTTTGTTTTCTTTTTATTTTTTTTAGGTTTGTAAGCGGCAATCGGCTTTGGTAAAGTCGCATCCTCATCATTACATGTTGTTTCTCTCCTTCACAGTTTTCTTATGGCTAGCATGTGTTTTCATATCTTTTGTGTCATTGAGGACAATGCCATTCAAGTTGGGGGGGGCAATCAATATGCAATTTTTTTGAAAAATCTGTTGACGAAAATTGAGAAAATGGTCCAAATTTTTTCAAAAACTTCTTTTTCACATCCCACATAAGTTACATTAAATCTTATTTCATTAAGAGAATCTTAAATAAATCAATTTTATGTTAGCTAAATTAGATAAAGCCTTTAAAGTTCAGAATAGCCCACTTCACAAGAAGCCACGACAGGAATGATTTTCACACATATACGACAACTTAGAATAAGTGAAAGACCTTGAAAGTATAAAATTGTTGGAATTAACTTTAAGGATAAGATTACCTATTCTAATTTTTTTTTTCTTTTGGATCGAATGAAAAGAACGTTAGGATTCGTAATAGGGGACCAACTCACTGAGCACTCTAAAGAGGCGGTCATTTAAAAAGGGACATTTGTAAACAATAAATGCCAAATAAGGTGTCAAAAAGAGCTAAAGAAAGGCAGGGCAAAAAGTACGCACCTCCCCTCAGGCGATTCAAAGAGAGTGGCAAAAAGTACGCACTCTCAAAGGCAAAAGTGCAATTAAATGAAAAAGCCGCGCTAAATGAAAAATTCCCTTGTACTAAAAAGACGACCTGTAAGGATCGAGATTTTCGGATCCGGTTTTCGGGTCGAACCCTGCAGTCTGGCCCTAGTGGGGTCTGGGGCTCTATGATGATTCGCGTCGAGCCCGCGAGACGCGGTTTGAACGGCGTCCACCGTTGCAGACGCGTTTTAGGTTCTGCCACGTGGGTGCCACATGGGCTGGCTTTGGGCCGCGAAGTGTACGGCCCTGTCGAGTCGTCTGAACGGCGTCCACGTAGGACGACGCCTTTCAGACTGCGACTCTAAGTGTGTCAGAGTACGGCCCTGACAAGTTGTCTGAACGGCGTCTGTGTAGGATGACGCATTTCAGACTTTTGTCAGAGCGGCCGTCACGTCACTTGATAGGCGTCCGTGGATGTCGACGCGTTTTAGCCAGTCCCTGATTAACCCCGTGAGCCCTCCTTCTTTCCCTCATTTTTCTCCTTCTCTCTCTCTCCTTCCCCTCCGGCGAACTCGGCGGCGATTCCTTCTCTTCCCTCTTTTCCTCCCACCATTTCATCTCTCCCTCCACTCCATCCTCTACCTAGCTCCTACCACTACCACCTCCACCTCCACTGCGGCGTTCTACTCTCCGGACGGCGGCCGACGTCACAGTGGAGCAAGGACGACCACGGCGGTACTGGAGGCGGCGTGGGGCGAGAAGGGTGGACGGCTTGAAGCTTGGAGGAGTTCGAGTGTCCGATAGGGTGATGGTTCCCATAGCATCGTGTTTAAACCATGTTTTTCCCCGTTTAAGCATGTTATGGATCTTTGGTTTTGGGGGGTAGAATGAGCATGTTTAGGTGTTCTTTTGATGATATGGGGGATTTGCCATGAATGTGATTTCCTATGGATTGTATTGCCCCTCTTTCTCCTCCGTTTTTGAGTAATTTTGAGGTTGTTTGGGTTGAAAAGGGAGCCCTCGGGCTCATGGCAGACTGGTTCCTGGGGTTGAAAGACGTCGTGCATGGACGACGCCTTTTTGAATGGCGTCGGACCATCACGACGCCTTTTAGACAGGAATCGCCTGACTGAGAGTCTGCCAGTTCGGGATTCTGGGACTAAAAGACGTCATGGGTGGGCGACGCGTTTTGAATAGCGTCGGGCAGCTATGACGCCTTTTAAGGCAGAAATCCCCTAAGTAATTTCTTTGGAATTTCTGGATTTCGGTGTTAAATGGCGTCTGAGGATGTCGACGCCTTTTAAAAAGGCGACCACTGGTGTCGACGCCTTTTAGGGCCTGATTCTGAAGACTGTTTTACATGAACCTGTACATGGAGCTTGAATGGCATCGGTCTTGGGCGATGCGATTCAAGACAGAATCTCACTAATTCATGCCAGTAAAATGTGTTCATACTGCTAGATAGTTGGTTAGTGCATGCTTTAGTGTACTTGGTAGAAATGGATTCTTCATGACCGGATGACACTGCGTTGTGTGTCGTGCGATTGCGGGCTTTTCACGTGACCGGATCGTACTGTGCCGAGTTCAGGTGTTTTGTGTTACTGTGGACCTGGAGTGACATTGTAGCGCTTTATCACCCTGTGCTGGTGGGGCCGTGAGCACAGCGCCGGTGGGGGCGTGGGCGGGGTGACGCCTAGTGAGAGAGGGTCACCTGGTGAACCCCGGGGTCAGCTAGTATCGGTGTCGGAGTGGTACATTCGGAGAGTCACTCATGCTGAGGGAATGAGTAGCCACCTGAGCCGGTTGGGCCGGAGTAGCTAGTGTGCTATCCGAGGGGTTACTGCTTGGCCTCAGCGGGTCGAGGTTTTCCCACCGTTGTTTGTGTGGTTGGCGAGCTCTACCGAGACGGCACTTGTGGATTCCCTAGTCGGCTGGTTTAGAATATGCATGTTTATTATATTTTCGATTGCATGTGATTCCACATTGAGAACTAGAAATTGTACTTACAACTGTGCTCGTTATTTTACCGTTAGCTGTACTTTGCACTTGTGGGTGTGTGCGTGGGCAGTGGGGATCGAAGGATCCCTACTGAGTCTTGTTTTGAGACTCACCCCTGCGGTTTTCAGGTGAGGACTCCCAGCAGACCTAGAGCGGCGTGTGCGGCCGCGTGTTGAGCGCCTTCAGCGGTTGTTCCGGGGTATGCCCCGATGTAGTTGTTATTTATTTCTAGCCTGTATGTTTAATTATTTCTTTTCAGTTGGAGTATGTAATTATTTGCTGTATCGAGTCGCATTGTAATAATTTTAATTCCTGCACTTTCATTTCAATTCAATGCGATGTGAATGTTTAGCTTAGTTTATTATTTATTTCCCAGACTTACTAGATCCTGGTTTGGTTTCAAATTAATGATTCGGTACCCATTTAGTAATCGGGTCCCCGATTATAGGGTGGCGGGTCGTTATACGACCAAGTCATGAAAGTGCTGAGTCGGGGCGGGAGCTAAAAAACGATCATCACGGGCTGATCTAAAAATCTCTTTTCTCTTCTCGTCCCCAGGTAGTTCTATCTAAAGGATTAGTAAAGGCGATGATATAACGGAAAGGACAGAAACGAGTTCTAAGCATGCCAACTTACATGTACAATCACCTGTCATGAACCAAAGTGTAGTGGGAAATGAAAACTTTAGCTTAACCAATCAGCTACCATTTAATTGATTATGATAGATAGCTATAAATGAAGCATGATAATTCATTGTTGTCCTAATTTTTCTTCTATTTGCATTGCTAAGAGACTAGCAATGAGTAAATTGGGGGGTGTGATAAATTAGTATTTTTTATTATTAAAAGAACAAATGCATTCACTATATTTATGTTTATAATGTTTAAAATAGCATGAAATGATAGACAACTTCGTACCGATTCCAACGGTACAAATTTCGTCAAATTCTAAGTTAAAAACATCATCATTTCATGTATTTGCGATTTTCTCAGCAAAACCGTGAGAAATCAATTTATTTAAGTATAAATGTAATTTTATTCATGATAATATCCTAATTTACATTTATTTTATGTGAACAGAACATGAAGAAGATGCAGTGCAATTGACTAAGTTTCTAGTCGTTTGTGGGAAAGATGGGAGTTCGAATCCCAACTAAATCGACTTTATTTTGGTAAAAATACTAAAGGGAGGGTAAAAGGGTCTTTTGTTACCCTAAATGGTTGCCCTAATTCTTACCCAAGAAGAGAACAAGAGGAGCCAGCCGCCATCCACTTTCTTCCTTTCTTTATTTTAAAAATTTCTCTCTATTTTTAAGAAGTCTCTCCTTCCTTCCTTCCCCCCTCCTATTTTTCTTCTCCCTCTTGCTTTCTCTCCCCTTGCTCTCTCACTTTTTCTCCCTCTCTGCTACAGTACCCGCAGGTACTGTAGCACTCTTTCTCTCTCTCTTTAGCTTCATTCCCTCTCTCTCTCTCTCTCTCTCTCTCTCTCTACATCTCTCTCAAACCGGCGGCTGTCAAGGGCAAGAGGTGGACTCAAGGCACTGCAACTGACTACTGGAAGGAGTATAGGGCGGCCAAGGATCCATGCGAAGGGCGACGACGGCTACAAGCACTAGTTTTCTCTCTCAATCGCCTCTCTCTCTAGCTTTTGAGTTCTCCATGTTACACTGTATTTCGAATATTTTCTGTAAAATATTTCTTATAAAAGTCATGTTATTGTTTTATTTGCAATGTCTCTGTAAAATTTCATATATTTATATGAACGAATGATAGTAGCTCCTTTGAAAAAAGTTATCTTTTCTCCCTCTTTTTGTTCTAAAACTTTTATTTTTTCTTCTGTTGACATCACTCAAACTTTATATTCTACTTTTAATTAGTATTTTAGAGGTAGCCTTAGTTCAATATATGGTCTGATTATGCTCGTTTAGGGGTGTTCCTTTTGTGAGTTCATAGTAAGTCCGATTAGTTTCAATTGTTGTTTATTAAATCATCATGCTCCATCTTTTTTCTTCTCTATTTTTCCTCTAAAAAAATCTAAGGTTCTCAACTTTAAAAATTTATTTCTCTGTAGATTCGACTCGGACTCACCATTGCTATTGTTAAAGTTTAATTTGAATGAGCCGATTAATTTAGATTGTTAGCTTTGATTTTTAACGATACAATCTTAAGCTATCAAAGATCTATTTGCAGTCGATAGGGACCTTCCCTTCAGGTATGTCAACTAAGTTCCAAACTTGATTGGTATATATGGATTGGATTTCCGAATTCATAGCTTCCTTCTATTTCTCGGAGTCAGAATTACGAATTGCCTCTTGATAGGATTGATGATCATCATCCTCATTTATATGTACCTTAGACAAACTGTTAGAGACATGTCCAACATATCTCTCAGGTTCTTTAGGTATCCTATCAGATCTTCATAATATTTGTGTTTCATTTTAAGCATTTTTCATAGGTGGCGTCTCATCCAATGAGACTGTGTCCCCAGTTTGTGGTTCATAGACCTCGTCCAGTTCTATTTGGCTCCCACTGTTTTTTCTGGAGGAGATATTCCTTCTCTAGGAATACAACTCTCTTGGCTACTAAGACCCTTTGCTTAGAAGGGTGATAGAAATAATATCCAAATGTCTTTTTTGGATATCCCACAAACCTATACTTGTCTGTTCTCGACTCTAGCTTATCTGCGTCATTCCTCTTCACATGGGCAAGACACCCCCAAACTTTAATATGATTAAAGTTCGATTTCCTTCCCTTCTATATCTCATATGGTGTGGTAGGAACTGAATTACTCAAAACCATGTTTAACAAGTAGGTTGTTGTCTTTAAGGCGTAACCCCATAGAGACAATGGTAATTCTGACAAGGACATCATGGAACAGACCATGTCTAACAAGGTCCTATTTCTCATTTCAGATACACCATTATGCTGTGGCGTATATGGTGGGATCCACTGAAAAATCATTCTATTGTCCTTCAGGTAAGAAGTGAATCTGTGACTTATTTATTTACCTCCTCGATCCGATCAAAGAGTTTTAATACTTTTACTAGTCTACTTTTCTACTTCATTTTTATATTCCTTAAACTTCTCCAAAGCTTGTGATTTATATCTCATTAAATACACATAACCATACATAGAGAAGTCATCAATAAAAGAAATGAAATAGAGATATCCTCCTTTAGCCTCTATTGACATGGGTCCACATACATCTGTGTGTATGAGTTCCAGAAGGTCAGTAGCCCTCTCACCATGTCCACTAAAAGGAGTTTTGGTCATCTTCCCCATAAGACACGACTCACAGGTATCAAATGATTTGAATTCGAATGAATTCAAGTATCTATTTGAACATAAGTGAGAAATCCTCTTCTCTCCTATATGACCAAGTCTGCAATGCCAAAGACATGCATGATTCACTTCTTCTGTCTTATCACTGGAAACCTGCATTACATCATTACACGTATCTAATACATATAACCCATTGAACAAATAACCATTAGTTATAATCAAACCATTATTGATAATAGAGCACTCAGTGCTAGTTATTGTCAAAGAGTAACCAACATTGTTTAAGCAGGAAATAGATATAATGTTTCTGATAATTTCTGGAACAAAATAATATTCTTTTAACTTAAGAATTATTATAGAAGGTAAACTAAGACGAGCAGTCCCTACAGTTTAGCAGTAATTATAGCTCCATTGCCCATCCTTAGTTAGATCTCTCTTTTGTCAAGTCTTCGCTTATTTGTCAGTATCTGTAAAGAATTGCATATATGAGATGCAGCGCGCGGCGGAGACGGAGACTGTTATGGCGCCTCGAACGGGGAGCCCAGAGGATAAGGAGAGAGAAAGGGGGGACGGCCAGTATAGGGAAAACCCTGGAGCTTGGCCCAGGGTTTCTCAACAGCGCGTCTATATATTAAGTCGGCGCGATTTTTCACAAAAGTCTTCGAGTTAATATAAATCTCACTTAAGTACCATCGACTGAGAATCTTGTTGCGTGTGACCCTCTAGGCCCATTAACCAGTCCGGTTTTCAGCCCGTTAAGTCCAATAACTAGTTATTGACTTATTGTAATTAATTAATATCTAGATATTAACTAATTACTTAACCGAATTAACATCTCATGTAAATTCGGTCGGACTTCCGATCAAGTTGGGTGCCAAGCAACACTGCATGATCTCGGAAGGTAATGGGGTTCAGCAACCCACTCATGGAACCTGTCCGTCCACAGTTACCGCGTGGCTATAATCCTTCATTCGCACAATGCTCTCGAGTTAACCTAGGGTATGGTCAACTCACTTGAATCACCCTCCGCTGTACAATATCAGAAAACATTTTTTCTGATATTCTTTATGCTCTGGACAGATACTCCTGTGGATCTATTCTATAGCATTCCCTCTTCAGTTACGTAAGAGCGAACAATCCTTTATTGAACACACAATCACCTTCGAAGGTCTTCCGCTGGACCTGATCCTTGACTATTAGATATCCCTTGGATAGGGATTCGTAGGTCAATGTCAAAGTCCAGAAGTCCACCGACAATGTGTCTTTGGTGTCTCAAGTCCAAGGATCAACCACGCCACTGTGACGATGAATCAAGCAGATTGACAGTCAAGTAAATTACCATTCAGCGATTCATGTCGGATCAGTTCAGTGAACTCATTCTCCAATGAGCACCTACATATTTACCTTTGTGTCTCCACACAAGTGACTAACGAGATCAATCACCCTCATCATATGAGCTGGAATAACCTGTACTAGTCTTACTGGATGTTTGATGTCATTCTCAAATATCCTACGACTAGGAACAATTGAAAATATGTGTTTATAAGTCATCAGTCTGATTATTATGATTTCATCATAATCTGATGACTATTGCACACATTCATGGACTTCATTATACGCAATAACAAATATGCTAATCTATATAATGAAATAAATGCCATTTATTAGTGAACCAGATTGAAAAAGGTGCCTTATGATTGGGTTAGAAGACACCTATATCCATCACACATCATATGCGCAGACTAACCAAATAGATCTGATCTTTTATTCCATGCCATTAATACAATTGAAATTAATATGATTAATCTAACAATTAAATTAATAAACATTAATATCAACAAATCTAACAATTAGATCATTAATTATTTAATTAACAACTAATTTGTTAATTAACTTTAGATTCCAAATCTAAGTAGGCTCAATATCATAAAAATAGAATAATCAAAATTTAAAAATCATATTTTAAAATTTGAATTCTGTAGAAAAATAATTTTAATTAACATTTTATTTCAATTGGGCCTTTAAAATGGGAAGAAGGGGTTCTAGTCCAATGGACCAACTGGGCTCAGCAAGGGTCTGGTGGCTGGGCCGAGCCTAGCAAGCAGTTGGGCTCGGACCTAGACCTAGACCCGCCCCAAGGGGTAGGCTTGGTCCAGGCCTGTTGCTGGGCTGGCTCGGGTCCAGGACCCAGCCCGGCCCAGTCGGGGGGGGGGGGGGGGGGGGGGGGGGGTCCCTTGTTGCACGTAGCTAGGAAACCCTAGTTGCGTGCAGCAAGGGAGGGTGTCGTTGCCGGCCCCCTTTCCCGCAAGAGCCGGCCGGCGGGGCCCCGACGGGACACCGCCTGCTCGCCAGGGTCTCGACAGCGGTGCCGGCGGCCTTGGTCGGTGGCGGTGCTCGCCCCCTTTCCCCTTTTTTTTCTATGTGTAAACCGAACCCCCCCTGTTTTTCTTAACTCGCAGGAAGAAGAAGGAGCAGGGAGGGGCGACCGACAGCCTTGTCCGGTGTCGCCCAGCAAGCTGGCGGCGTCCAGCGACCCCCAGGGAGAGTCCCAAGGCGCCGACGAGGCACCCCCAACATTTAGGGTGCCCGTGGGGATCACTACACACACCCGTTCTTCGTCCCACGAAGAACATGAAAGTCCCCCCAAAAATTAATTTTTACGTTAGAATAAAAATCTAATTACACGTGCTCATCGGATGAACAATGATCTAATCTCCATAAAATTTGGTAAGGTTTGGACATGGATCACATGAGATAGAAGTACTACAAGTTAGGATTTCAAAATTGACAAAATAGATTGTATAGTCTGATAAGAAAATTATACAATAAATAGAAAATAAAACTCAAAAAATTATGAAATTTATTGGACATGAACATAACATGTAAAACAGACTTTTGTTAAAAGTTCAAGTCAATAGGACATTGGACAAAGAAGAATAAATTTCTGTTACTATAGTGGTCATAGTTGGAAATAAAATAGACTGAATAGACAAATTACATATGTTGAAAGAATAATCATGAAATAAACTAATAAATAAGATCATAAAAATATCAAATTTAGTGATCATGAAGTAGACATATAAGTCATTTTTTTATCAATTGATTAATTTTTATTTTTTTAAAAAAATAATATAATTTTTAGTACAAAATAAATAATGCTTAAGGTTATCGACATACTTTATGAAGAAAGATCGGTTATTAGTTCTTCGATAACTTTCTTGCTATGAAGAAAGGTCGTTGCCGGCCTCCTTTCCTGCAAGAGCCGGCCGGCGGGGCGGTGCTCGCCCCCTTTCACCGAACACCCCCCCCCCCCCCCCCCCCCCCTTGTTTTTCTTAACCCGCAGGAAGAAGAAGGAGCAGGGAGGGGCGGCCGGCAGCCTTGTTCGGTGTCGCCTAGCAAGCTGGCGGCGTCCAGCGACCCCCGGGGAGAGTCCCAAGGTGCCGGCGAGCCACCCCCAACATTTAAGGTGCCCGTGAGGATCAATACACACCCGTTCTTCGTCCCACGAAGAACATGAAAGTCCCCCAAAAAATTAATTTTTACGTCAGAATAAAAATCTAATTACACGTGCTCATCGGATGAACATTGTTCTAATCTCCATAAAATTTGGTAAGGTTTGGACATGGATCACATGAGATAGAAGTACTACAAGTTAGGATTTCAAAATTGACAAAATAGATTGTATAGTATGATAAGAAAATTATAAAATAAATAGAAAATAAAATTTAAAAATTTATGAAATTTATTAGACATGAACATAACATGTAAAACAGACTTTTGGTAAAAGTTCAAGTCAATAGGACATTGGACAAAGAAGAATAAATTTCTGTTACTAAAGTGGTCATAGTTAGAAATAAAATAGACTGAATGGACAAATTACATATGTTGAAAGAATAATCATGAAATAAACTAATAAATAAGATCATAAAAATATCAAATTTAGTGATCATGAAGTAGATATATAAGTTAATTTTTTATCAATTGATTAACTTTTAAAAATCTTTAAACATAATATAATTTTTAGTACAAAATAAATAATGCTTAAGGTTATTAACATACTTTATGAAGAAAGATCGGTTATTAGTCCTTCGATAACTTGCTTGCTATATATACATGGTTTTTTTCCTTTTCTAAGCTCTTCTTCGCATTCTCTCAAGTCTTTACCACATTCTCTAATATCTTGGAACTGCTATCAAGTATTAGAATTAACTCTCATGGAGTTTTACTATATCTTCTCTTTTTTCTCTTAAGAACAATATCATAAACTTATCTTCTAAGAAGAGCTGCGCCTCCTCATAGCTCCAACATAAATCTAAAGACTTATTTATAGATAATTCTTATTTTCATATCTAATATTAACTCTCCTTTCCTCCTTTGAGTCGAATCCCTACTCCACAAAACTTTCTCTTTAAATTATGATGGCAATCCTAGTGCAAACTAGACTCTATTTTCGCAACTTGTAGTTTTTTTATGAAAATATCTAAATTTGACTCCTTAAATATTAGAATTATAAAAACTCTCTTCTACAAACTTTTAGAACTTTTTATTATTATTAGCCTAACACGACCAACCTCACTACTATTGGATTTTTGTACAAAAAGTTATCTCTACTTTACTAACTTACTGTCTTGAGTATTCTGAGCCCAGAAAATTTGGTAGATTCTATTTCCATCCAATGATGTCCTGATTCTAACTAGTAAATGACTTATTTTGAAAATATAGCCTTCATGAAATTTTTAGATTTTGAGTTATCTTTTTAATGGATGTTGTCTTATCTAATTAAAAATTTTATTCACGAAGTTATACTTGAAACATAAAATACTATGTCAAGTAAGTCTATGCAAAAAATCCTAGTTCGAGTAGGATTCAAACTCTGATTTTCTATCTTCAAATTAAAATCCTAATCACACTCATCTTTATTATGTTCTGTTTCTAATACAACTCAAAGATCTCTTTCATAATTTTTCAAGTCATGGTTAACATTAATTATACTTGTCCTTCTTTCATAATTTGAATTCTAGTTTTATTAAGACTTGTTTTCCTATTAGTAGTCATTTTCAAAATTAATCAACGATATTTTTTACCCTTAAAATATTTGAATTAGCAAAATTATTTTCTACAAAACTATATATCTTTTCATACTCTTTCCAAAAGTATCAACCACACCTCAATATGAGTTTTCTACAGAAAATTATCATTATTTTATTAACATATTGTCCAATGCACTTAACTCTAGAATTTTAACTAAGTTAGTGAGTTGTTCTTACTATTATCATTGGGATAATAGACTTTCATAATCAAGTTCATAAGACTATATCACATTATTTAAACTCATTAATTGAGTTTCATAATTAGTTAATTAGTTTAACTTAAATTCATTAATATGTTATAAAATTGCAGGGTATAACAACATACCCGATGAAAAATTTCCTTTTTTCAATAATTAAACATGGTTAGGTGAAGATTGCACGACCAAATCTGGAAGGCAAAGGGATAGCACACAAAAGCTTTGAATTGAGAGTGATCCATGCCTACTCGAGTTCTCTAAGCAAGACTGAAACTTGATTAACGTTAGACTCAATGAAGTTAACGTTAGACCCAATAGAAGACTTTTAGAGACAACAAATGGACGACATTACTTCATCCAAAGGATTCAAATGATCTATGAACAGAGGCATCCAATAGAAGAGAAGAACATAATTCGTTACTGAAAAAAATCAAATTTCAAGTGCCCTTCTCTCTCCGTGCACTCCAACAAGTCTTCTTCTTCCAAGAGAGAGTCTGTGAGAAGAAGAGCTTGAGAGAGTTGGCTTCATTCCACTGTTCTCTATCAAAACTCTTAGACCATCTTCATCGATAGAGATCAAGACCAACTTCATTCTTTTCAATGTTCTTCTGTCTTGATCTTCATGTAATTGTATTTATTGTACACATCAACGTTTCTAGAGACAATCTGTGTAACTTCTTTTACAATTTATATGTGGTTCCTCTTCCTAACTTAGAAGGGAAGACTTACGTGTTGCAGGTGGTTGTTTACCTATTATGTGGATAGAAGAGAAGACCAACTGTGTTTGATGGTTACTTTGTAAAACCTACACTGAACATGTACTATGTGTAGCTTGAGTGCTAGTGGAACTCTCGAGAAATTACTTGAGGATTAAAGTAAGTCTGAATAAATTGAACCAGTATAAATGCTTGTATTATTTTGTGATCGCTCTTTGTTTCTTTCTCATCTTGCGATTTACTTTCTTGTTGCGATTAGAGATCATCACTACTAGATAACATTCATTTTTTTGATAATCCATTCACTCCTCTTCTGACTTTTTCCTAGTCCGACTAACAACACCTTCCTGACACGCCCCTCCAAGATGCCTACTTATTACTTCTCCTAACAGCAATGAGCACCATCATGAGTGCCCCCGCTCACTTGTTTGTCTTACACTTTGCATGGGAAATTGTGCATCCCTTAATGACGATTTTCTGACCTTCTAAAATGCAGTGAGCTCACACTTTTCCAAGTTAAACATGCTTAATTTAACGTATCCCTCCACGGAGGGTACACGCGACACTTATGCTAGATTGGTGCCCGCATACACATACGTCCTGTAGGGATATGAATGTGCCCCCTACATCTAGGAGAGGGGTATAAATACCTACACATAATCTCAGTCGTAGGAGAGGACATACACTTGCACATCTTGGAGTTGGAGGGAAGGACTTCACATAAGGTGGGTTCCCTTCTCTCTTCCTCAACTAATTTAATCATCAGAGGCTTCTTCCTTAGTTCAAACTGGGGGAGAATCTTTTGATGGTCCTTTGCGGCTTTATTCATTGCAGGTCCGTCGTCATTAGGGAGGGGATTGTCACTGCTCATCACTTTGGAGCCAGAGGCGTGACCAACGTCGGATTTTGCTCGCTTTTCTGACCTTTACAATTCTTTTTTAACGACACTTTGCTTTTCTTACTACGCTGGTAATTGCGTCCTGTTTTAATGGTCGAGTAAGATTAAAGTTAAACTGCAGCAAGCATTAACCCCGCCAATCGGTGACCGCACACCGGGGTCACTCCGACGGACATACGTAAAAAAGGTGCAAGCTTTTGTTTTTTGTTTTCTTTTTGTCGAATCAAATAGAAGCTAACAATAATACCGGTGCCCCTTCTTTCCCCTGGGGCTGCTCCACCTGCGCAATCCGAGGTCAAAATCCTTCCCGGACTCTCTCTAGTTGGCTTGGTTTTGGTTTGGTGTCCCCCACACGTTTCCTCTTCTGCTTCTAAGCCCTCCTCCTGGGCTGCTTCAGAGAAGACCGGGGGAGCTCCAGACCACAAGGGTTTCGGCTGGCCAGATCTTCAGAAAGTGTGTGCTGTGTGTGTCTCCACTCCAAATATCCTTCCTCAAGAGTCACTCAGGTCCCTTCCCTTTCCTTTGCTAGGGTTTCCTTACCTATCTGTCCACCATCGCAACCCCCCCCCCCCCCCCCCCCCCCCCCCAGTGGAGCGGAGTCGGAGTGTCCCCGGCCGTGATGTCTTCCGGAGGAGGCAGCTGCCGCGCCTGGGACCGCCACCTCCGCCACCGACCGCATCGAATACGCGTGGCCACGCTTCTTGTCTTATGTCACCCGCGCACCATACCTCGGCCTTCCCCACGCACCGCTTAGGTAGGCGCAGGAGCGAAACAACAAGCCCCAAAGCTTGTCTGAAACCAACACACTGACACACACACACAAGGAAGAAAAAAAAAAGGGAAGATCTGTCTGGGTGCTCTTCTTCCTCTTCTCTCAGCTTGCACGCTCTATTATTATCTCTGGTAATACGTCACTGCTCCTGGTTGCGGAGTTTAGACAAGACGAGGAGCTATTTTAATTAGCATTCGAGGCTGCCGCAACTCTCTCTGTGGTTAGAATCTTATTTGGAAATGAGTGCTAATGAGCTGACGATTAGTAAGCCAAGGAACTTTAATGTGAGAGAAGAGGCGGCGAGGGCGACGCTTCGAGAGGTTCGGCTCCGTGGGCATGTTTATGTTGAGCTGAGAGAGGTGGGGAAGCGGACCATCTTCTTCTGCACGTTATGCCTCACCCCATGTTACAGTGATTCCTCTCTGTTCGACCATCTCCGTGGTAATCTCCATGCTCGTAGGTACGCCACCGCCAAGGCTACCCTGCTCGGCCCAGTTCCCTGGCCGTTCAATGATGGCGTGCTTTTCTTCTCCACCACACATGAGCAGGAGCCGCCTTCGTCGGTCTCGAGTTCCCGGAAGGACATCGTCTTGCATCCTGATGGTAATGACCATGAAGTGACTTCCAACTCTAAGGATGGTGGCCCTCTGAGACTGAATTCAGCTTCTGATACTGCTAATTTAGGTTTCGGTGTGGATGTGATTTCTGGCACCCCTGATTTCATGACCGGTGAGAATGAAAATAACAAAGAACACAGTCGCAGGTCTGCCCTAAATGGGCAATGTATGCCAGGTAAGGTTGACACTCTGTGCACCAGTGATAGAAAACCGAAGATTGGCAGCCTTGAACAATGTTTGACAATACCGAGTGTTCTACTTGGGGAAGAAATTTCTGTTCTGAGGCTGCAGTTTGCCGGATATGGGCATATTGCCTCTAGGATCTGCACAGTTGATGAACTCACTAGTAAGATTCGTAGGATATGGTGTGCATGGTTGGGGAAGGGGGATTCTGATGGCACTAACATGCTTCAAAAGATGCCTGAATGTGACTTTGGTGTTGTTACTTTTTCATACACATATGAACTAGGTAGACCAGGTGGCTGGGATGACCTATATTCATCCCTCTCATATGGGTCTCGCTTAGAACTTGAAGATGCTGCTAGTCCAAATAAGATGAAAAGGAGGCCACTTTCAGATCCTGAGGAGTCATCAGAAGATCTGAGGGATAGGTGTGGTTCTTCTGGTGAATATACTGCAAGTTTGAGCTGTGGCAATGGGAAAACTACATCACACAGTATAGAGAAACTTGAAAGCTTGGGATCTATATCCAGCAGGAATTTTAGGCGAGAGTTGAGGAGGCAGAAGCGGCTAGCAGCTGAAAGACTGTGTGACATCTGTGGACAGCCTATGCTTCCCGGGAAGGATGTTGCAACATTGTTAAATCGCAAAACTTGGAGCCTTGCTTGCAGCAGTAGAAACACTAATGGGGTAAGGAATTACTCAAGAACACCATATCATTGTTATGTCAGGCTGGCATATTCATTTCAAGTGTCACCGATCTATGTTTTTCTATTGAATTTTATGTAGGCATTTCATGTCTTTCATGCTTCATGCCTTGTACATTGGATCCTTCTATGCGAATTTGCAATGTGGAATCCGAAGTTACCTAACAAGAAAGTACACCGAGGGCGCAAGGGTAAAAAGGCTATGAACACACATATCTCTTCTGTTCTTTGTCCAGAATGTCAGGGAACTGGCATGATTACTGAGGAAGATCAGCTGGAAAAACCAACTATCCCCCTTTCTGAGGTTCACACTACACAACTGTAACTGTTGGTTTATATAACTGGAATTTTCCTTTCTGTCTTCTGTTCAATAGTTATATCTGTGGATATTCACTTCTGCTAAACAATAATTTCAGATGTTTCTCTATAAGCTGAAAGCAATCGAATCACATAAGGCCTGGATGAAAAACCCTGAGATCTTGCAAAACTGCTCAACAGGGCTCTATTTCTCCTGTGATCCAGAAGAAAACTTTCAGGTTGGCGCTTGATTTTTTTTGATATTGATCCCTATAAACATAGTGAATTCAAAATAATTCCCTGTATCTTACATATTTTGATATTAGTCCTGATATACTTAAAACTTTTTAGTTTTTAATCCCTATCATTTGCTTATGTTAGTTTTTCTTTACTCTGCCATGGTTAAACGTGAGGTAAGTTTAACTAACTCTAGAAAAGCCACTTACATTCCTGTTTAAATTTTGAGGTTTACTTGTTGTGCCGGCCGCTGATGCTGCACCTGCTACCGGTGCGGCCAACAAAAAAACTAAATTTTTTAAAGTCATCCCAAACATGCTGCCCGTGTCCATACAACTGATCTTTGATTGAAAAAAATATAAAACATAAAAAATATTATTAGGTTCGACCCATTAAGATCATTTTTTACTGTTAATTGGGGCTTAATATTTTACTTTTTAGAGCCATTTCAAATATTTCCTTTCGTTTTAACATTGGTTCGAAGAATATTCCATGAATATTTGTTTTTTTAAATGATTCTTAACTAGAAGGATATATTACTAAATTATGTTAAATTTATAGGGACTAATATCAAAATATGCAAGATATAGAGATTTATTTCAATTTAACTATGTTTATAGGGATCAATATCAAAACAGCCCTTTTTTTCCTTTATGCATATAATTTTTCTGATACACTAGGGATTGTTGAATGTTTATTTCAAATTCACTATGTTTATAGGGATCAATATCAAAAGAGCCCTTTTTTTCCTTTATGCATACATTTTTTCTGATACACTAGGGATTGTTGAATATTGTCTGCCTTGGCTTTGCAGGAGCAAAATCTGCCTATAAAACTATTGCATTTCTATCGAGCTGATCACTAGATATTGTCACAAAGTAAAAGCTACATGTGGATGGCATATCATTCTTCTCTGCGAAGTGCTCTGTTGCTTTTGTTACCAATGACACGCTTGTAGTGCTGTGGGATACATGGAGTTGGATGACTTTCACTGTGTATAACTGATCTCTGTAACTGTGTTTTCTTTCTATACATAACTGAGAGAGTTTGATAACATATATGGAAAATGTATCTACAATAGCTGTAGATGACTTTAGTTGGTTCTGGTACGGAATTCATCATCTGGATCTTGTTTTTTTTTTGATGTCTTGCACCTTTTTTTGTTTACTTGGAGGGCAAATGTCTTTTAGACTATCTAAGGTACAAAATGGTGTAGGTAGTCTGGGAGCATCTATCTTTTGGAGCAGGGGACTGTTTTCACTCTTGTATCTACAATAGCCATAGAGGAGGTTAGTTTATGCTGGCATGGAATTCCTCATCTGCATCTTTTTTTTTCTGGATGTTTTGAGCCTTTATATGTTTTCTTGAAGGGCAAAATCTTTTAGATTATGCTAAGGAACAAAATAGTGTAGGTAGTCTAGGAGAATCTATATTTTGGATCATGGAACTGCTTTGACTCTTGATAAAAGATGTGTTAAAGGGATCAACATCAGCCTAAGACCTGATGGCAGTTCACCGCATGAAAGTCTGCTTACTGGGCACAATCTTTTGTTTTTCTCATCCTGTCAGGCAAAAGGCTTATTGATGTCTCTGTTGTTTGGTCACAATAACCTTTGGATTCCTTTTGGGCAGGAAGTTTCTTTCATTTTTGCCTTGTTTCAGAATTGTTTTCTTTTTATTTTACGATCTTAATCAAATTAAAAGCAAACATGATTTTTCCTTGAAAAATGTTTTTTTTTGTTGAAAATGAGCCTACATTTTTCTGTCAAGCATGGTTGTACTATAATCTATGTGCATCTGTTTGTGGGACAGTTATCCTTTGTTTGAGTGACTTCACTTCACATTTTTGTATCTTCATGTCAGTTAATTGGCTTTTCGGTACTGAAGCGTACAACTCCCCTGTGTATCATTGTTTGTATATTATCTAACTGGGGAAATTCTATGTTGATTTGCAGTTCAAGCTTGAGCAGTTGCACCCTTCTTTTGTAAAGAGATTGTGTCTCTGTTTCAGAAACAGCGGGGAACCATAAAACAGAGTACATCTGAATTTGTAGACAGAGCATATGTGCATTCATTTGTTTTTAACTACTTCCATTATGAATTGTTGGCTTCAAAGCCCTTTGTCTTACTCTTTTTCTACCCACATGACAAAACAGAACAGGAGGATGATGAAAGCATGCTATTAAGCTTCGAGAAAGCTTCTATACTTATGAACTTACATAAGTTTTTTTTTTTTTTTTGTGGTGGGGGGGTGGTGGTGAACACTACCACAAAATTGTTAAATGAAAAGAAATGTGAACACTACCACAAAATTGTTAAATGAAAAGAAATGGATTTACGCATAAAAAGAAAAGTATACACCCAAAAGAGGATCACCCAAAAAATCAGCCATCTACCCTAAAGGCTCACCCCAAAAGTAACCCTTCATAACAGTGGGCCCATCCCCAGAAAATGAAAGAAAACCTCTCAGACAGAGATCATGTAGCCAGGATATGTACAAATATGACTTCAAAGACATAGGCGATGAATGTTCTATTTGGGGAGAGGATGAGCTTGGAGGAGAGAGGGTGGATGAAGGTGACCTACAAGAAGGAGGGGTTGTTGGTTGGGAAGAATGGACCTTCACTCCCTGTTAAGCAGAATCAATGTATCAAGTGCCATGGGACAGGGCCTAGGCAAAGGAGTGTAGGGATGGGAAGTGTCGGGGATGTGGTGGTCTAGGTCATATAGTGAAAGCTTGCCGCCAATCTAACGTCTGGAGGGGTACCCAGGTGGTTTCTTAGAAGGTGAATAAATCATGGTTTGCTCGCATGAGTCGACTCGTATATAGGCGAGTCCAATACATTGGGATGCATGGACTCGTTAATACACATTCGACTTGAAGCGACCCGAACCGACTTGCGCCGACTAGATGTGACTTGTGGACTCCTGCAATACACCGTGATATGGCTCGAGCCTAGTTGATGCAACTTGATGTGACTTTGTATCTTATTTAGTAGACCTTTTTTTCTAATTCGATATAGTAGTTGGACTTTTTTTCTCCAATTGTTAAATAACTGTGTTTTTTTCCCCCAATTTAATAGGTAATTACATTTTTATATTGATTAATACGGTAGATTTCTCCTAAATTTAGCTTAAAGTTGTCAACACAAAAACCACTAGAGTTAAAAGTTTGTTTATGTCATAATTATTCATAAAATTAAAAGAATATGGAAAAAAAAACCAGAAATAGGACTGAATCGGCCCAACTTATGTGACTCATGCAAGTTGGAGTGTGTTGGCCCGAGTCGATCTGGGAAGATGTGATCCGGTACAAATCAGTGATACGATGAACATTGGAATAAATTGAGAACCTCTTCCTCATCCAGGTCAGGGAAATTTGAAGTTGTGGATATCCCCCTTGGTTCCCTGCTTTAGAGCATGTTAGGAATGGCCTAGATAGTTCCATTATTCCTATTCTGGAAGGTGGTATTGAGGGGACAGAGTCTGTTCTGAGATGTCTGGAATGGAAATGGAGGAACTTTGAATAAGGGCATGTTAAGGAAATCTTCGAAGGTGCACACCCGGTCCACTTTTCTAATCCTAAGTGGAGGCTAGCATGTATTGGGCTGAACAAGATTTCTGTCGATGGAGGATTTTTTTTGGGAAGTGGATGGTAGCACAAATATATTAATGAAGAAAAGAAGGGGACTTACAAGTATAGACGTGGACAGCTCTCAAAAGCCCCCAAAATAAGCCCAAAACAGTCAGGTGCAAAAGCTCACATTGGAGCAAAGCAGAACCCAAAAAGAATCCCAAATACGAAAAACACCAAGAAGGTGTAAAGATCACTCATCCCTTGATAAAACAAAAAGGGGAGAGTTAACAGGAGCTCCTATACAAAAGGCAGCAATCCATTTCTTCACTCTGACAAATGAAATTAGCGACTCTATCAAGAAATGGAGCTTCATTCTTAAATATTCTTCTATTCCTCTCACTCCAAGGAGCCCAGACAGTCGCACGAAGCATCAGCCACACTTGCTTGTCCTCTATAAGGATGGGATACCTGCCCCAAAAGGCTTCCAGACCTGGGTGTCTGAATATCAGCTACCAAACCTCTTCTGAGAAAGAACAGTCCATGAAAAGGTGATTTAAATCTCCAATGAACACCACATAGAAGGCATGTAGTAGGAAAGGCAACCATAAACCGCACCAATCGATCACAAGTGGGGAGTCTTTGATGGTTTAACTCTCCACAACGGGACTTTGAACCTTAGGGGTGACTTGGGTTTCCAAAGCAGTGAAGCCAGGGGGTGGGGGGAGGGCGCCATATGCTATGTACGATAGGCTGACTGGACTGAAAAGGTTCCCTTGGCGTCCCAAGCCCAAATCCACTTGCGGATGGAGGATTTGTGCGATTTCAACCCTGGTCTTCAGAAGTGGCTGCAATGGAGGATTTTGAGGGTGCTTCTCTGTTTACTGTAGATTGATTGGATTACCCCTTGACATTATTTGCAGTCTTGAGTGACTCGAGTCTTTCCAAAATGTATGGTGTGCTCCTTTGGGGTTTTGAGGGAGATTGATAGAAGAATCCTAGACAGGGTCTTGCTAAACTATGCCCGAGTTATGGTGGAGGTGGAGGAAGCACAAAGTATATCAGAGCTAATCAGAGATTCAGAATTAAAGTTGGTTGGTAGAGGTTCAAAATTCCTGTGAGAGTGGAGGAGCTAGGTGGACTACCAATGGAAGTTGTTAAATTGTCTAAAACAGATAATTCTTCCTCTTGGACATGTGCTCAAGTAGTAGCAATGTACACACAGTACAGGGGACAGAAGGACCTAGAGATACAATGAGCCCAGGGGACGCAGACTTTGCAGTCAGTGTGGGTCGGCTTCCAAGTTGGTGATGAGCAGGTCCTGTTGACTCAACTGAGGCGTATCTCAGTTGAGTCAACTCAGGAAAGCAAGAAGCCTATAGACTTAAAAGGGCAAGCTCGAGAATGGTGTGGAAGAAGTATGGTTCCAATGCGCAGTAGGGCTGGTGGTGAAGTTGGAAGCTCGATGATGCTTCTTGGGAAAGGTATAAGGCAAGCTTCTAGTGTGATTCACAGGGAGAAAACTGAGAATGGTGGCAGTCCCGAGGTTTGTGCCGTACTGTTGATGCTTTCGGTAAAGGGAAGGAATAAGGATCAGGCTGGGAAGATATATTGGTATGGGCCTTGTTGGGTCTAGAGTCTAGCATATCTATTGAGTCTCGTAGTAGGGGGCGTCATTTGCCCCAACCACCCAAGTTCCTTACCATGACTTACGTAATGGTGATGGGCAAGTCCTTCCATGCCCAATATCGAGTCTTGAGTTCTGTACTGTTTCCCATTTGTCGTTCTGCCTTCCAGACAAGGTTTACTATCTCAGATCTCGACTTTGCCTTAAGGGGTTGGAGAGAAGACATCTAGATAAAATCTCACGAGATGGGGACAAAAGCTTAGGACATATATGTATGATAACACTAGGCACACATACATGATACACCTATAATACACATATACAACCATATACATACAAATACACATATGGATACGAATATACAAAATTGATTTCATGTAAATCCTCCTTACATGCAAAATATTAGATATACCCCTCTTATTTCTACAATACCATATATACCCTCGTTATGATAACATTTTATCAAAAGTGCCATTGGTGGATACTATATCATTTTAACAAGGGTACATATGGTATTACGAAATATCATTTATACCCTCGTTATGATAACATTCTATCAAAGGTGCCACTAGTGGATCGGATCCTATATCATTTTAACAAGGGTATATATGATATTGCGGAAATACGAAGGGTGTATCTGATATTTTGCATGTAAGGAAGGTTTATGTGAAACTAACCCATCTAAATATATGCATACTGATGGGGCAGAATCCGATTCGGCCCATTAAACAGCCCAACAACAGTAGCCCAATAGTAGCAGCCCAACAACAACAGCAGCATTCGGCCCATAAGCGGTCCTCGGCCCAGCAAGCGGCCTTCAGCTCAGTTGCCTTCGGCCCGTTAATGGCCCAGCAACATTCGGCCCATAAGCGGCCCTCGGCCCACAAACGGCCTTCGGCCCACTAGCGGCATTCGGCCCAACAACGGCCCTCGACCTTCGGCCCAGTAGCCGTATCCGGCTCACTCTGGTGGGAGGGTTAGGCACTATGGCGGTTTACCAGTAAACTAAAACATAGTCCTATATCGGTTGCCACAACCAAATAACCTCTATCATCTGTTATAAATAGACGGCAATTTATTACAAAAGGGGGGTCTTCTGGACCAAGGACAACAGTCCAAAAGCTTTTAAACTTCTTCTTCTTCCTTCCTTCTGAATCTAATCTGCTTCAGAAGCTGACTTAGCCGTCGGAGGGGGTTCTCTTGGGCCGAAGCCCGGGACCCTCACTGACTGGTTCTTCTTCTTGCAGGGGCCTCGGTTTGAATCTTCGCCGACCTCTTCCGTATCGGCCTCGGCCACCGGTCTCGGTCTTCTTCCTCCAGAGCTCTCGGCCTCGCTCTTCGCCGGCCGGGTCCCCTTCGGCCAACGGAGTCAGCTTCGCCCCCGGCAAGTCTTCATCCGGGTGCCTCTCGGCCTCAGAGCCTCAGCCCCGTAATCCGCCCTCGGTTTCGGTCCGGATCCCTGCCGGTCTTCTTCTTCTGTCTCGGATTCTAGTCTCGGAATCCGATCGTAATAGCTTCGGCTACATCACATGGCGCCGTCTGTGGGAAAGCAACGAGAGGTCATGTCTCATCGTCCGGTGACCAGACGATCCGGGCAAGACGAGGCGGAGACGCGGGCGACTCCAGCACAGACACTCCACTCCGAAGGTACTCCGTCCGTTCTTCCCCAAGGTTCTACACTTCCAGTTATACTTGAGTCTGTCGCTCCCCGAGACGACCGGGTGGAAGAACTTCAGTAGCAAGTGGCCACACTGGCCGCTACTGTCACCTCTCTGGCGCCTTTGCGAGATATGGTGTCTGCTATCGCCCAGCACATGGGGTTGATTAACCGACCCCCGCACCAGGTACCACCTCCTCCTCAATTCTTTCCTGCTCAAGTTGCGAGGATGCAGCCAACACCCTCGCGGGCATCCCACGACGAAGCGGTTTCGGCACGTAGCGAACCACTCGGGCCGCAAGGTCAGGTTCCTCGAGCTAGTTATATTTTGACGGAGCCGAACTATGCTTCGTCCGGGTTTCATCCGACTAAAACCGAAAGACGTTCAGTCACCACTTCAACTACCCCGGATCTGGACCGGCGACTGACAACAATGAGGAAGAAAATGCAGCAGATGGTGTCTCGGCCGTATGGAGCACCTCTCGCTAGCACTATTCTGGAGCAGACTCCTTTCTCTCCACAGCTTCTAGCCATCGAGGTACCTTCCAACTTTAAGCTGCCGAAAGGCCCTCTGTATGATGGAATGACAGATCCGGTCTGCCACTTCCAGAGATTCAATTCCTACCTCTCTGTCCGAGGGGTATCCGAGGCAGTTCGCTGCTATCTCTTCCCCCTCACCCTCGAAAAAATAGCCTTGACTTGGTTTGAGACGTTGGCCCCCAATTCCATTCACTCTCTAGTGCAGTTAGGCCAATTGTTTATCGACCAATTCTATGATGCCACTAGGCAGTGTAAAACCTCGGCCAGTCTGCTCGCCATTCGGCAAGGACCGACCGAGACCCTTTAACAATATTTCACCAAGTTCCGGACCGAAGCTGCCCAAATTCCAAATCTGGACAGTTCGATTGCGGTCTCGGCCGTAATCAGTGGATGCACGGACGAAGGGCTTCTCAGCTCCATCGGAAAGCGTCATCCTCTCACCTTCCAAGACTTGGTGGCTCGGGCCCATAAATACATCAATCGGGAGGCCCTGATGATGTCCAAGGGCAAGAGTACTGCCGAGGCAATATCAACGGCTCCCTCTCCAGCGGTTCGTCTTCGCCCAGAAGACCAGGAACCCTCTCGCAAGCGATACCGGAGGGAAGAATGGGACCGAGACAAGCGCCGGGATCCGCAGCAGCGGTATCTGCCACTACCTGCTCCACCCTTCCGGATGCTCATGGAGGTGAAAGGTATGATTTGCCAACTTGAGTGTATCAAGACTGATCCTCGCCGAAGGGACCCCCGCAAATACTGCGAGTACCATCAGGAAACCGGCCATTCGACTGACGAATGCCGGCACCTTTGGGAGGAGATTGATCGCCTCATCCGGGAAGGCCGTCTACAGCAGTATCGGCGAGAGCAGCCTTAACAGCGGCAGAACCGGGACGTCCCCGAAGCAGCAAGGCAACGGCAACTCCCGGATAAAGAAGCTCCACCTCAGCCGAAGGTGACTTCGGTCCCAGCGGAAGCATCACACCAACGACCCAGTGCCGGGTTGATTATAATGATATCCGGAGGGCCAGGAGAGGGAGCAAAGCGTCATCGAGCCGATGTTGCAGCAGAGATAGCAACAATCGATACCGAGCCGAAGCAATCTCGTCTAGAAGACATCGTCTTCGGCCAGGAGGATCTGACCGACGTTCAGTTCCCTCACGACGACGCCCTCGTTGTAAATGCTGTAATGAAAAGTTACGATGTTCATCGTATCTTTGTTGATAATGGAAGTGCTCTCAATGTACTTTTTTATGATTGTTTCTTAAAGATGGGTTTGAATGAGGCTGACATGAAGCCTCACCGGGGGTCTCTATTCGGTTTTAATGGTTCACCTTGCCGAGTAGAAGGCATCGTCCGGCTATCTGTAACCCTAGGTACAGCCCCTCGGCAATTGACCATTGAAATGGATTTTGCTGTCGTAAAACTCGATTCGGCCTACAACGCTATCTTTGGCCGAAGGCTGATCGGAGGAATTGGAGCCGTACCTTTGTCTTTCCATCAAAAGTTGAAGTTCCGCACCGGCCATGGAATCGGCGAAGTCAAGGGAAATCAGGAAGCTGTCCGGCAATGTTATATGATTTCGATCAAAGGGAAGGCTGTGGCCGAATCCCTTTCGATCGAATCTTCGGCCGAAGCATCCCCAGGAGAGGAACTCACAACTGTTCCAGTTCCGGGAGGAGAAGGCCGAACACTAATGATAGGTTCCGGCCTCGAGAAAACTGAAGCCGAGAGACTTATTGAATTCTTGAAGGAAAACCTCGATGCCTTCGCCTGGTCTCCTTCGGATTTGCCCGGAGTCGACCCGAAGGTAGTAGAGCATCGGCTGCATGTCGACCCGAACCTGCCTCCGGTCAAGCAGAAGCGGCGTACCTTCAATCAAGAAAGGAGGATGGCCATCTAGGCTGAAATACAAAAGGGACTGAATGCGGGACATCTCCGAGAGGTACATCATCCCGAATGGATTGCTAATGTTGTGATGGTGCTAAAAAAGGGCAGCAAGTGGCAAATGTGTGTAGATTTTACCAACCTCAACAAGGCCTGTCCGATAGATAGTTTTCTCCTGCCTCGGATAGACCAGGTGGTGGACGCCACTTCCGGCCACGAACTGCTCAGCTTCTTCGACGCTTATTCAGGCTATCACCAAATCCGAATGCATCCGGACGACGAGGGTAAAACAAGCTTTACAACAGACCTCGCCTTATACTACTACATCCGGATGCCATTCGGCCTGAAGAATGCTGGAGCAACTTATCAGCGTCTCGTCAACAAGATGTTCGCTCCACAGTTCGGCCGCAATATGGAGGTCTACATCGACGACATGCTGATGAAAAGCCGCATCATTGTAGACCATCTGGTCGATTTGGCCAAGACATTCTCCACCTTACGCAGGTATAAAATGAAGGTGAATCCTGCCAAGTGCGCCTTCGGCGTGGCCTCCGGGAAGTTCCTCGGCTACATGGTCATCCGCCGAGCGGTGGAGGCAAATCCTGCGAAGGTTGCGGCTATTATCCAGATGCGCCCTCCGGCCAATGTCCGAGAGGTTCAGAAGCTAAGTGGAAGGATTGCCGCATTAAGCCGCTTCATGTCAAGGGCGGCGGATTACTGTTTCTCCTTCTTCAAGCTGCTGAAGAAGACTAACAATTTCTCCTGGACGGACGAATGTCAGTCGGCCTTCAATCAGTTGAAAGCTTATCTCTCCGAAGTTCCCGTCTTGTCTAAGCCGGTCCGAGGAGAGCAATTGTTAGTTTATCTTGCCGCATCTGAAGCAGCTATCAGTACTGTCCTCGTCCGGGAAGAAGATGGTGTGCAAAGGCCGGTTTATTATATAAGTCGAGTCCTCCACGGAGCAGAACCTCGGTATCCGGCTCTTGAAAAGCTGGCTTTGGCCCTCATCGCTTCCGCGAGGAGGCTCCGGCGCTATTTCCTCGCGCATTCAATAAAGATCCTCACAGATCAACCTTTGAGCCAAGTCCTCTCTCGGCCAAAAGTGTCCGGGAGGCTAGCGAAATGGGCAATCGAACTGGGAGAGTTCGACATCTCTTATGGGCCTCGGATCGCAATAAAAGCTCAAGCTTTGACCGACTTCATTGCCGAGCTCACTCCCGAAACATCTTCGGTCCTTCAGCCGGAAGTCAGAGCAAACCCTGAAGCCGAAGTCGCTTCGTCTCCTTCATCTTCGGTGGATGAATGACAGCTATACGTTGACGGGTCCACATGCTCTTCGGGCAGTGGTGCAGGATGGATCTTGGCATCTCCAGAAGGGGTCGTCACGGAGTATGCACTACGCTTCTCCTTCCCGGTTACCAACAATGCCGCTGAGTACGAAGCACTTATATCAGGCCTTCAGGCCGCTAGAAGGCTCGGCGCGCAAAAGATAAGGGCGTTCAGCGACTCACAGCTTATCGCCAACCAAGTCACCGGGAAGTACGAGGCCCGGGACGCATTGATGACGTCCTATCTTCAGGTAACCCGCAAGATCCTAGTTGAATTTATTTCTTTTGGGATTGTGCGGATCCTTCGGACCGAAAATGCTCAAGCCGATGCTCTTTCCCGGCTAGCATCGACTCAGGATGGGGGGGGGAGGCCGAATGGTCTTAGTAGAAGAACTGTCTGAGCCAAGTATTGGCGAATCCAAGGTCATGCAAGTGAATGAATCCGAAGCAGAGACCTAGATGACTCCCTTGATCGCTTATCTCCTCCGAGAGGAAGTCCCGTCCGATCCAAAAGAAGCAAGGCGCGTCCGGCAGCGCTCTTCTCACTTTCTAATTCTAGAGGGTATGCTATATAAGAAGTCCTTCGGCCGGCCATTCCTTCGATGTCTCGGCCCGGCCGAAGCTGACTATGCCCTTCGGGAGGTACATGAAGGAATCTGCGGAGCACACGCAGGAGGAAGGACCTTGACCCACAAACTCTTAAGGCAAGGGTACTGGTGGTCAACACTCCGAGAGGACGCTGCTGCTCTCGTCTGCTACTGTGACCAGTGCCAGAAGTACAGTTCCCTCATTCATCAGTCAGCAACCCTCCTGACATCTCTGTCAGATCCTTGGCCTTTCGCCCAATAGGGGATTGATATCTTGGGACCTTTTCCCATGGCCATTGGCCAGAAAAAATTCCTTATTGTGGCGGTGGATTACTTCACCAAGTGGGTCGAAGCTGAACCCCTCGCATCTATAACCGATAGTAATACATGGAACTTCGTATGGAAGTCCATTATCTGCCGCTACGGCATCCCTCGGGCAATCATCTCAGATAATGGCAAGCAGTTTGACAGTCATCGGTTCAAAGACAACTGCGCAAGCTTCGGTATTCTTCATAAATTCGCTTCGGTAGCTCACCCTAGGACGAATGGCCAAGTCGAAGTCACTAACCGAAGCCTATTGCGAAGACTGAAGACTCGCCTTGGCAAGGCTAAAGGCCGATGGGTCAAAGAGCTGCCAAACGTTCTATGGGTTTATCGGACAACAAGCCGAACCCCTACCGGAGAAACTCCATTCCGAATGGCCTACGGGGTGGAAGCAGTTATTCCCACTGAAGTCGGCCTGTCGTCGCCAAGGGTTCTTAGTTACGATCCGAAGGCTAATGATGAAGCCTTGATGGATCAACTTGATCTTATAGAAGAGACAAGGGATCATGCTCGCATTCGGTTGGCAGCATATCAACAGCGCATGGCGAGATATCACGACGCTCGAGTGAAGCCCCGAAGTTTTGAAGTCGGGAACCTCGTATTGCGGAATGCCCACGCGTCCAAGCTAGTCGAAGCCACATGAAAGCTTTCTCCGAATTGGGAGGGCCTTTATCGCATACGAGAAGTAATCCGACAAGGGGCTTATCGGTTGGAGACCTTTTCGGGCCAACCTCTCCCTTGTACTTGGAATGTGGAGCGCCTTCGGCGCTATTTTATGTAAGGTATTTTTTCGGGGTTCAGTCGGACACCATGAATATATTTTTTGTTGTTTTGAATTATTGTGTCCGGCATTATTCTCTAAGTCCGCGCAAACCGTACTGGGAGTGGCTTCGGCCATGCAAACCGTATCGGGAGTGGCACTACTCTCTAAGTCCGTGCAAACCGTACCGGGAGTGGCTTTGGCCATGCAAACCGTATCGGGAGCGGCACTACTCTTTAAGTCCGTGCAAACCTTACCGGGAGTGGCTTCGGCCATGCAAACCGTATCGGGAGCGGCACTATTCTCTAAGTCCATGCAAACCGTATCGGGAGTGGCATGGCTTCGGCCACTTACAGGACCAAACTCGACTATCTACTCGGAAAGACGCCATGAAATAAACAAGAGCAAAATACCTCTATATATGCACGAGTACAAAAACGGGCCGTGTGCCTGGCCTCGGCATCTTGAAAAACAAAAATAACCGGGACAAGCCCCCGAATTAGCTTTCGGCGTCATCGCCATCCACGACAACAGGAGTATGACCGGGAGACGCCGAAGGGGAAGCATGGTCCGAACCAGGTCAAGATCTCTTCGCCTTCTTCGTCAGTAGGGTAGTCGAAGCCGGTCAGATCTGTGTCTGGACACGCCTTTTGAGCGATAGCCATCCCCAGATCGAACATAGCTGAAGCCACCTTAGCCCCGGCCTCAAGCATCTTGTCGGCATACTCCGGGCCCTCCTTATAACTCGCCACGGCCGTGCAAGCGACGTCGTCGGCTTCCTTGATCTTGGCCTCTAGGTCTGCCTTCAGAGCCGATACCTCCTCGACATGGCGGCGACGCTCCTCTTGCCGCTCCTTGGCCTTGTCCTGGATCTCGGCCTTCAAGGACGCGATCTCGGCCCGGGCCTGCTCCAGCTCCTTCTCGGCCTTCTTCTTGGCCTCTGAGGTGGTGTGGATCACCTCCTTTTGCTCCTCTCGCTCGGACCGCAGCCGCGAGTTCACCCCGATGAGGACGTCGATGCTGGCCTCGAGATCGCGCCGCACCAAGGCCACTTTGCTCGAAGCCAGCTGATCTGAGGCCTGGTCGATGTCCTGAAGCTTCTGCTGAATGAGGGCCTGGCGGCGAGCAAGAGCCCCGCACATGACCGCGGCCTACAACAGAAAGAAAGATGTGAGACGAAGCCATTAACGGAGACAACGAGAAGTGAGGATGAAGGAGATCTCACCTGGACGGCGTGTCGGACGCATTGCAGGGACAAGCCTTTCGAGGAAAGCTCCTTGATCTCGTCCCCGGCCATCGGAAGGGTCCAGCCATGAGCCAGGCGCAGACACGTCCGAGAGTCATCCAAACTTCCGTCTGCAAAGACCCCCGTGTCCCGGCGCCAAGGCTCGTGTCCATACTCCCGGGACATGTGGGTCCCGGCCGCTCCGAACGGGTAAGACAGCGTCTCCGCGGCGGCCCCGGTAGCCGAAGGAGAGTCGCCCCTCTGCGGCTGGGGAGACGACGAGAGCGGGGCGTCCCTTCCCGACACCGGTCTCTTGGTCGCCGGGGCGGATTCCCTCTCGTCGAGGTCATCCGGGCGCCTCCGTTTCTCAGGCCGCCCACTCCCCCCGGCGACCGCCTTTCCCTTCTGCCGCTTCCTCTCGAGAGCAGCTGCGGCAGCGCGGCTTTCGGCGGAAGCCGCTGTCTGCCTTGTGGTTCGAGTGCCGAGGGCCGGAACTCTTCTGGCCGTCCTCCCTTCCGCAGGCCGCGGCTCTGACGGTCGAAACGGTGCGGACTGCTTGGAGATCCGGCTTATGAGGTCTCGGAGACCAGACATCCCTGAAAGCAGAAAAGAAGTTAGCAAAAGTTCAAACAATAACTTTTGACTCAAAGCCGACTTATCCCCGGCTGTAGCTTCGACGCCCTCTTCGGACGGACGGGCTTCGGCCGGAGCCCTGGTTGCGGTAGCTCTCGCCTCGACCTCTCCCGGGGTATCCTCGAGAGGGAGGTAGGGAAAGACCAGGGGAGGAGAGTACGGCGGGTCCGGCCAGGCTTCCATCTTTATAGGCCTGTCCTTGTCCTCGAAGAGCTCCGCAATGTTGTACGGAGCCTCATCCTCGAGGAGGTGCGCGTCAGCAAGCTGCTCGGGGCTGAGGGTGGGTGGGTCCGAAAGGCCCTCGGCCAAGGGTGCCCAGTCGGTAGGGAAGGGCCAAACACTCTTATCCTCCTCGGGCAGAGAAATGAAAAAGAACTCCTCCTTCCAATGATGGATGGACGAGGGCTTCTCGGAGAAAATCCTCCGGCCGAAGCAGAATCAAGAAGACTTCCTCTGAGGTTTAATCTTGAAAAGATAGCCGAAAATATTTACAGAGGGGTTGAAGTCGAGATGGGAGTTCAGGGCCAGGAAAGCATAGACTGTCCGTCAGGAATTCGGGAAGAATTGGGACGGGGCCAGTCCGTAAAAGCTCAAAAGATTTACAACAAAAGAATGAAGAGGAAGGCGGAAGCCCGTCCGGAAGCTGTGCTAATAGATCGAGAAGTTGCCTGGCCGAACGGTGTTGGCTCTGGTGTGCCTTCCGGGCCGGATAAGAATCATCTAAGAAGGAATCAGATAGTAGTTAGTTATGACCTTGATGGTTTCGACATCAAGAGCACTAGCTACATCCGAGACCATCTCGGCCTGACGGCGGCCCGTAGTGGAAGACTTAGCAGCAGCCGGAACCGTTTCTACCTCGTCCGTCATGACGGAAAGGAAAGAGTTCGAAGAAAAGGGAGATGACAGAGAAGACTGGGGAGGTCTGGATGAGGAGCACGATGAGCCGCTTTCAGCCGAAAAGCTACTCTCGGCCAAAGAAGAACTACTGGACATGAATCGAAAAAGAGAAAAGGCAGGAGCTGAGGTTTACCCTCAGATTAAGATCTCCCCGGCGACTAAGAATCTCCCCGGTGAAAAAGAGCCTCCCCGGCGACAAAGAACTTCCCGGCGACAACTCCCGGCGACAAGAAGCTCCCCGGCTACAAAGAACTTCCCGACGACAACTCCCGGCGACAAGAAGCTCCCCGGCGATGGACAAGACGTCCCCAAACTCCCTCGATAGCGCACTCACTGCCGGAGAAGCAAAAACGCTCGTGGAGCTGCTCACGGGAACACACTAGCGCGAAGAGGAAGAAGAAGGCGAAGGAACAGTGATAAGGACAAGGGGACTGGTATTTATAGGAGAACCTGAGGGGGTCGGATGGCGAACTGACGGCCGAGATCCTCCCACCCTTCGGCTCCGCCCTGCTTGGATGCTCGATGCGTGTCCTGTCCTTCGCCATGATGACAAGCGGGCTGCCGGATCAAGAAGAGGCGATCAACGGCCGGATGCGACTTAACCCTTCGGCTTTTTGTCCGGGGGCCGGAGAGGCGGTGATCCAGGTGAAGTCTCGGGCAGAGAGCCGAAGTGACCGCGATCCGAGTGATCGCTGTTAACAGCTGAGATCTTTTTGTACTTTCGGCAGTCCGGCCGGATGTTAAACACGTGTCCTGTGTTTGTTGTGACGCGACCGTGAAGGCGGGAGACTCGAGGTCTTTCCCGCTCTTTCCTGGTATTCTAAAGTGTTCTGAAAGCCTTGTCCTTTCACAACTGGGGACGAAGGTATTCGTCACCAAGTCTCGGCCTAAGACGAAGGTGTCTACGACAGGGTCCTGGCCTGAGACGAGGCTGTTTGTCACCAGCCCTCGGCTGACCTAAGGCGAAGCCTTCTCCTAGTTTTCGAAATAAGGATGGTAACAGTTTCGGACAAAGTTCATATCAGATGATATTTTTCTGTGAGGGCTTTGGATTTTACTTTCGACGTTTTATGAAATTGAGAACGACAAGAGTAATGGGCCATGTGATGGGGCAGAATCCGATTCGGCCCATTAAACAGCCCAACAACAGTAGCCCAATAGTAGCAGCCCAACAACAACAGCAACATTCGGCCCACAAGTGGCCCTCGGCCCAGCAAGCGGCCTTTAGCCCAGTTGCTTTCGGCCCGTTAACGGCCCAGCAACATTCGGCCCATAAGTGGCCCTCGGCCCACAAACGGCCTTCGGCCCACTAGCGGCATTCGGCCCAACAGCGGCCCTCGACCTTCGGCCCAGTAGCCGTATCCGGCTCACTCCGGTGGGAGGGTTAAGCACTATGGCGGTTTACCAGTAAACTAAAACATAGTCCTATATCGGTTGCCACAACCAAATAACCTCTATCCTCTGTTATAAATAGACGGCAATTTATTACAAAAGGGAGGTCTTCTGGACCAAGGACAACAGTCCAAAAGCTTTTAAACTTCTTCTTCTTCCTTCCTTCTGAATCGAATCTGCTTCAGAAGCTGACTTAGCCGTCGGAGGGAGTTCTCTTGGGCCGAAGCCCGGGACCCTCACTGACTGGTTCTTCTTCTTGCAGGGGCCTCGGTTTGAATCTTCGCCGACCTCTTCCGTGTCGGCCTCGGCCACCGGTCTCGGTCTTCTTCCTCCAGAGCTCTCGGCCTCGCTCTTCGCCGGCCGGGTCCCCTTCGGCCAAACGGAGTCAGCTTCGCCCCCGGCAAGTCTTCATCCGGGTGCCTCTCGGCCTCAGAGCCTCGGCCCCGTAATCCGCCCTCGGTTTCGGTCAGGATCCCTGTCGGTCTTCTTCTTCTGTCTCGGATTCTAGTCTCGGAATTCGATCGTGATAGCTTCGGCTACATCACATACAAAGAAATCTATAATTCCATATTGGATCTTAGGCTGAATGGTTTGCCGTATCGTATTGGATCGTGCTGATTCATACGAGTCTACTTGTATCTAGGTGAGTCCGATCCTCTGGCATGCACTGAGTTTGGACCAGATCGTATCAACTCATACATGTATAATGAGTGCTTTAGATTGAGGTTTTCCCATTTGATAAGTAGAAGTACACTTTTTATATCAATTAATAGGGTATATTTCTCTAAAAAATGACTAAGACTCATTATTTTAATAAATTCATTGGCTTGACCTGTGCGAATCGGATCGAGTCAGGCGAGTCCGACTCGTATCTAGGAAGATATGATCCGATACGAATCCCCATGTCGGCAAACCTTTCTGATATGAATCCCCAAGTTGGCGAACCTTGATCTCAACATCATCTTGGAAGGCCAAAGAGAAGATATCTCTAAGAATAATAATAATTCCTGCACTGGCAGCCAGTGCATCCATTGTTTTTTGAATTTTTTTTTGGTCAGCCCCAATTTGACCTACATGTCCATATAATCCGATCTCTGATTGGATGACCTAGGGGCTCGGTTTTTGATCTTTCAGATTTGTTTTGGTCGTCCAATCGGGGATTGGATTGTATGGACACGTGGGGCATAATGGGGCCCAATACAAAGATTGTTATTTTTTTGGCTGCACCGGCTGCCGGTGCAGCAAGTATAATTCTAATAAGAATAATGGCTTAGCACATATACAAGGATGCTTTCTTGAATCCCAATGTTATCTTAGTGCCTTGAAAAGCTCTTTGACCTCACTCACTCCTCTTTTATCTTGGTGTTTAGAAAAGATTCTTGTGTGATCATAGAGATATCGGAAGAGATGGCAAACCATGCTTTCAGAGGTTGAATGGCTTCCATTAGGCTGTTCATGGATGAAATTGGTTTTGATAAGCTCTATGACTCCTCCTGAACCAGCCTTGGTCTGATTTACCCATGTTTTTCTTTCAATAATGTAAAGGATTCAGTTGTAGTTATGGAACCAGAGTCAGAGGCGCATGGAAGACTGGAAAGATTCATGCTTTCAGATAAGGACCAAAGTGCACTGGTGTATCTCTTAGATATCCTAGACAATCGGAGAGTAGTGGGGTTGTAGTTTCTGCTGAAGATGCAAGATTTTCAAGGTGCAGCCAACGGGTGTTTGGGGTTCTGCGGTTATGAGTCACTAGCCATCTATCCTTTTATGTCATTATGGAAGATCTTGTTCATATTGTAAGATAAGAATGGTGAAGTCAGATGTCCTTTGGGTTGGGTGGTATGCGTGATAAAGAAACAGTCGACACTTCTTCACAGGATCCTATAATCGATGTGGCTCCAATTGAAACTCTGATCCAAGAAGGGAGTCAGTCTCTTGTTGAAGCTTCCAGTAGCAGTTCTCAAAATGCAGGGGATAATAATTCTTTGATTGTTACAAAGAGAATCATGATGATGACTGGTCTGCCGAAATCATTCAATTTGGTAGAACGGTAGGGGTGTCTTTTGAAGGCAAGGCAGATGTGGCTAGAAGTTTTATAAAAAAGATGGGGAGATATGAAGCCCTTCACAATAGTTCAAAGAACTGTCACGGTGGATGCAGCCTTGGCAAGAGAGAACTGGATTTTATTATGAATAACAATTCAGAGGTGTGTTCAAGACTGAGGGAGGAAAGTGGGAGAAGTAATGGTTGCTGAAATGGATGTGCTCTTGGAATCTTAGAGGGCTCAAAGTGAGCTTTAGGCAGAACGGTTAAGGACTTGATCAAGAATCTGAAGATTGATATCTTGTGTACAAGAAACAAAGTTGATTTTCATGGATGATCAGATTGCATAGAACATTTATGGTTCCAGACTGTCATAATGGATTTATTGCCAGCTGATGGGTTTAAAGCTGGCCAGCACATCATGTGGAATGATAGAATTTGCTCAGATGTGAGAATGTACCTTTAGCATTTCGATTAAGTGTATAAGGGGAAATCAATCATGGGTTGTTCTTCGCTATATGGTCCTCATGATGACTGTCAGAGAGAAGCCTTTTTTGATGAATTATACAAGTTGAAAACTGCTATTTCTGAACCTTGGTGCATTCTGGGGCGCTTTAACTGGTTGGATCAGCGTAAGTGGAGTAGAGAAATGGAGTGGTCTGGCCTATGAATCAGGGAATGTGAGATGGATGGTTTGAAGCTACCTAACAGAAGGTTTACCTGGTCCAATATGCAGCAAACAAAACAGGGTGCAATCTAGATTAAACAAGTTCTAATCTCTACAGGCTGGATGGAATTATTTCCAAAATCTGCGTACTGATTTCCCTTTGAGAAGGAGAATTTTCAGATTTGAGTTAGCATGGATTTAAGTGTGAAGGGTTCTGTTTTAAAATAGCTCCTATATAATTCATATTTACATATGACCTCTTAAATTATGGTGTTATTTGCATATAACCTAAATTAATTATATAGTTTGTTTTGAATTTCACTTGAATTAAAATATTTTTATTCTACATATTTTTTAATGCTAAATCTATACAAGAAGTTTATGGATCGACGTCTAAGCACATTTTCTTGTGAGGTGGTGTTTGTATTTTAATTGAAGATATTACTAATAATTTTATTTTGTAATTTTCACATATTTTATGATGGATAATAATATTTAAATTTAGGTGAAATTTAAAAATAAACCTATGTAATTTAGGGTTTTTTTTGCACATAACACTGGTTGAGAGGGCAATATGAATCATATAAGGGGTTAACTACGAATATAGAATCTTTTACATGATTTGCAAAAGCTCTTTTTTTTAAAAAAATATTTTACAGTTGAGCTTATCATGTCCAGCATGTTCTTACAACTTTATCTTTGACTGAATGAATAAAAAAATCTTAAAAATAAGAAATTGAGTCCAATGGACAATAAAGATCCACTCTTAATGGGTTAAATTTTTTAGGTCATCTGATCAGATATTGAGTTATGCGGACATGTTGGGCATGGTAGACTTTTTTTTTTGGACTGAATTTGCTGCACCACATGTATGCTCCAAAAATTAAATATTGCGTCATTCTCTCTTTTTCGAAAGTAGAGAGGTTTTGTGACACATAATGGGATGGTGGCAGCTTTTGTCTCAAGACGCTTAGTGACCTATAGTGCAATTGTATGGATTTTTCATGTATCGCTCTTTGAAAGGAAGCTGTTTGGATATGGTTTTTTGTTTTTCTAGAATTTAAAATTGAAAGTAAAATGAGAGGGCGAATGTGTTTGATAAGATCTCTTTTATCTTTTAGGAAAACATCCGACTTTACATAAATTTCTCTAAAAGAATAAAATAATTCGAGAGTTATTTTGATTTTGAGAAAAGTTCTGTTTTCACATCTCTCTCACTCTCCCCTTCCTCTCTCCATGTTTCTCTCACTCCCTCTATGCACATTTCTCTCTCTCTCTCTCTCCCTCCATATTCCTTCCACGTGAGTTCCTTGTTTTTCTCTGTTTTCTGTCTTTGATTGGAAAAAGTTCTCTCCAAATCTCCTTAAAAACAATAACAAATTTATCAAACGGAAAAATAATTAAACTCAAGTAAATCTAAAAATTAAGATAAAATTTTAAGTAAAATAAATTTATACGTACAAAACAGCCTAAAAAAAAGTTGCCCAACTTCCTACGAGGTATTTGTAAAAATCTTATTGTACAATAAGTAAATAACGCATTTACTGTACACACATAACCTCTTGATTTTACGAACTGGCGGGAGTTGGAGTGATGTAGGCATTCTACGGGAGGAAACAGTAACACTGATTACCGCGATCAAATGGAAACAGTAATAGCGATTCCCTCGGTGGTGTGACAAACTGTGCATTCTGAAATTACCAGCAGGTTCCACTCACGACCTCAAGGCCAAAGCAATTGCTAACCACTTACATGCGTCCGCAGCGCAAAACGAGCACTGCAGCGGCGGGCTGTACATATTCCACTTGAACGTGGGAGCCATTTAAATGGACAATTTTAAAGATGTAATTAAAAACGAGTTATTTGGTCTTTTACAGACTTATCCCTCCAAAAGTCCTCAACCTATTAGGAAGACTCTTCTTGTTTACCACTTCCAACTGGGAGAGGACCCTCATGATATCCGAGCCACCTGATGTGGATGCATGTCACATGTGATCTTGGTCACTCTAACATGAAGAAGATATGCAAAATGCAAGTGGGGACGGGAAGCAGAAGGAGAGAAAGGATCGAATGCCAATGGGGGATTCGGACTCCGTATTCCCACCCAATAGCAGAGCATCCTCAATAATTGACCTCTCACCATCTACCCACGTGCCTATTTCCATCCGTGTCTTGGCGTTCCTTTGGAAGGCTCAATAAATAACCTCCCACAGGCCCCCAACTTTGACCAAATCCACCAAAAGGAGAAACAGCTGGCTCCTTCCGAACAGGTGTCGTCAGGCTCTCGGGACGATGTGCTCTGACCCACGTCCCTCGGCGCTCCCACCACGCACTTTCTTCCCACTGAGGACACTTGCTGCACCGTTCTCTCTCTCTCTTTTAAACCTCGTAGAGGTGAGAGTAACCCTGAAGAAGTTACCTGTACTGTTTCTACCTTTTTCTTTTTTAATTGTTCCATAAAAAATCGAAACAGTATGATGATTCTCTCAAGATTGGCTCATCCTCAATTTTTTTTTTAAAAATTAAGAAACATTACTTATTATGCATATGGAACAACAGCCCGCACCCAATACAAAAGTGCTGCACCATAAAAGGTACTGCAAGTATTATTCTTTTTTTCCGCACACATGATAGAGACCGCGGGGTGCATCATGTACTACTCTTTTCTTCTGCACGTAGTATAGAGACCATCATACCAAATGGACAGAGTTCGATTTTGATGCGAACTCTAGCATCCACGTTAATAGATCGATCTGGATCAGACTCAGAAGAGTCCCTCTTCATATGGAAAGAGGAGTCCAGAGTCGTGGTATTGGTGAGAGTCCCATGTCTTTAAAAGAGAGTACAGGGATGAGATCCATGTCTTAATACTTCTTCTTCTCTCCTTCCCTCTCTTTCTCCTTAGAGCCTCCTCTCTCGATCTCCCTTCTTGGAGTACCACCTGTAAAATTTAGACGAGGATCTCTCTATCCGACGCAAAATTCAGGTAATTCCTCTACGTGTGTTGGACTCCGAAATAATCCAATATTGGTATGAGAGCTATAGTTTTTTTTGTTGTTCGTATTTTAATCAATTATACGAAGATGTGCACTCGAAGAGGGGACACTTAATGGTGTTGTGTGGTCCCCAGATGACAACAAACCGTGGTCGCTTGCGGCGACAGGTTAGTGGTGCCCAATTGGACGGTGCCCTGTTGGCGGGCCCTAGCGTAGGTGCAAGGTCAACACGTTGGGCTAGGCAGGGTCACCCATCGTACTGTTGAGTAATTTATGTATTTATATACCTCATATTGTGGTGATAACATACTATGAAAATGTCAGGACTTTGTTTTTATGAGAGTGAGAGAAATCTCCTTGTTTTAGTAGTTTAGTTGCTGACAGATTTTATCATAAGTCATGTAAGTTCTGTGACTTAGTTAGTTTCAAAGTTCCTTAACTCTTTGATTAAGTTTCAGGACTTCAAGTGACTTAAAAAAAATTCAATACTAATCGAAATATTATTCTCTATGTTAATCGAGATTTTATCTAAATGTTTTATCGATTACTGCTTAAGTATTATTTTGATTCATGTTGACTTAGTCACTTCGATCAAAGAACTAAAAGGGTTCCTTATCAATTAACGTTACCAAATCCCATTCGATTACCATTAAAATTTTCACCTCGAGTCTAGTCTAAGTCTGACTTCGGTTAACGTTTAAGCGACAATTTCGATTATCTTTATAACGTTAATCAAAACTCAATTTAGAGTCGTGGTTTATGCCTTAATCGAAATAACATTTTAAGTTTCATTTCGAGTAACATTCTGGGATATCTTTTGATTATTGATACAACACTAATCGAAGTTTCGCTTTCGGACTTCACTTCGAATAACGTTTCACTTCGATTAACGTTTTCAGTATTACTTGGATTAACGACGTAGTTTATTCTGTGTGAACTTAAGTAACTTTTCGATTACTGATTATAAGTCTCATTATGATTACTGAACAAATTGAGACTTCGATTAGTGAGATATTTCACTTAAGTTTCACTGCGTACCTCATATCCATTAAGATTTCGTTTAATGCTTTAAGACATCGCTTCGATTACTTAGAGCCACATGTATATCAATCAATTAACAGTCTGTTTGTGAGTTAGACTAATGCTCACTTTATTGACTCCGATTAATGATCAGATTCTCACTTCAATTAGCGATCGTTTGTGATTTAAACTCTTGACTTAGATTACAGATTGTCATTCCAATTAATTTGTTATTTCGGCTAGTGATTACTTTACTGTACTCATTTTGATGTAGCTGGTATTCTCAGGATATATTTTATGTGTACTTTTTTGCTTAAGATCTCTATCATATCTTTATCTGACAGATTTGTTGTAACGACCCGCCATCCTATGACCGGAGACCCGATCACTAAATGGATGTTGGCCCATTAACTGCGGGTTCACACCCGGATCTCACACAACACATCTGGAGGAGTAAGCGCTAAACAAGGCTAAATATAACAACCACGCGGACTACAAAGATATAACAAGTGCGCAGGAAGGAAGATAACAATGTCCGTATACAGTCCAACAATAATTACATGGTCCAACAATTAAATAAGTACAGGCAGAAGTAAAGTACAACAACATCGGGGCATACCTCGGAACTGAGACAGCTGCTGGTCCGCACACTAAGAAGGCACCACACGCCGCCACACGCCGCGAGGTCCACACCTGAAACCACAGGGAGTGAGCCACACCAGAATTGGGCTCAGTAGGGATCATCCGATCCCCTGCCTCCCACTCACACACCCACAAGTGCAACAATCCAGATATATGGCAATTAAATAAAGCAGTAAACATAGCACCCAAATCTGATATGAAACATACGCATAAGCAGTGTAGCAGGAACAATTCTAAGCAACCCGAAGAACCCAACACAAAGTCACGTCTCACAGCCAAAGTCCACAAAGCGACCGAACCACACCGTCGATCGAAGTCAAACGTCACCTCACAACACTACCACCACTACTCACGCCTGTCCACCCCTACAGTGTTCCGGGGCACCGTAGGGTGAGGCAGTGAGTCAAACTAGGACTAGCTGGGACCAGTGAACCACCACTGCCCAGCTACGTGTGCACACAAGCAGTCTAGACTACTGTCCTACCGACCGGATTTCCTCCACGCCAGGCCTCGGCGCTTCAGGAGGGCCCTGGGGACCGGCGAACCCCCGTCAAGCCGAAGCTACAGGAACTACCTACAACCCTAACCTCCCGGGCTGCGTCAGGCCAAAGGGCGAAGGGTACCACTCGTAACCTTGATCAAAGGTCACATCAGGCCCAGTGGCTAAAGGGGTAAAACAACTCCAACAGTACCACCACCAGCTCCACAGCAAGAAACGCGCCGGAAACTGCCATGACAAACAGGGAAACCCCGACCCGCTGAGACCAAACAACAACCCCTCGGATAGCGCACCGGCTACTCCGGCCCGACGGGTTCAAGGTGGTTCTGCTTCCCTCAGTCAAAGGTAAAACACAACATGTACCCCTCCTCCACCGGTACGGCACAATGCCTCACAGACACCATGGCTCACCCCCATTGGCCCATGGTGACAGACGTAAACCACAGTAGTTCCAATTCCATATCCGCATAAACACACACACACATACATGATGTAATTCCATTCACGCAGAAGTCCTCAGTCTCAGTGTACAACTTAAAGCATGCATTCGAACCATCCAATCGTGAAACATGTGTTAAATAATAGGAGTTAAGCAGTTCTGTCTTGAATCGCGTCGACCGAAGGCGACGCCATTCAAGCCCCTAAAACAGGTTCATTAAAACCAGATTATTCCTTAAACTATGTCGACATGGGAAGCCGCCGTTTAAAACGCGTCAGAGTCCACAGACGCCATTCACCCCAGAATTTCAGATTTGCAGAAGCCTCAGTCGGGGTGATTTCCTGCCTAAAAGGCGTCATGATGGTCCGACGTCCTTCTAAAAGGCGTCGTCCATACATGACGTCTTTTAGCGCAAGAACCCCGTACAACGAAACCTCGAACAGAGAGGTTTCTGCCCTAAAAGGCGTCGTACTGCCCTGACGTCCTTCTAAAAGGCGTCGACCAGGCACGACGCCGTTTAGCGCAAGAAACCTGGTTCTCTGGTTCGATCCGAGGGTTCCTCCTTTAACCCCAAACACCCCGAAAATGCCCAAAACAGAAGGAGGAGGAAAGGGAAATCAACTACCACAAGCATGCTACAATTCCACAATCCCTAACACGGCCATTCCCACGAGAAAACCCCCTAAACATGCTCAGTCTAACCCAAAACATATCATTCCACGCCAAGGAAACCATAAGCAAGATAATCACGATTCATGCAAGGTTCGTCCCCGTACCGGTTCTTGAATTCTTCCAAGCTCCGCGCCGCCGACCCGCCGCACCGCAGACCGCCGCCGGTACCCTCGAGGACGCCGCCACTCCGCCGGGACGTCGGCCGCCATCCGGAGAATGGAACGCCGCGAAGGAAGTGGTGGAGGTAGAGGTGAGAGGTAGGGAGGCGTTGGAGTGATGGGAGAGGAAGAAGAGGAAGGAAAAGGGGAAAGGAGGGTGGAGAGGGCGAAGAGAGAGAAGGTGGAGGCGAAGAATGAGGGAAAGAAGAGGAGGCTCGCGGGGTCAATCTGAATCTGGCTAAAACGCGTTGATCGAGACAGACGCCAATCAGTCTGACAGGACGGGCCGTACTAACAGCGCTCTGAAACGCGTCGCTCACCACGGACGCCGTTCAAACGACAGGACAGGCCGTACTGACAATGCTCTGGCGCCGTACACTGACATCGCAGGGGTCGCAGTCTGAATCGCGTCGACCATCATGGACGCCGTTCAGACGATGTGACAGGGGCCGTACTCTCGTGGCCCGAAACCCGCCCACGTGGCGCACACGTGGCACAACAGAAAGCAGACTTAAATGGCGTCTACACAGACAGACTTTTGAAAGACGTCGAGCAGTGAAGACGTCATTCAGTCAGAAATCTCAAGACCCCTCAAGGTCGAAACCAGGGGATCCGGCCCGAACCCGATCCGAATACCGAACCCGAAACCTCAGTCCTTACATTTGTTATGCAACTATGTGCTATCATTGACTTTTGCTACCAACTGACACCATGGCAAGAAAAACAAACTTGCCTTTTAATATTTTTGCTTTTTGTAGGACTGAAACAACAACACAAGATCTGTATGCAAGGAAGTTTCTTTGTATTAATTAAGCTATCTCGAGTCTAACAATACAAAAGTCCAGTCAATCTTCTCTCCAACTTCGCTTTGAAAAATTTGAATGTTAGACACAGACAGGAAGATGTCACCATCAAGGTCCAACTAGTCTAATAGGTGAATTTTGAAGAAGCTATATGTATAGAAGCGTTTTACCGGAGAGACGAGTAGCGAACAAGGATTAACTAAGCATTACACACATTCAAATCTTCACAAATCTAATTGTCTAGCCTGCTGAGAGAGAGAGTCTGAAGATCTCAAGAGCCATGCTTCATCATTCCTACAAGATGTTTTTGGAGATCCTCTTCAGATTAAGATTTGTGCTGCAAATTTTGTTCATTTATTATCTTGATCTGTATTGTGTGCTTCGTGAATACTTACCTAATTAAGAAGTATTTCTATACTTATTTTACATTATGCGTGTTGTAATTTCTCATCTTGACTGTGGAAGAGAAGACTTGTCTAGTGTGCAGGGTCTATTGTTCCTCTTTATTGAAAGGGAAGCCCTGCTTGGTGTGCAACATGTGTTGTTCCCCTTTGTTGAAAGGGAAGACTTACCTGGCATGCATTGTTGGAGACAATGGGAGTATTCTTATGAATAGTTGGAGTAAACCACTTATAAGTAGTCTTCCATGCATGCTGATGTGTTTGCATCTAATTAGGAAAATGTGACCTCAATTGAGATAGAAATGATATGGAGTTAAATGGAACCATACGAGAGTGATTGTCTTTTATCTGTGGTTGAAGGACCGAGGCAAAGCAGATTACATACTGGCCATATGCATCTTGCCTGATGATACTCCATTGAAACTCTTAGCTTTAAAATACCCCCTATATAGAAGAAGAAATGAATTATATTTCTTAAACGAGGTACTAAAAGTCTTGCTCTGTGCTAATATGATGAGTGCCTTAAATTGATTAGATATATTTTGTACAGCTTGCACATAGATTGGACTGTTTATGTTGAGATATCTCTACTAGTAAGATAGTGGTTTTTAGCATACTTATGTGTGAATGTCACTAGGTTATGAACAGTCCACTCACACGAACGACTGCCATATCTCTATGAGAGCGAGGATGATGAGATAGACAATTGACTTCGCGCTCAGTAAAAGCGTGATTTCACGTTCAGTGGGAACATGATAAGAGTCGTAATCGTTTTAGTAGACGGCTAAGATGAGACTGATTGAAAATCAATTGAATATTGATTTATTTTTTAAATATAGCCTATGATAGTCGAATTTGATGAGAGCCATGTGGGCAACCCAGGTGCACTTAGTGGAGTCTAGTGTTACAGATTTGTATGATGTATGAGCGTCGCATATGTTCTCTACCAAAACATATAAATCATATTGTATGTTCTATTTTAACGACATTAGAAGAGTGACTGAATGAATATCTACTTCATCACTGTGTGAGCTTCTACTTTTTTCTGTACCCTTTGAGATATATACCTTATCATGAAGTGGATACTTGATATGCTACTTTAGCTTCTTATCCAAGGGCCACGAGTCATTCGGTCTAATGGAGCATGTCTAGAAAACTAGTCAAGTAAAAGCAGATTGATATAGTGGCGTAAGAAAAGCCAGCTTGTATCAAACTTGTGATGTTTTGACTCATTGTCCGGACGGTTATGTTTGATATGTCCAATATAACCATGAGTGCAGATACATTATTTGAGAGGTCAAGGTAGAGATCTTAGAAAGATTAGATCAGGTTGACCTGGTGTGAGCTTGTAGTTTGGATATGAGACGAGACTTAGAGTTGTAATATTATATTAGTCAGGTGGTAACTTAATGTAATACTCCTCACTTTAGATCTTCCTCATCTAGTCGCACGTCGTTTTCCTGTATGAAAGGTAGAGTTAGATGAGATACAGTGGAGGATTATTAGATAACCAATGTGTCCGAGTGGAAGATATAGAATAGAGTTCGACTTTGATTTGAACTCTAGTATCTATATTGATGGAATTGACATGGACTAGACTTAGAAGAGTTCCTCTTTATCTGGGAAGAGCAGTCTAAAATTGTAGTGTCTGTGAGAGACCTACATATATAAAAAAGGGTACAGGGGGTGAGATCCATGGCTTGATGCTTCTTTCCCTCTCCTTCCCTCTCTCTCTCTCTCTCTCCCTACAGCCTCCTCTCTCGATCTCTCTCCTTGGGGTACCATTTGCAAACCCTGGATCTTGCCGCGTGGAATTTTGTGGAGGACTCTAGTAGCCTCACCACATGACGAGGACGATCCTGCTGAGTCTTTTAGTGCCAGGCGAGGATCTCTCCATCGGACGCAAAACTCAGGTAATTCCTCTATGCATGTTGGACTCCGAAATAATCCAACAATATAGATATCAAGCGTTGGCAACACAAGTGGAGGGATCCTACGCAGCACAGCATCACAGATGGAAGGCAGCATGCATAAGAGATACTATTAGCTAGAAAACGTCTGTCTAGCAGTATATATGGTTAGGTTTCAAGATCAGAACTACTTGATAATGTAGGATAAATCTGGTTACATTCAGACACCAAAATGCATACAGAGTGAAATCTAGATTAGAACTTGTTAATGAAGTCATATATGTGAGCAGTGACCTCGGGCCCTTTTTCCTGGTTGACGAAATGACCCACGCCTTCCATAACAACCACATCCTGAAGGAACGGAACATCTCTCTTAAAGCCACCCTTGTGTATGTAGTCTTGGACACCTGGAATGTTGTAAATTAGGTCAAGGTCACCCACAATGAACTTGGCGGGTACTTTTATTTGAATCCCTGTCCAGGGCGCAGTCAGGTCCCAATTTCTGCAAGGCAAATGGATCTCAACATGGTTAGGAGCGTTTATATATAGTGAATCCACAAGAATACAATATGATCACTCTGGAAGTGTTACTATTTAGTGAGATAATTCTTAGATCCAAGACAAGCTTCGGATGCCATTCATACTGTGGTCAAGTATATATTCAGCACACGATCAGATAGAAGACCTCAATTTACTGCAGTCTTAATTAATGTGTTACAGGTAAATTATGTACATGTTAGTCTGGCAGAAATTTCCTGATTATATATGCATGAGAAAAAAGAAGATGGTTAATTTCGGTTCTTGAAAAAAGAAGATGGTTAAAGAGCATATATATATGTATGTATGTTACACTAGCTACTACGTACGTACCGGTCCATTGCTCGATAGTAGTTCAAGCCCCCAGTAAAACCGGACTTGTCAAATTTACGTGCAAAATAAGTGACGTCCTCTTCTGACAGCCAAGGAGGCAAAGGAATTTCAGCATCAGAGGGACTTCCAAATCCTCGACCCTTTGGTACAATGGGAGGACCTGCTTCGTGATATGCCAGAAACTTCCTGACGACGAAGCTGGCACCAAGCTCAGAAAACTCAGCTTCAGTTGCTCCAGGCTCCTGTATTTTATATATATATATATATATATATATATATATATATGTTGTGGAAGCAATTAATTAACAATAAGAGTCAGACGATGAAGCATGCATGTAGCTAGCTACGTACGTGACATTCGATCGTCGATTAATTACGTGAATTACATATATATATATATATTATATCATATCATGCAGGTCGCCAAACGACATGGGCTCAGCGGCACAATCTTGCAACCCATCATGTCAGTGGAAACAAGAAAATCTACCAGCACTGTTTGGAGATTAATATCGATCGGTTTTATGCATATAGATTATTAATTAATGCTATGGCTAACAGCATCCAGAGAACACACACACAAACAAAATGGAGGGTGGCATCTACAGCCCCTCCATATTTCGCAATAAATATAAATATTCTGGCTCTGAATCAATTTTTCCAAGTAACAAGATGATAGCATATTTGTGAATGTGATGAGGAGCGGGCCCATCGGGCATTCAGGTGGGATTTAGCCATCAATTTTACTATCCAAACTTGATATTTAGGCATCGGGCCGGACTTTCAGACTCTGAGGGCCCATCGACAGCCCCAGCTAAAATTATGACCCATGGCAGAGCAAGTATGTGCTAAGGTAGGAGCAGGGAAGAAAGAAAAATGTTGTCGAGTACCAAGAAAGAGGAGTGCTGACGACAAGGTAATAGCAACTGCTGCAAAAGCTGTCGCTAATAGTACATACCTCTCTCTCTCTCTCTCTCTCTGTATTAAGTCTAGTGGTTTAATAGTATGTACCTCTAGATCTCTCTCTCTCTCTATACCTATCTATGTCTCTCTACAATGTCTTCTTTCCCCTTCTTCCAAGTGTTTGTATGTACACGTATTATATATTAATAACACACAAAGGTATTATTTGTAAATAATTAATGCATACTAAAGTATTATCTGTAAATAATTTATTTAAGTGTGACTTGTAAGATAATATTTACATAAACATACGCACATACTCTCAATATAATATTCGCATGTAAGGTTTGTTGATTAATATGTATGTTAGTTTGATTATGTTAGTTTGTTAATTAATATGTTTGTTAGTTTAATTATGTTATATTACAATTTACTATATGCTACTATTTGTATTATGTTAAAGTTTGTACAGTACATATGTGGTTTACATATATTACATATTAGATATATATTTACATATTTATATATCGTTACATACTTACATTACTAAGTATTTGTATATGTTAGTTTACACATATTACATATTTATTAATTGAACAATGTATTAACTAAGTATCAATATGTTTATTTTGCACAAATTACATATCTTACACATATTACATATTTATTCATACATATTATATATTCATGTTTACATATATTTATGCCCCTAAGTATTATATATCTTAGTTTAAATACATGTTAAATATTTATATTAAATGTTTAACTATAAAAATTTATTAGCAATATTTATAAAATGGTTACATTAATTTTATATTCATAATATACTAATCAAGAATAACATTTATTCATTTTGTAAGTGTATAATGGCTAACAATGATGACTGTTATATGTCGCTATTATTAGCAGTGACGGCTTGAGTAGTACTGACAGGAAAAGTCATGACTATTAAGTCACCTTCTCCCAACCCTAGCTCGCGCCATTTTTTGTTTTGCATTGTTGTTGCCGCCGTACGCCTGCTTACCGGCACGGGTTGTCTCCGCCTGCCACCACCGTGTTAGAATTAGGCGGGCTAAGAGCCAATCACAGACTTGATTTATACATTCTAGTTCACTATTTTAATGAAGGCACATTATTAATTATGCTGTTTCTGTGTGTTTATTTTACATAATGAACTCTATAGACACGTGCAATGGAGATTGGATCGTAATGAGATTATGATGGCGAGATCAATATTTTTTAAACATGTGTCTTAAACCGTTCTCAGTTGTAGGATATTTGAGGAGGAAATCAAATGTTCAGTAAGATCGGCGCACGATGTTTGTTCATATAATAAGAGTGAATAGTCTCACGTTCACTTGTGTGGAGACACTAAGACAAACTTGTGAGTACTCATTAAATAAGGAATTCAGCGAACTGATCCGGTTATGAATCCCTGGATGGTGATAATACCTAGTTGTCAAACATAGTATTTCATATGTTATAGCAGCACAATTGGTCTTTAGACCTGAATCACCAAAGATACCTTGTCTGTAGACTATTGAGTCTTAATTACTGGTTTATAGACCTTAGCCATAAGATTATGTACAGTCAGTTCTTCAGACACAATGGAATACTTGTGAAGATAATTGAATGAACAATAAAGGATCACTCACTGTTAGCGTACTATTGAGGAGTGAAGGCCCTATGAAAATATACTCGAGAATTCCTAGCCAGGGTCATCTGGGAAAAAGGAGTTTTTTCAATAATTAGTTGAGTACTGGGTTCCATTTAGAGAATGCTTATAAGGGTTTTTAATAGTGTAACCATACCCTTGTATTGCTGGGACATTGGATGAGTGAAGCACTATAACTGTATGGTATCTGACAGAAAGGTTCCAAAGTGGGATTGGTATCCCTAATATATTCTAAGAACATGAGGTAGTGCGTGGTGCCATTCATGGTCTGAAGGTCTAATGGATTAATCATTAGATGATAATATTTCTATTTATTAGATTAATTATTTATCATGTAATGATTAAATCATTAATTAATGCAATTGATATAAGAAGGAGTTCTTAACTTAGTTGGCTGAAAAATTAGACTGATATTTGAGACTAGAAGGTCACATATAAGAATTGTCATTAGACGAGGAGAGATGTGATTTATAGATGTTATCTAGATTTTTGTGAAAAATGCTAGATTTTTCTATAAATATTGTGTAGAGACACAAACCTTGGGCCAAGCTCTAGGGCTTATCTCAGGCCGCCCTCTCCTCTCTCTCTCTCTCTCTGGGGCACCCCCTCTCTCCCCTCTCCCTCAGAGACTACATGGTGGAGTTGAGATCGGGTCATCATCCGGAGAACAGGCGGAGATCCTTGTCTAATTTGAGTGCTCATGTGGATACCCTTGGAGATCATGCACCTGCACCATTCATGTCTTGAAATTTTTGATGGGAGATTCGCAACCTTGTGAAGGTGAAAAATTTGTTCTCTTACATATGTTCTATCGATTTTGATTTTGATCCCGGTAACGATGCTACAAGAAATCACAGATTTTCACTGCATATTTGTGCGATTCCTTATACACCGTGCCGTGTCTGTGCCATTGTTATTCTCTCTCTCTCTCTTAGGTTGCAGCAGGGTGAGGGCCGTCACCTTCCTCTTTGTCTATTGTCTCTCTTTCATTGCATCTTTCTCTCTCACTCGGGCAGCAGTGGACTAGGGGCCGTCGCCCTCTCCCTCCCTCCCTCTCTCTCTCTCTCTCTCTCTCTCTCTCTCCCAGGCCATGATGGATCAGCGACAATCGTCCCCCTCCCTTCCTCCTTCTCGTCCATAAGGTTCATTACCATCTCCTTTGCAAGGTTTATCACCATTGCATCTCCTCTGTGATATATCTCTCTCTCTATCTCTCAATCAAGCAGTGGCAAATTGGAGGGCACCATCCCTCTCCAGTTCCTCTCTCTCTCTTGGTGGATTGGGGCCACCATCTCTCCATCTTTAATTCCTCTCTCTATCTCTCCCCTAGCGAATTGGGGCCGCTGTCCCTCCCTCTCCATCTCTCTCTCTCTCAGGCGGCGACAGATTGGGGGCCATTGTCCCCCTCCAATTCCTCTCTCTTCATCCTCCATCCTCTGTCCCTCTCTCGCTATCTCTCTCTCTCTTGATTAGGCGACAATGGATTGGGGAGCCGCTATCCCCCTCTAATTTCCCCCCCTTTCTCTCCTTTGGTGGATTGGGGACATCATCCCTCCCTCTCCATTTCTTTCTCTCTCTCTCTCTCTCTCTTTCCTTCCTCTCTCTCATAGGTAGCGGGCCGTCTCCTCTTCCTCCTTCCTCTCTCTCTCTCTCTCTCTTTGTCCTCCTTCCCTTTCCATCTCTCACTCTCTCTCTCTCTCTCCCCTAGCAGATTGGGGCCACCATCCCTCCCTCTCCATTTTCTCTCCCTCTCTTTATGATGCAAATGTGAAATGTGTGCACCTACGCGTGCTAAGAGGGCTTCATGTGATAAACCTGGGGAGAGACTTTGTATGACACTATGGTTCAATGTTTCAATTTGAACTATGGTTAGCTAGTTATATATTTGTGGGGCAAGATCTTAAACAATTAAGTAATCGGATCCAGCAAAATATCTTCGAAGGTGATTGTGTGGTTAATACAGGATCATTTGCCCTCGATAATTAGAAAGAGAATGCTTTATGGTATGATGCCTAGGAGTCCTTGGCCAGGGCATGACAACATATCAAAAAGGCTATTTTATGATGATGCTTTGAGGTATCCAATTTGAGTAAGCGAACATATTAGAGTTTAACAATTAACCATAGTCTAAGTTTACTTAAGAGTATTGCACGAATGAAGGATTATAGCTATTTGGCAATTGATGATAGAAAGGTTCCTTGAGTGGTTTGCTGAACCCTAATGCCTTCTAGGATCATTTAGTGTTGTTTGGCACCAACTTGATCGGAAGTCTGATTAATTATCATAAGATGATAAATCAATTCAATATTTATTTAATATAAGATATTAAATAAATTATTTTAAGTCAGTAAAGGATTACTAAACTTATTGGATATAAAATTGTATTGGCACTTGGGACTAGAGGGTCACACACAAGGTTCTCGGTTGATGGATATTAAGTGTGAATTTATATTAATTTAGGAACCTTTATGAAAAGTTGTGTTCAACTAATATAAATATACGTCAGAGGGAAAAACTGAGCCAACCCAACCTAGCTATTCCCCTCCTCTCTCTCTCTCCTTTGGCCGACCCTCCTTATAGGGGGTGCCCCCTTCTTTCTCTTCAGCTCACCTTGATTTCCGCCCATTGGAGACACCGCCTGCATGCTGCGGTCACCTGTGACGAGACGAAGGACAGGGGATCAAGTGGATCCCATAGAGGAGACAAGGATGATCGCTCAACTGAAGAACTGCATCGATATTGCTTGAGGCCAGACACCTACACGGCTAGCGGTATTGATCCATTGGAATCGAATGAATGCAAATACGAATCCGCCCATGGTGAGAATGAAAACCTCCAATTTTGATTTTGATTATGAAAATGGATCAGGGAACATACAAGGAACTTTTAATTTTTGCTACGTAATCCATATTTGTATCCTATATTCATTCTTGCTATGCGATCCTTACATGTTTTAGGTTCTTAATCATCTGTAGGCTTGCATAAAAGAATCTCCCCTTTAATCTTAAAACAATGATGAGGAGTGTGCCCATGCTTATAGCAACGTACTTGGACATTCTTTGACTCTAGTGATGCACTCCCACTAGGTATGGGAAGGGGATGCACTTCCACTAGCTTGGTGATCATCCTACTATGTTTAGAGATCCAATGGTTACGAACTAATTCTTCCCTTCGTTGAAAGATGATGAGAAAGTTCAAGACTCATAAATTCATGGCAATCAAGACTCTTCCCAACGTCGCCAAGTTATTTATCTAAGAGCAACAACATGTCATACTTCCTTTTCTCCTCCATAAAAGTGTTGTTCAGACATCACGCATCCTTATGAATTATCAAGATATCTTATTATGATAAACTTTCTAGCTTTAGGGCTAAGTTTTCAATATTTATGGGAGGTGTCGTGGACATACCCTACCTACCTCTATGGATGTAAGTTCTTTAAATTGGGCTTCTCACTATGCCACAATTCATATGAAGTAGAAGGAAGTGACTGTGGAGGTGTATAGTTAAGTATGTAAGCAATCGACAAAACGTTCCCCAGAAAGATGTTATGAGGTTAACATCTGCTATCATAGATCTCAACATATCTAACAACATCTATTACTTCTCTTTGAAACTCTATTGTGTTTCAAGAATAGTGAGTCATCTACAATTTTTTTCTTCACATAGATTTCTAAACTTACCATATAGACATTCGTGTTCTTTGTCTGTCCCAAAAGCTTTTTGCATTCTTGCCCATTCGATTCTCAACCTTTCCTAAGAAGTACTAAAAGCAATATAATGCCTCGTAGCGGTGAGCAATCAGATATACAAAGTCATGTTGTGTATAATCATCTATGAAAGCAACAAAATAGGAAGCCTCATGACAAACCTTCACAATCATAGGTTCTTAAATGCTAGAATCGATAAGTTGTAGTGGCTTGGTAGCCCATTTAGCCTTTTTGAAAGGGTTTCAACATGATTTTCCAACCAAACACAATTCACAAATAGGTAAATTGACTTTAGCGAGGGGACCTAGAAGGCCTTCTCTATTTAAATGGGTCATTCTATCTTGTCCTATATGTTCTAGGTGAGCATGTTGTTAATATTATGTATGGCCTACAAGTCAATCAGATACAATCTTTTTCAATTATTTATAATAGCAATAAATAGTCATTATGTGTAAATCGAATTCAGTTCTTAAATGTTATCATTATTATTCGTGTCATAGTGAAGTCCATGATTGTGTGAAATAGATGTCGGATTATGATGAGATCATAATATTGAGACTGACAACTTATAAACACTCTCCTAATTATTCTTAGTCGGAGAATATCTGAGAAGGACATCAGATACTCGAAAAGACTAGTACAAATTTCTTCAACTCATATGATGAGGGTGATTGATCTCATGGTCACTTATGTGGTGATACTATGTTGAACCTGTAGATGCTCATTGGTGAATATTTCACTAAACTGATCTGATTTAGATCACTGGTAGAACTGTCAACTAGCTTGATCCAACGTCATAGTTGTGTAAGTAGTCCTCGGATTTGAGACACCAAATACACCTTGTCGGTAGACTTCTGGACTTTGATATTGTCTAAAGAATTCTTAACCAAGGGGTTCTCAATAGTTAAAGATTGGGTACAACGGAAAACCTTCGAAGGTGATTGTATGTTCATAAGGAATCGTTCGCTCTGGGTAATCAGAGAGGGAATGCTCTACATAGGATGCGTGTGAGTCTTTAGCCAGGGCAGACATTGTGTCAGGGAAGAGGCTCTCTAAAAAAAATTAGGCACGTCGAATCTGAGTGAGTTGGCCAATTCGGATTTGATAGTTCACCATATCCTAACTCGACTTGAGAGCATTGTACAGATGAAATGGCAGACATTGTGTCAGAGAAGAGGCTCTCTAAAAAATAATAGGCACGTCAAATCCGAGTGAGTTGGCCGATTAGGATTTGATAGTTCAATGTATCCTAAGTCGACTTGACAACATTGTATGGATGAAGGTTATACCCATGCGGTAACTGTGGACGGAAAGGTTCCTTGAGTGGGTTGTTGAACCTCGATGCCTTCCAGGATCATGTGGTGTTGCTTGACACTCAACTTGATTAGACGTTTGATAGATTATCATGAGATGATAAATCGATTTAGTAATGATTTTATATGAGATATTACATGAGTTACTATTAGTCAGTAAGGCATTATTGAGCTTATTGTGCTAAAAACTAGACTGGCACCTAGCCCTAGAGGGTCTCATGCCTATCCCAAGACCGCATTATGAGTCAATCTATAAGGAACGGGCTGAGAGAACAAGAATGCAGTGGAAGCAATGATTTAAAATAAAATCTCGTTGTCATCGATCCATTTCGAGAAAACTAGAACAAAGAACGAGTGATCATTCATTGCCTTGTGCCGATTCGAATCCGCGACCATTCAATTTTGATAGAGCGATGCCACCAGCCGTACAAGTGTATGGACTCTAGCAATATCCATATGGTTCTCCTCTTTGGGGATCGTCCTCGTCTCCTAGGTCGGTTTGACGCGATCACCGTGGTTCCTCCTTCACGATAGTGCCCACGGCATGCGGGCGGAGCTCGCCGACTATCAGAGACAAAAGCGACAAAGATGGAAGTGGGGGTGCTCGGCTTGAGGGGGGAGTATGGAATGAGAGAGAGAGAAGGGGGACGGCCAACACTGGAGAAATCATGGAGCTTGGCCCAGGGTTCCCCTTTGACGCATATTTATATGAATTTCTGACGACTTTTCACAAAAGTCTATGAGTTAATATAAATTCCCACTTAATATGTCGTCCCCTTCTCTATTAGTCCTGGTTGTCCCCCTTGGAGAAGGGTGCCCCGTTTCTCTCTCTCTTTGCCTTCATTTCGAGGCACCACTCGCATGCCGCGGGTACCCGTGACGAGAAGAAAGGCAAGGGATCGTGTGGATCCCTCTAGAGATAAAGTGAGGATGGTCCCTTAACAAGAGAACCGCGTGGATATTGCTGGAGACTGTTAGTATTAGATGGTCTCAAAGCCAATTCGATACTGTGTACATATTCAGATTATTAATAAATGGTAATAATTCATTGTGTGTAATTAATTCGATCTGTGTTTATCGTATCATGATGAAGTCCATGAACATGTGCAATAGTCTTCGGATTATGATGAGATCATAATTACGAGACCGAAGACTTATAAACACATGTTCTTAATTGTTCCTAGTCATAGGATGTTTGAGATAGGACATCGAACATCCGGATAGAGTAGTATAGGTTACTTCAGCTCATATGATGAGGGTGACTGATCCCATAAGTCACTTGTGTGGAGACACTATGTTGAACCTATAGGTTCTCATTGGTGAATGAGTTCACTGAACTGATCCGGCCATGAATCGCTGGATGGTAATCACCTCACTGTTAACCAGCTCGATTCATTTGTCACGGTTGCGTGGATAATCCTTGGACCTGAGACTCCAAAGATATCTTGTTGGTAGGTTTCTGAGCTTTGACCTTGACGAACGAATCCCTAACCATGGGTTAACAATAAGTCAAGCGATCGGGTTCACGGAAATGCCCTCGAAGGTAATTGTGTGTTCAATACGGGATCATCCGCTCTCGATTGTTTGAGAGAGAATGTTCCGGGAATGATGCGTTTAAAGTCCCTGGCCAGGGCGGACTCTGTAATCGATAAAGAGTTATCGGATTCAGATTAGCGGCATCTGATTCAAGTTAATCGACCAAATAGGGTTTAACAGTAAACCATACCCTAGGTCGATTCGGGAACATTGTAGGGATGAAGGATTATATCCGCGCGCTAACCGATGACAAAAAGGTTCCAATAGAGGGTTGCGATAACCCCAGTGCTATCCAGGATCACGCGATGTTGCTTGGTATCCAACGTGATCGGCAGTCCGTCCGAATTTATTGTGGGACATTAAATTCGGCTGATTAATTGAATACAAGGATATTAATTAATTCAGTGGGTCAGTAAAGGGTTACTGGACTTAATGGGCTATTAACTGGACTGGTATTTGGGCCTAAAGGGTCACACGCAAATGGTTTTCAAGTCGATGGATAATCCGACAGGATTTCGGATAAGTCTGGGTTTTTATGAAAAACCGCAAACTGACTTCTTATAAAAGAACGGATTCTACGTTCGGGGCCAGCAACCCTGACCTAGCTGTCATTCGTTCTTCCCCACTTTCTCTCTCCTCTGGGCGTGCGGTTCCCAACTGCTCCACCTTCCGTTCGACGGGGATTCCGAATCCGCATGTCGCGGCGGATTACGCGCAGTCAGACGGGATCTTCAAACGCCGCAGCGAGCGAGGAAGCGAGGACGATCCATCGCGAGGAGAACCGCGTGGATACCGCTAGAGGTCGGGCATCTGCGCGACTTGCGGCATCGCTCTGACGGAACCGGAAAACGGACGCGGATTCGAATCCGGGCAAGGTAAATTCGATTTTCTCGGTTTTAATTTTAACGATCGAAACGGGACATATCCGATCCCGAAAATTTTATTCCGCTGCGTTTTAGGATCGGATCCCGACACAGCGATCCCAACAGTGGTATCAGAGCCAGGTTATCATTGTGTTCGTCGCCGTTTCGGATTCTGAAATTTAATATTCTAGTTATATTCCATGCAATTTTTACGATTCTGTTGGAGAAATAATATTCATGAGATGGATGAAATTAATTAGATTAATTTTATTTTTGCGAAATCGTTATTTTTTTTTGGGGTATCTCGTGTTCTTCGTGGGACGAAGAACGACACTCATGGGATGTTGCAAGGGTGATTTTTTGAGATGCTAGGCATCTAAGTAGGAACCTGGTACGACCAAGGGGGTCTACTGGCCACCGCCGTCATCACCCATGCCGCCGATGAGGCTTTTCCGACGGTGAACGGCAGGAATAGTGCCTCCTAAAACCAACGTTTGACAGGGGTTTTGGGGGGGATTCCGGGCACCCCATTTGGGGTTGGAAGGCTCCACAGGCGCCGTCCGGCGCCGGCGAGGTGACCGGCGGCGGTCCGGTGCTCTCCCAGCGCCGGGGCGGTTGCCGGCCGCCGCCTCCCTCCTTCCCCCCTAGGGTTTCCTACGTGCAGGTCCCGCAGGGGTTGGTGGGGGAAGGTCTCGGGCCCGTATGGCCGAACCGGGCCGGCCCGGGGGGGGGGGGGGGGGAACCGGGTCGAGCTGCCCGCTGCGCCCTGGTTCGACCAGGGTGGGCTGGTTCGAACCTTGGCGCCCCTGGTCCGAGCCCATGGCTCAGCCCGGCTGAGCCCTGGTTCGGCCAGGGGTGGGCTAAGCCACCTAGGTAATTTTAAAACCTGTTTAATAAGATTAAATTGGTTTTTAAACTTAATAATTTTCAAAATTGTTTTGAAATTAAATTTCTTATTCAATTTTAACCTTTTTGAGACCCATTGCAATTATATTAACACCATTATCTTAATTGAAGTTTATAGTTATGATTAATTATTGATTTAAATGTTAAATTGATGATTATTTATAACTAGATAATCTAAATGTTAGATTTTAATAAGATAATGATTAATATAATTGTTTAATGACTTTATTAATCTAATAGTTAGATTAATCTTGTCATATTTGCATGGAATATTCTCGATGTTTAAATTTTGGAATTTTAATGCATATGATGTGTTTTAATTGCTTATTTAAATTGGATTTAAATTGGCATGCTTAAACTTATTGAAATTTTTTCGAAAAATCCTAAATCCAAATTTTGTTTGGTCCCTGGTTTTATGAAACCAAAATTAATATTATTTTCAAAAATTTTATTTAGCCATTCGATGCGCAATTCATATGTGGTTTGTTTAACTAAAACACATGGTGGTCATGGACGAGCATTAATTGTGGATGTGGAATGTGATTGTGTGGTTTATTGTTCATTAATAAATAGAGGTCTGCGAACCTCTCCTTCTCATATTCCATTGTACTTATACCTTCCTCCTTAATGTAATCGCCATAAGGCTTCCTCATTTAAATTATCATGTAATTGAGAATTACGATGTAATTTGATCGAGGCCGCTGCACGCGGAGCGAGGATGATCCACAATTGCTGACCAGATGAAAATGAAGGAGTTCATTGAATTCATGGGTTTGCAGACTCATGATATAAGTTGTTATATTGTGTATGTGTGTGCGTTTGACTGTCTGGCTCAAGTCAAACCGCAGTGCCGTCCATGACCACACTAATGACATGTATGTGATGCGTGTGCTTCATATTTGCTAGGTTATTAGTATTTATAAATATATTCGATATATTTAATACTATCACCTAGGATGAGGCCAAACTAAATAAGTGAAACCTTCGTTACAAACTCTAAGCCGTAGCGCGAGTCATTGAGAATGTACCGCGTGGCTCTCTATCAATATGATTAATAGAACTTAATTCGGTGGTGGCAGATACTATGTGTTTACCCGAGGTCTGCCATTAACTGATGAGAGGACTGTTGATCATGGCATAAGATGCCTTCGGATAAGAGTAGAGGAACGATATAGTCATCCACGTGTTTACCCGAGAACTATGTTTCTACTTTACTCTGTCACGTATTGATGGTAAAGCTTAGACCGGGGATAATGGTCTACTGTGTTTACCCGGGACCATTAAACTTGGGAGCCGAAGTACGATCGGATATTGCAAAGAGTTGCAATTATCATGAGATGATTGCTCTGAGATAGCAGTATGATACTATGTGTTTACCTGAGGTCATATTGTGATGCTTGGAGATTCTGATCCCCACTAAGAGACAGTCGGCATCTCTCGTTCTGTATATCTGAAGGTTATACAGTCCGTCGAAAATTAGTGGGAGTAAAACTAGATGATAAAAGACCATATCTTGTTTTAGTTAATCTGAATATCTGCTAATTATCAATTGATTATCTCCTGTAGGCGAGAATGTCGCACCATAATCCGTTACGAGGCATACTTGATGCCAACCGTTTGACAGGCACCAATTACTCAGACTGGCTTAGAAACCTGAAGATAGTCCTCAGGTCTGAGCAGATTGCCTACGTCTTGGATACTGAACCTCCTGCTGAACTAGTATTAGATGCTCCAGAGGAGGAAATGATAGCGTATGAAAAATAGAAGGAGGATTCCACCATGGCCCAATGCTACATGTTAGCCTATATGAGTAATGAGTTGCAGAGGCAACATGAAGAGATGGATGCTAGATCCATCATGCTCCATTTGAAGGAGCTATTTGGTGAGTATAGTAGAATCGAACGATATGAGATATCGAAGAATATGTTCAAAGCTCAGATGGCAGAGGGAACTTCAGTACAGAATCACGTGCTGAGGATGATTGAGTGGGTAGAGAGGCTGGATGCTCTTGGGATTACACTTCCCAAGGAGATGCACACAAACCTCGTGTTGTCTTCACTTCCACCGTCATATGCTCAGTTCATCGTTAATTTTAACATGAACAAGATCCAGGCCACCTTAGCTGAACTGCTGAACATGTTGAAAACTGCTGAGGGGAACCTTGTGAAGGATAAACCCCAAGTCCTAATGGTTGGTAAGACCAACAGAAAAAGACTTGGAGTCCAAGCTTTTCGAAAGAATAAGAATAAGGTTCAAAGAAAGGCAAAGGTCACCAAGAAAGATAAGGGTAAAAGTGCTGAGAAAGGTGATTGCTTCTACTGTCACCAGAAAGGGCATTGGAAGAGGAATTGCAAGGAATACCTCAAGGACAAGGCTCAAGGAACTGTGAAGCAGCAGGACGCTTCAGGTATCTATATGATAGATGTAAACTTGTCAATTAGAGATTGTACATCATGGGTATTAGATACTTGATGTGTATCTCATATCTGCAATTTTGTGCAAGCACTGACAAGAAGGCGTAAGCTGAGGACCGGCGAGGTGGAGCTGAGGCTAGGTAACGGCGCAAGAGTTGCGGCGATCGCTGTGGGGACAGTGAAGCTCAAGCTACCATCCGGAGACACATTTTTATTAGATGAATGTTATTATATACCTAGCATAATAAGGAACATCATTTCTATTTCATGTTTAGATAGAATTGGATACAATTTAAATTTTGGGAACAATAGTTGTTCAATTTATTTCAAAAATAAATTAATAGCTTCTGCTATTTTATCCAATGGTTTGTATCTATTGAATGTGTCTCATGATAATTTACATATCGGTTCTTTAATTAAAAGAAGTAAGTATGAAATGAACAAAGCCTACTTGTGGCATTGTAGGCTTGGACACATTAGTGAAAACAGACTCCAAGGGTTGCATAAAGATGGATATTTGGATCCATTTGATTATGAATCATATGCAACCTGTGAATCATATTTAATGGATAAAATGACTAACTCTCCATTTAGTGGAACTGGAGAACGAGCCAAAGGCATATTAGAACTCATACATTCAGATGTATGTGGTCCTATGTCAACCCAAGCCATTGGTGGTTTCTCATACTTCATTACATTCACTGATGATTACTAATGGTTTGGATATGTATACTTATTGAAGTATAAATCTGAAGCCTTTGAGAAATTTAGAGAATTTAAGAATGAAGTAGAAAAACAAGCAAGAAAGAGTATAAAAACCATCCGATCTGATAAAGGGTGGTGAATACTTGAGTACTGAGTTCATTAAATACTTAAAGGATAATTGTATCATTTCTCAGCTTACACCTCCTTATACACCTCAGATGAATGGTGTATCAGAAAGGAGAAATCGCACATTAATGGAAATGGTGCGATCCATGATGAGCATGTCCAAATTACCAGTGTCCTTATGGGGATATGCACTTAGCTCGGCTATGTATATCATGAACAAGGTACCCAGCAAATATGTTGAGACCACTCCATATGAGATATGGAATGGAAGGAAACCATACCTTAAACATGTTAAAGTCTGGGGATGTCCTGCTCATGTTAAAAGACATGACGCAGATAAGCTGGAGTTCAGAACTGACAAATGCAGATTTGTGGGATATCCAAAGGAAACTTATGGATATTACTTTTATCTTCATGGCGAGCAAAAAGTGTTTGTGGCCAGGAGAGCTGTCTTTCTGGAAGAAGATTATATTCTCCAGAAGGACAGTGGGAGTAAAGTAATACTGGAAGAAGTTCCAGACCCACAAACTGGCAATGGTTCATCAGATGAACCGTCAGTTTCTGAACCTGTTCAAAATGTTACACAGGAACCTCGTAGGTTTGAAAGAGTACCTAAACCACCAGAAAGATATGTGGGACATATTAATTTGAATGGTTCGAGGATACTCTATAATGAGGATGATGATCCTAAGACTTACCAGGAGGCCATTGAAAGTTCAGAGGCCGGGAAATGGCGGGAAGCCATGAATTCTGAAATATAGTCTATGTACATCAATCAAGTTTAGAACTTGGTGGATTTACCCGATGGTATAGTACCTACGGCTGCAAATGGATCTTTAAAAGAAAGATCGGTGCAGATGGATGTATTGAGACTTATAAAGCAAGATTAGTGGCGAAAGGCTATCGTCAAAGACAAGGTGTTGACTATGACGAAACCTTTTCACCCGTTGCTATGATTAAGTCCATCAGAATTCTTCTCGCCATTGCTGCCTACCATGATTATGAGATCTGGCAGATGGATGTGAAAACTGCATTGCTCAATGGAAACCTTGAGGAGGAGGTGTATATGATACAACCAGAAGGATTCACATCCAAAGAATCTCCAGACATGGTATGCAAGTTGCAGAGGTCCATTTATGGACTGAAGCAAGCATCCCGAAGCTGGAACATAAGATTTGATGAGGCGATCAAATCTTATGGCTTCATTAAGAATGAAGATGAGTCCTGTGTATACAAGAAAAACAGTGGGAGAGCAATCACATTTCTGGTTCTTTACGTTGACGACATCTTACTCATTGGGAATGATGTAGGAATGATGTCATCAGTAAAGATATGGCTGTCAAAGAACTTATCCATGAAGGATTTGGGAGATGCATCTTACGTATTGAGAATACGGATCTATAGAGATAGATCAAAGAAGATGCTTGCTTTAACCCAATCAATGTACATAGAAACCATTGTCAAAAGGTTTGGCATGGAAAATTCCAAGAGAGGTCTCAAACCGATGAGACATGGAATTTTACTCTCTAAAGGTCAGTCTCCCAAGACACCTGAAGAGAGGGCAGTGATGGATAAAGTCCCCTATGCTTCTGCCATAGGATCCATCATGTATGCCATGCTATGTACCAGACCTGATGTAGCATATGCTCTAAGTGTTACGAACAGACATCAGGCAGATCCAGGTGATGAACACTGGAAGGCTGTGAAATACATCCTTAAGTACTTGAGAAGGACTAAGGATCTATTTCTAGTCTATGGAGGAGGAGACTTAAAGCTGCAAGGATACACTAACTCGAGTTTTCAGTCTGATCCTGACGACTGCAAGTCAACATCAGGTTTTGTTTTCACAGTCAACGGGGGAGCAGTGAGCTGGAAAAGTTCCAAGTAGGAAACCACTGCTGATTCGACGATGGTTTTAATTTTAACCATCGAAACGGGACAGATCCGATCCCGAAAATTTTATTCCGCTGCGTTTTAGGATCGGATCCCGACACAGCGATCCCAACAGAGGCTGGGTAAGAATGACGAGAATTTATTTTTCTACTGCATTATATGATGATGATAGTTTTAATATTCTCCTCCCTGTATATTCCTTATAGTGGTATCAGAGCCAGATTTCGCTCTGATCAATTTCGGTTCTTCTGAGATTATTATGTTTAGTTTCTATCATGTTCTTGATTTTTTGCTTGATTTTCAGGTTAAACAGGATTCTAGATCCCTTAGAGGGATGTCGGGGGGCGACAATGGCGCTAGTTGACGGTAACGACCCTCCCATAGCTAGCCTTCGCTTGTGGCGATAGTGTTGTATGCACGCCCTATAATTTTGTTCTCGGACAGAAATGCATCTAGTTGAGTGGATGCCTAATTGGTTAGACGTGTAATCAAATAGATGTTTTACCATATTAATATGAAAATTAAATTAATATGATTAATTAGACAAACATCTGGTCGGTTGGACATCTTATTAGTCTAACACAAACTTCTCGATTCCTTATACATCGGCCCCACCCGCCCCCCCCCCCCCCCCCCCCCCCCCCCACCGAGACCTGACTATACAGGTCAATCCATGTCCGGTGGACGGGGGCGAAGCCCCTTTTGATGTGATCAAACCAAGGGTGTTGGTGTGAGGAATGATGGCTTTGATGCATAGAAATTAATCCATAATTATTTTAGATTCTTGTGTGCACATTTTTATGTGTTACATCTTTTTAGATATGATCTTAAAAGCATGCTAATATGATTCATTTGAAAGTTCCAAATAAGACCAATTTTGATTGGATCTAAGGTTATATGAAACTAAAATTATTTATTTTTAAAAAATAAACCCTCATTGAATGCACTATATTATGTGCGAGATTAATTAAAAGTTAATTATGTGGTCATGGACAAGCATTGTCAAACATATCCTATGATGATGTGGTTGTGGATGTGTTTAGAATGATTTGGTGATAATTATGTGATAATTATTGAGGCCTGCATGCTTCCCTCTTTCTCTACACTCCAATGTAATTCTACCTCCCTCCAATTATATACTCAGCCATAAGGTTTTCTCACACAAATGTGTATTTGATAATTGTATCAAATTAGTTATTTGTAATTGATCGCGATGGTCGAGAAGAAGCGAGGATGATCCACAAGTGCAACTAGGAAGGCATCCAGGAGATGAGATCACTAGCCCATGTGATTGCATTGTTTTGATATAATTGTTATATTAACTAATGTGGTGTATAACTCCAATGTGGTCACTGTGCTGTCCATGACCACTCTAATGACATGTATATTTGATGCATATGATTTTATTTTATTATGAATCAAATTATTTCTAAGTATAGTAAATATCCAAATATATCCGACATACTCATTTACTATCACCTAGGATGAGACCAACTTAAAATAAAATTATATCTCTCGTTATTAAATTTTAAGCCGTAGCGCAGCTGTTGAGAACATACTGCGTGACCCTCCATCATTATAGTTTTAGGACTAGATTGATATTGAAATAGGTTTGTTGTATGGTTCACAAGACCTGTGATATTTGATGGCAAACTAAAACTATGGCATTATGATGCCAACCAATGGGATAAAGGCACCATGTAACTTTGTTGTGTTGTCCATAAGGGCTTTATGTTAATCTATGCCCGTTAAGTAATGATGGTAACGCTTAAACTAGAACTTGGTAGTTTGTTGTGTTGCCCACAAGGCCACTAACCTTCTGGGGGGCGAATTAATGATCATATATTACAAAGAGTTGCAACTACCAAATGTTGGCTGCTCTCTGATCATAGTATGGTTTGTTGTATTATCCACAAGTCGATGTTTATGAGTCAGTGAGATTTTGATTCCCACTAGGAGACCGTCGGCGTGTTTGAGGGTTATACAGTCTGTCAAAAATTAGTGGAAGCTAAACTAGATTAAAGACTATATCTTATTTATAATATAAATAATTGAATTTTTACTAATTGTAATTTTATTTCTCTTGTAGACGAGAATATCGTCACATAACCCCCTCTGTGGCATACTAGATGCCAACAAATTGATAAGCCCTAACTACTCTGACTGGCTCAGGAACCTGAAGATTGTCCTTAGGTGTGAGCATATTACCTATGTCCTAGAGGATAAGGCTTTGCCTGAACCGGCATTAGATGACCCTAAAGGAGATATGATAGCCTATGAGAAGTGGAATGAGGACTCAACCTGGTCCATCATAGGAAGCTATTTGAAGAGCAGAGCATGGTTGAAAGATATTAGATATTAAATCCTTGTTCAATGATCGAATGGCAGAGGGGTCTTCAGTACAAACTCATGTACTAAAGATGATAGAGTGGATAGAAAGGTTAGCTATGCTTGGGTTTCTATTATCCAAAGAGATGCATGGACCTTGTCCTCAACTCAATTCCAGATTTATACTCCCAGTTCATTGTTAACTTTAACATGAACAAAATTCAAGCAACTTTGGTAAAGTTGCTTAATATGTTGAAGACTACAGAGGACAACCTTCTGAAAGATGAGCTCACTATCCTTATGGTTGGTAGGGCCAACAGGAAAAGGAGAACAATCCAGGCTTCTAGGAAAAGTAATGTAAAGAAGTAGGCCAAATCGAAGCCACCTTCAAAGAAGGACAAGGGCAAAGGAGCAAAAAAGGGCGACTGTTTCTATTGTCATCAGAAGAGACACTGGAAGAGGTGCAAGCAATACTTGAGTGACAAAGCTCAAGGAAAAGTAAAGTTTGCAGAAGTTTCAGGTATCTATATAATAAATTTAAACTTGTTAATTAGAGATTCATCATCATGAGTATTCTATACAAGATGTGCATCTTATGTCTGCAATGACTTGTAGGTGTTGACAAGTAGAAGCAAGCTGAACAAAACTGAGGTGGAATTGAGGCTAGGAAATGACGCAAAAGTTTCGGACACTCGCTGTGTAGACAGTTGACCTCAAACTTTCATCTAGACCGATAATCTTCTGACATGATTGTTATTATATTCCTAGTATAATAAAGAACATCATTTATATTTCTTGTTTAGACATAATATGATATAAATTAACTATTTAGGACAAGTGTTGTTATATTTATTTGAAAAAATATTTTATTTACATCTACAAAATTGGCTAATGCTTTGTATCTGTTAGATGTTTCTTTTGATTCTTTGCACCTTGATAGAGCTCCTAAGAGAAGTAGGAATGGTGTGAACCAAACCTATCTATGGCATTATAGGTTTGGACACATTGACGAAAATAGACTCCAAAAGTCATATAAAAGTAGATATCTTGATCCAGTCGATTATGAATCATTTTCAACTTGTGAGTCATGTTTGAGGGGAAAATTGGCTAAGCCTCCATTTATTGGACATGAAGATAGGGCCAAGGACATATTGGAACTAATACATTGATAAGTATATGATCCATTGTCTACCCAAGTCAAAAGTGACTTCTTATACTCCATAACATTTACGGATACTTCTCCAAATTCGACTATGTATATTTAATGAAGTACAAGTCTTAAGTATTTGAGAAGTTTAAAGAATTTAAGAACGAAGTAGAGAAGTAAACTAGAAAGAGTATTAAAACTTTTCAATCAGATCGAGGAGGAGAATACTTAAGTACAGAGCTTACATGATTTCTAAAAGGTAATGACATCCTTCTTAGTGGACTCCTCTTTATACGCCTCAGATGAATGGTGTATCAGAAAGAACGAATCACACCCTATTAGATATAGTATGATCTATAATGAGCTTTGCACAGTTACCAGTGTCTCTATAGGGATATGCACTAGAGTCAGCTGCATATCTGTTGAATAGAGTTCCCAGCAAGTCTGTCACTTTCACTCCATATGAGATATGTAAGGGCAAGGAACCCGACTTTAAACATGTTAAAGTCTGGGGCTGTCCTGCTCATGTAAAGAGATATGATGCAGACAAGCTGGAACCACAGATAGATAAATGCAGATTTATGGGATACCAAAAGAAACTTTTGGGTACTACTTTTATCATCATGGCAAATAAAAGGTACTTGTTGCTAAAGAGCTGTGTTCCTAGAAGAAGGATTCTCCTCTAAGAGGACAATGAGAATAAAGTAGTACTGGAAGAAGTTCTAGATCTATAGTCAGTACCAAACCTATAGGAGGTTACGGTCCAGTACCTGTTCAAGAATATACATAGGAATCTCATAGGTCTGCGAGGGGACCCAAACAACCTGAAAGATATGTGGGACATATCCGTGACGGTGTGTCTCGGATATCTTAAAATGAGGATGATGATCCTAAGACCTACTAGGAAGCTATTGAGAGCCCTGATGCTAGGAAATGGAAAGAGGCTATGAACTATGAGATACAGTCCATGTACACTAAGCAAGTTTGAAACTTAGAAGACTTGTCCGAAGATATTGTATCTATCGGATGTAAGTGGGTCTTTAAGAGAAAGATTAGTACATATGGACATATTGACACTTAAGGCACGGTTAGTGGCAAAGGGATATCATCAAAGGCAATGAGTTGACTATGATAAGACTTTCTCATCAATTGCCATGATAAAGTCGATCAAAGTCCTCCTTTCCCAATGCTACACACTATCTGGCAGAAGGATGTGAATATTGCCTTCCTTAATGGACATCTTGAGGAAGAGGTGTGTGTGATACAACTTGAGGGTTTCATATCCAAGGAGTTTCTAAATAGTGTGTAAGCTTCAGAGATCTATTTATGAATTGAAGTATGTATCGCAGAGTTGGAAGATAAGGTTTGATGATGCTATCAAATCTTATGATTTTATTAAGAATGAAGATGAGCTCTATGTGTACAAGAAAATCAGTGGGGAGTGTAGTAACCTTCCTTGGACTTTATGTTGATGACATCCTACTTATTGTAAATGATGTAGTGATGTTGTCATTAGTTAAAGTATGGCTATCAAAGAACTGTTCCATGATGGACTTGGGAGAAGCATCCTACGTATTGAGAATACGGATCTATAGAGATAGATCAAAGAGGATGTTCGCTATGACTCAATCCTTGTACAAAAAACATCATTGTCAAAAGGTTTAGGATAGAAAGTTTCAAGAGAGGTCCCCATACCGATGAGACAAAAATTTATCTCTATAAGGAGTAGTCTCCTAAGTCTCCAGAAGAGAGGGTGTTGATGGATAGAGTACTCTATGCTTCTGCCACAGGTTCTATAATGTATGTCATGATATGTACGAGGCATGATGTAGTATTTGCTCTAAGTGTTACGAACATATATCAGGCAGACTCAGGTGATGCACACTAGAAAGCTGTGAAATGCATCCTTAAGTACTTGAGAAGGACTAAAATATGTTTCTCATCTATAGAGGAGGAGATTTCAAGCTTCGAGGGTACACTGACTCGAGCTTATGATAGCAAATCTACTTTCAGATTTGTATTCACTTTGAATGGGGGTGCAGTGAGTTGGAAAAGTTTTAAACAAGAAACCACTGTTGATTCGACGATAGAAGTTGAGTACATTGCTACAACTGAAGCTGCCAAGGAAGCTATCTAAATGAAAAAGTTCATCACCGACCTTGGTGTGGTGACGAGTATCTCTGATCCCGTCCCATTGCTATGTGACAACAGTGGGGCAATAGCACAAACGAAAGAGCTACAGTCTCATCAGAAGTTGAATCACATTCTAAGCCACTTTCACTTGATCAGAGAGATCATCGCTAGAGGAGATGTCATGGTAGAAATTGTTTCATCAACCGACAATAGTAGATGCACTGACAAAGCCTCTGTGTCAGATTGTGTTTGAGCATTACTAGACTGTATGGGGTTATAATATAGGGGTGATTGGCTTTAGTCCAAGTCGAAAATTGTTAGTATTATGTACGGCCTACAAGCCAGTCAGATACAATCTTGTTCAATTATTACAATGACAATAAACATTCATTATGTGTAAATCGAATTTAGGTCTTAATTATTATCATTATTATTCATGTCATAGTGAAGTCTATGATTGTGTGCAATAATTGTTGAATTATAATGAGATTATAATATTGAGACTGACAACTTATAAACACACTTTCTTAATTATTCTTAGACGGAGGATATCTGAGAAAGACATCAGATACCCGGTAAGACTGGTATAGGTTTCTTCAGCTCATATGATGAGGGTGACTGATCTCATGGTTATTTGTATGGAGACATTATGTTGAACCTGTAGGTACTCATTAGTGAGTGAGTTCACTGAACTGATCTAATTTGGATTGCTGAATAGTAAGTTACCTAAATCAACTAGCTTGATCCAACGTCACAATTGCGTAGGTGGTCCTCGGACCTCACCAAAGACACCTTGTAGGTGGACTTCTGGACTTTGACCTTGTCTAAAGAATCCTAAATCAAGGGTTTCTCAACAGTTAAAGATCGGGTTCAACGGAAGACCTTAGAAGGTGACTATGTGTTTGATAAAGAATGATTCGCTCTCGATAATTAGAGAAAGAATGTTCCAGGTAAGATGCACGGGAGTTCCTGGCCAAGGTAGACACTATGTCGGAGAAGGAGTTCTCTAACACAAATTAGACGCATCGAGTCCAAGTTAGTTGGATGATTAGGGTTTGACAGTTCTCTATATCCTAGGTCGACTCAACAACATTGTAATTCGTTCATTTATTAATAAAATGTTTCATTATGTGTAATTTGTATTGTCATCGTCTCATAATGAAGTCTGTGAATGTGTGAGATGGTGATTAGATTATGATGAGATCATACTCATGAGATTGATCACTTAAACACACATATTCTTAATAGTTCATAGTCGGAGGATATCCGACAAGGACATCGGATATCCAATTAGACTAGTACAGATTACTCCTGCTCATACGATGAGGAAGACTGATCTCATAGTCACTTGTGTGGAGACACTATGACGAATCTGTAGGTAGGGATGTGCATAATTCGGTTCAAACCGACAAACCAAACCGAATTGAGTGATTTGGTTCGGTTTGGGATCACGTTCGGTTCGGTTTCACAAAGTTGTGAAATCGAACCAAATCGAAAAATTGAATAAATTGATTTTTAAGTAAATAGGTATTTTATATTAACATTATGCATATAATGTTTTAATATTTTAGTATCATATACATATTTATGCATAAATAAATATTTTTAAAATTTAATTTTAATGTTAAATACATATATATACATTTAATATGAACAAAATATGAAATTTCGGTTTGAACCGAAATTTTTCGGTTCGGTTCGATTCAGTTTCAAGTGTCAGTTCAGTTCAGTTCGGGTTGGAGAAATTTTCTCCAAAGCCGAACCAAACCGAACTGTGCACACCCCTATCTGTAGGTGCTCATTAGAGAATGAGTTCACTGAACTGATCCGACTAAATCGCTGGATGGTATAGTACCTTACTATTAACCAGCTTGATTCTATTGTCGCAGTTGCATGGATGGTCCTCGGACCTGAGACACCAAGGACACCTTGTCGGTGGACTTCTGTGCTTTGACCTTGGTTTACGGATCCTTATTCACGGGATTCTAAACAACCAGGGATCGGGTACAACGGAATACCGTTGAAGGGAATTGAGTGTCAATAACGAATCATTCGCTCTCGGTGCTTAGAGAGAGAACGCTCTAGGAAGGATGCGCAGGAGTTCCAGCCAGGGCAGACGATAATATCAGGAAAGGAGTTTTTCGATATTATACGGCAACATCCGATCCAAGTGGGTCGACCGGTTAGGGTTTGACGGTACACCATATCCTGAATTGACTCGAGAGCATTGTGCGAATGTAGGATTATATGCACGCGATAATTGTCGACGGACAGGTTCCAAAAGTGGGTTGCTTAACCTTAATTCCTTTCGGGTTTACGCAGTGTTGATTGGTACCCAATGTGATCGGAGGCCCGACTGAATTTAATCTACGACGTTAATTCGGTCGATTGATTAATTAGTATGAATAATTAATTAATTAATTAAGTCAGTGAGGAGTCACTGGACTTATTGGGCCATTAACCAGACTAGTAATTGGGCTTAGATGGTCACATGCAAATGATTCTTAAGGCGATGGATTTAAAGTAGGTTTTATATTAAATCGGGATTTTTATGAAAAATCACGCGGTTAATATAAAATAAAGCGAACGGGCTGAGCAGCCCAGGCTGTTGCTCAACCCTAGCCACCCCCTCCTCTCTCCCTCTCTCTCTCTGGCGCCCTAGGCTGGCCCTCCTCTCTGGAGACAACTCCGCCATCTTCCCGACTCCTGTTTGATGGAAAATCATATGCGCGCTGCGGCGATCGTTGCATTGAAATGCAAAGGTTCGTGGGCTGCGAAGAACGAGGATCATAAGGAAATCTAAGGTGCGGACGGAGGATCACGTGGACTTCGCTAGAGGTCGGGCATTTGCCCCGTTGGCGGTGTTACACCGACGGAACCGTTCGGACGCAGATTCGAATCCGCCGCGGTAATATTTGATTACCCGGTTCTAATCGTTTTTGGTTTATTCGAAACAGGAACGGATCACAGAATTTTTATGTTAATTTATGCTGCGTCTGCGATCCCGAGAAACAAGAAAACTTAACAATGGTATCAGAGCTAGGTTCCATTATTTCTCGTTCCGTTTCGGGCTCCAAAATTAATTTTTTCATAAATTATTCCATTCATCGTTTTAATTTTTACGTAAGGATGATAGTCATGAGATGATTGCTGCGATTAGATCATTTATTTTTGTGTAAACATTAGATTTTATTTTGGGGATTTTCAGAGTTCTTCATGCGATGAAGAATGGGGTTAATGGCGGCTTCGTTCGGGGTTCCCAAGCGTTGGGTAGGAGGGCCGGGACTCTAGATCCTCTAGGAAGGGTCGTCGGTCCTCACTGGACTTACTGCTGGTGCCGGAGGGGCGGCTGGTTAAAGGGGATCTCCCTTCTTCTTCCATCTCCACGGTTTTCATAAAACCAGAAAAAAAAAGGGGGGTCGGCCGGTTGTTTTGTTAGTGGCCATCGGTGGCCTTGCCGTCGTCAGGCGTCGGCCGTCGGGCGGCCCTACACCCTCCCCCCCGCTGTCAGCCTCGAACCTGCAATAGGAATTGGGGTTTCTGGGGAAGGGGGAGAACCAGAGTGAACTGGGCTGCCCGCGCCCTATTGGGCCAATCCGACCGCGTTAGAGCCCTGTCTGGACCGACCCTAAGCCAGGTGCCCAATAGTTGTGCGCCTGGTCCGAGCCCGAGCTTAGTAGGGCCCGAGCCTGGGCTCGGCCGTAGGGCTGAGCCCATTCACCCTAATCCCAAATTAAGCCCTTATTATTATTATTTCCCCAAAATTAAATCCTAATTATTCATTATGGATTTTAATTTGAAATTAAAAAATGTTTTGAAAATTTAAATTATTATTCAATTTTATTTGATTGGACATTAATGATTTTGAATCATTTTCTTATTAACAATTAGCTGTTTATTAATAAGAGTTAATTATTAGTTTAAGTGTTAAATTAATAATTAATCTTAATTTGACTAATTTAAGAGTTATATTAGTGGTTAATAATTATTACTCTAAATGTTAGATTATTAATTATTAATTCATCTAATTGTTAATAAATTAGAGATAGTTATTAATTTAAGTGTTAAATTAATAATTAATTTTAATTGACTAATTTAAGTGTTAAATTAGTAATTATTAATTAATAGTGTTAGTTATTAGTTTAAGTGTTAAATTAGTAATTAACATTAATTAACTAATCTAAGAGTTAGATTAATAGTTAATAATAAATTAAAGTTGATTATTAATTTAAGTGTTAAATTAGTGATTGACTTTACTTGACTAATCTACGAGTTATATTAGTAATAAGTTATTAATAGTCTATTTTAAATTATTAATATTGTTTAATCTAATTGTTAGATTGTTGTAATTATTAGAAATGTTCTAATGTGCATAGAATATTATGAAATTATTAATTTGGACTGTGTGCACATGTGATGTGTTTTATATACTTTTAAATTTGATTTAATTGCATGTTAAGATAATAAAATAAGTTTTCAAAATTCAAATACCAATTTTGATTGGAACTTAGCTTTTTAAAAGCAAAAAATTATATAATTTTAAAAACTCTTTTATTTTAGCCATATCATGTGCTTATCATGTGTGGAATGATACAAAACACACCGTGGTCATGGATATTCATTTTTTTTAAAATTATTCATGTGATGAATGATGTATGTGGATCATAGATATATGTTTGTATATTTATTAATTTTTAATAAATAGAGGTCTGCGTACCTCTTCCTCTCTCATGCTCCGATGTACTTCTAACTCCCTATCTCTTGTACTTGCCATAGGGCCTTCTTTTATTTACATGTAAATTTTGAATTTATTATAATATGATTGAGACAACCGAGGAGGGAGTGAGGACGATCCACAACTACAACCAGGAAGGTGATTCGATGAAGATCCTTTGTCTTTATGTTTGCAAGATTGTCTAATATAATAGTTATGTTAGATTAAGTGTGCGTTTGACTCTTGGCTACAGTTAAACCTATTGTGCTATCCATGACCACACTAATGACATGTATGAGATGCATTATTTTTTTTTTATTTTTATGAATCAAAGTAAGTATAATATTTAATAAATATATACGATATATTTATATACTATCACCTAAGAGAGATTAAGATAAAAGTTATATAAAAATCCTCGCTAAATTCTAAGCTGTAACGTAAGTAGTTAAGAACTTACAGCGTGGTCCTCTATTGTTATAATCATAGGATTTAAATTACCTTAGGCAAGTTTGTTGTGCTATCCACAAGACTTGTCTAATTATAAAGAGAGACTATGGCTATAGCATAAGATGCTTATAGATCGGGGTAAAAGAACCATGTAGCATTGTTGTGCTATTCATAAGAGTTGCATGCAAATCTATGCCCGTCACGTAACGATGGTAATGCTTAAACTAGAATTAACGGTTTGTTGTGCTATCCACAAGGCCGTTAAATCTCTGGGGACCAAAGATATGATCGAATATTACAAAGAGTTGCAAGTCCCATGAGATGGGTGTTCTTTGATTGCATTACAGCTTGTTGTGTTATCCACAAGGCTATACTGCAAGTCATTATGATTCTAATCCCCACTAGGAGACTGTCAGCGTCTCCCGTTCTGTATAAATGAGAGTTATACAGTCTGTTGAAAATTACTGGGAATTAAAACTTGATTTAAAACCCATTCCTTGTTTTAAATTTTAATAATTGAATATATGCTAAATAGATTTTATTTATCTATGGTAGGAAATTATGTCGTTGAATAACTCACTCCATGGCATACTTGATGCCAATCTTTTGACATGCCCGAACTACTCAGATTGGCTCTAAAATCTGAAGAATGTCTTTAGATCTGAGCACATTGTCTACGTCTTTAGAGCTGATTCTCCTTTTGAATCGGCATTAAATGCCCTGAGGCAGAGATGATTGCATATGGTAAAAGGAAAAACAAAGGCAAATGAGTAGTAAATGTTGACTGCTTCTACTGTAAGCAGAATGGTCACTAGAAGAAGAACTGTAAGGAGTTCCTCGACGATAAAGCTCATGAAAAAGTGAAGCTATCAGAAGCTTCAGATATTTATATGATATATATCAACTTGTTAGTTAGATATTCCACATCTTGGGTATTATTAGATACCAGATGTGTTTCTCATATCTGCTATAACGAGTAGATGCTGACAAGTAAGCGCAAGCTGAAAAAAGGCAAGGTGGAATTAAGGCTAGAAAACGGCGCAAAAGTTGCGGCGGTTGATGTAGGGATAGCAAAACTCAGGCTTCCATCGGAAGACGTCTTATCATTGGAAGATTGTTATTATGTTCTTAACATAATAAAGAACATTATATCAGTATCTTGTTTAGACAATATATGATATAGGTTAACTATTGAGAACAAAAGTTGTTTGATTTATTATGGTAATAAATCAATTGCTTCGACACCTTTAGTCAATTGTTTATATCTTTTAGATGTTTCTTGTAAGGATCGAGACTTTCGGATCCGGTTTTCGGGTCGGACCCCCGTTGTTCTAGCCCTTGTGAGGGGCGGAGGTTCTGAGTCGAATCGCGTCAGGACCTCGAGACGCGTTTTAAACGGCGTCCACCGTGGCAGATGCGTTTCAGGTTCTGCCACGTGGGTGCCACGTGGACTGACCTTGGGCCGCGAGAGTCCGGCCCTGTCAGGTCGTCTGAACGGCGTCCGTGTGGGTCGACGCCTTTTAGACTGCGACTCTGGGTGTGTCAGAGTACGGCCCTGACAAGTTGTCTGAATGGCGTCTGTGTAGGACGACGCGTTTCAGAATCTTGTCAGAGCGGCCGTCACGTTACCTGATAGGCGTCTGTGCATGTCGACGCATTTTAGCCAGTTTCTGGTTAACCCCGCGAGCCCTCCTTCTTTCCCTCATTTTCTCCTACTCTCCTTCTCTCCTCTTCCTCCGGTGACCGGCGGCGACCCCCTCCTCCTCCCTCTTTTCCTCACACCATTTCGCCTCTCCCTCCACTCCATCCTCTACCTGGCTCCTACCCTTACCACCTCCACTTCCACTGCGGCGTTCTACTCTCCGGACGGCGGCCGACGTCACGGTAGGGCTAGGACGACCTCGGCGGTACCGGCGGCGGCATGGGGCGAGACAGGCGGACGGCTTGAAGCTCGGAGGCGTTCGAGTGTCCGGTAGGGTGACGTTCCCCATAGCGTTGTGTTTAAAATCATGTTTTCCTCGTTTATGCATGTGGTAGATCTTTGGTTTCGGGGGTTAGAATGAGCATGTTTAGGATTTCTATGAGGGTGTTCGCCTATGGATGGTATTGATCCTCGTCTCCCTCCATTTTGGATGATTTTTGGGGTTATTTGGGGTTGAAAAGAGAGCCCTCGGGCTTAGGGCGGTTCTGGTTCCTGGGGTTGAAAGACGTCGTGCATGGACGACGCCTTTTTGACAGGAATCGACTGACAGAAAGTCTGCCAGGTTGGGGATTCTGTGGCTAAAAGACGTCGGGGGTAAACGACGCGTTTTTGAATGGCGCAGGAACCCACGACGCGTTTTAACGGCAGAAATCTCCTGAATAAGGCCTTGGAATTTCCGGATTTCCGTGTTGAATGGCGTCTGAGGATGTCGACGCCTTTTAAAAGGCGACCACTGGTGTCGACGCCTTTTAAGGCCAGATTCTGAAGACTGATTTATATGAACCTGTACATGGAGCTTGAATGGCGTCGACCTCGGTCGACGCGATTCAAGACAGAATCTCACTAATTCATGCCAGTAAAACGTGTTCATACTGCTAGATAGTTGGTTAGCACATGTTTTAGTGCACCCGATAGAGATGGATTCCTCATGATCGCATGGTTCTATGTGTGTTATGCGATCGCGGGCTTTTCAGGTGACCGGATCGCACTGTGTTGGGTTTTCAGTTACTGTGGACCTGGAGTGACATTGTAGCACTTTATCACCCTGTGCTGGTGGGGGCGTGAGCACAGCGCCGGTGGGGGCGTGGGCGGGTGACGCCTAGTGAGAGAGGGTCACCTGGTGAACCCCGGGGTCAGCTAGTACCGGTGTCGGAGTGGTACATTCGGAGAGTCACTCATGCTGAGGGAAGGGGTAGTCACCTGAGCCAGTTGGGCCGGAGTAGCGAGCGTGCTATCCGAGGGGCTACTCCTTGGTCTCAGCGGGTCGAGGTTTTTCTCACCGTTGTTTGTAACGGTCGGCGAGTTCTATCGAGACGGCAGTTGTGGGTTTTCTAACGGTTGGTTTAGAATGTGCATGATTATTATATTTCGACTGCATGTGTTCTCACGTAGAGAATTAGATATTGTACCTGCCACTACACTTGTTACTTTACTGTTAGCTGTACTTTACACTTGTGGGTGTGTGCATGGGCAGTGGGGATCGAAGGATCCCTACTGAGTCTTGTCTTGAGACTCACCCCTGCGGTTTTCAGGTGAGGACTCCCAGCAGACTTAGAGCGGCGTGTGCGGCCGGGTGTAGTATGCCTTCAGCGGTTGTTCCGGGGTATGCCCCGATGTAGTTGTTATTTATCTTTGGCCTGTATGTTTAATTATTTCCTTCTATTGGAGAATGTAATTATTTGCTGTATCGAGTCGCATTGTAATAATTTTAATTCCTGCACTTTTATTTCAATTCAATGCGATGTGAATGTTTAGCTTAGTTTATTATTTATTTCCCAGACTTACTAGATCCTGGTTTGGTCCCAAATTAATGATTCGGTACCCATTTAGTAATCGGATCCCCGATTATAGGGTGGCGGGTCGTTACATTTCTTATTACAATCTTTACATTGATAATGCTCTTAAGAAGAGCAAGAATTGTGTGAACCAAGCCTACATGTGGCATTGTATACTTGGACACATTGGTGAAAGTATGCTACAAAAGGTGCATAAACATGGTTATTTAACTGCATTCGATTATGAATCGTTTGCGACATGTAAGTTCTGCCTTATGGGAAAGATAGCGAAATCTCCATTTACTGGACATGAAGAACGTGCCAAGGACATTTTGGAACTAATACGTTCAGATGTATGTGGTCCAATGTCCACCTAAACTAAAGGTGGCTTTGCATACTTCATCACGTTCACCAACGACTTCTCAAGATTCGGCTATATGTAGTTAATGAAGTATAAGTCGAACGTGTTTGAGAAGTTCAAGGAGTTTAAGAATGAAGTAGAGAAGCAGTCAGGAAAGAGTATTAAAGTTCTTCGATTAGATCGAGAAGGAGAATACTTGAGTATTAATTTCATACAATTCTTAAAGGATAATGGTATCATTTCTCAGTTGATCCCTCTATATACACCATAGATGAGTAGTGCATCTGAAAGGAGGAATCACACCTTGTTGGTCATGGTGCGATCCATGATGTGCTTTTCGGGATTACTAGTGTCCCTCTGGGGTATGCTTTATAGTCAGCAGCATAGATACTGAACAGAGTGCCCGACAAGTCTGTGACCTCTACTCTATATGAGATATGGAAAGGCTGAAAACCAGAATATAAACATGTTAAAGTCTAGGGTTGTTTTGCTTATGGAAAGAGGCATGATCCAGACGAGCTGGAATCACGAACTGATAAATGCAGATCTGTGAGATATCCGAATGAAATCTTTGGATACTATTTTTACCATCTCAGTGAACAAAAGGTGTTTGTCTCCAAGAAAGTTGTCTTCCTGGAAGAGGAATACCTTTTCCAGAAAGACAGTGGAAGTAAAATAGTACTGTAAGAGGTTTCATATCCTGAAACAATTACAATATAATTAGATGAGCTATCAGTTCCTGAATCTGTTTAGGTACACACATATGAACTTCGCAAATCTGGTAGAGTACCTAGACTACCTGAACGATATGTGGGACATATCGCTGAAGGAGAGTCTAAGGTAGAATATAATGAGGATGATGATCGGAAAACTTACCAGGAGGCCATAGAAGGCCTAGAAGCCGGGAAATGGCAAGAAGCCATGAACTCAGAAATCCAGTCTACGTACACCAACCAATTTTGGAGCTTGGAGGACTTGCCCGAGGGTATTATACTCATTGGATGCAAATAGATCTTTAAGAAAAAGATCGGTGCTGATGGACGGATCGACACTTATAAGGCAAGGTTGGTGGCAAAGGGGTATCGTCAAAGACAAATAATTGACTATGACAAGACTTACTCACCATTTGCCATGATAAAGTCGATTATAGTTCTACTCACCATTGCTGCACACTTCGACTTCGAGATATGGTAGATGAATGTAAAGACTACCTTCCTTAGTGGCAACCCTGAGAAAGAGGTGTATATATTACAACCTAAAGGTTTCACATCCAAAGAATCTCCAGATAGAGTGTGTAAGCTTCAGAGGTTTATTTATGAATAGAAGCAGGCTTCTCGGAGGTAGAACATAAGATTTGACGAGGCTGTCATGTCTTATTACTTTATTAAGAATGAAGATGAGCCTTGTGTGTACAAGAAGACCAGTGGGAGTGCAGTCACCTTCTTAGTTCTTTACGTAGATGACATACTACTCATTGAAAATGATGTAGCTATGATGTCATTGGTAAAGATCTGGCTGTCGAAAAATTTCTCTATAAAGGATTTGGGAGAAGCATCCACCGTATTGAGAATACGGATCTATAAAGATAGATCAAAGAGGATGTTCGGGATGACCCAATCCTTATATATAGATACCATAGTCAAAAGGTTTGGTATGAAAAATTCAAAGAGAGGTCGCATACCGATAAGGTATGTAATTTATTTCTCAAAGGAGCAATCTCCTAAGACTCCTAATGAGAGGGCATTTATGGATATAGTACCCTATGCCTTTACCATAGGATCTATCATGCATGCCATGTTATGTACACGGCCTGATGTCGCACATGCTTTAACTGTTACGAGCATATTTTAAGATAATCCGGACGAAGAGCACTGGAAGGCAGTGAATGTATCCTTAAGTACTTGAGAAGAACTAAAGATATATTTCTTATCTATGGAGGAGGTGACTTGAAACTGAGAGGCTTTATTGACTCGAGTTTCTAGTCAGATCTAGATGATAGCAAGTCTACATCTGGATTTGTGTTTACTTTGAATAGAGGCGTAGTGTGCTGGAAGAGTTCCAAGCAAGAAATCACTGCAGATTTGACGACTGAAGCTGAGTACACCGTTGTAGTTAAAGCCACCAAGAGAGCAGTGTGGTTGAAAAAATTTATCACCGACCTTGGCGTAATTCCCAGCATCTCTGATCCTGTTCTGTTGTTGTGCAACAACAACAGGGAAATTGCACAAGGGAAAGAGCCGCGGTCTCATTAGAAATTGAAGTATATTCTGAGGCGCTTTCATCTAATCAGTGAGATCATTTCTAGAGGAGATGTAGTGGTGGAAAAAGTTCTATCAGCCGATAATGTAGCAGATCCACTGACAAAGCCTTATGTCTCAAATTATATTTCAGCGTCGCTTAGAGTCAATAGGTTTAGTACATAAAGGGATTGGCTCTAGTCCAAGTGGGAGATTGTTAGTTTTAGGTGGCCTATAAGCCAATCTGACTGTGTAAATTTCGTTCATTTATTAATAAAATGTCTCTTTTGAAGTCAGAGACCATATTTTTTCTAAAGGTTTCCCCATCAAAAAGGATTGTCATATTTTTTCTGGCACCTCGTTATATTGGTCCATTTGAAATCTTGCAGAAGGTCGGAGATGCAACATACCAGCTCGCCTTACCACCTGCTTTGGAAGGGGTTCACAACATTTTCTGTCTTCATGCTCAAGAAATATCTTTATGACCCATCCCATGTCATAGATTATGGTGAGCTCCGGATCCAACGAAATTTGAGTTCTAAGGAACAGTCTGTGCAAATCTTGGACTTCAAGACAAAAGAGCTCAGAAATAAGATAATTCCCTTGGTGAAAGTCCTATGTAGAAACCAATCAACAGAAGAAGTTACATGAGAAGTGTAAGAAGAAATGAGGAGCAAGTACCCACATCTTTTTAGTAAGATCTTTACTATATTCATCAATTTATTCAATTATATTTGAAATTCGAAGACGAATTTTGTTTAAGGGGGAGAGAATGTAAGGACCTATAAGATTACAGTTACATGCCAACATATACATAATTATGAAAAAGGGCATATTCGCAAATATCGAAAAAGTATAAACGTAATTTCGAAAAGTTCATGTCCTATGATGCAATAGATGATTTTCATAAGGTCTTAAGTGTAATTTGTAAGGCTTCTAGAAGTGTCCTCAAATCACCGAAAAGAAGTTAAATTCGGTGAAGAAGTGTTGAATGAGGGTATATGGTCAATTATAAAAGATACATAGATTTAAATGTAAAAGTGCTAAAAGATACTACTAAAGGATAAGGATACTGATAAGGAATAATGGTAAGGTTTCTTGGCCCCCAAGAAATCATGCCACTTGTCACCATCCAAGCAATCCCTATCCTAAAGGGACACATGTCCCACATCTAAGGGTTCTTAAAAAGGACACTTGTCCCCATCCTAAGCCATGCCACCCCTATAAATAAGGGGGTAGCCCGTCCCATCTCCTCATCTCTTCTCCTCCCTCCTTGCCCACGTTTTAAAGAGAGAGTGAGAGAGAAAGAGAGAAAGAGAGAAAAAGAGGAAGATAGAAAGACTTAGAGTGGAAACGGGAGTTGCTCGCGAGGTTCTTCACACGTGTGAGGAGGCTTGGAGGGTGGCGCAAGGAGGTTCGCGCTATGTCCAAGAGAGCTCCTAGTTTAAAGGTAAGTACATGGTCCCGTCTCCATGGTTATTTTCGTATCGCAAATGGCCTGTTTTCGAACATATATTTTCCTACAAATTTAATTAGATGCTACTAAGCCGTTATGCTGCCGAAATGATGTAAGAGCCTAATTGGACTCCCAACCCATGCCTAAATCCCATGCTTTAAGTTTCCCATGTTAAAATCAAACATGCTTACGGATAGTGCCACCTTAGGAGTCCATGCGTCCGAATCATACCAGCATCCTTGTGAGACGGACATTAAGTAAAAGACGCAACCCGAGGCAAATGGGTAAATCCTAGGTATGGTTCTCCCGGTCCAGGTGGGACGGGTGGGTCCCCTTGCTGCGCAGTGGAAGTGCCAGTGGGCATTTGCTTTACCACTGACTGTACGTCATGCCAACCTCCTCATGTTGTGGTTTGGATGCATGTTTGTTAAATAAGTGGAAAGATTCATGCTGTTGCCATGCTATATGTATTTATGATATATGACTTCATGCTATCATAATCTTTTAACCATGCCATATTGCTAAGCCAAGCCCCCTATTATGCTTATACTCACACCATGCCATGATCAAGTCAAGCCATGCCATGATGCTATGCATGATCAAGTCAAGTCACACTATGTTGCCATGCCATGATCTCTATGTTATGATCAAGTCAAGCCACGCCATTATACCATAATCTTTATGTTTATACCCATGCCATGCCATACTACGCCATGATCTTTTGACCATGCCATGATTTACTATGATCCTTATGTTAGTTGAAGCTTGCTATGTTATATGCTATCATGACATGATTGTGTGGTATTATCATGTTGTCTTTTTATGTCTATATATATGATAAGCCATGTAGTGGTATCATGTGCTTGCTAAGTCAGATGAGACTTACCTTTGCTCCTTAACATTTTTCAGGCAAAGAGAAGTAAAGGTTAAGCTATGGGACTAGGAGATTTAGAGTTTGAAGATCGAACTACTACTTAATTGATGTAGTAAATGAATATGTTAAGAGATTCTCGACAAATATTGTAATTCACGTTATTTGTTATTAGTAGATAAATTTGTGGTTATGATGGTTGATTCATGGCGTTATGGATGTATGTATGTGCACACTCTGGAGTAAGTATATGTTTGGGTTGTTCCCACTATGGCGCGCTCGTTGGTTCGAAGTAAGCTGGCATGACTGAACCGGGTCAGCGGGGCGTTACATCACTGTTGGAAAGAGATGCGAAGATCAATAAATTTGTAAAAGGCTTTTTCTGATTTAAATGTTTAGAGGGTCTAAAGTTTCAATGAACGATTATGGAAAGTGTTTCGTGCGGATAGAGTTTGATTTCGACAAGGATTCTAGTTGTTCATGGAAGAAAGGATTCATCGATGGTAACTCTGACCAAAAGGGGAATATGGGAGGTCATTAAGCGTTTGAATTTGAAGGTGATGTAGTATATGTAGGATCTAGCTTGGTACAACAACCCTAGCTGCCGCATAGAGTTTAGAAAGGCGAGTTTTGATTGATGCTTTTAGAGGGAGGGAAGAGAAGGTTTGTGTATGGGGATTAATGTTCTTTTCAACCCTATCGTTCTTATCAAAGGGTTGAGATTGATATATATCAAACCGTGGCGGAATATAACTATGACAAACAGTACTGGTACCAGGCTCCTTCTGTCTGGATAGTCACACCACAGTATACAACGTCTCGAAACGTGGCAAAAGAGACGAATATTGAAGACATCATCCTTGACTATAAAGAAAATATTACACGGGACTTCTTGCTTCCCAAAATACAGGAACCCTTTCAAAAACAAAAAATTGTAAATTTCTATAAACTAGACCAAGCCATTGTCTACGGACGTATGGACCCCACCTTAGTATCAGTACAACCATACATCAAGACACAGAGGCATCTCTATGACCTCTCTGCAAGCATCCGCATAGACCCCACACAATGGTAGACAGATGGACTCTGCTATGTGGTCACATGTGGATTGCACTCAAGAACCTCTCAGCGCGCCAACACGCCTCAAGATGAATGGCTCCTGTCACCTTTTGCCCAGTCTGTGATTGACGAGACAAAAGAAGATATGATTAGATGGCATATAGACGTGGACGGACCATATCCCCCGTAATAAAGTTGACAAGACGGCTACCGGTGCCAAGACGGATCAAGACAATAAACAAAGCATCTTCTGCATGAAGACCACGACACCCCAATGAAGAAAAAGTTGAAAGGACCTAAAGGCGACATCTCCAGCATAAAGCCACCGCCAACACCGAAAGCATATTCCCTCTCATCCCCAGAGCTTCAATCATCTGAACAAGTCAATGTAAATGTCATTTTCATAAACACTGTAGAAAAGAATCTCTCCTGTACATGTCACTGTCAGTACTGTACAAAGAGAATCAATCTTGTACATTGTTTTTATCTTCGTAGAAGAGCCAAAAAGGCACCAGCATCTGTCAGCTGGCATCCTCTCCCTCATTATAAATGCTGTCCTTCCAGGTTGTGGAAGGCATCGATCAATTCGGAGAATCCAATTTTCCTTTGGTTGATACATATGAGTTTTCTCATCTCCCTCTGAGTCCACCAACTCCTCCACGTTCAACTTCATCCCCTTTCTGCTCACGACCTATAATGTACAAAAGATAAAATGAAAACCTAGAAGATAGAGCGCTTCGACCATCCGCTGTCGATAAGCTTCCACTACGTGGCCCCCCGTTCATGGTGACTTGAAGAAAAAACGAGGCTTCCTCAGAAGAGAGCCGAGAAGAGGCCCCCTCAGTTAAGAAACAAGTGGTATCAGAGCCAAGTTCCAGACGATCAAGCTCAAGAACTTTCTTGCAATCATCCTCCACTTCCTCCACTTCCAACTAGTAAGTACCCCTTACTCTTTCATAGTCTTATTTCAGTTTATCGACCCGTAAACATCTTAGATTTTAATAGTATTCATAGTTTGACCCATAAACATCGAGAGATTTTAGAAAGAACCAAAATGTTTAGTACCTTGTGAGGCTCTGAGAGAAGCCATAAAAAAGGCAAAAAATGAGGTTCGTAAAGTATAAAATCACTCGAGTTGAGTTTGTATGCTAAGGAATAAACTATGAACTATTATTAAAAATATAAGAGTAGAGTTTATGTGCTAAGATAAAGTCAAAGAAGATCAAATTATCAAGTTGTTTTTGGTATATTAAATTGGTATTCCCAGTGCGTAGAGATCTAATCTCCGCCAAGTACCAAAACAATATGTCAACAAAATTTCCTAATCCATCTACTACTCTACCTACTCTACCAATCCCTAAAAATAATCCAAATGATAAAATACTCATATAGATAAAAAATATCTTCTACCTCTTTGGATGGGAAAATAAACTAATGAACAATATATAGATGACGGCAAAAATTGTAATCATCTTCATCACCTACATACTATCTCAAAACCAACAAATAACGAACTAGCAGCTATGCTAAACGGAAAAATAGATTACCAAGCATTTATATATCATAATATAAATTCAAATCTAGAAAAATTAATAAATGAAAACAAAAGAAAAGAAAACGAATCAAATCCACAACAATCCACAAACTACTCAAACATAGGAATATAAATAAATAATAAAAAACAATTCTCTTATTGGAATATTCATCCAATAAAAATGTCTTTTAAAGATAATTTTCAATCACAACCCAAAGAAAAAAGCAACTCTTTACTTAGTACTCTATTCATACAAGATATTCCCGCTTCTTCCTATTCACCAAAACAAGAAATAAAATATCATACCTTTATGAATATAATAGATAACTCAGAAAAAGAAAATATAGACTTAGAAAACAATATATTGAAAATAAAACAGAATTTGAAGAAAAAAGAAATAATTTAGAACAATTCACTAATAAATATCTAGAAGAACCAATTAGTGAAAATTTAAATAGCCTACAAAAATATTATGAAGAAAATTATATTTTATTTAAAAAACATATCTATTCACCAATATTTAATATTACAGAAAATCAAGATGATATCTCAGAAAATAATGAAGAAAATATCAATGAAGAATTAAATATACTACCTCTCTTCCCAGAATCCACACCTCGCAGTGTATACCTTAACCAAATACCAGAACGTGAAAGACATTGGAGATATAAATATAGATAGGGGTGTCATCTGAAACTTGATCCGAACCCGACCTGCTCAATTGCATTCAGAGCGGGTTTGATCCGAATAGAAAATCGCGGGTCAGCTACGGGTTGCGTTACAGACTGGATTTCGGATCTCCTAAAATCCGAAATGTGAGAATTAGGGATCTTAGGTTCCCACCTACCTAGCCGCCGCTGTTGTCGAGCCTAGTTCCTCGGCAACCGCCACCGGATTGACGCCCTTCTCCGCAATTTCCATGGATTCCATGAACAACTCGTGCCTTTTTGTGGAAACCCCATTTGCAAACTCCAGCAGCCGCTCCAGGTCGTGGCTGATCGACCTCTTCCGTTCTCGGATCATCGGATCTGTGCTCTATGAGGTCAAAAACATAGAAGACCAGGCGATAAATCAATCAAAAGATGGCGCCTTTTTCTGCTTTAATCTCTGGATTTGAGGATTAATCCTTGGATGGAATTGAGCTGGAGGAGCAGATCTGTGGCTTTCTGAGAGAGAGCGTCCGGGTCGAGGCGGGTCTTGTCGAAGAGAGAGTACTTGATGGCGGTGACGTGGGATCTGACGGCAGCGAGGTGCTTCAGGTGGCGGAGGGCCTGCGACTGCCGGACGAGGTAGAGCCGGAAATAGGCCTAGATGGTGCAGGCAGCCAGATCGTGCATGGAGACGCGCGGGTTCGCTGGAGGCGCCAGATGAGGAGGCTGCGGCTTTTGCAGCGGTGGTGCCCGCTTAGTGGCAGCGGGAGGCGCCGGGGGAGGGGACAGGTGGGGGAGGGCAGACTCGAGGGCGGCGATGTGGCCCAATAGCAACTCGATAAGGCTCTGTGTTGTCTTGCTAGAGGCCTTTGTTGATCACTAACACACTGTCCTCCATCACGGCGTCCCTCCCCAGTGTGCAGTAGAGCGAGGGGTACCTCGGCTCCGGGGTTTGGGCTCTCCCCATGGGCGACAACGGCGAGGCCGAGGAGTACCCAGCAAGGAGTGTTGGTGTAGGAACTAAGGGTGGAGCGGGCACTCGTCGGACGAGGAGGAAGAGGAGGAGAATGGGCGGGGGCGGGTGTAGCAGAGTAGGGAGGGGTCGATATCGACGGAGCCGCTGCTGCCGGACATGGGGGTGGCGCTGGCACAGACGTTAAAGGCGGGGCCCAGGTAGGCGCTGCCAGAGAACTGCTGCGACAGGTGGGGCGGGTATTATTTGATGATCCGGATCCGATTCGATCCGACTTAAATTTTTGGATTCGAATTCGGATCGGTTCTAAAGATTCCTGGTCATATTTTGGATTTTATATGATCCGATCTGAACCCGACCCATTTACACCCTTAGATATAGAGAACCACAAGATGAACATCGTAACCCCTATGGAACTGCTAGAACTTCTAGAACAAAAAGATATGAATATCCATGGTTTCATGAACAAACAGTCTATCCTCACTGGTATCCATAAAAAAGATACGATCATAAAGAATATCCAAAATATAATATATTTATGCAAAATAGTGGTCATGACCCCTATGTATTTAATATTGATAAAGTACCTTTTCAATTAAGAGAAAGATATATTAGAGAATGGCTACAAAGAATATTAGGTACAATATATGAAAGACCAACTTTAACAGCAGTACAATTATTAGAATTAGCATTATCAAAATTCGAAGGGTCAGCAGTAGCAACGTTGCGATCTTTTGAAAGTTTAACTTCATTTCAAGGTATAAAAATAGTAACAGAAACCACTACTTCCGAAGCCGAAGTAGTAACATCAACAACTAAACCAGAAACAGATAAATTTGCAATCTTTAAAAATTAGGCTGGTTCATACTATGTATGTTTTCTGGCACTTCAATAGATGAAAGTGATGAACAAAATAGAATAAAAGCTTCATTAAAATGTTCAAAATGTATACAACAAAAATATGAGAAATAAAAACGACAGATGTAGCAGACCTAGAAATAGAATATTTTTCAAAATTATCTCCTCCTTGGGATAAAAAATGTAAAGAACACTATAATATATATTACCAGAGCAACAAAGGAAAGGTCTTACAGACTGTCTAGTATTAAGAATTCAATGTGCTTTTGAAGTTTTAAGAAATCAATGTGCTGAACAATAGGCACAAGAACAATTAAGATTTTTAGCTCATCAACCTATCTGTAAACAACTTCAACCTCCCTGTTATGAATTTGGTAAAGAATCATCTTCTTTTAGACCCCGTTTTCATAAATGATTTCATAAAAACATTATTATAAACATCGTTATAATCAATCCTATCGTTCTTATTAAAGACCTTCTTGTTAACCAACGCATGGTTCTTACCATGCATATGCCTACGTTGGACCAAGGGTTGGTTATAGGAGATGAGGGGGAGTGGTTGAGGGAGTGGTTGTGGGGAGTTACCCACACATGTGAAGCACCCCTTGGATATAACCATTCCCCCTTTATTTGAAAAGTTAGGGGAGAGAGATATAAAAGGGATAGAGTGGCATTACGTGAGAACAACTCTTGGAAAATCTGCAGAACACTCACTTTTGGGCAGCCCTCTTTCTCACTCTAGAGTCCTCTCCTTTCTACATATTCTCCCTCTATCTCTAAGTGTTGCTCTCCAAGAGGCTATCACCAAGGGCCTAGGATTTGCAGTGTGGAGTTTGGGGAGAATCCCGTCACGTGGTTCTCCTTCTCGTCCTCATGGAGTCGTCGCCGTCCATCTACGAACGTCGCCGTTAAGGTACGTTTTCCGTTACGATCAATCTCCGTGCATGCTTCCGCTTGCTCATTTAATGCATGGAGATATTTTATGTTTTATCAACATTGGTATCAGAGCCAGGTTGAACAGAACCATGGCAGCGTGGTCTTCGATCAAAAAGGACCGTTCCGATGTTGCGGCCTCGTCGAGCTGAATGGCTCCCATGGTGGTTATCAGTGACGAGGAATCGGAACGGGTTCCCGATGAACTGACCGACTATTCCGAGGAGGAATCTGGCGATAACCGCGTCCCATCTTCTCCTCCAAGGACACTCAGAGCGCCGGAATATTTAGCCTACCTCAGAGGGTTCTGCGGCGCGCATTCTGGACGCGACCAACCATCCGAGATCGTACGTGACGGCAGCCACGACGAGGATGAAGACGGCGCCTGCAACGGCGGCCATGCGAACGGTGACGCGGACGACAAGGGAAGCCCGCCGCGACGGTCGACGTCCCTGCGCGGAGAAGGACCCAAGCCGACGAACGCAGCGGCGGCCACGCCGGCCAGCGTACCGCCCGGGCCCAGCGCGGGGGGAGCGGCCACGCCCAGTGCGGACGTGGCGCTTGCGCCCAGCGCGGGCGGAGCGGCCACGCCCCGCGCGGGCGTGGCGCTCGCGCCCAGCGCGGGCGGAGCGGCCACGCCCCGCGCGGGCGTGGCGCTCGCGCCCCGCGCGGGCGTGGCGCTCGCGCCCCGCGCGGGCGGAGCTGCCACGCCCCGCGGGGGCGTGGCGCTCGCGCCACGCGCGGGCGGGCCGGCCACGCCCCGCGGGCGTGCCGCTCGCGCCGCGCGCGGGCGGGCCGGCCACGCCCGCGGGCGTGCCGCTCGCACCGCGCGCAGGCGGGCCGGCCACGCCCGCGGGCGTGGCGCTCACGCCCAGCGTGGGCGGTGCGGCCATGCACGCAGGCATGGCGCTCGCACCCAGCGAGGGCGGTGCGGCCATGCACGCGGGCGTGGGGCTCACGTCCCGCATGTACGTGCCGCCCACGTCCTGTATGGGCGGCCTGCCCATGCATGCAGGCGTGGTGCCCTCCCCGCATGCAGGTGAGGCGTTCTCGCCCCTGCGAAGGGGGGCTCCCACGCCCATGCATGGGGCTGCCGTAGCAGCAGCGCATGGTCCAGCGGGCGTGTCCTTGGCGAGGACGGGTCGAGCCCAACGACGCCGCCGCTGGGAGGCCCGCAGACGTCACCGCGGCGGACCATTTGGTGGCACGTGGCGTCACATGGGTCGCCGTGAACATCACGATGCACCGTATTGGGCTGGATCCGGAATGGGCCGGTTGGTTGTTCGAATGGACCCGTTTCAAATTCTCCGTATGATTATGAACGGAGAAATTGAATTTGAAATTAGGGAGTATTAGTTTAGTTTATTTATGATTAGATGATGCATTAGAATTTAATTTTAATCGTAGACTTATTAGTTCAAATTAATGTAATTTGATTTCCATGGTCTATTTGATTTATAGTTGAATCATCTTGATTAGTGTCAATTATTTAAATGTGATGATTGTCTTGATATTATGTTGCGCAAAATGAATTAAAATGAACAACTCTTGGAAAATCTGCAGAACACTCACTTTTGGGCAGCCCTCTTTCTCACTCTAGAGTCCTCTCCTTTCTATATATTCTCCCTCTATCTCTAAGTGTTGCTCTCCAAGAGGCTATCACCATGGGCCAAGGATTTGCAGTGTGGAGTTTGGGGAGAAGCCTGTCACGTGGTTCTCCTTCTCATCCTCACGGAGCCGTCGTCGTCCATCTACGAACGTCGCCGTTAAGGTACGTTTTCCGTTACGATCCATCTCCGTGCATGCTTCCGCTTGTTCGTTTAATGCATGGAGACATTATGTGTTTTATCAACATTACGAGAGATCTAAAGTGTTTCTCTCGTTGTGAATTCGCTCAAAATCATTCTATTAAGATTAAGTTACCTTGATTTAATCGGAAGATGATTATAGTATCCTAGATCTATATTTCGATTCCGATGGTTGAGTTAACTTAATATTTATTAGTTTGGATTTTTTGGAAGCGAATTATGATGTGCAAACAATGTCAACTTGACTCTCTAAATTTTATCTATGTAGTGATTTAAACATGGCCATGAAAAATGTCATTGCTGATTTGATCAAGGGTGACAAGTTGACGGGAATGAATTATGACATTTGGCACCGTAAGATTCAATACTTGCTAAACGAGCAAGAATTACTGGAACATCTTACCACCGTCATGTCACCGCCTGAGGATGGCAATACAGCACAGCATCGTAGAGATCAAGAAGCGTACCGTCAATGGTTTAATAAGGATCGTAGCGCGCGCTTTACTATGTTAAGCAGTATGCAAGACGATCTTATTGGGGAATTTGAGAAATTCCAAACTGCCAAAGATATGTGGGATCAGCTAAAGTTCCAATTTGGTGGAACTTCGACTACGCGGTTGCGCGCTCTTGTACTTAAGTTTGAGACCTACCGTAAAGACCAACGACAGACCATGACCGAACACCTTAGGGTTATGTCGGGCATGATCAGGGATTTAAAGTCGGCAGGTCATGATCTCACAGACGAGCAGCAGGTCCTTGCAGTAATCCGATCTTTACCGGACTCTTGGGTCCATATGAAGCAGATTCTTACCCACAACGAGAATATCAAGAATTTTTCTGATATTTCTCGTCATGTGGAGTTAGAGGCTGAGCGCGAAGAAGCTGTACGCGCCACTGCCTTAGTCGCCAAGGGAGGCAGACACCAAGGCAGGAAGGGCCCAAAGAAAATTTTCAAACGAAAAGATCGTGAAACTGCATCCAGCTCTAAGTACAAGGCAGAGCGGACACCGAAGCGCCACCACAGAGGCAAGCGCGGTGGTAAAAGGGACAAATCAAAGGTGAAGTGCTACAATTGTGAGAAGATGGGACATTTCGCTCGCGAGTGCGCTGAGCCGAAAAAGGTATCCCTCAACCCAGATTCTCTCTCTGTGTATGTTTGTTCTCATGTCTTAGTCGCCCGAACTTATCCTGAGTGGATTGTGGATTCAGGAGCGACCAAGCATGTAACTAGAGATCAAGAAGGGTACCAAGATTACCGCCGAATTCCAAGAGGGACGCAAAGAATTTACATGGGCAATGGGACCAGTGAAGAAGTTTTGGGAGTTGGTGTGTACCAGCTCAAACTTAGAACTGGTCATGTATTGACATTGCATGATGTTCTTTATGCGCCAGTGATTCAGCATAATCTTTTGTCAGCTTCATCTTTATTATCCCTAGGATTTGCTCTTGTTATGATTGGTACTAGTATTGACATTTATTTAAATGATGTGCTGTACGGACATGCTTTATTGAGTGGTGGTTTGTTTAAATTAGATGTTGATTTCAATGCTTCTTCTGTGTCGTATGTGGCTGATGATAGAGACCTTAGTTCGGAAATTTGGCATGCTCGCCTAGGTCACATAGGACAGGATAGAATGACCAGGTTAGCTCGAGAAGGCCTTTAAGGTTCACTCACTAAGGTCACTCTACCTTTATGTGAATCATGTTTGGCTGGAAAGGCATACCGAAAACCTTTCGGGAAGGCCAGAAGGGCCACTGATGTATTGCAGCTTATCCATTCTGATATTTGCGGACCTTTAAGTGTGAAGGCTCGACATGGAGCATCATATTTCCTTACCTTTATAGATGATTATTCGCGATACGGTTATGTTTATCTGATCGCTCACCGCTATGAAGCACTGGATTGTTTCAAACGCTTCCTAGCTGAGGTTGAGAATCAGACCGGTAAGAGTGTAAAAGCTCTACGCACCGACAGAGGACGCGAATATTTATCTGATCAGTTCAGAATTCTATGTGAGGAAAAGGGAATTAAAAGACAACTCACTATTCCATATACTCCGCAACAAAACGGTGTTGCCGAGAGAAGGAATAGAACGTTGTTAGATATGGTTAGGTCTATGATGGCGCATGCCAACCTCCCAATATCCTTCTGGGGGGATGCTTTGTTGACTGCTGCCTACTTACTTAACCGTGTGCCTTCACAGTCAGTTCCTTCTACCCCTTATGAGTTGTGGCGTGGCCAAAAGCCGTATTTGGGAAACCTACGCCCGTGGGGGTCAGCTGGATATGTCCATGACTCGTCCCACAAGTATGGGAAACTGGGCCCTAAAGCTAGAAAGTTTATCTTCATTAGATATCCTGATAGCTCACAAGGGTATGTCATGTATGGACAATATCATGATGGAGGAATGACAGAGAAAGAGGTTCGTGACGTTGTATTCTTAGAGAAAGAATACCCTAAACTTGGTAATGTCGGAAAAAGCTTTGATCTCCATGAAGTGGATGAGACAGCTCTCTTACCATCTTCCAGCGAAGGGAGGGAATTAGTTCCTGACCATGTCATCGCTGGAGATAGTATAGATGATCAAGCTAGTGGGAGTACACCTATTAATTTTCCGAGTGGGAGTACTCCATTAGAATCGGAAGATGCCGACACCCAAGTACGTCGAAGTAAACGCGGCCACACTCCTCGTCGACGTTTTGAGATTGAAGAGGAGATTTTAATGTGTCAGCCTGCGGATGATGAAGAACCTAGAAATGTCAAAGAGGCATATTCATCATTATCAAAGAAAGAATGGGAAGCTGCTATGCTAGACGAAATGGATTCAATGGAAAAGAATAAGGTCTGGGAGTTAGTTGATCTTCTGCCTGGGCGTAAAGCTATTGGAAACAAATGGGTTTTCAAAATTAAACGCAAGGCAGATGGATCAATTGACAAATACAAAGCACGACTAGTGGCGAAAGGATATACCCAGAAGGAGGGTATTGATTTTGATGAGACGTTCTCCCCGGTGGTGAGATTTACGTCTATTCGCCTAATCCTAGCTATTGTCGCACATTTAGATTTAGAACTCTTTCAGATGGATGTTAAGACGACATTTCTTAATGGAGAACTAGACGAGGAAATTTACATGTTCCAACCAGAGGGTTTTGAGGTAAAGGAACAAGAGCGCAAAGTTTGCCGCCTAAAACGTTCCATTTACGGCCTTAAACAATCGTCTAGACAGTGGTATTTAAGATTTCATAAGGAAATCACCTCATTCGGTTTTGAGACGATTGAGGAAGACCACTGTGTGTACGTCAAACGAAAGAAAGAGAAGATTCTAATTCTGTCATTGTATGTTGACGACATTTTGTTGGTTGGGAATAATATGGAGTATATCAATGCCACTAGGCAGTGGTTATCTTCCGTCTTCGAGACCAAAGATATGGGCGAAGCAAACTATGTGTTAGGAGTGAAAATAGTCAGAGATCGCTCTAAAAGGTTTTTGAGTATGTCTCAGGAAACCTACATTAATAAGATTCTAGAGCGATATCGAATGAATCACTCCAAGCCCATTGATACTCCAGTTGATAAAAGTTGTGTTTTAAGTGTAAGCCAATGCCCACAGAATGAAGAAGAGAAGAATCAAATGAATAAAGTGCCATATGCGGCAGCTATTGGGAGTCTGATGTATGCTATGTTGTGTACTCGACCCGACATCAGTTATGCAGTCGGATTAGCTAGCCGTTATCAAAGTAACCCTGGTCCTGCTCACTGGAAGGCAGTCAAGAGAATATTCCTATATTTACGTGGAACAACAAACCTTGCCTTATGTTACGAAGGAGGTGATCTAAGGTTGAAAGGTTATAGTGATGCTGATTGGGCCAGCGACAAAGACGAAAGAAAGTCTACGTCAGGGTATGTGTTCATACTCGGTGGCGCGGCCATTTCTTGGTGTAGCAAGAAACAGACGTGTATTGCTCTATCCACTATGGAATCGGAATATGTGGCATGTTCAACAGCTTGTCAAGAAGCAGTTTGGTTAAGGAGTTTCCTGCGGCGATTGGCTGTCACTCCTCATGCGGAGGAGAGTGTACTTCTTTATGTTGATAGTACATCAGCTTTGGCTTACGCCAAGGATCCTAAGTACCATGGTAAAACCAAACACATTGACATTAGATATCACTTCATTCGAGATCTGTTAGCAAAAGGAGCAGTGGTCCTTCGACATATTTCTACCGATCGTATAGTAGCAGACCCGCTAACTAAACAGATCACTAGAGAGGCTTTCACGACCCATAGTAGAGCTATGGGTTTATGTGAACTGTAATGTAAAGAACAGTTATTGTTGACTTCGATGCATTCTCTTATTGAGTATTTTCATAGAATGCTTGTTTGCACATCAATGAGTGTCACCAGACTTGAATTGACCCTCTCACACGGGTAATTCGCCTTGGCGCTGAGATAGCGAGCAAGATGAGACATTATGTATCTATGGCGCTAGAAGAGCGAACAAGATACATTTAAAATATTTATTTATGTCGCCTCGGATAAGAGCCGAGATGAGATCTTTAAAGATCGAATACGGGAATAATTGAGTCCATCCTGTATAGTCTGGAGAAGCCGGATGTGAGTCTTGAGACAAGGCACTGAGTGGAAGCGACTGGGTCATGAGACTCAGGTTAATCGCAGTGGGAGTGATTAGACTAAGATCCGTATGGTGTTTAAATGATAAATCTATAATTGACACGCCCACATTTGTGGAAGAACACCATAACATGCGTTTCATACCGCATGTGCAATTCACGACCGATAAATGAGAATGATGAATGGATCTCTGCTTCATCATTGTGTGAGCTCTTGGATCATATTGTTGATCCTACCTGTACCCTTTGTGACCTAGGAACTATGTCATAAAGAGGAAGCTCGGCGTCGCTACTTTAGCATGATCCTTAGGACTAAGGTTGATACAGTCTAGCGGGACATGACTAGGAAAGCGGCCGAGATTAATCGAATTGACATAAGAACTTGGGGAAGACATCTATATATTGCACCATGTTATGTGGATCATACCCCGGGGAACTCAGTCAGTTGTGTACAGACAGAGTTATGATCACATGACATTTGGGATTTAAACACTGCCAGTTATTTATCTGAGAGATCCGGAGTGTTAAATCAGGTGAATATAAGATGGTCTGGGGTACCACGAGATTTTAAAGAGTATTGTGTTACATTAGTTTTGGTGATAACTTAATGGATCACTACTCGCCTGTTAGTGTTATGCTCGTGAGGTCGCACGCTGCATTTCCTGTATGACAGTTGGATTGTTGCAACTTTGAGAGATTGTTTATTGATCTTTGCCCTCCGTGGGCAAGTGGGAGATGTTAACTAACGCATGGTTCTTACCATGCATATGCCCACGTTGGGCCAAGGGTTGGTTATAGGAGATGAGGGGGAGTGGTTGAGGGAGTGGTTGTGGGGAGTTACCCACACATGTGAAGCACCCCTTGGATATAACCATTCCCCCCTTTATTTGAAAAGTTAGGGGAGAGAGATATAAAAGGGATAGAGTGGCATTACGTGAGAACAACTCTTGGAAAATCTGCAGAACACTCACTTTTGGGCAGCCCTCTTTCTCACTCTAGAGTCCTCTCCTTTCTACATATTCTCCCTCTATCTCTAAGTGTTGCTCTCCAAGAGGCTATCACCAAGGGCCTAGGATTTGCAGTGTGGAGTTTGGGGAGAAGCCCGTCACGTAGTTCTCCTTCTCGTCCTCACGGAGTCGTCGCCGTCCATCTACGAACGTCGCCGTTAAGGTACGTTTTCCGTTACGATCAATCTCCGTGCATGCTTCCACTTGCTCATTTAATGCATGGAGATATTTTATGTTTTATCAACACTTCTCATCATCAATCTTCACATCACCATTATAGAGGTCCTAAAAGATATAAAATTCAACAAAAAAATCGTAGTGGTCGCTACGAACCACATCAAAAAATTTTAGTTCAAAAAGGAAAATACTGCTATTCATGCGGCAAACTAGGACACTTTGCAAATACATGCCAAGAAAAAAATGGTAAATAATGTTTACACAAGATGATTTATCAAATTTAGTCACTAGTAATGAATTTCAAATAGTTAAAGCTACTTATCTATCTTCACTACATAATGGTTATATTATATATGAAATAATACCAGAATATCATGTGTCTTCTGGAAGGCAAAGAGGATGTGGGAGAAGGGCTAGAAGCTTCAAATTTCATGGAAGATTCAAGGAAACCTAGGTGGAACCCAGGAGTTCAATTTTCTTGTGTGTGAGAGGTAGGCAAAGAACCCAAAAACCTAAAGAAACCATGAAAAACTGAATTTTTACGTATATGGTTGTGTCCAAATTAGACAACCAACCAAATGGCTGCCTAGGTCACTAGATGGCTACGATCTTGACCTCCCAGGATTCTAGACAGCCAAGGTCTTGGCTGCCCAGAATTGGGTGGATGGCTAAGGGTTTGGCCACCTAGTAAGCAAACTGGCTAAGGGTGGATGGCTTTCCAGTTTGCTTACTATCGTTTTTTCTGAACGAACTTCTAATGGTTTGTTCTCCATCATCTTAAGTCCAAATCATCTGAAATTTTGTGGAGACCTTTAGTTTTAACTTGCCCAAAAAAATTTATAATTTTTATAATTTATTTAATATTTATTTCAGTATTAAAATCAAGACAATTTAAAGTGGCTTAAGTTGGATCTTCCATAGAAGTTGAAATTCATACTAAGTAAATCCAGATTTTGATGAAACTTTCCAGAAACCTTCCCTATGACTTTTTAATAATGTCTGACAAGTTTAGTTAATTTCTGAATTCAGTAGCTTATTATTCTAAATAATGTTGTATTTCTGTCTTGAAAATTGGTTCTACATGTTAGAAAAATATGAATCTTGTTCCAAAAATTATGAAAATTTTATAAAATGTTTAAAGTATCGTTAAACATGTTGGAACTTGTTTCATTAGAGAAATACATAGAAATGAACTATTTTGCTTTTAGAAGTCTTAATTCTATTCAATCTGACTTATTTGCAGCATATATGTATAAGTAGTGTTATTAATAATTGAAATTTCAAAAAATATGATAATGTAATCATTGTAAGATGTGTGCCATAAATTTAAATAAATTTGATTTAGATATTGCCATATTAAGGGAAATGTAGGGTCCGATTCTAGTAGAAGCGTCCTTATTGGATAGGCCATTATGTGAACTCGAGGGCAATTAGTAAACTTTATGAAATCGAATCTCAGTTTGGCATAATGGTGAGGTATGTGTTATATCTAGTTCTACGGTAGTCAAGACTTGATATTATTATCTAAGTGTTTGGTATATATATGCATGTCCCTTATATTGTGGTTAAGATGCATGTTTGTTTGCTTTATATGATAAGCTTGACATATAATAAGTAAGATGTGAACCTAATTTGAACATTTGAAATCTATTGAAATATGTTAAGAGACTCATGTGAACCTAATTTGAACATTTGAAATCTATTGAAATATGTTAAGAGACTCATATGTGAATTCTTGGTTCATTCGTAAGTTTTAACTCTTAAGTAATGCCAAAAGATAAGTAGTTTTGTTAAATTGTCAATAAATATGAAATCTATAAATTTACACTTATGAGACTCTAAGAATAGTATATGTTAAGATAATAATATGCTGCTAGCCAGGTTTACTTGCCATATGATATGTGAATCTCCTTGTGTGTTGGAGGATATGTGATTCGCGAGACTATGGCTAGCAGATTTGATTCAAGTGAAACATTAATTTGGATACAAATTATACCATATGCTATGAGATACGTATGTAATGACCCAATCACCTAATTGACCCAAGAAATGTGTTAGTTGGTGGACTTCTCAAGAAGGTTACCCATCCTGAAATTTCTTCTAACCGAACACATTTAACTTCGTAGTTCTTTCTAATTCGAACTACAAAAAAATGGCTAGCCGTTGTTATTAGTAGTCTATTGATTTAATATATTTAACATCTTCTAATATGGGGTGCGACAATCCACTCTCTTTAGATCCGTTTGTGTCCTCGTCGCTATATCACAACTATTTCAGATCACCAGGCAGATAAGATTTTAGAAGTGGCCCCCCCACAGGTTCAAGAGGTGGCTCCCACTATGTAGCATCCGTTTGTGTAATGTAAGTCTTTCACTTAGTAGATTTGATGTATTAGGAAGTATTTGAGTCAATGATGTAATACTAAGATTCTTAGGTGAGATGAGAGTTGGTTGATGTTCGTTTTAGAGAAGTTTATCAGTTGTGAGACATTTTGATTATTAGACATTTGTTTTGGCTATGGCATTTGGATAATGCGATGGATGGCTTTAATGTTTATTGCCTTTATATGGACTCTTATGCTCTTATTTCCATTATGTATGTGCTATGTATTTTTTGTACAATCTCCGAATTCTATTGAAAGTCGAATAAGATCGGATGCGGGGTTCAAGAGTATTATGACATCACTTTAAGGCGCTCAATCATAGTTTGGCATAAGTCTTTTCAGTACATCTACATCACTCTAAGGTGCTCAATCATAGTTTTGCATAAGTCTTTTTAGTAGGTCTACATCACCCTAAGGTTCTCAGTCATAGATTGGTGCAGGTCTGTTTGGTATGTCTCAAACTTCAAGATCTAGTCCTTAATCACGTGGTTGATGTCCTATGAAAAGTTAACTTTAATTAATCTCACATTTGTTTGAGCAATCTGACACTTTTCAAACTTGCCAATAAAATCATCTTACACAGTGCTTAACAAAGTAAAGCATCGTTATGACCCTTGTTAAATCATGGCTACAAAATATCATGGATACTCTTCATTGTACACATGGCGCAAAACATAGCATGAAAAGAGATGTTTGTAGATGTTAGACATGCACATTCACAAAGTTCCATAGGAGTAATTTAATATCCTAAAACATGCTAGGAAGTAAACTGCTAATAGCACAATCCATCATATACAATAACCTAAACACTAAAATACAAATAACTTTTAAAACTAATCATGCTATCCCTCGATCTCCACCTCCAATCCCCTGCTAATCAAAGAGAGGAGCAGCGGTAGGCTATAACAGAGATATGGCTGACCAACCATCACAGGCTCGTAGAACAAATGTTAGATGTGGGGTTGGAGTCACTAGATCCCCAAATGAACCTATGCCCCTTCCGATCAGCAGTGAGCTCATCGCTACTCTAGGGGTTGAGGGAGTGCCTACGGCGCTTATGGGGGTCACAGTGCACCCCTAAGAGAGGTGCACGGCGATGGCGCCCTCCTACATGGGGTGCATGGTGTTAGTTTAAGGTGGCCTACAAGCCAATCTAACAATGTAAATCTCGTTCATTTATTAATATAATGGCATAATATTCGTTATGTGTAAATCGCTTTAATTATCGTTTCATAATGAAGTCTGTGAATATGTGCTATGGTGATCAGATTATGATGAGATCATACTAATGAGACTGATCACTTAAACACACATATTCTTAATTGTTCCTACTCAGAGGATATCCGAGAAGGACATCGGATATCCAGTTAGACTAGTACAGATTACTCCTGCTCATATGATGAGGGTGATTGATCTCATAAGTCACTTGTGTGGAGACACTAAGGAGAATCTGTAGGTGCTCATTGGAGAATGAGTTCACTGAATTGATCCGACTGAATCGCTGGATGGTATTGTACCTCACTGTCAACCAGCTTGATTCTATTGTCGCAGTTGCGTGGATGGTCCTCGGACCTGAGACACCAAGGACACCTTGGCGGTGGACTTCTGTGCTTTGACCTTGGTTTACGAATCTCTAGCCACGGGATTCTAATACGCCAAGGATTGGGTACAGCGGAATACCGTCGAAGGGAATTGTGTGTCAATAAGGAATCATTCGCTCTCGGTACTTAGAGAGAGAATGCTCTAGGAAGGATGCGCGAAAGTCCCTGGCCAGGGCGGACGATAATATCGGGAAATGAGTTTTCCGATATTCATCAGCGACATCCAATCCAAGTGAGTCGACCGGTTAGGATTTGACAGCTCGCCATGCCCTGAGTTGACTCGAGAGCATTGTACGAATGAAGGATTATATCCACGCGGTAACTGTTGGCGGAAAGGTTCCAAGCGTGGGTTACTTAACCCCAAATACCTTTCGGGTTCACGCGGTGTTGCTTGGCACCCAACGTGATCGGAGGCCCGGTCGAATTCGATGTGCGACATCAATTCGATTGATTAATTGATTAATAAATGATTATTAATTAATTAATAAAGCCAGTGAGGAGTCACTGGGCTTGTTGGGCCATTAACTGGACTGGTACTTGGGCCTAGAGGGTCACACGCAAATGATTCTCAAGGCGATGGATAAATAAGTGGGTTTTATACAAACCGGGGGTTTTTATGAAAAACCGCGCGGTTAGTATAAAACATAGCGAACGGGCTGAGCTGGCCAAGCTGCTGCTAACCCTAGCCGCCCCTCCTCAGTTTCTGTCTTCCTCTGGAGTCCAGGCAGATCCAGATATGCTCCGCCGCCTCTCCGAATCCCGTTCGACGGGAAATCGTCCGCGCACTGCGGCGATTATTGCGGCGACCGGCGGAGGCTTCCTGGGCTGCGAAGAACGAGGAACTCGAGGATATCCATCGCGGGGAGGATCGCGTGGACTTCGCTAGAGGCCGGGCGCTTCCACTGTTTCTCGTCCCGTTTCGGTTTCCGAAATTAATTTTTCTTGAGTTATTCCATGCGTTTAATCCGATTAAAATTACGGAATAGTGTTCATAAGATGAACGCAAATAATTTGATTATTTTACTATGATTTTTCGGATTTTATTTGGGGTATTTCCTGTTCTTCATGTGATGAAGAACAACCGGATTTTAGCGGCTTCAATCCGGCATCCCCAATCGTTGGAGAGATGCCCAGTATCCCTGCACATCCTAGGGATGTCTCCGATAACCACTGGATCAGTCGCCGGCCCGGTGAGCCCTCCGGCTATGGCTCCCTTTTTTCCTTCTTCTTCAAAACCAGTTTTGAAGAAAAACCAGAAAAATCCCATTGTAAATGGGTTCGGCCTGGCCAGATCTTTGCCCCATCGGCGCTGGACAGGTCGCCGGCGCCAGGGGCGTCACCGGCGGCGCCTGGGCGCTCGCCGCCGGCGGCTGGCCACTCCTCCCGCCGCCTGACCTGCAAGTCCAGCCATTAGGGTTTCGGGTGGAAGGGGACGGGCGGTTCAAGGGGTTGGGCCGGCCGGTCAGGTCCCGGTTGGACCGGGCCTGAGGCAGGCACGAGCCAGGTGCGCCTGGCTCGGGCCCAGGCGCACCTGGTTCGAACCCAGGCCCTATAGGGCCCGAACCAGTTGGGTTTTAAGGGCTGGGCCCTTTTACTCTCAAACCCAAACCCCATAATTAATCCCTTTTGCCCTGTTAATTAAATTAAAATTGGACTTAATTTAAATTTTAAAATTTTTTAAAATTTTGAATTATTGTTCAATTTTATTTAATTAACTCTTTTATGATTTTGAATCATCATTAACAATTAGTTGTTATATAGAGTTAATTATTAGTTTAATAGTTAAGTTAATAATTAACTTACATTGACTAATTTAATTGTTAAATTAGTGATTAATATTTAATAATCTAAATGTTAGATTATTATCTATTAAAACATCTAATTGTTAATTAATATTATAGTTAGTTATTAATTTAAGAGTTAAATTAATAATTAACTTAAATAAATAATTTAAATGTTAAATTAGTAATTATTAATTAATTGAAATTAATTGTTAGTTTAATTGTTAAATTGATGATTAATTTTAATTAATTAATACAATGGTTTAATAAGGAGTAATTAGTTATTAGTTTAAAGAGTTAAACTAATAATTAATTTTATACACTAATCTAAGAGTTAGATTAATGCTTAACTGTTAATTTGTGTTAATTATTAGTTTAATGGTTAAATTAATGATTAACACTTATTAATTATCTAGTCTAATTGTTAGATTGATAATTAATAACAAGTTAGAGTTAATTATTAATTTATGTGATAAGTTAATAATTAATTTTGTTGGATTAATCTAAAGAGTTAGATTAGTCTTTAATGGTCTAATTGTTAGATTATTAATGGGGTTTAATCTAAGTTAGATTATTAGAATTGTTCTAATTTGCATGGAATAATCTGGAATTATTAATTCATAGTGTGTGCGCATGTGATGTATGTTTAATGCTTTTAAATTTTGATTTAATTGCATGTTAAGTTAGTAAAATGAGTTTTCGAAATTCAAACACCAATTTTGATTGGATCCCAGCTTTCTGAAAGCCAAAACTTATTTATTTTGAAAAACTCATTTGTTTTAGCCATGTGATGCGCTGAATCATGTGTGGGATGTTTAAAACACACCGTGGTCATGGATATGCACTTATTTAATTGTTCATGTGATGAATGATGGATTGTGTGGATCGTGGATGTATGTTTGATTATTAATTGTTAATAAATAGAGGTCTGCGCACCTCTCTCTCTCATACTCCGATGTATTTCTACCTCCCTCTCTCTCTTGTACTCGCCATAAGGCCTTCTTCAATTTACTTGTAAATTCTAGAATTTATTGTAATCTGATCGAAGCAACAGAGGAAGGAGCGAGGACGATCCACAGCTGCAACCAGGAAGGCGAAAAGATGGAGATCTCTTGCCTATGTGATTGCAGGATATCTAATGTAAATGTTATGATTAGAATGTATGTGTGTTTGACTTTTGGCTCCAGTCAAACCCACTGTGCTATCCATGACCACACTAATGACATGTATGTGATGCATTGTTTATCTTTTGATTATGAATCAAAGCAGGTTATAGTATTTAGTAAATATATACGATATATTTATATACTATCACCTAGGAGAGACCAAGATAAAAGTTATCTAAACACTCTCAGATAAACTCTAAGCCGTAACGCGAGTAGTTAAGAACTTACCGCGTGGTCCACCATCGTTATAGTCATAGGATTCGATTCACTTTAGGCAGGTTTGTTGTGCTATCCAAAAGGCCTGCTTAATTGGGAGGAGAAACTGTGGCTATGGCATTAGATGCCTATAGATCGGGGTAGAGGAACCATGTAGCTTTGTTGTGCTATCCACAAGGGTTGCATGCAAATCTATGCTCGTCGCGTAATGATGGTTAGCTTAGACCAGAATTAGTGGTTTGTTGTGCTATCCACAAGGCCATTAAATCTCTGGAGACCGAAGCTATGATCGGATATTGCAAGGAGTTGCAAGTCCCATGAGTTGGGTGCTCTCTGATTGTATTACAGTTTGTTGTGCTATCCACAAGGCTGTAGTGCAAGTCATTGAGATTCTGATCCCCACTAGGAGACTGTCGGCGTCTCCCGTTCTGTATAACTGAGGGTTATACAGTCCGTCGAAAATTAGTGGGAGTTAAACTTGAACAAAAGACCATGTCTTGTTTTAAACTTTAATAATTGAACATCTGCTAAATAGATTTTACTTATCTCCTATAGGAACTATGTCGTCGAATAACCCACTCCGTGGCATACTTGATGCCATTTTGACTTACTTGATCTACTCGGATTGGTTCAGACTGAAGAATGTCTTCAGATCTGAGCACAATAACTTTGTCCCTGGAGCTGATCCTCCTGCTGAATCGGCATTGGATGCCCCTGAAGTAGGGATGATAGCTAACGATAAGGGATCGAAGGACAAAGATAAAAGAGTAGTAAAGGGTGACTGCTTATACTATAAGCAGTATGGTCACTGGAAGAGGAACTGCGAGGAGTTCCTTAACGATAAAGCTCATAGAAGAGTGAAGCTGTCTGAAGCTTCAGATATCTATATGATAGATATCAACTTGTCAGTTAGAGATTCCATATCTTGGGTATTAGATACCGGATGTGTTTCTCATATCTGCCATGATGTGCAGATGCTGACAAGTAAGCGCAAGTTGAGACAAGGTGAGGTAGAATTGAGGCTAGGAAACGGCGCAAAAGTTGCGGCGATTGCTGTTGGGACAGCAAACCTCAGGCTTCCATCGGGAGACACCTTACTATTGGAAGATTGTTATTATGTTCCTAGCATAATAAAGAACATCATATCAATATCTTGTTTGGACAAGATATGATATAGGTTGACAATTGAGAATAGAAGTTGTTCGATTTATTATGGTAATAAATCAATAGTTTCGGCATCTTTAGTCAACGGTCTATATCTATTAGATGTTTCTCATTACAATCTTCAGATTGATAATGCTCTTAAGAAGAGCAAGAATTGTGTGAACCAGGCCTACATGTGGCATTGTAGACTTGGGCACATTGGCGAAAGCAGGTTGCAAAAGTTGCACAAGCATGGTTACTTAACAGCATTCGATTATGAATCGTTTGCAACATGTGAATCCTGCCTTATGGGAAAGATGACGAAATCTCCATTTATAGGACATGGAGAACGTGCCAAGGACATTTTGGAACTAATACATTCGGATGTATGTGGTCCAATGTCCACCCAAGCCAAATGTGGCTTTTCTTACTTCATCACGTTCACCGATGACTTCTTAAGATTCGGCTATGTGTACTTAATGAAGTACAAGTCGGAAGCATTTGAGAAGTTCAAGGAGTTCAAGGATGAGGTGGAGAAGCAGTTAGGAAAGAATATTAAAGCTCTTCGATCAGATCGAGGAGGAGAATACTTGAGTACTAATTTCACATAATTCTTAAAGGATAATGGTATCCTTTATGAGCTGACCCCTTCATATACACCACATATGTATGGTGTATCAGAAAGGAGGAATCGCACCTTGTTGGACATGGTGCGATCCATGATGAGCTTTTCAGGATTACCAGTATTCCTCTGGGGGTATGCTCTAGAGTCAGCAGCATACCTACTGAACAGAGTACCCAGCAAGTCTGTGGCCTCTACTCCATATGAGATATGGAAAGGCAGGAAACCAGAATTTAAACATGTTAAAGTCTGGGGTTGTCCTACTCATGTAAAGATGCATGATCCAGACAAGCTGGAATCACGAACTGATAAATGCAAGTTTGTGGGATATCCAAAAGAAACCTTTGGATACTATTTTTTACCATCCTGGTGAACAAAAGGTGTTTGTCGCCAAGAAAGCTGTTTTTCTGGAAGAGGAATACCTTCTCCAGGAGAACAGTGGGAGTAAAATAATACTGGAAGAGGTTCCAGATCCCTAAACAGCTGCATTATCATCAGATGAGATATCAGTTCCTGAATCTGTTCAGGTACACACAGATGAGCCTCGTAGGTCTGGTAGAGTACCTAGACTACCTGAACGATATATGGGACATATTGCTGAAGGTGAGTCTAAGGTAGAATATAATGAGGATGATGATCCCAAAAACCTATCAGGAGGCCATAGAAGGCCCAGAAGCCGGGAAATGGCGAGAAGCCATGAACTCAGAAATCCAGTCCATGTACACCAACCAAGTTTGGAACTTGGAGGACTTGCCCGAGGGTATTGTACCCATCGGTTGCAAGTGGATCTTTAAGAGAAAGATCGGTGTTGATGGACGGATCGACACTTATAAGGCAAGGTTGGTGGCAAAGGGATATCGTCAAAGGCAAGGAATTGACTATGACGAGACTTTCTCACCAGTTGCCATGATAAAGTCGATCAGAGTTTTGCTCGCCATTGCTGCACATTTTGATTATGAAATTTGGCAGATGGATGTGAAGACTGTCTTCCTCAATGGTAACATTGAGGAAGAGGTGTATATGATACAACCAGAAGGTTTCACATCCAAAGAATCTCCAGATAAAGTGTGCAAGCTTCAGAGGTCCATTTATGGACTAAAGCAGGCTTCTCGGAGTTGGAACATAAGATTTGACGAGGCTGTCAAGTCTCATGACTTCATTAAGAATGAAGATGAGCCTTGTGTGTACAAGAAGACCAGTGGGAGTGCAGTCACTTTTCTAGTTCTTTACGTAGATGACATACTACTCATTGGGAATGATGTAGCTATGATGTCATCAGTAAAGGTCTGACTGTCGAAAAACTTCTCCATGAAGGATTTGGGAGAAGCATCCTACGTATTGGGAATACGGATCTATAGAGATAGATCAAAGAGGATGCTTGGAATGACCCAATCCTTGTACATAGATACCATAGTCAAAAGGTTTGGCATGAAAAATTCCAAGAGAGGTCTCATACCGATGAGACATGGAATTATTCTCTCAAAAGAGCAGTCTCCTAAGACTCCTGATGAGAGGGCATTCATAGATAGAATACCCTATGCCTCTACCATAGGATATATCATGTATGCCATGCTATGTACACGGCCTGATGTTGCGTTTGCTCTAAGTGTTACGAGCAGATTTCAGGCTGATCCAGGCAAAGAACATTGGAAGGTAGTGAAATGCATCCTTAAGTACTTGAGAAGAACTAAGGATATGTTTCTTGTCTATGGAGGAGGTGACTTGAAACTGTGAGGCTTTACTGACTCGAGTTTCCAGTCAGATCCAGATGATAGCAAGTCAACATCTGGATTCGTGTTTACATTTAACGGAGGGGCAGTGTGCTGGAAGAGTTCCAAACAAGTAACCACTGTAGATTCGACGACTAAAGCTGAGCACATCGCTGCAGCTGAAGCTTTCAAGGAAAAAGTGTGGTTGAAGATGTTCATCACCGACCTTGACATAATTCCCGGTATCCTTGATCATGTTCCGCTGTTGTACGACAACAATGGGACTATTGCACAAGTGAAAGAGCCGTGGTCTCATCAGAAATCGAAAGATGTTCTGAGGCGCTTTTATATTATCTAGAGGAGATTTAGTAGTGGAAAGAGTTCCACCCGTCGACCAGGTAGCAGATCCACTGACAAAGCCGTTGGCACAAATTGTGTTTGAGCGTCACCTAGAGTATGTAGACTTATTGTATAAAGGTGATTGGCTTTAGTCCAAGTGGGAGATTGTTAGTTTAAGGTGGCCTACAAGCCAATCTAACAATGTAAATCTCGTTCATTTATTAATATAATGGCATAATATTCGTTATGTGTAAATCGCTTTAATTATCGTTTCATAATGAAGTCCGTGAATATGTGCTATGGTGATCAGATTATGATGAGATCATACTAATGAGACTGATCACTTAAACACACATATTCTTAATTGTTCATAGTCGGAGGATATCCGAGAAGGACATCGGATATCCGGTTAGACTAGTACAGATTACTCCTGCTCATATGATGAGGGTGATTGATCTCATAAGTCACTTGTGTGGAGACACTAAGGCGAATCTGTAGGTGCTCATTAGAGAATGAGTTCACTGAACTGATCCGACTGAATCGCTGGATGGTATTGTACCTCACTGTCAACTAGCTTGATTCTATTGTCGCAGTTGCGTGGATGGTCCTCGGACCTGAGACACCAAGGACACCTTAGCGGTGGACTTCTGTGCTTTGACCTTGGTTTACGAATCTCTAGCCACGGGATTCTAATATGCCAAGGATCGGGTACAGCGGAATACCGTCGAAGGGAATTGTGTGTCAATAAGGAATCATTCGCTCTCGGTACTTAGAGAGAGAATGCTCTAGGAAGGATGCGCGAAAGTCCCTGGCCAGGGTGGACGATAATATCGGGAAAGGAGTTTTCCGATATTCATCAGCGGCATCCAATCCAAGTGAGTCGACCGGTTAGGGTTTGACAGCTCGCCATGCCCTGAGTTGACTCGAGAGCATTGTACGAATGAAGGATTATATCCACGCGGTAACTGTTGGCGGAAAGGTTCCAAGCGTGGGTTACTTAACCCCAAATACCTTTCGGGTTCACGCGGTGTTGCTTGGCACCCAACGTGATCGGAGGCCCGGTCGAATTCGATGTGCAACATCAATTCGATTGATTAATTGATTAATAAATGATTATTAATTAATTAATAAAGCCAGTGAGGAGTCACTGAGCTTGTTGGGCCATTAACTGGACTGGTACTTGGGCCTAGAAGGTCACACGCAAATGATTTTCAAGGCGATGGATAAATAAGTGAGTTTTATACAAACCGGGGGTTTTTATGAAAAACCGCGCGGTTAGTATAAAACATAGCGAACGGACTGAGCAGGCCAAGCTGCTGCTAACCCTAGCCGCCCCTCCTCAGTTTCTGTCTTCCTCTGGAGTCCAGGCAGATCCAGATCTGCTCCGCCGCCTCTCCGAATCCCGTTCGACGGAAAATCGTCCGCGTATTGCGGCGATTATTGCGGCGACCGGCGGAGGCTTCCTGGGCTGCAAAGAACGAGGAACTCGAGGATATCCGTCGCGGGGAGGATCGCGTGGACTTCGCTAGAGGCCGGGCGCTTGTGCGGCTTGCGGTGTCGCACCGACGGAACCGAACGGTCGCGGATTCGAATCCGCACACGGTGAGAACTTCGATAATCCGATTATCGTATTTTAGATTTCGAAACGGAAACGGATCGCTGTAAACATTTTTGTTTTCCGCTGCGTGAGCGATCCGGAGAAACCGAGAAAACCCAACACATGGCACCCTCGTACATGTTGTGCCCATGCCTACCATTGTCCCATGCAAGGCATTGGGTACGGGCCCATCCAACGTTCCCCTTGATAGGGTATTGGGTGCATGTGCACATGGGTTGCAATGTCATCACTCACAAAAGGTGGCCCCTCATAAGGAGTAAAGCATGTGCCCACATAAAATGTGCCATGTAGGGAATAGTGCCCTCACTCAAATGAAGCATCCCATCGTGGGGCGTGCCCAAAGTGCTCATGCCCATATGGGTCCTTTGGCCTCGCTGTCATGGCATGCTGCGGCATAGGCCTACGTAGGGCCAGCACGTCTCCTGCTCGTGCAATGTTGCTGCCATTGCCATGACAACCTTCATGAATAGGGGTGTCAATGGGTCGGGCCAGGCTCAACCGAACATCAGCCTGGCCCAGCCCGGCCCCGCCCACAACTCGTTTACAGGGCCCATGGGGGCCCGTGGGAACCCACCTAGCCCGAAACCTTCCCTCCCCTTCAGATTCAGTAGTCCATCTGGCGAGGAAGGCTGTTGGCTTCCTCTATGTCGTCCCAGACTGAGCTCCCCGGACCCCATTCGTTGATCCACTCAACATCGTGCACCATGCTGTTCCAAATTCCCGTGGCCCCCTACAGCGCCGACAGGTGGATCTACTGCGCCATGGGCCCGATGTTGGTCCACGGGCTCAACATGTTGGCCCGAATGCAGCCCGAAGATGACCCAGCCCGGAAGCCTGCATGTTAGTCCGGCCCATTGACAGCCCTGTTCATGATTGTTTGTGTGGCAGTCCTTGTCAGAGCACGGCGGCCCTTGTGGTCACTACGGCAGCCACGTCGGACCCTCTTCATTGCCATGGTAGTGTGGACCAATACCGTATAGGTGCACATTGTGGGTCTACAACATGCGAACATGGAATCGCCTGTGTGCATAGATGCATCGTTGGACGAGGTCCGACACTTGGTCCATCATCTCAAGGCAAATCTTCGTGCTAGGATTTTGGGTGGAAGATGCTGTGTCGCATTGATCTGCACATTCATCTGAGAATGTGGAGTCAGAATCTGCACCATCGCCTCCGAATCGATGTTGGTGAGGTCCCTTAATAGGGGAAAACCGAGGCTTCATTGTGAGGTTCATGACCACTGTCCGTGATGGGGGACCAGTCCTCCATGAACCGAACGTCATCCTGGGTTTAATACCAATGACGAACAATACACCACAGAAATAGAATGAAATGATCTGAGGAATACCTTTGATCATTGACTTAGCGAATACCTTTCAAAGGTTAGAGGAGAGGACTCCAGGATCCCTTCAACGCTCCAAAACCCTAAGGACACAATGATGCCTTGCGGAGGAGAGCTGCATTAGGAGGGAGGAAGAGAGAAGTGGGAGGATACAGAGCGTAGAGAGCAACAAGCGTACGTCTGTTTCTCTCCTCCCTCTCTTATTCAATACGTTAGAGAGAACATGGGAAGTGGGGAGCAGGAGAAGATCTTATTCAATACGTTAGAGAGAACATGGGGAATGGGGAGCACGAGAAGGATGCCACATGTTTTCTCCTCCATATGGATTCCATGAACCATAATGGTAACTCCCACCAGGGAGTCACCATCCCGACTCCACGTCCCACCGTCTGCCCTCTTGTGAGCATCATAAATGGGTCCAGACCATTACAACACTTTTGAAAGAGTAATATTTGCTGCACCACATGGTGCAGCAAGAATATATATATATATATATATATATTAAATTTTATGTCAGCTTCACTATATCCAACGTGTTTGTACAAGTCGATCTTCGATCACACAAGTCCAATGAATCAAAAAGATCACAATCGGAGCTCAATTTATTGAATTTGGCCCATTAAGATTTTGTTTTACTATTCCTTGGATTCGGCTTTTAATTTTGTAAAATTTTTTAGGCCATCCGATCGTATATTGAGTTTAGGGTTTGGTGTTTTTTCTCAACTATTTATAGGAGTTTGATTTTTGATCTTTTCGATTTTTTTGGTTTATCCGATCGGAATTCAAATTGTGCAAACATGTCAATCATGATGGATCTGACCGTAATTTTTTTTTTACTTTTTTTGAAAATTTTAACTGTATCCCATATAGTGCAAGAAGTTTACTCATTGTGAAACTGCTTTAAACTCTGGCTATTTGTACCTGAACATTATTATCACAAAAAAGTGGAACTATCTACAGCGCTAGCAGTGTTTTTAATTTAGAAAAAAAATTGTTCTGAAATTTTTTGAGGGCCTTATAATGCCTTGCAGGATTGTACAATTTGATCTTTGATTGGACAACCACAAAAGACATTGAATATTGACCTAAATGGATAGATTCAATATTGGATTGTATGATTATGTAGGATGGGTTAAGGTCTTCCAAAATAATTTAAAAAAACTTTTTCTTAAAATTAAACGCACCGCGAGGTGGGGCTTTGGTGGTGGAGCAAGTTTTACTCCACAAAATGTACATGCTCATCTAACGTGGAGTGGAGAGCATAGTCTGCACCCCCTTCCTCTGAACTTTCTCATAGGCCGTGTGTCTTCAAGATTGGAATCGAACACAGAGAATGAGTATATATATGATAAGCCTAGCTAAATGTGTGTTTGTTATAATTAATATAGCTAGCTTGCATTGCATCCAACCGGACCCTTCATGGCCGGAGAAAGCAGGCAGCCCAGTCACGTGGTTAGTGTTTCCAAAAGAAAAGAAAAGAAAAGAAAAGAAAAGAAAATTCACATGGTTGGTCAAACCCTGTTCCAGCCTGGCCCTGGCCGACGAGTGCACTAATGACTGCCATCGATCCTTCCCTTTCTTTTCCGCTCAAGAGAGAATTTTTATGAGAACAACGTACTCGGAATTGGACGAGATGATGGGATCCATTCTGTATATGAATATTTAGTATATATATATTGGCCGTTAGTTGTTTTCATGACAGATGACTTAAAATTAATTGGACTCTTATCCACATAGGAGCGAAAGAATAAAAGCAAGTCCAGGAGATCGATCTACTCTAAAATTGGATAGCTACAGATGCAATGCAATGAAATTAAGCAGATTTATGAGTGACAAACCCGAATTATCTAGGCAAGGCCACATCTTAATTTGTGATGCCCGTCTAGCTAGCTACGTTGCACGTACGCGTAATTAATTGACTAATTACCCATATTCAAGTGGCCTGCTGCATGCATTGGTTCTTTCGTTTCCCAAGTTATAGCTATTAGTTGTTATTGCTGTACTTGTGCACGCATGTGTTGGTTCTTTCGTTTCCCTAGCTAGCTAGCTATTATTAGTTGTTATCAATTGCAGTAGTTGGTGATATATGGCTGATCATGCAATGCAAGGAAGCAAATTAAAGGAGGCAAGAGCGAGCAGAAACAAGAGAGGGGAGGGGGGCCGTGTTTGTCTATGTTTCGGGGAGCATACAGGTGCACACACCTGGAATCTGCAGATATAGTAGTCCTCGCCGAAGAAGAGCCTCAGCGTCTGCAGTGGCTTGCGTGCCGGGTCGCGGGGCCGGAATGGTACGCTCAGGTTCACTAGGGCCTTCACCCTGTCGGACCTGAACAGGCAGAGATGCCACGCCACGATCGCCCCCCAGTCGTGTCCCACCACAAACACCTGCTCCCATTAGCACGTTACTTTACATATCTAATGAACAACACCACGTACAGCAAGCAGTCAACTCCAGATCCGGCCAGCACTAGCGTTCGTTACATGGTTAGATTAATTTATTTGTTATATATGTGCCCCGCGCGCGCATGCAGTGCCTAGTGGTGCATGTTGGAAGGGGCCGGAGAGGTACACCGAACCTGGTTCTGGCCTAGCGCGTCGATGAGGGCGACGAGGTCCCCGACGAGGTGGAGGACGGTGTAGGAATCGACGGACGGGGGGGCGTCGGTGTCGCCGAAGCCGCGGAGGTCAGGGGCGACGGCGCGGTAGCCGCGGGCGGCGAGGCCGGCTATCTGGTGGCGCCACGAGTACCAGAGCTCCGGGAAGCCGTGCAGGAGGAGCACCACGGGGCCCTCCCCCTTCTCGGCTACGTGCATGTTGATGCCGTTCACTGCCACCGTGCGGTGCTGCACCCCGTCCATCTTCCCAGTGCTTGCTGTTGCTAGACTGGCCTTATGCTGTTTGTTGCTTGCTCCTGCCGTCCTTGAAACGTGAATAAAAGCTTTATAAATAAGAGGATGGCATGTATGTATGTATCCTCTTTCTTCTTCTTCTTCCTTCCTTGCTGTGTTCCCTCCCTCCTCGCGTTTAATGATCAGTGTCGTCAGAAAGAACTCAATGGGTACATGCATGCGTTAAAGATGCGACAGATGTATACTTTATTAAATACGCCTTGGACTGGGCATTTAAATTAGCTCTTACGTGTTGGCAACAACCAACAACGCCGCTTCTATTCAATGTTGGAAATTAAGTGTTACTTCCTTTTTCACAAGTCGTCTTCTTTTTATTTATTTATCTCTCACGGTTGGTTGGTAGGGTCGGTTCAAATTTATTACTAAAGAGATTGATCGACTGTACATGTCATGTTTCCTGCCATCTGATACCACAGTATTTAAGTCAGAATATCGTCATCCGCAAACCATCTGGCAGCTTTCAACGATGTGAACATGCATGTATTAGGTTTTCAAGTCCCATAAATACATGAAGATATGCATATAAAAGTTTGAGTCTTTTTGACAATCTGTTGGAGTTGACGGCGTTTCAATGGACGAATTGTAAGTACAACCGTTGAAAATATCAAGGAGATTTATAACAATATGGGAGAGTCAAGGATATACATACAAATATGCTAATCTTTGGGTCGACATGCTATAGAAATAAATGCCTGTATATAATTACATTAAGTCCTTCGGTACTGAAATATTTTCCAAGCGAAATCTCGGTTCTGGGTTGGCCATGCGTCGTGGCATGCTTCGATTCAAGCCAATGTTTCCCAATAACATGTATTCATCTCCAAAATATATCTATGGCCCAACATATTTTTAGCTGACATACAATTGTCAAACTCTAATCTCTTTTTGACCATTTTGATTTTATTTTGAACTAAAAGTTCATGTGAAAAGCATGCAAATTTAGAGGTCAGACATATAAGGGCGGTCTTACTAGTCGGAAATGGTCTTTTTTTTTCTTTTTCAGAGACCAGTTGGAAAAGGAAATGGGTCAAGACCCCCTTAAATGAGGAGGTCATATATTCAAGTCCCATAAATACATGAATATATAGGCCATGAAATTTCCAATATAGTTATCCCTAAATACATGAAGAGATAGTCCATGAAATTTCCCATATAACTATCCAACAGATAGAATCACCATATTCGATATATATGAAAAATCTCCGATAGACGAGCATTTAAGAGATTTGAATCTCTTGCCTAGCTAGTGTGAGACGTCAATGCTATATTTCGAGTAAAAGAAACACAAATCTGGGACGCCTAGCCTTGGATCGTCAGTACTCCAATAAAGGGAAACAAAAAAAAAGACAAACTTGGGATAACCTTAGATTTTTCACATAACAAAATCTTTTAGCCTTATATTTTTCACATAAAAAAAATCCTTTTCCCCGGGCAGTTACCAGTGAATTGGGTAAACACAGAGAAAAAGGAACGTGGAGTTAACGTATACGGAGATAGTTGCCGCGCTCTAGGCAACAGGTTACTGATAGGAGCAGTGTTAGTACGACGGGAGATCTTATCTATTTTTTTTACTTTTTAAAAGGAAAAACACAGGTTAAGGGACTTTTTTGTAAAATTGTTAAAAGGTAGTTAATGATAAGAACCTATCTCATGCACTCATGCCAGCTGGGTAAAAAAAGTGAGAGAAACATTTCCGCTTAGCATGTTCCTACTGATAATACTGGAATAAATATGATAAATATCAAAATATTTCAATGGAAGAAGGACCCAAAGAAATTATAGTACTTGACGCCCCATAATTACTCACCCAAGTTGTGCGCTAGTTGTCCGATGACAATTGGCAAATGATTTGGGCTCCTTTATGCCCAGTTTGGTTAGAATATCAAATTTGATATAGTATCAATTTTGATATTGATACGTATCAAATTTGATATAGTATAAATTTTGATATTGTTATTTTTATGATGTAGAGTATTAATATTAAAATTGATATGGTACAGTATTTAAGTGTTTGGTTGAAGTTGTAACAATATTAAAAATGATACAAAAGGTTGTTTGGAAGATTCTTATTATCATTTTTAATTCACTATAATAATTATGTGGCGATTTGGTGTGCCGTTAAATATTATAAAATATTATAAATTATCTTAAAATAATATTACCTTCTACTTGATGTGCTATAAAATATCTTGCAATGTTTGCAATACTTTGTGGCATGAATTTTATCTGATTTTAGTCATTATAATACTACTTTTTTCAAAATAATAAATTAAAATTAGAATCTCAAAATGTCACGTCTTTTTATCCTATTCTTGGTCCAAAACTGCCTAAAATCAAATTAAGGATTTTTGCACTAGTAGTTTAAAATTAGATATTTTTAATCAATATTTTTATTTAATAATTTAAAATATTTTGCAATGAATGGATAGCAGCCGTTCGATTTGTGGATTGCAGTACATGGGCTGTAGCCGTCCGGGTCTTGGGGGGTCGATTTTTTATTTTTTTGGATTTTATTTTCAGATTTTTTACATTATTTTGGAGCGTTTGATCAAAGGTCGGATGGTACAGTTGGATTGCTCGGTCGACCTCCACCTGATTGTATATTTTTTTCAAAAAATGACACAAATCTAGATTTACGTGTAAAAAATAAAAATTTTTTTTTATAAAAAAATTATGAAGTCAGAGGGGGGGCCGACCCGAACAACTCGACTATACCGTCTGATTTTTGATCGGACGTTCTATTTTTTTTAAAAAAATCTGAACAGAAAATAAAAAAAAATAAAAAAAATGTTCTCTCAAACCCAAATGGGTTGCATAGCAACGATCCGATCTGACTGGATTCAGACGACTTTTGGCCTGAATTGTAATGCATGGGCATTGTAGCAAGTATTACTCATTTATTAATGTTATATATCTTGTGTGCATTAAGGGGGGGGGGCAATTTTTTAAATTTTTTGATTTTATGTTTTAATTTTTTACATTTTTTAGAGCATCCGATAAAAAATTGGACGAAACAGCCGGGTTATTCGAGTTGGCCCCCACGGGACTATATATTTTTTTTCTAAAAAAAATTGACGTAAATCTCGATTTACGTGTAAAAAATATAATTTTTTTTAAAAAAAATTATACAGTCAGGTCAGGACTGACCCGAGTAACACAACTGTACCATCCAATTTTTGATCGGACGCTCTAAAAAAAATAAAAAAATCTGAACAAAAAATAAAAAAATAAAAAACCTGCTATAACAAGTGTTCACTCTTCTATATCAAGTTCAATATGGACACAAGGTTGTATTAAATTGGATAGAGTTAAGGGGCTTAATTGTGAATGAATCTTAAAATTAATATAGCCCAGCCAAACACTTAAAAAAAACTCTATCCCTGTCAATATTAAAAATGATAGTAATATTGGATCTAATACCAAAACCAAACAGGGCGTTAAGTATTAATATCAAAATCGATATGATACAATATTTAGGTGTTTGGTTAAAACTATAACAATACCAAAAACAATACAAAATGTTGTTCGGATGACTCTTACTATCAAATTTTAATTCACTATAACAGCTATGTCGTCATTTGATATGCCATAAAATGTTATAAAATGTTATTCTCTTCTACTAGATGTGCTATAAAATATCTTGCAATATTTTCAATAATTCATAATATCCATTGTCTGATTTTAGTCATTGTGATACTGCTTTTTTCAAACTAATTAATAAATTAAAATTAGAAGTTCGAAGTGACACAAATTATTTGGTTTAAATGTTAATCTTTCTATTGTATTCCTGGTCCAAGACTATCTAAAATCAAATCAAATATTTTTGCACTAGCAGTTTTAAAATTAGATATTCTCAAGTGAATAGAAGATAAAAAAATATTCTAAAGGGTCCAAACAAATAAAAGAAACTCCAAAAGACAAGTGAATAAGTTTCCACAAACCTGCAATTAAACATGAAACCGACAAATCTAGAGTTGAGTTATTTGGAACGACGAATAGAATTCTAGTCTCATTTACAAGAGATTCTTGAAGATGCAACTAAACCTATTTGTCAGATTTTGCTGCATGTTCTTGATCAAGCCAAGGATGACACTTATATCTAGCCTTTAACTGTTGATGGGAACTTTACTATTAAATGTGTTTACAGAGCCTTGTCTGAACTGTATTCCCCTTCGTCCAGCTCTTCTCTGAATCTTGTCTGGGAAATTGTTTGTAGTTCTGAGGTCCGAAAATTGTGTAAACGATATTCCCCTCCTGATCTCCGTTTTGTTCCTAGATCACCAAACAATGCCTCTCATGTTGCTGCAAAGTTTGTTCTTAATTCAAACATGGAAGCTCACTGGTGCTATCCGATGCTTGCAACTTGTGTCAAATCTGCAGATTCCATAGACTCTTCAAATGTATTTCCAGTTCAAAGAATGAAATTTAATTTTTTAAAGTTACAAAAAAAGGCAAATGGCTCTTTAGTATCTGTGTAAGGAATTGGCTGAAAATTCTGTCTTTTAACAACAATTTATAGAACAGAATGATATTTCTACTTTCTCATTGCCAATCATTGACATTACAGTCAATTGGCACAAAGATCCAACACTACATGAAAAGGGGGCATTACCTTCAGTTTGAAACCATAGGTATAAGTTCTGTAACTGTAGGTAAAGACCTTTAACTATGAATCTACTTATGGCTGGAAAGCATGAGGCTTGCTCGTGTCGCTATAGGTACTAGCTATGCATAACAGAAATGTAGGCATAGAATAGTCTATATCTACGGTTAACAACTGTGAGAAAAATACTAAAAAACATATGCAATATTAATCTATTGCCACATATTTTAGACTTTTTAGCTATGACTAATAAGTGTAGCTAAATATATTAACCACATTTCTTAATAACCATAGCTAAATCTTTTTGGTTTCACTCATTGATAACCGTTAGTATAAGTACATATTTTTTTTTTACAATACTATTGGTATACTTGCATTCCCTACATTTCACTGTACTTATTGTTATATTGCATTCAATAGTACGTTGTTGTACTATCATTTCACAAAAACATTAAAGCACACAATAAATAACATTACAAGGAATACAAAATTTGTCAGCGGCTCCTATATCAGAAAGTCGCTGACTAAAGCTTATGTCAACGGCTAGACGGCCGTTCATAAAGCCGTGGACAAAAATCTCGTTGACAAATATTTGTCAACGACTAAAGAGAAACCGTTGACATATGAAACATGTGTCCATGGCTACCAACCATGGACAAAGAATCCATATGTCAACGGCTAAGCTCGTGGACATATGAATTCATATGTCAACGGCAGTCAATTGTGGACATATAGATCATATGTCAATGGCTTGACTCTAGCCGCTTACAAATATCTCATTTGTCAATGGCTTGAACCATTGACATATGGAGCAAATGTCAACAGCTTAAGCCACTGACAAATGGAATATTTGTCTACGGCCATACTGTTGACATATCTTATGCATATGTTAATAGCTACAGCCGTTGACGAACACTGTATGTCCACGGTTTATGCAGCCGTTGACATATGTTAACAGAAGTTTTTGTCAGCGGTTTCAGCTGTTAACAACTATTATTAATTAAAAAAAATATTTTATAATATTAAATAATACACAAAAATATGTAGATACACAATAACCTATACATAGCATTCATAGACACTCCATATAAGCACATCCACACAAATAAACACATCCACAGGTAATTTAAACACATTCACTTTCAAAATAAGCACATCTACATACAAAAATAAACATTCACAAAATTAATAAACACATCGACGAAAAATTGGCATTACACATCTACAAAGAAATGTATCAATTATCCTCGGCTCACTCCTCGTCATCACCATCAAAATCATCTCCCTCGTCATCTGATTCACCTTCGGCGTCTCCCTCATCCACAACAGCTATATGAGGCTGACTAAAACTCTGTATTGCCTGAAATCGGCTCATAAATGTGCTCATCTCGGTCATTTGTTTGCGCATCCATTCCAATTCCTCCCCTTGTACTTAGAGTTTTTCTTTCACGGTCTTCAACTCCTTGTAGACATGCTAATTTTGACCTCACACTGAGTAAATTTCATGTTACTATTATGATGCCTCAAAATGATCCAACTTTTAATTATTATTTATTTTTTTGAAATTTTTTTGATTAGCGTCGCCCATGACCGACGCCATTTAAATTTCTAACTGAAATCAATTCGGATTTAAATTTCTTAATCGATAAGGATTTAATTGAATAGCGTCATCTATGGACGACGTGATTCAAGTTTCCGAATCTTTCCTAGTTGCCACTTTGACTTTTAGTTAATTTCTTATTTATCTAAATGACGTCTTCCATGGTCGACGCGATTTAGATTTCCTAATTATTTTCGCTTTCTTTCAGATTTATCTTTCTTATTTTGCAACCCTTAATTAGCTAATTGGCGTCGTCTTGGAAAGACGCGATTTAGAGGATTAATGATAAGCATGCTTTGGCCGAGTTAATGCGGTTTCTATGGTTAGAAAGATTTCTAACTCTTGGAAGTTTATCCATGGAAATTCGGAGGCGTGGGAGACTCTTCTTGGAGTCAAATTACTCTCAAATTGATTTTTATATATACACAACCTCTTTGGACCTTCAAAGAGGTTGAAGATTGCATGTTTTGGAGCTCATAGTAATGTGAAAGGAGAGGCTTCTTGTAGAAAACATGAGAAGACTTTGAAGCTCTTTCTTCTCCAACCAACTTCTCCCTTTAAAGTTTTGAGGAATCATGGCTATGGAGGGGCCAATCTCTTTCTTTTCCTTTTTTTCTTCTTAGGTTTTCTTAGTTTAGATTACTGTTTTCACTGATTTTCATTAGCTTATTCATCACATATTTCTTCACACACTTACTACATTCAAATCAATCCCATTGCATAGAGGTTTAAAAGAGAACACAAAAAAGTGAGTCTTCATAGTTTAGTTGCGTGTTTGTGATTTATTTTAGAATAGATACTACACTATAATCAAAGCTTTAATCAATTTTCTTTCTTGTTTGTTTATTTATTTGCAAGGTTTCAAATGATTCAAAGAAGAAAAATACAAAAAAAGAGTAAAGGAATCGAAAGGAAGGCTCTTATTTTTCAGTCGGTCGAAAAAGGAGAAATAGAAGACTCCACAAAAATCTCCCAATCTGATAGGTAAGTAGCGATCATTTTTGTTCTTTGAGGTCCTCGATCTCTAGCGATCACGATTTCTATGTTTTAAAGTTAATATGAATGAAGTTATGGTAGCATGCATGATTTGAGCACTCACAGCATTTTGGCGGTCATGGTGGAAAATATTCTTGTCGTTTTCTTTTGTTTTACTCTCTTTTTCACTTAGCACCCTCGTGTGCACCCCTTGGTACCCTCGTGTGCATCCCTTTGTGCCCCTCAGGGACCCTTTGGTTGGCTAGTTAATATTAATCCATTGTGCACCTCGTGTATCCCCCTTGGCGGCAAAACTTTGCCCCCTTTGATTTCCTTAAATTGTGATTGTGAGAGCATGATGCTTGAGTTAAGTTATTTGATATTTGCATGATATCTGTCAGTTCGGGTGATTTTTGCATGGTTTACTATTTTCTCTATATTCAGTCTGTCTGAAGGAGAATGCCCCTTATTGATTTGTGATATGGGCTTCAAATCACGTCAACACCAGGTGACGCATTTTGATTCACGTCATCACAGGGCAACGTCATTTAGTCGATTTTACTCTGTTGCTTGAAGAGCTGTTGACAGGAGGCCTACTGCGTTGAATTACGTCAACACTGTAGACACGCTAATTTTGACATCATTTTGAGTAAATTTCATATTGTATAATAATGCCCCAAAATGGTCTGATATTTAATCATTAGTTAATTTTTATTATTTTACTGGATTAGTTGTCTAAATAATGTCGGGCAAGACAAACGCCGTTTAAGTTTATTAATGAAATTCATTTTAATTCAGATTTTTAATCAAATATGAAACATCTTAAAAGACGTCGGCCTATGAAGACTCCATTAAGGATTTTATTCCTATTTCGATTTTTAATTAATTTGTTAATTAACTATACGACGTCTACACAGCATGACACCAGTTAGGCGTCCTAAAGTACTTCTGTTTCTTCTTCCCGAGTTTATCTTTATCTTAATTAAGCTAAAAGACGTCTCCTTTGGGCGACGCGTTTTAGGTAATTATAGATAATGATGAATTAGCCTGTATTTATCTGTTTCTTGGTTGGATTGACTACAAACTCTTTCATGTTAATCCATAAGTGACCGCGGATGTGCGTGAGAGTCTTGAACTTAAGTTTATAAGTACACAAGTGTTAGAATTGGGTGGCCTCAAAGCCAATCATTGTACATTCTAGTTCAGATTATTAATAAAGGCAATCATTTCTTCATTTAATAGTTCTCGCAAATTAACTATCGTAATGAAGGTCCATAGACAAATGTATGGGATATTGAATCATGATGAGATCATGATAGTGAGATCAATATCCTCAGTCAATTGTCTTAAACAGTTCTCGATCATAGGATATTTGAGATGGACATTAAATATCCGATAAGATCGACACAAGTTATGTCTGCTCATGTGATGAGGGTGAATGATCTCACCTTCACTCGTGTGGTGACACTAAGACAAACAAGTGGGTGCTCATTAGAGAATGAGTTCACTGAATAGACCTAAATAAGAATTCCTGGATGGTAATTATACTTATTAGTCAACCAAGGAATTCAATCGTTGCAGTAGCACAGTTGGTCCTTTGACCTGAGTCACCAATGATACCTTATTTGTGGACCATTGTATCTTGATTATATGACTAGTAGACTTTAACCATCAAGTCCACCATAATCGGTCTTTCAGATACAGTGGAAAGCTTGCGAAGGTAATTGAGTGAACAATAAGGGATCACTCACTCTTGGTATAAGACTTGAGAGAGAATGTCCTATGGATGTATACACAGAAATCCCTGGCCAGGGTCAAATGAAAGAGATGTCTTTCTAGATATTAACTGTGTACTGGAATCCATCTGGATAATGCGATAGAGGGTTTGACTATAAAATCATACCCTTACGTTATTGGGACATTGCATGAGTGAAGGATTATATCTGTGCGGTATCGGCAGACGGAAAGGTTCAATTAAAGGGAACAGTATCCCTTATATCTTCTGGGATCATGAGGTAGTGTTTGGTGCTGTTCATGATCAGAAGGCCAAGTGATTTGATCATTAGATAATAATTCACTTGTTTATTAAATTAATCATTTAACATATGATGTTTAAATGTTAATTAATAAATATTAAACTCAATAAACAGTTCTAAGTTTAATGGGCCTGCAACCGGACTGATATATGGGCCTAGAGGGTCACACACATAAGAGTTCTCGTCAGATGGTGAGAGATGTTAAATTTCATGCTTATCTAGGTTTTTATGAAAAGCCGTAGGATAAACATGAAGATTTAATGGAGAATTATCCAAGGCCAAACTCTTAGATAATCATGAGCATTAATCCTTGTGCTTATCCTTATTTCTATATAAGGAGGGCCGAGGGGAAGGGGTAAAAAGTTAGTTGGACGAATTTTTCACCCAGATTCTCTTTCTCCTCTCTCTCTCTCCTTCTCTCTCTCTTGGAGTAGATCTGTCTCTCTCCGCGCATGGTGGATTTGAGATCTGGTCGGAGCACTCAAGTCGAGGAGGAAATCGCGTCTGCTGCGGGAACTCGTGTGGATACCTCTAGAGATCGTGCGCGTGCGCGATTACCGAGTCGGCATCATCCACGGGAGATTCGAAACCCCGCAAAGGTGAAGAACTGTTCTTCCCGCATTTATTTTAATGTCCGTTTTACGACCCCAGCAACCGATACAATGGAATCGTTTTTATTTCCGCTGCGTTCTTGGCGATTCCTAACAACAAGCTTATGAAGAAGGAAATGTTAAGAATTTAAGAGAGAGACGACGTCCAAACGTTGAAAGAGTTATCATTTGTCTGAGTCCGAGCAAGTCAAGATGATGATTACCAATGCCACTCCTCAATATAAGTTGGTCCTTACTCTGAATAACCTTACATGGCAGATCTGTATGAGAGGGCGCGCTATGACAGTGGTATCAGAGCCAGGTTGCTGGTTCGGTCGTAAAACGACATCGTTTTGCGTGTTTTTCTCGTTATGCGTGAAGAACCCGTATTGTACGTGTTCTTGTGTTTAATATGATTAAAATGACAGAATCGTGTTCATATGATGAACACAAATAATTTGATTATTTTTCTGTAATTTTTCGGATTTTATTTGGGTTTTCGGAGTTCTTCGTAGGACGACGAACGGGGGACTTTAGCGGCTTCGTACGCGATTCCCAAGTGTTGGGATGGCAGCCCGGATGTCCAGATCTCTTGGTGATAGTCACCTCTACGGATTGGGCATCAAGATCGGGGCCGGAGTGCCCTTGGAGGTCCTGAAAATTGAGCCCAAACTCGGATTTAAAACCCTGCAAAAAATCAGATTTTTAGGGGTTTTTGGGCTTGTTTTTCTACCCATTGGAGGCCGACGGCGGCCTTGCCGGCGCCGGGCATGTTGCCGGCGCCGGGGGCACCGCCGGCGTGGCCGGCGCCGCCGCCGGGGGGCTGGCCGCCGGCGCCCCTGCCCTGCAACCGCCGCCGGTCTGAAGCTTGCTAGGGTTTGCTGTTTTAGGGGAGGGGCCGGTCGAATAGAGCAGGAACGGCCGGACCGCCCGGTCCCGACCCGGTCGGACCGGGCGGGGGCCGGGCCGGCGCCCTGGCCGAGCCAGGGTTCGACCTTGGCCGAGCTAGGGCTCGGGTCTGGCTGGGCCAGAGCCCCTGGCCGAGCCAGGGCTCGACCCTGGACGAGCCAGGGCCCTGGGCCCGGGCCATTTGGGCCCTAATGGGCTGGGCCCATTTTTGATTTATTAAAAATTGTTTTTAATAACTGTTAAAACCCCATTAAACCCATTATTAGCCCAATTTAAGCCCATTTAAGCCCGTTTTAAAATTGTTTTAAAACAGTAAAATTATAGGAATAATTAATAATTGTTATTAATTATTTTTATGATTATTAACAACTTATTAAAGTGTTTAATAGCTATTATTTAATTAAAGGGCTTTATTATTAATAGGGAGTTAGTTAATTATTTAAAATTGTTTTAGATAATTAATTTCCCTATTAAATCAATTAGTTTAAAATTGTTTTAAACTGATTTTATGCATAACTTGATTACTTATTCTGTTCAAATTGTTTGAATTAAGATTTAGATTAACTGAATGGTTTAGTTAGTTAATTTGTCAATAATGTTTTGAATATTATTGATTATGCTGAAATAAATGTTATTTCGAAAACTAATTGGTATTATAATTTTATATTTACAAAATTTAATACCAAACTGCAATTATGTGATGGTTGTGATGCATGTGATGTGTTTTATGGTGGGATGATCATGGACTTATTATTTTCATGCGATGAATGATGTGGATGAGTGTGATGCTTATTTCATTTGGTATTTTAAATAGGACCTGCGTGTTCTCCTCTCTCTTAATCCAAGTGTACTTTCTACCTTTCTATAAGATTGTACTCCCCTTGATAAGATCAAGGTTTCTTAGTATTTAAATGTACATTTGTGGACCTGTGAGTCCTAAATTTCATATTTAAATGTTGTGGATTAAGTTTAGAGGACGGGATCTTCTGAAGACACCTATGGAGGAAGGACTCGCATCAAATGGAACCAGTGTTGCTGTTTTCACATTAGGATTCTATTATGGATCATTGTTTGGCTCCGATGATTCCATAGTAGCTTTAGCAGTCCATGATCATCCCCATTTAATTTTTCTGCATATATGTGATGTTTGCGGACCATGCTATCATATATATATTTATATTAAGTATATTAATACTTTAAATCGAAATATTATTGATAGCACGATTTTTATAAATCAAATAAAAAACCCTCTTTTAAAATTTAAGTTGTAAACGTGAGATATTCAGAATAATCCACGTAACCCACCATCATTATAGATTTAAGGATAATTCCTATCTTAAATGGATTTGTTGTGCTACCACAAGGTCTATTTGATTTAGAAATTAACCTAGGTCTACGACATGTGATGTCATTAAGATGAATTGACAAATAGTGTAGTTTTGTTGTGCTACCACAAGGATTGCACTATGAATTCATGTCATCTAAGTAATGATGGATAAACTTAACTGAATCATTTGATTTGTTGTGCTACCACAAGGTCATTCTGATTCAGGGGTTAAAACGATCGGATATTGCAAATGTTGCAACTGTCAAGAGTTGACTGCCTAAGGGACTTGATGTGATTTGTTGTGCTACAACAAGGTCACATGCTTGATGTCCGAAGGATTCTGATCCCCATTAGGAGATCACCGGAATCTCTTGTTCTGTAAAATAGAGGGTCATACAGATCGCCGAAAAATAGTGGAAGCCTAAATCAAGATTAAAAGTCCTAAATCTGATTTTAAAGAACTATCTGCTCATTTTTATATATATTTCCATGTAGGTCGCTATGTCGTCACCTAACCCCCTTCGTTGCATACTTGATGCAAACAAACTCACGGGACCAAATTACATTGACTGGTTACGCAACCTGAAGATTGTCCTCAGGTGTGAAAAGCTAGCCTATGTCCTAGATCAACCAGATCCAGTACAACCCGGTGATAATGCTAACGAAGATGAATTAATGATGTTTGAAAATTGGAAGGAGGACTCTGTCAAGGTCCAGTGTTATATGCTCGGTTCAATGAACAATGAACTGCAAAGACAGCATGATAACATGGAACCTAAGTCCATTCTGAATCACCTACAAGAATTGTTTGGTGAACAATCCAGAACAGAAAGATATGAGATATCTAAGAAATTGTTCAGGACCAGAATAAGCGAAGGCACATCTGTGCAAACTCATGTGCTCAAGATGATATAATGGATTGAGAGGCTTGCTGTGCTTGGCTTTGTTATGAACAATGACCTGAGCATCGACTTAATCCTACAGTCCCTTCCAGATTCATTTTCACAATTCATTATCAACTTCAATATGAACAAAATTGAAGTTACACTGGCTGAGCTGCTCAACATGTTGAAGACAGCAGAAGGCACTATCTAGAAAGATAAGCCAAATGTAATGCTTGTTGGTAAGACCAACAAGAAAAGAAAAGCTGGACAGACCTTTAAGAAAGGTAAGCCTAAGAAGCTAGTGAAAAGCAAATCGGCGGCACAAAAGGACAAAGCTAAAGTCAATGATAAAGGTCAGTGTTTCCACTGCCATAAAGAAGGTCATTGGAAGAGAAACTGTAAGATTTATCTTGCAGAAAAAGCAAAGGAGAAGCTTGGTGAAGCTTCAGGTATTCTCATGATCGATCTTAACTTGTCTTATAGAGAAACAACATCTTGGGTATTAGATACTGGATGTGTTTCTCATATCTGCAATAACTTGCAGGTGTTAACAAGTAAGAGAAGATTGAACCGCGGAGACGTGGATCTGAGGCTCGGGAATGGAGCAAAAGTTGCTGCGTTAGCTGTGGGGACAGCAATACTTCAGATGCCGTCAGGAGACTCATTGGAACTGATAGATTGTTATTATGTTCCGACCATTATTAGGAATATCATATCTATTTCATGTTTAGATAGACAAAGATATTCTATGAAACTAGAGAATAAAGGTTCAATTTATCAAGGAGACAAATTGTTTGCTTCCGGATATTTATTGAATGGATTATATTTACTTGATATTTCATATGACGTTTGTCTCGTAAATAAATCTCTTGAACGCTTAGATAAGGATGTGAATAAAGCATACCTATGGCATTGTAGGCTAGGTCATATAAATGAGAATATGATCATAAGGTTGCAAAAGAATGGATATCTTGATCAATTTGATTATGAATCATTTGCAACCTGTGAAACTTGTCTCATGGGAAAGATGACCAAAGCTCCATTCTCAGGACATGGAGACAGAGCTAAGGACTTATTGGAACTAATACATAGTGATGTATGTGGTCCAATGTCCACTCATGCCATGAGTGGTTACTCATATTTTGTTTCATTTACAGATGATTTCTCAAGATATGGCTACATATATTTGAGAAATTTAAAGAGTTTAAAAATGAAGTTGAGAACCAGACTGGAAAGAGTATCAAAACTCTTCAATCAGATCGAAGGGGTGAATACTTAAGTACAGAATTCACAGAATATCTTAAGGATAATGGTATTTTGTCTTAGTGGACTCCTCCCTATACACCTCAGTTAAATGGTGTATCGGAAAGGAGAAATCGTACTCTATTAGATATGGTACGATTAATGATGAGTTATGACAAACTTCCAATCTCTTTATGGGGATATGCACTATTGACTGCTGCATATCTGTTGAACAAAGTTCCGAGTAAGTCAGTACCTTCCACTCCATATGAGATATGGAAAGGAAAGAAACTAGATTTTAAGCATGTTAGAGTCTGGGGTTGTCCTGCACATGTCAAAAGACATGATCCAGACAAACTGGATTCCAGGACAGAGAAATGTAGATTTGTGGGATATCCAAAAGAGACTTTTGGATATTATTTCTATCAGCCCAGCGATCAAAGGGTGTTTGTCGCAAAAAGAGCTGTCTTCTTAGAGAAAGAATATCTTTCAAAAGAAGACAGTGGGAGCCAGATAGAACTGGAAGAAATTCTAGACTCACAAATCAACACTAGTTCATCTACTGAACCATTGACTCAAGAACTTGTTCAAGATGATACACAAAAGGTTCGCAGATCAGGTAGAGTGCCTAAGCAGCCTGAAAGATATGTTGGACATATCGATGATGGCAAGCCAAAAGTGCACTTAAATGAGGATGATGATCCTCAAACCTACCAAGAAGCCATAAATAGTCAAGAATCAGAAAAATGGCAAGAGGCAATGAATTCTGAAATTCAGTCCATGTATGCCAACCAAGTTTGGAACTTGGTTGATCTGCCAGAAGGTATAGTACCTATTGGCAGTAAATGGATCTTTAAAAGAAAGATCGGGGCAGATGGACAGATTGACACATACAAGGCAAGGCTGGTAGCAAAAGGATATCGTCAAAGGCAAGGCATTGACTATGACGAAACCTTTTCTCCAGTTGCCATGATTTAGTCAATCAGAATACTTCTTGCTATCGCTGCATTCTATGATTATGAAATATGGCAAATGGATGTGAAAACAACATTCCTTAACGGGAACCTTTAAGAAGAAGTGTATATGATACAACCTGAAGGATTCACTTCCAAAGAGCATTCAAGCAAGGTATGCAAGCTGCAAAGATCCATCTATGGATTAAAGCAGGCATCCCGAACTTGGAACTTAAGATTTGATGAAGCAATCAAATCTTATGACTTCATTAAGAATGAAGATGAACTTTGTGTATACAAAAAGGCTAGTGGGAGCGCAGTTCCCTTTTTGGTACTTTACGTTGATGACATTCTACTCATTGGGAATGATGTAGGAATGTTGTCATCAGTAAAGGCTTGGTTATCCAAAAACTTCTCCATGAAAGATTTGGGAGAAGCATTCTATATTCTGGGAATAAGGATCTATAGAGATAGGTCCAAAAGGATGCTTGGCTTATCCCAATCAATGTACATAGATACCATAGTCAAAAGGTTTGACATGGAAAATTCCAAGAGAGGCCTCGTTCCAATGAGGCATGGAATTTATCTCTCTAAAGAAGTGTCTCCCAAGACACCTGAAGAGAGAGCGTACATGGATAAAGTTCCTTATGCCTCGGCAATAGGATCTATCATGTATGCAATGCTATGTACTAGGCTTGATGTGGCACACCCACTAAGTGTCACTAGTAGATATCAGGCTGATCCAGGTGAGGAACACTGGAAGGAGGTGAAATGTATCTTTAGATACTTGAGAAGGACTAAGGATCTATTTCTCGTTTATGGAGGAAACGACTTGGAACTTCGAGGATTTACTGACTCAAGTTTCCAGTCGGATATGGATGACAGCAAATCCATGTCTGGATTTGTGTTCATGTTAAATGAAGGTGCAGTAAGTTAGAAGAGTTCCAAACAAGAAACTACTGTAGATTCGACGACCGAAGCAGAATACATTGCTGCAGCTGAAGCGGTCAAGGAGGCGGTTTGGATGAAGAAGTTCATCTCGGCACTTGGAGTAGTTCCAAGCATTTCAGATCCTGTTCCATTATTGTGTGACAACAATGGGGCAATAGCTCAAGCGAAGGAGCCAAGATCACATCAGAAGTCAAAGCACATTATGAGACGATTTCATCTGATTCGTGAGATCATCGCCCGAGGAGATATAGTAGTTGAGAAAGTCTCATCTGAAGATAATGTAGCAGATCCCTTGACTAAGCCATTGTCTCAAAACAATTTAGAACGTCACCTTAAGTCTATGGGACTTAGACACATGGGTGATTGGCTATAGTCCAAGTGGGAGAATGTTAGAATTGGGTGGCCTCAAAGCCAATCATTGTACATTCTAGTTCAGATTATTAATAAAGGCAATCATTTCTTCATTTAATAGTTCTCGCAAATTAACTATCGTAATGAAGGTCCATAGACAAATGTATGAGATATTGAATCATGATGAGATCATGATAGTGAGATCAATATCCTCTGTCAATTGTCTTAAACAGTTCTCGATCATAGGATATTTGAGATGGACATTAAATATCCGATAAGATCGACACAAGTTATGTCTGCTCATGTGATGAGGGTGAATGATCTCACATTCACTCGTGTGGTGACACTAAGACAAACAAGTGGGTGCTCATTAGAGAATGAGTTCACTGAACAGACCCAAATAAGAATTCCTAGATGGTAATTATACCTATTAGTCAACCAGGGAATTCAATCGTTGCAGTAGCACAGTTGGTCCTTTGACCTGAGTCACCAATGATACCTTGTTTCTGGACCATTGTATCTTGATTCTCTGACTAGTGGACTTTAACCATCAAGTCCACCATAATCGGTCTTTCAGATACAGTGGAAAGCTTGAGAAGGTAATTGAGTGAACAACAAGGGATCACTCACTCTTGGTATAAGACTGGAGAGAGAATGTCCTATAGATGTGTACACAGAAATCCCTGGCCAGGGTCAAATGAAAGAGATGTCTTTCTAGATATTAACTGTGTACTGGAATCCATTTGGATAATGCGATAGAGGGTTTGACTATAAAACCATACCCATGCGTTATTGGGACATTGCATGAGTGAAGGATTATATCTATGCGGTATCGGCAGACGGAAAGGTTCAATTAAAGGGAACAATATCCCTTATATCTTCTTGGATCATGTGGTAGTGTTTGGTGCTGTTTATGATCAGAAGGCCAAGTGATTTGATTATTAGATGATAATTCACTTGTTTATTAAATTAATCATTTAACATTTGATGTTTAAATGTAAAACTAACCTATGTTGTTTAGGTGTAAAACTAACCTATTAAAAACAGAAACTATGTGAAGTGATCGCCAGAAACTTTTGACTTAAAAGTTTCAAAAGAAATGTGATCGCCTACCTGTTTGAACGCGGAAGATTCTGAGCTCTTGGTTCCCCTCCTTCAGCAGGCTGAAGAAAGAGAGCCCTTTCTTTGTTCTTTTGTTCTTGCTGTTGAGTTTGAGGTTGAGGATCGTCCAGAGGTCCTTCTGGCTTTGTGCTTGATTTCTCCTTTTGATTCTCTTGTTGTTGTTGTTGAGTGCAGCAGAAACAGAGAAACAAGAAATGAAGAAATGCTGATGAGAATTTAAGTGGAAGCAGTATCCCTACTAATCATGATTTTAAGCATATAATTGAACAGCAAACTCACTTGTTTAAATGTTTTTGAAAACCCTTAAATCAAATAGATTTTTGAAAGATGATGCCGTGATGTGTGTTGCATGAAGTGAATATGAAGAATGAAAGATTAATGAAGATGTAGAATAAAAATGCAGAAATGAAACACTTATGCCCAGTTGGTTGAAGCCTTGAAAGGATGAATATCTTGAAAGGATGCCGACTTCTGGAACTGACAGCGCTCCGGCGTTCCGACGTTGTTGCTTCGATCTTCAACTCGCTATAATAACGCTCTCTCTTTTCTTTTTAATCACGCTCTGCTCTTTTTTTACTCTTCAACATGTAAGGTATTTATAGACTTCTCCTGCGTCCGTGATTAACTTAGAAAAATCTAGGATTTATCCATCTTAACCGACAGATAAATACTGATTAATTCATCTTTATCTGTAATTATCTAAAATGTGTCCACATAGGCTGACGCCTTTCAGATTAATTAAGATAAGGATAAACATCCGGGAAACTTATCTTTATCTTTATTAGCTAAAATGCGTTTACATGTGAAGACGTCTTTTACACTAATTAAGATAAGGATAAACATCCGGAAGAGAAGTTAAAATAGCCCAGGAAACCTAAAACGCGTCGTGCCTGAAAGACGCCGTTTAGCTAATTAATCAATTGATTAAAATTCAAATTTAAACGTCAAAATATGAATAATCTCTAAATCGCGTCTACATGGGTCGACGTCTTTTAGACTTCTTCATATTTTTGCTGAAATTTGAGTTAAAATCAATTCAATTGATTAACTTAAACATGTCTGTTAAACTCGACACTTAAAAAGATTAATCAATGATTAATTATCAGACCATTCTGAGGCATTATTATATGATATGAAATTTACTCAAAATGACGTCAAAATTAGCGTGTCTACAGCTGCCTCACCTTGGCATCGTTTTTGCATGGGAGTGGAATGAAATGGAATGTACTGGAAAGGTGATGCCAAGGTGTGATGAGACACGCTCTTAACATCACATGATTGGAATTATTCTCGAAATTATCAATGAAGATAGCTCAATGAGATCAAAGGAATCAATCCTGTCTGGATGAGGTAGACAAGGAAATAAAATAAATCGATCAACCTCCTCGGAGTGGGAAGTACCCCAGGTCGTAGACACTGTAGGTTTCATCATGGGGAGCGTTTGCCAGCCAATGTGGACGTGCTGCAGCCATGATGGATCTTAAAAAGAAAACAAGAAGTATTGGATAAAGAATCCAATCAAGGATAGAATTCCAATGATATCTTCAAGCGAACCTCAAAGATAATCAAGATACTTAATTCGGAATGGAATATTTCATATCATGTTTTGAGTTTCTTTTGATTAATGGTCTGAAACTTAATCAATAATTAATCATTATCACAATGATTTCAAAGTCCTACATGATGCATGCTGGGCTAAAAGAAAAATATAAAGTCAAATAAAATATAAATTAATCAAGGATAATATTGTTAAACTGTCATTAATGAGTCAAGATACCAATTCTTGTAATTCAGTGCTAAGCCGAAGCTCGTTTATCCACGCACTGTTTCACAAAAGTGGAATTATCGTCCTCACTAATTAACAATCCAACGGCCTATCCGTGCGATTAAGAATCCTCTGGAATTATCACTGTTTTTGTTGTAGGGGAACTCAAATTCCAGTTTCATCAAAATTACAAGGTCCTTGATATGCTCTAATAAATACTTAATATATAGTAATGCTGATGATGCACAATAATTACACGAAAGAGCACAAGGGTAGAAATAACCGTCTTTTCAGCCACGGTCGAGACTTCTTGAATTCCCACAGTGGGACCTTCTTGATATTTTCTGCAATCAAAATCATTAGTAATTCCAAATAAATATTCAATTTAAACACCAAAAACCACAGAATTTCGAGTAAATAACAGAATTGTTGAAACGCGTCGTGTCGGGGCGACGCCATTTAACATTGAAACGCGTCAGTTCTCCTCGACGCCTTTTACTCACAGAAACAGGTTTCTGGCTGTTCTCTACTCGAATTCCAACTCTACCAATGCACATCCCTTTTCCAATCAGGAAAAGACTTCCTAGGATCGCAATTCCTTCTATATAAACACCCTTAGGTTGTTCCCAAACAATCCTACCATAATCCAAAGATCCTAAGTTGAGTTTTTTTCCATAGTTCCAAGGTTTTCCAAAGTTCTCAAGGTTTCCAAGCTTCAAGAAGGAGGAACTCCGAAAAAGGGGATGGATTCTTCAAACAAGAGGATGAAGATGTCTCTGGAGAAGTTCTCCGACGTGGAGAATCACCTCAATAGAAGAGATCCTAACCTTCAAGTAAGTGCAATCAACTTCCTTTCAATTCTTCTTTCATGTTCTTCGTGTTCTTCGTGATGTTCTTCAATCCTTCCTTTTGCTTTCAGAATTATCCTATGTTTCCTGGCCCAAGGAAGTTCACCTCTCTCCCTTGGATTCGTAAACTTGCAAAAAGTATTAAGCTTTCCATGCAAGTGTTCATATCCAAGTGGAACCTTCAAGGTCTTGTGGTGCTCGCCAAGAATTACAAAAGTTCGAACGTAGATTGGGCGGCTATGGGTGCCTTGATCGAGTGGTGGCATCCCCAAACTCATACATTCTTTCTCCAAGACTTCGAGTGCACGATCCTTTTGGAAGAGGCGGAGCTTCTATTGGGTCTCCCAAAGACCAAAGAGAACAAAGATAAGATAGCCTTGACAAAAGAGAGAATCACCGGTCAACAATTGTTGACATCGATTATGAAGGATCCTTCAGAAGCTAAAGGATGCCTCACTAAAAAGGGAATCAATCTTGCAAAGCTAGCCGAGTGGACTCTATATGAAATTGATGATCTAAGGGAGGATGAAGCGGAGGATGTGACAAAAGCTTTAGTCACATGTCTTGCCGGTGCCTTGTTCTTCCCTGCGCAGGATAATATCCTAGAAGATGATCAAGTGAGTGTTATCTGCGCAATCTTTAAAGGTAAATCCATTAGCACTGCACTCTTGGCATATCTTTATAGCGGGCTTTCTGCAGCATCCGTGGGTCGTCCACCCTATGGGTTCATGTTACTCTTTGCTTTATGGGTTGAACTTCACTTCAAGTTTGAGCATAGCAAGAAAAGGCCTTTGAATCCATCTCAGATTTACTTGAATAGTCCAATTCATTGCATCGCTAACATTGTAAAGTTCAATGAGTACATGATCAACAAGGTTCCAAAACTCAAGACTCGGGCCGACTGGAGAAAGTATTTAAAGCTCGTGACATCCGACATATTCGACTCGTCTCCACTTGCTCTTGTTGGAAAGCCTGTTTGGGTGCGCCGTGCAGCAGGAGCAGATCTTAAGTTGATTGGAGCCACCGAGTTCGTGCTATACAACCCACACCGGTGTCTTACTTAACTTAGCTTGGGCCGTCGTGAATTCCCTGAGTTCTCTCCTACACTCCCAATCAAGAAGCGTGACTTGGAATCCGACGAAGATTATGAAGCTGTACAAATCATCACAACCTTATGGAATCTTGGCTTTAGTTACTGTGTAAGATCCTCTAAAGATAGAGATAGAGGATTGAAATTTCCTTACCTTAAAAGTCTTCATGAAATTCTCCCTTAAAAGTCCCTCTCTTTCTTTTTGATTTTCTTTTTGATGTAATAAAGGATTTCATTGAATAAAAAACGATTTTTTATGCCTTGAAACTTTCCCTCAACTTCCTGTGATGTGCACATGATTTTTCTTTTAGTAAAAATTGAATTTTTCCTGAAAATTCAACAGTTCGGGTTCTGTTAAATGTAAAACGCGTCCATTCAGAAAGACGCCTTTCAACAATAATTCTTTTCCAGAAATTCAATTTAATCCTCAAAAACCTGATTTAAAGTCTAAATTGCGTCTACCCCTATTGACGCCTTTCAACTCTCTTTCCTACTTTTTCCAGGATTTTGCCATTAATTCCGTGATTAATTCTCTGAAACGCGTCAACACACAAAGACGCCTTTAATCATCTTCCTCTGTACGGCTCTGACAGGAATCTTAAAAAGCGTCTGGACATGTAGACGTGTTTCATTCAAATTCAAACAGCTGTCCTTGCCGCCTCAACTTATGCGCCCTAAAACGCGTCTGCCTAAGTCGACGCCTTTTAACCTTTTTCATTACAGACCCGCGAAGGCCCCTTTTCTTCCTCACTTTTCCAAAAATCTTCTTTCCCTCCTCACCGGCGGCGATTTCGAGCTCCGGTGATCTCCCTCTTTCTTGACTATGGAGCGTGGTGAAGGATCCAAGAAGATGAAAGCGTTGGTTAAGAGGCGGCAAAGGCAAGAAGAAGAAGCTCCCGAGGAGGTTCCGGCGATGCTAGCCAAGGCCGAGGCCCTTTTGGAGGAAGAACTCCCTCCATCGGCACCCATGGCGGTGGAAGAAGAAGAGGAGGGCGACCTCCACACGGTAAGATCCCTGTGGTGTGAGTGGATGAAGAGAAGAGAGGGAAAAGGGGTTCTTCAAAGAACCCGGAATATGTACTTGAAAGGCGTCCAGACCAGGTGACGCCATTCAAAAGGCGTCACCATGGGCTGACGTCTTTCAAGATAAATTTCGAATTTTTTAATTAGGAATAAATTTTTTGAATTGCGTCAAGGAATGTTGACGTGTTTTAAAAGACGTCCATATGGGCTGACGCCTGTCAAAACAGAACTGATTTTCCTGTTTTTATTCATTATTGACCTTTGTTTTTTATGTTTTTATTTGCAGGGAGTGATGAGGGCTAGAATCTCTTGGGACCTAGTGGTAGGGGCTTACAGAGGGCTCCCGGATTTCCAGAAAGCGCGCCTGCGCCAGATGGGATTCGGCGAGGTATTAGACATCGAGCCATTTTGGCTTGATCTGGTCCTCCTGCAAGTGCTGCGGGAGAGGTGGCATGCGGAAAGCCGTGCTTTCCTAATGCCGTGGGGGCATATGGTCCCCACCCTAGAGGACGTGGCCAGGATCACTGGCCTCCGGGTAGAGGGCCGACCTGTGAGCGGGGTGACCTACCCCAACTATCAAGGATTGGCAGAGGCTCTGTTAGGGATAGAGGTATCCAGCCTAGGCAGGGAGTCTAGGATGGTTCCTAGAGTAGAAGTAGAGGCTGCTTTAGGTCTAGATGATCCCTGGCGTCGGTCTGACGAGACCCAGGAGGAGTTTAGGGATAGATTAGCAGAGTCATCTTCCTCAGTATACTGTAGTGACCCTAGTCAGGTGGAGGAGGTAGATAGACAGCTTAGGGTCTTCTTAGTTTTCTTCTTTGGTCGGTTGCTCTTCGGTACGAAGGGCGACCACATCCACTGTAGGTTCCTTTATTTGCTAGATGACTTAGATAGCTTAGGAGAGTATGCCTGGGGTGCGGCTCTTCTGGCTCACCTCTTCGCCGATCTGTCTACGGTCACGCCGGACCGTGAGACCACTATCAGCGGCTTCTCGCCGTTTCTTCAGGTATTAACTTGTTTAATTATTTGTTTATGATATGCAGTGCAATATGATATGATGCTTTTTCTAACCTATATGTTCATGAATGCAGGTGTGGAGTTATTACTACTTCCCGCTCGGCAGAGCGCGGATTGCTCGACCGGATGCTGTCCCATTGGCCTGCCGTTGGCAGCCGATTGTGGACACGGCTCTACAGCACCACCAGCTGACGGCCCTCCGCCGTCAGTTCCTGGATTACCCAGAGCTCCTGGTAAGTTTTTAACTGTTCAATTTTCTTAAATGCAATCTTTTATTCCTTAAATGCAAGTTGTTTATGAATGCATCTAACCTATATGCAGGTGATCTGGCGCCCATACTTGGGCATGAATGAGGAGGGTCAGCCGTGGGTGACGGCTGGCAGGAGGAGGTTCGGGAGGCAAATGTGGGTGCATTGCCTCAACGAGATCGAGCCCCTCCGACTTCGGCTCGTGATGAGGACGCTGGGCCTCCATTAAGAATGGATCGACGAGGAGGTCCCGGAGGGCGTCGGAAGGAGCATGAGGGGGAAGCAAGCCCTCACCGACTGGCGTGCCAAGTTCCCGGAGCAGTACGAGGACTGGCACTGCCGCGGCATCAGAGTGGAGTCACGGGCAGAGAGTAGCGAGGCCTACCTCCAGCAGTACCGGGCCCACTACGCCGATCAGCTTCGGCTCCTTCGACCACTCGATGTAAGTATGCATTTATGCGTCTTTCATTTTATTATTATCTTAATTTATGCTTAGTGAATGTATATATGACATGCAGGATGCACGTGATGCGGTCATCGTCGACCTCCGGGCCCGCCTACATGATGCGGAGGCCCAGCTAGAACAAGTCCAGAAGGAGTTATATGACCTGGTATGTATGAATGCTTATGAATGCATGTTTTAATTAATTGTTTTGGCGATTAATCACTGACAGTTGTCTTTCGGTGCAGCGAGCCGTCTACACCCAGGCGGCTCCTCCTACCTTCGGAGCTTCATCTTCTTCATCATCTGCTGCGCACGATGCTGCCCTGGCTGACCTCTAGAGTCAGCTCGCCTCCGCCATCCACCGGGCTTCTCTTGCGGAGGAGGACTGGGCTGCTCGGGTAAATTCTTCAACTTTTGACTTCTGAATTTGATTACTTGATTGCTTTGAACTAATAAAATCTTCCTCTGCAGGTTTCTGAGCTTCAGGAAGCCCTTCAGAGGGCTGAAGCGGAGCTGGAGCATGCCCGTGTAGCGGCGGCTCGCGCCGAAACTGATGCAGAGCGGATCCGGGCTCTAGAGGAGCAGGTGGCCCGTCTCTCCACTGGAGATCTTGCGCGCCTCCAAATTCGCCTGGAGGTCGTGACAGAGGAGCGAGATCGCGAACGCCTTCGACTGGAGAGTCTTATGGGTCGGCTGTCAGTCGCGGAACATGAGCGCAAGATGGTGGAGGAACGGTATCAGCGAGCTCGGCAGCGTGCCCATGAGCGTGGTCTGACCAGCGCCTTCACCGCCAGTGCTGCCGTGTCCTCTGGTCAGGCGGGTCCAAGCGCGATGGGGCCACCTCCACCTCCTAGTCGAGAGCCAGCACCGGATGCACCTGACGAGGCCCAGAGCCAGTTGGACGAGGGCGGAGGGGAGAGCCAGCCTTGAAGGCTCATGTATCTTCTTTTTTTTTTATGTATCATGTACAAACAATCTTTTGATAATATACATGAAACTTTTGGGCTCCAATCTTGTGTTCCTGTGCTTGTCTTGCATCCTGTACAACACTTAACAAACAGGTTAAGTATCTATTTAGGCTTAGCCCCTTGCCTGACCAAATAAATGGTCAATCAATTTTTTCCTTCAATAAATGGTCAAGGAGCATAGCCTTTATTAACAAAGGTAATGTGAATAATTAAACTTAAGCAAACTGAAGCAAAAATGCAACATGCAAGCAGACAGATGCTCACTGAAAATAAAAGGAATGAAACACACTAAATGCAACAAGCAAATGCTAATTGAAATATTTTTGTTGTTTTGAAATATTCATTTTTGTTTGGGTTTTGAAATATATATTTTTTTTTTAATTTTGACATATGTATTTTTTTTGAACTTTGACATATGTATTTTTTTGGTTTTTTGGCATATGTATTTTTGTATGTATTTTTTTTTGAATTTTTGACATATGTATTTTTTTGATTTTTTTTGACTAAAAGATCAGCATGGTACTTAGATCAAAAGATCATATTCATTTATTAACTTAATTCCCAAATTGTTCTTTAACAACTTAACTTAAACCCATCGTGTTTGAATTTGTGTTTCCATTGGTGATCCCATTTGATGATTTGACCCTTAGTCAATCTAAGCCATTCTTTAAGTTTAGAGTACATCTCTCTAGGAAGAAAGAAGAATAAGTTTAGAAAGCCCATGAGAAGGTTCCGGAGACCTAAAAAGATGTTCCTTTCCTATCCTAGTATCCGTTGGGGTTCGGTCATTTCTTTCCGGGATATTTATCGACCTTGCGTTCCCTTTCATTTCATTTCATGGCCTTGACGTAACGTTTGTAATGTAATGGCCTTTTGATTTGACATTGAATTTTGCTTTTTCCTTTTGCTTTTCTATTCTTTTCTTTTGTTCGGGACGGATCTCCCCTTTTTTTTTATGACGGCCTCCTACTAAGATGGCGGGTGTTCTTGGTAATCTATTCTAAGTCTCGTTCCAACATCATGAGCCGAGTATAAAACAGAATTTTTGCTTTAAAACGAATGATTTGTACTTTACACTTTTGGTCAAGCTTTTGATATTCTTTAGGACTTGGCATCTCTTGTTACTCACGAATCAAACGTGTCAGTGTGTGTAGTGACGGGTTTAAAGTTAAGTTATCCAGACTAACAAAGAAATTTGAGTTTATAAATTTTCTGATTCCACTGGTCTTTGTACCATACTGATCGACTCTTTAACCTAAGGGTAGTATTTCTTAAGATGTAAACCATTCCAGGGATGATTCAGCTCTTCTCCTTCTGCATTAACAAGACGATAAGCATTACCAGGAAAAACGTGCGATACAACATAAGGTCCTTCCCAGTTGGGTTGGAGCTTAGAACGCGGACCACCAGGTTTTACAAAAATCCTTTTTACGACCATTTCACCAACTTTGAACTTACGTTCAATGACTTTCTTTTGATAAAAACGTGCTAGTCTATTTTGATAAACTTTTGCATGATTAGCAGCTGACCATCTTTTCTCGTCTAAAAGTTCCAATTGAGCAAGGAGTGCTGAACGATGTTCATCAATGGAAAATTCTTTATTCAATTGTACTCTTAATGACGGTATGAGGATCTCATATGGAACTACCGCCTCCATTCCAAATGTTAAGGAATAAGGAGTTTGCCCAGTAGGCGTGCGGATTGAAGTTCGGTAGGCCCATAGAGCCTCAACCAATTTTTCTGGCCAATCTGCGAATTTGTTAGATTTACACGTCTTTTTGATGATTTTTATCAAAGTCTTATTTGTTGCCTATGTTTGGCCATTGCCTTGCGGATAATAAGGAGATGAATGATGCAATGCAATTTTATACCTGTTGCAGAGATCCTTCAATTCTTGTGACACGAACTGCGGTCCATTGTCGGTGACGATGGTGCTTGGAATTCCAAATCGGGTGATGATGTTCTTCATGATGAATTTGCAGACGGTTGATGCTTTGATCTCCACGTACGCTTCAGCTTCTGCCCACTTGGTGAAGTATTCCGTTGCCGTGAGAATGAAAGATGTTTGCTTGATGCCGGAATCTGGGTTACCAAGGGGTCCAATAATGTCGAAAGCCCACATGGAGAAAGGCCATGGGGAAGAAACAGGATGGAGTGAAGATGCAGGAGAATGAATTTTATCGGCGTGAAGTTGACACTTAGCACATCTACGGACATATCTTACGCAGTCTTCTTCCATGGTTGGCCAATAAAATCCTTGTCTAAGGATCTTCTTTGCTAGCATCTGTCCATTGACATGGCCACCACAAACTCCACTATGAGCTCCTTCCATAACCTTCCAAAGCTCATCTTCGTCTAGACATCTCAGAAGAACTCCATCAAAACCTCTCTTGTATAATGCTCCTCCAACTAGGGTGTATCGTTGAGCAACTCTCCTGATAGCTCTCTTCTCCTCAGTTGTAGCTTCCTCAGGGTACGATTGATCTTCACAATATTTTACAATTTCATAATACCATGGCTTATGTCCATCATCCATCTCTTCTAACAGCTCCATCAACATGATTTCTCTTTTTTCAATGATATCTCCGTCTCTGACTTTCTTCAGCAACTTCTCCTTAGTTTTAAGGAATGAAGGGTCTTTCACGGCGGGTGAAAGACGCCTATGAACTATGATTGATTCGGATTGCTTGCTGATTGGAAAATCAAGAGAAGATGCCAATGAAGCTAGAGCGTCAGCTAAGATGTTATGATTCCTAGGGACATGGACAAAGATCAATTTTGTGAAAAGCTTTGAGTAAGCAGAAGTAAGTTCTTGATAAGGCTTGAGTTTGGAATCAAGAGTTCGATACTTGGTCAGCACTTGGCGAAGAATCAGTTGGCTATCACCTACAATCCTGAGTTTGGTGGCACCATGGAAATGAGCAGCCTCGAGGCCAGCAAGAAGTGCCTCGTATTCAGCTATATTGTTGGTGACTGGAAAATCAAGCTGAAAGGCTTGTGGAATGGTGACACCTTCAGGTGATAACATAACGATACCGATCCCTTTTCCATGAGAATTCAGAGCTCCGTCAAAATGCAGAGTCCACATATCATCTCTGATTTGATTTACGGACATCAGTTCCTCATCCGGAAAATCTGATCGGACTGGATCAAAACGAGGAAGGGGATGATGAGCGAGATGTTCTGCTATGGCATAGCCCTTGATTGCTTTCTGCTGAATATAAATGATATCGAATTGAGATAGAAAGCTTTGCCATCGCGCTAACCTATCAGTAAGAACAGATTTCTCCAGAAGGAATTTGATCGGATTCATCCTAGCGATGAGATGGACTTCATGGGCCAGAAAATAATGCTTTAATTTCTGCACAACCCAGACCAATGCTGCACATGTTTTCTCCATCGCTGTATATCTCTGCTCAGCGGGGTTGAGAAGTTTAGAGAGATAGTAGGCTGCTCTCTCTTTTCCTTCTTCATCTTCTTGTGCTAGGACAGCCCCCACAGCATCATCCAGGACTGAAATATAAAGTATCAATGGTTTGCCTGGAGATGGTGGTCTCAAAACAGGAGGACTTGCTAAATAGTTCTTTAATCTATCGAATGCCTCCTGACACTTATCGTCCCAATCAAATTTGACTCCTGGCTTGGTAAGCTCGTAAAGCGGCTTACACCTTTGTGAGTGCTGGGAGACAAAACGGCAAATAAATTGTAACCTCCCGATTAATCCTCTCAACTCTTTCAAGTTTTGGGAGGTGGCATTTCTCTGATAGCCTTCGTCTTATTGGGATCGATCTCAATTCTCCGTTTGCTGACGATAAATCCAAGCAATTTTCCTGAAGATACCCCGAATACACATTTCTTGGGGTTCATCTTTAACTGATACTCTCTCGACCTCTCTAATACCTTTGCCAAAACTTTGGCGTGCTCAACCTTTGTTTTAGATTTAACCAATAGATCATCCACATACACTTCCAGATCTATGTGCATCATGTCATGAAATATTGCCATCATAGCCCTTTGATAAGTGGCTCCAGCATTCTTTAATCCAAATGGCATGACGACATAACAGTATGTTCCCCAAGGTGTAGTGAATGACGTTTTCTCTTGATCTTCTTCTGCCAACTTAATCTGATTGTATCCTGAAAATCCGTCCATAAACGATAAGGTTTCATAGCCAGCGGTATTATCAATGAGTACATTAATATGAGGCAATGGAAAATCATCTTTAGGACACGTCCGGTTCAGATCGCGGAAGTCAATGCAAATTCTGACTTTCCCATCCTTCTTCATAACCGGGACTATATTAGCCACCTATTGTGGATAAAGGACAACTCTAATAAATTTGGCTTTATGTAATTTGTCGACCTCTTCCTTCATCTTTAGAGCCATTTGTGGGTGGAATCGTCTTAATTTCTGTTTGACCGGGCTAACTCCTTCCTTTAATGTTAATCTGTGTTCAACTAAAGATGAGTCTAACCCTGGCATATCTTCATAACTCCAGGCGAAAGTGTCCTTATAGTCCTTAAGTACTTGTACCATTGCCTTCTCATCCTCTGTAGAAAGATTTTTGCTGACGAGGACAACCTTAGGTTCGTATTCAGTCCCTAAATTGATTTCTTTGGTAGGCTCTTCTACGGCAGCTGAGGGTTCATCAAATCTCTTCACTCCACTGGCATATGCCTCAACTGCATGCTCGTCATCTTCCTCATCTTCAACAATGGGGTCCTTTTCATGCACTAACTCATATACCCCGTACCCATCATTGACTGACTCATCATTCATACAGTCTTCTGGCATCTGAATTGAATTTTCTAAAAACTGAGGGATTAAAGAGCAAGAAAAGCATCTATCAGCTAAGTCTTGAAGGTATCTATCTGGAATTCGCCTACCCTTAGGCTTCCTAGACTTCCTAACCTGATTAACCTGACTAAAACTAGACTGCCTAACTTCACTAAACTCACCTAATGAAGATGAAGCAGGATGAAAATCTTGAGATACAAGTGGAAATACAAGAGAATCCTCCCGAGGGGAGGGGCAGAGTAGATCTAGGAGAGAATCTTGACCGAAGGACCCGCGCAATGGGGTGTGATTGGACAAGTAAGATGTTTCCTTGATGAGGATCTGGGAAGAATTTGTTGGCAAATTGGCGTTTTTTTTTGGACAATGAAAGAATTAAACATAAAGCAAGAATGGATACAAATAGAAGGGGAATCGGATGGAGGAAGTGGCACCAAGGCCAGAGGATTAGGGGGATCATATAGTAATATGTCCCAGATCAGATCATACATCCTCTCTAGATCGAGAGGAGATGATGGAATAAGGTCCCGAGGGGACAGAGTGATCATAATGGGCGGAGCCCGTGGAATATCTTCAGTTATGACCCGCGACCAAGTCGGGGTCAGGAGCAGTGTACGGAATAAAGTATGGAGCATGAAGACATGTGAAGGATATGTCCCCCTCCAGAGCAGATCTGTAGTATAACCAGCTTCATAGGGGTCATCTGGCTCCCCTTCATCGGTTTCTTCCGACAGCAGTATCCGCTTATCAAAGATGGCACCAGGACCTTCAATCAGTTCATCAATCTGCGGCGGCCATTTGGGTTCTGCAGGATCCAGGAACAACCTGTTCAGTGCTATGTAAAGGTCCCTCAGATCGAACCATCTGTACCATTCGCATTCGGGATCATGGAATTTTCTCCTCTTCATAGGCCGCAGAGCCTCCAAGGATTGGTACGTAAGTAGTTCTGAGCAATGTCTGGCCAGATCTCTCCCATATATGTCATGGAGGTCAAAACACGAAGTAATGACCACCGTGTTGTCGTGGCTAAGAATGGGCCCTTTTATGAAATGTGTATATAGGGTCCATGTTAGGGGATCTCGGCCTTCTTTGGTTGGTGTAGACATTGCCTCCAAGATTTCTTGACCATTTTCTTGCTGAACCCTGTCTTGCTTCAGTCTCCTCGGCCTATAGCCCAGACCACTTCCAGGTGCTGTTCGATGATCTTTAACAGGAGTGGTCCTGCCTTGCAACTGTGTGCCCAGACCTTTCCCGGGCTCATAGCCGTTCTTCATCATAATTCTCCATCCTGGGGTACTCATGCACTTCCCCCTTTTAATGGCGTTCAATGGATATGGAGAAATAGTGGCGGCTTTCAAAGGATCAGCCACTGGATGGTAGACCTGTAATACCGATAGAAAAGGTTGTCGGCCAGGTAAAACAGCAGACTTAATGTTCAAGGTATGAGCAGCAGCAAGGATTGGCATGCTCGTTACTTTATTAATTCGTCCTTTGTAAGGAAATTTGAGGCATTGGTGATTCGTAGAGGGAATCGCCTCAAGAGTTTTAATATAAGGACGTCCCAGAATGACATTTATAGAAGGGTCAATTTCTAAAATATGAAATTCGACCTCTGCATGACTTACAGGGCCTAGCTCCACATTTAAATAGACGATTCCCAGAGGGGAACGGGTAGAGTTGTCATATGCCGTCACAGAGATGGGGCTAGGCAGCCATTTTTCTTTGGGCACACCGCACAGCTCCAGGGTCTTCGGAGGTAGAACATTGATCGAGGCCCCTGTGTCAACCAGGCATGCATCCACGGCCTTCTTGCAGATGTTGACCGTGATGCTCAGAGCCATGCTTCTGGCTGCTGGCGGTGCTAGTTCCGATGTGTGGAATGTAATAGAGGGCTGATCCCCCTGAGGAACTAGTAGTGCTGCAATTTTTTCTACCGGCACGTCCTCATTGACCATCACCTTCTGTAGATATTCCATTAAGGCTTCTTGGTGAATCTTGGACCTTTTGATCAGTTCAAGTACAGTGATCCGTGCCGGTGTCCGATCTAGATGTTTCAACAAATCGTATTGAGTGCCTAGTGCACTCTCTTCATTATGGGCTTCCTCAGTCGGCTGTGATAGGCCGTCTCTAACTGTGGACTGAGGAAAGACTTTGTTGAAAATCCTTCCACTTCGGAGCGCATGTTCCTCGACCGTGGAGGATCTGGGTGACACCTTAAGTACCGCAGGGTTGGATGGTGCGGATGATGTAGAGGGTTGGTATGTAGGTGATGGCGTAGGGCTAGGTGGCGATGGCGCGGTGCGGATTAGAGGCCTAGAGGGTTGGATGGTGGATGGGTAAGTGGTTGGTGAAGTGGGGAATGGTACGCGTAATAGCGGTCTGGATGGTAACGGATATCTGGGTAGGTGGTGGTGGTAGCGGGTGAAGTAGGAAATGGTACGCGTAGTAATGGCCTGGATGGTAGGAGGGGCGCGTGATTGGTTTGCGGGGGATTATATGGTAGCGGTGTAGTGGTGCGGGGCGTGATGGGCTTGAGGAAGGTGGGTAGTGGTAATGGGTTATTGGGTGCGAGTGAGTGATATGTGGGTGTGGGTAGAGGGGTGATGGTAATGGGTTGCGGCCTAGGTATGTGGATGGTGCGGCGTGGTGGTCGTTCTGCGGTACTTTGAACGTGACCCGTTGAACAAAGAGAGGAAGAGTCCTCTATTCTCCACTGTTGCCCATGACCAGCCTCAGACTGGCTGTTCGTCAGAATGGGAGCAACTTGGTTTTGGTTCTGATGCTTCGGGAGTGGATTCTGCACTATGCCCATGTTGGGTGGTGCTGCTGCTTGTGCCGGTGGTCTTGCTTGTTGCTGCTGCTGCTGCTGTGGTCTTCTCGCCTTCAGGGCTGATATATACTTTTTCATCTCCTCCCAGTCTATGCCGCCCTGCTCGTTGAGATCATGAATATAATCTCTGAACTGGAAGCAGGTGTCGATGGTATGCCCAGGTTGCCTATGGAAGTAGCAATACCTGGACGTGTCGGCATTTTGAGGCCAGACGGCCTTTTCCCTTGACAAAACTAAGGCATTAGCTGCCATTAGAGCACTGAAGATATCTGCCAAGGATTCTGGGAGGGCCGGGTATTCTGTCCTTTTAGGGCCTGGAGGTCTCCTCTGCTGGTTGTAGTCACCAGGAGGAGGAACATTATGGTATGCCGGCGGTGCACGCGGCTGATACTGCTGTTGCTGATATTGCTGCTGTTGGGGCTGCTGGTACTGCTGTTGCCGTTGCGGCTGCTGCTGTAGCTGTTGCTGTTGTTGGTTCTGATTCGGCTGCTGGGGCCGCTGATACTGTTGCTGATAATGGGGGTTCTGCTGCTGCCTGTACCCCTGCTGGTTTGGCTGCGGTGGCCTTTGGTACTACTGCTGGTTCCTCACGAACTGGGGCGAGTTATTATTCATGGTACTGACTTGCTCGTGAGAGAGCGTCCCCTTAGTAGTCGGACCTGTGCTGGGAGAGTTTGGCACTGCAGGCTTCCGAGGTGGAGGCCTGCTAGGTCTGTGAGGATCAAAGACGCTAGAGAACGTAGCGTCCTTGAAGGCATTTTGGCAGTACCGTGCTCTTTCATAGAGCTCTGCCATGTTGGTCAAATTGTTCAAGGAGAGGACTAGCTTGAATTGGGGCGTGGCGTTAGAAATTAACATTTTCACTTGCTCAGATTCGGACAAGTGATCCTTCACCTTTTCGGCCAGGCCCCGCCACCTGTCAGCAAAACTGACAAACTCCTCATCAGGTTTCATCTTTTTTGCAATGAGGTCAGTAATGGACAAGGAGGGTGCAACTCTGTCCTGGTATCGTTGGATAAATTTACGTGAAACGATACCGTAATCCTCTACTTCGGAGGGTTCCAGAGAAAAGAACCACTCGAGGGCTGGTCCGTCTAGAGATCTCATGAACAAAAAGGCCAACGATCTCTTATCGTTCTGCCATAAAGATGATTCGTACATAAACTCCTTCAGATGCGTGAAGGGGTTACCAGTACCGTTATACTTCCGATACACTGGCATCTCAGAGGGTGGCAGATGGAATACTGGCAGGCTCGGTAAACTGATCTCTAGCACAGCTTTAACCCCCATCATCTTCTGGAGATTGTTAAACTGCTCATCCATGCGCTCCATCTTGGCCAGCAATGCTTGCGTGGTCAGATCTGCCTGGGGAGGAGGAGGAGGTGGAGGTACTTGATAGGCCTACTGCCTAGAGTACGTTGGACAGGGGGGAAAATAAAGAGGAGGTTCGGCAGAGCTTCCGCCATACCCGAGGGCATTTTGATAGACAGGCGTTTGCGGTCTAGCCGGTTGCCTAGAGGATGAAAGCTGCGGCCCAACTGGCCGAGAAGTGATATGAAGGCCCTCCATGGCCTGATGGATATAAGGAGGAGGAAGAGGAGGTTGTTGAGTAACAACAGGGGGGGCCACAGGGTTCGGCTCAGCAGGCTGCACGGGTGCCTTCCCCTTCAGAATAGACTGGATCGCCTCGAACTGCTGAGGGTCCAGTCGGGAGGCAAGAACTCCCAGGGCGTTGACGAGATCTGAAGGATCAGAGGATGAGGGATCATTCTGATTCATGTCCCCCTCAAGATCGGGATTTGGGATCGCATATTCATGCGGGGGAAGATCAGGATATCGATCCTGTGGATGAAAGAGAGGCGTCCGGACATTCCCATCTTGTCGATATGGAATGGGGGCAGAATTACGGGAGGCATCTGCATCTCTCCCGTTCTCATAGTTGTAGTCCGAATCGCGAGGGGCATTAGCATCTCCCTCGTAGTTGATGATGGCGTCTTGAGCCATACTCAAGTCCCTGCCTGATCGCAGCAGCATGATGTTAGATTCCCTTTTTCAAAGATTTAACAAACAAGTTGCACAGAGATTAATCAATCAAGTGGATGCTTAACGTGATTTTGAGATTCCTTGTTGAGTTATTTGAATTGGATTAAACCGTAAATTCACTCAGGGAAAGGATCCAAGTTTCAGTTCAATTTCCATCGTTATTCTCTAGGGCTTTCTCTCACAACGCTTTCGGAATCTAGCCGGGACTTCAATTGGTACAACCAGCCCGATGATCAAGGAAGAATACCTTGATTTTGGGGACTTATGGAGGTCTCAACGTCAACTTCACTAGTCTGATCAAGGGACCAACCCAATCAGAGAGAGTTGCCGACGTCGAGTAGTGTGTTCCTAAGAAAAGGAGGGTATTCGCCTCAATGCGTATGCCCTACGGCCTGGATGGCCTCTAATGCTTAATTAACAATGGATAGCTAGCACTCAAACCACAGAAATCTGGGAACTAAAAAAAATTAAGAAACTGTCTGAATCGCGTCGATGGTAGTCGACGCTATTCAAAACAGAACTTAATTTTTCGCAGAAGCAGATCTGAAAAATAACTAAGAAACTGTCTGAATCGCGTCGATGGTAGTCGACGCTATTCAACACAGAACTTAATTTTTTCGCAGAAGCAGATGCAGACAGCAGAGAAGATATGGAGCCTGAAAGGCGTCTAGGGGGGTTGACGCGGTTTTGAAACGCGTCAGTGCTCCTGGACGCTTTTCAGTTCGCAGAAACAGTTTTGCAGGAGGATTTTCTGGGTTGAATCCTCCTCAAACAGGATAAAAAGCAGGAAACAAACGACTCATGCAAAAATTTTTTTAGTTCCAGATTTTAAACAGGATGATTTACTAACTAAACAACTAGAAAACCAATCAATCACACATCATTTTTGTCACAAAAACAGCTTTTTGAATTAATCAAGGGGAGGGCAAGATCTTGCCACTGGGGTGTGCACGTGGTGCACGAGGGAAATTAATTAAACTAAAACACTCACCAATTGGTGAGGACGTGTCGAGAGACACAAATGGTGCACCGTGGGTGCCCGATATGATGATAGCAAGAACAAAAAACTAAAAGATGGCGAGACCAAGTCCCTCCGTGATCGCCAAAAAAGCTGTAGGTGCTTAGAATGACAGTGTGATTAACATGGAATATCCTATGTTGTTGAGGTGTAAAACTAACCTATTAAAAACAGAAACTATGTGAAGTGATCGCCAGAAACTTTTGACTTAAAAGTTTCAAAAGAAATGTGATCGCCTACCTGTTTGAACGCGGAAGATTCTGAGCTCTTGGTTCCCCTCCTTCAGCCGGCTGAAGAAAGAGAGCCCTTTCTTTGTTCTTTTGTTCTTGCTGTTGAGTTTGAGGTTGAGGATCGTCCAGAGGTCCTTCTGGCTTTGTGCTTGATTTCTCCTTTTGATTCTCCTGTTGTTGTTGTTGAGTGCAGCAGAAACAGAGAAACAGGAAATGAAGAAATGCTGATGAGAATTTAAGTGGTAGCAGTATCCCTACTAATCATGATTTTAAGCATATAATTGAACAACAAACTCACTTGTTTAAATGGTTTTGAAAACCCTTAAATCAAATAGGTTTTTGAAAGATGATGCCGTGATGTGTGTTGCATGAAGTGAATATGAAGAATGAAAGATTAATGAAGATGTAGAATAAAAATGCAGAAATGAAACACTTATGCCCAGTTGGTTGAAGCCTTGAAAGGATGAATATCTTGAAAGGATGCCGACTTCTGGAACTGACAGCGCTCCGGCGTTCCGACGTTGTTGCTTCGATCTTCAACTCGCTATAATAACGCTCTCTCTTTTCTTTTTAATCACGCTCTGCTCTTTTTTTACTCTTCAACATGTAAGGTATTTATAGACTTCTCCTGCGTCCGTGATTAACATAGAAAAATCTAGGATTTATCCATCTTAACCGACAGATAAATACTGATTAATTCATCTTTATCTGTAATTATCTAAAACGTGTCCACATAGGCTGACGCCTTTCAGATTAATTAAGATAAGGATAGTCATCCGGGAAACTTATCTTTATCTTTATTAGCTAAAATGCGTTTACATGTGAAGACATCTTTTACACTAATTAAGATAAGGATAAACATCCGGAAGAGAAGTTAAAATAGCCCAGGAAACCTAAAACGCGTCGTGCCTGAAAGACGCCATTTAGCTAATTAATCAATTGATTAAAATTCAAATTTAAATGTCAAAATATGAATAATCTCTAAATCGCGTCTACATGGGTCGACCTCTTTTAGACTTCTTCATATTTTTGCTGAAATTTGAGTTAAAATCAATTCAATTGATTAACTTAAACATGTCTGTTAAACTCGACACTTAAAAAGATTAATCAATGATTAATTATCAGACCATTCTGAGGCATTATTATATGATATGAAATTTACTCAAAATGACGTCAAAATTAGCGTGTCTACAACGCTGCCGAAGGAAAGGACTATATGGCCTCAAAATACTGATACATCTCGTTATTATGTGTTCCATAAACAGCTTGAGCATGCTATGGACGTATTTCCAATTTCGGGATTACATTCATGATCTTAATGATCAAGGAGGAATTGATTGGGACGAGATGCGTAAGTACATCACTGCTCTGAAAGCTAAAAGGCCTCAACAACAACAACAACAACAACAACAACAACAACAACAACCACAACCACAACAACATATTCAAAGGGCACCTATGCAGGCTGTGGTGCTTAAAGATGTATCATGCTCTCATTAAAATTCAGTGTTAATCATAATAAACAACTAAAAGAATGTGTATGATCGCCATAAATTGTGGATTTCGAAGAGAATTTGATCGCTACTTACCTTGTTAACTTGGGAGAGTCAGGGTCCTTTTGTTTCTTTTTCCTCGGCCGGCCGAAGAAGACGAGCTCTCTTGTTTACTTTACTCTCTTTTGATGGTTTTGTTCTTTTCTTCAAATCCTCCAAACCTTGCAAAACAATCAAACAGAGAAAAGGAAAAGAATGACTAGAGCTAATGGTAGAGTATAATATTTATTCTAATAAACAAACTAGACATGAAATTTAACTAGAAAACTCACTTGTTTGTGATTCTTTAAACCTCTAACTCATAGGATCACGAAAAGAGATGTGGTGTGTGCGTGTAATATGGATGTGATGATGATATGAAACTAATGAAAACAGTAAGAAATCTATGATGAAAATAGTGATGAAAACTATAGAAAACTATAAGAACTAAAACAAAGAAGTGAAGGGGAAGAAAGTGGTTGGCCCCTCAATAGCCCTTGGTCTTCAATGCTTCAACAGAAGAAGGAAGAAGAGGAAGAAGTCCTCCAAACTCTTATCCACGTTTTTCACTAAAAGAGCCTCCTTTCACCTTGATAGAAGCTTCAAATTCTCTAATAGCTAACCTCTCTTGAAGGCCAATGGGTATATGTTTGTATAAGGGTTGATTTGAAAGCAATTTGGCCTTCAAAGGGCTCTTCCACGGATGCGAACTGCCATGGATAGGCTTCAAGGAGTTAGAAATCCTTCCAACTATGAAAACTAGATAATCTCAGCTAGAGTACGCTTATCAAGAAATCCTCTAAATCGCGTAGGCCATCAACGACGTCATTTGACTAATTAGAAGGGCCAAAATAGAAAGTAAATCCAGAAGGAAAGTGTAAAAAATTAGGAAATTTAAATAGCGTTGTTCATCAGCAACGTCATTTAGATAATTAAGAAATTAACTCGAATTAAAATTGAAAATCGAGATGGATTAAGAAACCTAAATGGCGTCGACCATAGGTGACGTCATTTAGTTAAATCTATCTTTATTAATAAATTTAATTGCGAATTGATTTCGGCTAGAAATCTAAATGGCGTCGGCCATGGTCGATGTCAATCAGTCAATTTTTGAGAAAAATTAATAAAAAATAATTAATGATTAAAAATCACGCCATTTCGGGATATTATAATTGTGACGTGAAATCTATACAATATGAGGTCAAAATTAACGTGTCTACCGTTGCCCCACCTGTAGGATTCTTGTGTTTCTCCGGATCTCCCATGCAGTGGAAATAAAAATAAAACGGAGATCCGTTCTCATTTCAAAAAATACTAAAAATCGTATTATCGGATAATCGAATTCTTACCGCATGCGGATTCGAATCCGCAACCGTTCGGTTCCGTCGGTGTGACACCGCAAGCAGCGCAAGCGCCCGGCCTCTAGTGGAGTCTATGCGATCCTTCTCGCGGTGGACATCCTCACGTTCCTCGTTCTTCGCAGCCCACGAAGCCTCCGTCGTTCGCTGCAATGATCGCCGCAACGCGCGGACGATTTCCTGTCAGACGGGAGTCAGAGAAGCGGCGGAGCAGATCCGGGGATCTAGATTCGTCTGGGCCGCCAGAGAGAGAGAGAGAGAGAGAGAGAGAGAGAGAGAGAGAGAGAGGAGGGGGGAGCTACAATTAGCAGCAGCTTGGCCTGCTCAGCCCGTTCACTACATTTTATATTGACCGCACAGTTTTTCATAAAAATCCCGATTTATATAAAACCCACTTATTTATCCATTGCCTTGAGAATCATTTGCGTGTGACCCTCTAGGCCTAATAACCAGTCCGGTTAATGGCCCAATAAGCCCAGTGACTCCTCACTAGCCTGATTAATCAATTAATAACTCATACTAATTAATTAATCAATAGAATCAATGTCGCACATCAAATTCGATCGGGCCTCCGATCACGTTGGGTGCCAAGCAACACTGCGTGAACTCGAAAGGTATCGGGGTTAAGTAACCCACTCTTGGAACCTTTCCGCCGACAGTTACCACGTAGATATAATCCTTCATTCGTACAATACTCTCGAGTCAACTCAGGGTATGGTGTACTATCAAATCCTAATTGGTCGAACTTGGATTGGATGCTGCCGTATAATATCGAAAAACTCCTTTCCCGATATTATCGTCCGCCCTGGCCAGGGACTTCCGCGCATCCTTCCTAGAGCATTCTCTCTCTATGTATCGAGAGTGAATGATTTCTTATTGACATACAATTCCCTTCGACGTATCCTGCTATACCCGATCTTTGGCTATTTAGAATCTCGGGGTTAGAGATTCATAAACCAAGGTTAAAGCACAGAAGTCCACCGACAAGGTGTCCTTGGTGTCTCAGGTCTGAGGACCATCCACGCAACTACGACAATAGAATCTAGCTGGTTGACAGTGAGGTACAATACCATCAGCGATTCATTCGGATCAGTTGAGTGAACTCATTCTTTAATGAGCACCTACAGATTCGCCTTAGTGTCTCCACACAAGTGACTATGAGATCAGTCACCCTTATCTTATGAGCAAGAGTAATCTGCACTAGTCTAACCGGATATTTGATGTCCTTCTCGGATATCCTCCGACTAGGAACTATTAAGAGTATGTGTGTATAAATGATCAGTTTTACTAGTATGATCTCATCATAATTTGATAACTATTGCACTTATTCATGGACTTCATTATGAGATGATAATAATACGATTTACACATAATGAATATATTGCCATTATATATTAATAAATGAATGAGATTACAAGGTCATATTGGCTTGTACGCCATCTAAAACTAACACCACCTTGGGAGTGTCTTTGCAAGGAAGTGAAGTGAAATTGAATGAATATCGATGAATGAAATGAAGCGGAATGAATAGAAAATGTGATGCCAAGGTGTGATGAGACATGCTCTCAATATCACATGATGAGAATCTTTCTCAAAATGATCAATAAAGCGCCTTAAAGAGATCAATGAAATCAATCTTGTTTGGATGGGATAGACAAAGGAAACAAAATAAGGCTGATCAACCTCCACGAGGGGAAGTACCCTAAATCACAAACCTTGCAGGTTTCACCGTGGAGAGCGGTTACCAACCAATGTGGACATACTTCAACCATAAAGGATCTTTAAAAGGAAATAGAAAAATATGGGATAAAGATCCACACAAGAAGGAATTGCGAAGATATCTTCAAAAAAAGCTCAAAGATAATTAAGAGATTAATTCAGAATAGAATATTTCATATCACGTTAGGATTTATTAGACGAATGGTCTGAAATTTAATCACTAACTAATTCTTACCACAATGATTTCAAATCTCTATATGATGCATGCTGGGTTAAAAGGAAAATTAAAATGAAATAAAATATAAATTAATCAAGGATAATATTGTTAAATTACTATAGATGAGTCAAGACACTAGTCCTGCAATTCAGTGCTAAGCCGAAGCCAGTTCATCCACGCACCGTTTCACAAAAGCAGAACCATCGTCCCTATTAATTGACAATCTAACGGCCTATCTGTGCGATTAAGAATCCTTTGGAATTATCATTGTTTTTTATAAATGGGATCTCAAATTCTAATTTCATCAAAACCACAAGGTCCTTGATATACTCTAATAAATATTTATCATATAGTAATGATTATGCAAATCAAATACATCAAAGAATACAGGTGATAGAGATGACCATTTTTTTTGTGGTCACAGTGGGACTCAGTGGAAGTTCCACATCATTTTTCTTTTTCTTCTGAATTTTTCCTGCACTCAAAATTTATCTGTAAATTCATGCAGAGAGATAAACATCATTAAATAGCAGCAAATATGCAATTTCGGGAAATAACATAAATTCTCTGAACGGCGTCGCTCTTAGTTGACGTTATTTGAATGATGCCATCTCGAGGCAACACCATTTAACTTACTGAAACTACACTTTCTGATTTAACTCCAGACTCAACTTTCCTTCATAAACATCCTCTTCCAATTCAAAAATTGCCTTCTAACCACGCAAATCTCTCTATATAATCTCTTCCTTCTCATACCAATCCACTACAACAAGTATTGGAGAGTGAAAGCTAGGGGATTCTCTCAAAATATCAAGGGAAAGGAAGGGAAAAAGAGCAAAGAAAGTGATCAATCAATCGAGGAAGATGACGAGTTGTGCAAAGGATTCTTCATCATACAAGAAAGCGAGGAAGATAATTGAAAGACTTTCTGACATAGAAGGCCATCTTAGTGGGCGAGATCCTAACTTGAAGATAAGCTATTCTCTCTTTTTCTCCCTTCAAATTTTCTTCTTTCTTCTACAAGCTTTTCCATATTTCAAATTCTTTTCTTGCCAATTTTCTTTTCTTTCAAAGGATATCCTTTCTTCTTCGGTCCAAGAAGATTTCCTTCTCTCCCATGGATTTCAAAGTTAGTGAGAAAAATCAACCTCTCCATGCAATCATAAATTTCCAAGTGGCATGTCAAAGGTTTGGTAATATATGCTAAACATTATAAGAGTGCGTGTATGGATTGGGCTGCAATGGGTGCAATTATTGAATTATGGCATCCTCAAACACACACTTTCCTCTTCATTTCCTTCGAAGCTACCATCCTGCTAGAAGAAACTGAACTCTTATTGGGACTTCCAAAGCTTAAAGCTAGTAGTGATGAACCTGACGTGATGAATATGGTATTCATAAAGGAAAAGATCACTTGTCATTAGTTTTTGGGAAGGATCATGGAAAGTCTGAAAGAAATCCAGAGCGTCCTCACTTAGAAAGGAATTAATCTGACGAAGCTGGCAGAATGGACTTTGAAGAAAATAAAAGGAATCAAAGAGGAAGATATAGAGACCGTGATGATCGCGTTCACTGCATGCATGGCTGGAGCTCTACTATTCCCTCCAGGACAATATATTATTGGAAGATCAGCTCAGTGCAATTAGTGGGATATTCAAGGGAAAATAGATAAGTACAACAGTCCAAGCCTATCTCTACAGTGGGTTCTCAGCGGCTTCTACTGGTCAGCCTCTTTATGCCAGCATGCTACTCCTTGCCCTATGGATTGATCTCTACTTCAAGTTCAATCATAATGAAGAAGAGGTTCCCAAGATGTCTTAGGTTTATCAACGCAGTCCTATCTTTCACATTGCCAATATAGTGAAATTCAACAACAACGTGACTAATCGAGTGTCCAACCTCAAAACTCGAGTTGACTGGCGTGGTTACTTCAGGACCATGCCAAGGACTGGCTTCGAATCTACACCACTCTCTCTCAGGAAAAAGACGGTTCGGGTGCGCTGCTATGTTGGCACAGAACTCTGACTGATCGGGGCGACCGAGTTCGTCCTATATAATCCACATTGCTGTCATCCTCAACTGGGTATGCCTCGCTATGAATTTTCTGAGGTATCCAATCTTTCTCCAATCAAGAAGCGGGCCTAAGGAACTGATGAAGATTTCGAGGCAACAGAACTCACTGCAATCTTGTGGAACATTGGTTTCACTCGTTGTGTTAAACTTCCTTATGAAGTAAATCGGGAGCTATGGAAAAACTATGAAAAAGCGCTTCAGAAAATTCGGTCTGAAAGCTCTCAACTTCTGTCCGAAGCTTGATGTATCGTTCATTTTATTTTCAATAAAAATCATTCTTTAAATGCAATGAAGATCTTTCCTTAATTTTTGTGCAATTTTCTGAAAATTTTCCTTAATTAAAACAGTTCGTTTTCCTTAAAAATCAGAGTTTTGGGATCATTAATTCAAATCGCATCCACTCTTTAAAAGTAAATATTTATTTAAAAGAGCCTGAATCACGTCACCCATGGTCGACGCCTTTCACTTTATTTCTCCGTATTTTCCAAATTTCAGGGTATTAAAATCTCTGAATCACGTCGCCCATAGTTGATGCTAGTCATTATTCCAACCGTACTTCCATCAAATTCAACGCATTAATTATCTGAATCACGTCGCCCATGGTTGACGTCTTTCAATTATTTTTTAGACTTTTCGTGGTACAACACTGACTAATAACGGTGGTAATTCCTAAATGGCGTCATCCATGGTGGATGCCTTTCAGTAATTTTCAAAATTCGAATGGCCGCCTTAGTTTATGTGCCACTAAAACGTGTCGTGCATGTGCGACGCCATTTAAAGATTTTACTGAGGGCGTGCGAGCCCGAGCCTCCTTCCTCCTCATTCGCTCACCTTCTCTCTCTCTCTTCTCCTTTCATCTTGTCCGGCGATCGTGGGCTCTCCAGCCATCTTCCGAGCTATTCCATCCAACTCTGGCATCTCCAGCCATCTTCTCTCTTTCATTCTCTCTCTCACTCACTCTCTCAAGCTTTCTCTCCCTCAAACTCTCTCAACCTCTCCTACGGTTCACTTCTCTCTCACCATTTCCTATGGATCGTGGAGGCCCTAGCGGGCAGCGGGTCGTGGCCATCTCGGCGGTGGAAATGGACAAGGAGGAGGGAATTCTGATGGAAGTGGTGGACGAGGCGGCGCAAGACCTTGAGGAAGAGGAGGCTTTCATGGAGGCTGAGGATCCTCCGCTTGTGGCTCCGGCGTGTGAGCAAGCGGCGGCATCAGCCGAGGAGGCCGGTCCTCCAATGGTAAGCTCTAAAAACCTTCTTTTTATAGCATTTGGGGGGCTAGAAAACCAAAAGGAGAGACGGCCATGGGTCCACGGACCCGTGGTTGAATGGCGTCAGGACTAGGTGACGCCTTTCAAAAGGCGTCGACCACCCCCGACGCCATTCAGGGGAGTGATCTGGGGCCCAAATTTCTTTTTAAAAATTGATTTTAATTGCCTTTCAAATGATTTATTTAATGTTTTCTTGGACAATTGCAGGGCACCATGAGAGCTAGAATCTCTTGGGATTTGTTGATAGTTGCATATCGTGGTCTGCTGGATTTTCAGAGGGCACGACTGCGGCGGATGGGGTTTGGGGAGATCTTAGACATCGAGGCCTTCTGGCTCTATTTAGTGTTGCTTCAGGTAGTTAGAGAGAGGTGGGATCCAAAAAGCAGGACATTTTTGATGCCCTGGGGACATATGGTCCCTAGCTTGGAGGATGTGGCTAGGGTAGAGCATAGAGGGTCGTGCAGTGAGTGGGATTACTTACCCAGACTATAGAGAGATGGCAGAGAGTCTCCTAGGGCTAGGAGTATCTGGATTGCTGGGTAGAGAGTCTAGGACTCTGTATAGAGTAAATGTTGTAGCTGCCCTAGGGTTAGTCGACCCTAGACAAAGAGTAGGAGAGTCCCGAGAGATGTTCCTAGGCAGATTGACTAGATCAACGTCAGGGACCTATTTTTGGGACGAGGAGCAGATCGAGTTTGTAGATAGATAGCTTAGAATCTTTTTAGTATTTTTCTTTGGTAGATTATTGTTTGGGACGAAGGGCGACCATATCCACTGTTCCTTCAGGTATGAATTAATGAATTTCATTTCTTTAATGCCATGATTATGATTTTAATGCACGCTTTTGATTTCTAACCAATATGTTTGTGTACGCAGATATGGAGTTATTATTACTTTCCTCTGGGCCGGGTGAAGCCGATTCGTCCAGAGGCTATCCCACTGGCCCGCAGGTGGCGGCCAGTCATTGATACAGTCCCACAATAGCACAAGTTGACGGCTCTCCATTGTTAGTTTCTCGATTATCCTGAGCTCTTGGTAAGTTTTTATTTCATTTTCATTCTTGTTTAACTTAATTCATTAAATGCAATTGATTTATTGTGAATGATGCAACTAACCTATGTGAATGTAGGTGATTTGGTGCCCGTACCTTGGTATGGGAGAAGTAGGGCAACCTTGGGTGGAGGAGGGGTGAGCGAGGTATGGACGCCAGATGTGGGTCCACTGCCTCAACAAGATTGAGCTCCTACATCTATGACTGGCGATGAGGACGTTGGGCCTCCATCAAGAATGGGTTGAGGAGGAGGTCCCAAAGGGCATCGGGAGAACGATGAGGGGAAAACAAGCTCGCACAGACTGGCATACGAAGTTCGTGGAGCAACACACAGACTGGGAGCAGCGCGGCATGCCCGTAGAGTTTCGTGTGGAGAGTAGCGATGCCTACCTCCAGCAGTACCGAGTTCACTACTCCACCCACGTCCATCAGCTCTGACTCCTAGATGTAAGTGTGATGAAATGCATCTTTCATTTTTTTTATTTATTATCTTGAATATATTTGTGAATGAATGAATGATATGATTGTGCAGGATACGCGGGATGCTACCATCATCACCCTCTGGGACCTGCCTCCAGGATGCAGAGGCTCAGCTTGAACAAGTCCACCTTGAACTCAACGCCTTGGTATGTATGCATGAACTTATCTAACAATGTATGGCTTTATTTCATTAAATTATTTTAACGCTTGACCACTGACAATGATCTCTTGGTGCAACGTGCTGTCTACATTCGGGCTGCCCAGCCTCCCACTGACATGGCTGGTGCCTCATCATCAAGCACATCTCAGGAAGCAGCTCTCATCGCCCTCTAGGAACTGCTAGCCCATGCCATCCACCAGGCTTCTCAAGCGGAGGAGGACTGTGCCTCCCGAGTAAGTTCTCGTCTTTGACCTTTCATTTCTTGCTTGACTTTGAATTTGCTTGAACTGATTGTATCTTATTTTACTTGACAGGTTGTTGAGCTTCAAGAGGCTCTTCAGAGGGCCGAGGTGGAGCTCGAGTAAACACGGGGTGCAATGGCCCGAGTATCTGAGCTGGAGGACCAATTGGCGAGGTTCTCTACTGGCGATCTCCTGCGTCAGCTGACGCGCCTCTAGATGCGTCTGGAGGTTATTATGGAGGAGAGGGTCGCGAGCGAGACCGGCTCATGGCAGACAACAAGGTGCTCCAGGGACAGTTGGCGGTGAACATGAGAGACGAAGCGTGGAGGAGCTATACCAACGCACTTGCCAGTGAGCTTGTGAGGGCGGCCATGGGAGCGTCTTCACCACGTGTCTTGCGGTCTCCTCTACTCAAGCTGATCCTAGCGCCATGGGACCACCGCCACCACTGACTAGGGAGCCTAACGTGCATGATGAGGCCCAGAGTCAGCTTGATGAGGGGTCATGGAGAGAGTCAGCCATGAGGGTGCTACTGCTGATGATGTTGTCTAACATGATGTCTTTGTTCATACTATTATGCTGCTGAACTGATGATGTATTTTTGAATCCTGGTCTTCGGATATGATGGACTTTGTATCTTTTCTCATGTGTATGACCCTTATGGATGCCCAACTCATGGAACTTCTGTGAATCTTGAATGCTTTTCTAATTTTCAATTTTTCTTGAGTGCATGTACCTTGTGAATGCCTTGAACAAACAAGTCAATGTATCTGTTTTGGCTTAGCCCCTTGCCCAATTAAATAACCGACTACTTGATCCTGTCCTTGCTAAAAGGGTCAATGGGTAAAGCCTTTATTCAATGAAGGCAAAATAAATTGAATGAAATAAGTTAAAATGCAACATAAAAGCATGCAAATGCTAACTGGAAATAAACGATGCAGCAGACACATTGTGACAAACGGATGCCAATTGAAATTTCAACATATTCAATTTTTTTGTTTGCAATTTTAAAATATTTATCTTTTTAGGATTTTGAAATATCCATTATTTGTGTGTTTTGAGTGTATCCATTTATTTATGTTTTGAAATATCAATTTTCAAAGTTTGAAATATCCATTTTTTTTTGTGATTTTGAAGTATCCATTTTCTGTGATTTTGAAATATCCATTTTTTTTGTATTTTGAAATATCCATATCCATTTAACCTAAAGACCAGCATGGCATATGGATCAAAAGAGTTTGCTTATTTGTTATCTTAGTTCCCTAATTGTTCTTCAATAACCTAATCTAGATCTATCGTGCTTTTGTTGTGCTTGTGTTCATGATCCCATTCGATGATTTGACCCTTAGTCAACTTAGGCCATTCCTTAAGCTTGGAATACGCCCTTTAGGGAGAAGGGAAGAAGTGGCCCAGAAAGCTTACGAGAGGGTTCTAAGTCTCAGGAAGATGTCCATCCTTTACCCTATTGTTCGTTGGGGTTCGGTCATTTTCACTTTATGGGATATTTTTGATTTGACCTTGCGCCCATTTATTTGGATATTTGGCCTTTTGATTTGACGTTTAACTTTGTGGCCTTTTTTGTATTTGCCTTTTGCCTTTTTGCTTTTGCTTTTGGGGCGGATCTTTTGATTTTTCTCCTTCTTTTCTTTTATGACGGCCTCTAACTAAGACGGCGGATATTTTTGGTAGTCTATCTTGGGCCTCATTCCGACATCATGAACCAAGCAAGAAAGAACATGTTGTATCTTACACTCAGTCAGGCTATCAACCTTTCTTGGACTTTACATCTCTTGTTATTCAAGAACAAAGCATGTTTATGTGTGCATCACGTGCCTAGATTAGACTATGAAAGACTGGGAATTTCAGATTTCAACCTTTATGACCCCACCGGTCTTTGCACCATGCCGGTCGACAGAGTTAATCTAAAGGTAGTATTTCTTTAGGTACAAACCATTCTAAGGATGAGATGATTCTTAACTTTTTGCGTTAACCAGCCTATAGGCATTACCATGGAAAGCATTAGCAATTTCATAAGGACCTTCCAATTGGGTTTGAGTTTAGAACGAGGACCACTAGGTTTTACAAAAATCCGTTTAACCGCCATTTCATCGACTTTGAAGTTCCTTTTAATAACCTTCTTTTGGTAAAAACGTGCAAGCCTATTCTGATACACTCGTGCATGATTAGCAACTGACCATCTCTTCTCGTCTAAGAATTCCAATCGAGCGAGGAGTGCAAAGCGATGCTCATCAAGTGAAAACTCCTTGTTCAACTGTGCTCTTAATGACAGAATGAGGACTTCATATGGAACTACCGCTTTCATTCCGAATGTCAAGCAATATGGGGTTTGTCCAGTTGGAGTGCGGATTGAAGTTCGGTTGGCCTATACAGCCTCAACGAGCTTTCCTAGCCAATCTGTGTGTTTGGTAGACTTACATGTTTTCTTGATAATTTTTATCAAGGTTTTATTAGTTGCCTCTGCTTGGCCATTGGCCCGTGGATAATATGGAGATGAATGATGCAATGCAATTTTATATCTGTTGCAGAGGTCCTTCAGTTCTTGTGAAATGAATTGCAGTCCATTGTCGATGACGATGGTGCTTGGAATTCCGAATCTGGCGATGATATTCTTCATGATGAATTTGCAAATTGTTGACGCTTAGATCTCCGTATAAGCTTCGGCTTTCGCCGATTTGGTGAAATACTCCGTTGCCTTAAGTATGAACGACCTTTGTTTGATCGAGGAGTTGGGATCATCAAGGGGACCAATGATGTCGAATGCCCACATGGAGAAAGGCCATGGGGAGGATAGAGGATGGAGTGACGATGCAGGGGAATGAATTTTGTTGGCGTGAAGTTGACACTTAACACACCTATGGACATACCCTACACAATCTTCTTCTATGGTCAGCCAATAATATCCTTATCTAAGGATTTTCTTTGATAACATCTATCTATTGACATGGCCACCACAAACTCCAATATGAGCTCATTCCATGATCTTCCAAAGCTCATCTTCATCTAAATATCTCAGAAGAACACCATCAAATCCTCGTTTGAACAGCTCTCCTCTAACTAGGATATATTTTTGAGCAATTCTCTTGATAGTCCTTTTCTTCTCAACAGTGGCTTCTTCAGGGTAAGATTGATCTTCACAGTACTTGGCAATTTCATAATACCATGGTTTTTCCTAATCTTCCATCTCTTCTTACAATTTTAGTAACATGAGCTCTCTTTTCTCCACAATATCTCCATCCTTAACCTTCTTCAGCAACTTCTCTTTAATCTTAAGAAAAGAAGGGTCCTCTATAGCAGGAAAAAAACGCCTATGGACAATGATTGATTCAAAGTGCCTGCTGATTGGGAAATCTAGAGAAGATGTGAGAGAAGCTAGAGCGTCAGTTAGAATATTTTGATTCCGAAGAATATGGACGAAGATCAATTTAGTGAAAAGCTTGGTATAAGCTGAAGCAAGTTCTTGATATGGCTTGAGCTTGGGGTCAAGAGTATAGTACTTGGTGGGCAATGGGGTACATTCAGACAAATAGTAGGATGTTTCCTCAATGAGAATTTGGGAAGAAGTTGAGGAATATACATTTTTTTTTGGGAAAGATTTTCATTTATCATAAAACGTGAGTGAATTTGAAAAAGAAGGGGGAACTGGAACAGAAGATGATGGCACCATGGCCAAAGGGTTTGGAGGATCATGCAGAAGGATGTCCCAAATCAAATTGCAGATCTCTTCAAGATCGAGAGGAGCTCGGAGGAAGATGGGATTCTAATAAGTTATGTAATCGGACTCAGTGGAAGACCTTCGAAGGTGATTATGTGCCAATAAGGAATTATTCGCACTCAATGATTAAAGAGAAAATACTCCAGGTTAAATGTGTGGAAGTCTCTGGCTAGGGCGGACTCAATATCAGGAAAGGAGTTTAACCTATTAGGATTTGACAATTAACCATGCCCTAGGTTAACTGGGAGAATAGTACGGAAGAAGGATTAAATCCACGTAGTAACTGTGGACGGACAGCTTCGAAGAGCAGGTTACGGAATCCCACCGCCTTTTGGATCATGCGGTGTTGCTTGGCACCCAACATGATCGGAGATCCGGACGATTGCCATGAGATGGTAATTCGATTTTGTAATTAATTGAATATGAGGTATTAATTAATTACAATAAGCCAATAAGGAGTTATTGGGCTTATTGGATCGAAAACCTGACTAGCTTTTGGGCCTAGAGGGCCAAGCTCGAGAGCAGCTCTAGCCGCCCCCTCCTCTCTCTCTCTCTCTCTCTCTCTCTCTCTGTGCTCTAGGCACCTCCTTCAGGGGAACTCTTCGGCTTCCGTCTTCTCTGTACCGCAATTCCCACTTGCTGGGATTTCTTCGTCCACATGCCGCGATGATCTCAACGGATTTATAAGCACAACATGATTGCCGATTCGAGCAAGAAGACAAGGACGATCCTGCAACAGGACTGCGTGGATACCGCTAAAGGTCGGGTGTCTATGTGGATGACGACATAGCTCATTCGGAACAAAACGAACGCAGATTCAAATCTACTCAAAGTGATTTTTGAATCGCCGCTTTGTGGTTTTTTATTGAAACGGATTGGTGACGGTTGGATAAAATATTTATTTTATTATTTCGCTGCGTTCTTTGATGCCCTACCCGATCCTTACAGACAAGACATAATGCCATAACTGTTGAGAGTTAGATGGGACATTAGATTCTCTAGTTCTATGCAGTAACCAAGATTTCCACATCATTGCCTACATGCTGTGATATATGTGTTTGGCTTCTTATATTGTGGTATTGGTGCATGTCCATTATGATATGTTTGATATGATTTGATTGACATATAAATTTGAAATCTATGCTTTGTTATGTATCCTTGAATTCAATATATTCATTTGAGTTCTTTGTTCATTATGTTTAGCTATTCCTTTAAAATTTCATGAGTTTGTCCTAAGCATGAGATATGTAATTTTTTGATGAGGAAATTCTAATTATGCAAACATAAAGCTATATGGTATTTGATTTGAACATGTTTATTAGAAAATATATATGATTTAGTAAATCTATATGTGACCATATTTTTTATCATTCTTTGTTTTGAGATATATGTAGAACTGTGCAAAATCAACATACTTAGTTTAATTGTATAATGTGATTTAGAAAATTAGTATATGCTAGGTCATGTACGTGGTTTGAAGCCTATTAAGTGGTTGATTCATGATTTACCTAGGTAGGTAATCAAGCATATTAAATTTTTAGAAGACCTTTTGATTATCAAATTAGTAGTTTGATGTAGTAGAGAATGATGAGAAATTGATGTATTTTTTTAATTTGGTGATGGATATTCTAATTTGTGGACTTTGGTATTGGCAATGTTTTGAATATTTTAGATTAATTGATGGTTATGATTGTAGATATGCTAATTTTGACCTCATATTGAGTAAATTTTATGTCATAATTATAATGTCCCGGAATAGTCTGATGTTTAATCATTAATTAATTTTTATTGATTTTTCTTGAAATTTATTAATTAGCGTCTCTCTTGACCGACGCCATTCTATTTAGATTTCTAACAGAAATTAGTTCAGAATTAAATTCTTAAATTTAGATAGATTTAACTGAATAGCGTCGTACGTAGACGACTCCATTTAGGTCCTAATCCGTCTTGATTTTCGATTTTTGATTCGAATTAATTTCCTAATTATGTAAAGCACGTCGCTCTAGGGAGACGTGATTTAAGTTTCCTAATCTTTTTCCGTTTCATTTCAGGATTTTCTTTCTATTTTGGCCGCTTTAATTAGCAAAATGGCGTCCATGATGGGCGACACGATTTAAGAGTTTCCTGATAAACATGATTTGACTGAGATAATCCGATTTTCGAGGTTGGGAAGGCTTTAAACTCCACCATGCTCTTCTAAGGTAAGTCCGATTGCGGGAGATAGTCCTTTTGAAGGGAAAAACACTCCCAAACCACTTCTTATAAATAATATACCCCTTGGACCTTTGAAAAAAGTTGGAAATTGGTGATTTTTAAGCTCAAGGCAAGGTGTTTGAAGGGTCTCAAGGAGAAAAACGTGGGCAGCAAGAAGAGCTTCATCTAAAGCCTCTTTCTCTTTACCCTCTTCATCTTTTGAAGCTTTTGAAGATCAAGGCTATGAAGGGGCAAACCAACCATCTTCTTTTCTAGTTTTTTCTTTCTAGTTTCTCATTGATTTCAAATAGTTTAATCACTAGTTTTTAAAGCTATTCATCTCATCACTTCATGTTACACACACTCACCACGTCTTTTTCCAAACCCATGTTCATGTTAGGGGTTTAAAGAATCCAAAACAAGTGAGTAGATTAATTTAATTGCATGTTTGAATTTATTAATAGAATAGATACTACTCTCTACTTTAGTTCTACTTAGATCTTTTCTAGTTTATTCTCATTTTTCTTGCAAGATACAAAGGAGATTCAAAGAAGAAAGAAAAGAGATTCAAAGGAGAAATTTTGGAACAACAAATCAAGAAACCAACATAGAAGTAAGAGAACGAGAAAATGGTTCTTTCTTTTTGGCCGGCCAAAGAGAAGGAATAAAGAACCAATCTCTCAAGTTAGAAGAGGTAAGCGATTTTTCTTTTGAAACTTTTAGGTTTCTAGCGATCACGACGAGAGCCTCGTCATCAGGGTCGCCCTCTAGAATCGGCTGATTCTGATCTGGTAAGGTCGGAGGTGCCGTATGAGCATATCGGAACGATGGTTCCCCCGCACCCATCAAGTGGAAAATTAAGGTCGATGACTCCGGAGCTAGATGGAATGGAACCAGCCCCTACTTGGGGAATCATTATAAACCAACTTTCAATCCTCCTGCCCGGTGTAGCATTAAAAAAAAATCTTCTACCTTTCCCCCCACCACTTGACGCCTCTGTCACCACCCGCTGCTACAACCCTACAGCCAATCGCCACCAATCTTCTCGAACTAGATGCGCTTACCGATGGCTGGCTTTCATCTTGACTTTAATAACTTTCTATCATTCGATCCACTTCTGGGTATAGTTGCGGCCAGTATGACAGCTTCAAGGAATCCTCAGTGGGAGCCGTCGAACCCTCAAATCATCTAATGTTACCAGGGAACGGGGGAATTCCCACTACTGCTGGCAGGCCAGCCGGGCCGTGTCCTTTTTTCATTCTTCCTTCTATTCTTTTTCCTCCTCTTCCACTTTGTCGCCCAATAGGGCTGGCCCATGATCAGTTCGGTTGCTTAGTGTTCACTCAGGTGTTGTCGGAATTAGAACTTTGTTTCAATGGACAGGGTCCTCTCTTAAATTTAATAGTAATTCGAGGAAGCGTCCCAGATATCTTTGCCTTTAAGGTAACGCATATTCATCCAATCAACAATATTTTGTTTGTCACATAATCAAAATGAAATCATGAACAACACACACCGATATTGAGCACTCATAATGATATGTATTTAAATCGTCTTATAGTTGTTTAGTTTTCGTAGCTCTTTTTTAGGATGAGATTTATCCTGAGATTATGTGGTTGATAAGTTCACAATTTTACATAAATAATAGATGAAACTTACACACTTTGTTATCAATTTAATGAACAAAATCACATGAAATGAAACATAAATCAATTATGCTTTCAAACATATCAATTTTGTAAAATTCGAATTTCAAATATCATCACTCTATGGATTGAATAAGGATAGCAATTTCATTCTCAAATAAGACTTTCTCGACAATCATTTAATGTGCATTTGGATGATTTATTGATTGCCGTATGAACTTAACTGTTATTTTATGTGAACGAAGGATATGAACAAGCAGATGACATAGTGGTTGGACTATTTGGATTTCAAGGAACTGACTAGGGTTCGAATCCTAGAAGGAACAAGATTGTATTTTTATTGTCTTAAAAAGGGAACCATAAGCCAACAAAGAGAGAGAAGAGAGAATTTCGGAATTCAAATTTCAAAAATAGTATTTTTTAAATTTGAATTTTAAAATTTCAAAATCTCGAAAATAACATTTATTCTTCAATTCAAAATTCAAAATTTGAAATATCCCTCTCTAAATTTAAATTTCAAATGTACATTTATGTAGAATCCTCTAATCAAAGGGGAGCTTAATATGAGCAATTAAGGGTCCATTTATTAGAGGATTTGAAATTCAAAATTTGAATTAAGAATTATCTTCTATAAAACCAAGAGAGAGAGGAGGAGGGAATTCTAAAATTTAAAAAGAAAGATATTTATTTTGAAATTCAAAATTCAAAATAGTCTTTATGGGGTTAAAAGAAGATCCACTAATCAAAGGGGAGCTTAATAGCCTATTTATTACCCTATTTGAAATTCAAAATTTGAATTAAGAATTCTCTTCTATAAAACCATGTGAGGGAGGAGGAAAAAGAAAGCTTGGATTTTTGAAAATTCTCTCTCTCAATTTCTTTCCCACTTTCTCCCTCTCTTTGCTACAGTACCCTCGGGTACTGTAGCATCCCCCTCTCTCTAGTTTTTGCTCTCTTTCTCTCTCTCTCTCTCTCTCTTTCTCTCTCTACATCTCATTCAAACCAGTGGCTATTAGTGCAAGAGGTGGACTTGAGGCACTACAACTGACCATTGGAAGGAGTCCAAGGCTACCAAGGATCTGCACGAAGGGCTACGACGGTTGCAAACATCAGTTTTCTCTCTCCACTGTCTCTCTCTCTAAGTTTTGAGTTCTCCATGTTACACTGTATTTTGAATATTTTATGTAAATGTTTCCTTATAAAAGTTATGTTAATTTTTGATTTTAAATGTCTTTAGAAAATTTCATATTGTTCTGCTAATGAATGACAGTGGCTCCTTTGAAAATAGTTATCTTTTCTCCATCTTTTTGTTCTACAACTTTTATTTTTTCTTCTGTTGATACTACTAAAATTTTATATGTTACTTTTAATTGGTATTTTAGAGGTAGTCTTAGTTTAGTAGATGGTCTGATTATACTCGTTTAGGGGTGCTCCTTTTGTGAGTTCATAGTAAGTCCGGTTAATTTCAATTCTTAACAAATCAAATCATCATGCTCCCTCTTCTTTCTTCTCTATTTTTCTTCTAAAGACTCAAGGTTTCAATTTTAAAAATCTATTTTCCTGTGGATTCGACCTAATCTCACCACTTGCTATTTTTCAAATAATTATATGTGGAAATTGGAATTTTAAGATTGATGTTCGAATATGCTTAACGACACATAATTTCGAGCGATCAATTTTTGGCGCCGTTGCCGGGGATTTAGAATTTTAAGTTTGATTATTTTGAGTCCATTTGTATAAATTTATACTCACATTTATTTTTTCTTTTTCTAGGAATTTTAAAAAAAAAGAAGAAAAAAGGAAAACTCAACTTGGTGACTTTGTTCCAATTTCTTTAATATTTTTATTTTATTTTCAGATTTGCTTAGAATAGATATAGACCTCATGAAATTAAAAAAAAATCAAAAAAATAAAATAAAATAAAAATACATTTCAAGATTAGGAACAAAACTATCATGTTTTAGGACATGCATCATTTAGGATTGCATTAGTTTTAAAATTTTGTCATTTGATTCATGTTCAAGAGTGCGGGAGGCAAGGTAAGTCTTTCCAAATTGTGCAAATAACATGTTCATGCATTGCCATTTCATTATTGTACAAAACAAATTGATTGAATTGTGGTGTGCATATCATTGATAAAATAATTTAAGGGCATCTTCATAACAAGATAAGGTGGGGATTTCATCACCCTTCCTTGGCCCACAAACCACAAACACTCCATTTTGCATTGTCCCAAGTCCAATAAAAATGAAATAGCAATTGCACCTAGGGTTCACACTATGATTGGACCGAGCTTTGAATTCATTTTTACTTTAGACAACGGTGTCTAGGCTAGAGGTTACCGAGGCAAACACCTAAGTGGACAAGTGGTTATTTAATTAGATCCCTACGAAAGTAGGGGGAGCCTCCCACTATCCCACCTCTTACCTGGCCGATTGATCTATTGTAGGGGTGATTCATAGTGAATTCTAGCCATTTTGTGAGAAAGCTCATTCTTAAGTCTAGGATACACTTAGGTAATTAGCAATTTGTTGTTAACTTGTTTGTCTTTGCATAAATAAACATAAAAAATATATAAAAAATAAAAATAACAAAAACACCCATTCTCATCTCATCTTGGTCTAGTGTATGCTAGGTTGAAGATCTCAAAAGCCATATATTATCAAACCCATTCAAGAAATTGAGAGATACCTACATCACCAAACTAATATTCAATATCAAATAGTTGGAAATAATCAACAAATGCCTAAACAAATGAAGGAATACTTCATTCCTCAAGATTATAATCCTTGATCTTGTATCTAATTGCCTAATGTCCATGCTAGCTATTATGAGATCAAGCCAAGTACCATCAAAATGTTCCCATCTTTTTATAGGAATACCAATGAAGATCCATATAAACATTTGGATGAATTCTTTGAGATTTGTTCAACCGTGAAAATTCAAGATTTCACGGAGGATGCCCTTCGACTTACCCTATTCCCTTTCTCACTTAAGGACAAAGCCAAATATTGGCTTGGAACGATAGGGAAGCCCATTAGGACTTGGCCCGAAATGCAACAAGAATTCCTAAAAAAATTCTATCATATTATGAGAACAAATACAATGAGAAGGGCTATAACTGGATTCTCACAGTTACCAGGAGAACAAATTCATGAATCATGGGAACGATTGAAGGAATTGTTGAGAAAATGTCCACACCATGGATTGTCTAGATGGCAAATTGTGCAAGCATTCTATGAAGGTTTAGATGCACAATACAGGCAAATGGTGGATGCATCTTGTGGAGGAGTATTCATGAGCAAAAGTGAGGAAGAAGCTTATGATTTGTTTGAAATGTTAAGTGAAAATTCAATAAATCATGCCTCACTTTCATCATATGAAAGATCTGTAGGAACATCCAAATGGACTGGAATCTATGAAATAAGAAATATAGGAGAATTTGAACCTAAGATGGATATCAATGCCTTGACCCAAAAGTTGGATAAGGTGGACCTTCTGGCCCAACAAATGAGCAAAATGGATCATATGGACCAAAAGCTAGACCAAATCCTAGCTTAGAATAACCAAGGATCTAATATCCATGCACAATCAATACCTTACTCAGAATCTTCTCCATCTTATCAAGAAGCTTGTAGTCTTTGTGCCAACCCAACTCACCATGTCAGTGAGTGTCCTACGGCGGCCCAATTGCCGCCATTCATCTAAGAACAAGTCCAAGCAGCCCAGAATTATTCAAAGCCCAATCATGATCCATATTCTAACACCTACAACCCTGGCTGGAAGAATCATCCTAATTTTTCATGGAAATCTCAACAAGCCCAAGCTCCAAACCCATAAACAGAAAATTTTCAGAATAGGGCCCATTAACAGAATTACTATCCAAATCAATCTTTCAATAAAGGCCAACCTATCCAATCGCAAGCTCAAGCTCCTTATTCTTAGCCCAATAACAATCAGAATATCTTCTCTCAACCTCCATATCAAATCCCACAACATCAGCCATCAAATCAAAATGATGACAAATTCAATATGCTGCAACAATTACTCATGAATCAACAACAACAACAGCAACAATTGCATCAATTGGTCATCTCTCAATAACAATCCATTTCGAAATTAGAAGTGCAATTGGATCAAATGGCTGATACAGCAATGAGGAGGGAAGTTGGCCTATTACCAAGTCAACCCATTGCAAACCCGCGAAACTATCCTCCGGATTTCCAACATCAACCAATCCTACCTAATCCTCAAGCCCAACCTCAAATGGTCTCAAATCCACCAAGAGGCCCACAGTTAGAAAATGCGAAAGCAATTTTGGCCTTAAGAGGTGGTAAAGTCTTGCCGGATCCTTACCCAAATCAAGGATCTAGTCAGCCCAATCCTGAACAGAATGCAGAAGAAGAATAAGAAGAAGAAGAAGATGAAGATGAGAATGAACAACCCAATATCAGTCAAGGAAAAGGAAAAATGGAGGAATGTCCTGAGAATTATAAACCAAAAATCCTTTTTCCACAAGCTTTAGAGAATGACAAAGATAAAAGAAAGTATCAAATCCAAGCAAAAAATGAACAGTTAATGGACTTATTTAAATAAGTCCACATTAACATACCATTGGTTGATGCAATCCAAGATGTGCCGGCCTATGCCAAATTTTTAAAAGAACTTTGTACTCATAAGAGAGAGCCCAAAACAAATCATAAGAAGGCCTTTTTGTCTGAAGAAGTGAGTGCCATTTTGCTTAACCAATTGCCCAAAAAGATGAAAGATCCTGGGGCTCTACTTATCTCTTGTGTTATTAAAAGAATCACATTTGACAAGGCACTTCTTGATCTTGGGGCTAGTGTAAACCTTTTGCCCACTTCTGCCTATGAACAACTAAATCTTGGAGAACTGAAGGCCACTCCTATTATTCTCCAACTGGCAGATCGATCAATTAAAGTGCCACGAGGACTCATTGAAGATGTAATTGTCCAAATTGAAGATTACTACTTCCCCGTGGACTTCCTTATCTTGGATATGGCCTCATCCTCAGATTTGAATCACACTCCAATCATTCTAGGACGTCCATTCTTAGCTACAACAAAGGCAAATATCAATTGTGCGACAAGTAAGATGGGCATATCTTTTGGGGACCGGCAGATTGGGATCAATATTTTTCAAGCTCCTAAGTACTTGGATCGGAATGAGGGTTGTTATACAGTGCATGCCATGGATAATATGGTAGATGATAATCTGGATTTAGAACAGTTCCTCTTTCCCATAGAAGAGAATTTGAAGTTTGAACAGTCTTTATCCGATACGAAGGACATTGATTCACTTCACAATTTGCCTCACTCGCTTAGTCCTTGGTCTATCATTGAACCTATACCAAAGTTGCACCATAGGCCAACACTGCCATCTCCTATATCTCCTCCTGAATTTGAGCACAATTACTTACAGTCTGATCGCATGCACGACATTCATATAGTGAGACATGCTAAGTCGAGAGGAGAATTACACATGAACCAAGGTTTAAGTGAGGTAAGCGTGAATGAGGTAGTCAAATGGTCAAATCAGACAAATCATCACTTCATGAGTAGGAAAAGTATGGCTCTGAGAATATCTGAGCAGGGCACACAAAATGATACCAACAAATCAATTGACCCAGGTTGATAAGAACTCACATGCGTCTGGCTGAAGATGTTAAACTTAACGCTTATTGGGAGGCAACCCAATCTTCTCATTTTTATTTTGATTATTCTCTTTTTCTTTTCTTTTTAGAAAACTTAGAAAATCCACTTTGGAGAACAGAGAGAAGCCTTGTCACACCTCAGGTTGTATCTCTCCTCATCATGAATTCCATATTAAATAATTTTTATGCATTTCTATGCCATTGAAGACAATGTCATTCAAGTTGGGGGGAAAATCAAAGTGCATATTGAATAAAATCGTTTAAAATGAACAAAATTTTTGAAATTTTTTTCATTTTTCACACAAATTTTCAAAAAAAAAAATGCTTCATTTTCACACTCCAACAGAAATTCTTATCTATCATAATTCATTTACGGAATCTTGATCAAAATTGAGTTAGGAAGTTGAGTAAAAGTTTGAATTAACCCCCCTCTCTACAAAGAATCATGACGGGATGATTTTCACACACATACGGTAACTTGAAAAGAGTGGAAGATCCTAAAAGTGTAGAGTTGCTGGAGTTGACCCGAAGTGTAGAATTACCCATTCTATTTTTATTTTTAGGTCAAACGAATGGAAAGTTAGGATTCGTAATAGGAGATCAAACCACTTAACACTTTAAGGAGGCGGTCACTTCAAAAAAGGACAATTAGAAGTGTGAAAATCAAATAAATATGCTTCAAAAGAGTCAAAGGAAGGACGGTGGCAAAAAGTACGCACCTCCCCTCAGACAAAAAAAATAAAGAGAGTGGCAAAAAGTATGCACTCTCAAAGCACAAAACAATTGCGCTAAAGTCCTTCACAACAAAATAAGACCAAATCCTAAAAAGTTTTAAGTCGTGGCGAAAACCGAAAAGCTAAACTAGCCAACTAATCTGGAGATCTCTTTTTCTGTTCTCTCCCCTGGGTAATTCTACTCTAAGAGTCAGTGAAGACAACGATATACCAAACATAATAGGAAGGAACTCCAAGCACCTTAAATGATATGCACAATCACCTGTCCTGATTCCAAGTATAGTGGGCGGGAGAACGAAAACTTGAATTCAAATTACCTACCATTTGCAATAGATATCCTTTAAAATGAAGTGTGATTCTTTTTACTAATCATGATAGTCCTAATTTTTCAAATGATTGTATTGCTAAGGGACAAGCAATGATTAAGTAGGGGGATGTGATAAGTTCACAATTTTACATAAATAACAGATGAAACTTACACACTTTGCTATCAATTTAATGAACAAAATCACATGAAATGATAGATAAATCAATTATGCTTTCAAACATATCAATTCTATAAAATTCGAATTTCAAATATCATCACTCTATGGATTAAATAAGGATAGCAATTTCATTATCAAATAAGTCTTTCTCAACAATCATTTAATGTGCATTTGGATGATTTACTGATTATCGCATGAACTTAACTGTTATTTTATGTGAATGCAGGACATGAACAAGCAGATGGCATAGTGGTTGGACTACTTGGATTTCAAGGAAATGACCAGGATTTGAATCCTAGAAGGAACAAGATTGTATCCTTTTGTCTTAAAAAGAGAACCACAAGCCAACTAAGAGAGAGAAGAGAGAATTTCGGAATTCAAATTTCAAAAATAGTATTTTTTAAATTTGAATTTTAAAATTTTAAAATCTCGAAAATAACATTTATTCTTCAATTCAAAATTCAAATTTGAAATATCCCTCTTTAAAATTAAATTTCAAATGTACATTCATGTGGAATCCTCTAATCAAGGGGGAGCTTAATGCGAGCAATTAAGGGCCCATTTATTAGATGATTTGAAATTCAAAATTTGAATTAAGAATTCTTTATAAAATCAAGAGAGAGAGGAGGAGGGAATCCTAAAATTTAAAAAGAAAGATATTTATTTTGAAATTCAAAATTCAAAATAGTCTTTATGGGGTTAAAAGAAGATCCACTAATCAAAGGGGAGCTTAATAGCCTATTTATTACCCTATTTGAAATTCAAAATTTGAATTAAGAATTATCTTCTATAAAACTATGGGAGGGGAGAGGAAAAAGAAAGCTTGGTTTTTTGGAAATTCTCTCTCTCAATTTCTCTCCCACTTTCTCCCACTCTTTGCTACAGTACCTCCCCTCTCTCTAGCTTTTGTTATCTCTCTCTCTCTCTTTCGCTGTCTCTCTCTCTCTACATCTCTCTCAAACCAGCGGCTATTAGTGGAAGAGGTGGACTCGAGGCACTACAACTGACCATTAGAAGGAGTCCAAGGCTACCAAGGATCCGCGTGAAGGGTTACGACGGTTGCAAACATCAGTTTTCTCTCTCCACTATCTCTCTCTCTAGGTTTTGAGGTCTCCATGTTATACTGTATTTTGAATATTTTATGTAAAAGTTTTCTTATAAAAGTTATATTACTTTTTGATTTTCAATGTCTGTAAAATTTCATATTGTTCTGATAATGAATGACAGTGGCTCCTTTGAAAATAGTTATCTTTTCTCCATCTTTTTGTTAGAAAACTTTTATTTTTGCTTCTGTTGACACTAGTCAAATTTTATATTATACTTTTAATTAGTGTTTTAGATGTAGTATTAGTTCAATAGATGGTCTGATTATACTCGTTTAGGGGTGCTCCTTTTGTGTGTTCATAATAAGTTCGGTTAATTTCAATTCTTAACAAATCAAATCATCATGCTCCCTCTTCTTTCTTCTCTATTTTTCCTTTAAAAACTCAAGGTTTTCAACTTTAAAAATCTATTTCCCTGTGGATTCGACCTAATCTCACCACTTGCTATTTTTCAAATAATTATATGTGGAAATTAGAATTTTAAGATTGATATTCGAATATGCTTAACGACACATAATTTCGAGCGATCAATTTTTGGCGCTGTTGCCGGGGATTTAGAATTTTAATTTTGATTATTTTGGGTCCATTTGTATAAATCCATACTCACATTTATTTTTTCTTTTTCTAGGAATTTTAAAAAAAAGAAGAAAAAAGGAAAACTCAACTTGGTGACTTTGTTCCAATTTCTTTAATATTTTTATTTTATTTTCAGATTTGCTTAGAATAGATATAGACCTCATTAAATTAAAAAAAAAATCAGAAAAAAATAATAAAAAAATACATTTCAAGATTAGGAACAAAACTATCATGTTTTAGGGCATGCATCATTTAGGAATGCATTAGTTTTAAATTTTTGTCATTTGATTCATGTTGAAGAGTGCAGGAGGCAAGGTAAGTCTTTCCAAATTGTGCAAATAACATGTTCATGCATTGTCATTTTATTATTGTACAAAACAAATTGATTGAATTGTGGTGTGCATATCATTGATAAAATAATTTAAGGGCATCTTCATAACAAGATAAGGTAGGGATTTCATCACCCTTCCTTGGCCCACAAACCACAAACACTCCATCTTGCATTGTCCCAAGCCCAATAAAAATCAAATAGCAATTGCACCTAGGGTTCACACTATAATTGGACCGAGTTTTGAATTCATTTCTACTTTGGACAACGGTGTCTAGGCTAGAGGTTACAGAGGTGGACAAGTGGTTATTTAATTAGGTCCCTACGAAAGTAGGGGGAGCCTCCCACTATCCCACCTCTTACTTGGTCGATTGATCTATTGTAGGGGTGATTCATAGTGAATTCTAGCAATTTTGTGAGAAAGCTCATCCTTAAGTCTAGGATACACTTAGGTCATTAGGAATTTGTTGTTAACTTGTTTGTCTTTGCATAAATAAACATAAAAAATATATAAAAAAATAAAAATAACAAAAACAACCACTCTCATCTCATCTTGGTCTAGTGTATGCTAGGTAGAAGATCTCAAAAGCCATATATTATCAAACCCATTCAAAAAATTGAGAGATACCTACATCACCAAACCAATATTCAATATCAAATGGTTGGAAATAATCAACAAATGCTTAAACAAATGAAGGAATACTTCATTCCTCAGGATTATAATCCTTGATCTTGTATCCAATTGCCTAATGTCCATGCTAGCCATTATGAGATCAAGCCAAGCACCATTAAAATGTTCCCATCTTTTTATGGAAATACCAATGAAGATCCACATAATCATTTGGATGAATTCTTTGAGATTTGTTCAACCGTGAAAATTCAAGATTTCACGGAGGATGCCCTTCGACTTACCCTATTCCCTTTCTCACTTAAGGACAAAGCCAAATATTGGTTTGGAACAATAGGGAAGCCCATTAGGACTTGGCTAGAAATGCAACAAGAATTCCTAAAAAAATTCTATCATATTGAGAGAACAAATACAATGAGAAGGGCTATAACTGGATTCTCACAATTACTAGGAGAGCAAATTCATGAATCATGGGAACGATTGAAGGAATTGTTGAGAAAATGTCCACACCATGGATTGTCTAGATGGCAAATTGTGCAAGCATTCTATGAAGGTTTAGATGCACAATACAGGCAAATGTTGGATGCATCTTGTGGAGGAGTATTCATGAGCAAAAGTAAGGAAGAAGCTTATGATTTGTTTGAAATGTTAAGTGAAAATTCAATAAATCATGCCTCACTTTCATCATATGAAAGATCTGTGGGAACATCCAAACGGACTGGAATCTATGAAATAAGAAATAGAGGAGAATTTGAACCTAAGATGGATTTCAATGCCTTGACCCAAAAGTTGGATAAGGTGGACCTTCTGGCCGAACAAATGAGCAAAATGGATCTTATGGCCCAAAAGCTAGACCAAATCTTAGCTTCGAATAACCAAGGATCTAATATCCATGCACAATCAAGACCTTACTCAGAATCTTCTCCATCTTATCAAGAAGCTTGTAGTCTTTGTGCCAACCCAACTCACCATGTTAGTGAGTGTCCTACGGCAGTCCAATTGCCGCCACTCATCCAAGAACAAGTCCAAGCAGCCCATAATTATTCAAAGTCCAATCATAATCCAAATTCGAATACCTACAACCCTGGCTGGAAGAATCATCCTAATTTTTCATGGAAATCTCAACAAGCCCAAGCTATCAATTTAAGTAGGGGGATGTGATAAGTTCACAATTTTACATAAATAACAGATGAAACTTACACACTTTGCTATCAATTTAATGAACAAAATCACATGAAATGATAGATAAATCAATTATGCTTTCAAACATATCAATTCTATAAAATTCGAATTTCAAATATCATCACTCTATGGATTAAATAAGGATAGCAATTTCATTATCAAATAAGTCTTTCTCAACAATCATTTAATGTGCATTTGGATGATTTACTGATTATCGCATGAACTTAACTGTTATTTTATGTGAATGCAGGACATGAACAAGCAGATGGCATAGTGGTTGGACTACTTGGATTTCAAGGAAATGACCAGGATTTGAATCCTAGAAGGAACAAGATTGTATCCTTTTGTCTTAAAAAGAGAACCACAAGCCAACTAAGAGAGAGAAGAGAGAATTTCGGAATTCAAATTTCAAAAATAGTATTTTTTAAATTTGAATTTTAAAATTTTAAAATCTCGAAAATAACATTTATTCTTCAATTCAAAATTCAAATTTGAAATATCCCTCTTTAAAATTAAATTTCAAATGTACATTCATGTGGAATCCTCTAATCAAGGGGGAGCTTAATGCGAGCAATTAAGGGCCCATTTATTAGATGATTTGAAATTCAAAATTTGAATTAAGAATTCTTTATAAAATCAAGAGAGAGAGGAGGAGGGAATCCTAAAATTTAAAAAGAAAGATATTTATTTTGAAATTCAAAATTCAAAATAGTCTTTATGGGGTTAAAATAAGATCCACTAGTCAAAGGGGAGCTTAATAGCCTATTTATTACCCTATTTAAAATTTAAAATTTGAATTAAGAATTCTCTTCTATAACACCATGGGAGGGGGGAGGAAAAAGAAAGCTTGGTTTTTTGAAAGTTCTCTCTCTCAATTTCTCTCCCACTTTCTCCCTCTCTTTGCTACAATACCCTCGGGTACTGTAGCATCCCCCTCTCTCTCTAGCTTTTGTTCTCTCTCTCTCTCTCTCTACATCTCTCTCAAACCAGCGGCTATTAGTGCAAGAGGGGGACTCGAGGTACTACAACTGACCATTGGAAGGAGTCCAAGGCTACCAAAGATCCGCGCGAAGGGTTACGACGGTTGCAAACATCAGTTTTCTCTCTCCACTGCCTCTCTCTCTAGGTTTTGAGTTCTCTATGCTACACTGTATTTTGAATATTTTATGTAAACTTTTTCTTATAAAATTTATGTTAATTTTTTATTTTCAATATCTCTGTAAAATTTCATATTGTTCTGATAATTAATGATAGTGGCTCCTTTGAAAATAGTTATCTTTTCTCCATCTTTTTGTTCTACAACTTTTATTTTTTCTTCTGTTAGTACTACTCAAATTTTATATTTTACTTTTAATTAGTGTTTTAGAGGTAGTCTTAGTTCAGTATATGGTCTGATTATACTCTTTTAGGGGTTCTCCTTTTGTGAGTTCATAGTAAGTCCGGTTAATTTCAATTCTTAACAAATCAAATCATCATGCTCTCTTTTCTTTCTTCTCTATTTTTCCTCTAAAAACTCAAGGTTTTCAACTTTAAAAATCTATTTCCCTGTGGATTCGACTCAATCTCACCACTTGCTATTTTTCAAATAATTATATGTGGAAATTGGAATTTTAAGATTGATGTTCGAATATGCTTAACGACACATAATTTCGGGCGATCAGTGGTCGGAGTTCAAGTTAAAAAAAAAATGACTCAGATATGGGATGTAACAATGTGGTATCAGAGCAGTTATGGGATACTAAGCATCTACAACCATAAGATCTTAAGCCATCCCAGTTCGTCCTATAGGATAGGATGATATTTAGTATTATTATACTCTTGAGTTTAGATTAGCAATTAAGGTAATATCTAGTTTCAAGTTATGGCAAAGGGATTTTGGGTAGGTGATTATAGACGTTGTGTTTAGTTAGTTCCATCAATTAGACTTACACGAAGAAGATTCTTAGTATGGATGGGGATTAAGAGGATCAAATTTCATTCTTTTAAAGGAGAGAGTTGGCCACCTATTGACATATGCTTAAGCCATTTTATGCGATCCTTTAGGCTTTACACTTGATTTACAATATAAATTACTTCAAGTTTCATGACGTGTATATTTGTTAAGTGTAGATAATCTACAATTGAATCAGGAGAGTGGTAAGGGTATTTATTGTTGGATATAAGTGTCCTTAAAGTCAATCATTAGGCACCTACGGACATTCCGTTTCACTAATAAATGATAACAACTTTATTATGTAGATTGGCAGATAACTTATTACGCATAATGAAGTCCTTGGAATTATGTGGGGAACATTAGATCACGATGAGATTCTGATAATGAGACTAATATTTCTAACTATAATTTCTAAAATGTTCCTAGTCATAGGATATCAGAGACATGACATCTTATATCCGGAGAGTCTGGTGTGTGTTGTGCCAGTTTATACTATGAGGGTGACCGATCTCATGGTCACAAGTGTAGAGACACTAGGGCAAGCACACCGGTGCTCATTAGACAATGAGTTCACTAAACTTATCCGACTTGAATCGTTGGATGGTAATTTATCTAATTGTAAATCAGCTTGATTTAACATCAGAGTAGCACAGTTCGTCCCTGGACCTGAGACAAAACCTTGTTAGTGGACTTTTGGGCTTTGACCTTGGCTAGTGGATCTCTAACCGTATAGTCTTAATTAGTCAAGTGATCAGGTTCAGCAGAATACCTTTAAAGGTGATTGAGTGTTCAATACATGATCATTCACTCTCGGTAATTAGAGTAAGAATGATGCGCGCCGAAGTCTCTTGCCAGATGTGACAAAAGATAAAAAACGGAGTTTTCTGATATTGTACAGAAGTATGTAATCCCAGTAAGTTGACTGACTAGGGTTTGATAGTTGACTATGTCTTAGGTTGACTCGGGAGTATTGTACGGATGAAGGGTTATAGCCATATAGTAACTATGGATGGATAGGTTCTATGAGCAGGTTTTTGAACCCTATTATCTTTCGCGATCATGTGGTGTTACTTGGCGTCCAACTTGATCTGAAGCCCAATCGAATTTAAATGAGATGTTAATTCAGTTAAGTAATTAATTAAATATACTATATTAATTAATTACTCTAATCGAATAAGGTGTTATTGGTCTTAACGGGCCAAAAAGCGGACTTGTACTGAGGCCTAGAGGATCATACGCACAAAGATTCTCAGCTAATGGTGTTTAAGTGGATTTGATATTAATTTAGAGACTTTTGTGAAAAGTCACCCGAACTTAATATAAATAAGTGATGAGAGGAAGCCCCCCCCTTAAAGGAACACCTTTCTTAGCATTTTCAACTCTCTCTAACTGGGTCGGTCCCTCGGTTAGACTAGAGTGGTTGGTGTTAAGACCTCCATAAGTCTCCAAAAGCAAGGTACTCCTCTTTGTTCATCGAGCTGGTTGTGCCAATTGAAATCCTGGGTAGTTATTCATGACGTTGTGAGCAAAGTTTTAGAATATCACTATGGAAACTAAACTGAAACTAGGATCCTACCCCGTTGAGTGAATTTGTGTCTAAAAACTCAAGTAATTCAACAAGGAATCCTAAGATAATGTAACCATCCACTTATTTGTTAATCCTTGTGCAACTTGTCTAGATCTTTGTTTAAAACTTAACATCATAATGCTTCACTCAAGTAAAACTGTAGGTATGGCTGCCTACGAGTAGGATACTGTGTTCGAATACGAGGGAGAGGCTAATGCCCCTCGTGAGTTTGATTATCATTTTGAGAATGGGGGAGATGCTAATGCTCCCCACAATCCTAATTTCTATTACCCTGAATATACGGGAGCCACTTATCACTTATACCCCTCAAGGTCAGGTCCATTTTACTCACGACCAGTATGACCCTAGTACTGATCATCCTCATATACATGTGATCTCCAATCCTACTTTCGAGGAGGCTCAAGATCAAGCCGAGCCCTCGTCCACCAATCCTCCTGATTTGATTCCCGTTCTAGGAGCCTTGGCTACCCACGTGGATTCTCAACAACTTGAGGCAATCCAATCCATTCTTAAAGGGAAGATGCCCTCGCGTTCTGTCGAACCAAATCTTGTAGTTCCCCCTGTTATCTATCAAGCTCCTCCTCCTCACCATGTTCCTTCTATTCATCAGGCCATGGAAGGCCTTCACATTTCTACTACCCGGCCATCCGGGACATAGTTTCTTCTTCGAGATACCCGGCTGGACAGCAGACACCAACTTACCAAAATGCCTTCGGACATGGCGGAAGCACTGCCGGACCTCAACCATACTGCCCCCCTTGCCCTAGTTACTCCAAGAGGCAAGTTCTTCATGCTCCACCACCCCCTCCTCCTTAGATTGATTCAGTGACCCAAGCTCTTTTCGCTAAGATGTATCGGATAGATGAACAATTCAAGAACTTCAAGAAGATGATGGGTGTCAAGGCATCACCGGAGCTTTCTCTTCCCAATCTACCAGTGTTTTACCTTCCTCCCTCTGAGATGCTGGTATACAGAAAGTACAATGGCTCGAGTAACCCCTTTACTCATTCGAAGGAGTTCATGTACGAGTCGTCATTTTGGCAGAGTGACAAGAGGTCACAAGCATTCTTGTTCAGAAGGTCACTAGAGGGACCAACTCTCGAGTGGTTCTTCTCTTTAGACTCCTCTAAGGTTGAGGATTTCGACACTGTGTCGAGGAAATTCCTCCAGCATTATCAAGACAGAGTAGCACTGTCATTGTCTATAACATATTTAGTAGCCGAGAAGATGAAGCATGATGAGGATTTCATAACATATGCTGATAGATGAGGGCTATGGCTGAGAAAATTAGAGATCACTTGTCTGAGTCTGAGCAGGTCAAGATGATGATTGCCAATGCTACTCCTCAGTACAAGTTGGTCCTCACATTGAACAATCTGACCAACATAGCGGACCTATATGAGAGGGCGCATTATGCGCAGAATGTATTTAAAGATTCTACTTTCTCTAGTGTCTTTGATCCTCACCGACCCCGCAGACCTCTACCTCGGAAGCCTACCATGCCAAACTCTTCCACCATGGGTCCAACCACAGACGGCACACTCTCTCATGAACAGATAAGCACAATGAACAATAATCAACCTCAGTTCATGAGAAATCAATAGCCGCAGTATGCAGGGCAAAGATCGCCTAGTCAGTAGGGCTTTAGGCCACCCCAGCAACAGTACTAGCCGACCTTCAATCAGTCTCGTCAGCAGCCAACATACACTAACGTGCCACCACCTAATGATTACAATCAATAGAGAAGGCCTCTAGGCCCCAAGAGGGTGTCTTATCCTCAACTCCCAGAATCATTATTAGATATCTTCAACAGCCTTATGGCAACCAATGAACTAGTATTGCCAAAGGAGAAGACTATCTGGCCCCAAAATGCCGATGCATCTATGTACTGTATCTTCTATAGACAATCTGGGCATACGGTGGATGCTTGTTTCCAATTTCGGGATTACATCCACGATCTGAATAATCAAGGGGGCATTGACTGGGAAGAGATGAAAAAGTTCATAGCCGCCTTGAAGGCGAGAAGTGTTAGTTTTAGGTGGCCTACAAGCCAATCTAACAATCTAAATCTCGTTCATTTATTAATATAATGGCATAATATTCATTATGTGAAAATCGCGTTAATTATCGTTTCATAATGAAGTCCGTGAATATGTGCTATGGTGATCAGATTATGATGAGATCATACTAATGAGACTGATCACTTAAACACACATATTCTTAATCGTTCCTAGTCGGAGGATATCCGAGAAGGACATCGGATATCCGGTTAGACTAGTACAGATTACTCCTGCTCATATGATGAGGGTGACTGATCTCATAAGTCACTTGTGTGGAGACACTAAGTGTAACGACCCGCCATCCTATGACCGGAAACCCGGTCACTAGATGGATGTCGGCCCATTAACTGCGGGTTCACACCCGGATCTCACACAACACATCTGGAGGAGTAAGTGCTAAACAAGGCTAAATATAACAATCGCACGGACTACAAAGGTAAACGAGTGCGCAGAAAGTAAAATAACAATGTCCGTATACAGTCCAACAATAATTACATGTCCAACAATTAAATAAGTACAGGCAGAAGGAAAGTACAACAACATCGGGGCATACCCCGGAACTAAGACAGCTGCTGGTCCGCACACCAAGAAGACACCACGCTTCCGCTCGCCACGAGGTCCACACCTGAAAACGCAGGGAGTGAGCCACACCAGAATTGGGCTCAGTAGGGATTATCCGATCCCCTGCCTCCCACTCACACACCCACAAGTGTAACAACAGGAATATATGGCAATTAAGTAAAGCAGTAAACATAGCACTCAACCTGATAGGAACCGTACGATAAGCAGTGTAACAAGAACAGTACCAAGTAACCCGAAGAACCCGACACGAAGTCACGTCTCACAGCCGAAGTCCACAAGGCGACTAAACCACACAGTCGACCAAAGTCAAACGTCGCCTCCCAACACTACCACCACTGCTCACGCCTGTCCACCCCTACAGTGTCCGGGGCACTGTAGGGTGAGGCAGTGAGCCAGACTAGGACTAGCTGGAACCAGTGTACCGCCACTGCCAGCTACGTGTGCACACAAGCAGTCTAGACTACTGTCCTACCACCGGATTGCCTCCACGCTAGGCCTCAGCGCTTCCAGGAGGGCCCTGGGGATCGGCGAACCCCCGTCAAGCCGAAGCTACAGGAACTACCCACAAACCCAACTCTCCCGGGCTGCGTCAGGCCAAAGGGCTAAGGGTACCACTCGTAACCTTGATCAAAGGTCACATCAGGCCCAGTGGCTAAAGGGTAAACCAACTCCCACCAGTACCAGCTCCACAGCAAGAAACGCGCCGGAAGCTGTCACGACAAACAGGGAAACCCGACCCGCTGAGGCCAAGCAGCAACCCCTCGGATAGCGCACCAGCTACTCCGGCCCGACGGGCTCAAGGTGGTTCTGCTTCCCTCAGCTAAAGGTAAACCACAATATGTACCCCTTCTCCCACCGGTACGGCACAATGCCCCACAGACACCATGACCCTGTCCCCATCGGTCCATGGTGACAAACATAAACCACAGTCGTGTAAGCACACACACATAGAAGTCCTCAGTCTCAGTGTACAACGTAAAACATGCCTTAGAACCGCCAACAGTGAAACATATGTTTAAAAAACAGGGTTAAGACAGTTCTGTCTTGAATCGCGTCGACCGAGGTCGACGCCATTCAAGTCCCTTAGACGGGTTCAGTTAAAAGCCAGATTATCCCTTAAAACGCGTCCACCAGTGAAGCTGCCGTTTAAAACGCGTCAGGGTCGCCAGACGCCATTCAACCCAGAAATCTAGATTGCAGAACCCTTAAACGGGGGCATTTCCTGCCTAAATGGCGTCATGATGGCCCGACGTCCTTCTGAAAGGCGTCGTCCATCCATGACGTCATTTAGCGCCAGAACCCCTAATTCAGGAAACCTCGAACAGGGAGGTTTCTGCCCTAAAACGCGTCGTACTGACCCGACGTCTTTCGGAAAGGCGTCGACCAGGCACGACGCCATTTAGCGCCAGAAACCAGGTTTCCTGGTTCAACCCGAGGGTTTCTCCCTTGAACCCCAAGCACCCCGAAAAGCCCCAAAACCAAAAGGGGGAAGATGAGAACGTCAAGCACCACGATCATGCTATGAAACCACGTCCACAAACACCGCCATTCCCACAAGGAATCCCCCTAAACATGCTCAATCTAACTCCAAACACGCCACATCACGCCAAGAAGCAAACGAGCACACATGCAAGGTTTCGTCCCCCCACCGGTTCTTGAACTCCACCAAGCTCCGTGCCACCGTCCCGCCGCACCGCACACCGCCGCCGGTACCCTCGAGGATGCTGCCACTCCGCCGAGACGTCGGCCGCCGTCCGGAGAGTGGAACACCGCGAAGGAAGTGGTGGAGGTAGAGGTGAGAGGTAAGGTGGTGTTGGAGTGGTGGAAGAGGAAGAAGAGGAAGGGAAGGGGAAGAAGAGCGTCGGAGAGGGCGGAGAGGGCGAGGAGAGAGAGAGTGAAGGTGAGAATGAGGGAAAGAAGGGGAGGCTCGCGGGGTCAATCCGAAACCAGCTGAAACGCGTCGATCAAGGCAGACGCCTATCAGTCTGACAGGACGGCCGTACTGACAGCGCTCTGGCGCCGTACCCTGACATCGCAGATGTCGCAGTCTGAATCGCGTCGACCGAGCTGGACGCCGTTCAGACGAAATGACAGGGGCCGTACTCTCGCGGCCCGAAAACCGCCCACGTGGCGCACACGTGGCACAACAACCTGCAAACCTAAATGGCGTCCACACACCCTGACGCCTTTTGAAAGGCGTCGACAAGTGCTGACGCCATTCAGCCAGAAATCTCAAGACCCCACAGGGTCAAAACCAGGGGATCCGGCCCGAACCCGACCCGAATACAGAACCCGAAACCTCAGTCCTTACACTAAGGCAAATCTGTAGGTGGTCATTGGAGAATGAGTTCACTGAACTGATCCGACTGAATCGCTGGATGGTATTGTACCTCACTGTCAACTAGCTTGATTCTATTGTTGCAGTTGCGTAGATGGTCCTCGGACCTGAGACACCAAGGACACCTTGGCGGTGGACTTCTGTGCTTTGACCTTGGTTTACGAATCTCTAGCCACGAGATTCTAATACGCCAATGATTGGGTACAACGGAATACGGTTGAAGGGAATTGTGTGTCAATAAGGAATCATTCGCTCTCGGTACTTAGAGAGAGAATGCTTTACGAAGGATACGCAAAAGTCTCTGGCCAGGGCGGACGATAATATCGGGAAAGGAGTTCTTCGATATTCATCAGCGACATCCAATCCAAGTGAGTCGACCGGTTAGGGTTTGACAGCTCGCCATACCCTGAGTTGACTCGAGAGCATTGTACGAATGAATGATTATATCCACGCGGTAACTGTCGGCGGAAAGGTTCCAAGAGTGGGTTACTTAACCCCAAATACCTTCCGGGTTCACGCGGTGTTGCTTGGCACCCAACGTGATCGGAGGCCCGGTCGAATTCGATGTGCGACATCAATTCGATTGATTAATTGATTAATAAAGGGTTATTAATTAATTAATAAAGCCAGTGAGGAGTCACTGAGCTTGTTGGGCCATTAACTGGACTGGTACTTGGGCCTAGAGGGTCACACGCACATGATTCTCAAGGCGATGGATAAATAAGTGAGTTTTATATAAACCGGGGGTTTTTATGAAAAACCGCATGGTTAGTATAAAACATAGCGAACGGGCTGAGCAGGCCAAGCTGCTGCTAACCCTAGCCGCCCCTCCTCAGTTTCTGTCTTTCTTTGGCGTCCAGGCAGATCCAGATCTGCTCCGCCGCTTCTCCGAATCCCGTTCGATGGGAAATCGTCCGCGCGTTCCGGCGATCATTGCGGCGAACGGCGGAGGCTTCATGGGCTGCGAAGAATGAGGAACTCGAGGATATCCGTCGCGGGGAGGATCGCGTGGACTTCGCTAGAGGCCGGGCGCTTGCGCGGCTTGCGGTGTCGCACCGACGGAACCGAACGGCTGCGGATTCGAATCCGCACACGGTGAGAACTTCGATAATCCGATTATCGTACTTTGGATTTCGAAGCGGGAACGGATCGCTGTATTTTTTTTAGTTTCCGCTGCGTGAGCGATCCGAAGAAACCGAGAAAACCCAACAGTGGTATCAGAGACAGATTCCATTGTTTCTCGTCCCGTTTCGGTTTCCAAAATTAATTTTTCTTGAGTTATTCCATGCGTTTAATCCGATTAAAATGACGGAATAGTGTTCATAAGATGTACCCAAATAATTTGATTATTTTTCTGTGATTTTTCGGATTTTATTTGGGGGTTTTCGGAGTTCTTCATGAGATGATCAACCGGGGCTTTTCGGCGACTTCGTACTCGCTTCCCAAGCGTTGGGATGGCCGGCCGAGACTCCGGATCCATAGAGGATAGTCACCTCTATCCACCGGTCACCAAGATCGGCGCTGGAGTGCCCTTGGAGGTCCTAAAAAACGAGCCCAAACTCGGGTTTTTGAAACCTGAAAAACCAGAAATTGGGGGTGCTTTGTAGGGGCTTAAACCGCTGCATAAGGGGGACTTGCCGGCGCCGGAGATCCCGCTGGCACCGGGGCCGTCGCTGGCCGGGCCGGACGGCGCCGGGGCACCGGCCGCCGCAGGGCGGCGCCGCCTGGATCCGCCGCCCATCCCACCTGCAACATTAGGGTTTCCAGGTTTGGGTAGGGCTGGGGATGAAGGACCGGGCCGGCCTGGGCGTTTTGGGCCGCTGGCAGGCCGGGCCGCTGGGCCGGCCGGACCGGGCTGGCCTGGGTGCGACCAGGCTCGAGCCTGGCTGAGCCCTTGGCTCGGACCAGGGCCCTGCAGGGCCCGAACCTGTTTTGCCCTTATAGGCTGAGCCCAATAACCCTTTATATATTTTGGAAAACCCCTATGCCCATTTAATATAAAATTTAAATTGGAAATAAAATTTAAAATTCAAAACAGTTTTGAAATTTTAATTTATTATTCAATTATTTTATTTAAATGGACTTAAAATGATTTTGAATCATTACCAAAATATTAACAATTAGATTGATTAACTAAGGGTTAAATATTAATTTAATTGTTAAATTAATAATTAACCTTAATTTAACTAATTTAAATGTTAAATTGGTTATTTATAGTTATTAATCTAATTGTTAGATTATTAACTATTATTTCATCTAATTGTTAATTAAATATTTGAGTTAGTTGTTAATTTAATTGTTAATTTAATAATTAATTTAAATGACTAATTTAAGTGTTAAATTAGTAGTCTTTAATGATTAATTGTTAGTTATTAATTTAAGGGTTAAATTAATGATTAACTTTAATCTTCTAATCTAATTATTAGATTATAGTTATTAATTACTTAGTGTTAATTAATAATTTAAGTGTTAAATTACTAATTAACATTAATTAACTAATCTAAGAGTTAGATTAGTAGTTAATTAATAATTAGAGTTAATTAATAATTTAAGTGTTAAATTGTTAATTAACCTTGATGGACTAGTCTAAGAGTTAGATTAGTTATTAATAGTCTAATTGTTAGAATATTAATGGGGTTTAATCTAAGTGTTAGATTATTAGAAATGTTCTAATTTGCATGGAATAATCTGGAATTATTAATTTGGAGTGTGTGCGCACGTGATGTGTGTTTAATGCTTTTAAATTTAGATTTAATTGCATATTAAGTTAATAAAATGAGTTTTCGAAATTCAAACACCAATTTTGATTGGATCCCAGCTTTCTGAAAGCCAAAACTTATTTATTTTGAAAAACTCATTTGTTTTAGCCATGTGATGCGCTGAATCATGTGTGGAATATTTAAAACACACCGTGGTCATGGATATGCACTTAATTTATTATTCATGTGATGAATGGATTGTGTGGATCGTGGATGTACGATGTTTATTAATTGTTAATAAATAGAGGTCTGCGCACCTCTCTCTCTCATACTCCGATGTATTTCTACCTCCCTCTCTCTCTTGTACTTGCCATAAGGCCTTCTTCAATTTACTTGTAATTCTAAAATTAATGTAATATGATCGAGGCAACCGAGGAAGGAGCGAGGACGATCCACTACTGCAACCAGGAAGGCGAAAAGATGGAGATCTCTTGCCTATGTGATTGCAGGATATCTAATGTAAATGTTATGATTAGATTGTGTGTGCGTTTGACTGTTGGCTCCAGTCAAACCCACTGTGCTATCCATGACCACACTAATGACATGTATGAGATGCATTGATTTCTTTTGATTATGAATCAAAGTAGGTTATAGTATTTAGTAAATATATACGATATATTTATACTATCACCTAGGAGAGACCAAGATAAAAGTTATCTAAATACCCTCTGATAAACTCTAAGCCATAACGCGAGTAGTTAAGAACTTACCGCGTGGTCCACCATCGTTATAGTCATAGGATTCGAATCACTTTAGGCAGGTTTGTTGTGCTATCCACAAGGCCTGCTTAATTGGGAGGAGAAACTGTGGCTATGGCATTAGATGCCTATAGATCGGGGTAGAGGAACTATGTAGCTTTGTTGTGCTATCCACAAGGGCTGCATGCAAATCTATACTCGTCGCGTAATGATGGTTAGCTTAGACCAGAATTAGTGGTTTGTTGTGCTATCCACAAGGCCATTAAATCTCTGGGGACCGAAGCTATGATCAGATATTGCAAGGAGTTGCAAGTCCCATGAGTTGGGTGCTCTCTGATTGTATTACAGTTTGTTGTGCTATCCACAAGGCTGTAGTGCAAGTCATTGAGATTCTGATCCCCACTAGGAGGTTGTCGGCGTCTCCCATTCTGTATAACTGAGGGTTATACAGTCTGTCAAAAATTAGTGGGAGTTAAACTTGAACAAAAGACCATGTCTTGTTTTGAATTTTAATAATTGAACATCTGCTAAATAGATTTTACTTATCTCCTGTAGGGAATTATGTCGTCGAATAACCCACTCCGTGGCATACTTGATGCCCTTTTGACTTACCTGATCTACTCGGATTGGTTCAGAAATCTGGAGAATGTCTTCAGATCTGAGCACAGTAACTTTGTGCCTGGAGCTGATCCTCCTGCTGAATCAACATCGGATGCTCCTGAAACAGAGATGATAGCTAATGATAAAAGATCGAAGGACAAAGGCAAAAGAGTAGTGAAGGGTGACTGCTTCTATTATAAGCAGTATGATCACTGGAAGAGGAACTGCAAGGAGTTCCTTGACGGTAAAGCTCATGCAAGAGTGAAGCTATATGAAGCTTCAGATATCTATATGATAGATATCAACTTGTCAGTTAGAGTTTCCACATCTTGGGTATTGGATACCGGATGTGCTTCTCATATCTGCCATGATGTGTGTAGGTGCTTAGAATGACCGTGTGATTAACATGAAATATCTATGTTGTTTAGGTGTAAACTAACCTATTAAAAACAACAACTAAAGTGCAGTGATCGCCAGAAACTTTTAACTTAAAAAAGTTTCAAAAGAGAATATGATCGCCTACCTTTCAAACGCGGAAGATTGAGTCCTTGGTTCCCCTTCCTCAGCCGGCTGAAGAAAGAGAGCCCTTTCTTTGTTCTTTGTTCTTGCTGTTGAGTTTGAGGTTGAGGATCGTCCAGAAGTTGTGCTTGATTTCCCCTTTTTGATCTCTTGTTGTTGTTGAATGCAGCAGAGACAGAGAAAACAAAATAATGAAGAAACAATGATGAGAATTTAAGTAGAAGTAGTATCTGAACTAATCATGATTTTAAGCATATGTAAAACAGCAAACTCACTTGTTTAATGGCTTTGAAACCCCTTAAATCAAGTAGGTTTTTGAAAGATTATGCTGTGGTGTGTGTTTGCATGAAGTGAATATGAAAAAATAAAAACTAATGAAATGAATGCAGTAATGAAAAACTTATGCCCAATCGGTTGAAGCTCTTGAAAGGATGAAGATCTTGAAAGGAACGCCGACTTCTGGAAATAGCAGCGCTCTGGCGTTACGACGTTGTTGCTTCGATCTTCAAATCGCTATAATGCTATGGCTCAACTCAACTTAATTTTGTTCTCTCTTTTTCTTTCTTTTCAACATGCAGGGTATTTATAGGCATTTCTTGCGTTCGCGATTAACATAGAAAACTCCCAAATTTATCCATCTTAACCGACAGATAATTACTGATTAATTCATCTTTATCTGTAATTATCTAAAACGCGTCCACCTTGGATGACGCCTTTCAGATTAATTAAGATAAGGATAAATATCCGGGAAAACTTATCTTTATCTTTATTAGGTAAAACGCGTCTACATGTGTAGACGTCTTTTAGACTAATTAAGATAAGGATAAACATCCGGAGGAGAAGTTAAAACCACTTAGGAAACCTAAAACGCGTCGACCTTACCAGACGCCTTTTAGTTAATAAATAAATTAATTAAAATTCAAATTTAATCGTTAAAACAGGAATAAACTATAAATGGCGTCCACGTAGGTCGACGTCTTTTAGAATTCTTCATATTTTAACTCAAATTTGAGCTAAAATCAATTCAATTGATTAACTTAAACACATCTGTTAAACCCGACACTTAAAAAAATTAATAAAAATTAATTAATGATTAATTATCAGACCATTCTGAGGCATTATTATATGATATGAAATTTACTCGAAATGACGTCAAAATTAGCGTGTCTACAATGTGCAGATGCTGACAAGTAAGCGCAAGCTGAGACAAGGTGAGGTGGAATTGAGGCTAGGAAACGGCGCAAAAGTTGCGGCGATTGCTATTGGGACAGCAAACCTCAAGCTTCCATCGGGAGACACCTTACTATTAGAGGATTGTTATTATGTTCCTAGCATAATAAAGAACATCATATTAATATCTTGTTTGGACAAGATAGGATATAGGTTGACTATTGAGAATAGAAGTTGTTCGATTTATTATGGTAATAAATCAATAGCTTCAGCATGTTTACTCAACGGTCTATATCTATTAGATATTTCTTATTACAATCTTCAAATTGATAATGCTCTTAAGAAGAGCAAGAATTGTGTGAACCAAGCCTACATGTGGCATTGTAGATTTGGGCACATTGGCGAAAGCAGGTTGCAAAAGTTGCATAAGCATGGTTATTTAACAACATTTGATTATGAATCGTTTGCAACATGTGAATCCTGCATTATGGGAAAGATGGTAAAATCTCCATTTACTGGATATGGAGAACATGCCAAGGACATTTTGGAACTAATACATTCAAATATATGTGGTCCAATGTCCACCCAAGCCAAAGGTGGCTTTTCTTACTTCATCACGTTCACCGATGACTTCTCAAGATTCGACTTTGTGTACTTAATGAAGTACAAGTCGGAAGCATTTGAGAAGTTCAAGGAGTTCAAGAATGAGGTGGAGAAGCAGTTAGGAAAGAGTATTAAAGCTCTTCGATCAGATCGAGGAGGAGAATACTTGAGTATTAACTTCACACAATTCTTAAAGGATAATGGTATCCTTTCTCAGCTGACCCCTCCATATACACCACAGATGAATGGTGTATCAGAAAGGAGGAATCGCACCTTGTTGGACATGGTGCGATCCATGATGAGCTTTTCAGGATTACCAGTGTCCGTCTGGGGGTATGCTCTAGAGTCAGCAGCATACCTATTGAACAGAGTTCCCAGCAAGTCTGTAGCCTCTACTCCATATGAGATGTGGAAAGACAGGAAACCAGAATTTAAACATGTTAAAGTCTGGGGTTGTCCTGCTCATGTAAAGAGGCATGATCCAGACAAGCTGGAATCACGAACTGATAAATGCAGGTTTGTGGGATATCCAAAGGAAACCATTGGATACTATTTTTTCCATCATGGTGAACAAAAGGTGTTTGTCGCCAGGAAAGCTGTTTTCCTAGAAGAGGAATACCTTATCCAGGAGAACAGTGGGAGTAAAATAGTACTGGAAGAGGTTCCAGATTTCCAAACAGCTACATTATCATCAGATGAGATATTAGTTCCTGAATCTGTTCAGGTACACACAGATGAGCCTCGTAAATCTGGTAGAGTACCTAGACTACCCGAACGATATGTGGGACATATTGCTGAAGGTAAGTCTAAGGTACAATATAATGAGGATGATGATCCTAAAACCTACCAGGAGGCTATAAAAGGCCCGGAAGCCGGGAAATGGCGAAAAGCCATGAACTCAGAAATCCAGTCCATGTACACCAACCAAGTTTGGAACTTGGAGGACTTGCCCGAGGGTATTGCACCCATTGGTTGCAAGTGGATCTTTAAGAGAAAGATCGGTGCTGATGGACGAATCGACACTTATAAGGCAAGGTTGGTGGTAAAGGGATATCGTCAAAGGCAAGGAATTGACTATGACGAGACTTTCTCACCAGTTGCCATGATAAAGTCGATCAGAGTTCTACTCGCCATTGCTGCACATTTTGATTATGAAATCTGGCAGATGGATGTGAAGACTGCCTTCCTCAATGGTAACCTTGAGGAGGAGGTGTATATGATACAACCAGAAGGTATCACATCCAAAGAATCTCCAGATAAAGTGTGCAAGCTTCAGAGGTCCATTTATGGACTGAAGCAACCTTCCCGGAGTTGGAACATAAGATTTGACGAGGCTGTCAAGTCTTATGGCTTCATTAAGAATGAAGATGAGCCTTGTGTATACAAGAAGACCAGTGGGAGTGCAGTCACTTTTCTAGTTCTTTACGTAGATGACATACTACTAATTGGGAATGATGTAGCTATGATGTCATCAGTAAAGATCTGGCTGTCGAAAAACTTCTCCATGAAGGATTTGGGAGAAGCATCCTACGTATTGAGAATACGGATCTATAGAGATAAATCAAAGAGGATGCTTGGAATGACCCAATCATTGTACATAGATACCATAGTCAAAAGGTTTGGCATGGAAAATTCCAAGAGAGGTCTTATACCGATGAGACATGGAATTAGTCTCTTAAAGGAGCAGTCTCCTAAGACTCCTGATGAGAAGGTATTCATGGATAGAATACCCTATGCCTCTGCCATAGGATCTATCATATATGCCATACTATGTACACGGCCTGATGTTGCATTTGCTCTAAGTGTTACAAGCAGATTTCAGGCTGATCCAGGCGAAGAGCATTGGAAGGCAGTGAAATGTATCCTTAAGTACTTGAGAAGAACTAAGAATATGTTTCTTGTCTATAGAGGAGGTGACTTGAAACTGCGAGGCTTTACTGACTCGAGTTTCCAGTCAGATCCAAATGATAGCAAGTCAACATCTGGATTCGTGTTTACTTTGAACGGAGGTGCAGTGTGCTGGAAGAGTTCCAAGCAAGTAACCACTGCAGATTCGACGACTGAAGCAGAGTACATCGCTGCAGCTGAAACAGTCAAGGAAATAGTGTGGTTGAAGATGTTCATCACCGACCTTGACATAGTTCCCGGTATCCTTGATCATGTTCCGCTGTTGTACGACAACAATGGGACTATTGCACAAGTGAAAGGGCCGTGGTCTCATCAGAAATCGAAAGATGTTCTGAGGCGCTTTCATATTATCCAGAGGAGATTTAGTAGTGGAAAGAGTTCCACCCGTCGACCATGTAGCAGATCCACTGACAAAGCCGTTGGCTCAAATTGTGTTTGAGCGTCACCTAGAGTCTATAGACTTATTGTATAAAGGTGATTGACTTTAGTCCAAGTGGGAGATTGTTAGTTTTAGGTGGCCTACAAGCCAATCTAACAATGTAAATCTCGTTCATTTATTATTATAATGGCATAAAATATTCATTATGTGAAAATCGCGTTAATTATCGTTTCATAATGAAGTCCGTGAATATGTGCTATGGTGATCAGATTATGATGAGATCATACTAATGAGACTGATCACTTAAACACACATATTCTTAATCGTTCCTAGTCGGAGGATATCCGAGAAGGACATCGGATATCCGGTTAGACTAGTACAGATTACTCCTGCTCATATGATGAGGGTGACTGATCTCATAAGTCACTTGTGTGGAGACACTAAGGCGAATCTGTAGGTGCTCATTGGAGAATGAGTTCACTGAACTGATCCGACTGAATCGCTGGATGGTATTGTACCTCACTGTCAACCAGCTTGATTCAATTGTCGCAGTTGCGTGGATGGTCCTCGGACCTGAGACACCAAGGACACCTTGTCGGTGGACTTCTGTGCTTTGACCTTGGTTTACGAATCTCTAGCCACGGGATTCTAATACGCCAAGGATTGGGTACAACGGAATACGGTTGAAGGGAATTGTGTGTCAATAAGGAATCATTCGCTCTCGGTACTTAGAGAGAGAATGCTCTAGAAAGGATACGCGAAAGTCTCTGGCCAGGGCGGACGATAATATCGGGAAAGGAGTTTTCCGATATTCATCAGCGGCATCCAATCCAAGTGAGTCGACCGGTTAAGATTTGACAGCTCGCCATACCCTGAGTTGACTTGAGAGCATTGTACGAATGAAGGATTATATCCACACGGTAACTGTCGGTGGAAAGGTTCAAAGAGTGGGTTACTTAATCCCAAATACCTTCCGGGTTCACGCGGTGTTGCTTGGCACCCAACGTGATCGGAGGCCCGGTCGAATTCGATGTGCGACATCAATTCGATTGATTAATTGATTAATAAAGGGTTATTAATTAATTAATCCAGCCAGTGAGGAGTCACTGGGCTTGTTGGGCGATTAACTGGACTGGTACTTGGGCCTAGAGGGTTACACGCACATGATTCTCAAGGCGATGGATAAATAAGTGGGTTTTATATAAACCGGGGGTTTTTATGAAAAATCTCACGGTTAGTATAAAACATAGCGAACGGGCTGAGCAGGCCAAGCTGCTGCTAACCCTAGCCGCCCCTCCTCAGTTTCTGTCTTTCTCTGGCGTCCAAGCAGATCCAGATCTGCTCCATCGCTTCTCCGAATCCCGTTGGACGGGAAATCGTCCGCGCGTTGTGGCGATCATTGCGGCGACCGGCGGAGGCTTCGTGGGCTGCAAAGAACGAGGAACTCGAGGATATCCGTCGCAGGGAGGATCGCGTGGACTTCGCTAGAGGCCGGGCGCTTGCGCGGCTTGCGGTGTCGCACCGACGGAACCGAACGGCTGCGGATTCGAATCCGCACACGGTGAGAACTTCGATAATCCGATTATCGTACTTTAGATTTAGAAACGGGAACGGATCGCTGTATTTTTTTTAGTTTCCGCTGCGTGAGCGATCCAAAGAAACCGAGAAAACCCAACAAGAAGACCCTAGTAGCAATAGTTACAATAGCAGCAGCAACAACAACCAATACAGAGAGCACCAACACAGGCAACATCTCCACAGAACCTGGGTATAGTGTCGAACCCGCTGCCTGAGCATCAAAATCATATTGCCCCAGTTCTCACCAATAGCTAGTCTGAGGCTAATAGGGGGCAACAATGGAAGGTAGAGGAGTCTTCCCCTATATATTCAACAGGTCACATATCGAGTCCTACCGAGCAACCGCCTCGCCGCATTATCTGTATACCTAAACCAGAACCCATAACCATTACACCCATACCAAGACCCACTTTCCTTAAACCTTCCACCAAACCTAAACCAAACAACCCTCCACAATTCCCCAATCATGAACCCGTCATGCCATCAAAACCATTACTCCGCATTCCATTCTCCACATCACCTACACCAATCACCTACCCCAATACCATACAATCCACTAGACCCCTCATCCGCACAAAATCTCCACCAAATAATCCGCCATCATCTACTGATGAATCCATTGCCCACTCCAAACCCTTCATCAACCCGGCAGTACTCAAGATATCACCTGGACATTCTATTGATGAGTCGCATACGTTCCAGAGCTGAAGGATCTTCAACAAAGTATTCCCCCAGTCCACAGTATGAGACGGCCCATCATAGCCGACATAAGAAGTACAGAATGAAGAGAGTGCACTTAGCACTCAATGTGATCTGTTAAAGCACCTGGACAGAAGATCGGCACGCATCTCCGTGTTGGAGTTGATCAAGAGATCTAAGACCCATCAAGAAGCTTTAATGGAGTATCTCCAAAGAGTCATGGTTAATGAGGACGTGCCGGTAGAAAAGATCACTGCACTATTGGTTCCACAAGGGGATCAACCCTCTATATCTTTCCATACATCTGAGTTGGCACCACTAGCAGCTAGAAGCATGGCCTTGAGCATTACAGTTAACATATGCAAGAAGGCTGTGGATGCCTGTTTGGTTGACACAGAAGCTTCCATCAACGTGTTGCCGCCAAGAACTTTATAACTCTATAGTATACCGAAAGAGAAGTGGTTGCCTTCCCCCATATCTGTCACCGCCTACGACAACTCTACCCATTTCCCTCTAGGCATGGTTTATTTAAAGGTGGAGCTGGGTCCTGTTTGTCCTGCCGAGGTCGAGTTCCATATTCTTGAGATCGACCCTTCACTGAAAGGCATAGTTGGCTGACCCTATATCAAATCGGTTGAGGCAATTCCATCAACAAACCATCAATGCCTCAAGTTTCCTTATAAAGGACGGATCATCAAAGTAACGAATATGCCTATCCTTGCTGCTGCTCACTCTCTGAATACCAAGCCGACTCCCTTACTTGGCCGACAACTCATTCTGTCGGTGTTATAGGTCTACCTTCCATCGGCTGATCCTTTGAAAGCTACCATACCCGTTTCTTGTCCAGTCGATGCTGTGAAAAAGGGGGAAGTTCATGAGTACCCCTGGCTGGATGAAGGGTGGTTATCAGCCTGGAAAAGGCCTAGGCACACAATTGCAGGGCAAAACCACGTCTATTACAGATAATAGAAGAGCACCTGGTAATGGTATGGGCTATAGGCCAGTAAGGGTGAGGCACAACATTGCTTAGCAGCAAGAAGACGAAGATGGTTGTAAAACATGGAAGACAATGGTTACGCCGTCAAAGAAAATCGGGAACCCCTAACTTGGACTTTGTCAACTCATTTCATTAAGGAGCCCGTGATTCAAAACAATAATGATAACACGGTGGTAATCACTTCCCACTTCGACTTACATGACATATATAGCAGAGATCTAACTAAACACTGCTCTTAGTTACTGACATACCAGTCCTTGGACGCTCTACTGCCGATGAAAAGGAGGAAAATTCAAGATCCAGAATGCGAGTGTTACCGCTAGTTCGGCACCAGGGATTTGTACAATGCACTAAAAAGATTATTTATTGATCCCTCTGAACCAAAGTGGCCGCCACTAATAGATGAGCTGATAAAGGGGCCTGGAGCCATCTTTGACAAGAGAATCTTGCTAAATGAAGAGACTGATAGGGGGGAGCCAGATGACCCCTATGCAACTACTTTAACAACAAATCACCTCTAGAGGGCTACTTACCCCTCTCATGTTTTCACCCCCACACCCTATTTCATACTCTGCTCCTGAGCCCGACTTGGCCGATGATCATCACTAAAGATATACCTCGGGCTCCACCCATCATCATCACTCTGTCCCATCAGGACATTTTTCCTGGATTCCTCTCGATCTGGAGAGGATCCATGATTTAATCTGGGACATATTATTATATGATCCCCCAAATCCCTTGGCAATGATGCCGTTTTCTCCATCACGTCCCCCTCCTTTTCAAATCCATTCTTGTTTCATGCTTCATACCCAAAATTCCCCTCCAAAAAACGCCGATTTGACAACTTCCTCCTTACAAATCCTCACTGAGGAAACATCATACTACCTATCCGAATGTACCCCATCGCGTGGGTTGCTCGGACAAGATTTTCTTCTAGATATAATATGCCCCTCCTGTTGGGAGGATTCAACTGTATCCCCTTATGTATCCAATGATTTTCATCCTTCTTCGTCCTTTCTAGGTCAGGATAGTGAGTCTAATGGTAGGCAGTTTATTGAAGTTAGGGAGTCTAGTGAAGTTAGTCATATTAGGAAATCTAGGAAGTTTAAGGGTGAGATGATTCCAAATCGATACCTCTAGGAGTTAGCTTCTAGGTGCTCTCCATTCTCTCAAATCCCTGAGCTATTAGAGAATCCAATCTAGTTATTAGAAAAGTCTGAGGTAGATGAGTCGGTCAATGATGGGTATGGAGTATATGAATTGATACATGAAAAGGACCCCGTCATTGAAGAGGAAGAAGAAGATGAGGATGTAGCTGATGCATACATGAGTGGAGTGAAAAGATTTGATGAACCCTCAGCTGCCGTAGAAGAGCCAACAAATGAAATTAATCTAGGAACCGAAGAAGAACCTAGGATTGTCCTCGTTAGTTAAAGTCTTTCCAGATTAGATGAAGAGGCATTGGTTCGAGTTCTTAGAGATTACATGGACACTTTTTGTACGGATTGATGTTTCGGATCCGGTTATCGGGTCAGTTTCGGGGTTGGATCCCTTAGTTTGGGCCCTGGTGGGGCTGAGACTGTGGACGCGGTTCAAACGGTGTCCAGCAATGTGGACGTGTTTTAGGCTGTGCCACGTGGGCTGGCCTTGGGGCGCGAGAGTACGACCCCGATCTTATCGTCTGAATGGCGTCTTGTATGGACGACGCCATTTAGAGTACGAGCCTGCTTTGTCAGAGTACGGCCCGGTCTTGTCATCTGAAGAACGTCGGGCTTGGTCGACGCGTTTTCCCCAGTTTCTGTTTGACCCCGCGAACCCTCCCTTCTTTCCCTCATTCTCTCCTTTCTCTTCTCTCTCCTCTCTTCCCTCCGACCCTCCGGCTCCCTTTCCCCCTCTCCTTCCCTTCCACTCCCCATTCCTCCTCTCCCTCCACTCCATTAGCCTCCCAACTTCCTCCACTACCACCACCACTTTCTCCGCGGCGCATTTCTCTCCGGACGGCGGCCGACGTCCCGGTGGAGTAATGGCGTCCACGGTAGTACCGGCGGCGGCATGTAGTGAGGCGGGTTGGCAGCTTGGAGCTAGGAGGAGTTCGAGTAACCGGTAGGGTAACGATCCCCGTTGTATGTTGTTTAAAACCATGTTTTTCCCGCTTTGAAGCATGTTTAGGGGGTTTTTGGGGTGAAAACACTAATTGCATGAAATGAGAAATTAGGGGTTTTAATGGGTATTTAGATTCTTCTTCTCCTCCTCTACTTTGTAGTGATTTTTACTCGATTTGGGGGAGGAAATCCCACCCCGTAGATTGGGAGATGGCGGAGGAAGAACCTGTCTGTGAGGATTAAATGGCGTCAGGAGACAGCGACGCATTTTAGAAAGGCGGCTTCCACCTGCGACGCGATTTAGCCCAAATAACAAACTCTGTCTCTGGATTGATGAGCGTCCAGGGACAGCGACGCCTTTTGAAAGGCGACTTCCATGCACGATGTGTTTTAAGTCAGATCACCCTTAGGCCTGTCTCTGTTTATGTCGTTATCAGTGTTGGGTTTTCTCGGGTTTCACCGGATCGCTCACGCAGCGGAAACTAAAATTAAAACAGCGATCCGTTTTCCCGTTTCAAAAAAACTAAAACACGATAATCGGATTATCTATTCTCACAGTGTGCGGATTCGAATCCGCAACCGTTCGGTTCCGTCGGTGCGACACCGCAAGCCGCGCAAGTGCCTGGCCTCTAGCGAAGTCCACGCGATCCTCCCCGCGACAGATATCCTCGCGTTCCTCGTTCTTCGCAGCCCACGAAACCTCCGCTAGTCGTCGCAACGATCGCCGCAACGTGCGGACGATTTCCCGTCGAACGGGATTTGGAGAAGCGGTGAAGCAGATCTGGATCTGTCTGGATGCCAGAGAGAGAGAGAAACTGAGGAGGGGCGGCTAGGGTTAGCAGTAGCTTGGCCTGCTCAGCCCGTTCGCTATGTATTATACTAACTGCGCGGTTTTTCCTAAAAACCCCTGGTTTATGTAAAACCCACTTATTTATCCATCGCCTTGAGAATCATGTGCGTGTGACCTTCTAGGCCCAAGTACCAGTCCAGTTAATGGCCCAAAAAGCCCAGTGACTCCTCACTGGCTTTATTAATCAATTAATTATCCTTTATTAATTAATTAATCAATCGAATTAATATCGCACATCGAATTCGACCGGGCCTCCGATCACGTTGGGTGCCAAGCAACACCGCGTGAACCCGGAAGGTATTGGGGTTAAGTAACCCACTCTTGGAACCTTTCCGCCGACAGTTACCGCGTGGATATAATCCTTCATTCGTACAATGCTCTCGAGTCAACTCAAGGTATGGCGAGCTGTCAAACTCTAACCGGTCGACTCACTTGGATTGGATGTCGCTGATGAATATCGGAAAACTCCTTTCCTGATATTATCGTCCGCTCTGGCCAGGGACTTCCGCACATCCTTCCTAGAGCATTCTCTCTCTAAGTACCGAGAGCGAATGATTCCTTATTGACACACAATTCCCTTCGACGGTATTCCACTGTACCCAATCCTTGGCGTATTAGAATCCCATAGCTAGAGATTCGTAAACCAAGGTCAAAGCACAGAAGTTCACCGCCAAGGTGTCCTTGGTGTCTCAGGTCCGAGGACCATCCATGCAACTGCGACAATAGAATCAAGCTGGTTGACAGTGAGGTACTATACCATCAAGCGATTCAGTCGGATCAGTTCAGTGAACTCATTCTCCAATGAGCACCTACAGATTCGCCTTAGTGTCTCCACACAAGTGACTTATGAGATCAGTCACCCTCATCATATGAGCAGGAGTAATCTGTACTAGTCTAACCGGATATCCAATGTCCTTCTCGGATATCCTCCGACTAGGAACGATTAAGAATATGTGTGTTTAAGTGATCAGTCTCATTAGTATGATCTCATCATAATCTGATCACTATAGCACATATTTACGGACTTCATTATGAAACGATAATTAATGTGATTTACACATAATGAATATTATGTCATTATATTAATAAATGAACGAGATTTACATAGTCAGATTGGCTTGTAGGACACCTAAAACTAAGAATCAGGTGACTGGGGACAATGACGCCTTTTGAACGGCGACCTTGTTGAACGACGCGTTTTAGGCCTTCTTCCGAGGCCAGATTTCCATGAACCAATTTAGGAGACTTGAATGACGTCGGCCTTGGGCGACACAATTCAAGATAGAATCTCATTAATTCCTGCAATTAACATGTGTTTACATTGATAGATATCCTGGTTAATTGCATGCTTGAAATCATGCTTAAGAACGATGATTTCTACGTGATCGGATTGCACCGAGTTGCATTTTGTGCGATCGTGGACCTAGAGTGACAGTTGTTAGCGCTTAGGCACCCTGTGTCGGTGTGGGAGTGACACGACGCCGGTGTAGGAGTGGTGGGGTGACGCCTAGAGAGAGGGTCACCTGGTGTACGCCGGGGTATAGCTAGTACCGGTGTGGGAGTGGTACATTCGGAGTGTCACTCGTGCTGGGGGAAGCAGAACCACCTGGAGCCTATCAGGCAGGAGTAGCTAGCGTGCTATCCGAGGGGTTGTTGTTTGGTCTCAGCGGGTCAGTGTTTTCCGCATTCGGCCTTGTGGTTGACGTGTTTTGTCGAGACGCTGGTTGTGGGTTCCGTGGTAGAATGGTTTCAGAGTTGTGCATGTTATATTTTGAATGCATGCATTTTATATTGAAATTTAGGAATTGTGTTTACTGCTTTACTTGCTTAAATTATCTATATTTGTGTTGCTGCACTTGTGGGTGCGTGAGTGGGTGGTGGGGATCGAAGGATTCCTACTGAGTCTTTTCGATGAGACTCACCCCTGCGGTTTTCAGGTGAGGGTTCCAGGCAGGCGTAGCGAGGAGAGTGTTGCCTTGGATTGCGCACCAGCAGCTGCTGTTCCGGGGTATGCCCCGATGTAGTTGTTATTTTATTTTCTGGCCTGTACGCTTAATTATTTCTTTTCAGTTGGATAATGTAATTATTTGCTGAGTTGAGTCGCATTGTAATAATTTTTAATTCTTGCACTTCCTTTTCAATTCAATGCGATGTGAATGTTTAGCTTAGTTTATTATTTATTTCTTAGACTTATCAAGATCCTGGTTTGGCTCCAAATTAATGATTCGGTACCTATTTAGTAATCGGATCCCCGACTATAAGGTGGCGGGTCGTTACAGTTTCGCCTGGAGCTATGAAGACATGCTGGGGTTAGATTCTTCCCTAGTAGAGCATCGATTAACATTGAAAGATGGAGCTAGCCCGATCAAGCAGAAGTTAAGGTGATTCCACCCACATATGGTTTTGAAGATGAAGGAAGAGGTCGATAAGCTGCATAAACCCAAATTTATTAGAGTTGTCCTCGATCCACAGTGGGTGGCTAACATAGTTCTAGTCATGAAAAAGGATGGAAAAGTCAGGATATGTATTGACTTTCGAGATTAGAACCGGGCATATCCTAAAGATGATTTCACACTGCCTCATATAGATATGCTGATTGATAACATAGCTGGATTTGAGACAATTTCATTCATGGATGACTTTTCAAGATACAATCAAATCAAATTGGCAGAAGATGATCAAGAGAAGATGTCATTCACTACACCATGGGGCACATATTGTTATGTTGTCATGCCATTTGGGTTAAAGAACGTTGGAGTCACCTATTAAAGGGCTATGATGGCTATATTCCAAGTGGATGACCTACTAGCTATGGTGGCTATGATGCATATAAATTTGGAAGTATATGTGGATGACCTACCGATGAAGTCTAAGACTAGAGTTGAGCACGCTGAGGTTCTAGCAAAGGTTTTGAAAAGATCGAGGGAATATCAATTGAAGATGAACCCAAAGAAATGCGTATTTGGTGTATCATCAGGGAAGTTGTTAGGATTCATAGTCAGTAAGCGGGGCATTGAGATCGATCCCAGCAAGGCTAAAGCTATCATTGAAATGCCACCTCCTAAGAACTTGAAAGAACTGAGAGGATTGATCGGGAGGTTGTAGTTTATTTGCCGTTTTGTCTCCCAGCACTCACAAAGGTGTAAGCCATTCTACGAGCTTACTAAGCTGGGAGTCAAATTCGATCGGGACGATAAATGCCAGGACGCGTTCGATGGATTGAAGAAGTATCTTGCAAGTCCTCCTGTTTGGAGACCATCATCTTCAGATAAGTATTTAGTTCTATACATTTCTGTCCTAGATGATGCCGTGGGGGCTGTTGTAAGGATCGAGACTTTCGGATCCGGTTTTCGGGTCGGACCCCCGTTGTTCTAGCCCTTGTGAGGGGCGGAGGTTCTGAGTCGAATTGCGTCAGGACCTCGAGACGCGTTTTAAACGGCGTCCACCGTGACAGACGCGTTTCAGGTTCTGCCACGTGGGTGCCACGTGGACTGACCTTGGGCCGCGAGAGTACGGCCCTGTCAGGTCGTCTGAACGGCGTCCGTGTGGGTCGACGCCTTTCAGACTGCGACTCTGGGTGTGTCAGAGTACGGCCCTGACAAGTTGTCTGAATGGCGTCTGTGTAGGACGACGCGTTTTAGAATCTTGTCAGAGCGGCCGTCATGTCACCTGATAGGCGTCCGTAGATGTCGACGCGTTTTAGCCAGTCTCTGGTTAACCCCGCGAGCCCTCCTTCTTTCCCTCATTTTCTCCTACTCTCCTTCTCTCCTCCTCCTCCGGTGACCGGCGGCGACCCCCTCCTCCTCCCTCTTTTCTTCCCACCATTTCACCTCTCCCTCCACACCATCCTCCACCTAGCTCCTACCCCTACCACCTCCACTTCCACTGCGGCGTTCTACTCTCCGGACGGCGGCCGACGTCACGGTGGGGCTAGGACGACCTCGGCGGTACCGGCAGCGGCGTGGGGCGAGACAGGCGGACGGCTTGAAGCTCGGAGGCGTTCGAGTGTCCGGTAGGGTGACGTTCCCCATAGCGTTGTGTTTAAAATCATGTTTTCCTCGTTTATGCATGTGGTAGATCTTTGGTTTCGGGGGTTAGAATGAGCATGTTTAGGATTTCTATGAGGGTGTTCGCCTATGGATGGTATTGCTCCTCGTTTCCCTCCATTTTGGATGATTTTTGGGGTTATTTGGGGTTGAAAAGAGAGCCCTCGGGCTTAGGGCGGTTCTGGTTCCTCGGGTTGAAAGACGTCGTGCATGGACGACGCCTTTTTGAAGGGCGTCGGGCCATCACGACGCCTTTTAGACAGGAATCGACTGACAGAAAGTCTGCCAGGTTGGGAATTCTATGGCTAAAAGACGTCGGGGGTAAACGACGCGTTTTTGAATGGCGTCAGGAAACCACGACGCGTTTTAACGGCAGAAATCTCCTGAATAAGGCCTTGGAATTTCAGGATTTCCGTGTTGAATGGCGTCTGAGGATGTCGACGCCTTTTAAAAGGCGACCACTGGTGTCGACGCCTTTTAAGGCCAGATTCTGAAAACTGATTTATATGAACCTGTACTTGGAGCTTGAATGGCGTCGACCTTGGTTGACGCGATTCAAGACAGAATCTCACTAACTCATGCCAGTAAAACGTGTTCATACTACTAGATAGCTGGTTAGCACATGTTTTAGTGCACCCGATAGAGATGGATTCCTCATGATCGGATGGTTCTATGTGTGTTATGTGATCGCGGGCTTTTCACGTGACCGGATCGCACTGTGTTGGGTTTTCAGTTACTGTGGACCTGGAGTGACATTGTAGCACTTTATCACCCTGTGCTAGTGGGGGCGTGAGTACAGCGCCGGTGGGGGCGTGGGCGGGGTGACGCCTAGTGAGAGAGGGTCACCTGGTGAACCCCGGGGTCAGCTAGTACCGGTGTCGGAGTGGTACTTTCGGAGAGTCACTCATGCTGAGGGAAGGGGTAGTCACCTGAGCCAGTTGGGCCGGAGTAGCGAGTGTGCTATCTGAGGGGCTACTCCTTGGTCTCAGCGGGTCGAGGTTTTTCTCACCGTTGTTTGTACGGTCGGCGAGTTCTATCGAGACGGCAGTTGTGGGTTTTCTAACGGTTGGTTTAGAATGTGCATGATTATTACATTTCGGCTGCATGTGTTCTCACGTAGAGAATTAGATATTGTACCTGCCACTACACTTGTTACTTTACTGTTAGCTGTAGTTTACACTTGTGGGTGTGTGCGTGGGCAGTGGGGATCGAAGGATCCCTACTGAGTCTTGTCTTGAGACTCACCCCTGCGGTTTTCAGGTGAGGACTCCCAGCAGACTTAGAGCGGCGTGTGCGGCCGGGTGTGGTGTGCCTTCAGCGGTTGTTCCGGGGTATGCCCCGATGTAGTTGTTATTTATCTTTGGCCTGTATGTTTAATTATTTCCTTCTGTTGGAGAATGTAATTATTTGCTGTATCGAGTCGCATTGTAATAATTTTAATTCCTGCACTTTTATTTCAATTCAATGCGATGTGAATGTTTAGCTTAGTTTATTATTTATTTCTCAGACTTACTAGATCCTGGTTTGGTCCCAAATTAATGATTCGGTACCCATTTAGTAATCGGATCCCCGATTATAGGGTGGCGGGTCGTTACAGTTGGTATCAGAGCATACGGTCTGGCAAATAAATATATAACTAGGTTAAATGTTGAAAATTCGCAAATAAATACATTATCCCGTACAGGCACGGCGGTAGCATAGGTTTTAGGACTCTAATTAGAACTTTTGATCTTGTAATTATAGGCGAGTAGATGGCTCCCAGGAAGAGGATGCCAGTTATTCGAGAGCGGGGAGATGTCCCTTGTGGGTCCGAGGCAGGGAGGCCGAGTGTTGAGCAGTTTATGGAGGCCATGATGGATACTATGGCTCGATATCAGACTCGAGATCCTAGCGAGGGTTCTAGTACTCGGGGAGGGACCACAGCTACACTTGAGAGGTTCTTGAAGCTGAGGCCACCTCACTTCACCGGTCGTCCCGACCCTGATGAGGCCATTCATTGGCTTAGAGAGATTGAGAAGACTTTTGATACTATGGACTGTGCAGCAGTAGAGAGGACCCCACTGGCTACCTTCATGCTGAAGGATAGCGCCTATGACTGGTGGACCACACTGAAGAGTTTGTCTTATGGGGACAGGAGTCTTAGGGAGATTTCTTGGGAGACCTTTGTCAAGGAGTTCAATGCACAATATTTCCTTAGACATGTCCAGCGAGCCAAGGAGGGGGAGTTTATGGATCTGACGCAGGGGAGTATGACGGTACTTGAGTACGAGGCGAAGTTTGTTTCGCTGGGACGATTTGTGCCTTTTATATCTGGGGACGAGGTGCGTCGCACGGAGAGGTTGGTGGATGGGCTTAGGCTCAGTTTGAGGAACTTCGTGGCGTCCCATTGTTGTACAGACTTGGCGTCAGCAGTTAGGCGTGCAGCAGCTGTAGAGGCTCAGCAGAACCAGTCGGCCCGGGATAGAGGGCAGACTGTTCAGGGGCCAGTGCGAGGCAGGGGTAAGGCTACGGCACCGGCTCCTTCTGTCGGATCGGGATCGTCTTCTCTCGGCTCCCGATTCAGGAGATTCTTCAGGGGTGGTGGTAGCAGTAGTGGCAGCAGCAGGCCCAGACATGGTCAGCAGAGTCAGTCAGCGTCCAGTGCACAGCAGGAGCCAGCTCAGAGGCTTCCGGCAGTTTGTCAACAATGTGGTGGTGCTCATGGCGGGACTCAGTGTCCCACTCTTCCCAGGAGGTGTTTTACTTGCGGCCAACAGGGCCATCTGGCGAGGCAGTGCCCGCAGGGGCATAGTCAGGGGCAGGGTCATGGCGATCAGAAGAAGCCGAGGACTCAGGGGAGAGTTCTAGCTATCACCAGGAGGGAGGCTCGCGCGTCCAACTTGGTGGAAGGTACACTCTCTGTCCTTGGGAACTCTGCGCATGTGTTGATCGATTCAGGTGCTTCGCATTCTTTTATTTCCGAGCAGCTCCTAGATATTCTTTCTGCACCCGTTGATGAGTTGTCTGATGGTCTGATGGTTGAGGTTCCTTCTGGAGACTTCATGATATCTTATAATTGTTTGAGGAATGTTCCCTTGACCATTGAGGGTCATGTGCTACCTGCCCAGTTGATTGTACTTGCTATCCGTGATTTTGATATCATCCTGGGTATGGATTGGTTGGAAGCCTTTTATGCGGAGGTGGACTGCCACAAGAAGAGGGTGCGCTTCTCTATTCCAGACATCCCGACCTTCTTCTTCCAAGGTATTAGGCTTTCTTCTCGAGGTATTCTCATTTCTGCCTTTAAGGCACGGAGGTTGCTTGTTGGTGGCTGCGAGGCTTTCTTAGCCTCTGTCGTTGTTTCTGATGTCTGTGCTAGTCCCAGTCCCTGGGAGGTGCCTGTTGTTTGTGATTTCGTCGATGTATTTCCTGAGGAGCTGCCTGGCCTTCCTCCTCAGCGAGAGGTCGAGTTTACCATCGAGCTTGCACCAGGTACGGCGCCTTTGTCTAAGGCCCCGTATCGGATGGCGCAAGCCGAACTCGCTGAGTTGAAGGCGCAATTGCAGGAGTTGCTGGATAAAGGTTTCATTCGTCCCAGTACATCTCCGTGGGGTGCTCCAGTTCTGTTTGTCAGAAAGAAGGATGGTTCCTTGAGATTGTGCATCGATTATAGGCAGCTGAACCAGGTGACGATAAAGAATAAGTACCCGCTTCCTAGGATCGATGACTTGATGGATCAGCTGCAGACCGTGATGGTGTTTTCCAAGATCGATCTGAGATCTGGATACTATCAGATGAGAATCAGGGATGTGGATGTTAGTAAGACGGCTTTCAGGACTTGGTATGGGCATTATGAGTTTTTGGTTATGCCCTTCGGCTTAACCAATGCTCCGGCGGCCTTTATGGATCTGATGAACCGAGTCTTCAGGACCTACCTGGACCAGTTTGTAGTTGTTTTTGTTGATGATATTCTGATCTATTCTTCTTCTGAGGAAGAGCACGCTGCTCATCTTCGGGCAGTGTTGCAGGTCCTGAGAGAGCACCAACTTTATGCCAAGTTCAGCAAATGTGAATTTTGGCTGAACGAGGTGCACTTCCTTGGGCACGTTATTTCTGGTGAAGGCATCGCAGTGGATCCAGCTAAGATAGAGGCAGTGATGGACTGGAGCAGGCCGACTTCAGTGACTGAGATCAGGAGCTTTCTGGGGCTTGCCGGATATTACAGGCGGTTTGTTCAGGGATTTTCTTCGATAGCGGCCCCCTTGTCGAGGTTGACTCGATGGGGAGTTCGTTTTGTGTGGACTAAGGATTGTGAGCAGAGTTTTATTGAGCTAAAAACTCGTCTCACGTCAGCCCCGGTGCTGGTGCTCCCATCTGGGTCAGGTGGATTTGTGGTTTACTCAGATGCGTCCCGTCGAGGTTTGGGAGCGGTCCTTATGCAGCATGGCAGGGTAGTCGCTTATGCGTCTCGGCAGCTGAAGAGGCATGAGGAGAACTATCCTACTCATGATTTGGAGCTTGCAGCTGTGGTGTTTGCACTGAAGATCTAGAGGCATTACTTGTATGGGGAGAAATTTCTGGTTTTTACCGATCACAAGAGCTTGAAGTATGTGTTTACTCAGAGAGACCTGAACCTGAGGCAGCGGAGGTGGATGGAGTTTATTAAGGATTATGACTTTGACCTTTCCTATCATCCGGGCAAAGCGAATGTGGTGGCAGACGCTTTGAGTCGGAAGACGGTCATGTCATACCTTATGATTCGGGAGTGGAAATTGTTCGAGCAGGTGGTGGAATCCTCCTTTAGAGTTCCACGTGAAGAGGATAGAGCAGTGCTAGTCAGTTTGACCGTGAGACCAGCTGTGTACCATGCTGTGATTGAGGCTCAGAGGGCAGATGCTGAGTTACCACAGATTCTCCAGAGGTCAGAGGTAGAGTTGTGGGATGATGGTACTGTCAGATTCAGAGGTAGACTCTATGTCCCGACTGAGGAAGACGTGCGCAGATGTGTTCTTGACGAGGCGCACCGTTCGAGATATGCAGTGCATCCTAGAACCACAAAGATGTATCATTGCCTGAGGAAGCACTTCTGGTGGCCCGGTATGAAGAAAGATGTGGCTGAATACGTGGCTAGATGTATGACTTGTCAGCAGGTTAAAGCCGAGCATCAGAGACCAGGAGGGTTGCTGCAGCCCTTGCCGATTCCTGAGTGGAAATGGGAGCATGTGACGATGGACTTTGTGATGGGATTGCCTGCATCCCCTAGCAGGAGAGACGCTATCTTGGTCATCATTGATCGGCTGACCAAGTCGGCACACTTCCTAGCCATTAGGAAGAACTGGTCGGCCGGCAAGCTGGCTAAGTTGTTTGTGGACCGGATTATCTCTCTGCACGGGGTACCCTTGTCCATTGTATCAGATCGAGATCCGAGGTTTACTTCCAGATTCTGGAAGAGCTTTCAGCAGGCGTTGGGAACTCAGTTGGCTTTCAGCTCGGCCTACCATCCAGAGACTGACGGGCAGTCGGAGAGGACTATTCAGACCCTGGAGGATATGCTCAGGGCGTGTTGCCTAGACTAGGGAGGTTCGTGGGAACAACATTTGTCCACTGTGGAGTTTGCCTATAACAACAGCTATCATTCTAGCATCGGCATGGCGCCTTATGAGGCTTTGTATGGGCGGCCGTGTCGATCTCCGGTGTGTTGGTCCGAGATCGGTGAGAGGCAGATAGCAGGACCTGAGTTAGTGCAGCAGTGTGCTGAGATTGCCAGGACAGTGCGGCAGAGGTTGACCGCAGCTCAGAACAGACAGAAGAGTTATGCTGACATCCGACGGAGACCACTCGAATTTGAGGTTGGGGACCACGTATTTCTCCGAGTCTCACCCTCCATGGGTGTGATGAGATTCGGGAAGCGAGGCAAGCTGAGTCCGCGATATATTGGACCTTTTCCCATTCTTGCTCGAATTGGGGAGACCGCGTATCAGCTGGCCTTGCTGCCCAGTCTTGCAGGAGTGCACGATGTGTTCCATGTATCCTTGCTGAGGAAGTACGTTCAAGATCCGTCCCATGTGTTGGATTTTTCAGAGTTGGAGGTCGCTGAGGATTTGTCATTCCCAGAGTATCCGGTTCGTATTATGGATCGCAGAGATCAGGTCTTGCGGAACAAGGTCGTACCGTTGGTCAAAGTGATTTGGCAGTACCGCTCCGGAGGTGAGGCAACCTGGGAGCGAGAGGATGAGATGCGGGAGCAATTTCCTTATCTCTTTTCGTAAGTATCCCTATGAACTTGTATCCCCGTTGTGACCTTGTTATTCCTAGCAGTCAATTTCGAGGGCGAAATTTCTTTTAAGGGGGGGAGAATGTAAGGATCGAGACTTTCGGATCCGGTTCTCGGGTCGGACCCCCGTTGTTCTAGCCCTTGTGAGGGGCGGAGGTTCTGAGTCGAATCGCGTCAGGACCTCGAGACGCATTTTAAACGGCGTCCACCGGGACAGACGCGTTTCAGGTTCTGCCACGTGGGTGCCACGTGGACTGACCTTGGGCCGCGAGAGTACGGCCCTGTCAGGTCGTCTGAACGGCGTCCGTGTGGGTCGACGCCTTTCAGACTGCGACTCTGGGTGTGTCAGAGTACGGCCCTGACAAGTTGTCTGAATGGCGTCTGTGTAGGACGACGCGTTTTAGAATCTTGTCAGAGCGGCCGTCATGTCACCTGATAGGCGTCCGTAGATGTCGACGCGTTTTAGCCAGTCTCTGGTTAACCCCGCGAGCCCTCCTTCTTTCCCTCATTTTCTCCTACTCTCCTTCTCTCCTCCTCCTTCGGTGACCGGCGGCGACCCCCTCCTCCTCCCTCTTTTCTTCCCACCATTTCACCTCTCCCTCCACACCATCCTCCACCTAGCTCCTACCCCTACCACCTCCACTTCCACTGCGGCGTTCTACTCTCCGGACGGCGGCCGACGTCACGGTGGGGCTAGGACGACCTCGGCGGTACCGGCAGCGGCGTGGGGCGAGACAGGCGGACGGCTTGAAGCTCGGAGGAGTTCGAGTGTCTGGTAGGGTGACGTTCCCCATAGCGTTGTGTTTAAAATCATGTTTTCCTCGTTTATGCATGTGGTAGATCGTTGGTTTCGGGGGTTAGAATGAGCATGTTTAGGATTTCTATGAGGGTGTTCGCCTATGGATGGTATTGCTCCTCGTTTCCCTCCATTTTGGATGATTTTTGGGGTTATTTGGGGTTGAAAAGAGAGCCCTCGGGCTTAGGGCGGTTCTGGTTCCTGGGGTTGAAAGACGTCGTGCATGGACGACGCCTTTTTGAAGGGCGTCGGGTCATCACGACGCCTTTTAGACAGGAATCGACTGACAGAAAGTCTGCCAGGTTGGGAATTCTATGGCTAAAAGACGTCGGGGGTAAACGACGCGTTTTTGAATGGCGTCAGGAAACCACGACGCGTTTTAACGGCAGAAATCTCCTGAATAAGGCCTTGGAATTTCAGGATTTCCGTGTTGAATGGCGTCTGAGGATGTCGACGCCTTTTAAAAGGCGACCACTGGTGTCGACGCCTTTTAAGGCCAGATTCTGAAAACTGATTTATATGAACCTGTACTTGGAGCTTGAATGGCGTCGACCTTGGTCGACGCGATTCAAGACAGAATCTCACTAACTCATGCCAGTAAAACGTGTTCATACTGCTAGATAGCTGGTTAGCACATGTTTTAGTGCACCCGATAGAGATGGATTCCTCATGATCGGATGGTTCTATGTGTGTTATGTGATCGCGGGCTTTTCACGTGACCGGATCGCACTGTGTTGGGTTTTCAGTTACTGTGGACCTAGAGTGACATTGTAGCACTTTATCACCCTGTGCTGGTGGGGGCGTGAGCACAGCGCCGGTGGGGGCGTGGGCGGGGTGACGCCTAGTGAGAGTGGGTCACCTGGTGAACCCTGGGGTCAGCTAGTACCGGTGTCGGAGTGGTACTTTCGGAGAGTCACTCATGCTGAGGGAAGGGGTAGTCACCTGAGCCAGTTGGGCCGGAGTAGCGAGCGTGCTATCCGAGGGGCTACTCCTTGGTCTCAGCGGGTCGAGGTTTTTCTCACCGTTGTTTGTACGGTCGACGAGTTCTATCGAGACGGCAGTTGTAGGTTTTCTAACGGTTGGTTTAGAATGTGCATGATTATTACATTTCGGCTGCATGTGTTCTCACGTAGAGAATTAGATATTGTACCTGCCACTACACTTGTTACTTTACTGTTAGCTGTACTTTACACTTGTGGGTGTGTGCGTGGGCAGTGGGGATCGAAGGATCCCTACTGAGTCTTGTCTTGAGACTCACCCCTGCGGTTTTCAGGTGAGGACTCCCAGCAGACTTAGAGTGGCGTGTGCGGCCGGGTGTGGTGTGCCTTCAGCGGTTGTTCCGGGGTATGCCCCGATGTAGTTGTTATTTATCTTTGGCCTGTATGTTTAATTATTTCCTTCTGTTGGAGAATGTAATTATTTGCTGTATCGAGTCGCATTGTAATAATTTTAATTCCTGCACTTTTATTTCAATTCAATGCGATGTGAATGTTTAGCTTAGTTTATTATTTATTTCCCAGACTTACTAGATCCTGGTTTGGTCCCAAATTAATGATTCGGTACCCATTTAGTAATCGGATCCCCGATTATAGGGTGGCGGGTCGTTACAGCTGTCCTAGCACAAGAAGATGAAGAAGGAAAGGAGAGGGTAGCCTATTATCTCTATAAACTTCTTAACCCCGCTGAACAGAGGTATAAGGCGATGGAGAAGACATGTGCTGTATTGGTCTGGGAGTTCAGAAGTTGAAGCATTATTTTCTGACTCATGAAGTTCATCTCATCGCTAAGATGAATCCGATTAAGTTTCTCCTTGAGAAATCTATCCTTATAGATTGATTAGCATGTTGGCAGAGCTTTCTATCTCAGTTTGATATCATCTACATTCAGCAGAAAGCAATTAAAGGCTATGCCATAGCGGAACACCTTGCTCGTCACCCTCTTCCCATATTTGATCCGGTTCGATCGGAGTTTCCGGATGAAGAATTGATGTCCATAAACATAATCAAAGATGACATGTGGACACAGCATTTTACCGGAGCTCTGAATTCTAATAGTAAAGGTATCGACATCGTTCTCCTATCACCTGAAGGTGTCACCATTCCACAAACCTTTCAGCTTGCTTTTCAGATTACAAATAATATAGCTGAATATAAGGATCTACTTGCTGGCCTCGAGGCCACTCATTTACATGGTGCCACCAAGCTGCGGATTGTGGGTGATAGTCAGCTTTGTTGGGTTTTCTCGGTTTCTCCAGATCGCTCACGCAGCGGAAAATAAAATATTTACAGCGATCCGTTCCCATTTCGAAATCTAAAGTACGATAATCGGATTATCGAAGTTCTCACCGTGTGCGGATTCGAATCCGCAACCGTTCGGTTCCGTCAGTGCGACACTGCAAGCCGCGCAAGTGCCCGGCCTCTAGCGAAGTCCATGCGATCCTCCCCGCGATGGATATCCTCGCGTTCCTCGTTCTTCGCAGCCTACGAAACCTCCGCTAGTCGTCGCAACGATCGCCGCAACGTGCGGACGATTTCCCGTCGAACGGGATTCGGAGAAGCGGAGGAGCAGATCTGGATCTGTCTGGACGCCAGAGAGAGAGAGAAACTGAGGAGGGGCGGCTAGGGTTAGCAGCAGCTTGGCCTGCTCAGTCCATTCGCTATGTTTTATACTAACTGCGCGGTTTTTCCTAAAAACCCTTGGTTTATATAAAACCCACTTATTTATCCATCGCCTTGAGAATCATGTGCGTGTGACCCTCTAGGCCCAAGTACCAGTCCAGTTAATGGCCCAACAAGCCCAATGACTCCTCACTGGCTTTATTAATCAATTAATAACCCTTTATTAATTAATTAATCAAACGAATTGATGTCGCACATCGAATTCGACCGGGCCTCCGATCACGTTGGGTGCCAAGCAACACCGCGTGAACCCGGAAGGTATTTGGGGTTAAGTAACCCACTCTTGGAACCTTTCCGCCGACAGTTACCGCGTGGATATAATCCTTCATTCGTACAATGCTCTCGAGTCAACTCAGGGTATGGCGAGCTGTCAAACCCTAACCGGTCGACTCACTTGGATTGGATGCAGCTAATGAATATTGGAAAACTCCTTTCCCGGTATTATCGTCCGCCCTGGCCAGGGACTTTCGCGCATCCTTCCTAGAGCATTCTCTCTCTAAGTACCGAGAGCGAATGATTCCTTATTGACACACAATTCCCTTCGACGGTATTCCGCTGTACCCAATCCTTGTCGTATTAGAATCCCGTGGCTAGAGATTCGTAAACCAAGGTCAAAGCACAGAAGTCCACCGACAAGGTGTCCTTGGTGTCTCAGGTCCGAAGACCATCCACGCAACTGCGACAATTGAATCAAGCTGGTTGACAGTGAGGTACAATACCATCCAGCGATTCAGTCGGATTAGTTCAGTGAACTCATTCTCCAATGAGCACCTACAGATTCGCCTTAGTGTCTCCACACAAGTGACTTATGAGATCAGTCACCCTCATCATATGAGCAGGAGTAATCTGTACTAGTCTAACCGGATATCCGATGTCCTTCTCGGATATCCTCCGACTAGGAACGATTAAGAATATGTGTGTTTAAGTGATCAGTCTCATTAGTATGATCTCATCATAATCTGATCACTATAGCACATATTCACGGAGTTCATTATGAAACGATAATTAATGCGATTTACACATAATGAATATTATGCCATTAATAAATGAAACGAGATTTACATAGTCAGATTGGCTTGTAGGCCACCTAAACTAACAATCTCCCACTTGGACTAAAGCCAATCACCTTTATACAATAAGCCCATAGACTCTAGGTGACGCTCAAACACAATTTGAGCCAATGGCTTTGTCAGTGGATCTTCTATATTGTCGACGGATGGAACTCTTTCCACTACTACATCTCCTCTGGATATGATCTCTTTGATAAGGTGAACGCGCCTCAGTATATGCTTCGATTTTTGATGAGACCGTGGCTCTTTCGCTTGCGCAATTGCTCGATTGTTGTCGCACAACAGTGGAACAGGCTCAGAGATGTTGGGAACTACGCCGAGGTCGGTGATGAATTTCTTCAACCACACTGCTTCCTTGGCGGCTTCAGCTGCAGTGATGTACTCAGCTTCAGTCGTCGAATCTGCAGTGGTTTCTTGCTTGGAACTCTTCCAGCACACTGCACCTCCGTTCAAAGTAAACACGAATCCAGATGTAGACTTGCTATCATCTGGATCTGACTGGAAACTCGAGTCAGTAAAGCCTCGCAGTTTCAAGTCACCTCCTCCATAGACAAGAAACATATCCTTAGTTCTTCTCAAGTACTTAAGGATGCATTTAACTGCCTTCCAGTGCTCTTCGCCTGGATCAGCCTGAAATATGCTCGTAACACTTAGAGCAAATGCAACATCAGGCCGTGTTCATAGCATGGCATACATGATAGATCCTATGGCAGAGGCATAGGGTATTCTATCCATAAATGCCCTCTCATCAGGAGTCTTAGGAGACTGTTCCTTTGAGGGATTAATTCCATGTCTCATCGGTATGAAACCTCTGTTGAAATTTTCCATGCTAAACCTTTTGACTATGGTATCTATGTACAAGGATTGGGTCATTCCAAGCATCCTCTTTGATCTATCTCTATAGATCCGTATTCCCAATATGTAGGATGCTTCTCCCAAATCCTTCATGGAGAAGCTTTTCGATAGCCAGATCTTTACTGATGACATCATAGCTACATCATTCCCAATGAGTAGTATGTTATCTACGTAAAGAACTAGAAAAGAAGCCTGCTTCAGTCCATAAATGGACCTCTGAAGCTTGCACACTTTATTAGGAGATTCTTTGGATGTGAAACCTTCTGGTTGTATCATATACACCTCCTCCTCAAGCTTACCATTGAGGAAGGCAACCTTTACATCCATCTGCTAGATTTCATAATCAAAATGTGCAGCAATGGCAAGTAGAACTCTGATCGACTTTATCATGGCAACTGGTGAGAAAGTCTTGTCATAGTCAATTCCTTGCCTTTGACGATATCCCTTTGCCACAAACCTTGCCTTATAAGTGTCGATCCGTCCATCAGCACCGATCTTTCTCTTAAAGATCCACTTGCAACCGATGGGTACAATACCCTCGGGCAAGTCCTCCAAGTTCCAAACTTGGTTGGTGTACATGGACTGGATTTCTGAGTTCATGGCTTCTCGCCATTTCCTGGCTTCTGGGCCTTCTATGGCCTCTTGGTAGGTTTTAGGATCATCATCCTCATTATATTCCACCTTGGACTCACCTTCAGCAATATGTCCCACATATCGTTCGGGTAGTCTAGGAATTCTACCAGATCTACGAGGGTCATGTGTGTGTACCTGAACAGGTTCAGGAACTGATATATCATCTGATGATAATGTAGCTGTTTGGGGATCTGGAACCTCTTCCAGTACTATTTTACTCCCACTGTCCTCCTGGAGAAGGTATTCCTCTTCCAAGAAGACAGCTTTCCTGACGACAAATACCTTTTGTTCACCAGGATGGTAAAAATAGTATCCAAAGGTTTCATTTGGATATCCCACAAACCTGCATTTATCAGTTCGTGATTCCAACTTCTCTGGATCATGCCTCTTTACATGAGCAGGACAACCCCAGACTTTAACATGTTAAAATTCTGGTTTCCTGCCTTTCCATATCTCATATGGAGTAGAGGCCACAGACTTGCTGGGTACTCTGTTTAGTAGGTATGCTGCTGACTCTAGAGCATACCCCTAGAGGGACACTGGTAATCCTGAAAAGCTCATCATGGATCGCACCATGTCCAACAAGGTGCGATTCCTCCTTTCTGATACACCATTCATCTGTGGTGTATATGGAGGGGTCAGCTGAGAAAGGATACCATTATCCTTTAAGAATTGTGTGAAGTTAGTACTCAAGTATTCTCCTCCTCGATCTGATCGAAGAGCTTTAACACTCTTTCTTAACTGCTTCTCTACCTCATTCTTGAACTCCTTGAACTTCTCAAATGCTTCCGACTTGTACTTCATTAAGTACACAAAGCCGAATCTTGAGAAGTCATCGGTGAACGTGATGAAGTAAGAAAATCCACCTTTGGCTTGGGTAGACATGGGACCACATACATCCGAATGTATTAGTTCCAGAATATCCTTGGCACGTTCTCCATGTCCACTAAATGGAGATTTTGCCATCTTTCCCATAAGGCAGGATTCGCATGTTGCAAACGATTCATAATCGAATGCTGTTAAGTAACCATGCTTGTGCAACTTTTGCAACCTGCTTTCGCCAATGTGTCCAAGTCTACAATGCCACATGTAGGCCTGGTTCACACAATTCTTGCTCTTCTTAAGAGCATTATCAATTTGAAGATTGTAATAAGAAACATCTAAAAGATATAGTCCGTTGACTAAAGATGCCGAAGCTATCGATTTATTACCACAATAAATCGAACAACTTCTATTCTCAATAGTCAACCTATATCCTATCTTGTCCAAACAAGATATTGATATGATGTTCTTTATTATGCTAGGAACATAATAACAATCTTCTAATAGTAAGGTGTCTCCCGATGGAAGCTTGAGGTTTGCTGTCCCAACAGCAATCGTCGCAACTTTTGCGCCGTTTCCTAGCCTCAATTCCACCTCGCCTTGTCTCAGCTCGCACTTACTTGTCAGCATCTACACATCATGGCAGATATGAGAAGCACGTCCGGTATCTAATACCCAAGATGTGGAATCTCTAACTGATAAGTTGATATCTATCATATAGATATCTGAAGCTTCAGACAGCTTCACTCTTCCATGAGCTTTATCGTTAAGGAACTCCTTGCAGTTCCTCTTCCAGTGACCATACTGCTTATAGTAGAAGCAGTCACCCTTCACTACTCTTTTACCTTTGTGCTTCGATCCTTTATCGTTAGCTGTCATCTTTGCTTCAGGGGCATCTAATGCCGATTCAGCAAGAGGATCAGCTCCAGGGACAAAGTTATTGTGCTCAGATCTGAAGACATTCTTCAGGTTTCTGAACCAATCTGAGTAGATCAGGGAAGTCAAAAGGGCATCAAGTATGCCACGGAGTGGGTTATTCGACGACATAATTCCCTATAGGAGATAAGTAAAATCTATTTAGCAGATGTTCAATTATTAAAATTTAAAACAAGACATGGTCTTTTGTTCAAGTTTAACTCCCACTAATTTTCGACGGACTGTATAACCCTCAGTTATACAGAACGGGAGACGCCGACAGTCTCCTAGTGGGGATCAGAATCTCAATGACTTGCACTACAGCCTTGTGGATAGCACAACAAACTGTAATACAATCAGAGAGCACCCAACTCATGGGACTTGCAACTCCTTGCAATATCTGATCATAGCTTCGGTCCCCAGAGATTTAATGGCCTTGTGGATAGCACAACAAACCACTAATTCTGGTCTAAACTAACCATCATTACGCGACGAGCATAGATTTGCATGCAGCTCTTGTGGATAGCACAACAAAGCTATATGGTTCCTCTACCTCGATCTATAGGCATCTAATGCCATAGCCACAGTTTCTCCTCCCAATTAAGCAGGCCTTGTGTTTTAAACATCCCACACTTGATTCAGCGCATCACATGGCTAAAATAAATGAGTTTTTCAAAATGCATAAGTTTTGGCTTTCAAAAAACTAGGATCCAATCAAAATTGGTATTTGAATTTCAAAAACTCATTTTATTAAATTAACATGTAATTAAATCAAAATTTAAATGCAATATACACACATCACATGCGCACACACTCTAAATTAATAATTCCAAATTATTCCATGCCAATTAGAACATTTCTAATAATCTAACACTTAGATTAAACCCCATCAATAATATAACAATTAGACTATTTAAAGACTAATCTAACTCTTAGATTAATCCAACAAAGTTAATTAATAATTTAACACTTAAATTAATAATCAACCAAATTAATTATTAACTACTAATCTAACACTTAGATTAGCCAATTAATGTTAATTATTAATTCAACTCTTAAACCAATAATTAACACTAACTAATTAATAATTAATTAATCTAACTCTTAGATTAAATAATTAAAGTTATCATTAATTTAACTATTAAATTAATGAATAACAATAATTAATCAAGGACTACCAATTTAACATTTAAATCAGTCATTTAAGTTAATTATTAATTTAACAATTAAATTAATAACTAACTCAAATTAATAATTAACAATTAGATGTATTAATAATTAATAATCTAACAATTAGATTAATAATTATTGACTACTAATTTTAACTCTTAAAATTAGATAAATTAAGGTCAATAATTAATTTAACACTTAAACTAATATTAACCTTAATTAATCCACAACTAATTACTAATTAATAAATCCTTAATTAACAAATGATTCAAAATCATCAGGTAGCCCAATTTAAAGCAAAATTGAATCATAAATTTTAATTTCAAAAACAATTTCGAATATTAAAATTCAAATCAAATTTTAAGTGTATTTTAAATGAGCTAGGATTTGGGGTTTTAAATCAGAAATGGGGTTTTAAATTCAGAATGGGTTGAGCCATCTAGGGCCCTTGGCTGAGCCATCTAGTGCCCCTGGTTCGAGCCCTTGGCTCAGCCAGGCTAGGGCCAGCCCGCCCAGCCAGGCACGGCTCAGCCCGGCCCGGCTTGGCCCAGTTCGGCCAGGCCCTCTTCCTCCTACCTGACGCCCACCTTTGAGTTGCAGGAAACCTTAGGCGGCGGTGGCAGGGCTTCACGGCGCCGCCCGGCGGCCACCCCAACGTCGCCCGGCCCCCGGCCGGCGATGGCCCAGCGCCGGTGATGCCGCCGGCGCTGGCAGGGCCGCCGGTGGGGCCTAATAAAGCGTCGGTCGGATAAAATTCCGAAAATAACAGAATAAAATAATCTAATTATTTTTCAGTTCATCATATGAACAAGGATCCATTTATTAATGGATTCCAAGCATGGAATAAATTAAAGGAAAAATCAATTCGGAGACCGAAACGGGACGAGAAACAGTGGAACCTGGCTCTGATACCACTGTTGGGTTTTCTCGGTTTCTCCGGATCGCTCACGCAGCGGAAAATAAAATATTTACAGCGATCCGTTCCCGTTTCGAAATCTAAAGTACGATAATCGGATTATCGAGGTTCTCACCGTGTGCAGATTCGAATCCGCAACCGTTCGGTTCCGTCGGTGTGACACCGCAAGCCGCGCAAGCGCCCGGCCTCTAGCGAAGTCCACGCGATCCTCCCCGCGACGGATATCCTCGAGTTCCTCGTTTTTCGAAGCCCACGAAGCCTCCGCTGGTCGCTGCAATGATCGCCGCAACGCGCGAACGATTTCCCGTCGAACGGGATTCGGAGAAGCGGCGGAGCAGATCTGGATCTGCCTGGACGCCAGAGAAAGACATAAACTGAGGAGGGGCGGCTAGGGTTAGCGGCAGCTTGGCCTGCTCAGCTCGTTTGCTATGTTTTATACTAACCGCGCGGTTTTTCATAAAAACCCCCGATTTGTATAAAACCCACTTATTTATCCATCGCCTTGAGAATCATTTGCGTGTGACCCTCTAGGCCCAAGTACCAGTCCAGTTAATGGCCCAACAAGCTCAGTGACTCCTCACTGGCTTTATTAATTAATAAATAACCCTTTATTAATCAATTAATCAATTAAACTGATGTCGCACATCGAATTCGACCGAGCCTCCAATCACGTTGGGTGGCAAGCAACACCGCATGAACCCGGAAGGTATTTGGGGTTAAGTAACCCACTCTTGGAACCTTTCCGCCGACAGTTACCGCGTGGATATAATCCTTCATTCGTACAATGCTCTCGAGTCAACTCAGGGTATGGCGAGCTGTCAAACCCTAACCGGTCGACTCACTTGGATTGGATGCCGCTGATGAATATCAGAAAACTCCTTTCCCGATATTATCGTCTGCCATGGCCAGGGACTTTCGCGCATCCTTCATAGAGCATTCTCTCTCTAAGTATCGAGAGCGAATGATTCCTTATTGACATACAATTCCCTTCGACGGTATTCCGCTGTACCCAATCCTTGGCGTATTAGAATCCCGTGGCTAGAGATTCGTAAACCATGGTCAAAGCACAGAAGTCCACCGACAAGGTGTCCTTGGTTCTCAGGTCCGAGGACCATCCACGCAACTGCGACAATTGAATCAAGCTGGTTGACAGTAAGGTACAATACCATCCAACGATTCAGTCGGATCAGTTCAGTAAACTCATTCTCCAATGAGCACCTATAGATTCGCCTTAGTGTCTCCACACAAGTGACTTATGAGATCAGTCACCCTCATCATATGAGCATGAGTAATCTGTACTAGTCTAACCGGATATCCGATGTCCTTCTCGGATATCCTCCGACTAGGAACGATTAAGAATATGTGTGTTTAAGTGATCAGTCTCATTAGTATGATCTCATCATAATCTGATCACTATAGCACATATTCACGGAGTTCATTATGAAACGGTAATTAATGCGATTTACACATAATGAATATTATGCCATTAATAAATTGAACGAGATTTACATAGTCAGATTGGCTTGTAGGCCACCTAAACTAACAAGCTTATCCTTCGTCAAGTTCTTACCAAATACCGTACCCTTGATCCAAAACTCAAGCCATATGAAGAATTGACCTCAGCTTATGCTAAGCTTTTCACCAAATTGATCTTCGTCCATGTTCCTCAGAATCAGAACATCTTAGACGATGCTCTAGCTTCTCTCGCATCATCTCTAAATTTCTCAATCAACAAACAATCTGAATCAATTATCATTCATAGGCGTCTCTCTCTTGCTGTAGAGGACCCGCCCTTTCTTAGGATTAAGGATAAGTTGCTGAAGAAAATTAGAGATGGGTACATCGTGGAGAAGAGAGAAATCATGCTATTGGAGCTACAAGAAGAGATGAAAGATGAAGTGAAACCATGGTATTACAAGATTGCCAAATACTGTGAAAATCAATTCTATCCTGAAGAAGCCACTACTGAGGAAAAGAGGGCTATCAGGAGAATTGCTCAGAGATACACCATAGTTGGAGGAGAGCTGTACAAACGAGGTTTTGACGGTGTTCTTCAAAGTGGCTTGGACGAAGATGAGTTTTGGAAGATCATGAAAGGAGCTCATGCTGGAGTTTGTGGTGGCCATGTTAATGGACAAATGTTATCGAAGAAAATCCTTGACAAGGATATTATTGGCCGACCATAGAAGAAGATTGTGTAGGGTATGTCCGTAGGTGTGCTAAGTGTCAACTTCATGCCGACAAAATTCATTCCCCCGCATCTTCACTCCATCCTGTTTCCTCCCCATGGCCTTTCTCCATATGGACTTTCGACATCATTGGACCTCCCGGTGATCCCAATTTCGACATTAAGTAGAAATCTTTCATTCTCACTGCAACGGAATACTTCACCAAGTAGATAGAAGCTAAAGCTTACATGGAAGTCAAAGCATCAATAGTTTGCAAATTCATCATGAAGAATATCATCACGAGATTCGAAATTCCAAGCACCATCATCACTGACATGGACCACAATTCATATCACACGAGCTGAAGGACCTCTGCAACAGGTATAAAATTGCATTGCATCATTCATCTCCATATTATCCGCAAGGCAATGGCCAAGCAGAGACAACTAACAAGACTTTGATAAAAATCATCAAGAAAATGTGTAAATCAAATCGATACACAGACTGGCCAGAGAAATTGATTGAGGCTCTATAGGCATACCGAACTTTAACCCGCACTTCCACTAGGCAGACTCCATATTCCTTAACATTTGGAATGGAGGCGGTAGTTCCATATGAAGTCCTCATCCCATCATTAAGAGTTTAATTGAATAAGGAGTTCTCCCTTGACGAGCAACGCTCTGCACTCCTCGCTCAATTAGAACTCTTAGACGAGAAGAGATGGTTAGCTGCTAATCATGCACGAGTATATCAAAATAAATTAGCACATTTTTATCAAAAGAAAGTCATTGAACGTAAATTCAAAGTCGGTGAAATGGCCATAAAATCGGGTGGTCCATGTTCTAACCTCCAACCCAACTGGGAAGGACCTTATGTTATCTCACATGCTTTTCCCGGTAACTCCTATCACTTAGTTAATGCAGAAGGGCAAGAATTATCTCATCCCTAGAATGGTTTGTATATTCAGAAATATTATCCTTAGATTAGGTGTGTCGATCGGCATGGTGCTAAGATCAGTGGAGTCAGAAAATTTGAAGTCCTAAATTCCCTTGTTAGTCTTCGATAGTCTAATTCAGGTGCATTATTCACATACAAACACGCTTTGTCCTCTGTAGACACGCTAATTTTGACATCAATTTGAGTAAATTTTATATCATGTAACGATGCCCCAAAATGGTCTGATATTTAATCATTAGTTAGTTTTTATTATTTTATTGGATTAATTGTATAAATAACGTCGGGAAAGACAGACACCATTTAAGTTTATTAATGAAATTGATTTTAATTCAGATTTTTAATTGAATATGAAATTATCTAATTGTCTAAATAACGTCGGGAAAGATAGACGTCATTTAAGTTTATTAATGAAATTGATTTTAATTCAGATTTTTATTCGAATATGAAATTATCCTAAAAGACGTCGGCTTTTGAAGACACTATTTAGGGTTTTATTCATATTTTGATTTTTAATTTGATATTTAATTAATTTGTTAATTAACTTAAAGACGTCTTGATTACACGACGCTATTTAGGTTTCCTTAATGATAATGGTTTCTTTTTCCCGAGCTTATCTTTATCTTAAGTAAGCTAAAAGACGTCTCTTATGGGCGACGCGTTTTAGGTAATTACAAATAATGATGAATTAGCTTGTATTTATCTGTTTCTCGGTTAAATTGGCTCTAAATTCTTTCATGTTGATCCATAAGTGGCCACGGATGCGCGTGAGAGCCTTAAATTCAAGTCTATAAATACCCAAGCCCTTAAAGAGGTTCAAAAAAGTTGGAATAATTGAAGGGTTCAAATGCTGAAGGAATCAAAGAAGGATTGAAGCGCTGCGTGAAGAATTCTAGGAGCATTCAATGGAGAGCAAGCTTCATCCTCTTTATCTCTTCTTCATTCTTTTAGTCCATTCAAGACTAAGGCTTCCAGGGGCCATTTAACCTCATTCTTTCTTCCTATTATTTTCATCATCATTAGTATCATAAATTTATTTCGTAATCATCACTTCATGCTATTCATACACTCACAACATTCATAATTTCCAATCCACATGCTAAAGGGGTTTTAAAAGACCACAAAACAAGTGAGTAATTCTGTTTAGTTGCATGATTAAAATTCTGATTAGAATAGATTCTACACTCTATTAGTTCTTATTAGTTTTTCTTTATTTATTTGTAAGGTACAATCATCAAAATTAAGAAGATCAAGTGGAGATCATCATCTAAAGAGGAACTGGAGCAGAAAGGAAGATCCTCAAATTCATCAAATCAAAGCAAGAACAGAAGCACTAGAAGGACTCTTATTCTTCAGCCGGCTGAAGAGAAGGAATCAAGAATTCAACAATCTCCCAACTTCAAAACAGGTAAGCGATCATCCTTTTATCTTTTAATGTTTTTTAGTCAAAAGCTTTTTAATGATCACACTTAGTTTTTAGTAAATTTCATTGTCATATAATCAACATGAAATTCATGATTTCACACATCACAATTTGAGCACATACAGTTTTTTTAGTTTAATTGTTATTCCCACGAGCACTACGTGCACACCCTTGCGGCAAGATTTAGCCCTCCCGTTGTTTGTTTGAAAGTTGTGATTGTGTTAGGAAGAATGTGTGATTAATTGACTTTTGTTTTGTTTGAATGATAAATCATCCTGTTGAAGATTAAAATTCGCATGAGCCGCTCATTTACTGCTTTATCCTGATAAGTTGAGAGGGAATTGATCTAAAAATTCCTTCTTATTTGCTGTTTCTGCATCTTAAAAAGCGTCTTGGAATAGCAACGCGCTTTATAACCGCGTCACCTACCCACGACGCCATTTAGGCTCATATTCTTGTTGTTTGCTGCCTAAGGTACTGTGGATAAAATAAAGTTCTGTTGTGAATAGCATCGGGTTACAACGACACGATTCAAACCAAATTTTTGTTTTATTCATCAGTCCTTAGATCTTTGATTTGATTGTTATCTACCCATTATGTATTAAACATTAGAGGCCATCCCGGCCACAGGTCAACGCACTGGGGCTAACCCCCCCCTCTCATAGGAACACATTCTTGACGTCTTCACCTCTTTCTGATTGGGTCGGTCCCTCGATCAGACTAGAGTGGTTGATGTTAAAGACCTCCGTAAGTCCCCAAAATCAAGGTATTCCTCCTTGTTCATCGGGCTGGTTGTACTAATTGAAGTCCTGGTTAGATTTTCATATCGTTGTGAGAAAGAGCCTTAGAATATAACGGTGGAAACCAAATTGAAACTAGGATCCTATCTGTTGAGTGAATTTGTGGTTAAAAGAATCCAAATAATCCAACAAGGAATCCTAAATCAACGTTAAACATCCACTTGTTTGTCTAATCTTTGCACAACTTGTCTGAATTATTTGTTAAAAAAAAAATCTAATACCATATTGCATTGGTCAGGTAGAGATTTGAGCATAGCTTTAGGTGCTCTGGTTAACTACGAGGGAGATGCTAATTCCCCTCATAGATTTGATTATCATTCTGAGAACGGGAGAGATGCTAATGCCCCCCGTGATCCCCATTCTTACTTATCTGAGCATGAGGGAAACCCCTATATCTCTCCTTTCATTCACGATCAATACAATTCTGGCATTGATCTTCCTTCGCATGTGCATGCAATGTCCAATCCTATCTTCGAGGGATCCATAGACCTAAATGAACCATCATCCACCAATCCCTCCGATCTAGTTACCGCTCTGGCGGTTCGGGCCTCCCATCTGGATCATCAACAGCTCGAGGCGATCCAATCCATCCTGTAAGGAAAGATACCCTTACGTTCTGCCGAACCGAATCCCACGGTTCTCCCTATTGTTCCTCAACCTCCTCCTCACCATACTTCATCTATTCATCAGGCCATAGAAGGCCTTCATGTTTTAACCTCCCGGCCATCCAGACCGCAATTGTCATCTTCAAGACAACCGGCCAGACCGCCAACGCCAACTTACCAAAATGCCCTCGGGCATGGCGGAAGCCCTGCTGGACCACAACCTTATTATCCACCTTTCCCCGCTTATTCTAGGCAGCAGGCTTATCATGTACCACCACCACCTCCTCCCCAAGTTGATCCGGCGACTTAAGCCTTGTTCGCGAAGATAGAACGCATGCATGAGCAGTTCAGCAATTTCCAGAAGATGATGGGAGTCAAGGCTGCGCCTGAGATTAATCTTCCAAGTCTACCTGTGTTTCACTTGCCACCCTCAGAAATGCCAGTGTATAGGAAATACAATGGTACTGGTAACCCCTTCACCCACCTGAAGGAGTTCATGTACGAATCCTCCTTTTAGCAGAACGACAAGAGGTCGTTGGCATTCCTGTTCAGAAGATGATTAGAGGGACTTGCCCTCGAGTGGTTCTTCTCGTTAGAACCGTCTGAGGTAGAGGATTATGGTGTCGTATCAAGGAAATTTATTCAACGATACCAGGACAGAGTCACACCGTCTCTGTCCATAACTGATCTAGTAGCTGAGAAGATGAAGTCCGATGATGTAACGACCCGCCACCTTTTAATCGGGGATCCGATTACTAAATGGGTACCGAATCATTAAAATTTGGAGCCAAACCAGGATCTCGATAAGTCTGGGAAATAAATGATAAACTAAGCTAAATATTCACAACACATCGAATTGTAAAGGAAGTACATGAATTAAAAATTATTACAATTCGACTTGACTAAGTAAATAATTACATATTCCAACTGAAAAAGAAGTAATTTAAGCGTACAGGCCTGAAAAGAAAATAACAACTACATCAGGGCATACCCCGGGATAGTGGCTGCTGGTGTGCAACCCGAGACAATACCTTCCACGCTATGCCTGCCTGGAACCCTCACTTGAAAATCGCAGGGGAGAGTCTCATTGAAATGGACTCAGTAGGGATCCTTTGATCCCCACCACCTACTCACGCACCCATAAGTGCAACTACACGAATATAGGCAATTTAAATAAATAAAGCAGTAAACACAACTTCCAAAGATTTCTCAAATTTTGATATAAAACGCATGCATTCATAAATGTAACATGCACAACTCTGAAACCACTCCATTATGGAGTCCACAACTAGCGTCTCGGCGAAACAGACAAACCACGCGGCCGAACGCAGAAAACATTGACCCGCTGAGACCAAACAGCAACCCTCGGATAGCGCGCTGGCTACTCTGGCCTGACCGACTCTAGGTGATTCTGCTTCCCCCAGCACGAGTGACACTCCGAATGTACCACTCCCACACCGGTACTAGCTATACCTCGGGGTACACCAGGTGACCCTCTCTCTAGGCGTCACCCCACCACTCCCACATCGGCGCCGTGTCACTCCCACACTGACACAGGATGCCTAAGCGCTAACAACTATCACTCTAGGTCCACGGTCGCACGAAACACAACACAGTGCGATCCGATCACGTAGAAATCCTCGTTTTTGAAGTACGTTTTCAAGCATGCATTTAACCAAACTATATAACAATGTAAACATATGTTAATTGTAGGAATTAATGAGATTTTGTCTTGAATCTCGTCGCTCGTGGCCAACGTCATTTAAGACCCCTAAACTGGTTCATATGAAAAATGGCCTCGGAATATGGCCTAAATCGCGTCGTTCAAAGGAGTCGCCATTTAAAATGGTGTCGCTGTCTCTGGATGCTATTCAAGACAAAAACATAATCCCTTATATGGGCTAAATCGCGTCTCGAGTGGAAGCCGCCTTTTAAATGGCGTCGCTGTCCCTAGACGCCATTTAGCTCTCGCAGACAGGTTTTCCCCTCCGGCCTCCCCAAATCACAAAGTGAGATTTCTTCTCCAAATCGCACAAAAAACGTACCAAAAAAAGGAAGGAGGAGGAGAATCCAAATACCCGTTAAAACCCCATCATTCCTCATTTTATAAAGTTAGCATTTTCACCCCAAAAATCTCTTAAACATGCTCCAAAGCGGGAAAAACATGGTTTTAATTAAAACACAACGGAGATCGTCACCCTACCGGTTACTTGAACTCCTCCTAGCTCTTAGCCGCCGAACCGTCAAGCCATGAACTACCGCCGGTACCGCCGTGGACGCCGTTACTCCACTAGGACGTCGGCCGCCGTTCGGAGAGAGATGCACCGCGGAGGAGATGGTGGTGGTAGTAGTGGAAGTTAGGGGGTTGATGGAGTAGAGGGAGAGGGAAGGAAGGAGAAGGAGAAGGGGGTGCGGATGCGTCGAACGGAAAGAAGAGAGAGAAGAGAATGGAGAGAATGAGGGAAAGAAAGGAGGGCTTCGGAGTATGAATCGAAACTCGCTAGAACGCGTCGTCCAAGACCGATGCCAATTAGACAACAAGATAGGATTGTACACTGACAGATCTCTGAATGGCACTAACCATGAAAGACGCCATTCATACGATAAGACCGGGGCTGTAACGACCCGCCACCCTATAATTGCGGATCCGGTTACTAAATGGGTACCGAATCATTAATTTGGAGCCAAACTAGGATCTTGATAAGTCTGGGAAATAAATAATAAACTAAGCTAAACATTCACATCGCATTGAATTAGAAAGGAAACGCAGGAACTACAAATTATTATAATGCGACTCGATAGCAAATAATTACATACTCCAATAGAAAGGAAATAATTAAGCATACATGCCAGAAAATAAAATGACAACTACATCGGGGCATGCCCCGGAACAACGGCTGCTGGCGCGTGACCCAAAGCAACACTCCCCTCGCTACGCCTGCTTGGAACCCTCACCTGAAAACTGCAGGGGTGAGTCTCATCGAAAAGACTCAGTAGGGATCCTTCGATCCCCACCGCCTACTCACACACCCACAAGTATAACAACACAAATATAGCCAATTTAAGCAATTAAAGCAGTAAATACATTTTCCAATTTCGTTATGAAACGCATGCATTCAAATGGTAACATGCATAATTCTAAAAACCACTCCGTCATAAGTCCACAATCCGCGTCTCGGCGAAACACACAAGTCACATGGCCGAACGCGAAAAACACCGATCCGCTGAGACCAAACAACAACCTTTCGGATAGCGCACTGGCTACTCCGGCCCGACAGGCTCCAGGTGGTTTTTGCTTCCCCCAGCATGAGTGACAATCCGAATGTACCACTCCCACACCGGTACTAGCTATACCCCGGGGTACACTAGGTGACCCTCTCTCTAGGCGTCACCCCGCCACTCCTACACCGGCGCCGTGTCATTCCCACACCGACACAGGGTGTCTAAGCGCTAACAACTGTCACTCTAGGCCCACGATCACACAAAACACAACAGGGCGTGATCCGATCACGTAGAATCCATCGTCATGGAGTACATTTTCAAGCATGCAATTAACTAAACTATCTAACAATGTAAACACATGTTAATTGCAGGGATTAATGTAATTTTGGCTTGAATCGTGTCGCCCAAGGCCGACGTCATTCAAGTTTCCTAAACTGGTTCATGTGAAAACTGACCTTGAAAATCGGCCTAAAACGCGTCGTTCACGGAGGACGCTATTAAAATGGCGTCGCTGTCCCTGGACGTCATTCAGTTCTAGAGACATAATATGTTATCTGGGTCAAATCGCGTTGTGGGTGGAAGCCACCTTTCTAAAAGGCATCGTTGCCCTCCGACGCCATTTAACCCTTACAGACAGGTTCTCCCTCCGCTTTCCCTCAATCCACGAGGTGGAATTTCCTCCTTAAATCGTGTAAAAACACAAGAAAAGTGGAGAAGGAGGAGAAGAACCTAAATACCCATTAAAACACCCAAATTCTCATTACATGCATTTAGTATTTTCACCCCAAGAAAACCCTTAAACATGCTCCAAAGCGGGCAAAACATGATTTTTAAATGAAATACAACGGGGATCGTCACCCTACCGGTTACTCGAACTCCTCCTAGTTCCAAGCCGCCAACCCGCCTTGCCACACGCCGCCGCCGCTACCGCCGTGGACGCAGTTACTCCACCAGGACGTCGGCCGCGGTCCGGAGAGAAGTGCGTCGCGGAGGAAGTGGTGGTGGTAGTGGAGGAAGTTGGTAGGTTAATGGAGTGGAGGGACAGGAGGAAAGAGGAGAGGAAAGCAAGGAGAAGGGGAGGTGGTTCGTCGGAGCTCGGAGGGAAAAGAGGAGAGAGAGAGAGGAAAGGAGAGAATGAGGGAAAGGAAGGAGGGTTCGTGGGGTCAAACAGAAGCTGGGTAAAACACGTCGTGCAAGTTCGACGTCATTCAGATGATAAGACCGAGCCGTACGCTGACAAACCAGGGTCGTACTGTAAATGGTGTCGTATATCCAAGACGCCATTCAGACGATATGACCGGGGCCGTACTCTCGCGCCCCAAGGCCAACCCACGCGGCGCCTATGTGGCACAGCCTAAAATACGTCCACATTGCTAGACGCCGTTTGAACTGTGTCTAAGTCTCAGCCCCACCAGGGCCCACACTATGGGACCCGACCCTGAAACTGACCCGATAACCGGATCCGAAACCTCGATCCTTACATGGGCCGTACTCTCGCGGCCCAAAACCGGCCCACGTGTCACCCACGTGGCACATTCTAAAATGCGTCCCCCTAACCGGATGCTATTTGAACCGCGTCGAAGAACCCATGCCCCATCCCTACGAGGGCCCAAACCAAGGGGTCCGACATCGAAACCGATCCGATAACCGGATCTGAAACCTCAATCCTTACAGATGAGGACTTCATCACCTTCACCGATAGATGGAGGATTATGGTAGAGAAAATTAAGGATGATATGTCCGAATCCGAACAAGTTAAAATGATGATCTCTAATGCCACCCCCCAGTATAAGCTGGTCCTTACATTGAACAATCTGACCAGCATGGCGGAACTCTATGAGAGGTCGCGTTACTGCCAAGACGCCTTCAAAGATGCTACCTTCTCCAATGTCTTTGATCCTCACCAACCCAGCAGACCTCCACCTCGAAAGCCTGCCATGCTAAATTCTTTTAGCATGGGTCCAACAATTGAGGGCACTCTCTCCCACGAGCAAGTCAGCATCATGAACAATATTCAGCCCCAATTCATGAGGAACCAACAACCACCGTAGTATGCAGAGCAAAGGCCACCGAACCAGCAAGGTTACAGACCACCGCAACAGCAGCAGCACCAGTAGTCGCAGCAGCAACTATACCAGTAGCCACCGAACCAGTAGTACCAGCCTCTACAGCAATAGTACTAGCTGCGTGCACCACCGGCATATCATAATGTACCTTCTCCCGATGATTATAATCAGCAGGGGAAACCTCAAAGCCCGAAAAGGGCAACATATCTAGCACTCCCAGAATCTCTATTGGACATCTTTAATGTCCTGATGGCAGCCAATGCCTTAGTTTTGCCTAGAGAGAAAATAGTTTGGCCCTAGAACGCCGATGCCTCCAGGTACTGCGTCTTTCATAGACAACCTGGGCATATGGTAGATGCCTGCTTCTAGTTCCGAGATTACATCCATGATCTCAACGAACAAGGAGGCATTGACTAGGAGGAGATGAGGAAATACATATCCACCTTGAAGGTAAGAAGACCTCAGCAGCAGTAACAACAACATCAACAACAACAACAACAACAACCACAACAGCAACAACAACAACAACAACAGAGAGCGCCAGCACAGGCAGCAACACCTCCGAATATGGGTATAGTACAGAACCCACTGTCGGAGCATCAACACCAGAATCAAATTGCCCCCATCTTGACGAATAGTCAGTCTGAGGCTAATCGAGGGCAGCAGTGTAAGGTAGATGACTCTTCCTCTATTTACTCAACAGGCCTTCTCCCGAGCACCGCTGAGCAACCACCACGTCGCATTCTCCGCATACCCAAACCGCAACCCATCACCATTAAACCCATTACCCCCTCCATCACCACGCCTCCATCAAACTACCCTTCGCAAGCTAACTATATACCCCTCATGCCATATAAACCATTACTCTGCATACCGTTCCCCACATCACCTACCACAACCACTTACCCCAGTACCATACAACCATCCAAACCATTGCTCCGTATACCATTCCCCACTTCACCCGCACCAACCACTTGCCCCTCCACCATCCAACCCTCTAAACCCCTCATATGTACCATGCCTCCACCAAACAACCCCACGCCATCACCCGTTTATCAACCCATCACCCTGTCCAAGCCATCCACCAAACCGGTAGTGCTCAAACTATCACCTGAACCTACCACTGATGAGCAACATACATTCCGGAGCGGGAGGATCTTCAACAAGGTCTTTCCCCAGTCCACAGTCAGAGACGGCCCATCACAGCCGCCAGAGGAAGTACATAATAATGAGAGTGTACCAGGCACTCAGTATGACCTGTTGAAACAATTAGACAAGACATCGGCACGAATCTCCATGCTCAAATTAATCAAAAGATCTAAGACCCATCAGGAAGCTCTGATGGAGTACCTGCAGAAGGTAATGGTCAATGAAGACGTGCCGGTGGAGAAGATCACTGCACTGTTAGTTCTTCAGAGGGATTAGCCCTCTAGTTCATTCCATACTTCGGAACTAGTGCCACCAGCGGCCATAAGTATGGCTTTGAGCATTACGGTCAACATCTACAAGAAGGCCGTAGATGCATGCCTGGTTGACACAGGGGCTTCAATCAATGTTCTATCACCAAAGACCCTTGAACTGTATGGTATACCTAGGGAGAAATGGCTGCCTTCTCCAATTTCTATTACGGCCTATTGACAATTCTACCCGTTCCCCTCTGAGAATGATTTACTTGAAAGTAGAGTTAGGCCATGTTTGTCATACCGAGGTCAAGTTCCACATCTTGGAAATCGACCCCTCTTTGAAGGGCATCCTTGGCCGCCCTTACATTAAGTCCCTTGAGGCAATTCCCTCTATAAATCACCAATGCCTCAAATTTCCGTACAAGGGACGCATTATTAAAGTCACGAGCATGCCAATTCTTGCTACTGCTCATTCTTTGAACATCAGGCCAACCCACTTATCTGGCCGACAACCTCTTTTGTTGGTATTACAGGTTTATAATCTTGTGTCTGATCCTTTGAAAGCCGCTACGTTTGTTCCTTATCCAATTGATGCCATGAAGCGGGAGAAGTGCATGAGTACCCCTGGCTGGGAAATTATGATGAAACGTGGCTATCAGCCTGGAAAGGGCCTGAGCACGCAATTGCAGGGTAGAACTATGCCTGTTAAAGACAGCCGAAGGACACCCAGTAATGGCTTGGGCTATAGGCCAAGAAGAGTCAAGCATGACATCATCCAACAAAAAGAAGATGAAGACGGCCAGAAGGCCTATGAAACAATGTCCACCCCATGTAAAGAAGGCCGGGATCCCTTAACTGGACCCCATATATACATTTCATCAAGGGACCTATAATTAACCATGATGATAACACGGTGGTCATCACTTCTCATTTTGATCTGCATGACATCTATGGAAGGGACCTGGCCAGACACTGCTCAGAATTGTTGACGTACCAGTCCTTGGAGGCTCTACGACCGATGAAAAGGAGAAAATTCCAAGATCTAGAATGTGAATGGTACCGGTGGTTCGACCTGAGGGATCTGTACATAACATTGAACAGATTATTCATTGACCCCTCAGAGCCAAAGTGGCCGCCGCTGATAGACGAGTTGATAGAGAGCCCTGGGGCTATATTTGATAAGAGAATTCTACTGCATGAAGAAACTGATGAAGGGGAACCAGATGAACCTTATGAAGTTGGTTACACTACTGATCTTTTCTAGAGAGGAACCTATCCCTCTCGCATCTTCACCCTCCACACTCTATTCCGCACCCTACTCCTGACCCCGACTTGGTGGTGGGTCATCACTGAAGACATCCCACGGGCTCCGCCCATTATTGTTACTTTGTCCCCACGGGACCTTATTCCTCAGCTTCCTCTCGATCTGGAGAAGATCTATGATTTAATCTGGGACATACTATTGTATGATCCCCTCAACCCTTTGGCCTTAGTGCCGCTTCCTCCATCTCAACTCCCATTCATATCCATTCCTGTTCTATGATAAATTCAAATAATTCAAAAAAAACACGCCAATTTGGCAACTTCTTCCTCCCAAATCCTCGTTGAGGAAACCTCATACTTTTCCGATTGTACCCCATCGTGTGGATCATTCGGGCAAGATTCTCTCATAAATCTACTCTGCCCCTCCCCTCGGGAGGACACCCCTGTATCGTATTTTGTATTCCATGATTTTTATCCTTATTTGTCCTCATTAGGTCAGGATAGGGAGTTTAGTAAAGTTAGGGAGTCTAGTTCTAAGTAGGTTAATCAGGTTGGGAAATCTAGGAAATCTAAGGGTAGGCGAATTCCAAATAGATACCTCTAGGATCTAAATTTTGAATGCCTTTTTTGTTCTTAGATCCCTCAATTGTTAGAAAATCCTATTCAGATGCCAGAAGAATGTAAAGTTGATGAGTCGGTCAATGATGGATATGGGGTGTATGAATTGATACATGAGAAAGACCCTATTACTGAAGATAAGGAAGATGATGAGGACGCAGCTGAGGCGTATGCTAGTAGAATGAAAAGATTTGATGAACCCTCAGCTGCCGTAGAAGAGCCTACTAAGGAGATTAATCTAGGAACTAAAGATGAACCTAATGTTGTCCTCATCAGCAAGAACTTATCTGAAGTAGATGAAGAGGTAGTGGTCCAAGTTCTCAAAGACTATAAGGACACCTTCGCCTAGAGCTATAAGGATATTCCAGGGTTAGACTCATCACTAGTGGAACATCGATTGACGTTAAATGATGGAGCTAGTCCGGTTAAACAAAAGTTAAGGCGATTCCACCCCCAAATGGCTTTGAAAATGAAGGAAGAGGTCGATAAGCTACATAAAACCAAGTTTATTAGAGTTGTCCTCTATCCGCAATGGGTGGCCAATATAGTCTCGGTTATGAAAAAGGATGGGAATGTCAGAATCTGTATTGACTTCTAAGATTTGAACCGGGCATGTCCTAAGGATGACTTTCCACTACTTCACATTGATGTACTCATTGAGAACACAACTGGCTATGAAACATTGTCATTTATGGATGGATTCTCAGGATATAATCAAATTAAGTTGGCAGAAGATGATCAAGAGAAAACGTCATTCACCACACCTTGGGGAACATATTGTTATGTCGTTATGCCTTTTGGATTGAAGAATGTTGGAGCCACTTATCAAAGGGCTATGATGTCAATATTCCATGACATGATGCACATTGATCTAGAAGTGTATGTGGATGATTTGTTAGTGAAGTCTAAGACTAGGGCTGAACATGCCAAGGTTTTGGCAAGAGTTTTAGAAAGATCAAGAGAATATCAGTTGAAGATGATCCCAAGAAATATGTATTCGGGGTATCATCGGGAAAATTATTGGGATTTATTGTTAGTAAACGGGGCATCGAGATCGATCCCAACAAGGCAAAGGCTATCAGAGAAATGCCACATCCCAAAAACTTGAAAGAGTTAAGAGGATTAATTGGGAGGTTACAATTTATTCGTCGATTTGTCTCCCAACATTCATAAAGGTGTAAGCCATTTTACGAGCTTACCAAGCCGGGAATCAAATTTGATTGGGACGATAAGTGTCAGGAGGTATTTAATGGATTGAAGACATACTTGGCAAGTTCTCCTGTCTTGAGACCACCATCTCTGGACAAACCTTTGATTCTATATATTTCTGTCCTGGATGATGCGGTGGGAGCTATCTTAGCACAAGAAGATGAAGAAGGAAAGGAAATGGCAGTCTATTATCTCTCTAAACTTCTCAACCCCGTAGAACAAAGATACACGGCGATGGAGAAAATATGTGCAGCATTGGTCTGGGTGGTTCAGAAGCTGAAGCACTACTTTCTAGCTCACGAAGTCCATCTCTTTGCTAGGATGAATCCCATTAAGTTTTCCCTTGAAAAATCCGTCCTCACTGATAGGTTAGTACGATGGCAAAGCTTTTTATCTCAATTTGATATTATCTACATTCAACAGAAAGCAATCAAAGGCTATGCCATAGCAGAACATCTTACTCATCATCCCCTTCCTCGTTTTGATCTAGTCCGATCGGAGTTTCCGGATGAGGAACTGATGTCCATAGATAGAATTAAAGATGATATGTAGACTCTACATTTTAACGGAGCTCTGAACTCTCATGGTAAGGGTATCGGCATTATTTTGCTGTCACGTGAAGGTGTCACCATTCCACAAGCCTTTCATCTTGACTTCAAATCACTAACAATATAGCTGAATACGAAGCACTCCTTATTGGCCTCGAGGCTGCTCATCTCCATGATGCCACCAAACTTAGAATTGTGGGTGATAGCCAACTGATCCTTCGCCAAGTGCTCACTAAATATCGAACTCTTGATCATAAACTCAAGCCTTATCAAGAACTTACTTTTGCCTATCCCAAGCTTTTCACTAAATTGATTTTTATCCATGTTCCTCGAAATCAGAACATCTTAGTTGACGCTCTAGCTTTCCTCGCATCATCTCTCGATTTTCCAATCAGCAGGCAATCCGAATCAATCATTGTTCATAGGCATCTCTTACCCGCCGTGAAAGACCCTTTCTTCCTTAGGACTAAGGAAAAGTTACTGAAGAAGGTCAGAGATGGAGACATTGTGGAGAAGCGAGAAATAATGTTATTGGAGTTGCTAGAAGAGATGGACGATGAATAGAAGCCATGGTATTAGGAAATTGCCAAATATTGTGAAGATCAATCATATCCTGAAGAAGCCACAGCTGAATAAAAAAGGGCTATCAGGATAGTTGCCCAGAGATACACTCTAGTTGGAGGAGCACTTTATAAAAGAGGTTTTGATGGAGTTCTCTTGAGATGCTTAGACGAGGATGAGCTTTGGAAGATCCTGGAAGGAGCTTATGTTGGAGTTTGTGGTGGCCATGTTAATGGACAAATGCTATCAAAGAAGATTCTTAGACAAGGATTCTATTGGCCAACTATGGAAGAAGATTGTGTAGGGTATGTTCGTAGGTGTGCCAAGTGTCAATTTCACGCTGACAAGATCCACTCCCCCGCATCTTCGCTCCATCCTGTTTCCTCCCCATGGCCTTTCGTTATGTGGGCCTTTGACGTCATTGGACCCCTTGGTAATCCTGACTCCGACATTAAGCAGAAATCCTTCATTCTCACGGCAACGAAGTACTTCACCTAGTGGGCAGAAGCCGAAGCTTACACGGAAGTTAAAGCGTCAACCGTCTGCAAATTCATCATGATGGACATCATCACAAGATTCGGAATTCCAAGCACCATCATCAATGACAATGGACCGCAGTTCGTATCGCAGGAGCTGAATGACCTCTGCAACAGGTATAAAATTGCATTGCACCATTCATCTCCATATTATCCGCAAGGCAATGTCCAAGTAGGGGCAACTAATAAGACTTTGATAAAAATCATCAAAAAGACGTGCAAATCTAATAAGTTCACAGACTAGCTAGAGAAACTGATTGAGGCTCTATGGGAACTTCCATCCGCATGCCCACTGGGCAGACTCCGTATTTCTTAACATTTAGAATGGAGGTGGTAGTACCATACGAAATCCTCATATCATCATTAAGAGTACAATTGAACAAGGAACTCTCTATTGATGAGCATCGCTCAGCACTCCTCGCTCAGTTGGAACTCTTAGACGAGAAAAGATGGTCAGAAGTCAATCATGCACGAGTATATCAAAATAGATTAGCACGTTTTTATCAAAAGAAAGTCATTAAAAAAAATTTCAAGGTTGGTGAAATGGTCGTCAAAAGAATCTTTGTAAAACCTGGTGGTCCGCGTTTTAAGCTCCAACCCAATTGGAAAGGACCCTATGTCATATCGCATGCTTTTCTTGGTAATGCATATCGCTTAGTTATTGTTGAAGGGCAAGAGTTAACTCACCCATGGAATGGTCTTTATCTTAAGAAGTACTACCCTTAGGTTAGAGAGTCGATCAGTATGGTGCAAGGACCAGTGGAATCAGAAAATTTTGAAACTTAAATTCCCTTATAAGTCTGGATAATTTAATTCAAATGTATTACTACACATACTGACACGTTTGGTTTGTGAGTAACAAGAGATGTAAAGTCTGAAGGAATACTGAAAGTTTGACAAAGGGTATAAAGTATAATTCGTTCTTTTTAAACAAAAATTCTATTTTTACACTTGGCCTACGATGTCGGAACGAGGCTTAAAATAGACTATCAAAAGTACCTGCCATCTTAGTCGGAGGCCGTCATAAAAAAAGGAGGGAGATCTGCTCCACAAAAGCAAAAACCAAAGGCAAAAAGCCGAATATCAAAGTCAAAGGCCATCACATTGCAAATGTTACACCAAAAAGGCCACAAAATCAAATGAAAAGAGAAGTGCAAGGTCGTTAAATACCCCGTAAAGAAAATGACCGAATCCCAACGAATATTAGGGTAAAGAAGGGATATCTTTCTGAGTCTCCGGAACCCTCTCGTAGGCTTTCTAGACAAATTCTTCCTTTCTTTCTAAAAAGGCGTACTCCAAGCTTGAAGAACGACCTAGATTGACTAAGGGTCAGACCATCGAATGGGATCACGAACGAAAACACAAGCTCAAGCACGATGAGTCTAAGTTAGATTATTGAAGAACAATTTGGGAATTAAGTTAATAAATGAATATGCTCTTTTGATTTAAGTATTATGCTGGTCTTTTAGTTTGCACATTATTTCAAAAAAAAAAAGAAAGATAATATATAGATATTTCAAAATTCAAAAACCAAAAGAAAGAAAAAGAAAAAAGAAATAGATAATATATAGATATTTCAAAATCCAAAAAAATATAGATATTTCAAAATCCAAAAAAGATAGATAATTCAAAATCCAAAAAAAAAAAATAGATATTTCAAAAAAAATATATTCAAAATCAAAACCCTAAAAATCAAATATTTCCAAATTGCAATTGCAAAGACAAAAAATTTTCAATTAGCATCTGCATGTCGCATTTTTGCGTGTTTTCATTCCTTTTATTTTCAGCGAGTATTTGCATGCTTGAATGTTGCATAATCCCATTTCTTTTGATGGTTATTATTACCTTGATTAATAAAAGCTCCGCCCCTTGACCCTTTACCAAGGAAAGAATTGATTAACCGATTACTTGATTGGGCAAGGGGCTAAGCTTGAACAGATGCTTAATCTGTTTGCTAAGTGATGTATATGGCACAATTGAAGAAGTACAAATCTAAAGACAAAAATTTCATGTATATTATCAAAAGGAGTCATGCATACATTTCTGAGTCCATCAACATCAGGACTCACAAAAGAAAAAGAAAATACATGATAAGCAGCCCTCAAGGCTAACTCTCCCTGGCCCCCTCATCGAATTGGCTCTGGGCCTCGTCTTGGGCATCCAGTGCTGGTGCTCTGGACAACGGCGGTGGTTGACCCATCGTGCTGGGACAGCCTGACTAGAAGAAATGGCCACACTGGCAGTGAAAGCGGTCACCTGCCTATGCTCCTAAGCTTGCTGACGAGCACGTCGGTAACGCTCCTCCATGCTACGTCGCTCGTGCTCCGCAACTCTAGAGGTTCGATCCTCTTCGGCTTTGTAGACACGCTCATTTTGAATAAATTTCATATAATAAATGTCTCAGAATGGTCTTATATTTAATCATTAGTTAATTTTTATTTAATTTTTTTGGATTAATTATCTAAATAGTATCGGGTCAGACATACACAATTCAAGTTAATTAATTAAATTGATTTTAACTCAAATTTTAATCAAGTATGAAAAATTCTAAAAGACGTCGACATGTGTAGACGCCATTTAGAGTTTATTCTTATTTTGATTTTTAAGTTTGAATTTTAATTAATTGATTAATTAGCTAAAAGACGTCTGTCAGAAACGACGCCATTTAGGTTTCCTAAGCTGTTTCTATCTCTTTTTCCGGATGTTTATCCTTATCTTAATTAGTCCAAAAGACGTCTCCCATAGGCGACGCATTTTAGATAATTACAGATAATGATGAATTAATATGTGTTAATCTGTTTGTTAGTTGGATAAACTTCAAATTCTTTCATGTTAATCCATTAATAACCGCGGATGTAAAGCCTATAAATACATAACCCCTGGGTCAGTAAAAAGTTAGTGATAATTCTTGAAAGATTAGTGATAATTATGAGTGATCCAAGAAGAAGACGACATCTAAGCGTTGAAAGATCGAGCTGCTACTTCTAGGAGTCTTGAAACAAGCTACATCCTTTCTTCATCGTTTCTTCGTCCTTTCAAGATCATTTCAAAAACCAAGACTTTGTAGGAGCCAACCAACTTAGTTTTAATTAAATTCTACATCTTTCTCATATTTTCATCACATTGGCGTCACAATTTCATCACATCACTCAATGCAACACACACTCACTAGCATTATTTTCCAATCCATATTTTAAAGGGATTTCAAAGAACACAAACAAGTAAGTTCATTTGTTTAGTTGTATGATTAGAATTATTACTGGAATAGATACTACATCTATTTGAGTTATTGTTTTTCCCTCTCTCTTTCTTTCCACTTTCTTGCAAGGTACAAAAGAAGATAAAGAGGAGAGAATCAACAAGGAAAATGAATCTGGATGATCCTCAAAGTCCGATAATCAGCCAAAGCAAGAACAAAATCAAAAGGGCTCTCTTTCTTCAGCCGGCTGAAAGAGGGGAATCAAGGAGTTGAATATCTCCCAATTCCAAAACAGGTAGGTGATCAATCTTTTCTTTTGGAACTTTTTAGTTAAAAGTTTCTGGCGATTACATTCACTTAGTTTTTTTTAATAGGTTTATTCGTCACATAAACAACATAAATTTTCATAATAATTATACACCCAATTTGAGCACTCACAGCTTTTTGGCGATCATGGTGGACTTGGTCTCGCCATCTTTTAATCTTTGTTCTTGCTTTCATCAATCGGGCACTCTCTGTGCACTACCTGTGTCTCTCGACACGGCCTCACCGATCGGTGAGTTTTTCATTTAATTGTTATTCCTACGTGCACCACGTGCTCACCCCTGTGGCAAGATCTTGCCCTCCCCATTTGATTGATTGGAAAATTGTGGTTGTGATAAGAAGATTGTGTGATTGATTGATATTTTAGTTGTTCATCTGATGAAATTATCTTGTTAAAAATTGAAAAAAAAAAAGAATTGCATGAGCCGATCATTTATTGCTTTCATCCTGTTTGTTTGAGGAGGAATCGATCCAGAAATTCTTCCTGAATTGCTCATTCTGCGACTTGAAAAGTGTCCAGGAACAGCGACGCGTTTCATATAGCGTCGCCTAACCCAGACGCCTTTCAGGCCAATTTCTCTGCTGTTTGCTGCCTGAGATTCTGCGAAAAAATAAGGTTATGTTTGAATAGCGTCGACCAACAACGACGCTATTCATGCAGTTTCTTGTTCTTTTCTTTAGTTTTCAGATTTCTGATCTGTTTGCTACTACACATTACGTAATAAGCATTAGAGGCCATCCAGGCCACAGGTCATACGCATTGGAGCTAACACCCCCCCTTTTCTCTTTGGAACACCTTTCTTGACGTCTTCACCTCTCTCTGATTGGGTCGGTCCCTCGATCAGACTAGAGTGGTTAGCGTTAAAGACCTCTGTAAGTCCCCAAAATCAAGGTATTCCTCCTTGTTCATCAGGCTGGTTGTACCAATCGAAGTCCTGGTTAGATTTTCATAACGTTGTGAGAGAAAGCCATAGAGTATAACGGTAGAAATTGAACTGAAACTAGGATCCTACCCCTTGAGTGGATTTGTGATTAATTGAATCTAAATAACCCAACAAGGAATCCTGAAACAACATTAAGCATCCACTTGATTGCTTAATCTATGTGCAACTTGTCTGCAAATCTTTGAAAAAAAATCTAATATCTTGCTATTTCGATCATGTAGGGATTAGAGTATGGCTACAGATGCACTAGTCAATTACGAGGGAGATGCTAATACTCCTTTTGAGTCTGATTACCACTTTGAAAGTGGGGGAGATGCTGATGCCCCCCGTAATCCCCATTCTTGTCCAGTTTGATACGAGGGAAACCAACATACCCCTCTTCCTTGTGCTCATGATCAATATTCTGATCTTCCTCCACATGTGCATGCGATTCCTAATCCTATTTTCGAGGGGGGCATGAACCCGAATGATCCCTCATCCTCCGATCCCTCGGATCTAGTGAACGCTTTGGGAGTTCTTGCCTCCTGTCTGGATCCTCGACAGTTTGAGGCAATCCAGTCTATTTTGAAGGGGAAGACGTCCATGCAGTCTGCCGAGCCGAATCCTGCGGCTCCCCCTGTCATTCCTCAACCTCCTCCTCGTCATGCTTCCTTCATTCCCTAGGCCATGGAAGGCCATCAAGTCTCAACCTCTCGGCCAGCTGGGCTACAACTTTCTTCTTCGAGGCAACCGGTCAGGCCGCTGACGCCTACTTACCAAAATGCCCTCGGGCATGGCGGAAGCTCTGCCGGACCTCAGCTCTATTGTCCCCCATGTCCTACATACTCTAGGCAACAGGCCTATCATGTTCCTCCACCTCCCCCTCCTCTCCAGGTTGATCCAACAACACAAGCTCTGCTTGCAAAGATGGAGCGTATGGACGAACAGTTCAACAACCTTCAGAATATGATGGGAGTTAAAGCTGCACCTGAGATTAACCTGCCAAGTCTGCCTGTATTCCATTTGCCACCCTCTGAGATGCCGGCATACCGAAAATACAATGGTATTGGTAACCCCTTCACTCATTTGAAGGAGTTTATGTATGAATCATCTTTCTAGCAAAACGACAAGAGGTCGTTGGCATTTTTGTTCAGGAAATCCTTGGAGGGACCAGCCCTCGTGTGGTTCTTTTCTTTAGAACTTGCTGAAGTAGAGGACTATGGTATCGTATCGCAAAAATTCATTCAACGATACCAGGATAGAGTTGCCCCCTCTCTGTCCATTACTGATTTAATAGTAGAAAAAATAAAGCCCGACGAGGAATTCGTCAGTTTTGCTGATAGATGGAGAGGGATGGCAGAAAAAGTGAAAGATCATTTGTCTGAGTAGAAGTAAGTAAAGATGTTAATCTCCATTGCTACACCTCAGTTTAAGTTAGTCCTCGCCCTGAACAACTTGACCAGCATAGCAGAGTTCTATGAAAGAGCACGTTATTGCCAAAATGCTTTCAAGGATGCTACGTTCTCCAGTGTCTTTAATCCTCACCGACCTAGCAGGCCTCCACCTCGGAAGCCTGCCGTGCCAAATTCTCCTAGCGCAGGTCAAACCACTGAGGGCACGCTCTCCCATGAGTAGGTTAGTAGCATGAACAACAATCAGCCCCAATTTGTGAGGAATCAGCAACCACAGTACCAACGGCCGCAGTAGTCAAACCAACAGGGTTACAGACAGCAGCAGCCTCAGTACCAGCGGCCTTAGCAGCCGAACCAGCAACCACAACAGTAGCCACATCAGCAGCCACAATGGCAACTACAGTATCAGCCCCCACAACTACAGTATTAGCCCCCACAGCAGCAGTATCAGCCCCCACAACAGCAGCAGTACCAGTCGCGCGCACCGCCGGCATACCACAATGTGCCTCCTCTTGCTGATTATAACCAGCAGAGAAAACCTCTAGGCCCGAAGAGGGAAGAATATCCAGTCCTTCTAGAATCCTTATAAGATATCTTCAGTGCTTTAATGGCAGCCAATGCCTTGGTTCTGCCAAGAGAAAAAACTATTTGGCCCTAAAATGCCGACACTTCCAGGTATTGTTATTTCCACAGACAACTTGGACACACTATAGACACCTACTTCCAATTCCGATATTATATTCATGATCTCAACGAGCACGGAGGCATCGACTGGGAAGAAATGAAGAAGTAGATATCTGCCTTGAAGGCGAGACGACTACAACAACAACAACAGCAGCAGCAACAACCAAGAGCACCGGCGCAGGCAGCGGCGCCGCCAAACATGGGTATAGTGCAAAACCCACTCCCGGAGCACCAACACCAGAATCAAGTTGCCCCCATTTTAACAAATAGCCGGTCTGAGGCTAATTGAGGGCAACAGTGGAAGATAGAGGACTCTTCTTCTATTTATTCAACAGGCCACACTTCGAGCACTACAGAGCAACCACCACGCCGCACCATCCACATACCTAGACTACTCACGCCAGTACCAACACCCGCATATCACTCGCCCGCACCCATTAAGCCATCACCACCGCCCACTTTCCTTAAACCCACTAACCCATTACCACCGCCCACTTTCCTCAAACCCATTATCCCCCACGCCACTACGCCTCCATTAAACAACCCCCCGCAAGCTAATTACGCACCCCTCATGCCATCCAAACCACGGCGCCGCATACCACTCCCTACATCACCCATTACCACCACCACTTACCCAAACACCATACAACCATCTAAACCCCTACTCCGCATGCCATTCCCCACTTCATCTGCACCGACCAATTACCCTTCCACCATCCAACCATCTACGCCCCTCATCCGTACCATGCCACCACCAACTAACCCCATGCCATCACCCGTATACCAACCCTCCACACCGTCTACACCATCTACTAGCCCTGCGGTGCTCAAGTTATCACTCGGCCCTTCCACAACTGAAGAACATGCACTCCGGAGTGGTAGGATCTTCAACAAGGTCTTTCCTCAATCAACAGTCAGAGACGGCCCGTCACAGCTGTCGGAGGAAGCATATAATGATAAGAGTGCACCAGGCACTCAATATGACTTGTTGAAACATCTTGACAGAACATCGGCACGAATCTCTATGTTTGAATTGATAAAGAGATCGAAGACCCATCAGGAGGCTCTGATGGAGTACCTACAAAAAGTGATGGTCAACGAAGACGTGCCGGCAGAGAAGATCGCCGCACTACTAGTTCCTCAGGGGGATCAGCCCTTTATCTTATTTCATGCATCGGAACTAGCACCACTAGCAGCCAGAAGCATGACTCTAAGTATTACGGTCAATATATGCAAGAAGGCCGTAGATGCATGTCTAGTCGACACAGGGGCTTCAATTAATGTCTTGCCTCCGAAGACCCTTGAATTGTGTGGTGTACCCAAAGAAAAATGGCTGCCTAGCCCTATCTCTGTTACAGCTTATGATAACTCCACCCGTTCCACTCTGGGAATGGTCTATTTAAAGTAGAGTTAGGCCCAGTATGTCATGCCGAGGTTGAATTTCACATTTTGGAAATTGATCCTTCCTTGAATGTTATTTTGGATCGTCCTATATGAAAACCCTCGAGGCGATTCCCTCTACAAATCACCAGTGCCTCAAATTTCCCTATAAAGGACGAATCATTAAAGTTACGAGTATGCCGATACTTGTTGCTGCTCACTCCTTGAACATTAAGCCAACTTCTTCACCTGGCCGACAACCTTTTCTATCCGTATTACAGGTCTATTGTCCGGTGGCTGATCCTTTAAAGGTCGCCACTCTTACTCCTTATCCACTGAATGCCATAAAGCGGGGGAACTGCATGAGTACCCCTGGATGGAAAATAATGATGAAGGGTGGTTATCAACCTGGAAAGGGCCTGGGCACGCAATTACAAGGCAGAACTACGCCTATCTAGGACAACCGAAGAACACCTGGAAATGGCCTGGGCTATAGGCCAAGAAAAGTGAGGCACGATATTACTCAGCAGGAAGAAAGTGAAGACGGCCAGAAGATATGGGAGACAATGTCTACACCATGTAAAGAAGGTCGGGACCCCTTAACATGGACCTTATACACACATTTTATCAAGGGGCCCGTGATCAGTCATGATAACACAGTGGTCATCACCTCCTGTTTTGACCTCCATGACATATATGGAAGGAATCTGGCCAGTCATTGTTTAGAATTGCTAACGTATCAGTCCTTGGAGGGTCTGCGACCAATGAAAAGGAGGAAATTTTAAGACCCTGAGTGTGAATGGTACAGATGGTTTGACTTAAGGGATATGTATATTGCATTGAATAGACTGTTTCTCGATCCTTTAGAACCTAAGTGGCCGCCACAAATAGATGAACTGATTGAAGGGCCTGGTGCCATTTTTGATAAAAGAATACTGCTGTCTAAAGAAACAGGTGAAGGGGAGCCAGATGACCCTTATGAAGCTGGTTATACCACGGATCTTCTCTGGAGGGGGACTTATCGTTCTCACATTTTCACACTTCATACCTTGTTCCGCACTCTGCTTCTGACCCCGACTTGGTCGTGGGTCATTACTGAAGATATTCCACAGGCTCTGCCCATCATGATCACTTTGTCCCCACGGGACTTCATTCCACAACCTCCTCTCGATCCAGAGAGGATTTATGATTTGATCTGGGACATACTACTGTATGATCCTCCCAACCCTTTGGCTTTGGTGGTACTTCTTCCTCCATCACATTCTCCTCTTATTCACCTTTACTCTTGTTTTATAATTAATTCATCTTTTCTATAAAAAAAAACGTCAATTTGGCAACAAATTTCTCTCAAATCATCATTAAGGAAACTTCCGACTTGTCCGATTGTACCCCATCGTGTGGGCCTTTCGGTCAAGATTCTCTTCTAGATCTGCTCTGTCCCTCCCCTCGGGAGGATTCCCTTGTATTTCTGCATGTATCCTATAATTTTGATTCTGCTTCATCTTCATTAGATTAGGATAGGGAGTCTAGTGAAGTTAGGGAGTTTAGGCAGGTTGGTCAAGTTAGGAAGTCTAGAAAATCTAAGAATAAACAAATTCCACAGGATTTAGCTAATAAATGCCTTTTTTGCACTTTGATCCCTCAGTTATTAGAGAATCTTATTAAGATGCCAGAAGATTGTATAGATGATGAGTCAGTTAATGATGGATATGGGGTGTATGAATTGATACACAAAAAAGAGTCCATTGTTGAAGATGACGAGGGCGCGGCTTAGGCATATGCCGGTGGAGTAAAGAGATTTGATGAACCCTCAGCTGCTATAGAAGAGCCCACCAAAGAGATCAATCTAGGGGTTGAAGACGAACCTAAAGTTGTCCTAGTTAGCAAGAATATTTCTGAAGAGGATGAGAAGGTAATAGTACAAGTTCTTAAGGATTATAAGGACACTTTTGCCTGAAGTTATGAGGATATGCCAGGGTTAGACTCATCCTTAGTGGAACACAGGTTGACATTAAAGGATGGAGCTAGCCCGGTCAAAGAAAAGTTAAGGTGATTCCACCCACAAATGACTTTAAAGATGAAGGAAGAGGTCGATAAATTACATAAAGCCAAATTCATTAGAGTTGTTCTTTATCCACAATGGGTGGCCAACATAGTCCCGATTATGAAGAAAGATGGGAAGGTCAGGATTTGTATTGAATTCCGAGATTTGAACCGGCCGTGTCCTAAGGATGATTTTTCATTGCCTCACATTAATGTACTCATCGATAACACTGCTGGCTATGAAACTTTATCATTTATGGATGGATTTTCAGGATACAATCAGATCAAATTGGCAGAAGAAGATCAGGAAAAGACATCATTCACTACACCTTGGGGAACATATTGCTATGTTGTCATGCCATTTGGATTAAAGAATGCTGGAGCCGCTTATCAAAGGGCTATGATGGCAATATTTCACGACATGATGCATATCGATCTAGAAGTGTATGTGGATGACTTATTAGTGAAATCTAAGACGAAGGCTGAGCATGCCAAAGTTTTGGCAAGAGTATCAGAAAGATCAAGGGAATATCAGTTAAAGATGAACCCTAAAAAATGTGTATTCGGGGTATCCTCAGGAAAATTACTTGGATTCATTATCAATAAACCGGGAATTGAGATCGATCCTAACAAGGCGAAGGCTATCAGAGAGATGCCACCTCCCAAGAACTTGAAAGAGTTAAGAGGATTAATCGGGAGGTTGCAATTTATTCGCCATTTTGTCTCCCAACACTCACAAAGGTGTAAGCCGTTCTACGAGCTTACCAAGCCGGGAGTCAAATTTGATTGGAACGATAAGTGTCAGGAGGCGTTTGATGGATTAAAGAATTATTTGGCAAGTCCTCCTATTTTGAGACCACGATCTCCAGGCAAACCATTGATATTATATATTTCTGTCATAGATGATGCGGTAGGGGCTGTCCTAGCACAAGAGGATGAAGAAGGAAATGAGAGGGCAGCCTACTATCTCTCTAAACTTCTCAACCCCGCTGAACAGAGATACAAGGCGATGGAGAAAACATGTGCAACACTTGTATGGGTTGTTCAGAAATTGAAGCATTATTTTCTAGCCCATGAAGTCTATCTCATCGCTAGGATGAATCCAAACAAGTTTCTTCTTGAGAAATCTGTCCTTACTGATAGGTTAGCATGATGGCAAAGCTTTCTATCTCAATTTGATATTACTTACATTCAGCAGAAAGCGATCAAAAGCTATCCTTATCTTAATTAGTCTAAAAACGTCTCCCATAGGCGACGTGTTTTAGATAATTACAGATAATGATGAATTAATCTGTGTTAATCTGTTTGTTAGTTGGATAAACTTCAAATTCTTTCATGTTAATCCATTAATAACCGCGGATGTAAAGCCTATAAATACATAACCCCTTGGTCAGTAAAAAGTTAGTGATAATTCTTGAAAGATTAGTGATAATTCTGAGTGATTCAAGAAGAAGACGACATCTAAGCGTTGAAAGATCGAGCTGCTACTTCGAGGAGTCTTGAAACAAGCTACATCCTTTCTTCATCGTTTCTTCGTCCTTTCAAGATCCTTTCAAAAACCAAGGCTTTCCAGGAGCCAACCAACTTAGTTTTAATTAAATTCTACATCTTTCTCATATTTTCATCACATTGGCGTCACAATTTCATCACATCACTCTATGCAACACACACTCACTAGCATTATTTTTCAATCTATGTTTTAAAGGGGTTTCAAAGAACACAAACAAGTGAGTTCATTTGTTTAGTTGTATGATTAGAATTATGACTGGAATAGATACTACATCTATTTGAGTTATTGTTTTTCCCTCTCTCTTTCTTTCCACTTTCTTGCAAGGTACAAAAGAAGATAAAGAGGAGAGAATCAACAAGGAAAATGAATCTGGATGATCCTCAAAGTCCGATAAGCAGCCAAAGTAAGAACAAAACCAAAAGGGCTCTCTTTTTTCAGCCGGCTGAAGGAGGGGAAATCAAGGACTTGAACATCTCCCAATTCCAAAACAGGTAGGCGATCAATCTTTTATTTTGGAACTTTTTAGTTAAAAGTTTCTGGCGATTACATTCACTTAGTTTTTTTTAATAGGTTTATTCGTCACATAAACAACATAAATTTTCATGATAATTACACACCCAATTTGAGCACTCACAGCTTTTTGGCGATCACGGTGGGACTTGGTCTCGCCATCTTTTAATCTTTGTTCTTACTTTCATCAATCGGGCACTCTCTGTGCACCACCTGTGTCTCTCGACACGGCCTCACCGATCGGTTAGTTTTTCATTTAACTAATCAAAACGAACATTTCATAAGCATGACATGCATACATACCAGGTCAAATAATTCTTTTTGGACTTGTTCGAACTGTGCCTCCGCGTCTTGTAGGCGGGCCCAGAGGTTGATGATGGTTACATCGCGCGCATCTTGCATAACATACATACATACATACATTCACAAATTCAAATAAAGATAATAATTAAAAAGGAAGACACATGAAAGCATACTTACATCGAGTGGACGAAGAAGCCGCCGCTGATCGACGTAATGCGTCCGGTATTGCTGGAGGTAGGTTGGGCTACTTTCCGCGTTTGATTGTACCGGAACACCTCGACGATGCCTGTCCTCGTATTGCTTGGGGAACTTCGCTCGCCAATCCGTGAGGGCTTGCTTCCCCCTCATCGAACGCCCAATCCCCTCTGGTACCTCCTCGTCCACCCACTCCTGGTGGAGGCCCAGGGTCCGCATCATGAGGCGGAGGTGGAGTGGCTCGATCTTGTTGAGGCAGTGGGCCTACATCTGACGTTCGAACCGCCTCCGACTAGCCGTCACCCACGGCTGGCCTGCCTCTCCTATCCCTAAGTACGGGTGCCAGATCACCTGCATACAAATTAGATGTATTCATAATAAATAAATTACATTTAACAAATGAAAGATTGCATTTAATGAATAAAACTAAATAAATGAATTAAAAACTCACCAGTAACTTGGGATAGTCGAGGAACTGAGGGCGGAGGGCCGTCAGCTGGTGGTGCTGGGGAGCTGTATCCACAATTGGTTACCAGCGGTAAGCCAACGGGATAGCATCCGGTCGCACGATCCTCGCCCAACCGAGCGGGAAATAGTAGTAGCTTCACACCTCCATACATGAACATATAAGTTAGAAATCATCATATCATTTCAAATTGCATAAACAAATAATTGAAATATATTATACCTGGAGAAACGGCGAGAAGCCGCTAATAGTTATCTCGCGGTCCAGCGTGACCGCGGAAAGATCTGCGAAGAGGTGGGCCAGGAGGGCCGCACCCTAGGCATACTCGTGCAAGTGATCTAAGTCGTCTAATAAACTAAGAAACCTACAGTAGATATGGTCACCCTTCGTATCGAAGAGTAACCGACCGAAGAAAAAGACTAAGAAAACCCTAAGATGCCTATCTACCTCCTCCTCCTGACTCGGATTTCTACAATATACTGCGGAGGATGACCTAGCAGATCTATCCCTAAAGGCCTCGTTGGTCTCGTCAGATCGCCGCATAGGCTGCACTAACCCTAGGACTAGTGGAGTTTGTGGATGCCACAATTCTATCAGAGCTCCCATCGCCGCCTAATCTACGTTCGAACTCTTGTAGTGTTTTGCATGGACAACTAAGCCTTGGATGTTCCATTTAAAAACATAAGATTGCACGGAGATAGTGATGTTTTTTTGTAAGCTTCCAAATCCAAGGAAGGGAAGAGAATCTTCTTGGACCGGAGAAGAAAGGATATTCCTAAAAGAAGAATGTTTGGAAAATTTTTATTGAAAAACATGAAGAACAATGAAGAACATGAAGAACATGGAAATAGAATTGAATAGAAGAGAGATTAACTTACTTGTAGGTTATGATCTCTCCCGCTAAGATGATCTAACCTGAGAAATCTTCTCAAGCGTCTTCTTCATCCTCTTGTTTGAAGAATCCATCTTGTTCTTGAGCTTTTCCATCTTGAAACCTTGATTCCCCTTAAATTTTGGAGAGAATCCCTTACTTCGATCTCTAAATTGTATATGGATTTGCCTTAATACAAGTTAAGGAAGCTTATCTATAGTGATTTGCAATTATGAGGAGCCTTTTTCGAATTGAAGAAGGGATATGCGTCGAAGAGAGTTGGAGTTCAAATGGAATACAACAAGAATATGTTTCTGCGATTTAAATGGCGTCGGGGGACAACGACGTCATTTTATCCTGTATAATGGCGTCGGCGCGACACGACGCATTTAAGGATTTTTCTGTTATTTATCTAAAATTCTATGTTTATCCATGTTTGATGCTTGATTAAATATTTGCTTGAAGTTACTGATGATTTCTGAGTGCAGGAAATTCAAAGAAATGACCATAAAGCTGAAATTTCAATAAGGTCCCGTTGTGGGAGTTTATGAGTCCCGACTGTGCCTAACAAACAGTTATCTCTATCCTTGTATTCCATCATATAATTGATTTGCATAATCATCATTATTATATGTTAAATATTTATTAGATTATATCAAGGACCTTGTGGTTTTGATGAAACTAGAATTTGAATTCTCCTTCAACAAAAACAGTGATAATTCCAGAGAATTCTTAATCGCATGATAGGCCGTTTGATTGTTAATTAATGAGGACGATGGTTATGCTTTTGTAAAAAACAGTAAGTGGACAAACGAGCTTCGGCTTAGCACTGAATTACAGAATTGGTATCTTGACTCATTAAATGACAAATTAACAATATTATTCTTGATTAATTTATATTTTATTTAATTTTATGTTTTTTCTTTTATCCCAGCATGCATCATGTAGGACTTTGATATAATTGTGATAAACATTAATTATTGATTAAGTTTCAGACCATTGATCAAATAAATCTCAATGTAATGTGAAATATTCCATTCTGAATTGAGTATCTTGATTATCTTTGAGGTTCGCTTGAAGATATCTTTGAAATTCTATCTATTCTTAGATTCTTTGTGCCAAATATTTCTTGTTTCCTTTTTAGATCCATCATGGTTGCAGCACTTCCACATTGGCTGGTAACCGCTTCCTATGATGAAACCTGCAAGGTTTGTGACCTAGGGTATTTCTCAATTGTGGAGGTTGATCGGCCTTATTTTGTTTCCTTGTCTACCTCATCCAGACATGATTGATTCCAATGATCTCTTTGAGTTATCTTCATTGATCATTATGAGAAAAATTCTCATCACACCTTGGTATCACCTTTTCAGTACATTTCACTCATTTGCAAAGTCAATGCCAAAGTGGGGCAGCTGTAGACACGCTAATTTTGACATCAATTTGAATAAATTTTATATCATATAACGATGCCTCAAAATGGTCTGATATTTAAAAATTAGTTGATTTTTATTATTTTACTGGATTAATTGTATAAATAACGTCGGGAAAGATAGACGCCATTTAAGTTTATTAATGAAATTGATTTTAATTCAGATTTTTAATCGAATATGAAATTATCTAATTGTCTAAATAACGTCGGGAAAGATAGACGCCATTTAAGTTTATTAATGAAATTGATTTTAATTCAGATTTTTAATCGAATATTAAATTATCCTAAAAGACATCATCTTCTGAAGACGCTATTTAGGGTTTTATTCCTATTTTGATTTTTAATTTGATATTTAATTAATTTGTTAATTAACTTAAAGACGTCTTGATTACACGACACTATTTAGGTTTCCCTAATGATAATGGTTTCTTTTTCTTGAGCTTATCTTTATCTTAAGTAAGTTAAAAGACGTCTCCTATGGGCGACGCGATTTAGGTAATTACAGATAATGATGAATTAGCCTATGTTTATCTGTTTCTTGGTTAGATTGGTTCCAAATTCTTTCATGTTGATCCATAAGTGGCCGTAGATGCGCGTGAGAGCCTTAAATTCAAGTCTATAAATACCCAAACCCTTGAAGAGGTTCAAAAAAGTTGGAATAATTGAAGGGTTCAAACGCTGAAGGAATCAAAGACGGATTGAAGCATTGCATGAAGAATTCTAGGAAAATTCAAAGGAGAGCAAGCTTCATCCTCTTCATCTCTTCTTCATTCTTTTAGTCCATTCAAGACCAAGGCTTCTAGGGGCCATTCAACCTCATTCTTTCTTCTTATTGTTTTCATCATCATTAGTATCATAAATTTATTTCGTAATCATCACTTCATGCTATTTACACACTCACAACATTTATAATTTTCAATCCACATGCTAAAGGGATTTTAAAAGACCACAAAACAAGTGAGTGATTCTGTTTAGTTGCATGATTAAAATTCTGATTGGAATAGATTATACACTTTATTAGTTCTTATTAGTTTTTCTTTATTTCTTTGTAAGGTACAATCATCAAAATCAAGAAGATCAAGTGGAGATCATCATCCAAAGAAGAACTGGAGAAGAAAGAAAGATCCTTAAATTCATCAAATCAAAGTAAGAACAGAAGCACTAGAAGGGCTCTTTTTCTTTACCTGGCTGAAGAGAAGGAATCAAGAATTCAACAATCTCCCAACTTCAAAATAGGTAAGCGATCATCCTTTTATCTTTTGAAGTTTTTTAGTCAAAAGCTTTTTGGCGATCACACTTAGTTTTTAGTAAATTTCATTGTCATATAATCAACATGAAATTCATGATTTCACAAATTACAATTTGAGCACTCACATCCTCGAGTAACAAGAGATATGAAGTCTAAGGAAAACTTACAGCTTAACCGAGGGTGTAAAGGTACAACCCATTTTGGCTTTATTACTTTTTTTTATACTTGGGTCGCGATGTCGGAACAAGGCTCATTATATAGATTATTGAAAATACCGGCCGTTTTAGTAGGATGCCGTCATTAAAAAAAAGGGGGGGGGGGGAAGAAAAAGATTTGCCCCATGAAAGAAAAGTAAAAAAGGCGAAAGCTAAATCAAGTACAAAAAGGCCATAAACATCAAATCAAAAGACCACAAATATCCAAATGAAAGGGAGCGCAAGATCAAATATACCCCACAAAGTGAAAATGACAGAACCCCAACGGACAATAGGGTAAAGGACGGACATCTTCCTAGGTCTCCCGAACCTTCTCGAAAGCTTTTTAGACCATTTTATCCTTTCCCTCTAAGGGACATATTCCAAGTTTAAAGAACGACCTAAGTTAACTAAGGGTTAGATCATCAAATGGGATCGAGGATATAAGCACAATAAAAGCACAATGAACTCGGATTAGGTTATTAAAGAATGATTAAGGAATTAAGATGACGAATAAGTAAACTCTTTTGATCTATGTACCATGCTGGTCTTTAGGAATAAGTGAATACTTGAAAACTATAAAAATATAATATTTCAAAATTACATAAATAAAATAAAATCAAAAGTACAAAAAAATTGAGTATTTCAAAATTACAAAAAAAAATGAATATTTCAAAACCACAATTTTTTTTGAATATTTCAAAACTACAAAAAAATTGAATATTTCAAAACTACAAAAGAATTGCTTATTTCAAAATTACAAAAAAATTGAATATTTCAAAACAAAAAATTAGATATTTTGAAAATTGCAATTGCAAAACAAAAATATTTCAATTAGCATTTGTTTGACAGATCATGAGTGTTGCACGTTTTAATTTTCAGTGACCAGTTGCATGTTTGTATGTTGCATTTTACCATTTATTTCCCTTTTAATTATCTTTATTCACCTTCATTAAATAACGGCTTCGCCCCTTGACCCTTCTACTATGGATAGGATCAAGTAGCCAGTTACTTAACTAGGCAAGGGGCTAAGCTAGAACGGATATTTAACATGTTTGCCAAGCCATGCACAGGATATAAGTATAAAAGGAAAGTCAACAGAAGGATCAAATATGAAAAGGTTCCTTTCATATATGTCAAAAGTTTTGTACACAGGATGAGAAGTCTATTAGCATGACTTCATAAAAAGAAGATACAACAAAATGAAAAGAAGATACAACAAAGTAGCCCTCACGGCTGATTCTCTCCTGCACCCTCGTCATACTGACTCTGGGCTTCATTCGGTCCATCTGGCCTACGAGTCGGTGGAGGTGGAGGTCCATAGCACTCGGCCCCGCCTGGCCCGAAGAAATCGCAACGCTCGCAATGAAGGCACTCGCCTGTTCTCGCTCCTGAGCTCACAGACGAGCATGTCGATAACGTTCTTCTATGTTGCGTCTCTCGTGCTCGGCAACTCCAAGCTGGACTCGGAGAGAGGACATCTCTATGTCAATCTGGTGCCTCTCCTGTTGCTCATGTTCCCTCTCCTCGGTGATGGCCTCCAGACGTGATCGGAGGCACAAAAGCTCCTGAGGCAGGTCACCAGTGGAGAGCCTCGCCAGCTGCTCCTATAACTCGGTGACACGGGCCGCTCTACCTCGAGCCTCCTCGAGAGCCTGATAGAGCTCTTGAACCTGTAACAGAAGACCCTATCAATCAACTAATCAAGCAAGCGAAGAATACCACTTGGAAATGAAGAAAGCTAGTTGAAGACTTACCTGGACGGTGGCGTCCTCCTCAGCCTGAACGGCTCGACGGATGGCTAGGGCCAACTGACTCCAAAAGTCAGTGATAGTGGCCTCGTGAGCAGCATTGGAAGTAGAAGCACCGGTAGAAGACGAGGGTGGAGCTGTGTGAGTGTAAGTGGCACGCTGTAATAAAGAAGAGACCATCATTGGTGGATTAGTGCCAAAACAATTAATAATAATGAAAGAAGCATTCATAATTCATGGTATTCATATCATGCTTACCAGTTCATTCAGTTCCTTCTGCACTTGCTCTAGCTGGGCCTCTACATCCTGGAGGTGCCCCCGGAGGGTGATGATGGTGGCATCCTGCGCGTCCTACATATTCATACCATATCTTGTCATACATTTACAAATATAAATAAGATAATTAATAAAATGAAAGAAGAATTCATGAAATGCATGCCATGTTACTTACTTCGAGAGGATGGAGTAGTTGGAGGTGGGCAGCATAGTGAGTCCGGTAGTGCTGAAGATAAGTATCGTTGCTCACCGCCTGTGAGTCTACTGGTATCCCATATCGATGCCAGTCATCCCGCTGATCTGGGAACTTGGCACCCCAGTCGGTGCGGGCTTGCTTGCCCGGCATGGTCCTCCCGATCCCCTCCAGGATCTCCTCCTCCACCCATTCTTGATGCAGCACCAGTGTCCGCATCACCATCCTCAGGCGCAGGAGGCTATCTCGTTCATACAATGCACTCAAATTTGTCGCCCGAATCGATCCTTGCCCTGCTCTACCTAAGGCTGACCTACATCGTCCATACCAAGGTAAGGACGCCAGATAACCTGCATTCATAAAGGTTAGTTACATTGCATTTCATATGAAAATAATGATAAATAAATTAATAAAACATTAAACAAGTCATGATAAACCTTTAAATAATTAATTAAAGATTCAATCAAATGTTTAACAAATAAATGTTAATTTAACAAGTATTTAAAAACATTCTAACAAAATAATTAATTAATAATTAAATATTTTAAAAACATTCTAATAAAACAAATAATTAATCAAGCATTCTAATAACATGAAACATAATAATTATGGCAAGAAAAGAATTAAAACTCACCAGCAGCTCTGGGTAGTCAAGGAACTGACGGCGGAGGGCCGTCAGCTGGTGATGCTGTGGCGCCATGTCCACTATCGGACGCCATTGTCGGGCCAACGGTACCGCCGTTGGCTGGAGAGAAGGCCTCACCTGGCCCAGAGGAAAGTAATAATAACTCCAGATCTCCATACAAGAACATACAAGTTAGAATCATATGCATTGCATCATAAGCATTTAATGAAATGAACATATTTAAAACAAGTTAAAATACCTGGACGAACGGTGCGAAGCCGCTGATGGTGGTCTCCCGGTCTAGTGTGACAGCGGAGAGGTCAGTGAAGAGATGAGCCAGAAGGGCTGAACCCCAAGCGTACTCGCTTAGACTATCAAGATAAGAAAGAAGACTCAAGAAACGACAGTGAATATAGTTGCCCTTGGTCCCGAATAGGAGCCTACCAAAGAAAAACACTAAAAATCTACTAAGATCTCTATCTATACTAGCCCTATCGCTCGGATCCTAGCAGTAGACTGCATTAGCCGCCTTGGCTAGTCTCTCTCTCAACTTCTCCCAAGACTCATCCGTCTGCTGCCTAAGCTCTACTAGTCCTAGGGATCTCTCGACGGCTGTCCTCAGGAGAGTCCGAGACTCTCGTCCCTCAATCCTTATCACCTCTAATCCTAGGAACTCTAATGCTAATCCTCGGTAATCGAGATACATAATCCCTCTAACTGCCTGACTTTCCACCCGAAGGCCGGTGATCTTCACAACATCCTCAAGACTGGGGATCATGTGTCCCCAAGGCATTAGGAATGCCCGGCTCTCGACATGCCATCACTCTCTAAGAACCTGGAGTAACACTAAATCTATCCAAAATGGCTCTATCTCTAGGATCTCCCTAAATCCCATCTCCGCCAATCACTCCTTTTGGAAGTCCAAGAGAACCTATAGGCGGCCACCACCAAGTCCCAGGAAATCCTAGTCCTCATCGTGTCCCGCGATTTTCAAATAATTGATCAGAATCATCATTAGAATACTAATAATCAATTTTTAAATTAATTTTGAGGTTTAATCATCATTTTTGAATTGCGTCTGGCCAGGTTGACGCGTTTCAAAACGCGTCCCTGTCCCTAGATGCTATTCACCACAGGTTTCGAGAACCTGTGCTGGAGTTCCCTTTCCCTCAAAAATGAAATTTAACATATAAAAAGACTGTTCTCGAAGCTTACCAAGCGTAGGCAGGCTTCCTCGGCTGGTGCCGCTGCCGCCTCGCCCATTGGAGCCTCAGGAGAAGCACCCTCGGCCTCCATAAAGGCCGCTGCTTCCACGAGTTCTGCTGCCACTTCCTCGCCCTCGGCAACTTTCGCGATCTCGATTGCCGCAACTCGACGTCGCTTCCCACTCAGATCGCTTGGACCACCTTGTTCCATTGCTTAGATAAGAGAATGGAGTTCGGATGGAAGAGGGCTCGTAAGAGTTTGTGAGAGAGAGAGAGAAATGGAGCTTGAGAGAGAGAGAGAGAGAGAGAGAGAGAGGGAGAGGAAGTGAGAGTAGAGGATGAGATTGAGATGGTCGGTGATGGAGAAGACAGCTGGAGAGGAAGATGATCGTCGGGGAGACGCCGGAAGCCCACGGTCGTCGGAGAGGAGGAAGAAGATGAAGAGAGAGAAACTGAGAAGGAGAAAGAGGAGAGAACGGGCTCGGGCTCGCAAACCCCTGTTTGAATTTCCTAAATCGCGTCTGGGAACAGCGACACGATTCAGTGGCGCACAAATTAAGGCGGCAACAGAAAATTTTTGAAATTTATTAAACGCATCTCCCATGGGCGACGCCTTTTGGAATTTCCCGCCTTTTTCGATCAGGGCCGTACCACTAAAATACAAAGTAATCAGTGATACGCGTCTCTAAAGGAGGACGCGATTCAGTAGATTAATTGTTAGAAATCTCTGGAAAGTAGGAGAGAGAAAGCAAAAGATGTCTCCCTTACAAGACGCGATTTGGGCTTTTAAAGGATTAAATTCTTATTTTCAGAAATTGAATTTGACTGAAGAGCGTCTCTTTGTGCCGACGCGATTTGAATTAAATAAACCCGATTCTTGATATTTTGAGGAAAAATCACAGTCTTATTTAAGGAAAAATTCAGAAAAAATTGCACAATATTAAGGAAAGATCTTATTACAATAAAGGAATAATTTCTCATTAAAATTAAAGCAGAAATTACATCAAGCTTTGGATGAAATTGAGAGCTTTCAATGTCGAATTTTCTTAATCTCCTTTACATAAATTTTCCATAATTCTCGATTTGTTTCCTAAGGAAGTTTCAACGGGTGAATTTGATGTTCCACAGAGTTGCAATAAGCTTAGTCGCCTCAAAGTCTTTGCCAGTTCCCAAAGCCCGCTTCTTAATTGGAGAAAGAGAAGATATTTCTGAAAATTCGTATCGAGGCATACCGAGTTAAGGATGACAACGATGTAGATTATAGAGAACGAACTTGGTCGTCCCGATCAATCGGAGTTCGGTGTCGGCACCACGGCGAACTTGAACCGCCCTTTCCATGAGAGCGAGTGGTGTGGATTCGAATCCAGTTCTTGGCATAGTTTTGAAGTGAGCACATCATTCAGCTCGGGTCTTAAAGTTTGGCACCCGATTGGTCATGTTGTCATTGAACTTCACAATGTTGGCAATATGGAAGATAGGACTGCACCGATACATTTGGGATATCTTTGGAACCTCTTCTTCATTATGGTTGAACTTGAAGTGGAACTTTATCCCTAGAACTAAGAGAAGCATGGTAAGGAGGCTGACTTGTAGAAGTCGCAGAGAGCCCACTGTAGAGATATACTAGAACTGCTGTGCTAATTTGCTTTCCTTTGAAGATGCTATTGATTGCGTTGCTGTGATCATCTTCTAGAACATTATCTTGGACAGGAAATAGTAGAGCTCCAGCCAACCATGTGATGAACACCTTCATTACGTTTTCTGTATCTTCATCCTTGAGATTCTCTGTCTTCTTCAGAGTTCATTCGGCTAATTTAGCAAGATTGATTCCCTTCTTAGTAAGACAGCCTTGAACTTCTTTTGAACCCTTCATGATTTTCTCTAATAATTGTTGACATGTGATCTTTTCCCTAGTGAACATCATATCATTCAAATCAGGTTCATCATTGTTGACCTTGATCTTAGGAAGGCCCAATAGGAGTTCGTCTTCTTCTAAGAGGATAGTGGCTTCAAAAGTGGAGAAAAGAAAGGTATGAGTTTGAGGATGCCATAACTCGATCAAAGCGCTCATTGCAGCCCAATCAATGCTTGTGCTTTTGTAATGTTTGGCATGAATAACCAACCCTTGAATATGCCACTTGGATATATAAGATAGAGAGATTGATCTTGTTTACAAGCTTTTGGATCTATAGGAATGAAGAGAATCTTCTTGGACCAGGGAAGAAAGGATATCCCTAGATAAAGAAAATAAATTGGAATAGTTCTATCATGCTCATGAAGAATTTGGAGAAAATGTGGAGAGTTGCATAATGAAAGAGAGGAATTGATTAGAAGAGAGAATTAACTTACTTGTAGATTAGGATCTCGTCCGTTTAGATGATCTTTCACTCCAGAAAGCTTTTCAATCATCTTTCTCATCCTCTTGTTTGAAGAATCTTGTGCAGAATTCGCCATCTTCTTGGATTAATTAAGTTTTTCCTCTTAGTGTCTTGATTTCTCTTGAGCCTTGGAGAGGATTCCTTGACTTTCTCTCTTGTTTGTGTATTATAATGCTTTGATATAAAAAGACGGAGGCTTTATAGAAGGATTTGTGAAGTTGGGAAGCCCTTTCCGAATTGGAAAATGGATGTGCATGAAGGAAAGTGGAGTTCATATTTGAGTCAGAACAAAGAACAGTTTCTATAAGTTAAATGGCGTCTGGACGGGGCGACGTTATTTAAATGATGTTTGTGGACAGCGACGCCATTTGATGAATTTCTATTATTTATCCTAAAATTTCATAATTGATAATATTTAATGTTGATTACTGTTTATTTGAAGTTACTGACAAATTCTGAGTGCTGGTAAGGGAAAAATAAAGTTGAAATTTCAATAAGGTCCTACTGTGAGAGCTTCATTGAGTCCTAACTGTGACTAAAAAGATGGTTATCTCTACCCCTGTATTTTCTTATGTAATTGATTTGCATTATCATTACTATATGTTAAATACTTATTAGAGTATATCAAGGACCTTGTGTTTAGATGAAACTAAAATTTGACTTTCCCTTCAATAAAAATATTGATAATTCCGAATTCTTAATTGCACGGATAGGCCGTTAGAATGTTAATTGATGGGGACGATAGTTTTGCTTTTGTGAAACAATACGTGGACAACGGAGTTTCGACTTAGCACTGGATTGCAAGATTGGTATCCTGACTCATCAATGATAGTTTAACAATATTATCCTTAATTAATTTATATTTTATTTTATTTTAATTTTCTTTTTAGCCCAGCATACATCATGTAGGACTTTGAAATCATTGTTATAAGAATTAATTATTGATTAAATTTCAGACATTGTTCAAAATAAATCTCAACGTGATATAAAATATTCCACTTTGAATTGAGTATCTCTATTATCTTTGAGATTTTCTTGAAGATATCTTTGGAATTCCTCCTTGTTTAAATTCTTTTTCCCAAATATTTCTTTTTTCCTTGTAAGATCTATCATGGTTGTAGCACGTCCACATTGGCTGGTAACCACTCTCCATGATAAAACCTGCAAGGGTTTGTGACCTAGGATACTTCCCAATAGTGGAATTTGATCGTTCTTATTTTATTTCATTTGTCTCTTTCATCCAGACAGGATTGATTCCATTAATTTCTTTGAGTTACTTCACTGATGACTTTGAGAAAAATTCCCATCATATGATGTTGAGAGTGTCTCATCATACCTTAGTATTATCTTTTCAGTACATTCTATTCCATTTCACTCCTTTGTAAAGTCAATGCTAAGGTGGGGCAGCTGTAGACACGCTAATTTTGACCTCATATTGAGTAAATTTCATGTCATAATTATAATGCCCCAAAATGGTCTGATGTTTAATCATTAATTAATTTTTATTGATTTTTCTTGAATTTGTTAATTAGTGTCGCCCTTGGCCGACACCATTTAGATTTCTAGTAGAAATCAGTTCGAAATTAAATTCTTAAATTTAGATAGATTTAACTGAATAGCGTCGCACGTAGACGATGCTATTTAGGTCCTAATCCGTCTGGATTTTTGATTTTTAATTTGAATTAATTTCCTAATTATCTAAAGTATGTCGCTCTAGGGAGACATGATTTAAGTTTCCTAATCTTTTTCGGTTTCTTTTTTGGATTTTCTTTCTATTTTGGCTGCTTTAAGTAGCAAAATGGTGTCCATGATGGGTGACGCGATTTAAGAGTTTTCTGATAAATATGATTTGGCTGAGATAATATGGTTTCTGAAGTTGGGATGGCTTCAAACTCTTCCATGCTCATCTAAGGTAAGTCTGATTGCGGAAGAGAGTCCTTTTGAAGGCTAAAACACCCCCAAACCACTTCTTATAAATAATTTACCCCTTGGACCTTTGAAAAAAGTTAGCAATTGGTGATTTTGAAACTCAAGGCAAGGTGTTTGAAGGGTCTCAAGGAGAAAAACATGGGCAGCAAGAGGAGCTTCATCTAATGCCTCTTTCTCTTCACCATCTTCATCCTTTGAAGTTTTTGAAGACCAAGGCTATAGAGGGGCAAACCAACCATCTTCTTTTCTAGTTTTTTCTTTTTAGTTTCTCATTGAGTTCATATAGTTTAATGACTAGTTTTTAAAGCTATTCATCTCATCACTTCATGTTACACACACTCACCACGTCCTTTTCCAAACCCATGTTCATGTTAGGGGTTTAAAGAACCCAAAACAAGTGAGTAGATTAGTTTAGTTGTATGTTTGAATTTTTTGATAGAATAGATACTACTCTCTACTTTAGTTCTAATTAGATTTTTTCTTGTTTATTCTTATTTTTCTTGCAAGGTACAAAGGAGATTCAAAGAAGAAAGAAAAGAGATTCAAAGGGGAAGCTTTGGAACAACAAATCAAGAAACCAACATAGAAGCAAGAGAACGAGAAAAGGGCTCTTTGTTTTTGACCGGCCAAAGAAAAGGAACAAAGAACCTATCTCTCAAGTTAGAAGAGGTAAACGATCTTTCTTTTAAAACTTTTAGGTTTCTGGCGATCACGATTTTTATTTTAACATTTTGTTTGTCACATAATCAACATGAAATCATGAACAACACACACCGATATTGAGCACTCACAATGATATGTATTTAAATCATCTTATAGTTGTTTAGTTCTCATAGCTATTTGTTATGATTGGATTTGTAAGGACTGAGATTTCGGGTTCAGTATTCGAGTCGGGTTCGGGCCGGATCCCCTGGTTTGGACCCTGTGGGGTCTTGAGATTCTTGGCTGAATGGCGTCAGCACTGCTCGACGCCTTTCAAAAGGCGTCAGGTTGTGTGGACGCCATTTAGGTCTGCTGGTTGTTGTGCCACGTGTGCGCCACGTGGGCGGGTTTCGGGCCGCGAGAGTACGGCCCCTGTCACATCGTCTGAACGGCGTCTATGTTGATCGACGCGATTCAGACTGTGACCTCTGCGATGTCAGGGTGCGGCGCCAGAGCGTTGTCAGTACGGCCTGTCCTGTCGTCTGAACGGCGTCCACGGTGGGCGACGCGTTTCAGACCGCTGTCAGTACGGCCGTCCTGTCAAACTGATAGGCGTCTGCCTCGATCGACGCGTTTTAGCTGGATTCGGATTGACCCCGCGAGCCTTCCCTTCTTTCCCTCATTCTCACTTTCACTCTCTCTCTCTCCTCGCCCTCTCCGCCCTCTCCGACGCTCTTCTTCCTCTTCCCTTCCTCTTCTTCCTCTCCCAACCACTCCATAGCCTCCTTACCTCTCACCGCTACCTCCACCACCTCCTTCGCGGCGTTCCCTTCTCCGGACGGCGGCCGACGTCCCGGCGGAGTGGCGGCGTCCTCGAGGGTACCGGCGGCGGTCTGCGGTGCGGCGAGGAGCTTGGAGGAGTTCAAGAACCGGTAGGGGGACGAACCTTGCATGTGTTGCTTGTGTTTCCTTGGCATGACATGACGTGTGGGGGCTAGTTTGAGCATGTTTAGGGGGTTTTCTTGTTGGAATGGCTGTGTTTGAGATCGTGGTTTCGTAGCATACGTATGTTGGTTGAGTTCCTCTTCCTCCCCTTCTTGTTTTGGGGCTTTTTCGGGGCGTTTGGGGTTAAGGGAGGAACCCTCGGTTCGAACCAGGGAACCAGGTTTCTGGCGCTAAACGGCGTCGTGTCTGGTCGAGGCCTTTTAGAAGGACGTCAGGGCAGTACGACGCCTTTTAGGGCAGAAACCTCCCTTTTCGGGGTTTCCCAGAGTAGTGATTCTGGCGCTAAAAGACGTCATGGATGGACGACGCCTTTTAGAAGGACGTCGGGACATTATGACGCCTTTTAGGCAGAGATCGCCCCGCCAGTCTCTGTCAGATCAGGGAGTCCGACGCTAAATGACGTCATGGATGGACGACGCCTTTCAGAAGGATGTCGGGCCATCATGACGCCATTTAGGCAGGAAATCACCCCGAGTAAGGGTCTGTAAATCTGGAATTTCGATGTGAATGGCATCTGTGGACGTGGACGCGTTTTAATCGGCGACTCCCTGCGTAGACGTGTTTCAATGAATAATCTGGCTTTTAACAAACCTGTTTGAGGGTCTTGAATGGCGTCGACCTTGGTCGACGCGATTCAAGACAGAGCTGTATAAACCCTGGTTTTTAGCATGTGTGTCACTGCGGGACGGTTCAATGCATGTTTTACGTTGTGCACTAAGACTGTGGACTTCGGTGTGAGTGGAATTACATCATGTTATGTGTGAGTGTGTGCTTATACAACTGTGGTTTCCGTTTGTCACCATGGGCCGGTGGGAGAAGGGCCATGGTGTCTGTGAGGCTTTGTGCCGTACCGGTGGGAGGAGGGGTACATGTTGTGGTTTACCTTTGGCTGAGGGAAGCAGAACCACCTTGAGCCCATCGGGCTGGAGTAGCTGGTACGCTATCCGAGGGGTTGCTGCTTGGCCTCAGCGGGTCGGGTTTCCCTGTTTGTCGTGGCAGCTTCCGGCGCGTTTCTTGCTGTGGAGCTGGTTGTTGAGTTGTTTTACCCCTGTAGCCACTGGGCCTGATGTGACCTTTGATCAAGGTTACGAGTGGTACCCTTAGCCCTTTGGCCTGACGCAGCCCGGGAGGTTAGGGTTGTGGGTAGTTCCTGTAGCTTCGGCTTGACGGGGGTTCGCTGGTCCCCAGGGCCCTCCTAAAGCGCTGAGGCCTAGCGTGGAGGCAATCCGGACGGTAGGACTGTAGTCTAGACTGCTTGTGTGCACACGTAGCTGGCAGTGGTGGTACACTAGTTCCAGCTAGTCCTAGTTTGGCTCACTGCCTCACCCTACAGTGCCCCGGAACACTGTAGGGGTGGACAGGCATGAGCATTGGTGGTAGTGTTGGGAGGCGACGTTTGACTTCGGTCGTCAGTGTGGTTCAGTCACCTTGTGGACTTTGACTGTGAGACGTGACTCTGTGTTGGGTTCTTTGAGTTGCTTAGAATGGTTCTTGCTACACTGCTTATCGTGCGTTTCATATATGAGTTGGGTGCTATGTTTACTGCTTTACTTAAATTGCCATATATTCCTGTTGTTACACTTGTGGGTGTGTGAGTGGGAGGCAGGGGATCGGATGATCCCTACTGAGCCCAATTCTGGTGTGGCTCACTCCCTGTAGTTTTAGGTGTGGATCAGAGTGGCGCAGCGGTAGCGTGGTGTCTTCTTGGTGTGCGGACCAGTAGCTGTCTTAGTTCCGGGGTATGCCCCGATGTTGTTGTACTTTCCTTCTGCCTGTACTTATTTAACTTGTTGGACATGTAATTATTGTTGGACTGTATACGGACATTATTATTTTCCTTTCTGCGCACTCGTTTACCTTTGTTGTCCGTGCGATTGTTATATTTAGCCTTGTTTATCACTTACTCCTCCAGATGTGTTGTGTGAGATCCGGGTGTGAACCCGCAGTTAATGGGCCGACATCCATTTAGTCACCGGGTCTCCGGTCATAGGATGGCGGGTCGTTACAGATGGTATTAGAGCTCAGTCTGGTCGAGTATGTGATAAACTAGGTTAGATATTATAGTCCAACAATAAGTACGAGTCTGTACAGGCGATGGCTGCTGGTATAGGTTAATAGGTTTTGACGTGTTTTGGTTCGATTTGCGTGTTGTGGGGCAGCGATGGCACCGAAGAGGAAAGTTCCATTGGCTCGTGGTTCGAAAGTAGATGATGGAGGTTCAGGGGCAGAGGGTCATAATGTGGATGGTTTCAGGGAAGCTAAGATTGGGGCAACGTCTAGATACCGGCAAGGAGTTGGATGTGAGGGATCCAATTCCCGAGACGGTCAGTCTACGATACTGGAGCGATTTTTGAAGTTGAAGACCCCTTCTTTCACAGGACGGCCAGTCTCCGACGAGGCAGCCCTTTGGATTAAGGAATTGGAGAAGGCATTTGATGTTCTAGAATGTGCTGAGAATGACAAAACTTTGTTGGCAACCTACTTGTTGAAGGACAATGCGTATGAGTGGTGGGTCGCTACCAGAGGGATGATGTTTGCAGACAAGTCCTTGAGAGAGATTCCTTGGGAAGGCTTTGTGTAACGACCCGCCATCCTATGACCGGAGACCCGGTCACTAAATGGATGTCGGCCCATTAACTGCGGGTTCACACCCAGATCTCACACAACACATCTGGAGGAGTAAGTGCTAAACAAGGCTAAATATAACAATCGCACGGACTACAAAGGTAAACGAGTGCGCAGAAGGGAAAATAATAATGTCCGTATACAGTCCAACAATAATTACATGTCCAACAAGTTAAATAAGTACAGGCAGAAGGAAAGTACAACAACATCGGGGCATGCCCCGGAACTGAGACAGCTGCTGGTCCGCACACCCAGAAGACACCACGCTTCCGCTCGCCTCGAAGTCCACACCTGAAACTGCAGGGGGTGAGCCACACCAGAACTGGGCTCAGTAGGGATCATTCGATCCCTTGCCTCCCACTCACACACCCACAAGTGTAACAACACAGATATGAAGCAATTTAAGTAAAGCAGTAAACATAGCACCCAACTCAGATATGAAACGCACGATAAGCAGTGTAGCGAGAACAGTTCTAAGCAACTCGAAGAACCCAACACAGAGTCACGTCTCACAACCGAAGTCCACAAGGCGACTAAACCACACAGTCGACCGAAGTCAAACGTCGCCTCCCAACACTACCACCACTGCTCACGCCTGTCCACCCCTACAGTGTTCCGGGGCACTGTAGGGTGAGGCAGTGAGCCAAACTAGGACTAGCTGGAACCAGTGTACCGCCACTGCCAGCTACGTGTGCACACAAGCAGTCTAGACTATTGTCCTACCACCGGATTGCCTCCACGCTAGGCCTCAGCGCTTCCAGGAGGGCCCTGGGGACCGGCGAACCCCCGTCAAGCCGAAGCTACAGGAACTACCCACAAACCCAACTCTCCTGGGCTGCGTCAGGCCAAAGGGCTAAGGGTACCACTCGTAACCTTGATCAAAGGTCACATCAGGCCCAGTGGCTAAAGGGTAAACCAACTCCACCAGTACCACCACCAGCTCCACAGCAAGAAACACGCCGGAAGCTGTCACGACAAACAAGGGAAACCCGACCCGCTGAGGCCAACCAGCAACCCCTCGGATAGCGCACCAGCTACTCCGGCTCGACGGGCTCAAGGTGGTTCTGCTTCCCTCAGCTAAAGGTAAACCACAACATGTACCCCTTCTCCCACCGGTACGGCACAACGCCTCACAGACACCATGACCCTGTCCCCATCGGTCCATGGTGACAAACATAAACCACAGTCATATCCATCCACAGTCGTGTAAGCACACACACACATAACATGATGCCATTCCACACACACAGAAGTCCTCAGTCTCAGTGTACAACGTAAAACATGCCTTAGAACCGCCACCAGTGAAACATATGTTTAAAAACCAGGGTTAAGACAGTTCTGTCTTGAATCGCGTCGACCGAGGTCGACGCCATTCAAGTCCCTTAGACGGGTTCAGTTAAAAGCCAGATTATCCCTTAAAACGCGTCCACCTGTGAAGCCGCCGTTTAAAACGCGTCAGGGTCTCCCGACGCCATTCAACCCAGAAATCCAGATAGCAGAACCCTCAAACGGGGGCATTTCCTGCCTAAATGGCGTCATGATGGCCCGACGTCCTTCCAAAAGGCGTCGTCCATACATGACGTCATTTAGCGCCAGAACCTCTAATTCGGGAAACCTCAGACAGGGGGATTTCTGCCCTAAAAGGCGTCGTACTACCCTGATGTCTTTCTAAAAGGCGTCGACCAGGCACGACGCCGTTTAGCGCCAGAAACCAGGTTTCCTGGTTCGAACCGAGGGTTTCCTCCTTTAACCCAAGCACCCCGAAACGCCCCAAAACAAGAAGGGGAGGAAGAAGCATTCATCTATCACAAGCATACTACGAAACCACGATCACAAGCATAGCCATTCCCTCAAGAAAACCCCCTAAACATGTTCAATCTAGCCCCAAGCACGTCACGCCACGCCAAGAAACATACGAGCAACACATACAAGGTTCGTCCCCCTACCGGTTCTTGAACTCCTCCAAGCTCCTCGCCGCCGACCCGCCGCACCGCAGACCGCCGCCGGTACCCTCGAGGACGCCGCCACTCCGCCGGGACGTCGGCCGCCGTCCGGAGAAGGGAACGCCGCGAAGGAGGTGGTGGAGGTAGAGGTGAGAGGTAGGGAGGCTATGGAGTGATGGAAGAGGAAGAAGAGGAGGGGAAGGGAGGAAGGAGGGCGGAGAGGGAGCGGAGAGGCGAGGAGAGAGAGTGTGGAGGCGAAAGTGAGGGAAAGAAGGGGAGGCTCGCGGGGTCAATCCGAATCCAGCTAAAACACGTCGATCGAGGCAGACGTCATTCAGTCTGACAGGACAGCCGTACTGACAGCGCTCTGAAACGCGTCAGTCACCGTGGACGCCGTTCAGACGATGTGACAGGCCGTACTGACAACGCTCTGGCGCCGTGCCCTGACATCGCAGATGTCGCAGTCTGAATCGCGTCGACCAATCGGGACGCCGTTCAGACGAAGTGACAGGGGCCGTACTCTCGCGGCCCGAAAACCGCCCACGTGGCGCACACGTGGCACAACAAGCAGCAGACCTAAATGACGTCCACACACCCTGACGCCTTTTGAAAGGCGTCGAGCAGCGCTGACGCCATTCAGTCAAAAATCTCAAGACCCCTCCAGGGTCCAAACCAAGGGATCCGGCCCGAACCCGACCCGAATACAGAACCCGAAACTTCAGTCCTTACATTCCCCCCCCCTTAAAAGAATTTCGTCCTCGAAATTAGCAACCGCTCAACGCTCAACTCGGCTAACCATCACATGCCGACACACACTGATTACAACAATCATACTCACCAATCTTACACACAGGGCTCCAAGGAAATACCCAAACAAATTCACGCCAAGCTAACCAAGATTCTCAATTCCAACACAAAGCTGAAAGATCAACAATGACCACACACTAGCAAGGCACATATTACAAAACCGATTCTCCACCAAACCCAAATACATACAAGTGCCACTAGAGTTCACAACCACCTCTGAACAAGACAAGATAAAAGTGCGCATCTAGTACGGCCTCTCGGACCTCCACAAAGAGACGCGACTCCAATCACGCCTCGACCACCTACTGACCACTCGGCTCCTGACCTGCCTTATTCTTCTGGGGACAGTTCCTCGCGAGATGTCCCTTCCTGCCACAGCCAAAACAGCTACCAGTGATCAAGGGACATATCCTGTCGCCATGAAACCTGCTACAATGGGGACAACGGCCTGCAGCGTCCTGCCTCGCCTCCTGCTGCCAGCTGACCTCTGTCTGCATCTACTGAACCGAACCATCCTCATCCTCGTCACAAGGAACCTCCTGGAACTCGACCTCAAAAGAACTCGAACCGCCTGACGAAAAGACCGCTGATCTATCCCTGCTATGCTGCTTCCCCTGTGCTGAATGTTCCGATTCCTTAGCCGTGTGTTGAAACTGCATCTCCACCGCTGCCGCGCACCGAACCGCTGACGCCAGATCCTTACAACAATGAGCTGCCACAAACTCCCTCAAATCATGCCGAAGTCCATCCACGAATTTCTCCGTCCTCAGATCCTCACGCTCAGAAATGTGTGGAGCAAACCTTCCCAGAGCCACAAATTTCATCTGATATTCTAGAACTGACGTATCACCCTGCACCAATTCCATGAACTCCCTTTCCTTGGCCCTACGAACATGCCTCAGAAGGTACTGTCCACTAAACTCTCTCACAAAGCCTTCCCAAGGAATTTCTCTCAAAGACCTATCTGGAAACATCAACCCCTTGATGGTAACCCACCAATCATAAGCATCGCCCTTCAGCAAGTAGGTCGCCAGCAAGGTCTTGTCACTCTCAGCACATTCTAGAACATCAAACACCTTCTCCACTTCCTTAATCTACTGAGCTGCCGCATCTGGAACAGGTTGACCCGTGAAAGAAGGGGGCTTCAGCTTCAAGAACCGCTCCACCACCGTGGATTGGCCACCTCGGGAACTGGACCCCTCACTTCCATCTCCCTGCGGATATCTAGACATAGCCCCAATCATAGCTTCCATAAAACGATCCACATTCTGTCCTTCTGCCCCCGAACCATCACCATTTGCTCTCGAACCACGAGCCAACGGAACTCTCCTCTTCGGTGCCATCACTACCCCACAAACACGAAAATTGAACCAAAACACGTCAAAACCTATCAATCTATACCAGCAGCCATCGCCTGTACGGACTCGTACTTATTGTTGGACTATAATATCTAACCTAGTTTATCACATACTCGACCAGACTGAGCTCTGATACCAACTGTAACGACCCGCCATCCTATGACCGGAGACCCGGTCACTAAATGGATGTCGGCCCATTAACTGCGGGTTCACACCCGGATCTCACACAACACATCTGGAGGAGTAAGTGCTAAACAAGGCTAAATATAACAATCGCACGGACTACAAAGGTAAACGAGTGCGCAGAAGGGAAAATAATAATGTCCGTATACAGTCCAACAATAATTACATGTCCAACAAGTTAAATAAGTACAGGCAGAAGGAAAGTACAACAACATCGGGGCATACCCCGGAACTGAGACAGCTGCTGGTCCGCACACCCAGAAGACACCACGCTTCCGCTCGCCTCGAAGTCCACACCTGAAACCGCAGGGAGTGAGCCACACCAGAACTGGGCTCAGTAGGGATCATTCGATCCCTTGCCTCCCACTCACACACCCACAAGTGTAACAACACAGATATGAAGCAATTTAAGTAAAGCAGTAAACATAGCACCCAACTCAGATATGAAACGCACGATAAGCAGTGTAGCGAGAACAGTTCTAAGCAACTCGAAGAACCCAACACAGAGTCACGTCTCACAACCGAAGTCCACAAGGCGACTAAACCACACAGTCGACCGAGGTCAAACGTCGCCTCCCAACACTACCACCACTGCTCATGCCTGTCCACCCCTACAGTGTTCTGGGGCACTGTAGGGTGAGGCAGTGAGCCAAACTAGGACTAGCTGGAACCAGTGTACCGCCACTGCCAGCTACGTGTGCACACAAGTAGTCTAAACTACTGTCCTACCACCGGATTGCCTCCACGCTAGGCCTCAGCGCTTCCAGGAGGGCCCTGGGGACCGGCGAACCCCCGTCAAGCCGAAGCTACAGGAACTACCCACAAACCCAACTCTCCCGGGCTGCGTCAGGCCAAAGGGCTAAGGGTACCACTTGTAACCTTGATCAAAGGTCACATCAGGCCCAGTGGCTAAAGGGTAAACCAACTCCACCAGTACCACCACCAGCTCCACAGCAAGAAACACGCCGGAAGCTGTCACGACAAACAAGGGAAACCCGACCCGCTGAGGCCAACCAGCAACCCCTCGGATAGCGCACCAGCTACTCCGGCCCGACGGGCTCAAGGTGGTTCTGCTTCCCTCAGCTAAAGGTAAACTACAACATGTACCCCTTCTCCCACCGGTACGGCACAACGCCTCACAGACACCATGACCCTGTCCCCATCGGTCCATGGTGACAAACATAAACCACAGTCATATCCATCCACAGTCGTGTAAGCACACACACACATAATATGATGCCATTCCACACACACAGAAGTCCTCAGTCTCAGTGTACAACGTAAAACATGCCTTAGAACCGCCACCAGTGAAACATATGTTTAAAAACCAGGGTTAAGACAGTTTTGTCTTGAATCGCGTCGACCGAGGTCGACGCCATTCAAGTCCCTTAGACGGGTTCAGTTAAAAGCCAGATTATCCCTTAAAACGCGTCCACCTGTAAAGCCGCTGTTTAAAACGCGTCAGGGTCTCCCGACGCTATTCAACCCAGAAATCCAGATAGTAGAACCCTCAAACGGGGGCATTTCCTGCCTAAATGGCGTCATGATGGCCTGACGTCCTTCCAAAAGGCGTCGTCCATACATGACGTCATTTAGCGCCAGAACCTCTAATTCGGGAAACCTCAGACAGGGGGATTTCTGCCCTAAAAGGCGTCGTACTACCCTGACGTCTTTCTAAAAGGCGTCGACCAGGCACGACGCCGTTTAGCGCCAGAAACCAGGTTTCCTGGTTCGAACCGAGGGTTTCCTCCTTTAACCCAAGCACCCCGAAACGCCCCAAAACAAGAAGGGGAGGAAGAAGCATTCATCTATCACAAGCATACTACGAAACCACGATCACAAGCACAGCCATTCCCTCAAGGAAACCCCCTAAACATGTTCAATCTAGCCCCAAGCACGTCACGCCACGCCAAGAAACGTACGAGCAACACATACAAGGTTCGTCCCCCTACCGGTTCTTGAACTCCTCCAAGCTCCTCGCCGCCGACCCGCCGCACCGCAGACCGCCGCCGGTACCCTCGAGGACGCCGCCACTCCGCCGGGACGTCGGCCGCCGTCCGGAGAAGGGAACGCCGCGAAGGAGGTGGTGGAGGTAGAGGTGAGAGGTAGGGAGGCTATGGAGTGATGGAAGAGGAAGAAGAGGAGGGGAAGGGAGGAAGGAGGGCGGAGGGGGAGCGGAGAGGCGAGGAGAGAGAGTGTGGAGGCGAAAGTGAGGGAAAGAAGGGGAGGCTCGCGGGGTCAATCCGAATCTAGCTAAAACGCGTCGATCGAGGCAGACGCCATTCAGTCTGACAGGACAGCCGTACTGACAGGGCTCTGAAACGCGTCGCTCACCGTGGACGCCGTTCAGACGATGTGACAGGCCGTACTGACAACGCTCTGGCGCCGTGTCCTGACATCGCAGATGTCGCAGTCTGAATCGCGTCGACCAATCTGGACGCCGTTCAGACGAAGTGACAGGGGCTGTACTCTCGCGGCCCGAAAACCGCCCACGTGGCGCACACGTGGCACAACAAGCAGCAGACCTAAATGGCGTCCACACAACCTGACGCCTTTTGAAAGGCGTCGAACAGTGCTGACGCCATTCAGCCAAGAATCTCAAGACCCCACAGGGTCCAGACCAGGGGATCCGGCCCGAACCCGACCCGAATACTGAACCCGAATAGCCATTTAGGCCGTCCTGTCAAACTGATAGGCGTCTGCCTCGATCGACGCATTTTAGCTGGATTCGGATTGACCTCGCGAGCCTTCCCTTCTTTCCCTCATTCTCACTTTCACTCTCTCTCTCCTCGCCCTCTCCGCCCTCTCCGACGCTCTTCTTCCTCTTCCCTTCCTCTTCTTCCTCTCCCAACCACTCCATAGCCTCCTTACCTCTCACCTCTACCTCCACCACCTCCTTCGCGGCGTTCCCTTCTCCGGACGGCGGCCGACGTCCCGGCGGAGTGGCGGCGTCCTCGAGGGTACCGGCGGCGGTCTGCGGTGCGGCGAGGAGCTTGGAGGAGTTCAAGAACCGGTAGGGGGACGAACCTTGCATGTGTTGCTTGTGTTTCCTTGGCATGACATGATGTGTGGGGGCTAGTTTGAGCATGTTTAGGGGGTTTTCTTGTGGGAATGGCTGTGTTTGAGATCGTGGTTTCGTAGCATACGTATGTTGGTTGAGTTCCTCTTCCTCCCCTTCTTGTTTTGGGGCTTTTTCGGGGCGTTTGGGGTTAAGGGAGGAACCCTCGGTTCGAACCAGGGAACCAGGTTTCTGGCGCTAAACGGCGTCGTGCCTGGTCGACGCCTTTTAGAAGGACGTCAGGGCAGTACGACGCCTTTTAGGGCAGAAACCTCCCTTTTCGGGGTTTCCCAGAGTAGTGATTCTGGCGCTAAAAGACGTCATGGATGGACGACGCCTTTTAGAAGGACGTCGGGACATTATGACGCCTTTTAGGCAGAGATCGCCCCGCCAGTCTCTGTCAGATCAGGGAGTCCGACGCTAAATGACGTCATGGATGGACGACGCCTTTCAGAAGGACGTCGGGCCATCATGACGCCATTTAGGCAGGAAATCACCCCGAGCAAGGGTCTGTAAATCTGGAATTTCGATGTGAATGGCGTCTATGGACGTGGAGGCGTTTTAATAGGCGACTCCCTGCGTAGACGTGTTTCAATGAATAATCTGGCTTTTAACAAACCTGTTTGAGGGTCTTGAATGGCGTCGACCTTGGTCGACGCGATTCAAGACAGAGCTGTATAAACCCTGGTTTTTAGCATGTGTGTCACTGCGGGACGGTTCAATGCATGTTTTACGTTGTGCACTAAGACTGTGGACTTCGGTGTGAGTGGAATTACATCATGTTATGTGTGAGTGTGTGCTTATACAACTGTGGTTTCCGTTTGTCACCATGGGCCGGTGGGAGAAGGGCCATGGTGTCTGTGAGGCTTTGTGCCGTACCGGTGGGAGGAGGGGTACATGTTGTGGTTTACCTTTGGCTGAGGGAAGCAGAACCACCTTGAGCCCATCGGGCTGGAGTAGCTGGTACGCTATCCGAGGGGTTGCTGCTTGGCCTCAGCGGATCGGGTTTCCCTGTTTGTCGTGGCAGCTTCCGGCGCGTTTCTTGCTGTGGAGCTGGTTGTGGAGTTGTTTTACCCCTGTAGCCACTGGGCCTGATGTGACCTTTGATCAAGGTTACGAGTGGTATCCTTAACCCTTTGGCCTGACGCAGCCCGGGAGGTTAGGGTTGTGGGTAGTTCCTGTAGCTTCGGCTTGACGGGGGTTCGCCGGTCCCCAGGGCCCTCCTGAAGCGCTGAGGCCTAGCGTGGAGGCAATCCGGACGGTAGGACAGTAGTCTAGACTGCTTGTGTGCACACGTAGCTGGCAGTGGCGGTACACTGGTTCCAGCTAGTCCTAGTTTGGCTCACAGCCTCACCCTACAGTGCCCCGGAACACTGTAGGGGTGGACAGGCGTGAGCATTGGTGGTAGTGTTGGGAGGCGACGTTTGACTTCGGTCGTCAGTGTGGTTCAGTCGCCTTGTGGACTTTGACTGTGAGACGTGACTCTGTGTTGGGTTCTTTGAGTTGCTTAGAATGGTTCTTGCTACACTGCTTATCGTGCGTTTCATATCTGAGTTGGGTGCTATGTTTACTGCTTTACTTAAATTGCCATATATTCCTGTTGTTACACTTGTGGGTGTGTGAGTGGGAGGCAGGGGATCGGATGATCCCTACTGAGCCCAATTCTGGTGTGGCTCACTCCCTGCGGTTTCAGGTGTGGATCAGAGTGGCGCAGCGGTAGCGTGGTGTCTTCTTGGTGTGCGGACCAGCAGCTGTCTTAGTTCCGGGGTATGCCCTGATGTTGTTGTACTTTCCTTCTGCCTGTACTTATTTAACTTGTTGGACATGTAATTATTGTTGGACTGTATACGGACATTATTATTTTCCTTTCTGCGCACTCGTTTACCTTTGTTGTCCGTGCGATTGTTATATTTAGCCTTGTTTATCACTTACTCCTCCAGATGTGTTGTGTGAGATCCGGGTGTGAACCCGCAGTTAATGGGCCGACATCCATTTAGTGACCGGGTCTCCGGTCATAGGATGGCGGGTCGTTACGGGATTTATCCCTAGATTATATGGTCAGAATACAAGTTAAAAAAAAATGACTCAGATGTAGGACGTAACAATGTGGTATTAGAGCAGTTATGGGATACTAAGCATCTACAACCATATGATCTTAAGCCATGCCAATTCGTCTTGTAGGATAGGATGATGTTTAGTATTATTATAATCTTGAGTTTAGATTAGCAATTAAAGTAATATCCAGTGTTAAGTTATGGCAAAGGGATTTTGGTTAGGTGATTATAGACGTTGTGTTTAGTTAGTTCCAACAATTATACTTACACGAAGAAGATTCTTAGTATGGATGGGGATTAAGAGGATCAAGTTTCATTCTTTTAAGGGGGAGAGTTGGCCACCTATTGACATATGCTTAAGCCATTTTATGCGATCCTTTAGGCTTTATACTTGATTTACAATATAAATTACTTCAAGTTTCATGACGTGTAGATTTGTTGAGTGTAGATAGTCTACAATCAGTCAGGAGAGTGGTAAGGGTATTTATTGTTAGATATAAGTGTCCTTAAAGTCATTCATTAGGCACCTACGGACATTCTGGTTCACTAATAAATGACAATAACTTTATTATGTAGATTGGCAAATAACTTATTGCGCATAATGAAGTCCTTAGAATTATGTGGGGAATATTAGATCACGATGAGATTCTGATAATGAGACTAATATTTCTAAGTATAATTTCTAAAATGTTCCCAGTCATAGGATATCAGAGACAGGACATCTTATATCCGGATAGTCTGGTGTGTGTTGTGCTAGTTTATACTATAAGGGTGACTGAGCTCATGGTCACAAGTGTAGAGACACTAGGGCAAGCATACAGGTGCTCATTGGAGAATGAGTTCACTGAACTGATCTGACATGAATCGTTAGATGGTATTATACCTAATTGTCAATCAGCTTGATTTAACAGCAGAGTAGCACAGTTGGTTGTTGGACCTGAGACACCACCTTGTTAGTGGACTTTTGGGCTTTGACCTTGGCTAGTGCATCTCTAACCGTATAGTCTTAATTAGTCAAGTGATTAGGTTCAGCAGAATACCTTCGAAGGTGATTGAGTGTTCAATACAAGATCATTCACTCTCGGTAATTAGAGTAAGAATGATGCGCGCCGAAGTATCTGGCCAAAATTGATAAAAGATCAAAAACGGAGTTTTCTGATATTGTACTGAAGTATCTAATCCCAGTGAGTTGATTGACTAGGGTTTGATAGTTGTTTATGTCCTAGGTTGACTCGGGAGTATTGTACGGATGAAGGATTATAGCCATGCAGTAACTATGGATGGATAGGTTCTACGAGTGGGTTATTGAATCCCATTACCTTTCGCAATCATGTGGTGTTGCTTGGCATCCAATTTGATCTAAAGCCCAATCAAATTTAAATGAGATGTTAATTTAGTTAAATAATCAATTAAATATACTATATTAATTAATTACTCTACCCCAATAAGGTGTTATTGGTCTTAACGGGCCAAAAAGTGGACTTGTACTTGGGCCTAGAGGGTCATACACACAAAGATTCCTAGCTAATGGTGTTTAAGTGGATTTTATATTAATTCGGAGACTTTTGTGAAAAGTCACCCGAACTTAATATAAATAAGTGACGAGCGGAAGCCCTAGGCCAAGGTCCAATCTTCTCTCTGACCTAGCTTTCCCCCTCTCTCTCTAACTCTTTGCTCGGGACCTCTTGCGCTTCCGCACCCTATCCATTGTCTAATGGGACTCCACCTTTTTGCTGTAGGCATCATTATGGATAAGAGATCACAGCAAATGCGCCCTACTGGACGAGGAAGTGAGGACAAACTGTCAAATGAGGATTGCATGGATGCTGCTGGAAGCTGGGCGCTTGTGAGGCTTGCAGCATCGCCTTAAGAAAACCATTCGGTCGAAGATCTGATTCAACACAAGGTGATGTTTGATCATTGTTTTGTAGCAATTTTGTCCAAAACAGATCGGGAGGGGGGATCGAATTTAAATTTCTAGTTTCCACTTCGTTCTTCATCGTCCCACCCAGATCCTTACTGTGGCATCAAAGCGAGGTTCCCGCTTTGTTCTATTTCGGCCATCTGAAATTGATTTCAAGATAGAATCTATGCTAAAGATACGATCTTTTTTATGTAAACTTGTTCATAGTGATGAATCGTTGTTTGAATCTCCAATAATTTCGTAGAAAATTCATCAAAAATGGTTTTTATTTTTTTTTATTACTTTAATCATAATTTCTACGAAGGACAGGGTGGGTGTTCACAATCGATTACCCGAGCCAAGTCGGTACCACCGACGATGACCGCTGGCCACAGTTGGACCCCCTCTGGGGCGGCTAGAGGTCGGCAGCACCGTTGTTCCCCCTCCCTCTTTCCTCTTCATGTGATGAAGAGAAGAAGAGAGCAGTAGGGCCGCAGGGCACCACTGGAACCCATTGGTGGTGCCGGCGGTGCCAACAACCACCACCACCTCTCTGAGGGTAGCGGCAGTGCTAGGCCTTGGACCTCCCTTCTCCTCCCTGCCGCCATGGTTGTGCTGTGTTTGGGGAGGGGGGATCGGGGGAGTTGAGCACTAGGGCCTAGACCGGGCCTGGCTGGCCCAGGCCGGTCTAGCCAATCCCCCCACCTATTTTAAGGCCAATGAAATTAAAATAATTCTAATTAATGGAGCTATTTTTAAATTATTATTTAGTTTCTTAACAAGGATTGTTGAGAAATTATATTACCTCAAAAATTTCTTAGCAAGAATTGTTAAGATAGAGTTTATCATTAAATAATTTCTTACAAAAGTTGTTGAGAGATTATTTAACATTAAGAATTTCTTAACAAGAGTTGTTTAAGGGATTATTTTATCTTATTACTGTCTTAACAGGCATTTGTGTAGCAATTTGTATATTTATATTTTTTTTCATATTTCGGTGATAACAAAATCTTACAAATGTCAGTACAAACACTCAGACTTAAGTTGTTTTTTATCGTTAACTATATTCAATCTTAATCGATTCTATTCTATGCCACTAAGTGTTATATCGATTAATGCCTTATACAGTTTCTTCGATTAATGTTTGAAGTAGTGATTCAATTATTAATGTTAAGTCTGATATTGGTTGGGCCTTAAGTCTTATATTGATTAGCTCTTCGATTACTGTTTCAAGTCTTTAATCGATTAGCTCTATCGATTACTATAAGTTTCATATAGATTAATGCTTCGATTATCGACTCAAGTTATATATCAATGGACTCTTCGATTAGCGTCTTACGACTCATATCGATTAATGTTTTAAGTGTTGATTCAATTATCGCTAGAAGGATCACTTCGATTAACTGAGCTAACCACAATCGTTTTGCACCCAAGTATTACATCGATTAATGCCTTATTGATTTATGTTATATCTCTTCGATTATATCTTTGATTAAGGTTATATCAATTTGATCGATTAACGACCATTTCAGTTATCGATCACAGAGTCTTAATTCCACGTCATACTTTTAATCTAAGTGAGAGTCGTAGGAATGCAATCAACGATTAAACTTCAATTAACAGCCGATTTCTCGGTTCGATTAGTGAATGACTTACAGTGATTACATCATCAATTATACTTGCTAATTGTATTATGATTTCCAATATAATTTGAAATCAGTTAGTCGGTACTCTCAATATGTATTTATGAATACCTTTTTGACTGAGATCTTTGCTATATCTCTGGATGGCGGATTGTGTACCTTTTTGTTGCTACCATAATGTACTGTTCTTAATTGCACTGAATCTCCGACTTACAGACTTTTATTGGAGACACTTTGCTTTACATACTTTCTCTCTATCTGTCAGAGCTAAAAAGTTGTTTAGTTGTATCAACTATCCTTTCATAGACTTTTGCTAAACATCAAACATTAGACTCAAAGGGAAATTCTTCATTTCTTTTTCATCAGTCTAACGGATAGATTTTTGAAGACCTATATAAATAGAAGATCTTCACCAGAGAGAAGTAATACAGACAAGCACCTAGCATTAAAAAATCCATTCCATTGAGCTCAAGTGATTTCTAGAGAGAGATGTGCCTAAATGCCTAGCAAACATCCTTCTATGAAGATTTCAAGATCCCTGCTTCAACATTCTCTATATCAAGCTCTTGAATATCTTCCTCTGATCAAGACCAGTGCTCTTTATTATTTCATTATTTGTTGTCTTGATCTATGTTGTGTTCTTTGAGAACACTTTGCTGTTGAGTAATAATCACTCTCATTTATTTCAGCTCATTGATTGTTCATCTTCATGTGTGCGGAAGAGTAGCTGAGACTGGGTGTTGTAAGACCAGAAGGGGTCAATACCTTGTGGTGTTGTGAGACCAGCAAGAGGTCAGTACCTTGTGTTTTATTTGCCTAGCAATCGGTTTGTTCCTTTTGAAGTTAAAATCCCAAGAGGTTGCTTAGAGATTGGATGTAGGTCTGGACAAGACCGAACAGTATAAATTTTGTGCCGCTAATTCATGTGATTACTTCCTTCTTCCCTCTTATTTTGTGCACATTTAAGCTTCCACATTTAGGTTGATAGTCCTAGAATTTATATTTACCCATTCGCCCTCCTCTGGGTTAGTATAGCCTTGGGCAACAAGTGGTATGAAAGTCCGGTCCCTCATTTATTTGACTTAAGAGTCAAAAGAGTAATGGCTATGACAAATAGTTATACTGAAGGTCAATCTATCAACCGCCTCCATTGTTTGAAGGGGAAGACTATTCTTACTAGAAATGCTATATAGAATATTTCCTTAAGGGATTTGACCTTGACCTTTGGGGAGTGTTTGAAGATGACGATTACATCATAACTGTACCCAAAGATAGATGGACTGATAATGACAAACGCTTGTTGTCTTTGAATAACAGGGCAAAGAGTTTTCTGTTGTGCACTGTCAAAGAAGGAGTTCAATCAAATTTTTGCTTGCAAAACTGCTAAAGAAATATAGCAGAAACTTCAGTCAATCTATGAAGACATGGATAAAGTCAAGGAGACCAAGATAGATATCTCCGTTACACAATATGAAAAGTTCAAGATGGAACCAGGAGAGATCATCACCCAAATGTATTCAAGATTTATTGACATTATAAATGGGTTAATGGCTCTTGAGAAGGACTACAAATCTGGAGACCTTGTTCGAAAAATTCTAAGGTGTTTGCCTAGTTAATGGACACCGAAGGTGATAACTATTGAGGAAGCCGATGATCTTTGTAGTGTTGGGTTTGTGCCTGTGTCCGAATCCGACCAAAACGCAACAGATAAAATAATTGGGAACGGATCTGTCCCGTTTCGATATACAAAAACCTTAAATAGTAAATCAGATTTACCTTACGCAGATTCAAATCTGCGTTCATCCGGTTCCGTTAGTGTGATGCCGCAAGCCACGCAGGTGCCTAGCCTCTAGAAGTACCCACGCGGTCTTCCTTTCGATGGATCATCCTCGTTTCCTTGCTCACAGCAGCGTCCGCAGATCCCGTCTGGCTGCGCGTAATTCTCCATGATATGCGGATTCAGAAACTCCCGTCAAACGGGAGGTGGAGTAGGCGGGAGTCGGCAGAGTCTCCCAGGGCCGGCCATAGGTGGGGGGCGCCCACAGAGAGAGGAGAGATCTGGGTTGCCTGCCCCTGACCTAGCCCCAATATTTTATAATAAGTGTTTTGTGGTTTTTTAGAAAACCCCCCACTTATCCGAAACCCTATCAATATATCCACCGACTTGAAAACGTTTTGCGTGTGGCCCTTTAGGCCCAAATACCAGTCCAGTTAATGGCCCATTAAGTCCAGTAACCTTTTACGGACCCACTGAATTAATTAATATCCTTATATTAATTAATCAGTCAAATTTAATGTCCCACAATAAATTTGGACGGGCTTCCGATTACGTTGGTTGCCAAGCAACACGGCGTGATCCCGGAAGGCATTGGGGTTTATGCAACGCACTATGGGGAACCTTTCCATCAACAGTTACCGTACGGATATAATCCTTCATCCGTGCAATGTTTTCTAATCGACCTAGGGCATGGTTTACCGTTAAATCCAAGCCGGTCGATTTACTTGAATAAAATGCCGCTAAGCTATATCAGATAACTCTTTATCTGATACAAAGTCTGCCCTGGCTAGGGACTTAAGCGGATGATCCCGTATTGAACACACGATTACCTTCGAGGGCATCTCCATGAATCCGATCACTTGACTTATTGATAACCTATGGTTAGGTATTTGTTAGTCAAGGACAAAGTTAAGAGATGTATCAACAAGATATCTTTGATGTCTCAGGTTTAAGGATCATTTACGCGATCATGATAAAAGAATCAAGCTGGTTAACAGTGAGGTATGTACCATCCAGCGATTCATGGTTAGATCAGTTCAAGAACTCATTCATCAATGAGCACTTATAGGTCCAGCATAGTGTCTCCACCAAAGTGACTTATAGGATCAGTCACCCTTCTCTTTCGAGCCACCTAATACTAACAATCTCCCACTTAGACTAAAGCCAATCACTTTTGTACAAAATATCCATATTCTCTAAGTGACGCTCAAAGACATTTTGAGACAAAGGCTTCGTCAGTGGATCTACTATGTTGTCGGCAGAAGAAACTCTTTCCACCACGACATCTCCTCGAGCTATAATCTCTCTGATCAGATGAAAGCGCCGCAAAATGTGCTACGACTTTTGATGAGACCTTGTGTAAGGACTGAGGTTTCGGGTTCAGTATTCGGGTCGGGTTCGGGCCGGATCCCCTGGTTTGGACCCTGAGGGGGGTCTTGAGAGTTTTGACTGAATGACGTCTGCACTGCTCGACGCCTTTCAAAAGGCGTCAGGTTGTGTGGACGCCATTTAAGTCTGCTTGCTATTGTGCCACGCGGGCGCCACGTGGGCGGGTTTCGGGCCGCGAGAGTACGGCCCCTGTCTCGTCGTCTGAACGGCGTCCGTGATGCACGACGCGATTCAGACTGCGACTCTGAGATGTCAGTGTACGGTGCCTGACATGTCGTCTGAATGGCGTCCGTGGTGACCGACGCGTTTCAGAGCGCTGTCAGTACCGCCCGTCCTGTCATCAGATAGGCGTCCGTCTCGGTCGACGCGTTTTAGCCAGTTTCTGATTGACCCCGCGAGCCTCTCCTTCTTTCCCTCATTTTTCGCCTCCACCCTCTCTCTCCTCGTCCTCTCTGCCCTCTCCGACCCTCTTTTCCCCTTTCCCTTCCTCTTCTTCCTCTTCCATCACTCCAACACCTCCCTACCTCTCATCTCTACCTCCACCACTTCCTTCACGGCGTTCCATTCTCCGGACGGCAGCCGACGTCTCGGCGGAGTGGCGACGTCCTCGGGGGTACCGGCGGCGGTGTGCGGTGCGGAGGGACGGCGGCACGGAGCTTGGAAGAGTTCAAGAACCGGTAGGGGGACGAACCTTGCATGGACTGTGCTTATCTTGCTCGTGATTTCCTTGGCGTGGCATGATGTGTTTTGGGTTAGAATGAGCATGTTTAGGGGGTTTTCTTGTGGAAATGGCCGTGTTCGAGATCGTGGAATTGTAGCATGCTTATGGTAGTTTGATTTCCCTTTTCTCTCCCTTCTGTTTTGGGCGTTTTGGGGTGTTTGGGGTTAAGGGGAGAAACCCTCGGGTTGAACCAGGGAACCAGGTTTCTGGCGCTAAATGGCGTCGTGCCTGGTCGACGCCTTTTAGAAGGACGTGGGGCCAGTATGACGCCTTTTAGGCAGAAACCTCCCTATTCTAGGTTTTGTGAGTTTGGGGTTCTGACGCTAAATGACGTCATGCCTGGACGACGCCATTTCGAATGGCGACGTGCCATCATGACGCCATTTAGGCAGGAAAATCCCCCGACTGAGGCTTCTCCAACTCTGGAATTCTGGTGTGAACGGCGTCTGTGGACTCTGACGCGTTTTAGGGCATAATCTGATTTTAATGAACCTGTTTGTGGGGTTTGAATGGCGTCGACCTCGGTCGACGCGATTCAAGACAGAACTGCATTAACTCCTGTTGTTAACACATGTTTCACGGTTGGATGGTTCAAATGCATGCTTTAAGTTGTACGCTGAGACGTAGGTTTACTGTGTGAATGGAATCATGTTATGTGTGTGTGTGTGCTTATACGAATATGGAATCGGAATAACTGTGGTTTACGTTTGTCACCTTGGGCCGATGGGGAAGGGCCATGGTGTCTGTGAGGCATTGTGCCGTACCGGTGGGAGGAGTGGTACATGTTGTGTTTTACCTTTGGCTGAGGGAAGCATAACCACCTTGAGCCCGTCGGGCCGGAGTAGCCGGTGCGCTATCCGAGGGGTTGCTGTTTGGTCTCAGCGGGTCGGGGTTTCCCTGTTTGTCGTGGCAGCTTCCGGCGTGTTTCTTGCTGTGGAGCTGGTTGTGGTACTGTTGGAGTTGTTTTACCCCTTTAGCCACTGGGCCTGATGTGACCTTTGATCAAGGTTACGAGTGGTACCCTTCGCCCTTTGGCCTGACGCAGCCCGGGAGGTTAGGGTTGTGGGTAGTTCCTGTAGCTTCGGCTTGACGGGGGTTCGCCGGTCCCCACGGCCCTCCTGAAGCACCGAGGCCTGGCGTGGAGGAAATCCGGTCGGTAGGACAGTAGTCTAGACTGCTTGTGTGCACACGTGGCTGGGCAGTGGTGGTTCACTGGTCCCAGCTAGTCCTAGTTTGACTGACTGCCTCACCCTACGGTGCCCCGGAACACTGTAGGGGCGGACATGCGTGAGTGTTGGTGGTGTTGTGAGGCGACGTTTGACTTCGGTCGACAGTGTGGTTCGGTCGCTTTGTGGACTTTGACTGTGAGACGTGACTTTGTGTTGGGTTCTTCGGGTTACTTAGAACTGTTCCCACTTCTCTGCTTATGCATACGTTTCATATCAGGTTTAGGTGCTATGTTTACTGCTTTATTTAATTGCCTTATATCTATATTGTTGCACTTGTGGGTGTGTGAGTGGGAGGCTGGGATCGGATGATCCCTACTGAGCCCAATTCTGGTGTGGCTCACTCCCTGCGGTTTCAGGTGTGGACCTCATGGCGTGTGGTGGCGTATGGTGTCTTCTTGGTGTGCGGACCAGCAGCTATCTCAGTTCCGGGGTATGCCCCGATGTTGTTGTACTTTACTTCTGCCTGTACTTATTTAATCTGTTGGACCATGTAATTATTGTTGGACTGTATACGGACATTGCTAATCTCTTTCCTGCGCACTTGTACTTTCCTTGTAGTCCGTGAGATTGTTATATTTAGCCTTGTTTAACGCTTACTCCTCCAGATGTGTTGTGTGAGATCCGGGTGTGAACCCGCAGTTAATGGGCCGACATCCATTTAGTGATCGGGTCTCCGGTCATAGGATGGCGGGTCGTTACACCTTGGCTCTTTCGCTTGAGAAATCCCCCCATTGTTGTCACACAGTAATGGGACGGGAGCAGAGATACTATCCACCACACCAAGATCGCTAATGAATTTCTTCATCCAGACTGTTTCCTTGGCGGCTTTAGCAGCAACAATGTACTCAGCTTTTGTTGTCGAATCAGTAGTGGTTTCTTGCTTAGAACTTTTCCAGCTCACTGCTCCCTCATTCAGTGTGAAGACAAAATCTGATGTCGACTTGCTGTCATCCGGATAAGACTGAAAACTTGAGTCAGTATATCCTTGCAGATTTAAGTCTCTTTCTCCATAGACCAGAAACATATCCTTAGTTCTTCTCAAGTACTTAAGGATACATTTCACAGCCTTCCAGTGCTCATCATCCGGATCTGCTTGATGTTTGCTCGTAACACTTAGAGCATATGTAACATCAGGTTTAGTACATAGCATGACGTACATGATGGAACCTATGGCTGAAGCATAGGGAACCTTATCCATCATTGCTCTCTTCTCAGGAGTCTTGGGAGACTAACCTTTATAGAGATAAATTTCATGTCTCATAAGTATGAGACTTCTTTTGAAATTTTCCATGTCAAATCTTTTGACAATAGTTTCTATGTACATGGAATGGGTTAAAGCAAGTATCTTCTTTGATCTATCTCTATAAATCCGTTTTCCAATACGTAAGATGCTTCTCTCAAATCCTTCATGGAGAAGTTCTTAGATAGCCAAATCTTTACTGATTACATCATCTCTACATTATTCTCAATGAGTAGGATGTCGTCAACGTAAAGAACTAGAAATGTGATTGCGCTCCCACTGTTTTTCTTAGACATACAAAGCTCATCTTCATTCTTAATGAAGCCATAATATTTGACCGCCTCATCAAACCTTATGTTCCAATCCGGGAAGCTTGCTTCAATCCATAAATGGACCTTTGCAACTTGCATACCATATCTGGAGATTTTTTTGGTGTGAAGTCCTCTGGTTGTATCATATACATCTCTTCCTCAAAGTTTCCATTGAAGAAAGCCGTCTTCACATCCATCTGCTAGATTTCGTAATCATAATATGCAACAACAGTGAGAAGAATTCTGATAGACTTAATCATGGCAACGGGAGAGAAGGTCTCGTCATAGTCAATGCCTTGCCTTTGACGATAGCCCTTTGCCACTAACCTTGCCTTATAAGTTTCAATTTGTCCATCTGTACCAATCTTTCTTTTAAAGATCCATTTGCAATCGATAGGTATTATACCCTTGGGCAAGTCGACCAAGTTCCAAACTTAGTTGATGTACATGGACTAAATTTTGGAATTCATGGCTTCTTGCCATTTCCCTGCCTTTGGACTTTTAATGGCCTCCTGGTATGTAAGGACTGAGATTTCGGGTTCAGTATTCGGGTCGGGTTCAGGCCGGATCCCCTGGTTTGGACCCTGTGGGGTCTTGAGATTCTTGGCTGAATGGCGTCAGCACTGCTCGACGCCTTTCAAAAGGCGTCAGGTTGTGTAGACGCCATTTAGGTTTGCAGGTTGATGTGCCACGTGTGCGCCACGTGGGCGGGTTTCGGGCCGCGAGAGTACGGCCCCTGTCACTTCGTCTGAACGGCGTCCAGGTTGGTCGACGCGATTCAGACTGCGACATCTGCGATGTCAGGGTACAACGCCAGAGCGTTGTCAGTATGGCCTGTCACATCGTCTGAACGGCGTCCACGTTGGGTGACGCGTTTCAGAGCGCTGTCAGTACGGCCCGTCCTGTCAGACTGATAGGCGTCTACCTCGATCGACGCATTTTAGCTAGATTCAGATTGACCCCGCGAGCCTCCCCTTCTTTCCCTCACTTTCGCCTCCACACTCTCTCTCCTCGCTTCTCTGCTCCCTCTCCGCCCTCCTTCCTCCCTTCCCTTCCTCTTCTTCCTCTTCCATCACTCCATAGCCTCCCTACCTCTCACCTCTACCTCCACCACCTCCTTCGCGGCGTTCCCTTCTCCGGACGGCGGCCGACGTCCCGGCGGAGTGGCGGCGTCCTCGAGGGTACCGGCGGCGGTCTGCGGTGCGGCGGGTCGGCGGCGAGGAGCTTGGAGGAGTTCAAGAACTGGTAGGGGGACGAACCTTGCATGTGTTGCTCGTATGTTTCTTGGCGTGACATGACGTGTTTGGGGCTAGATTGAGCATGTTTAGGGGGATTCCTTGTGGGAATGGCGGTGCTTGTGAACGTGGTTTCCTAGCATGCTTGTGATGGTTGGATTTCTCTTCCTCCCCCTTTGGTTTTGGGGCTTTTCGGGGTGCTTGGGATTAAGGGATAAACCCTCGGTTCGAAACAGGGAACCAGGTTTCTGGCGCTAAACGGCGTCGTGCCTGGTTGACGCCTTTCAGAAGGGGGTCAGGGCAGTACGACGCCTTTTAGGGCAGAAACCTCCCTGTTCGAGGTTTTTCGAGTAGGGGTTCTGGCGCTAAATGACGTCATGGATGGACGACGCCTTTCGGAAGGACGTCGAGCCATCATGACGCCATTTAGGCAGGAAATCGCCCCGAGTGAGGGTCTGTAAATCTGGAATTTCGGTGTGAATGGCGTTTGTGGACCCGGACGCGTTTTAAAGGGCGTCTCCCTATGACGACGCGTTTCAAGGAATAATCTGACTTTAAGTAAACCTGTCTGAGGGACTTGAATGGCGTCGACTCCGGTCGACGCGATTCAAGACAGAACTTTCTTGGTGCTGGTTTTAGCTTGTGTTTCACTGTTGGCGGTTCTAAGGCATGTTTTACGTTGTACACTGAGACTAAGGACTTCTGTGTGAATGGAATTACAGCATGTTATATGTGTGTTTGTGCTTATACGACTGTGGATCGATATGACTGTGGTTTCCGTTTATCACCATGGGCCGGTGGGAGAAGGGCCATGGTGTCTGTGAGGCTTTGTGCCGTACCGGTGGGAGGAGGGGTACATGTTGTGGTTTACCTTTGGCTGAGGGAAGCAGAACCACCTTGAGCCCATCGGGCTGGAGTAGCTGGTATGCTATCCGAGGGGTTGCTGCTTGGCCTCAGCGGGTCGGGTTTCCCTGTTTGTCGTGGCAGCTTCCGGCACGTTTCTTGCTGTGGAGCTGGTTGTGGAGTTGTTTTACCCTTGTAGCCACTGGGCCTGATGTGACCTTTGATCAAGGTTACGAGTGGTACCCTTAGCCCTTTGGCCTGACGCAGCCCGGGAGGTTAGGGTTGTGGGTAGTTCCTGTAGCTTCGGCTTGACGGGGGTTCGCCGGTCCCCAGGGCCCTCCTGAAGTGCTGAGGCCTAGCGTGGAGGCAATCCGGACGGTAGGATAGTAGTCTAGACTGCTTGTGTGCACACGTAGCTGGCAGTGGCGGTACACTGGTTCCAGCTAGTCCTAGTTTGGCTCACTGCCTCACCCTACAGTGCCCCGGAACACTGTAGGAGTGGACAGGCGTGAGCATTGGTGGTAGTGTTGGGAGGCGACGTTTGACTTCGGTCGTCAGTGTGGTTCAGTCGCCTTGTGGACTTTGGCTGTGAGACGTGACTCTGTGTTGGGTTCTTCGAGTTGCTTAGAATGGTTCTTGCTACACTGCTTATTGTACGTTTCATATCAGAGTTGGGTGCTATGTTTACTGCTTTACTTAAATTGCCATATATTCCTGTTGTTACACTTGTGGGTGTGCGAGTGGGAGGCAGGGGATCGGATGATCCCTACTGAGCCCATTTCTGGTGTGGCTCACTCCCTGCGGTTTCAGGTGTGGATCAGAATGGCGGAGCGGTAGCGTGGTGTCTTCTTGGTGTGCGGACCAGCAGCTGTCTCAGTTCCGGGGTATGCCCCGATGTTGTTGTACTTTCCTTCTGCCTGTACTTATTTAACTTGTTGGACATGTAATTATTGTTGGACTGTATACGGACATTATTATTTTTCTTTCTGCGCACTCGTTTACCTTTGTAGTCCGTGCGATTGTTATATTTAGCCTTGTTTAGCACTTACTCCTCCAGATGTGTTGTGTGAGATCCGGGTGTGAACCCGCAGTTAATGGGCCGACATCCATTTAGTGACCGGGTCTCCGGTCATAGGATGGCGGGTCGTTACATGGTAAGTCATAGGATTATCATCCTCATTATAGAGTATCCTAGAACCATCTAAATTGATATGTTCTACATATCTTTTGGGTGGTTTAGGTACTCTTTCTAACCTACGAGGTTCTTGTGTACTTTTTTGAACATGTTCAGAAATTGACAGTTCATCTAATGAACCATTAACAGTTTGTGGGTCTGAGATTTCTTCCATAGTTACTTTACTCCTACTGTCCTTTTGGAGAATATAATCTTCTTTAAAAAAGACAGCTCTCCTAGCTACAAACACTTTTTATTCGCCAAGATGATAAAAGTAATATCCATAAGTTTCCTTTGGATATCCCACAAATCTGTATTTGTCAGTTGTGGACTCCAGCTTATCTGCATCATGTCTCTTGACATGAGTAGGACATCCCCAGACTTTAACATGTTTAATGTCTAATTTCTTTCAATTCTATATCTTGTATGAAGTGGTTGCAACATATTTGTTGGGTACCTTGTTCAGGATATACATAGTCGAGCTAAGTGCATATCCCTATAAGGACACTGGTAATTTAGACATACTCATCATAGATCGCACTATTTTCATTAATATGCGATTCCTCCTTTCTGATACACTATTCATTTGAGGTGTATAAGGAGGTGTAAGATGGGAAATGATACTATTATCCTTTAAGTATTTTGTGAACTCTGTACTCAAGTATTCCCCACCACAATCGGATAGGATAGCGTTGATACTCTTTCCAATTTGTTTCTTTGCTTCATTCTTAAATTCTTTGAACTTCTCATAAGCTTCTGATTTATACTTCAATAAGTATATGAATCTAAACCTTGAGTAATCATCAGTTAATGTGATGAAGTATGATAAACCACCTTGGGTATACATCGGACGACATACATCTGAATGTATTAGTTCCAGTAATCATTGGCTCGCTCTCCAGTTCCAGTAAATGGAGATTTCGCCATTTTATCCATTAAACATGACTCACAGGTTCCATATGATTCATAATCATATGGATCTAAGTATCTATTTTTATGCAGCCTTTGGAGTTTGTTTTCACTAATCTGACCAAGCCTACAATGCCATAGGTAGGCTTTGTTCACATCATACTTATTTCTTTTAGTTAAAGAACCGATACGAAAATCATCGTGAGACATATTAAATAAATACAATCCATTGGATAATGAAGCAGAAACTATTAATTTATTTCTAAAATAAAATGAATAGTAATTGTTCCCAACAGATAATGTGTACCCAATTCTATCTAAATATGAAATAGAAATAATATTTCTTATTATGCTAGCTACATAATAACATTCATCTAATGAAAAAATGTCTCTGGATGGTAGCTTGAGCTTCACTGCTCCTACAACCATCGCCGCAACTCTTGCGCCATTACCTAGCCTCAGCTCCACCTCGCCGGTTCTCAGCTTACGCCTTCTTATCAGTGCCTGCATAGAATTGCAGATATGAGAAACACATCCAATATCTAATACCCATGATGTAATCTCTAATTGGCAAGTTTACAACCATCATATAGATACATGAAGCGTCCTGCTGCTTCACAGTTCTTTGAGTCTTGTCCTTGAGGTATTCTTTGCAATTTCTCTTCCATTAGCCCTTCTGATGATAGTAGAAGCATTCACCCTTCTCAACACTGTTGCCCTTGTCCTTCTTGACAACTTTTGACTTCATCTGATTCTTAACTTCACCTTTCCTAAAGGCTTGGACTGCCAGTCTTTTCCTGATGGTCTTACCAACTATGAGGACTTGGGATTTCTCCTTCATAAGGTTCCCCTCTGCAGTCTTCAGCATATTATGTAATTCAGCCAAAGTTGTCTGGATTTTGTTCATGTTAAAGTTAACAATGAATTGAGCATATGATTGTGGAAGTAAAGACAACACAAGGTTGGTATGCATCTCCTTGGGCAGTGGGAACCCAAGAGCAGCCAGCCTCTCCACCAATTCTATCATCTTCAGCACATGAGTTTGTATTGAAGATCCCTCTGCCATCTGTGCCTTGAACAGATTCTTAGGTATCTCATATCTTTTGATTCTACTCTGCTCACCAAATAGCTCCTTTAAATGGAACATGATGGATCTTGCATCCATCTGTTCATACTGCCTTTGTAATTCATTACTCATAGAGGTAAGCATCTAGCATTGGGCCATGGTGGAATCTTTCTTCCATTTCTTATATGTCAGCATGTCCTCCTTTGGGGCATCTAATGCTGGTTTAGTAGGAGGTTCTTCATCCAGGACATATGCAATTTGCTCATATCTGAGGACAATCTTCAAGTTCCTGAGCCAGTTTGAGTAGTTAGGGCCTGTCAAACGATTGGCATCCAGTATGCCACATAACGGGTTATGGTGCGACATTTTAACTTACAAGAGATAAATTAAATTTTAATTTGCAGAGATTCAGTTATTAATGAAAAACAAGATATAGACTTTTATTATCTAGTTTTACTCTTACTAATTTTTGTTGGACTGTATAACCTTCAGATATAAAAAATAAGACGTCAACTTCCTCCTAGTGGGGATTAGAATATCTAAGTATCACAATATGACCTCGGATAAATACATAGTATCATACTGCTATCTCAGAGCAACCATCTCATGGTAATTGTAACTCTTTGTAATATCCGATCTTATTTCGGCTCCCAAGTTATTAATAGTCATGGGTAAACACAGTAGACCATTATACCTGGTCTAAGCTTTACTATCAATACTATATCTCTCGGGTAAATACCAGGATAGCTACCTCATTCCTCTACTCCATTCTCAAGGCATCTAATGCCATAGTTAATAGTCCTCTCATCAGATGATGGCAAATATCAGGTAAATATGTAGAAAATGCCACCACTGAATAAAGTTCTAAAAACTATATTGATAGAGAGCCACGCAGTGCATTCTCAATGACTCGCGCTCCAGCTTAGAGTTTGTAACGAAGGTTTTATTTTATTTGTTTTTGTATCCTAGGTGATAGTATTAAATATATCGAATATATTATTTATATACTAATAACTTAGATAATTTGATTCATAATCAAAAGAAATACACACATCGCATACATGTCATGGTGTGGTTATGGATAGCACTGTGGTTTGACTTGAGCCAAACAGTCAAACACACACATACACAATATAACTGTTATATTATGAGTCTTTAAACTCATAGGTTGAATGAACTCCTTCATTTTCTTCTTGGTTGCAGTTGTGGATCGTCATATTACATCATAAATTCCCAATTACATGATAATTTAAAAGAGGAAGCCTTATAGCGAGTACATCAAGGAGGGAGGTAGAGATACAATGAAATATGAGAGAGGGAGAGGTTCACAGACCTCTATTTATTAACAAATAATAAACCACACACGCACATATTATCGATCCACACCACAAGAGAAAAATTGAGTGCTTATCTTTGACCACCGTGTAATTTTTGATTAAACAAACCACGCATGAATAGCACATTACATGGCTAAAGAAATTGAATTTTCAAAAATATATAATTTTGGTTTCAAAAACCAGGGATCAAACAAAATTTGGATTTGTATTTTCGAAAAAAATTATTTATATTAATCATACAATTAAATCATATTTAAATGCAACGTACATTACATGTGCATAGAATCCAAAATATAATTTCTAGAATATTCCATGCAAATAATAATGCATATCAAAATAAAATTGATCTATCGTTTAAATTAATCTTAAATTCGTAATCTAACAATTAAATTATCAATTATCTCATTTAAATCTAATACTTAGATCATTTTGTTAAAATTAATTATCAATTTAACATTTAAATTAATAATTAACCATAACAAATTAACAACATTTGTTAATTAAGATAATGACAAAAGAAATCATTAGGGACCCATTAAATTAAATTGAATAAAATCTTAATTTGAAAACATTTTTTAAAACTTAAAATTTTAAAACAATTTGATTTTAAAAAAGACCCCGGGTTTAAAAGTGCCACGCGGTTCAACCCACCCCTGGTCAAACCAGGGCTCAGACCAGGGGGCCCTTAGGCTCGGATCGGGTCCAAGCCCCGGCCGGCCCGGTAGGATTAGTGCGGCTAGGAAACCCTAGCCGCACGGGTCCCCCTTTCCCCCACACCCCCGGCAGTGCTTGCAAGTAGGAACCGAGGGTGGGGGGGTGGCCGTTGGCGGTATTGGCGCTGGGGGGCACCCAGACCGTCACCGGTCAGCCCACCGGCGTCTCCTGGTGCCGTTCGGCCAGCGGTGCTCCAAAAAGGGGGAGCTTGACCCCTCCCTCCATCTAATGGCAGCTGTGGGAGGGGAAGCCCACCGCCGGCCAGGCCTCACCGGCGCCTGAGATGATGTCGGCGGTGACTGGCAGGATCCTTGGTCACACCAAGGTCCTCCCCGGATGCCTCCCCATCACATGGGGTCATCCGAACATCACCCCTTGTGCGCCGTTCTTCGTCTTACGAAGAACACGAGAAACCCACAAAAAAAATCGATTTTGCAGAAATAAAATTAATCAAATTAACTTTATTCATCCTATGAACATAATTCCTTAAACAAAATCAAATAACATGTATGGAATATAACTAGAAAATTAAATTTCGGAAATCGAAACGGCGAAGAACACAGTGGAAGCTGGCTTTGATACCACTGTTGGGTTCGCGCTTATGTATGGATCCGACCAAAACGCAACGGATAAAATAATTGGGATCGGATCCGTCCCGTTTCAATATACAAAAACCTTAGATGGTAAATCGGATTTACCTTGCTCGGATTCGAATTCGCATTCGTCCGGTTCCGTCGGTGTAATGCCGTAAGCCGCACAGGTGCCCAGCCTCTAGCGGTATCCACGTGGTCTTCCTCTTGATGGATTCGTCCTCACTTCCTCGCTTGCAGCAGCGTCTGCGGATCCCGTCTGGCTGCGCTTAATTCGCCATGACATGCGGATTCATAAATTCTCGTTGGACGGGAGGCGGAGCAGGCGGGAGTCAAAGCGGAGTCTCGTGGGGCCGGCAAGAGGTGGGGGGCACCCAGAGAGAGAGAGGAGAGATCTGGGTTGCCTGTCCCTGACCTAGTCGCGGTATTTTGTAATAAGTGTTTTGCAGTTTTTCAGAAAAATCCACACTTATCCGAAACCCCGTCAAAATATCCACCAACTTGAAAACCTTTTACGTGTGACCCTCTAGGCCCAAATACCAGTCTATTTAGTGGCCCATTAAGTCCAGTAACCTTTTACGGACCCATTGAATTAATTAATATCCTTATATTAATTAATCAGCCGAATTTAATGTCCCACAAAGTTCGGATGGGCTTCCGATGACGTTAGTGCCAAGCAACACCGTGTGATCCCATAAGGCATTGGGGTTTATGCAACCCACTATGGGAACCTTTCTGTCAACGGTTACCGCACAGATATAATCCTTCATCCGTGCAATGTTCCCGAATCGACCTAGGGTATTGTTTGCCATTAAACCCTAGCCGGTCAATTCACTTGAATAAGATACTGCTAATCTATATCAGATAACTCTTTATTTGATATAGAGTCCGTCCTGGCCAGGGACTTAAGCTCATTATTCCTAGAACATTCTCTCTCCTAATACCGAGAGCGGATGATCCTGTATTGAACACAGAATTACCTTCGAAGGCATCTCCCTGAATCCGATCACTTGACTTATTGATAACCTATGGTTAGGAATTCGTTAGTCAAGGTCAAAGCTTAGAGATGTACCAACAAGATATCTTTGGTGTCTTAGGTCCAAGGATCATCTACACCACTGTGACAAAAGAATCAAACTGGTTAACAGTGAGGTATATACCATCCAACGATTCATGGTCAAATCAGTTCAGTGAACTCATTCATCAATAAGCACCTACAGGTCAAGCATAGTGTCTCCACAAAAGTGACTTATAGTATCAGTCACCCTCATCATATGAGCTAAAGAAACATATACTAGTCTATTCGGATGTTTGATGTCTTTCTCAAATATCCTCCGACTAGGAACAATTAAGAACATGAGTTTATAAGTCCTCGGTCTTTTAATTATGATCTCATCATAATCCGAAGGCTATTGCACATGTTCATGGACTTCATCGTGATACGATAAACATAAATCGAATTAATTACATACAATGAAATATTGCCATTTTATTAATAAACTGAATAATAGACAATATCGGATTTGCTTTCAACCCATCTAATACTAACAGGTAGCATGTCGCTTGAGAAGCTCATTGGGTCCCTTATGGCCCATGAAATCAATATGGAAAGACTAGGAGAGAGCACCTCCAGGGAAAAGGTTTCAAATGCTCTCAAGAACATACAATCAAGCTCAAATGAAGTATCCTCAGCAGAAGACACATGAGTCAACAGTGAAGAGGAAGCCTTACTGTCCAAGAAATTTCAACATATTTTAAGAAGAAAAGAAAGAAGGCCCAAAGAAAATCCAGTAGCAAGCACTTCTAGAAAAGTTATTACAAGTGTAAAGAGTCAAGAAGCTTGAAGACCAACTGTTCTCAACATGAAGAGAAGGATTATAATAAGAAAGACTATTCTAGAAATTCCAAGAGATCTTCAAAAGAAAAAAACTTGGAGGAAATTGAGGGAAGTGAAGGCGACCCATCTTCCTCAAACTCAAAGAAAAAAAAAAAAAGATATTCGCCAAATCAGACTTACAGGCATCCTCCCTAAAGCTGAGGAAGAACCTCAAGGTAAGTATGTAATTCAAAAGATATGATGAGATATTTCTTCTATTTTCTAATGCTCATATGTGTGCCAAATTTCAATTAGATCCTAAAGAATCTCATATGACCTGGGTCAAAAGAATTTATAGATATTTGGTTAATACTTGTGACTTAGGACTATGCTATCCAAGAGGATACTATCTCAATTTGCTTGGATATTCAGATGCTGACTATACTATATGCAAAATAGATAGAAAAATCACCAGTGGTACGTGTTAGTTTCATGCAGGATGCTTAATCTCATTGATGTTGCCGAAGCTTACCACGGTCGGATTCCGAGACTAGAACCCGCAGTTGGATCGGATCGATGAAGGGGACCGACGGGGATTCGGGATGAGTTGAGGATGGAGACGGGGCCGAGGACCAGAAGCCGAGAGGTGCCCAGGCGAGGGCTCGCTGGGAGCGTAGCCGAGACACCTTCGGTCGAGGCGGACTAGCCTGCGAAAGGCGTCGAGACCGGGGGGAGAAAATCCGAGGTCGGCGGCCGAGACCGACTCGGAGAGGTCGGCGAAGATTCAAACCGAAGCCCCTACAGAAGGAGGAGAAGAAGAAGAACCGATCAGCAGGATTCCCGGGCTTCGGCCCTAAGGAACCCCCTTTGACAGCTAAGTTAGCTTCTGAAGAAGATTCGATTCAGAAGTCAAGGAAGAAGGAATAGCTTTAATGCTTTTGGACTGTTGTCCTTAGTCGAGAAGACATACTTTTGGTAATAAATAGCCGTGTATTTATAGCGGAGGATAGAGGTCGCTTAGTGGTGGCAACCGATATAGGACTATGTTTTGGTTTACTGATAAACCGCCATAGCACCTATCCTTCCCACCGGAGTGGGCCGGATACGGCTACTGGGCCGAAGGGGGAGGGGCCGCTGATGGGCCTGATGCCGCTTAGTGGGCCGAAGCCTACTGGGCTGAGGGCCGCTGGGCCGCTGATGGGCCAAAGGCTGTTGGGCCGCTAACGGGCCGAAGACCACTGGGCTGCTGTTGGTCCGAGGGCTACTTTGCCGCTAACGGGCCGAAGGCCGCCAGTGGGCCTTCACTACTATTGCTGTTGGGCTTATCCCAGTGATTGGGCTTTTTCTAACGGGCCGAATCGGATTCTGCCCCCATCACTCATGGTCTTCTAGAAAGTAAAATTCAATAACTTTATCAACAGTAGAAGTAGAATACATAGCAGTTGGAAGCTGCTATTCACAACTGCTATGGATCAAGAACCAATTGGAAGACTTTGGATTGAAGCGGGAAGGAATCCCAATACTGTGCGATAATACAAGTGCAATAAATTTGACTAAGAATCCCATCCAGCACTCTAGGACCAAGCACATTGAGGTTAGATATCACTGTAGACACGCTAATTTTGATATCATTTTCAGTAAATTTCATATCATATAATAGTGCCTCAAGATGGTCTAATATTTAATCCTTAGTTAATTTTTATTAATCTTTTTGAATTAATTGTCTAAATGACATCGATCAGATAGACATAATTTAAGTTTATTAAAGAAATTCATTTTAACTCGGATTTTTAATCAAATATGAAAGATTCTAAAAGACGTCGACCCGTCAAGACGCCATTTAGGATTTTATTCTTATTTTGATTATTAATTTGATTTTTAATTAATTTGTTAATAAACTAAAAGACGTCTGCCATGCACGACGCCATTTAGGTTTCCAAAGTTGATTTTGTTTCTTCTTCCCGATGTTTATCCTTATCTTAATTAAACTAAAAGACGTCTTCCATGGGCGACGCGTTTTAGATAATTACAGATAATGATGAATTAGGCTGTATTTATTTGTTTCTTGGTTGGATTGACTTCAAATTCCTTCATGTTAATCTTTAAGTAACCGCGGATGCGCAAACTTAAGCCTATAAATACCCAAGTCCTTGGCCATTAAAAAGTTAGTGATTATTAGTGATAATCTTTGAAGAGAGATAATTAAGAATCTTTGAGAGAGACGACGTCCAAACGCTGAGGGATCGAGGCGCTGCTGCTACTTCCAAGAGTTTTGAAACAAACTTCATCCTTTCTTCATCATTTCTTCATCCTTTCATGATCTATTCAAGAACCAAGGCAATCTAGAGGCCATCCAACTTAGTTCTTAATTAATTTCTACATCTTCTTCATATTTTCAGTACATTAACATCATAATTTCATTATATCACTCCATGCAACACACATTCACTAGCATATAATTTCCAATCCATGTTTTAAAGGGGTTTCAAAGACCACAAACAAGTGAGTTCATTTGTTTAGTTGTATGATTAGAATAATTACTGGGATAGATACTACATCTATTTGAGTTCTTATTGTTTTTTCTTTCTTACCACTTCTCGCAAAGTACAAAAGAAGATCAAAAGGAGAGAATCAACAATAAGGAAATATGGACGATCATCAAAGCCCCATAAACATTCAAAGCAAGAGCAAAGTCAGAAGGGCTCTTTTCCTTCAGCCGGCTGAAGGAGGAGAATCAAGGATTCCAACATCTCCCAATTCTAAAACAGGTAAGCGATCAATCTCTATTTTTTGGAACTTTTCAGTTAAAAGTTTTTGGCGATCACACTCACTTAGTTTTTAATAGGTTTATTTGTCACATAATCAACATAAATTTTCATGATAATCACATCCTAATTTGAGCACTCACAGCTTTTTGGCGATCACGGTGGAACTTAGTCTCGCCATCTTTTAATCTTTGTTCTTACTTTTTGTCAATCGGGCACCCACGGTGCACCACCTGTGTCTCTTGACACGCCCTCACCCATCGGTGAGTTTTTAGTTTGGTTGTTATTCCCACGTGCACCACGTACACACCCTTGCGGCAAGATCTTGCCCTCCCCGTTTGATTGATTAAAGAGTTGTGATTGTGAGAAGAAGCATGTGTGATTGATCGAATGTTTTTGTTGTTCACATGATAAAATTATCCGGTTAAAAATTGAAATAAAAAAAGATTCGCATGAGTCAATTATTTATCGCTTTTATTCTGTTTGTTTGGAGGAATCGATCTAGAAATTTCTCCTGAATTATTGATTATGTGACCTGAAAAACGTCTAGGAACAGCGACGCGTTTCATAATGCGTCGCCTTACCCAGACACTTTTCAGGCCAAATTCTTTGCTGTCTGCTGCCTGAGCTTTTGTGAGAAAAATAAGGTTATGTTTGAATAGCGTCGAGGCACAGCGACGCGATTCAGACAGTTTCTTCTTTTTTTTCTTCAGTTCTTAGATTTCTGGTCTGCTTGCTACTACACATTACATAATAAGCATTAGAGGCCACCCCGGCCGCAGGTCATACGCACTGGGGCTAACACCCCCCTTTTTCTCTTAGGAACACCTTTCTTGACGTCTTCACCTGTCTTCGATTAGGTCGGTCCCTCGATCAGACTAGAGTGGTTGGCGTTAAAGACCTCTGTAAGTCCCCAAAATCAAGGTATTCCTCCTTGTTCATCGGGCTGGTTGTACCAATCGAAGTCCTGGTTAGATTTTCATAATGTTGTGAGAGAAAGCCATAGAGTATAACAGTGGAAATTGAACTGAAACTAGGATCCTACCCGTTGAGTGAACTTGTGATTAACTGAATCCAAATAACCCAACAAGGAATCCCAAAATAACGTTAAACATCCACTTGTTTGCTTAATCTCTGTACAACTTGTCTGCAAATCTTTGAAAAAAAATCTGACATCATGTTACTTCGATTAGGTTAGGATTTGAGCATGGCTTCGGGAGCTATGGTCAACTGTAAGGGAGATGCTAATGCCCCTCTTGAATCTAACTATCACTATGAAAATGGGGGAGATGCTAATGCCCCCCATGATCCTCATTCTTATCCATCTGAACATAAGGGAAACCTTCATATCCTTCCTCCTTTTGTCCATGATCAACACAATTTTGGTACTGATCTTCCTCCGCACGTGCATGCGGTTTCTAATCTTGTCTTTGAGGGGGCCATGAACCCGAATGAGCCCTCATCATCCAATCCTTCCGATCTAGTCAATGCTCTGGGAGTTCTAGCCTCCCATCTAGATCCTCACCAGCTCGAGGCAATTTAGTCTATTTTGAAGGGGAAGACGCCCATGCAGTCTGCCGAGCCAAATCCTGCGGCTCCTCCTGTTATTCCTCAACCACCTCCCCATCATGCTTCATTCATTCATCGGGCCATGGAAGGCCTTTAGGTTTCAACTTCTCGGCCAGCTGGGCCACAACTGTCCTGCTTGAGGCAACCGGCTAGACCGCCGACGCCAACTTATCAAAATGCCCTCGGGCATGGCGGAAGCGTTGCCGGACCTCAACCCTATTGTCCCCCTTGCCCCACATACTCTAGGCAACAGACCTATCATGTACCCCCACCTCCCCCTCCTCTAGTCGATCCGACGACTCAAGCTCTGCTCGCGAAGATGGAGCGTATGGATGAGCAATTCAATAATTTTCAGAAAATGATGGGAGTTAAAGTTGCACCTGAGATTAACCTGCCAAGTCTGCCCGTGTTCTATTTACCACCCTCCGAAATGCCAGTGTACCGAAAATACAATGGTACTGGTAACCCCTTCACTCATTTGAAGGAGTTCATGTACGAGTCATCTTTCTGGTAGAACGACAAGAGGTCGTTGGCATTTTTGTTTAGGAAATCCTTAGAGGGACCAGCCCTCGAATGGTTCTTTTTCTTAGAGCCATCTGAAGTAGAGGACTATGGTATCGTATCATGAAAATTCATTCAACGATACCAGGATAGAGTTGCACCCTCTCTGTCCATTATTGACTTGATCGTAGAAAAAATGAAGCCCGACGAGGAATTCATCAGTTTTGCTGATAGATGGAGGGGCATGGCAGAAAAAGTTAAAGATCATCTGTTTGAGTCCGAACATGTAAAGATGTTGATTTCCAATGCCACACCTCAGTTTAAGCTAGTCTGGCCCTGAACAACTTGACCAGCATGGCAGAGCTCTATGAAAGGAGGCGTTACTGTCAGAACGCTTTCAAGGATGCTACATTTTCTAGTGTCTTTGATCCTCACTGACTTAGCAGGCCTCCGCTTCGGAAGCCAACTGTGCCAAATTCTCCTAGTACGGGTCCAACAACTGAGGGCACGCTCTCTCATGAGTATATTAGCACCATGAACAACAATCATCCCCAGTTCGTGAGGAACCATCCACCATCACAGTTCGTAGGCCAAAGACCACCAAACCAGCAGGGTTACAGACAACAACAACCATAGTATCAGCAACCCCAGTAGCTAAATCCACAATATCAATAGCCACAGTACCAGCGGCCACAGCAGTCGAACCAGCAGCCACAATAGCAGCCACAACGGTAGTTATAGTACCAGCCCCCACAACAACAACGTACCAGCTGCGCGCACCGTCGGCGTACCATAATGTACCTCCTCCTGCTGATTATAACTAGCAGAGAAAGCCTCCAGGTCCGAAAAGGGTAGAATATCCAGTCCTTCCAGAATCCTTGTCAGATATCTTCAATGCTTTAATGGTAGCCAATGCCTTGGTTTTGCTAAGAGAAAAAATAGTTTGGCCCCAAAATGCCGATACTTCCAGATATTGTTACTTCCATAGACAACCTGGACACATAATAGATGCTTGCTTCCAATTTCGAGATTATATCCATGATCTCAATGAGCAGGGAGGCATTGATTGGGAAGAAATGAAGAAGTATATATCCGCCTTGAAGGCGAGAAGGCCCCAGCAACAACAACAGCAGCAACCCCAACAACAACAACAACCAAGAGCGCCGGCACAGGCGGCAGCACCCCCGAACATGGGTATAGTGCATAACCCACTTCCGGAACACCAGCACTAGAATCAAGTTGCCCCCATTTTAACAAATAGCCAGTCTGAGGCTAATCGAGGGCAACAATGGAAGATAGAGGAATCTTCCTCTATTTATTCAACGGGTCACACTCCGAGCACCACTGCGCAACCACCACGCCGCACCCTCCATGTACCTAAACCACAACCCGTTACCATCACACCAGTACCAACACCCGCATACCGTTTACCCACACCCATTAACCCATCACCACCGCCCGCTTTCCTTAAACCCATTATCCCCCACGCCACCACACCTCCATCAAACAACCTACCGCAAGCTAATTACGCACCCCTCATGCCATCCAAACCATTGCTCCGCGTACCATTCCCCACATCACCCACCACCACGACCAGCTACCCAAATACCATACAACCATCCAAACCATTACTCCGCGTACCATTCCCTACTTCAACTGCGCAACCACTTACCACACTACTATCGAACCCTCTAAACCCCTCATTCGCACCATGTCATCATCAACTAACCCCACGCCATCACCCGTATACCAACCATCCACACCATCTACGTCATATACCAACCTTGCGGTGCTCAACTTATCACCTGGCCCTTCCACTAGTGTAGAACATGCACTTCGGAGTGGGAGGATCTTCAATAAGGCCTTTCCTCAATGTACAGTTAGAGATGGCCCATCACAGCCGCCAGAGGAAGCGCATAATGATGAGAGTGCACCGGGCACTCAATATGACCTACTGAAACAACTGGACAGAACACCATCACGAATCTCTGTGCTTGAGTTGATCAAGAAATCGAAGACCCATTAGGAAGTTATGATGGAATACCTACAAAAAGTGATGGTCAACGAAGACGTGCCAGTGGAGAAGATCACCGCACTACTAGTTCCGCAGGGGGATCAACCCTCTATCTTATTTCATGTTTCGGAACTAGCACCGCTAGCAGCCAGGAGTATGGCTCTGAGTATTATGGTCAATATCTGCAAAAAGGCCATAGACACATGCCTGGTTGACACGGGGGCTTCAATTAATGTTTTACCTCCAAAGACCCGTGAACTATGTGGTGTACCCAAGGAAAAATGGCTGCCTAGCCCCATTTCTGTTACAACATATGATAACTCCACCCGTTAGCCTCTGGGAATGGTTTATTTAAAAGTAGAGTTAGGCCCTGTATGTCATGCCGAGGTCGAATTTCACATCTTGAAAATCGATCATTCTTTGAAGGCTATTTTGGGTCGTCTTTATATTAAAACCCTTGAGGCGATTCCCTCTACGAATCATTAAAGTTACGAGCATGCCAATCCTTACTGCTGCTCACTCCTTGAATATCAAGCTAACTCCTTCACCTGGCCGACAACCTTTTCTATCGGTATTACAGGTCTACCGTCCTGTGGCTAATCCTTTAAAGGCCGCCACTCTCACTCCTTACCCACTGGATGCCATAAAGCAGGGGAAGTGCATGAGTACCCCTGGTTGGAAAATAATGATGAAGGGTGGTTATTAGCCTGGAAAGGACTTAGGCACGCAATTATAAGGCAGAACCACGCCCCTCAAAGACAACCGAAGGACACCTGAAAATGGCCTGGGCTATAGGCCAAGAAAAGTGAAGCACGACATTACTCAGTAGGAAGAAAATGAAGACGGCTAGAAGGTCTGGGAAACAATGTCTACACCATGCAAAGAAGGTCGAGACCCCTTAACATGGACCTTATACACACATTTCGTCAAGGGGCCCGTGATCAGTCATGACAACACAGTGGTCATCACTTCCTGTTTTGATCTCCATGACATATGTGGAAGAGACCTGGCCAGAGATTGTTTAGAATTGTTGATGTACCAGTCCTTAGAGGTTTTGCGATCAATGAAAAGGAGGAAGTTCCAAGATCCTGAGTGTGAATGGTACCGGTGGTTTGACTTGAGGGATCTGTACATTCCATTAAACAGACTATTTCTTGATCCTTCAGAACCAAAGTGGCCGCCACAAATAGATGAGTTGATTGAAGGGCCCGGTGCCATTTTTGACAAAAGAATTCTACTGTCTGAGGAAATATATGAAGGGGAGCAAGATGACCCCTATAAAGCTGGTTATACCACGGATCTTCTTTGGAGGGGGACTTATCCCTCTTACATTTTCACACTCCATACCTTATTCCACACTCTGCTTCTGACCCCGACTTGGTCGCGGGTCATTAGTGAAGATATTCCATGGGCTCAGCCCATCATGATCACTCTGTCCCAACGAAACTTTATCCCTCAACCTCCTCTCGATCTAGAGAGGATTTATGATTTAATCCGGGACATGCTACTGTATGATCCCCCCAATCCTTTGGCCTTGGTGCCGCTCCCTCCATCCCATTCTCCTCCTATTCACCTTTATTCTTGTTTTATGATTAATTCATCTTTTCTCCAAAAAAAATGCCAATTTGGAAACAAATTTCTCCCAGATCCTCGTTGAGGAAACTTCCTACTTGTCCGATTGTACCCCATTGCGCAGGTCATTCGGTCAAGATTCTCTTCTAGATCTACTTTGCCCCTCCCCTCGGGAGGATTCTCCTGTATTTCCACATGTATCCTATAATTTTTATCCTTCTTCGTCCTCATTAGGTCAGGATAGGGAGTCTAGTGAAGTTAGGGAGTTTAGCGAACTTAGGGAGTCTAGTTCTAAGCAGGTTAGTCAGGTTAGGAAGTCTAGAAAATCTAAGGGTAAACAAATTCCAGATAGATACCTCTAGGATTTAGCATTTAAATGCCTTTCTTGCTCTATGATCCCTCAGCTATTAGAAAATCCTATTCAGATGTCAGAAGATTGTGTAGATGATGAGTCGGTTAATGATGGATATAGGGTGTATGAATTGATACACGAAAAAGACCCCATTATTGAAGATGAGGAAGATGACGAGGACACGACTGAGGCATATGCCAGTGGAGTAAAAAGATTCGATGAACCCTCAGCTGCCGTAGAAGAGCCCCCCAAAGAGATCAATCTAGGGACTGAAGACGAACCAAAGGTTGTCCTCGTTAGCAAGAATCTTTCTGAAATGGATGAGAAGGCAATGGTATAAGTTCTTAAGGATTATAAGGACACTTTCGCCTGGAGTTATGAGGATATGCCGGGGTTAAACTCATCACTAGTGGAATACAGGTTGACATTAAAGGATGGAGCTAGCCCGGTTAAACAAAAGTTAAGGCGATTCCACCCACAAATGGCTTTGAAGATGAAGGAAGAGGTCGGTAAATTACATAAAGCCAAATTCATTAGAGTTGTCCTCTATCCACAATGGGTGGCAAATATAGTCCCGATTATGAAGAAAGATGGGAAGGTCAGAATCTGTATTGACTTCCGAGATTTGAACCGGACGTGTCCTAAGGATGATTTTTCACTGCCTCACATTGATGTACTCATCGATAACACGGCTGGCTATGAAACTCTATCATTTATGGATGGATTTTCAGGATATAATCAGATCAAATTGGCAGAAGAAGATCAAGAAACGACATCATTCACTACACCTTGGGGGACATATTGTTATGTCATCATGCCCTTTGGATTAAAGAATGCTGGAGCCACTTATCAAAGAGCTATGATGGCAATATTTCGTGACATGATGCATATCGATCTAGAAGTGTATGTGGATGACTTGTTAGTGAAATCTAAGACTAAGGCTGAGCATGCCAAAGTTCTGGCAAGAGTATTAGAAATATCAAGAGAATATCAGTTAAAAATGAACCCTAAGAAATGTGTATTCGGGGTATCCTCAGGGAAGTTACTTGGATTCATTGTTAGCAAATGGGGAATTGAGATCGATTACAATAAGGTAAAGGCTATTAGAGAAATGCCACCTCCCAAGAACTTGAAAGAGTTAAGAGGATTGATCGGGAGGTTGCAGTTTATTCACCGATTTGTCTCCCAGCATTCACAAAGGTATAAGCCGTTCTACGAGCTTACCAAACCGGGAGTCAAATTCGATTAGGACGATAAGTGTCAGGAGGCGTTTAATGGATTGAAGAATTATTTGGCAAGTCCTCCTTTTTTGAGACCACCATCTCCGAGCAAACCGTTGATTCTATATATTTATGTCCTGGATGATGCGGTGGGGGCTGTCCTAGTACAAGAAGATGAAGAAGGAAAGGAGAGGGCAGCCTACTATCTCTCTAAACTTCTCAACTCCGTTGAACAGAGATACACAGTGATGGAGAAAACATGTGCAGCACTTGTATGGGTGGTTCAGAAATTGAAGCATTACTTTCTAGCCTATGAAGTTCATCTCATCGCTAAGATGAATTCGATTAAGTTTCTCCTTGAGAAATCTGTCCTTACTGATAGGTTAGCACGATGGCAAAGCTTTCTATTTCAATTTGATATCACTTACATTCAACAGAAAGCGATCAAAGGCTATGCCATAGTAGAACATCTCACTCATCATCCCCTTCCTCGTTTTGATCTAGTCCGATCGGAGTTTCCGGATGAGGAACTGATGTCCATAGACCAAATCAAAGATGATATGTGGACTCTGCATTTTGACGGAGCTCTGAATTCCCATGGAAAGGGTATCGGCATTGTTCTGTTATCACCTGAAGGTGTCACCATTCCATAAGCCTTTCAGCTTGACTTTCCAGTCACTAACAATATAACTGAATACGAGGCACTCCTTGTTGGCCTTAAGGCTGCTCATCTCTATGGTGCCACCAAACTCAGAATTGTGGGTGATAGCCAATTGATTCTTCGCCAGGTGCTAACTAAATATCGAACTTTTGATCCCAAGCTCAAGCCTTATCAAGAACTCACCTCTGCTTATGCTAAGCTTTTCACAAAATTGATCTTCATCCATGTTCCTCGAAATCATAACATCTTAGCTGATGCTCTAGCTTTCCTCGCATCTTCTCTTAATTTTCCAATCAGCAGACAATCCGAGTTGATCATTGTTTAAAGGCGTCTTTCACCCGCCGTAAAAGACCTTTCATTCCTTAGGACTAAGGAGAAGATGTTAAAGAAGGTCAAAGATAGAAATATTGTGGAAAAGAGAGAGATTATGTTAATGGAGCTGTTAGAAGAGATGGATGATGAACAGAAACCATGGTACTACGAAATTGCCAAATATTGTGAAGATCAATCATATCCTGAGGAAGCCACAGCTGAGGACAAAAGGGCTATCAGGAGAGTTACTCAGAGATACACTCTATAAACGAAGATGAGCTTTGGAAGATCATGGAAGGAGCTCATGCTGGAGTGTGTGGTGGCCATGTTAATGGATAGATGCTAGCGAAGAAAATCCTTAGACAAGGATTCTATTGGCCAACCATGGAAGAAGATTTTGTGGGATATGTCCGTAGGTGTTTAAAGTGCCAACTTCACGCCGGTAAGATCCATTCTCCTGCATCTTCACTCCATCCTATTTTCTCCCCATGGCCTTTCTCCATGTGGGCTTTCGATGTCATTGGACCCCTTGGCAATCCTGATTCCGGCATTAAGTAGAAGTCCTTCATCCTCATGGCAACAGAATACTTCACCAAGTGGAAGTCAAAGCCTCAACCGTCTGCAAGTTCATCATAAAGAACATCATCACAAGATTTGGAATTTCAAGTACCATCGTCATCGACAATGGACCGCAGTTTCATGTCACAAGAACTGAAAGACCTCTGCAACATGTACAAAATTGCATTGCATCATTCATCTCCTTATTATCCGCAAGGCAATGGCCAAGTAGAGGCAACTAACAAGACTTTAATAAAAATCATCAAAAATACGTGCAAGTCTAATAAATTCATAGACTGGCCAGAAAAATTGATTGAGGCTCTATGGGCCTACCGAACTTCAATCGGCACGCCCACCGGGCAGACTCCTTATTCCTTAACATTTGGAATGGAGGCGGTAGTTCCATATGAGATCCTCACACCGTCATTAAGAGTACAATTGAATAAGGAATTTTCTATTGATGAATACCGTTCAGCACTCCTTACTCAATTGGAACTCTTAGATGAGAAAAGATGGTCAGCTGCTAATCATGCAAGAGTATATCAGAATAGATTAGCACGTTTTTATCAAAAGAAAGTCATTGAACGTAAGTTCAAGGTTGGTGAAATGGTCGTCAAAAGAATCTTTGTAAAACTTGGTGGTCCGCGTTCTAAGTTCCAACCCAATTGAGAAGTCCATATGTTGTATCGCATGCTTTTCTTGGTAACGCTTACCGTCTAGTTAATGCAGAAGGACAAGAGTTAACCACCCCTGGAATGGACTGTATCTTAAGAAATACTACCCTTAGGTTAAAGAGTCGATCAACATGGTGCAAAGACCAGTGGAATCAGAAAATTTAGAAACGCAAATTTCCTTATCGGTCTGGATAATTTAATTCAAACACATTACTACACATACTGACACGTTTGCTTCGTGAATAACAAAAGATGTGAAGTCCAAAGGAATACCGAAAGCTTGACTGAGGGTGTAAAGTGCAAATCATTTTTTTAAAACAAAAATTCTGTTTTTACACTCGGCCCATGATGTCAGAACAAGGCTTAGATTAGACTACCAAAAATACCTACCATCTTAGTAGGAGGCCGTCATAAAAAAAAAGGGGGGGAGATCTGTCCCATGAAAAGAAAAAGAAAAAGCAAAAGGCAAAAGCCAAATGTCAAATCAAAAGGCCATTACACTACAAACGTTATATAAAGGTCATGAAGTAAAATAAAAGGGAACTCAAGGTCGATAAATACCTCAGAAAGAAAATGACCGAACCCCAACAGATATTAGGGTAAGAAATGAACATCTTTTGGGTCTCCGGAATCTTCTCGTGGGTTTTCTAAACCAATTCTTCCTTTCTTTATGAAGAGGCGTACTCCAAGCTTAAGGAACGACATAGATTGACTATGGATCAAATCATCAAATGGGATCATGAATGGAAACACAAGTTCAAGCACGATGGGTCTAAGTTAGATTATTGAAGAACAATTTGGGAATTAAGTTAATAGATGAATATGTTCTTTTGATCTGAGTACCATGTTGGTCTCTTAGTTTGCACATTAATCCCAAAATCCAAAAATACATATCCGAAACTCCAAAAAAAAAAAAAAGTACATATCTCAAAAATCTAAAAAAAAGTACATATTTCAAAATCCAAAAAATACATATTCTAAAATCCAAAAAAAGTACATATCTTAAAATTAAAAAAAAGGTACATATTTCAAAATCCAAAAATATAGATATTTTAAAATCCAAAAAATATATATATTTCAAAATCCAAAAAAATACATATCTCAAAAAAAAAAAAAAAAAAAAATATATATATATATATATATATATATATATATATATATATATATATGTTCCAAAACCCAAAAAAAATGAATATTTCAAAAATCAAAATATTTCAGTTAGCATCTGCTTGTAACATTTGGTATGCTTCATTCCTTTAATTTCAGCGAGCATTTGCATGCTTGTATGTTGCATCTTACTCCGTTATTTCCTTCAGTTCAATTATTATTACCTTTGTTAATAAAGGTTATCCCCTTTGACCTTCCTACCAAGAATAGGATCAAGTAGCCGGTTACTTAACTGGGCAAGGGGCTAAGCCTAAATAGATACTTAACCTGTTTGTTAAGTAATGTATAGGGTACAGGTATGAAAGTCAAGGAACTCACACAAATGAGACACAAAGTTGAAGACAAAAATTTCATATATATATCAAAAGGTGCTTTGTACAAGATTCAAAAAGAAAAAAGTACATGACGAAGCCCTCATGGCTGACTCTCTCCTGCCCCCTTGTCAAACTGACTCTGGGCTTCATCTTGGGCATCTGGCGCTGGAGCTCTAGACGGCGGCGGTGGTGGGCCCATGGCGCTCGGTCCTGCTTGGTCGGATAATATGGTGATGCTGGCTATGAAAGCACTCGCCTGACCACGATCGATAGCCCGCTGGCGGGCTCGCTGATATCTCTCCTCCACCATTCGGCGCTCATGCTCTACCACGGAGAGGCGACCCTGAAGACTCTCCAGCTGAAGGCTGTTGCGATCCCTCTCCTCTGTCAAGATCTCCAGGCGAACCTGGAGTCGTGCGAGATCTCCGGTGGAGAGAAGGGCCACCTGCTCCTCGAGCTCACGGACCCGAGCTGCGTCGATCTCATCCCTCTGAAGGGCCTCCTGAAGCTCAGCAACCTGTAAAAGAAGACACTATCAGTTCAAGATAATCAAGAAAATCAAGTCCAATAATGGAAGAAGAAGGATGAAACTTACTCGAGCAGCCCGATCCTCCTCCGCGAAAGAGGCTCAGTGGATGGTAGAGGCCAGCTGACTCTGAAGGTCGGCAAGAGCAGCCTCATAAGCAGCCATAGAAGATGATGAAGCCCCAACTGAAGAAGAAGGGGGAGCCGCCTAGATGTAGACGGCTTGCTGTACCAAAAGACAACCGTCAGTGGCTAATTGTCAAAACAAATTAATTAATTAAAACATTCATTCATAGGCATGCATACATACCAAGTCAAAGAGCTCCTTCTGGACCTATTCCAACTGGGCCACGGCGTCCTGAAGATGGGTCCGGAGGTCGATGATGACCGCGTCTCGCGCATCCTGCATATCATACATACACATTCATTCACAAATATAAACAAAGATAACAATAAAATGAAAGAAGTATGAATCATACTTACATCGAGTGGACGGAGAAGTCGCAACTGATCGGCGTAATGTGTCCGGTACTGCTGGAGGTAGGCTGCGTTACTCTCCGCTTGAGACTCCACTCGGACACTCCGGCGATGCCAATCTTCGTATTGCTCCGAGAATTTTGCCCACCAATCTGTGAGGTCTTGCTTGCCCCTCATGCTCCGTCCTACTCCCTCTAGGACCTCCTCGTCCAACCACTCCTGGTGGAGGTCCAGGGTCCTCATCACTAGGCATAGGCGGAGAGGCTCGATCTCGTTCAGGCAGTGGAGCCACATCTGCTGATCGAACCGTCTCCGACCAGCCGTCACCCACGGCTGGCCCTCCTCGCCCATACCCATGTACAGGCGCCAGATCACCTGCATATAGGTTAGATGCATTCATATAAATAAATTGCAGATTGCATTTAATAAACAAAATTGAAAAAATTAAAAGACTTACTAGGAGCTCTGGGTAATCAAGGAACTGACGGTGGAGGGCCGTCAGCTGATGGTGCTGTAGGACTATGTCTACTATTGGCTGCCAACAACAAGCCAATGGAATAGCACCCGGTCTCACTATCCTCGCTCGGCTGAGCGGGAAGTAGTGATAACTCCAAACCTGCACATAAATATATAAGTTAGAAAAGCATCATATCATTGCATTTCATATCATAAACAAATAATTAAAATAACTTAATACCTGAAGAAACGGTGAGAAGCCGCTGACGGTGGTCTCACGGTCCGGCATGACCGCAGACAAATTTGCAAATAGGTAAGCCAGGAGGGCTGCGCCCCACGCGTACTCATGAAGACTCTCTAAGTCATCTAAGAGGCTAAGGAACCTACAATGGATATGGTTGCCCTTCGTGTCGAAGAGCAACCGACCAAAGAAGAAAACAAGGAAGACTCTCAACGGTCTATCTACCTCCTCTATCCGACTAGGGTCACTACATTAGACAAATGAGGAGGACTCTGCTAACCTATCTCTGAACTCCTCCCGGGTCTCATCAGATCGACGCCGGGGCTTTGCTAAGCCTAGAGCGGCCTCTACCTCCACTCTAGGGACCGTCCTAGACTCCTTGTCTAAACTAGATACCTCTATACCTAATAGGGCCTCTGCCAACCCTCGGTAATCGGGGTAGGTCACCCCGCTTACCGGCCTACCATCTACTCTGAGGCCAGTGATCCTGGCTACGTCCTCTAAGCTTGGGACCATGTGGCCCCAGGGCATTAGGAAAGCCTCGCTTTCTGCATGCCACCTCTCCCGCAGCGCCTGCAGGAGGACCAAATCAAGCCAAAATGGCTCGATCTCTAGAATCTCCACGAACCCCATCTGGCGCAGGCGTGCCTTCTAGAAGTCTGGGAGTCCCCGATATACCCCTACCACCAGGTCCCATGAGATGCGAGCCCTCATCGTTCCCTGCAAATAAAAACAAGAAGATTTCATCAGTTAATAGACTTAATAAATCAATGAAATATTCTGTTTAAAAGGCGTCGAGCTACATAGACGCCCACTGAAAGGCGTCCCACAAGCCTTGACGCCATTTAGTCTGATTTTGAACTCTGTTAAGATTTTCACTTTGAATGGCATCAGACCTAGGCGACCCCCTTTGAAAGGCGTCACCTGGTCTGGACGCCATTCAAACCAGATTTCGGACTTCTTCCGAAGAGTCCCTTTTTCCTCTCCTCCCTCATCCATTTCATCAAAAATGCATTCCATAGAGAACTTACCAAGTGTAGAGCTTCTTCTTCTTCTCCTCCTCCCTCGATCACCTCCGGTGGAGGGATTTCCTCGCCAAGGAACGCCGCCGCCACCTCTAGAATTCTTGCCTCATCGGGGGGAACCTCGGGTTCATCCGCCCTCCTCACTACACGTGGGACGCGGCGGCGTTTGCCGCTTCCCCGGGAACCTTCACCTTGCTCCATCGTGTAGAAGAGAGTTTGAGAGAGAGGAAGATAAAACTTGGTTAAAGAAGAAGAAAGAAGGAGAGCTCGAAGAAGAAATAAGTGTAAGGAATCGCCATGAACGCAGCGGAAATAAAAATGATTCCATTGTATCGGTTGCTGGGGTCGTAAAACGGACATTAAAATCTAAGCGGGAAGAACAGTTCTTCACCTTTGCGGGGTTTCGAATCTCCCGTGGATGATGCCGACTCGGTAATCGCGTACGCGCACGATCTCTAGAGGTATCCACACGAGTTCCCGTAGCATACACGATTTCCTCCTCGACTTGAGTGCTCTGACCAGATCTCAAATCCACCATGCGCGGAGAGAGACAGATCCACTCCAAGAGAGAGAGAAGGAGAGAGAGAGAGGAGAGAGAGAATCTGGGGAGTAAAATTCGTCCAACTAACTTTTTACCCCTCCCCCTTGGCCCTCCTTATATAGAAATAAGGATAAGCACAAGAGTTAATCCTCATGATTATCCAAGAGTTTGGCCTTGGATAATTCTCCATTAAATCTTCATGTTTATCCTGCAGCTTTTCACAAAAACCCAGATAAGCATGAAATTTAACATCTCTCACTGTCTGACGAGAACTCTTATGTGTGTGACCCTCTAGGCCCATATATCAGTCCAGGCCCATTAAACTTAGAACTGTTTCTTGAGTTTAATATTTATTAATTAACATTTAAACATCATATGTTAAATGATTAATTTAATAAACAAGTGAATTATCATCTGATGATCAAATCACTTGGCCTTCTGATCATGAACAACACCAAACACTACCTCATGATCCCAGAAGATATAAGGGATACTGTTCCCTTCAATTGAACCTTTCCGTCTGCCGATACCGCACAGATATAATCCTTCACTCATGCAATATCCCGATAACGCAAGGGTATGGTTTTATAGTCAAACCCTCTATTGCATTATCCAGATGGATTCCAGTACACAGTTAATATCTAGAAAGACATCTCTTTCATTTGACCCTGGCCAGGGATTTCTGTGTACACATCCATAGGACATTCTCTCTCCAGTCTTATACCAAGAGTGAGTGATCCCTTGTTGTTTACTCAATTACCTTCGCAAGCTTTCCACTATATCTGAAAAACCGATTATGGTGGACTTAATGGTTAAAGTCCACGAGTCAGAGAATCAAGATACAATGGTCCACAAGCAAGGTATCATTGGTGACTCAGGTCAAAGGACCAACTGTGCTACTGCAACGATTGAATTCCCTGGTTGACTAATAGGTATAATTACCATCCAGGAATTCTTATTTGGGTATGTTCAGTGAACTCATTCTCTAATGAGCACCCACTTATTTGTCTTAGTGTCACCACACGAGTGAATGTGAGATCATTCACCCTCATCACATGAGCAGACATAACTTGTGTCGATCTTATCGGATATTTAATGTCCATCTCAAATATCCTATGATCGAGAACTATTTAAGACAATTGCCTTAGGATATTGATCTCACTATCATGATCTCATCATGATTCAATATCCCATACATTTGTCTATGGACCTTCATTACGATAGTCGTTTGCGAGAACTATTAAATAAAGAAATAATTGCCTTTATTAATAATCTGAACTAGAATGTACAATGATTGGCTTTGAGGCCACCCAATTCTAATATTCTCCCACTTGGACTATAGCCAATCATCCATGTGTCTAAGTTCTATAGACTTAAGGTGACGTTCTAAATTGTTTTGAGACAACGGCTTAGTCAAGGGATCTGCTACATTATCTTCGGATGAGACTTTCTCAACTACTATATCTCCTCGGGCGATGATCTCACGAATCAGATGAAATCGTCTCAGAATGTGCTTTGACTTCTGATGTGATCTGTGCTCCTTCGCTTGAGCTATTGCCCCATTGTTGTCACACAATAATGGAACAGGATCTGAAATGCTTGGAACGACTCCAAGCGCCGAGATGAACTTCTTCATCCAAACCGCCTCCTTGGCCGCTTCAGCTGCAGCAATGTATTCTGCTTCGGTCGTCGAATCTGCAGTTGTTTCCTATTTGGAACTCTTCCAACTTACTGCACCTCCATTTAACATGAACACAAATCTAGGCATGGATTTGCTGTCATCCATATCCGACTGGAAACTCGAGTCAGTAAATCCTCGAAGTTCCAAGTCGTTTCCTCCATAAACGAGAAATAGATCCTTAGTCCTTCTCAAGTATCTAAGGATACATTTCACCGCCTTCTAGTGTTCCTCACCTGGATCAGCCTGATATCTACTGGTGACACTTAGTGGGTGTGCCACATTAAGCCTAGTACATAGCATTGCATACATGATAGATCCTATTGCCGAGGCATAAGGAACTCTATCCATGTATGCTCTCTCTTCAGGTGTCTTGGGAGACATTTCTTTAGAGAGATAAATTCCATGCCTCATTGGAATGAGGCCTCTCTTGGAATTTTCCATGCCAAACCTTTTGACTATGGTATTTATGTACATAGATTGGGACAAGCCAAGCATCCTTTTGGACCTATCTCTATAGATCCTTATTCCCAGAATATAGGATGCTTCTCCCAAATCTTTCATGAAGAAGTTTTTGGATAACCAAGCCTTTACTGATGACAGCATTCCTACATCATTCCCAATGAGTAGAATGTCATCAACGTAAAGTACCAAAAAGGTAACTGCGCTCCCACTAGCCTTTTTGTATACACAAGGTTCATCTTCATTCTTAATGAAGTCATAAGATTTGATTGCTTCATCAAATCTTAAGTTCCAAGTTCGGGATGCCTGCTTTAATCCATAGATGGATCTTTACAGCTTGCATACCTTGCTTGAATGCTCTTTGGAAGTGAATCCTTCAGGTTGTATCATATACACCTCTTCTTGAAGGTTCCCGTTAAGGAATGCTGTTTTCACATCCATTTGCCATATTTCATAATCATATAATGCAGCGATAGCAAGAAGTATTCTGATTGACTTAATTATGGCAACTAGAGAAAAAGTTTCGTTATAGTCAATGCCTTGCCTTTGACGATATCCTTTCGCGACCAGCCTTGCCTTGTATGTGTCAATCTGTCCATCTGCCCCGATCTTTCTTTTAAAGATCCATTTACTGCCAATAGGTACTATACCTTCTGACAGATCAACCAAGTTCCAAACTTGGTTGGCATACATAGACTGAATTTCAGAATCCATTGCCTCTTGCCATTTTTCTGATTCTTGACTATTTATGGCTGCTAGGTAGGTTTGAGGATCATCATCCTCATTTAAGTGCACTTTTGGCTTGCCATCATCGATATGTCCAACATATCTTTCAGGCTGCTTAGGCACTCTACCTGATCTGCGAACCTTTTGTGTATCATCTTGAACAAGTTCTTGAGTCAATGGTTCAGTAGATGAACCAGTGTTGATTTGTGAGTCTAGAATTTCTTCCAGTTCTATCTTGCTCCCACTGTATTCTTTTGAAAGATATTCTTTCTCTAAGAAGACAGCTCTTTTTGCGACAAACACCCTTTGATCGCTGGGCTGATAGAAGTAATATCCAAAAGTCTCTTTTGGATATCCCACAAATCTACATTTCTCTGTCCTGGAATCCAGTTTGTCTGGATCATGTCTTTTGACATGTGCAGGACAACCCAGACTCTAACATGCTTAAAGTCTGGTTTCTTTCCTTTCCATATCTCATATGGAGTGGAAGGTACTGACTTACTGGGAACTTTGTTCAACAGATATGCAGCAGTCAACAGTGCATATCCCCATAAAGAGATTGGAAGTTTGGCATAACTCATCATGGATCGTACCATATCAAATAGAGTACGATTTCTCCGTTCCGATACACCATTTAACTGTGGTGTATAGGGAGGAGTCCACTGAGACAAAATACCATTATCCTTAAGATATTATGTGAATTCTGTACTTGATGTAGACTGGATCTATCACGACCGGATCCCGCAAACGGGGATCCGAAACAAGGAGGATCCGGAGCCGGTCCGGATCGAACGGTGACGAGGGGACCCGACGGGGATCCACAACAGGGCGAAGCCGAGGCTCTTTCAGAACGAAGAGGATCCGCCCGCGGGGGGCGCGATCTGCCGCCGGAGTTGAGGAGCTCGTGACTGCGAGTGCCCGAGCGCGGAAGCAGCTGGAGAAGAGGGCAGCAGAGGCCCGTGCCGCCGCCGAGGCCAAGGAGAAGGCCGAGAGCGATCTTGCGGCGGTCGAGTCCGAATTCCGGACTTTCAAAGCTCAGACCCAGGACAGGGAGGCTCGGCGAGCTTCGGAGAAGCGCCGCCTCGTCGAGGAGGTGTCGACCTTGAAGCGGGAACTGGGAAAGGCAGCGGAGTCGGCCGTAGCCAACTACAAGGCCGGGAACGACTATGCCCAGGAGATCCTCCGAGCCCAGCTGCAGGCTTCTTGTGCGGTTTTTGACCTCGGACTAGCAGTCGCCCAGAGGGCCTGCCCGAGCGTCGATCTGACCGGGGAAGCCATGCCAAAGGGCGAGGAAGCCCGGGGGCTTTTATCCTGGTGGGAGGAGCTCGTGGCGGAGAGGGCCCCGCCTCCAGCTGATGCCGAGGAGGCCGGTGCCGAAGAGGCCGAGACCGAAGAGGCCAATGCCGAAGAGGCCGATGCTGAAGAGGCAAATGCCGAAGAGGCTGCTGCTGAAGATGCCCTTGCTGAAGGCGCCGCTTCTGAAGCGGTGTAGGTCGTCGACTCTCCCTCTCCTTCTCCTGACCGAAACGTCGTCGAGGTGGAGGAGGAGGGGGTTGTCGAGGACTGATACGAGGGTTCCCCTCGGTCTTCTTTTTGCTTTACTTTTGTAAGCTCTTGGCCAGGCGTACGGCTGAGCTTTGTATCTCCCTTTGCTTTTTTTTTAAAAAATGAAAGGAAGGTTTTTGGCTTTACCTGGCTGCTTGCGTACGATCGACCGAATGTAGCCCTTCAGGAGCCTGAGATCCCGTCGTCGTTCGCTATAGCTTGTAAGGCCGAAACCCGATGCCGGTTCGGATAGAACGTCGTCACAGTATTCGGCCGGGGCCTTTACTATGGTGGTTCATATGATCCCTTAGGGGCATCTTGCCGCTTCTTACGCTTGTCGGATGGCCGAAGCCCTTCACGCTTCCACTCGCGCGAACTTAGATATGCCTTGGCGCCTCCAGAATCGGTATACGTGGCCGGAGCCATTTCCGGAACGATTTACACGGACTTAGAGAAAACCATGCCGCTCCCGATACGGTTTGCATGGCCGAAGCCACTCCCGGTACGGTTTACACGGACTTAGAGAAAACCTTGCCGCTCCCGATACGGTTTGCATGGCCGAAGCCACTCCCGGTACGGTTTACACGGACTTAGAGAAAACCTTGCCGCTCCCGATACGGTTTGCATGGCCGAAGCCACTCCCGGTACGGTTTACACGGACTTAGAGAAAACCTTGCCGCTCCCGATACGGTTTGCATGGCCGAAGCCACTCCCGGTACGGTTTACACGGACTTAGAGAGAACCATGCCGCTCCCGATACGGTTTGCATGGCCGAAGCCACTCCCGGTACGGTTTACACGGACTTAGAGAAAACCTTGCCGCTCTCGATACGGTTTGCATGGCCGAAGCCACTCCCGGTACGGTTTACACGAACTTAGAGAAAACCTTGCCGCTCCCGATACGGTTTGCATGGCCGAAGCCACTCCCGGTACGGTTCACACGGACTTAGAGAAAACCTTGCCGCTCCCGATACGGTTTGCATGGCCGAAGCCACTCCCGGTACGGTTTACACGGACTTAGAGAGAACCATGCCGCTCCCGATACGGTTTGTATGGCCGAAGCCACTCCCGGTACGGTTTACACGGACTTTAGAGAATACCATGCCGCTCCCGATACGGTTTGCATGGCCGAAGCCACTCCCGGTACGGTTTACACGGACTTAGAGGGAATACCGTGACAAGTTTTTCTAAAAGAAAGCGAGTTCCTTTATTTATAGCCTCCGGCTAAAAAGCCTGGGGAGAGTTGACTTACATGTAATAACGCCGAAGGCGCTCCACATTCCATGTGCGAGGAAGGGGTTGGCCCGAAAGGGTTTCCAACCGGTAAGCTCCTCGTCTGATTACCTCCCTGACCCGGTAGGGCCCCTCCCAGTTGGGGGCAAGCTTCCCCGAGGCTTCGGCTGGCTTGGAAGCATGGGCATTCCTTAACACGAGATTCCCCACTTCAAAGCTCCGGGGCTTTACTCGAGTGTTATGGTACTTGGTCATTCGTTGCTGATAAGCCGCCAGTCGGATACGAGCTTTATCTCGGACCTCCTCAATGAGGTCCAAGTGGTCTTTCAGACTTTCCTCATTGGCTTCCGTATTATAGGCAATGACTCTGGGAGAAGGGAGGCCGATCTCTATGGGAATGACGGCCTCTACCCCATAGGCCATGCGGAAGGGAGTTTCGCCGGTGGGGGTTCGGCTCGTCGTCCGATAGGCCCACAGGACACTCGGCAGTTCTTCCACCCATCGGCCCTTAGCTTCGCCGAGTCGGGTTTTTAATCCCTGTAAAAGGCTTCGGTTAGTGACTTCGGCTTGGCCGTTCGCTTGAGGATATGCTACCGAAGTAAACTTGTGGAGTATGCCGAAGCTGGCGCAGTTATCACCGAACCGTCGGCTATCGAACTGCTTTCCGTTGTCTGAGATGATGGCTCGAGGGACGCCGAACCGGCAAATGATGGACTTCCACACGAAGTTCCAAGCATTGTTGTCGGTTATTGAGGCGAGGGGTTCGGCCTCGACCCATTTGGTGAAGTAGTCGACTGCCACGATGAGGAATTTCCTTTGGCCGGTGGCGACGGGAAAAGGTCCCAGGATGTCGACTCCCCATTGGGCGAAAGGCCAGGGATCAGATAACGGGGTCAGAAGGGTGGCTGCCTGATGAGTGAGGGAGCTAAACCTCTGGCACTGGTCGCAGCGCCGTACGAGGGCTAAAGCGTCCTCTCGAAGCGTGGGCCACCAGTAGCCTTGCCTTAGGAGCTTGTGAGCCAGGGCCCTTCCTCCCGCATGCGCCCCGCACACCCCTTCGTGGACTTCCCTTATGGCGTAGTCGGCCTCGGCCGGGCCGAGGCACCGCAGCAAAGGTCGGCCAAATGATTTCTTGTACAACACCCCGTCAAAAAGGAGAAAATGGGATGAGCGCTGCCGGATGCGCTTCGCCTCCCTAGGATCTGGAGGGACTTCTCCTTGGAGAAGGAAAGCGATGAGAGGAGTCATCCATGTCTCGGCTTCTGCTTCAGCAATCTGCATGGCTTCGGTTTCGCCGAGGCTGGGTTCGGCGAGCTCCTCGACGAGGATCATCCGGCCTCCGCCCCCGTCTTGGGTTGACGCCAGCCGGGAAAGGGCATCGGCTCGGGTATTCTCGGCTCTCGGGATCCTCACGATTTCACAAGAATCGAATTGAGCGAGGATCTTGCGAGTTACCTGGAGATAAGACGCCATCACTGCGTCCCGAGCCTCATACTCCCCGGAGACGTGGCCGGCGATTAACTGGGAATCGCTGAAGGCTTTTAAGTTCCGGGCGCCGAGTTTTTTCGCGGCTCGGAGGCCGGAAATGAGGGCTTCATACTCGGCGGCGTTGTTAGTTGCAGGAAAGGAGAAACGCAGGGCGTACTCCGTCACGACTCCTTCGGGTGATGCCAGGATCCATCCGGCGCCACTGCCCGTGGAGCACGCGGAGCCGTCTACGAAGAGTCGCCATTCGTTCGGTGGTGCCGGTGCTGAAAGAGCCTCGGCTTCGGCCACCTCGGGTTCTGGCTGCGGCGTCGCGCAAGCGCCGGGGGTAAGTTCGGCGATGAAGTCTGCCAATGCTTGGGCTTTTATTGCTACTCGAGGGGCGTAGGAGATGTCGAACTCTCCTAGCTCAATTGCCCACTTTGCCAGCCTGCCGGACACCTCTGGTCGGGAGAGAACCTGCCTCAAGGGCTGGTTGGTGAGGACTTTCACAGAATGGGCCAGGAAGTACGGCCGAAGCCTTCTTGCAGAAGTGACGAGGGCCAAAGCCAACTTTTCCAGGGCTTGGTACCGGAGTTCCGCTCCCTGAAGGGCCCGGCTGGTGTAATAAACGGGCTTCTGAATGCCTCCTTGTTCTCGGACGAGGACGGTGCTGAGGGCCGTCTCGGAGACTGCGAGGTATAGGCTCAGAGGCTCCCCGGAAATCGGTTTTGACAGGATGGGGACTTTGGAGAGGTAGGCCTTCAACTGATTGAAGGCTGTCTGACACTTTTCCGTCCAGTCGAAGTTGTTGGCTTTCTTCAGCAGCTTGAAGAAGGGGAAACAGTAGTCGGCCGCCCTGGACATGAAGCGGCTGAGAGCTGCGATCCTCCCGTTCAGCTTCTGTACCTCTCGTAGGTTAGCCGGGGGGCGCATCTTTATGATGGCCGAAACCTTCTCGGGATTAGCCTCCACCCCTCGGTGCGTGACCATGTAGCCGAGGAACTTGCCGGAGGCTACCCCGAAGGCGCACTTGGCCGGGTTCAGCTTCATCTTGTACCGCCTGAGGGCGGAGAAAGTCTCGGCCAGGTCGGCCAGGTGCTCCGCAGCAACGCGGCTCTTCACCAACATGTCGTCTATATAGACCTCCATGTTTCGGCCGAGCTGCGTGGCGAATACCTTGTTGACCAGTCGCTGATATGTCGCGCCGGCGTTCTTCAGACCGAAGGGCATTCGGGTGTAGCAGTAGAGACCCAAATCGGTGGTGAAGCTGGTCTTGCTCTCGTCGTCCGGATGCATCCGGATCTGGTGGTAGCCTGAATAGGCGTCGAGGAAGCTTAAGAGCTCGTGGCCAGAAGTGGCGTCCACCACCTGGTCTATCCGAGGTAGTGGAAAGCTGTCCATTGGACAGGCCTTGTTGAGGTTGGTGAAGTCCACGCACATGCGCCATTTGCCATCTTTCTTTGGCACCATGACCACATTGGCTATCCAGTCTGGATGATGCACCTCTCGGAGATGTCCGGCGTCCAGTCCCTTTTGTACTTCAGCCTGGATGGCGGCTCTCCTTTCCTGGTTGAAGGTGCGCCGCTTCTGCTTCACCGGAGGCTGATCGGGATCGGTATGGAGTCGGTGCTCTGCTACCTCCGGGTCCACCCCAGGCATGTCTGCCGGAGACCAGGCGAAGATGTCGAGGTTCTTTTTCAAGAACTCGGTAAGCTTCTCTGCTTCACCTTTCTCCAGGCCGGAGCCTATCATCAGGACTCGTCCTTCGCCTCCTGGAACAGGGACGGCGAGGAGTGCTTCTCCTGGAGATGCTTCGGCTGATGACTCGATCGCTAGGGTTTCAGCTGCGTTCTTCCCTTTGACCGAAATCATGTAGCATTGCCGAGCGGCTTCTTGGTTTCCTTTGGCCTCGCCGATCCCGTGGTCGGTATGAAACTTCAGCTTCTGATGGAAGGATGAGGGCACGGCTCCGACCCCGCCGATGAGCCTTCGGCCGAATATGGCGTTGTAGGCTGACTCGATCTTTACAACGGCAAAGTCCGTTTCAACGGTCAATTGCCGGGGGGCGGAGCCCAAGGTTACAGGAAGCCGAACAATACCTTCTACTCGGCAGGGCGAGCCGTTAAAACCGAAGAGAGGGCCCCGATGAGGCGTCATACTAGCCTCACTCAATCCCATTTTCTCGAAACAATCGTAAAACAAGATGTTTGGGGCGCTTCCATTATCCACAAAGATCCTATGTACATCATAGTTATTTATTACAGCGTTGACGACGAGAGCGTCGTCATGAGGGACCTGAACATCCGTCAGATCCTCGGCGCCGAAGGTGATGTCTTCCAGACGAGGCTTCTTCGGCTCGCCCTCAACTGCTGCTACTGTGCTATGCTGCCGCGGCCTGGACCCTTCCCCCGGTCCTCCGGATATCATCATGATAGACCCAGAACTGGGTCTTTGATGGGATGATTCAACCGGGGCCGAGGTGGCTTTGGGCGGAGGAGCGGCTTCTGTTGCTGAGGGCTGCTGTTGTCTGGGCGCTGCAGGGGCGTCCTGGTTCTGTTGCGGTGGCTGCTCCCGGCGGTACTGCGGTAGTTTCCCCTCCCGGATGATGCGGTCAATCTCTTCTCGGAGCTGCCGACACTCATCCGTCGTGTGGCCGATCTCCCGGTGGTATTCACAATACCTGCCGGGATCCCTTCGGCGGGGATCGGTCTTGATGCGATCGGGCCGTCGGAGCATGCCTTTCACCTCCATGAGCATTCGGGAAGGGGGAGCAGGTAAGGGTAGGTACCGCGGCTGCGCGTCCCGTCGCCTCTCCCTGTCCCATTCCTCCCTGCGATAGCGCTTTCGCGAGGACTCCTGGTCCTCCGGCCGAGGTCGGACCACCTGGGGAGCAGGTGCCGAGATGGCTTCGGTGGCGCCTCTTCCTCTGGACAGCATCAGGGCCTCCCGGTTGATGTATTTGTGGGCCCGTGCCACGAGGTCCTGGAAGGTCGGGGGATGGCGCTTCCCAATGGAACCGAGGAGCCCCTCGTCCCGACACCCGCTGATCACGGCCGAAACCGCGATTGAGCTGTCAAGGTTCGGGATCTGGGCGGCCTCGGTCCGGAACCTGGTGAAGTAGTCCTGGAGAGTCTCGGCAGGACCTTGCCGAATAGCCAGCAGACTAGCGGAGGTCTTGCTCTGCCGGGTGGCATCATAGAACTGGTCGATGAACAACTGGCCCAACTGTGCTAAGGAGTGGACGGAGTTGGGGGCCAGCGTCTCGAACCAGGTGAGGGCGATCTTTTCAAGGGTGAGGGGGAAGAGACGGCAGCGGACTGCCTCGGAGATCCTCCGGACCCGGAGGTAGGAGTTGAACTTCCGGAAATGACAGACCGGATCTGTCATCCCATCATAGGGAGGGCCCTTCGGCAGCTTGAAGTCGGGGGGCACCTCAGTGGCCAGGAGCTCCGCCGTGAACGGGGTCTGCTCCAGGATGCTGCTGGCGAGGGGCGCCCCGTGAGGCCGGGACACCATCTGCTGCATCTCCTTGCGCATCGCCGTCAGCCGCTGGTCCAGGTCCGGGGCGGCCGAGGTGGCGACGGATGGCCCTCCGGTGCGGGCCGGATGGTACTCCGACGAAGCATAATCCTGCTCCGTCGGGCGATCGACGCGGGGAGCTCGGGCAGGCAATGCCGAGGGCTCGCTGCGCGCCGCCGCAGCTTCGTAGAGAGAGGCTGGCGCAGGCACCGGTCGGAACCGGGCGTCTTGTACTGAGTAGAGTGCGGGGAGCGGCGCCTGCTGGGGAGGCTGCCCCGTCAGTCCCATGCGCTGGGCGATGGCAGATACCATCTCCTGAAGAGGCGCTAGGGACGTGACGGCAGCGGCCAGCGTGGCCACCTGCTGCTGGAGTACCCCCACTCGGTCTTCCGAGCCGAAGGACTCCGGGATGGTCGGCAGAGGCGGGTTCGGCGGGACAGATGGCGCGCCTTCGGAAAGCGGCATCTGTGCCGAAGCCTCCCGCGCTTCTGCTTCGCTCTGCCCGGATCGTCGGGTCACAGGTCGCTGAGACATGACTTGTTCGCTCTGCCCGGATCGTCGGGTCACAGGTCGCTGAGACATGACTTGTTTTGTTGGTTTCCCACAGACGGCGCCACGTGATGTAGACTGGATCTATCACGACCGGATCCCGCAAACGGGGATCCGAAACAAGGAGGATCCGGAGCCGGTCCGGATCGAACGGTGACGAGGGGACCCGACGGGGATCCACAACAGGGCGAAGCCGAGGCTCTTTCGGAACGAAGAGGATCCGCCCGCGGGGGGCGCGATCTGCCGCCGGAGCTGCTCTTGGATAGTGAGCCGCTGCTCCTTCGGTCGGACGAAGGCGCGGCGCGAGCAGGAGCTCCTGTCGGCGGAGTGGTCGACGAGCGTCGGAGCAGAAGCCGGAAAGTCCGAGATCGGACGGGGGGACGGCTCGCTCTCCGACGAGGGGGTCCGAAGGCACCTTCAGCGCGAGGCCGAGTCTCCTGGCGCGGGGCGACCGACGGGATTGCCCTCGGACGGCGAGTCCGAAGGCTGCTTCAGCGTGAGACCGAGTCTCCTGGCGCGGGGCAGCCGGCGTTCGGCGTCGAGACCGGGGAGAGGAGTCCGAGGTCGGCGGCCGAGACCGACTCGGGGAGGTCGGCGATGATTCGAACCGAGCCCCTGCAGGAGGGAAAGAAGAAGAAGAACCAGTCAGCAGGAGTCCCGGGCGTCAGCCCTGGGGAACCCCCTCCGACGGTCAAGTTAGCTTCTGAAGAAGATTCGATTCAGGAAGCAAGAAGAAATAGCTAGAACCCTATTCGGACAGCAGTCCTTTAAGGGGTTTCGGAAGCTTAGGGGGGCATCCGTTTTTCCCACACACCTCCTTGGCCACAAGTAGCAGGATACTTATAGCGGAGGGTAGCGGATGGTTAACGGTGGCAGCCGATATAGGACTAAAAGGAGGCTTACTGATAAACCGCCATAGCGTCTGATCCGCCATCGGAGTGGGCCGGATTCGGCTACCGGGCCGGAGGGGGTTGGGCCGCTGACGGGCCGAAGCCTGCTGGGCCCTGGGCCGCCGTGCTGTTCCCGGGCCGTAGGCTGGCGGGCCGCTGACGGGCTGAAGCCTGCTGGGCCGGGAGCGACGGGGCCGCTTATGGGCCAAGGGCTGCTGGGCCGCTAACGGGCCGAAGGCCGCCGGAGGGCCTAGTACTGCTGCTGTTGGGCTGAATGGGGTTTGGTCCTGCTGCAATGGGCCGAATCGGATTCTGCCGCATTAGTACTTAAGTATTCACCCCCTCGATCTGATCGAAGAGTTTTAATACTCTTCCCAGTCTGGTTCTCAACTTTGTTTTTAAACTCTTTAAATTTCTCAAAGACTTCTGACTTATATTTCATTAAATATATGTAGCCATATCTTGAGAAATCATTTGTAAGTGAAACAAAGTATGAGTAACCACCCATAACATGAGTGGACATTGGACCACATACATCACTATGTATTAGTTCCAATAAGTCCTTAGTTCTTTCTCCATGTCCTGAGAATGGAGCTTTGGTCATCTTTCCCATGAGACAAGCTTCACAGGTTGCAAATGATTCATAATCAAATGGATCAAGATATCCATTCTTTTGCAACCTTATGATCCTATTCTCATTTATATGACCTAGCCTACAATGCCATAGGTACGATTTATTCACATCCTTATCTAAGCTTTCAAGAAAATTATTTACCAGACAAACATCATATGAAATATCAAGTAAACATAATCCATTTAATAAATATCCGGAAGCAAACAATTTGTCTCCTTGATAAATTGAACAACCTTTATTCTCTAGCTTCATAGAATATCCTTGTCTATCTAAACATGAAATAGATATGATATTCCTAATAATGGTTGGAACATAATAACAATCTATCAGTTCCAAAGAGTCTCCTGACGGCATCTGAAGTCTTGCTGTCCCCACAGCTAACGCAGCAACTTTTGCTCCATTCCCGAGCCTCAGATCCACGTCTCCACGGTTCAATCTTCTTTTACTTGTTAACACCTGCAAGTTATTGCAGATATGAGAAACACATCCAGTATCTAATACCCAGGATGCTGATTCTCTATAAGACAAGTTAAGATCGATCATGAGAATACCTGAAGCTTCACCAAGCTTCTCCTTTGCTTTTTCTGCAAGATAAATCTTGCAGTTTCTCTTTCAATGACCTTCTTTATGACAGTGGAAACACTGACCTTTATCATTGACTTTAGCTTTGTCCTTTTGAGCTCCCGGTTTGCTTTTCACTAGCTTCTTAGGCTTACCTTTCTTAAAGGTCTGTCTAGCTTTTCTTTACTTGTTGGTCTTACCAACAAGCATTACATTTGGCTTATCTTTCTGGATAGTGCCTTCTGTTGTCTTCAACGTGTTGAGCAGCTCAGCCAGTGAAACTTCAATTTTGTTCATATTGAAGTTGATAATGAATTGTGAAAATGAATCTAGAAGGGACTGTAGGATTAAGTCGATGCTCAGGTCATTGTTCATAACAACGCCAAGTACTGTAAGCCTCTCAATCCATTCTATCATATTGAGCACATGAGTTTGTACAGATGTGCCCTCGCTCATTCTGGTCCTGAACAATTTCTTAGATATCTCATATCTTTATGTTCTGGATTGTTCACCAAACAACTCTTGTAGGTGATTCAGAATGGTCTTAGGTTCCATGTTATCATGCTGTCGCTGCAGTTCATTGTTCATTGAACCGAGCATATAACACTGGACCTTGACAGAGTCCTCCTTCCAATTTTCAAACATCATTAATTCATCTTCGTTAGCATTATCACCGGGATGCACTGGATCTGGTTGATCCAGGACATAGGCTAGCTTTTCACACTTGAGGACAATCTTCAGGTTGCGTAACCAGTCAATGTAATTTGGTCCCGTGAGTTTGTTTGCATCAAGTATGCAACGAAGGGGGTTTGGTGACGACATAGCGACCTACATGAAAATATATAAAATGAGCAGATAGTTCTTAAAATCAGATTTAGGACTTTTAATCTAGATTTATGCTCCCATTATTTTTCGGCGATCTGTATGACCCTCTAAGATACAGAACGGGAGATTCCGGTGATCTCCTAGTGGGGATCAGAATCCTTCGGGCAACATGCATGTGACCTTGTGGTAGCACAACAAATCACATCAAGTCCCTTAGGCAGTCAACTCTTGACAGTTGCAACGTTTTGCAATATCCGATCGATTTAACCCCTGAATCAGAATGACCTTGTGGTAGCACAACAAATCAAATGATTCAGTTAAGTTTATCCATCATTACTTAGATGACATGAATTCATAGTGCAATCCTTGTGGTAGTACAACAAAACTACACTATTTGTCCATTCATCTTAATGACATCACATGTCGTAGACCTAGTTTAATTTCTAAATCAAATGGACCTTGTGGTAGCACAACAAATCCGTTCGAGATAAGAATTATCCTAAGATCTATAATGATGGTGGATTACGTGGATTATTCTGAATATCTCACGTTTACAACTTAAGTTTTTAAAAGAAGGTTTTTTATTTTGATTTGTAAAAAATCGTGCTATCAATAGTATTTCAATTTGAAGTATCAATATACTTAATAGAAATATATATATATGATAGCATAGTCCACAAATATCACATATATGCAGAAAAATTAAATGGGGATGATCATAGACTGCAAAAGCTACTATGGAATCATCGGAGCCAAACGATGATCCATAATAGGATCCTAATGTGAAAACAACAACACTGGTTCCATTTGATGCGAGTCCTTCCTCCAGAGGTGTCTTCAGAAGATCCCGTCCTCTTAGCTTAATCCAATACTTTTAAATATGAAATTCAGGACTCGTAGGTCCACAAATATACATTTAAACAATTAGAAACCTTGATCTTATCAAGGGAAGTACAATCTTATAGGAAGGTAGAAAGTACACTTGGATTAAGAGAGAGGAGGACACGCAGGTCCTATTTAAAATACCAAATGAAATAAGCATCGCATTCATCCACATCATTCATCACATGAAAAATCTAAGTCCATAATCATCCCACCATAAAACACATCACATGCATCACAATCATCACATAATTGCAGTGTGGTATTAAATTTTATAAATATAAAATTATAATACCAATTAGTTTTCGAAATAACATTTATTTCAGCATAATCAATAATATTCAAAACATTATTGACAAATAAACTAACTAAACTATTCAATTAATCTAAATACTAATTCAAACACTTTGAACAGAAAAATGTAATCAAGTTATGCATAAAATTAGTTTAAAACATTTTTAAACTAATTAATTTAATAGGGGAATTAATTATCTAAAACAATTTTAAATAATTAACTAACACCCTATTAATAACAAAGCCCTTTAATTGAATAACAGTTATTAAACAATTTAATAACCTGTTAATAATCATAAAAATAATTAATAACAATTATTAATTATTTCTATAATTTTTCTATTTTAAAACAATTTTAAAACGGGCTTAAATGAGCTTAATAATGGGTTTAATGGGGTTTAACAGGAATTAAAAACAATTTTTAATAAAAATAAAAATGGGCCTAGCCCATTAGGGCCCAATGGCCCGGACCCAGGGCCCTGGCTCGGCCAGGGTCGAACCCTGGCTCGGCCAGGGCGCCGCCCGGCCCCCGCCCGGTCCGACCGGGTCGGGACCGGGCGGTCCAGCCCCTCCTCCTGCGTTTCGACCGGCCCCCCTCCTTTCTAACCAGCAAACCCTAACCGGCGAGATTGGGACTTGCAGGCGGCGTCGGCGACCGCCTCCGGCGGCGGCGACCCCGGCTGGCGGTGCCCCCGGCGCCGGCGTTGTGCCCGGCGCCGGCAGGGCCGCCGGTGACCGGCGATGGGGAGGAAACCAAGCCCCAATAACCCAAAAAAATCTGATTTTTCAGGTTTAAAAAACCCGAGTTTGGGCTCAATTTTTAGGACCTCCAAGGGCACTTGGGCCCCGATCTTCATGCCCAATCCGTAGAGGTGACTATCACCAAGAGATCTGGACATCTAGGCCGCCATCCCAACACTTGGGAATCGCGTACGAAGCCGCTAAAGTACCCCGTTCGTCGTCCCACGAAGAACTCCGAAAAACCCAAATAAAATACGAAAAATTACAGAAAAATAATCAAATTGATTGTGATTATCATATGAACACTATTCTGTCAATTTTAATCGGATTAGACACAAGAACATGTACAATACGGGTTCTTCACGCATAACGAGAAAAACACGCAAAACGATGCCGTTTTACAACTGAACCAGCGAACCTGGCTCTGATACCACTGTAAGGAATCGCCATGAACGCAGCGGAAATAAAAATGATTCCATTGTATCGGTTGCTGGGGTCGTAAAACGGACATTAAAATCTAAGCGGGAAGAACAGTTCTTCACCTTTGCAGGGTTTCGAATCTCCCGTGGATGATGCCAACTCGGTAATCGCGCACGCGCACGATCTCTAGAGGTATCCACACGATTTCCCGCAGCAGACGCGATTTCCTCCTCGACTTGAGTGCTCCGACCAGATCTCAAATCCACCATGCGCGGAGAGAGACAGATCCACTCCAAGAGAGAGAGAAGGAGAGAGAGAGAGGAGAGAGAGAATCTGGGGAGTAAAATTCGTCCAACTAACTTTTTACCCCTCCCCCTTGGCCCTCCTTATATAGAAATAAGGATAAGCACAAGAGTTAATCCTCATGATTATCCAAGAGTTTGGCCTTGGATAATTCTCCATTAAATCTTCATGTTTATCCTGCAGCTTTTCGCAAAAACCCAGATAAGCATGAAATTTAACATCTCTCACCGTCTGACGAGAACTCTTATGTGTGTGACCCTCTAGGCCCATATATCAGTCCGGTTGCAGGCCCATTAAACTTAGAACTGTTTCTTGAGTTTAATATTTATTAATTAACATTTAAACATCATATGTTAAATGATTAATTTAATAAACAAGTGAATTATCATCTGATGATCAAATCACTTGGCCTTCTGATCATGAACAGCACCAAACACTACCTCATGATCCCAGAAGATATAAGGGATACTGTTCCCTTCAATTGAACCTTTCCGTCTGCCGATACCGCACATATATAATCCTTCACTCATGCAATGTCCCGATAACGCAAGGGTATGGTTTTATAGTCAAACCCTCTATTGCATTATCCAGATGGATTATAGTACACAGTTAATATCTAAAAAGACATCTCTTTCATTTGACCCTGGCCAGGGATTTCTGTGTATACATCTATAGGACATTCTCTCTCCAGTCTTATACCAAGAGTGAGTGATCCCTTGTTGTTCACTCAATTACCTTCGCAAGCTTTCCACTGTATTTGAAAAACCGATTATGGTGGACTTAATGGTTAAAATCCACGAGTCATAGAATCAAGATACAATGGTCCACAAGCAAGGTATCATTGGTGACTCAGGTCAAAGGACCAACTGTGCTACTGCAACGATTGAATTCCGTGGTTGACTAATAGGTATAATTACCATCCAGGAATTCTTATTTGGGTCTGTTCAGTGAACTCATTCTCTAATGAGCACCCACTTATTTGTCTTAGTGTCACAACACGAGTGAATGTGAGATCATTCACCCTCATCACATGAGAAGACATAATTTGTGTCGATCTTATCGGATATTTAATGTCCATCTCAAATATCCTATGATCGAGAACTATTTAAGACAATTGCCTTAGGATATTGATCTCACTATCATGATCTCATCATGATTCAATATCCCATACATTTGTCTATGGACCTTCATTACGATAGTCGTTTGCGAGAACTATTAAATAAAGAAATAATTGCCTTTATTAATAATCTGAACTAGAATGTACAATGATTGGCTTTGAGGCCACCCAATTCTAACAATAAGGAGATCTCCGGACGGAGATGGCCGGAAGAGGAAAGGTCGCCGGAAAGAACGAAGGAGCCGCTGGAGAGGAAAGTGAAGAGAGAGAGAGCTTGAGAGAATGAGGAAGAAAGGGGGTCCTTTGCGGGTTATGTTAGGAAAAGTTAAAACGCGTTGGGGTACAGCGTCGCCATTCAAGGCGCATAAACTGAGGCGGCAAGTCAGGGGTTTGAAATTGAGCAAAAGACGTCTGTACAAAGCGACACATTTCAGTTTAAACCGCCAATTCTGGTCAGAGCCGTACATGGTATGATGATTAAATGCGTCCAGGAGCCATGACGCACTTCAGTGGATTAATCACAGAATTAATGGCAGAATTCTGGAGAAAAGTAAGAGAGAGAATTGAAAGGCGTCTAAATGTGTGGACGCGTTTTCAGCATAATTCGGGATTTTCAGGATTAGTCTCTGGTTTTTGGAAAAGAAATTTTGGTTTAATAGCGTCTATATATGTAGATGTGTTTCAAGCATAAATGGGATTTTCAGGATTAATCTCTGATTTTTGGAAAAAGATTTTTGATCTAAACGTCGTCTAGACATTTGGACGCGTTTTAAGGACAATTCGAGATTTTAAGGATTAATTTTTGATTTTGAAAAATGAATTATGGTTGAAAGGCGTCTTTCTGAGTGGACGCATTTCACATTAAGTAAACCCGAATTGTAATATTTTAAGGAAAAATCAAGTTTTTATTTAGAGGAAAATCTTAGACAAGTCACAAAAGATTAATGATGAATTTTTACGACATAAAGGAACAATTCTTTATTGAAAATAAATTCTTAATTACATCATCAAAAGGAAAATTAAGAGAACATTCAAGGAAGAATTTCCCGAAGTCTCATTATATATGGATATGATAATCCTCTATCTCTATTCTCGGAGGATTTTACACGATAATTGAAGCTAATATTCCATAATGTAACTATAAGTTCGGTAGCTTCAAAGTCTTCATCGGATTCCAAGGCACGCTTCTTGATTGGAGAAGTATTGGAAAACTCAGGAAATTCATGGTGAGGCAGGCTGAGTTGAATATGACATCGATGAGAATTGTACAACACGAACTCAGTTGCTCCGATCAGTTTAAGCTCTGCACCCGCTGTGCGGCGCACTTGGATGGGCTTTCCTACAAGAGCAAGAGGTGAAGAGTGGAACCCATTTAATGATATTGTTCTCAAATAATCTCTCAAGTCAGCTCGAGTCTTGAGTTTGGGCACTCGATTGATCATCTCATTGAATTTCACAATGTTGGAAATATGGAAGATAGGACTATTCTAATAAATTTGAGACGGTCTTGCAGAACTTCTAGTGTGATATTCAGACTTGAAGTGCAACTCAACCCATAGAGCGAAGAGAAGCATACAACCATAGGGAGGCTGACCTGTAGATGCTGCAGAAAGCCTACTGTAGAGATAGGCTAGAATCGCTGTGCCGATCTGTCTTCCCTCAAATATCTCGCAGATTGCACTGACTTGATCATCTTCTAGTATGTTGTCTTGAGCAGGAAAGAATAGAGCTCCAGCTAGGCACGTGGTGAATGCTTTCATCACGTTCTCAGTGTCATCCTCTTAAGATCTTTAAGCTCGTACAAAGTCCACTCTGCTAGCTTTGCAAGGTTGATTCCTTTCTTGGTGAGGCATCCTTTAGCTTCTTTTAGATCCTTTATGATTTTCATCAACAATTGTTGACCTATGATCTTCTCCCTCATCAAAGCCATCTTATTCTGGATCACTTCATCGTTGTTCAACTTGATCTTAGGAAGGCCCAATAGGAGTTCGGCCTCTTCTAGAAGAATAGTGCATTCAAATTCAGGAAAAAGGAAAGTATGGGTTTGAGGATGTCATAACTCAATCAAAGCACCCATAGCCGCCCAGTCCACGTTTGAGCATTTGTAATGCTTTGCATGAACTACTAAACCTTGGATGTTCCACTTGGAAACAAAGGATTGTATGGAAATAGTAATACTTTTTGCAAGCTTATGAATCCAAGGGAGAGATGTGAATTTTCTTGGGCCGGGAAATAAAGGATATGCCTAGAAGAATAAAAAGGATTGCTATGAAGAATTTGAAGAACATAGAAATTGAAGAAAGAAGAATTGAAGCAGATTTAACTTACTTGTAAGTTAGGATCTCTTCTAGTTAGATGATCTTTCACATCGGAGAGCTTCTCGAGCGTCTTCTTCATCGTCTTGCTTGAAGAATCCATTTTGTTCTTGAGCTTCTTCTTCTTGAAACCTTGAAAACCTTAAAAATCCTTGAACTGTGAAGAAAATCTCTAGCTTTGATCTCTAGATTGTTTTAGGGTTGTCTTGATATAAGTTAATGAAGTTTATATAGAGAGAATTGCGATTCTAGGAAGTCTTTTCCGGATTGGAGAAGGGATATACATGGAGAGAGTTAGAATCCAGATTGAACACAGCCAAAATCTATTTCTGCGACTGAAAGGCATCGTTAAACAGTGATGTTTTTTAGTTCACCTTAATGGCGTCGGCGCGACACGGCAGGTTTTAGGATTTTCTGTTAATTGCCCGAAAAGCTATGTTTATCTAGATTTTAATACACTTGCTTGAAGTTACTGATGATTTTTGAGAGCAAGAAATTCAAAAATCCAAATGAAGCTGAACATGTCAAAGAAGATCCCACTGTGGGAGTTTATGAGTCCCGACCGTGGCTAAAAAGATAGTTATCTTTATCCCTTGTGTTCTATCATGCGATTAATTTGCATTATCATTTACTATATGTTAAATATTTACTAGAGTATATCAAAGACTTTGTGATTTTGATGAAACTGGAATTTGAGTTCCCCTTTAACAAAAACAGTGATAATTCCGGAGAATTCTTAATCGCACGGATAGGCCGTTGGATTGTTAATTAGTGAGGACGATAGTTTCGCTTTTGTAAAACAGTGCGTGGATAAACGAGCTTCAGCTTAGCACTAGATTGCAGAATTGGTATCTTGACTCATTAATGACAATTTAACAATGTTATCCTTGATTAATTTATATTTTATTTGATTTTATATTTTTCTTTTAGCCCAGCATACATCTTGTAAGACTTTGATATAATTGTAATGAGAATTAATTATTGATTAAGTTTCAGACCATTGATCAAATAAATCTAAACATGATATAAAATATTCCATTATGAATTGAGTATCTTGATTAATCTTTGAGGTTCGCTTAAAGATATCCTTGAAATTCTATCCTTTCTTAGACTCTTTATCCCAAATATTCTTATTTTCTTTTAAGATCCATCATGGTTGCAGCACGTCCACATTGGCTGGCAATCGCTCCCTATGATGAAACCTGCAGGGTTTATGACCTAGGGTACTTCCCGATCGTGGAAGTTGATTGACCTTATTTTATTTCCTTGTCTATCTCATCTAGACATAATTAATTCCATTGATCTCTTTAAGTTATCTTCATTGATCATTTTGAAAAAATTCCAATCATATGATGTTAAGAGCATGTCTCATCACACCTTGGCATCACCTTTTCAGTATATTCCATTTCATTTTACTCCTTTGCAAATACGATGCCAAGGTGAGGAGCTGTAGACACGCTAATTTTGACATCATTTTGAGTAAATTTCATATCATATAATAATGCCTCAAAATAGTCTGATATTTAATCCTTAGTTAATTTTTATTAATCTTTCTGAATTAATTGTCTAAATAACATTGATCAGACAAACATAATTTAAGTTTATTAAAGAAATTCATTTTAACTTAGATTTTTAATCAAATATGAAAGATTCTAAAAGACGTTGACCTGTCAAGACGCCATTTAGGGTTTTATTCTTATTTTGATTATTAATATGATTTTTAATTAATTTGTTAATAAATTAAAAGACGTCTGCTATGCACGACACCATTTAGGTTTCCTAAGTTGGTTCTGTTTCTTCTTCCTGATGTTTATCCTTATCTTAATTAAACTAAAAGACATCTTCCATGGACGACGCGTTTTAGATAATTACAGATAATGATGAATTAGGCTGTATTTATCTGTTTCTTAGTTGGATTGGCTTCAAATTCCTTCATGTTAATCTTTAAGTAACCGCGGATGCGCAAACTTAAGCCTATAAATACCCAAGTCCTTGGCCATTAAAAAGTTAGTGATTATTAGTGATAATCTTTGAAGAGGGTTAGTTAAGAATCATTGAGAGAAACGACGTCCAAACACTAAAGGATCGATGCGCTGCTGCTACTTCTAGGAGTTTTGAAGCAAGGTTCATCATTTCTTCGTCATTTCTTCGTCCTTTCAAGATCTATTCAAGAAACAAGGCTTTCCAAGGGCCATCCAACTTAGTTCTTAATTAATTTCTGCATCTTCTTCATATTTTTAACACATTAACATCATAATTTCATTACATCACTCCATGCAACACACATTCACTAGCATATAATTTCCAATCCATGTTTTAAAGGGGTTTCAAAGACCACAAACAAGTGAGTTCATTTGTTTAGTTGTATGATTAGAATAATTACTGGGATAGATACTACCTCTATTTGAGTTCTTATTGTTTTTCCCTCTTTCTTTCTTTCCACTTCTTGCAAGGTACAAAAGAAGATCAAAAGGATAGAATCAACAACAAGGAAATCTGGACGATCCTCAAAGCCCCATAAACATCCAAAGCAAGAACAAAGTCAGAAGGGCTCTTTTCCTTCAGCCGGCTGAAAGAGGAGAATCAAGGACTCCAACATCTCCCAATTCTAAAATAGGTAAGCGATCAATCTCTGTGTTTTGAAACTTTTCAGTTAAAAGTTTCTGGCGATCACATTCACTTAGTTTTTAATAGGTTTATTTGTCACATAATCAACATAAATTTTCATGATAATCACATCCTAATTTGAGCACTCACAATCACTTTGTTAGAGATCATGTAGCTAAAGGTTGTATTAAGATTTATTTCGTAGATACTTTGCATCAACTATCTGATATCTTTACAAAACCCCTTCTAGAAGATAGATTCATTTCTATCAGAAGGAAATTGTGGATCCGTAATTTGTAAGTTTATTAGTTAAATATTTATTTGCTCATTAACTAAGCATAGTTCTCCTAAAAAATACACTAAGGAATAAAAAAATTATGTAATCGAAATCTCTGTTAAAATTGTAGGTGCTTAGAATGACAGTGTGATTAACATGAAAAATCCTATGTTGTTTAGTGCAAAATAAACCTATTATAAACAGAAACTACGTGAAGTGATCGCTAAAAACTTTTAACTAAAAAGTTTCAAAAGAGAGTATTGATCGCTTACCTGTTTGAACGCGGAAGATTCTGAGCTCTTGGTTCCCCTCCTTCAGCCGGCTGAAGAAAGAGAGCCCTTTTCGTTCTTTGTTCTTGCTGTTGACTTTGGAGTTGAGGTTGAGGATCGTCCAGAAATCCTTTGATTTGTGCTTGATTTGCTCCCCTTTTTGATTCTCCTTGCTCCGTGCAGCAGGATAGAAAGAAAAGAAACGAAGAAACAATGATGAGAAATTTTAAGCAAAAATAGTATCTGTTCTAATTATGACATTAAGCATGCAACTAAACAGCAAACTTACTTGGTTAATGGATTTTGAAACCCCTTAATCAAATAGGTTTGGAAAGAAATGAATGTGTGTTGTGTGTTTGCATGAAGTGAATGATAAAGAATGATTTAGAACTAATGAATGCAAAAATGAAAAACTTATGCCCAATGGTTGAATTCTTGAATGGATGAAGATCTTGAAAGGACGCTGACTTCTGGAAATGGCAGCGCTTCGGCGTTCCGACGTTGTTGCTTCGATCTTCAACTCGCTATCGCTTCGATCAAAAATGCTCAACCTCTCTTTTTTTAACTCATTGAAGATGTAAGGTATTTATAGACTTCTCATGCGTCCGTGATTAACATAGAAAAACTTCGGATTTATCCATCTTAACTGACAGATAAATACATATTAATTCATCTTTATCTGTAATTATCTAAAACGCGTCCACAATGGATGACGCCTTTCAGATTAATTAATATAAGGATAAATATCCGGAAAAACTTATCTTTATCTTTATCAGCTAAAACGTGTCTACATATGTAGACGTCTTTTATACTAATTAAGATAAGGATAAACATCCGGAAGAGAAGTTAAAATAGCTTAGGAAACCTAAAACGCGTCAGCACTCACAGACGCCGTTTAGCTAATTAATCAATTGATTAAAATTCAAATTTAAACGTTAAAATAGAAATAAACTCTAAATGGCGTCCACGTAGGTTGACGTCTTTTAAACTTCTTCATATTTTAACTAAACTTTGAGCTAAAATCAATCTAATTGATTAACTTAAACATGTCTGTTAAACTCGACACTCAAAAATATCAATAAAAATTAATCAATGATTAAATATCAAACCATTCTGAGGCATTATTATATGATATGAAATTTACTCAAAATGACGTCAAAATTAGCGTGTCTACAGCTGCCTCACCTTGGCATCGTCTTTGCAAGGGAGTGAAATGGAATGGAATGTACTGAAAAGATGATGCCAAGGTGTGATGAGACACGCTCTTAACATCACATGATTGGAATTTTTCTCAAAATCATCAATGAAGATAGCTCAAGGAGATCAATGGAATTAATCCTGTCTGGATGAGGTAGACAAGGAAATAAAATAAAGTCGATCAACCTCCTCGGAGTGGGAAGTACCCCAGGTCGTAGACACTGTAGGTTTCATCATGGGGAGCGTTTGCCAGCCAATGTGGACGTGCTACAGCCATGATGGATCTTAAAAAGAAAACAAGAAATATTGGATAAAGAGTCCAAGAAATGATAGAATTCCAAGGATATCTTCAAGCGAACCTCAAAGATAATCAAGATACTCAATTCAGAATGGAATATTTCATATCATGTTAAAGTTGTTTGATTAATGGTCTGAAACTTAATCAGTAATTAATCCTTATCACAATGATTTCAAAGTCCTACATGATGCATGCTGGGCTAAAAGAAAAATATAAAGTCAACTAAAATACAAATTAATCAAGGATAATATTGTTAAATTGTCATTAATGAGTCAAGAAACCAATTCTTGTAATCCAGTGCTAAGCCGAAGCTCGTTTATCTACGCACCGTTTCACAAAAGTGGAACCATCGTTCTCACTAATTAACAATCCAACGGCCTATCCGTGCGATTAAGAATCCTCTGGAATTATCACTGTTTTTGTTGAAGGGGAACTCAAATTCCAGTTTCATCAAAACCACAAGGTCCTTGATATGCTCTAATAAATACTTATCATATAGTAATGCTAATGCAAAATAATTACATGAAAGGAATACAAGGGTAGAAATAACCGTCTTTTTAGCCACGGTTGAGACTTCTTGACTCCCATAGTGGGATCTTCTTGATATTTCCAGCTTTGTAATCATTTCTTTGAATTTCTGAAACGCGTCGTGTCGAGCCGACGCCATTCACATGAACAAAAACACGTCGCTGTTCAACGACGCTTTTCAATAACAGAAACATGTTCTGGCTGTCTTCAATCCGTATTCCAACTCTTTCATGCCTTGTGTCCTGTATATGACTTGAACAAACAGGTTAAGCATCTATTCAGGCTTAGCCCCTTGCCTGACCGAGTGAATGGTCAATTAATCTTCTCCTTAAATGAATGCTCAAGGGGTATAGCCTTTATTAACAAAGGTAATCAAACTATAAGCAAACTTAAGCAAAATGCAACATGCAAGTAGACAAATGCTCACTGAAAATAAAAGGAATGAAACATACTGAGTGCAACAAGCAAATGCTAATTAAAATATTTTTGTTGTTTTGAAATATTCATTTTTATTTGGGTTTTGAAATATATGTTTTTTTTTTAATTTTGGATATATATATATATTTTGAATTTTTTTTGGATTTTTGACATATGTATTTTTTTTGGAATTTTTGACATATGTATTTTTTTGGATTTTTGACATATGCATTTTTTTGGTTTTTGACATATGTATTTTTTTTGGATTTTGACATATGTATTTTTTTTTGGATTTTTAACATATGTATTTTTTTTTGGATTTTTGACATATGTATTTTTTTGGATTTCTGACTAAAAGATCAGCATGGTACTTAGATCAAAAGATCATATTTATTTATTAACTTAATTTCCAAATTGTTCTTTAACAACTTAACTTAAACCCATCGTGTTTGAATTTGTGTTTCCATTCGTGATCCCATTTGATGATTTGATCCTTAGTCAATCTAAGTCATTCCTTAAGTTTGGAGTACATCTCTTTAGAAGGAAAAGAAGAATAAGTTTAGAAAGCCCATGAGAAGGTTCCAGAGACTTAAAAAGATGTTCCTTTCCTACCCTAGTATCCGTTGGGGTTCAGTCATTTCATTCCGGGGTATTTATCGACCTTGCGTTCCCTTTCATTTTATTCCATGGCCTTGATGTAATGTTTGTAATGTAATCGCCTTCTGTATTGACATTTGGCTTTTGCCTTTTGCTTTTGTTTTTCTATTTTCTTCTCTTTTTCGGGACGGATCTCCTCCTTTTTTTTATGACGGCCTCCTACTAAGATGGTGGGTATTCTTGGTAGTCTATTCTAAGCCTCGTTCCGACATCATGGGCCGAGTATAAAATAGAATTTTTGCTTTAAAAAGGAATGATTTGTACTTTACCCTTTCGGTCAAGCTTTTGATATTCTTTAGGACTTGGCATCTCTTGTTACTTACGAATCAAACGTGTCAGTGTGTGTAATAATGAGTTTGAAGTTAAGTTATCCAGACTAACAAAGAAATTCGAGTTTATAAACTTTCTGATTCCACTGGTCTTTGTACCATACTGATCGACTCTTTAACCTAAGGGTAGTATTTCTTAAGATGTAAGCCATTCCAGGGATGATTTAGCTCTTCTCCTTCTGCATTAACAAGACGATAAGCATTACCAGGAAAAGCGTGCGATACAACATAAGATCCTTCCCAGTTGGGTTGGAGCTTAGAACGCGGACCACTAGGTTTTACGAAAATCCTTTTTACGACCATTTCACCGACTTTGAACTTTCATTCAATGACTTTCTTTTGATAAAAACGTGCTAGTATGTTTTGATAAACTTTTGCATGATTAGCAGCTGACCATCTTTTCTCGTCTAAAAGTTCCAATTGAGCAAGGAGTGCTGAACGATGTTCATCAATGGAAAATTCCTTATTCAATTGTACTCTTAATGACGGTATGAGGATCTCATATGGAACTACCGCCTCCATTCCAAATGTTAAGGAATAAGGAGTTTGCCCAGTAGGTGTGCGGATTGAAGTTCGGTAGGCCCATAGAGCCTCAACCAATTTTTCTGGCCAATCTGCAAATTTGTTAGATTTACACGTCTTTTTGATGATTTTTATCAAAGTCTTATTTGTTGCCTCTGCTTGGCCATTGCCTTGCGGATAATAAGGAGATGAATGATGCAATGCAATTCTGTACCTGTTGCAGAGATCCTTCAATTCCTGTGACACGAACTGCGGTCCGTTGTCGGTGACGATGGTGCTTGGAATTCCAAATCGGGTGATGATGTTCTTCATGATGAACTTGCAGACGGTTGATGCTTTGATCTCCACGTACGCTTCAGCTTCTGCCCACTTGGTGAAGTATTCCGTTGCCGTGAGAATGAAAGATTTTTGCTTGATGCCGGAATCTAGATTACCAAGAGGTCCAATAATGTCGAAAGCCCACATGGAGAAAGGCCATGGGGAAGAAACAGGATGGAGTGAAGATGCAGGAGAATGAATTTTGTCGGCGTGAAGTTGACACTTAGCACACCTACGAACATATCCTACGCAGTCTTCTTCTATGGTTGGCCAATAAAATCCTTGTCTAAGGATCTTCTTTGCTAGCATCTGTCCATTGACATGGCCACCACAAACTCCACTATGAGCTCCTTCCATAACCTTCCAAAGCTCATCTTCGTCTAGACATCTCAGAAGAACTCCATCAAAATCTCTCTTATACAATGCTCCCCCAACTAGGGTGTATCGTTGAGCAATTCTCCTGATAGCCCTCTTCTCCTCAGTTGTAGCTTCCTCAGGATACGATTGATCTTCACAATATTTTGCAATTTCATAATACCATGGCTTTTGTTCATCATCCATCTTTTCCAACAGCTCCATTAACATGATTTCTCTCTTTTCTATGATATCTCCGTCTCTGACTTTCTTCAGCAGCTTCTCTTTAATTCTAAGAAATGAAGGGTCTTTCACGGCGGGTGAAAGACGCCTATGAACTATGATTGATTCGGATTCCTTGCTGATTGGAAAATCAAGAGAAGATGCAAGTGAAGCTAGAGCGTCAGCTAAGATGTTCTGATTCCTAGGGACATGGACAAAGATCAATTTCGTGAAAAGCTTTGAGTAAGCAGAAGTAAGTTCTTGGTAGGGCTTGAGCTTGGGATCAAGAGTTCGATACTTGGTCAGCACTTGGCGAAGAATCAGTTGGCTATCACCCACAATCCTGAGTTTGGTGGCACCATGGAAATGAGCAGCCTCGAGGCCAGCAAGAAGTGCCTCGTATTCAGCTATATTGTTAGTGACTGGAAAATCAAGCTGAAAGGCTTGCGGAATGATGATACCTTCAGGTGATAACAGAACGATACCGATCCCCTTTCCATGAGAATTCAGAGCTCTGTTAAAATGCAGAGTCCACATATCATCTCTGATTTGTTTTACGGACATCAGTTCCTCATCTGGAAACTCTGATCGCACTGGATCAAATCGAGGAAGGGGATGATGAGCGAGATGTTCTGCTATGGCATAGCCCTTGATCGCTTTCTACTGAATATAAATGATATCGAATTGAGATAGAAAGATTTGCCATCGCGCTAACCTATCAGTAAGAACAGATTTCTCCAGGAGGAATTTGATCGGATTCATCCTAGCGATGAGATGGACTTCATGGGCCAGAAAATAATGCTTCAATTTCTGCACAACCCAGACCAATGCTGCACATATTTTCTCCATCGCCGTATATCTCTGTTCAGCGGGGTTGAGAAGTTTAGAGAGATAGTAGGCTGCCCTCTCTTTTCCTTCTTCATCCTCTTGTGCTAGAACAACCCCCACTACATTATCCAGGACTGAAACGTAAAGTATCAATGGTTTGCCTGGAGATGGTGGTCTCAAAACAGGAGGACTTGCTAAATAGTTCTTTAATCCATCGAATGCCTCCTGACACTTATCGTCCCAATCAAATTTGACTCCCGGCTTGGTAAGCTCGTAAAACGGTTTACACCTTTATGAATGCTGGAAGACAAAGCGGCGAATAAATTGTAACCTCCCGATTAATCCTCTCAATTGTTTCAAGTTTTTGGGGGGTGGCATTTCTCTGATAGCCTTCGCCTTATTGGGATCGATCTCAATTCCCCGTTTGCTGACAATAAATACAAGCAATTTTTCTGAAGATACCCCGAATACACATTTCTTGGGGTTCATCTTTAACTGATATTCTCTCGATCTCTCTAATACCCTTGCCAAAACTTTGGCGTGCTCAGCCTTTGTCTTCGATTTAACCAATAAATCATCCACATACACTTCCAGATCTATGTGCATCATGTCATGAAATATTGCCATCATGGCCCTCTGATAAGTAGCTCAAGCATTCTTCAATCCAAATGGCATGACGACATAACAGTATGTTCCCCAAGGTGTAGTGAATGACGTTTTTTCTTGATCTTCTTTTGCCAGCTTAATCTGATTATATCATGAAAATCCGTCCATAAATGATAAAGTCTCATAGCCAACAGTGTTATCAATGAGTACATCAATACGAGGCAATGGAAAATCATCTTTAGGACACGCCCGGTTCAGATCGCGGAAGTCAATGCAAATTCTGACCTTCCCGTCCTTCTTCATAACCGGGACTATGTTGGCCACCTATTGTGGATAAATGACAACTCTAATAAATTTGGCTTTATGTAATTTGTCAACCTCTTCCTTCATCTTTAGAGCCATTTGTGGGTGGAATCGCCTTAATTTCTGCTTAACAGGGCTAGCTCCACCCTTTAATGTTAATCTGTGTTCAACTAAGATGAGTCTAACCCTGGCATATCTTCATAACTCCAGGCGAAAGTGTCCTTATAGTCCTTAAGTACCTGTACTATTGCCTTATCATCTTCTGTAGAAAGATTTTTGCTGACGAGGACAACCTTAGGTTCGTCTTCAGTCCCTATATTGATTTCTTTGGTGGGCTCTTCTACGGCCGCTGAGGGTTCATCGAATCTCTTCACTCCACTGGCATATGCCTCAGCTGCGTCCTCGTCATCTTCCTCATCTTCAACAATGGGGTCCTTTTCATGCACTAACTCATATACCCCGTACCCATCATTGACTGACTCATCATTCATACAGTCTTCTGGCATCTTAATTGGATTTTCTAAAAACTGAGGGATTAAAGAGCAAGAAAAGCATTTATCAGCTAAGTCCTGGAGGTATCTATCTGGAATTCGCCTACCCTTAGGCTTCCTAGACTTCCTAACCTGACTAACCTGCTTAAAACTAGACTGCCTAACTTCACTAAACTCCCTATTATAACCTAATGAAGATGAAGTAGGATGGAAATCCTGGGATACAAGTGGAAATACAAGAGAATCCTCCCGAGGGGAGGGGCAGAGTAGATTTAGGAGAGAATCTTGACCGAAGGACCCGCGCGACGGGGTGCGATCGGACAAGTAAGATGTTTCCTCGATAAGGATCTGAGAAGAATTTGTTGTAAAATTGGCGTTTTTTTTTGGATATCAGAGGAATTAAACATGAAACAGGAATGAATACAAATAGAAGGAGAATCAGATGGAGGAAGTGGCACCAAGGCCAGAGGGTTGGGGGGATCATATAGAAATATGTCCCAGATCAAGTCATACATCCTCTCTAGATCGAGAGGAGGTTGCGGAGTAAAGTCCCGAGGGGACAGAGTAATCATAACGGGCGGAGCCCGTGGAATATCTTCAATAATGACCCGCGACCAAGTCGGGGTCAAGAGCAGTGTGCAAAATAGAGTATGGAGCATGAAGACATGTGAAGGATATGTCCCCCTCAAGAGCAGATCTGTAGTGTAACCAGCTTCATAGGAGTCATCTGGCTCCCCTTCGTCGGTCTCTTCAGACAGCAATATCCGCTTATCAAAGATGGCACCAGGGCTTTCAATCAGCTCATCAATCTGCGGCGGCCACTTGGGTTCTGCAGGATCTAAGAACAATCTGTTCAGTGCAATGTAAAGGTCTCTCAGATCGAACCACCTGTACCATTCGCATTCAGGATCATGAAATTTTCTCCTTTTCATAGGCCGCAGAGCTTCCAAGGATTGGTACGTAAGTAGTTCTGAGCAATGCCTGGCCAAGTCCCTCCCATATATGTCATGGAGGTCAAAACACGAAGTAATGACCACCGTGTTGTCGTGGCTAAGTATGGGCCCCTTCACAAAGTGTGTATACAGGGTCCATGTTAGGGGATCTCGGCCTTCTTTGGGTGGTGTAGACATTGTCTCCCAGATTTTTCGACCTTCTTCAATCTCTGCTTGCTGAACCAGATCTTGCTTCAGTCTCTTGGCCTATAGCCCAGACCACTTCCAGGTGCTGTTCGATGATCTTTAACAGGAGTGGTCCTGCGTTGAAACTGTGCGCCCAGACCTCTCCCAGGCTCGTAGCCGTTCTTCATCATAATTCTCCATCCTGGGGTACTCATGCACTTCCCCCTTTCTATGGCATCTAACGGGTATGGAGAAATAGTGGCGGCTTTCAAAGGATCAGTCACTGGATGGTAGACCTGTAATACCGACAGAAAAGGTTGTCGGCCAGGTAAAGCAGCAGATTTAATATTCAAGGTATGAGCAGCAGCAAGGATCGGCATGCTCGTCACTTTAATAATTCGTCATTTGAAAGGGAATTTGAGGCATTGGTGATTCGTGGAGGGAATCGCCTCAAGAGTTTTGATATAAGGACGACCCAAAATGGCATTTATAGAAGGGTCGATTTCTAGGATGTGAAAGTCGACCTCTGCATGACTCACAGGGCCTAGCTCCACCTTCAAATAAACCATTCCCAGAGGGGAACGGGTAGAATTGTCGTATGCTGTCACAGAGATGGGGCTAGGCAGCCATTTTTCTTTGGGAACACCGCACAGCTCCAGGGTCTTCGGAGGTAAAACATTGATCGAAGCCCCTGTGTCAACCAGGCATGCATCCACGGCCTTCTTGCAGATGTTGACCGTGATGCTCAGAGCCATGCTTCTGGCTGCTGGCGGTGCTAGTTCCGATGTGTGAAATGTAATGGAGGGCTGATCCCCCTGAGGAACTAGTAGTGCTGCAATTTTTTCTACCGGCACGTCCTCATTGACCATCACCTTCTGTAGATATTCCATTAAGGCTTTTTGGTGAATCTTGGACCTTTTGATCAATTCAAGTACAGTGATCCGTGTCGGTGTCCTGTCCAGATGTTTCAACAAGTCATATTGAGTGCCTGGTGCACTCTCTTCATTATGGGCTTCCTCAGTCGGCTGTGATGGGCCGTCTCTAACTGTGGACTGAGGAAAGACCTTGTTGAAAATTCTTCCGCTTTGGAGCGCATGTTCTTCGACCGTGGAGGATCCGGGTGACACCTTAAGTACCGCAGGGTTGGGTGGTGCGGATGATGTAGAGGGCTGGTATGTAGGTGATGGCGTAGGGCTAGGTGGCGATGGCGCGGTGCGGATTAGAGGCCTAGATGGTTGGATGGTGGATGGGTAAGTGGTCGGTGAAGTGGGGAATGGCACGCGTAATAGCGGTCTGGATGGTAAGGGCGTATTTGGGTAGGTGGTAGTGGTAGCAGGCGAAGTAGGAAATGGTACGCGTAATAGCGGTCTGGATGGTAGAAGGGGCGCGTGATTGGTTTGCGGGGGATTATATGGTAGCGGTGTAGTGGTGCGTGGCGTGATGGGCTTAAGGAAGGCGGGTAGTGGTAATGGGTTATTGGGTGCGGGCGAGTGATATGTGGGTGTCGGTAGAGGGGTGATGATAACGGGTTTTGGCCTAGGTATGTGGATGGTGCGGCGTGGTGGTCGTTCTGCGGTACTCTGAAAGTGACCCGTTGAATAAAGAGAGGAAGAGTCCTCTATTCTCCACTGTTGCCCACGACCAGCCTCAGACTGGCTGTTCGTTAGAATGGGAGCAACTTGGTTTTGGTTCTGATGCTCTGGGAGTGGATTCTGCACTATGCCCATATTGGGTGGCGCTGCTTGTGTTGGTGGTCTTGCTTGCTGCTGCTGCTGCTGTGGTCTTCTCGCCTTCAGGGCTGATATATACTTTTTCATCTCCTCCCAGTCTATGCCGCCCTGCTCATTGAGATCATTAATATAATCTCTGAACTGTAAGCAGGTGTCGATGGTATGCCTAGGTTGCCTATGGAAGTAGCAATACCTGGACGTGTCGGCATTCTGAGGCCAGACGGCCTTTTCCCTTGGCAAAACTAAGGCATTAGCTGCCATTAGAGCGCTGAAGATATCTGCCAAGGATTCTGGGAGGGCCGGGTATTCTTCCCTTTTAGGGCCTGGAGGTCTCCTCTGCTGGTTGTAGTCACCAGGAGGAGGGACATTATGGTATGCCGGCGGTGCACGCGGCTGATATTGCTGTTGCTGTTGCTGATATTGCTGCTGTTGGGGTTGCTGGTACTGTTGTTGCCGTTGCGGCGGCTGCTGTAGCTGTTGCTGGTGCTGGTTCTGGTTCGGCTGCTGGGGCCGCTGATACTGTTGCTGATAATGGGGGTTCTGCTGCTGCCTATACCCCTGCTGGTTTGGCTGCGGTGGCCTCTGGTACTGCTGCTGGTTCCTCACGAACTGGGGCGAGTTATTATTCATGCTAATGACTTGCTCGTGAAAGAGCGTGCCCTCAGTAGTCGGACCTGTGCTAGGAGAGTTTGGCACTACAGGCTTCCGAGGTGGAGGCCTGCTAGGTCTGTGAGGATCAAAGACGCTAGAGAACGTAGCGTCCTTGAAGGCATTTTGGCAGTACCGTGTTCTTTCATAGAGCTCTGCCATGTTGGTCAGATTGTTCAAGGAGAGGACTAGCTTGAACTGGGGCGTGGCGTTAGAAATTAACATCTTCACTTGCTCGGATTCGGACAAGTGATCTTTCACCTTTTCAGCCAGGCCCCGCCACCTATCAGCAAAACTGACAAACTCTTCATCAGGTTTCATCTTTTCTGCAATGAGGTCAGTGATGGACAAGGAGAGTGCAACTCTGTCCTGGTATCGCTGGATAAATTTGCGTGAAACGATACCATAATCCTCTACTTCGGAGGGCTCCAGAGAGAAGAACCACTCGAGGGCTGGTCCCTCTAGAGATCTCCTGAACAAAAAGGCCAACGACCTCTTATCGTTCTGCCAGAAAGACGATTCGTACATAAACTCCTTCAGATGTGTGAAGGGGTTACTAGTACCGTTGTACTTTCGGTACACTGGCATTTCAGAGGGTGGTAGGTGGAATACCGGCAGGCTCGACAAATTGATCTCTGGCACAGCTTTAATCCCCATAATCTTCTGGAGGTTATTAAATTGCTCATCCATATGCTCCATCTTGGCCAGCAACGCTTGCGTGGTCAGATCTGCCTGGGGAGGAGGAGGAGGTGGAGGTACTTGATAGGCCTGCTGCCTAGAGTACGTTGGATAGGGGGGAAAATAAAGAGGAGGTCCGGCAGAGCTTCCGCCATGACCGAGGACATTTTGATAGACAGGCGTTTGCGGTCTAGCCGGTTGCCTAGAGGATGAAAGCTGCGGCCCAGCTGGTCGAGAAGTGATATGAAGGCCTTCTATGGCCTGATGGATGTAAGGAGGGTGAAGAGGAGGTTGTTGAGTAACCACAGGGGGAGCCACAGGGTTCGGCTCAGCAGGCTGCACGGGTGCCTTCCCCTTCAGAATCGACTAGATCGCCTCGAATTGCTGAGGGTCCAGACGGGAGGCAAGAACTCCCAAAGCGTTGACGAGATCCACAGGATCAGAGGATGAGGGATCATTCTGATTCATGTCCTCCTCAAGATCGGGATTAGGAATCACATATTCATGCGGGGGAAGATCAGGATATCGATCATGGGGATGAAAGAGAGGGGTCTGGACGTTCCCATCATGTCGAAGCGGAACGGGGACGGAATTACGGGAGGCATCAGCATCTCTCCCGCTCTCGTAGTTGTAATCAGAATCCCGAGGGGCATTAGCATCTCCCTCGTAATTGACCATGGCGTCTGGAGCCACACTCAAGTCTCTGCCTGATCGCAGCAGTATGATGTTAGATTCTTTTTTCAAAGATTTGACAAACAAGTTGCACGGAGATTAATCAATCAAGTGGATGCTTAACGTGATTTTAAGGTTCCTTGTCGAGTTATTTGAATTGGATTAAACCACAAATTCGCTCAGGGAAAGGATCCTAGTTTCAGTTCAATTTTCACCGTTATTCTCTAGGGCTTTCTCTCACAACGCTTTTGGAATCTAGCCGAGACTTCAATTGGTACAACCAGCCCAATGATCAAGGAGGAATACCTTGATTTTGGGGACTTATGGAGGCCTTAACGTCAACTTCTCTAGTCTGATCAAGGGACCAACCCAATCAGAGAGAGTTGCTGACGTCAAGTAGTGTGTTCCTAAGAAAAGGAGGGTATTCGCCTCAATGCGTATGTCCTGCGGCCTGGATGGCCTCTAATGCTTAATAATAATGGGTAGCTAGCACTCAAGCCACAAAAACCTGAAAACTGAAAAATAACTAAGAAACTGTCTGAATCGCGTCGATGGTAGTCGACGCTATTCAAAATAGAACTTAATTTTTTCGCAGAAACAGATGCAGACAGCAGAGAAGATATGAAGACTGAAAGGCGTCGAGGTGTGTTGACGCGGTTTTGAAACGCGTCAGTGCTCCTGGACGCTTTTCAGTTCGTAGAAACAGTTTTGCAGGAGGATTTTCTGGGTTGAATCCTCCTCAAACAGGGTAAAAGCAGTAAATAATCAACTAATGCAGATTTTTTTTAGTTCCAGATTTTAACAGGATGATTTACTAACTAAACAACTAGAAAATCAATCAATCACACATCATTTTCATCACAAAAACAGCTTTTTAAACTAATCAAGGGGAGGGCAAGATCTTGCCACTGGGGTGTGCACGTGGTGCACGAGGGAAATTAACCAAACTAAAACACTCACCAATTGGTGAGGACGTGTCGAGAGACACAAATGGTGCACCGTGGGTGCCCGATTGATGATAGCAAGAACAAAAAAAACTAAAAGATGGCGAGACCAAGTCCCACCGTGATCGCCAAAAAAGATGTAGGTGCTTAGAATGACAGTGTGATTAACATGAAAAATCCTATGTTGTTTAGTGCAAAATAAACCTATTAAAAACAGAAACTACGTGAAGTGATCGCCAGAAACTTTTAACTAAAAAGTTTCAAAAGAGAGTATTGATCGCCTACCTGTTTGAACGCGGAAGATTCTGAGCTCTTGGTTCCCCTCCTTCAGCCGGCTGAAGAAAGAGAGCCCTTTTCATTCTTTGTTCTTGCTGTTGAGTTTGGAGTTGAGGTTGAGGATCGTCTAGAAATCCTTTGATTTGTGCTTGATTTGCTCCCCTTTTTGATTCTCCTTGCTCCGTGCAGCAGGATAAAAAGAAAAGAAACGAAGAAACAATGATGAGAAATTTTAAGCAAAAATAGTATCTGTTCTAATTATGACATTAAGCATGCAACTAAACAGCAAACTTACTTGGTTAATGGCTTTTGAAACCCCTTAATCAAATAGGTTTGGAAAGAAATGAATGTGTGTTGTGTGTTTGCATGAAGTGAATGATGAAGAATGATTTAGAACTAATGAATGCAAAAATGAAAAATTTATGCCCAATGGTTGAATTTTTGAATGGATGAAGATCTTGAAAGGACGCCGACTTCTGGAAATGGTAGCGCTTCGGCATTCCGACGTTGTTGCTTCAATCTTCAACTCGCTATCGCTTCGATCAATAATGCTCAACCTCTCTTTTTTTAACTCATTGAAGATGTAAGGTATTTATAGACTTCTCCTGCGTCCGTGATTAACATAGAAAAACTTCGGATTTATCCATCTTAACTTACAGATAAATACAGATTAATTCATCTTTATCTGTAATTATCTAAAACGCGTCCACAATGGATGACGCCTTTCAGATTAATTAAGATAAGGATAAATATCCGGGAAAACTTATCTTTATCTTTATCAGCTAAAACGCGTCTACATATGTAGACGTCTTTTATACTAATTAAGATAAGGATAAACATCCAGAAGAGAAGTTAAAATAGCTTAGGAAACCTAAAACGCGTCAGCACTCACAGACGCCCTTTAGCTAATTAATCAATTGATTAAAATTCAAATTTAAACGTTAAAATAGAAATAAACTCTAAATGGCGTCCACGTAGGTCGACGTCTTTTAAACTTCTTCATATTTTAACTAAAATTTGAGCTAAAATCAATCTAATTGATTAACTTAAACATGTCTGTTAAACCCGACACTCAAAAATATCAATAAAAATTAATCAATGATTAAATATCAAACCATTATGAGGTATTATTATATGATATGAAATTTACTCAAAATGACGTCAAAATTAGCGTGTCTACAAAAATCTCTTCAGTAATCGAAGCATGAAATCTATCGCTAATCAAAGTAAAACTTACTTCTGTCTCTAATCGAAAGTCTCTTTGACATCAACCCACTATATTCTTCATTAATCAAAGTTTTATTGGTAATCAAAATAGTGTCCTCTAATCGATTTCGTCATCTTTGATCGGAATAAGATTAAACTCCATATTTTGTAATCGAAACCCCTTTTAGGGCAACCCTTTCGATTTTGAACTATTTATTAAGGGCCAGGGTTGTCCTTTTGATTATCGCCTCCGACCACTCTCTTTCCTCTTCTGAAAGTCCCTTTGTGCTCTCACCTACCACGCAAGGATTTTGATGGTCTCTCCTCTCCGGCCATTTCACCGGATATCTTCAATAAAAGGTAGGGTCTTTAACCTCTCTTCTTGGGTTCCTTCCTTACTGTAGTTGTGTTTCAACCTTTTTTGAGTCCATTCCTGAAATTCCTTTTTCGAATTCATTCCGAAAATCTTAAATATGGCCACATCTGCTTGCATCTTTGTCGTTGTCCAAAAGAAGGCTATCCCAACTAGTGTGGCTGCTGAATATTATAAAGATAATGTAGAGCATCAAAGATTTCTAACCACACTAGTGGATTTCTACAGTTGTAAAAGAGTGGATTTTACATATCTAAGAAAGAAAGGCCTAAAGTCTGTCGAACACATCTTAGCAGAACATACCTGAGCCAGATATGCCAGGTTTTAGAGCCATTCTACTCCAACCTCATGAAGGCCTTTTTATACCACTTTGGAAGAAGAAAAACTCCATTAAATCTCAAGGAAAGAGTAAAAGGGAAAACTGTGACTATCACTCCTAAGCTCTTAGTCCGGCTATTTGGTGGGTAAAATGAGGGGATGACCTTGGCAAATTCAGAAGATATGGAGACCAAAGCATCAGGTCCCAGCTTTGTGTTGAAGCATGGGACCATAGATGTCAACTAGCTATCTGTAGAGAAAAGGATGTTGCATCTTGTTATAGCTCATGTTTTAAGTCCAAGAGAAGCCACATTTTTTGTCATTACTCAAAAAGACTCAGACATTTTGTATTGGATTGTGAATAAAATGAAGATCAATCTTCCTCACATGATCAAGGCAAACATGACAGTAGTAAGTGAAACCATGATGAATCCACCGAAGACAAAATGAGTCATGCTACCCTATGGACACTTGCTTATGATTATCTTTAAATTATTTTAAGTAGACTTGATTGAAGAGGAAGAAATGCTCCACCTAGCAATATATACTAGCAACCTAAAGAGGAGCAAATTTAAGTTTTCCCATGAGAAGTGGATCAAGGATAGTGTTCTTGTAGATGATCCACCACTAGAGGCAGCAACAACGACAACACCAGTAGTAGCACCAACACCAACATCAGCACCAGCAAGTGCATCAGTAGAAGTACCTTTAATGGAGACACTAGCAGAAACTCTAGCAATAGTAGCAGAAGAGCCTTCAATACCTTTAGAAGGTCATGTGGATCTGCCATAGACCTTGCAAGACCAAACTATGCAAGACCAGCCCACATAGGGAGATAAGCCTATTGAGGAAGCCAGAGAACCCTCACCAATCTAAGCACCAATTGAGGGGGAGCTTTATGATGAAGGGAATGTCCAAGTAGATTCAGAATAAGAAAGAGTGAATGAAGCAACAAAAATAGTTGATGAGCTGCTCAATGGGACTGCTATTGTGCAAAATAGTCCTAAGCTCTTTACCTCTTCTCCTCTCCATATGTTAGAAAAAGAAATACCCAAGAAAAGACATGATGACAGATCAATAGGGTCTGAAAAATTAAATGAGGTCCTATCTAGAGTTTGCAAATAGCAAGAAGATATTGAACATATCAAATGCAAGTTAGAGGAAATCTCAAAAATCATGGTTGGAGTGCAACAACTCCAGGTGATGATTGAAAGACTGCTGACACCAGAGGTTCAAGCTGTGTACAGTAGAAGAAAAGTGCCTAGTCAGGGGAAGCATCAGTTCAGGCCAACCAACCTATTCATTTCCACTCCCATCCATGAACTTCACTCGTACCTCCTGTTGGGGAAGATTTCTCTCATCCAACTCCTGAACCATCTCCAACCATCCTGAACCTTCACAACCCACCTCTGAGGCTTCTCACCCTACATCTGAGCCCTCACATCATTGCTCACCTGTACAAACTTTTACTCCTTCAGCAATTCCACTGTTTAAGTGTACCACTACCTTAGACAATGTTCATGCCTTAGCCTCTATATAGCTACTGAAGTCTGACCTTCTGTTGATACTTCAGTAGAACCTCCTCTCTAGGAACCTTCTCCCATTCTAGTTACTTCAACTCCAACTGTAGTTCCTTCTCCACCACCAATTGTTCCTTCTTCACCACCTGCAGATGCATCTAACTCTGCCTCTACTCCTTCTACTATAGGTGCATCCTCCAGCTTTGTTTCTCCCATTCTAGTTGGACCTTCCATTTCTACTCTCTTCTCTTTTTCTTGACATACCCAATTCATCTTCTGGACATGTCAAGGCACCTCTTTTCTTTCTTCTTGATCAAAAATTCTTCTTTGAAGTAGCCACTCCTACACCCACCTTTGCTCCACCCACCTCTTCGACTGTACCTTCGTCTGAACCTTCTACACCTGCACCTCCCAAAGAAATTGTTCCTTGGTTTCTAGTTAAACTTGAACCTCAAAAGTATGCGGCTCCTACAGCAGAATAAGATGACACTCCTCTGACACAGTTGTTTACCAAGAGGAAGGAACCACCTTCAGTTGCCCAATAGAAAGTTCCAAAGAAAGCAAAAAGAAAGACTAGGTGTCACCTATTCCCATTATTTGTGGATGTCTTCTCCTCTACTCCTGAGGGAAAGCGGGTATACCTAGAGTGTCTTTAAAAGAATGCACATTTAGAAGTTTTAAAACTTCCTACACTATCTCTCACTATATACATTGATCAGTTCGTAGCTCAGAAGTTCTGAACTAAAAATGATGTATAGAAGGTCAAGGACCAGTCTACAATTCAGACTGAGAAAGATTGGTCCAAGTCAAACCCTCAACTGTACTATTCCTTCTTGATAACCAGTTCAGCCTAGAACACAACTAGGCCAACTGGCTATAACTTTAGTAGACTAGTTAGCTCAACAACATGAGGCTAAATAGAGCCAGTATAAGGAAAATGCAAAATGAGAGTACATGCTTTTCCTTCAGTACAATGAGAGGAGAAAAATAGCCAGTCAGGGAGAACTATCCTTCAGTTAATTTTAGCATGAAGTTAAAAGACACAGGGATGAGCATCTTGGAGAAACTACTCAACTGTCTGTTGGTTTGGATCCAAGCATAGTGCCCATGAAGTTCCCACAACTGCACTTTCTGATGATGGACATTGAAGAGCAATCTCAAATTATAGAGCTATATGGGAAAATGGCAGCAAAACACTCTGTTAAGTACAAGACTAATCTTCCTTTTTCTCATTTCATGAAACTAGCTCTTAAATCTCAAAAGGTGAAATCAGAGACTTGCTCCACTGTATTCTGTAAGGTTGAGAGATACACTAAGGAAGAATGGACTAATGCTTACTCAGAACTATATAAATAGCTCTTGAAGACAAATAGAGAAAGGGGATCACATAAGAAAAAGCCTCTCTATAAGAGAATTTGAAGATGACCAGTCGATCTCTGTAAGGACCTACAAGATTACAGTTACATGCCAACATGTACATAATTATGAAAAAAGGCATATTCGCAAATACCGAAAAAGTATAAACGCAATTTCGAAAAGTTCATGTCCTATGAAGTAATAGATGATTTTCGTAAGGTCTTAAGTGTAAATTGTAAGGCTTCCAAAAGTGTCCTCAAATCGCCAAAAAGAAGTTAAATTTGGTGAAGAAGTGTTGAATGAAGGTACAAAGCCAATTATAAAAGATATAAGGACTTGAATGAAAAAGTTCTAAAGGATACTACTAGAGGATAAGGATACTGGTAAAGGATAATGGTAAGGTTTCTTGGCCTCCAAGAAAACCCTTGCCACCTCACCACACACATGGCAAATATCTAGGTTATCCTTATCCTAAAGGGGGGACACATGTCCTCATCTCAAGACTAGTTAGTTTTTATAAATAGGGGGGTAGCCCCTTCCCTTTCCCCCCATCCTTCCCCTTCTTCTTAGCCACGTCCAAGAGAAAAAGGAAGGAAGAGAGAAAGAGAGAAAGAGAAAAAGAGAGAGTGATTCCTAAATTTGGTGAGAGAGAGGATGAGAGAGAGAGAAAGAGAAAAAAGAAGGAAGAGAGAAAGGGAGAAAGAGAAAAAGAGAGAGATTTTTAGAGCGGGAATGGGAGCTGTTCGCGGGGTTTCTTCGCACTTGTAGGAGGAGGAGATTCTTGTTGTGTCCAAGAGAGTTCCTAGTTTAAAGGCAAGTACATGGTTTTTTCTCCATGGTTATTTTATTATCACAAATGGCCTATTTTCAAACATGTATTTTCCTACAAATTTAACTAGACGCTACTAAGCCGTTATGCTGCCGAAATAACATAAGAGCCTAAATAAACTTCTAACACATGACTAAATCCCATGCTATAAGTCTTCCATGTTAAAATCGAACATGCTTACGGACAGTGCTACCTTAGGAGTCCATGTGTCTGAATCATACAAGTATCTTTATGAGGCGGATATTAAGTAAAAGATGTAACCCGAGGCAAATGGGTAAATCCTGGGTATGGTTCTCCCGGTCCAAGTGGGACGGGTGGGTCCCCCTACTGCGCAGTGGAAGTGCCAGTGGGCCTTTGCCTTACTGCTGGCTACATGTCATGCTAACCTCCTCATGTTGTGGTTTAGATGCATGTCCGTTAAACAAGTGATAAGATTCATACTACGCCTATGCTACATATATATATATATATATTTGATCTATGTTCTTTCAACCATGCCATGTTATGCCATGATCTCTATGATACTCACACTATGCTATGATGCCACGCTATGTTGCCATGATCACTATGCCATGATGCCATGCCATGCCCCTATTATGCTTGTACTTAAGCCATGCCATGATGCTATGCCATGCCCCTATTATGCTTGTATATAAGCCATGCCATGATGCTATGCCATGATCAAGCCAAACCATGCCATGATGCTATGCAAGATCAAGTCAAGCCACGCTATAATGCCATGCCATGAATCGTTATGTTTATACCCACATCATGCCATGCTACACCATGATCTTTTGACCATGTCATGGTTTGCCATGATCCCTATGTTAGCTGAAGCTTGTTATGTTATATTCTATCACGACATGAGTATATGGTACTATCATGTTGTCTTTTTACATTTATATATATGATAAGCTATGTAGTGGTATTGTAACGACCCGCCACCCTATAATTGGGGATCCGATTACTAAATGCGTTCCAAATCATTTAAAACTAGAGCCAAGCCAGGATCTCGATAAGTCTGAGAAATAAATGATAAACTAAGCTAAACATTCTACATCACATCGAATTGTAAAGGAAATGTAGGAATTAAAAATCATTAATATTCGACTCGACTGAGCAAATAATTACATATTCCAAATAAAAAGAAATAATTAAGCGTATAGGCCTAAAAGAAAAATAACAACTACATCGGGGCATACCCCGGAATAGTGGCTGTTGGCATGCAATCCGAGACAACACTCTCCACGCTATGCCTGCCTAGAACCCTCACCTGAAAACCACAGGGATGAGTCTCATCGAAATGGACTCAGTAGGGATCCTCCGATCCCCACCACCCACTCACACACCCACAAGCGCAGCAACACAAATATAGGTAATTAAATAAGTAAAGCAGTAAACACAACTCCCAAAGATTCCCAAATTTCGAACATGCATTTGTAAACGCAACATGTACAACTCTGAAACCACTCCACTACGGAGTCCACAACCAGCGTCTCGGCTAAACACACAAACTACGCGGCGAAACGCGGAAAACACCGACCCGCTGGGACTAAACAGCAACCCCTCAGATAGCGTGCTAGCTACCTCCGGTCTGTCTAGCTCTAGGTGGTTTTGCTTCCCCCAGCACGAGTGACACTCCGAATGTAGCACTCCCACACCGGTATTAGCTATACCCCGGGGTACACCAGGTGACCCTCTCTCTAGGCGTCACCCCACCACTCCCACACCGGCGCTGTGTCACTCCCACACCGACACAGGGTGCCTAAGCACTAACAACTGTCACTCTAGGTACACGGTCGCACAAAACACAACACGGTGTAGTCCGATCATGTAGAAATCTTCATCCTCGAAGTACGTTTTCAAGCATACATTTAACTAAACTATCTAACAATGTTAACACATGTTAATTGCATGAATTAATGAGGTTCTGTCTTGAATCACATCACCCGTGGCCGACGTCATTCAAGACCTCTAAACTGGTTCACAAGGAAACTGGCCTCGGGAGATGGGCCTAAATAGCGTCGCCCACGATTGACGTCATTTAAATGGCGTCACCTGGTTGCAACGTTATTTATCACCTGAAAATCGAACTGCCCTCTAGCATCTAGGCCTAAATCCCGTCACCCATGGTCAACACCATTTGCAAATGACGTCGCCTTGGCCCGACGTCGTTTAGCGCCCGAAGCAAGATTTTCCTACGGCCTCCCCCGAGCCATAAAATGGGATTTCCTCCTCCCTAAACCGCCCCAAAACACCCAAAGTAGAGAAGGAAGAGGAGGATCCAAATAACCATTTTAAAATCCACCGTTCCCCATTTTATAAAACAAGCATTTCCACCCCAAAACCCCCTAAAACATGCTCCAAAGTGGGAAAAATATGGTTTTAACTAAAACACTGCGAGGATCGTCATCCTACCGGTTACTTGAACTCCTCCTAACTCCAAGCCGTCGGTCCGCAACACCGCAAGCCACCGCCAGTACCACCGTGGACACCATTACTCTACCAGGACGTCAGCCGCCGTCCGGAGAGTAATGTGCCGCGAAGGAGATGGTGGTGGTAGTGGTGAGGGCTAGGAGGTTAATGGAGTGGAGGAAAAGGGAGGAATGGGGTGAGTAAAATAAGGATAAGGGGAAGGGGGAGCGAATGGATCAGATAGAGGAAGGAGAGAGAAGAGAATGAGAGAAATGAGGGAAAGGTGGGAGGGTTCGGAGCGACAACCGAAACTGCGCCAAATCGCATCATCCAAGATCGACGTCAATCAGGCGACAACACGGGGTCGTACACTGACAGATCTCTGAATGGCGTCAACTATGCAAGACGCCATTCAGACGATAAGACCGGGGCCATACTCTCGCGGCCCAAAATCGGCCCACGTGCCACATTATAAAATGTGTCCCCCTAACCCGACGTCGTTTGAACCGTGTCGAGCAAGTTCGACGCGAAAAAGAGCCCATGCCCTAGCCCCACAAGGGCCCAAACCAAGAGGTCTGACACCGGAACCGACCCGATAACCAGATCCAAAAACCTCACTCTTTACATTTATCATGTGCTTGCTAAGTTGGATGAGATTTACCCTTGTTCCCTAACATTTTTCAGACGAAGAAAGATAAAGGTTAAGCTATGGGACTAGGAGATGTAGAGCTTGAAGATCGAACTACTACTTAATTGATGTAATACATGAATATGTTTAGAGATTCTGGGCAAGTATTGTAATTTACGTTGTTTGTTATTAGTGGATAAACTTGTGGTTATGATGGTTGATTCATGATGTTATGAATGTATGTATGCGCTCACTCTGGAGTAAGTATATGTTTGGGTTGTTCCCACTGTGGCGCACTCACTAGTTCGAAGTAAGCCAGCATGACTGATTTGGGTCAGCGGGGCGTTACAATCTCCTTTTCCTTGGAACCTCGTTTCTATTTCACATGCATTTACTTGGCCTATAGGAACATGAAGGAGACACTTAAGAGAGAAGGCCTGGGTTCTCCGGTCAATTTTCAAGGTTTCATTACATATGGGAAGAATCCAGTGCCCAAGTACCTTAGACAAAAATTTTCCAGCTCAGAATATTTGGCCAAGATGCAGAGGGGATATAAGCAATATTGTCAGAAGCAAAGAGAGTAGGGTTAGCAAAACTTAATGTCTCCATAAGACTATGTTTCCAGAGCTGAAGCAGTTGAGTACTGTATCTGGGAAATTGTGACTAGTCATGCGACTCACATGTCCTGATCGCTTCATGTATTTTCCATAATTTCACTCTTCTTGCTACATCTCTTGAATCTATCAAGTGATAAATTTGTCAATATTTCACTTTTTGGTCTTTTACCTTATCCATTCATTTTTTTTCATTGATTCTCTGATCTGTGTGTGTTGCCTTTTTGTGTGAATGACAAAAAGGGGGAGAATAAAACTATCCAACATTTATTTAGAGAAATATGCTATTCAAACTTATTTTAGAGAAATCATTCATTATACTTTTACATTAGAAAAGGGGGAGAAATTAGCATGAGATTTGTTAGCATGAGCAATGTCTCTATAATTTTATGTCCTGAATCATCAAGTCTTGTGTTTTAGTTCTGAACATTAAGCTCTTTTCTCTAACAATAATTTATGAGCTCTATTTTTTTAGTTATGAATGTTGATTCTATATTTGCTTTGAACTGATATTCTTATAACTTTTGGCATCACCAAAAAAGAGGAGAATGTTGAGTAATTTGTGGATTTATATTGTTTTCTCTCTTTTTTGGTGATAATAAAATCTTACAAATGTTAATACAACCACTCATACTTTAGTTGTTTTCTATCACTAACTGTATTCAAGCTTAATCGATTCTATTCTACGATGCTAAGTGTTATATCGATTAATTGCCTTATACGGTTTCTTCGATTAACGTTTGAAGTGGCGATTCAATTATTAATGTTAAGTCGGATATCGGTTGAGCTTTAAGTCTTATATCAATTATGTAAGGACTGAAGTTTCGGGTTCTGTATTCGGGTCGGGTTCGGGCCGGATCCCCTGGTTTGGACCCTGGAGGGGTCTTGAGATTTCTGGCTGAATGGCGTCAGCACTGCTCGACGTCTTTCAAAAGGCGTCAGGTTGTGTGGACGCCATTTAGGTCTGTTGGTTGTTGTGCCACGTGTGCGCCACGTGGGCGGGTTTCGAGCCGCGAGAGTACGGCCCCTGTCATTTCGTCTGAACGGCGTCCAGCTTGGTCGACACGATTCAGACTGCGACATCTGCGATGTCAAGGTACGGCGCCAGAGCGTTGTCAGTACGGCCGGTCACATCGTCTGAACGGCGTCCACGGTGAGCGACGCGTTTCAGAGCGCTGTCAGTACGGCTGTCCTGTCAGACTGAATGGCGTCTGCCTCGATCGACGCGTTTCAGTTGGTTTCGGATTGACCCCGCGAGCCTCCCCTTCTTTCCCTCATTCTCGCCTTCACTCTCTCTCTCCTCGCCCTCTCCGCCCTCTCTGACGCTCTTCTTCCACTTCCCTTCCTCTTCTTCCTTTTCCACCACTCCAACACCACCTTACCTCTCACCTCTACCTCCACCACTTCCTTCGCGGTGTTCCACTCTCCGGACGGCGGCCGACGTCCCGGCGGAGTGGCGGCGTCCTCGAGGGTACCGGCGGCGGTGTGCGGTGCGGCGGGACGGTGGCACGGAGCTTGGCGGAGTTCAAGAACCAGTAGGGGGACGAAACCTTGCATGTGTGCTCGTTTGCTTCTTGGCGTGATGTGGCGTGTTTGGGGTTAGATTGAGCATGTTTAGGGGGATTCCTTGTGGGAATGGCGGTGTTTGTGGACGTGGTTTCATAGCATGATCGTGGTGCTTGACGTTCTCATTTTCCCCTTTGCGTTTTGGGGCTTTTCGGGGTGCTTGGGGTTCAAGGGAGAGACCCTCGGGTCGAACCAGGAAACCTGGTTTCTGGCACTAAATGGCGTCGTGCCTGGTCGACGCCTTTCCGAAAGACGTCGGGTCAGTACGACGCGTTTTAGGGCAGAAACCTCCCTGTTCGAGGTTTCCTGAGTTAGGGGTTCTGGCGCTAAATGACGTCATGGATGGACGACGCCTTTCAGAAGGACGTCGGGACATCATGACGCCATTTAGGCAGGAAATGCCCCCGTTTAAGGGTTCTGCAATCTGGATTTCTGGGTTGAATGGCGTCTGGCGACCCTGATGCGTTTTAAACGGCGGCTTCACAGGTGGACGCGTTTTAAGGGATAATCTGGCTTTTAACTGAACCCGTCTAAGGGACTTGAATGGCGTCGACCGTCGACCTCGGTCGACGCGATTCAAGACAGAACTGTCTTAACCCTGGTTTTTAAACATATGTTTCACTGTTGGCGGTTCTAAGGCATGTTTTACGTTGTACACTGAGACTGAGGACTTCTGTGTGTGTGGAATGGCATCATGTTATGCGTGTGTGTGCTTACACGACTGTGGATCGATATGACTGTGGTTTATGTTTGTCACCATGGACCGATGGGGACAGGGTCATGGTGTCTGTGGGGCATTGTGCCGTACCGGTGGGAGAAGGGGTACATGTTGTGGTTTACCTTTAGCTGAGGGAAGCAGAACCACCTTGAGCCCGTCGGGCCGGAGTAGCTGGTGCGCTATCCGAGGGGTTGCTGCTTGGCCTCAGCGGGTCGGGGTTTCCCTGTTTGTCGTGACAGCTTCCGGCGCATTTCTTGCTGTGGAGCTGGTACTGGTGGGAGTTGGTTTACCCTTTAGCCACTGGGCCTGATGTGACCTTTGATCAAGGTTACAAGTGGTACCTTTAGCCCTTTGGCCTGACGCAGCCCGGGAGAGTTGGGTTTGTGGGTAGTTCCTGTAGCTTCGGCTTGACGGGGGTTCGCCGGTCCCTAGGGCCCTCCTGGAAGCGCTGAGGCCTAGCGTGGAGGCAATCCGGTGGTAGGACAGTAGTCTAGACTGCTTGTGTGCACACGTAGCTGGCAGTGGCGGTACACTGAGTCCAGCTAGTCCTAGTTTGGCTCACTGCCTCACCCTACAGTGCCCCGGAACACTGTAGGGGTGGACAAGCGTGAGCAGTGGTGGTAGTGTTGGGAGGCGACGTTTGACTTCGGTCGATAGTGTGGTTCAGTCGCTTCGTGGGCTTTGACTGTGAGACGTGACTTTGTGTTGGGTTCTTCGGATTACTTGGTACTGTTCTTGTTACACTGCTTATCGTACGGTTCCTATCAGGTTGAGTGCTATGTTTACTGCTTTACTTAATTGCCATATATTCCTGTTGTTGCACTTGTGGGTGTGTGAGTGGGAGGCGGGGGATCGGATGATCCCTACTGAGCCCATTTCTGGTGTGGCTCACTTCCTGCGGTTTCAGGTGTGGACCTCGTGGCGAGCGGAAGCGTGGTGTCTTCTTGGTGTGCAGACCAGCAGCTGTCTTAGTTCCGGGGTATGCCCCGATGATATTGTACTTTTCTTCTGCCTGTCCTTATTTAACTTGTTGGACATGTAACTATTGTTGGACTGTATACGGACATTATTATTTTCCCTTCTGCGCACTCGTTTACCTTTGTAGTCCGTGCGATTGTTATATTTAGCCTTGTTTAGCACTTACTCCTCCAGATGTGTTGTGTGAGATCCGGGTGTGAACCCGCAGTTAATGGGCCGACATCCATTTAGTGACCGGGTCTCCGGTCATAGGATGGCGGGTCGTTACAAATTACCTCTTCGATTACTGATTTAAGTCTTCAATCGATTGGCTCTATTGATTATCATTGTAAGTTTCAATTTGATTAATGCTTCGATTATTGACTTGAATTATATATCAATTGACTTTTCGATTAGCGCCTTAAGACTCATATCGATTAACGCTTTAAGTGTTGATTGAATAAGTGCTAGAAGGATCATCTCGATTAACTCAGCTATCATCAATCATTTTGCACCAAAGTGTTACATTGATTAACATCTTATCAATTTACGTTATATCTCTTTGATTATATCTTCGAATAAGGTTATATCAATTTAATCGATCAATGACCATTTCAGTTATCGATCACAACACCTTAACTCCAAGTCATACCTTTAATCTAAGTGAGAGCTATATGGACTACATTCAATGATTAAATTTCAATTAACGACCAATTTCTCACTTCGATTAGTGATTGACTTACAGTGATTCCATCATCAATTATACTTGCTAATTGTGTTACAATTTCCAATAAACTTTGAAATCAGTTAGCCGGTACTCTCAGTATGTATTTTATGAATATTTGTCTGACTGAGATCTCTACTATATCTTTGGATGGTAGATTGTGTACCTTTTTGTTGTTACCATGATGTACTATTCTTAATTGCGCCGAATCTCTAATTGACAGACTTTTATTGTAACTGCTTTGCTTTACACACTTTCTCTCTGTCTGTTAGAGGTAAAAAGTTATTTAGTTGTATCAATTATCCTTTCATAGACTTTTGCTAAACAACTAACACAAGTCAAAGAAAAAGCAAGTTTCCTTTCTTGTGTTTAAAGTGTTTGTACGGGATGCTGATAAAAGGCCAGTTCTACACCCGAGGAAGTTTCCTGGGTTCTACCTCGAATAGAAGTCTAAGGATACTCTCTCTCTCTCTCTGTGTGTGTCTTGTCTCTGGGAAATTCAAACGTTAGACTCAAAGGGGAATTCTACATTTCTTTTTCATTAGTCGAATGGACAGATTTTTGAAGACTTATATGAATAGAATATTTTCACCAGAGAGAAGTAATACCGACATGCACCTAGCATTGAAAAATCCATTCTAGTGAGCTCAAGTGATTTCGAGAGAGAGTTGCGCCTAAACGCCTAGCAAACAGTCTTGTGTGAAGATTTTAAGATCCCTGCTTTAGCACTCTCTACATCAAGCTCTTGAAGATCCTCCTCTGATCAAGAAGACCCACTCTTTACTGTTTCATAATTTGTTGTCTTGATCTATGTTGTATTCTTTGAGAAGAACACTTGGCTATTAAGAAATAGTTACTTTCATTTATTTCAGTTCATTGATTGTTCCTCTCTTGTGTGTGGAAGAGTAGACCTATTTGTAGACATGTGATTTTTCCTCTTTAGTGGATTAAGGGGAAGGTCAGCTAAGGCTGGCTGTTATAAGACCGACAAGGGGTCAGTCCCTTGTGGTATTGTAAGACCAGCAAGGGGTTAGTACCTTGTGTGTTTTTTGACCAGCAAAGTGTTTATTCCATGTTGAGTAAAAATCCCAAGAGGTTGCTTGGGGACTAGATGTAGGTCAAGATAAAACCAAACCAGTATAAATTCTATGTGTAGTTAATTTGTGTGATAACTTCCTTCTTCCCTCTTATTCTATGTACATTTAAGCTTCTGCATTTAAGTTGATAGTCCTAGAATTTTTATTTACCCATTCACCCCCTTTGGGTTAGTCCAGCCTTGGGCAACAACATTCTTAAGACATTAATCTATTTTGAATATTTCTTAACAAAAATTGTTAAGAAACTATTTTTCCTTGAAGACCTCTTAACAAGAGTTGTTAAGGGAGTAATGGTTAATTAAGTGTTAGATTAATTTATTTAAGTTTGGGGTTGCTTAACAAAAGTTGTTAAGACAGTAATAATTAATCTATGTGTTAGATTAATTTATTTAGAATCATTCTAAATTACACATGGAATATTTCTATAAATTAATTTCAGTTGTGTGCACATGTTGATGTGTTCCTACTTTAAAATTAGATTTTAAATGCATGATAGACTATAAAAGTATTTTTGAAAATTCAAATGTCTAATACTGCTTGGAACCCAGCTTATGAGAAAACCAAAAGTATTTTATTTTCAAAAAATTTAGCCTTCATGTGATGCGCTATATCATGCGTGGATGATTAGAATTTGTGGTGGTCATAAACATGTACTTAATTTATTATGTCATGTGATGATATGATATGCTTGTGGATCTATTTGTGAAATAGTTCGGATATAATTAAGTGTTTATTATTGAGGCCTGCATGCCTCCCTCTCTTACATTCCAATGTATTTCTACCTCTCTCTTTTATTGTACTCCGCCATAAGACTTTCTTTTATAATTATGTAAATATGATAATTTGTGTTATTTTATATTGTAATTAATTGTAATGGCCAAGGAGAAGCTAGGATGATCCACAACATCAACCAAAAAGGCATTAGGAGATGAGATCCCCAAGGCCTGTGTTTGCATTTTTTATTAATATAATTGTTATATATTGATTATGGTGATTAATTGTTTGGCTCCAATTAATCGTTGCACTGTCCATAACCATATAACTAACATGTATGTTGATGCATGTAGTTTATTTTGATTATGAATCAAATAACTATAAGGATATAGTAAATAGTTAGAAGTATGTGATATATTTATTTACTATTACCTAGGTTGAGACCAAGCTAAAATCTACTAAAATTTCTCGTTATTAAAGTTTAAGTTGTAGCGTGAGTCGTTGAGATTGCACTACGTGGCCCTCCATCATTGCAGTTTAGGATTGGATGCAGATTGAAGCAAGTTTGTTGTGCCCATTCCCAAGACCTGTGATATCTGATAGTAGACTAAAACTTTGGCATAATTATGCCTATAAATGAGGTAGAGTCACCATGTAGCTATGTTGTGCCATCCACAACGGCTGCATGCTAATCTATGCTCGTTGAGTAACGATGGTGTCGCTTAAACTAGACTTAATGGTCTATTGTGCTATCCACAAGTCCATTATTGTTCTAGGGGACAAAGTACGATCATACGTTGCAAGGAGTTGCAAATGCTAAGAGTTGGCTGCCTTTTGATCATAGTATGTTTGTTGTGCTCATTCTCAAGACCACATTATGGGTCAGTGAGATTTTGATCCCCACTAGGAGACTGTCGACGTCTATAAGGATTGAGGTTTCAGATCCGGTTATCGGGTCAGGTTCGGGGTTGGATCCCTTAGTCGGGCCCTAGTGGAGCTGGGGTTTAGTTCAGCAGTGTGGACGTGTTTTAGGTTATGCCACGTGGGCTGGTCTTGGGGCGCGAGAGTATGGCCCCGGTCTTATCGTCTGAATGGCGTCTTGTATGGACGACGCCATTTAGAGTAAGACCCTAGTTTGTCAGAGTACGGCCCGGTCTTGTCATCTGAATGACGTCAGATTTGGACGACGCTTTTTTCCCAGTTTCTGATTGACCCTGCGAACCCTCCCTCCTTTCCCTCATTCTCTTCTTTCCTCTCTCTCACCTCTCTTCTCTCCGACCTCCGGCGAACCTTTCCCCCTCTCCTTGCTTTCCTCTCCTCATTCCTCCTCTCCCTCCACTCCATTAACCTCCTAACTTCCTCCACTACCACCACCACTTCCTCCGCGGTGCATTTCTCTCAGGATGGCGGCCGACGTCCAGGTGGAGTAACGGCGTCCACGGCGGTACCGGCGGCGGCGTGTGGCGAGGCGGGTTGGCGACTTAGATCTAGGAGGAGTTCGAATAACCGGTAAGATGACGATCCCCGTTGTATTTCGTTTAAAACCATGTTTTTCCCTCTTTAAAGCATGTTTAGGGGGTTTTTGGGGTGAAAACACTAATTGCATGAAATGAGAAATTTAGGATTTTAATGGGTATTTAGGTTCTTCTCCTTCTCTCCACTTTTTTAGTGTTTTTACACGATTTGGGGAGGAAATACCACCCCGTGGATTAGGAGATGGTGGAGGAAGAACCTATCTGTGAGGGTTAAATGGCGTCGGGGGACAGTGACGCCTTTTAGAAAGGCAGTTTCCACCCGCGACGCGATTTAGCCCAAATAACAGACTCTGTCTCTGGACTGATGAGCGTCCAGGGATAGCGACGCCTTTTGAACAACAACTTCCATGCACGACGTGTTTTAAAGTTAAATCACCTCGAGGTATGTCTTTGTTTCTGTTGTTATCAGGCGACTAGGGACAGCGACGCCTTTCAAAAGGCGGCTACATATGGCGACGCATTTTAGGCCATTTTCTAAGGCCAGAATTCACATGAACCAGTTTAGGAGGCTTGAATGACGTCGGCCTTGGGCGATGCGATTCAAGATAGAATATCATTAATTCCTGCAAATTAACACAAGTTTATATTGTTAGATAGTTTAGTTAATTGCATGCTTGAAATCAAACTTATAGACGATCGATTCTACGTGATCGGATTGCACCGTGTTGCGTTTTGTACGATCGTAGACCTAGAGTGACAGTTGTTAGCGCTTAGGAACCCTGTGTCGGTGTGGGAGTGACACGGCGCCGGTGTGGGAGTGGTGGGGTGATGCCTAGAGAGAGGGTCACCTAGTGAACCCCGGGGTATAGCTAGTATCGGTGTGGGAGTGGTGCATTCGGAGTGTCGCTCGTGTTGGGGGAAGCAGAACCACCTGGAGCCTGTTAGGCCGGAGTAGCGAGCGCGCTATCTGAGGAGTTGTTGTTTGGTCTCAGTAAGTCGGTGTTTCCCGCATTCGGCCGTGTGGTTCGCGTGTTTTGCCGAGACGCTGGTTGTGGGCTCCGTGGTAGAATGGTTTCAGAATTGTGCATGTTATATTTCGAATGTATGTATTTTATATCAAAATTTAGGAATTGTGTTTTCTGCTTTACTTGCTTAAATTATCTATATTTGTGTTGCTGCCCTTGTGGGTGCGTGAGTGGGTAGTGGGGATCGAAGGATCCTTACTGAGTCTTTTCGATGAGACTCACCCCTGCAGTTTTTAGGTGAGGGTTCCAGGCAGGCGTAGCGAGGAGAGTGCTGCTTTGGGTTGCGCGCCAGTAGCCGCTGTTTCGGGGTATGCCCTGATGTAATTGTTATTTTATTTTTTAGCTTGTACACTTAATTATTTCTTTTCAGTTAGAGTATGTAATTATTTGCTGAGTCGAGTCGCATTGTAATATTTTTTAATTCTTGCACTTCCTTTTCAATTCAATGCGATGTGAATGTTTAGCTTAGTTTATTATTTATTTCTCAGACTTATCAAGATCTTGGTTTGGCTCCAAATTAATGATTCAGTACCCATTTAGTAATCGGATCCCCGATTATAGGATGGCGGGTTGTTACAATGTCTCTCATTCTATATATTTAAGGTTGTACAGTTCGCCGACAAATAGTGGGAGTTAATTCAAGATAAAAGACCATATTTGAATTAATAAGAGTTATCTACTAAACCACTTTATTTTCTCTGAATGTTTAAAATGTCGTCATGCAATCTATAAGATGGCATGAGATGCTATGAAATTGATATGTTCCATTCATTCAGACTAGTTAAGGGAATCTGAAAAATGTCTTCAGGTCTAGGAAATACCTCATCCTTAATAAGCAGCAACCACCTAACCATGTGGACAGTGTCAATAAGGAGAAATCCTGTGACCTTTTGTTTGGAGAGACCAAGATGAAGAGATCCTCAAGATATGTCTTTGTAGAAGGCAAAGGGTAGAAGCCTTAAAGAACTGAAACAATTGCTAAGAAGGATAAAGACAAACTAGCTGAAAGGAGGAGTGCTTCTACTGCCATGAGCAAGGACACTAGAAGAGGAACTGTGAGTCTTATTTTTGTAGAGAATGAAAATAATAAGAATATGAAACTTAGAGAAGTTTCGAGTATTCTTTTTATTGACTTTTGCTTGTCTATTAGAGAGTTTATATGACCAGTATGCGATACTAGATACGCCTCTCATATCTTCAATGATGTGCAGATTCTCATAAGTGAAAGGAAATTGAGAGCCGAAAAGATGCAAAAGTTGCATGTATTGCTGTGTAGACATCGAATCTCAAGATACTTTGAGGAGGCCTAATGGAACTTAATAATAATTATTTTGTTCTATTTATCATTAAGAACATAATCTCAGAATCGTACTGAGATAGAGTTGGGTATCCATTGACTGAGTGAGAACAAAAGTTGTTCCATTTATTTTAGAAATAAAATAATTATTTTCTTAAAATCAGTTAATGATTTATAGATTCTTGATGTAACATGTCATATGATAAATGTTTACAAGTCTTATGAAGAACAAGGTAAAGTGTAAATCCAGATTATCTATGGTACTAGAGGCTGGGTCATAAAATAAGGACTGAGTTCAAAAGTTGCATAATATGGATATATTGATCCATATGATTATGAATCATGTGCGACAAGTGAATCCTGTCTCATGGGAAGGTTGCCGAATTCTCCATTTGCAAGACATAGAGATAGAGCTAAGGACTTTTTGGAATATGTACATATATTATATGTCCTAATGTCCATTTAGGCAACACATAGTCACTCTAATTTCATTTTTCCTTAATGATTACCAGTCTAAAGATTCAGTTATGTATACTTGATGAAGTACAAGTCATAAGTAAATGAGAAGATTAAGGGATTTGAGAACGAAAGGGAGTATTAAAACTCTTTGATATAATCAGGGAGGTAAATATTTAGATACATAATTCACACAATACCTTAAGGATAATGGTATACTCTCTCCATTGACTCCTAATACGCCATAATTATATGGCATATTTAAAGAACAATTGCACCTTATTTGATATGGGCACAATCTATATAAGTTTGCCTAATTTTCTTGTTTCCTTGATGGCTTAAGTATTGGCATCAGATGCCCTATGCTTTGAAAAAGGTTTCAGATAGTTCCATGTATCCTATTCCATATGAGATATGGAAAGGAAAGAAATCCGACTTTAAGTATGTTAAAGTCAGAGAATGTCTAGCCAACATGATGACACGTCCATTCCAAGGAAGTTGGAATCAAGGACAGAGGAGTGTAGAATTTGTGAAATATCCAAAATAGTATTTAGATATTATTTTTATCAATCTAGTGGTAAAAGAGTGATTATTGCTGAGAGAACTATCTTCTAACAAAAGGAATGTATCCTTAGAGAAGACAATGGGAGTTCGATAAACTAGAAGAAGTTTCAAATACACAAGTTGACACTAGATCATAGGATTATCCCTTTCTTGTGGAACCTATTAATACACACATTTGAGAGCGACACAGGTCCTTTAGAGTTCTCTAAATAGCCAGATAGATATGTATGACATATCATGGATGGGTAAAGGGGATAGACTCTATAATGAGGATGATGATCTAAAGACCTATGATGAGGCTCTAACTAGTCTTAACTCCAAGATATGGCAATATGCCATGAATTTTGAGAAATGGTCCATGTAAACTAATCAAGTTTCGAACTTAGTGGAGTTTCTTGAGAGTATTGTATCTATTAGATGCAAGTGGATCTTCAATAGAAAGATCAATACAAATGGACTATTTGATCCTTATATGGAAAGGTGAACCACCAAGGGAAATCGTCAAGGACAAAGTGTTGATCTTGACAAGTTCTTCTTGGCAGTTGCCATGACTAAGTCAATCAGAATTCTCCTTGCCTTAATTGCCCGTCAAGACGATGAGGCCGTCTCAATATGATTGAGGAAGATCTGTATAAGATACTAGAGTATCCTGAAAGGATATGTAAGCTTCGTAGATTCATTTATAGATCAAAGTAAGCTTCCCAAAGTTGGAACCATATATTTGATCTGGTGATCAAATCTTATGAGTTCATTGAAATTGAACATAAACTATGTGTATAAAAAGGCTAGTGAGAGCACGCTCACTTTATTAATGTTTTACATTGATAAAATCCTAGTCATTAGGAATGATATGGGGATGTTACCATCAGCAAAACCGTGATTATCCATAATTTATCTGCAAAAGATTTGGGTGAAGCATCATGCATATTGGGAATATGGATCTATGAAGATAGATTGGTGAGGATGCTTGATTTAACCCAATCTAAGTATATTGACTGAAATGTCAAAAGATTTGACATGATAAGTTTCAAAGGAGATCTCATATTGATGAGATGTGGAATTAATCTCTCTGAGGAAATATTCCTTGAGTGTGACTTTGTTTGCAGAATAACTTAAACCAGAATAAGGTTCTGGAGATTTCTTAAACCAGAATAAGAAGTATTTTGATTTGGTAAGTTGTTGGTATTCCACCCAGAATAAGGAGAATTATACTATGCTATTCCAACTGCTTTGGTAGGAATAAGTGGAATAAGGAGTGAAATAAAAGGTAAAATTGAGAGAATTGGGGGAATTAGATATTCCAAGTAGGCTTGGGGAGTTGGAGGAATTGGAAGAATTAGGCATACCCTCAACCAAATCAGAATAGGGCCTTTATACCGGCTATTCCAGCCCTATTCCACAAACAAAGTGAGCCTAAGACTCTTGAAGGGAGATCGTATGTACTAAACCTGATACAATATATGCTACAAGTGTTATGAGCAGTTATCAGGCAGATCTAGCAAAACCTCATTAGAAGGTGCTGATCTCATAGTGTGTGTTGTGTTTACTCATATGACGAGGGTAATTGATCTCATGGTCACGTGTGTGGGGACACTAGGGCAAGCACACAAGTGCTCATTGGAGAATGAGTTTACTAAACATATTTCACTTGAAGCGTTGGATGGTAATTTACCTAACTATCAACCAACTTGATTCAACATCACAATGGTGTGGTTGGTCCTTGGACCTGAGACGCTAAAGACACCTTGTCGGTGGACTTATGGACTTTGACATTAGCTCATGGATCTCTAACCATGGGGTTCTAATTAGTCAAGTGATCGGGTTCAGTGGAATACCTTGGAATGTGATTGAGTGTTCAATACGAAATCATTCACATCGATGTTCTTGAGAGCAGTATTTTCCATGCTATCATGTAAGAAGATCTTGTTTATTTTCTGTAAGATCCATAAACATGTATAGTCCTTGATTTACTAGTTATGAATGATACTCATATGCATGATTATAATTTTCAAAATAAACAAGGACTTTTATTTAATTCTAGAAACCAGGTTTAATGCTCTGAAAGGCACTCATGGTGTTTGACGTGAATTATGATTCGCATCACCTAACCATGACGCATTTTAGTAGGTTAACTAGTGCATTGAATTTAGTTTATTTCCATAAATAATTATATGCCATAAGTCATATTAGTGCATTCGATCATGTTCTACATGTAACAAATTTATATTTGCATGCATGTAATAAAGTAAAGTGTTAAGATGCTATCTATGGATCCACCAACGGGTAGTAGGATTTAAGTGCCACATGGACTGAAGTACTACTCCAGGGGATCCAACTCTTGATTCTTTTACGGACCAAGGTGCCACTTGGAGGGAGCCATCTCTTTATTCTATAGGGACTATCTCTAGATTCCCATGTCTATTTAGTTATGACTATGAGGTAATGTATGAACCCAAGGCAACGGATAAAATCTTGGGAAGAGTGTTTACATACTATTTGGTGGGATTTGAGAGCATCCCCTAACTATGTAGTTAAAGTCTTAGTGGGTTTGTCATTACGACTGGAAAAAGAAGAAGAAGATGCCTCAATGTCATAGTTTGGTTGCTTGTCCTATATTAAGCAAGTGAAAAGATGATGATATGTGTGGTCATATAATGAAAGATGTATTCTTAAGTTTCATATTATGCTGTAAATATTCATGTTAAAGGTGCACATATGTTGTCCATGTTCTTGTTCTATGATAGTATGCATGTTTAGTTCATGCATATTATTCATGTGGCCATGTTGTCAAATTTAAGAAGCATGCTAGGATGAAAATTGTAGATATATAGTATAATTGTTCTTTATGATTATATGATTATTATGCAAACCTTATTTTATGTTATATGTTATGAAAAACCTGTGATTTTGCAAATTATGAGCTTCCTCAGTCGGTTTGGACTCGGGAATGCTAGTAACATTTTCAGGAGAAGTTGAAGAAGAGGCTAAACTCCAGGAGCAGGAGGCTTAGCATGGTTTGGGGTTTCTCTTAGGATTTGAAGGATTAGAAGTAGGTTATTATTTGCTTATTTTCAGATTTGACGATAGATTAGCAAGAGATGTAATAGGGTAGTTTCTATTTAGTTTAAGAGATATACATTTGTTTTGTTTGATTATGTAGAGATCTTGAATATGACATTGTGGTATTTGTTATTCAGTTGTGGTTTACCTATCTAGCGGATTAATTTTGTGGCAATGAAGGTTGTTTCATTTTGTAGTTATGGATGTTTGTTTGTTTCATCAACTATTATTAGAGGATGTTTGGGTTATCCTCACTGTGACGCCGCCCCACTAGTTCACTGTAGGTTGGCATGACCGAAATGGGTCGGCAAGGGGCATTACAGGACTTGGTATTAAAGCTATAAGAGTCATGTTGCTTTAAGCATGATCAACCTATGCCACTGAACCAGAAGCATAAGTGCAGGTGTTAGAGTTTAAGGGTTTGTTGGATGGTTAGGCCTTACCTATGTTCTTTCTTGTAAGAATGTCAAGAAGGCATGGATGGCTAGCAAGGGAGAGTGGTTTTGAGGAGATGGATATGAGGGAGGAGGGTGTGCCTATTCTGCCTCCACCCCCACTGTTAGATGTTGACACATTCATGCAGATGTTCCAGGGCCTAGCACATGTTAGTATCATGTGTAAGGATTGAGGTTTCGGATTCGGTTATCGGGTCAGTTTCAGGGTCGGGTCTCGTAATTTGGGCCCTGGTGGGGCTAAGATTTTGTTTCTTTTTCGCGTCGAACTTGCGAGACGTGGTTCAAACGGCGTCCAGCAATGTGGATGTGTTTTAGACTGTGCCACGTGGGCTGGCCTTGGGGCGCGAGAGTACGGCCCCGGTCATATCGTCTGAATGGCGTCTTGGATGGACGATGCCATTGAGAGTACTGTAGGCGCCCGGAACGTTCCCCGCCGCGGCTGCGAGGCTTTGGAATCGAGGGTTCCTCTCCGTTCGTCTTAGCACTGTGGCGATTTAAAGGGGGTTAGAAATAAAGGATGTGATCGCCAGGAGCATTACCTTACGGTCCCTGTGCTCCGCAGGATGGTGGGGATGTGATCGCGTTTTGTGGGAGCGGGAGATGCTGGTTCCTCCTTCTCTTCCTCCGGCCGGCCAGAGGAGGAGAGCTCGGTAGTGCACGCGCAGAATCTGGTAAGAGCCCCTGAAAAGAAAAGACAAACAAAGAAAAGACAATAACCCAATTAGAACTGTGACATGTAGGATCCGTTCATGCAAACATAAAAAATAACTAAAATTAGAGGGAAACGCACCGGATGGGTGTTTGGGAGGGAAGGTGACCATATGTTATGGCCACCCACCTCCCGATTTTTGTTTGGAACCTCTGGGGTAAAAGGTGCTAAGTCATCCTAGGATGTATGCATTCAGATAAGTGCTCGTGTGTGAAGAGTGAAATGATGTGTTGAAGGTAAAAGAGAGTGAAAGAGAGAGGATGTTACGGCATTGATGAAAATTGGAAATGCAATGAAGTGAAAAAGGTGAAAAAGTAAAAGAGGGTTAGGAAGACAAGCCCATTTGGAATGACGTTCCTCATGAAACAGCCTTCTAACTCTTTGCCCGCTCAACACCTCAAAGCCGACCCGCTCCGAGAAAGAGACTCCTTCTTAATCCCTCATCCAACCAACCCCCCCCCAACCTCTCTGCTCGAGGGAACCTGGGGGGTTTAAATAGATGAAGGAAAAAATAGGAGGAAATAGGGGTCTAAATCCCCGTAAATCACCCTTCGACCAATAGGGAGTGGTCAAGGGTCGGAGGTAGTGGACGAGGCAGTCGCCGGAGTGGGGAGTGGTCGGAGTGGTGGGGAACGAGGGCGGAGAGTGGAGGAGATCGTGGGGAAGACGGAGTCAAAGGGGTGGTTAAGGAGTGGACGGCCATGTGACGTGCCTTCCATTCTTGTGGTAGAAGGCGGCCCGGCTGGCCTTCGAAGGGAGTGGAAGGCGAGGGGTGGCCTTCGAAGGAGGTGGAAGGCAAGGGGTGGCCTTCGAAGGAGGTGGAAGGCAAGGGGTCGGCCTTCCACGGAAAGGTGGTAAAAAGTGAAAAAGTTGGCTAAAAAGGTGGAAGGCAAGGGGCTGGCCTTCGAAGGTGGTGGAAGGCGGGGGGTGGCCTTCGAAGGAGGTGGAAGGCAAGGGGCTGGCCTTCCACGAAAAGGTGGTAAAAAGTGTAAAAGGGTGGAAGGCAAGGTGGCTGGCCTTCGAAGGTGGTGGAAGGCGAGGGGTGGCCTTCGAAGGGAGTGGAAGGCGGACTGGCTGGCCTTCCACGAAAAAGGTGAAAAGGGTGGCCAAAAGGGTGGAAGGCGAGGTAGCTGGCCTTCCAAGGGTGTAGAAGGCGGGGGGTGGCCTTCGAAGGTGGTGGAAGGCGAGGGGTGGCCTTCGAAGGGGGTGGAAGGCGGACTTGCTGGCCTTCCACGAAAAAGGTGGCTAGAGTCGGGATTTGGTTAATGGGCCTAGCTGGTAGTGGGCTGAGATGGCTCAAATGAGGGGATTTATGATGATGGGCTGATGATGGAGGGGATTTATGACCAGAAGGGTGGTCCAAAATCGGTGTCTACAAGTACGACCCTGGTTTGTCAGCGTACGGCCCGGTCTTGTCATCTGAATAACGTCGGGCTTGCACGATGCGTTTTACCTAGCTTCTGTTTGACCCGGCGAACCCTCCTTCCTTTTCCTCATTCTCTCCTTTCCTCTCTCTCTCCTCTTTTCCCTCCGAGCTCCGGCGAACCACCTCCCCTTCTCCTTGCTTTCCTCTCCTCTTTCCTCCTCTCCCTCCACTCCATTAACCTACCAGCTTCCTCCACTACCACCACCACTTCCTCCACGGCGCACTTCTCTCCGGACGGCGGCCGACGTCCCGGTAGAGTAACGGCGTCTACAGCGGTACCGGTGGCGGCGTGTGGTGAGGCGGGTTGGTGGCTTAGAACTGGGAGGAGTTCGAGTAACCGGTAGGGTGACGATCCCCGTTGTATTTCGTTTAAAAACCATGTTTTTCTCGCTTGGAGCATGTTTAGGGGTTTTCTTGGGGTGAAAATATTAAATGCATGTAATGAGAATTTGGGTGTTTTAATGGGTATTTAGGTTCTTCTCCTCATTCTCCACTATGTTCGTGTTTTTACACGATTTGGGGGAGGAAATTCCACCCCGTAGATTGGGGAAAGGCGGAGGGAGAACCTGTCTGTGAAGGTTGAATGGCATCGGGGGACAGCGATGCCTTTTAGAAAGCCGGCTTCCACCCATGACGCGATTTGACCCAGATAACAGACTCTGTCTCTGGAACTAAATGACGTCCATGGACAGCGACGCCATTTTAATGGCGTCCTCCATGAACGACGCATTTTAGGCCGATTTCCAAGGCCAGTTTTCACATTAGCCAGTTGAGGAAGCTTGAATGACGTCGGCCTTGGCCGACGCAATTCAAGCTAAAATTACATTAATCCCTACAATTAACACGTGTTTACATTGTTATATAGTTTAGTTAATTGCATGCTTGGAAATGTACTCCATGACGATGGATTCTACGTGATCGGATCACACCGTGTTGTATTTTGTGCGATCGTAGGCCTAGAGTGACAGTTGTTAGCGGTTAGATACCCTGTGTCGGTGTGGGAGTGACACGGCGCCGGTGTGTGAGTGGCAGGGTGACGCCTAGAGAGAGGGTCACCTGGTGTACCCCGGGGTATAGCTAGTACTGGTGTGGGAGTGGTACATTCGGAGTGTTACTTGTACTGGGGGAAGCAGAAATCACTTGGAGCCTGTCGGGCCGGATTAGCCAGCGCGCTATCCGAGGGGTTGGTGTTTGGTCTCAGCAGATCGGTGTTTTCCGCGTTCGGCCATGTGACTTGTGTGTTTCGTCGAGACGCGGGTTGTGGACTTGTGACGGAGTGGTTTTTAGAATTGTGCATGTTACCATTTGAATGCATGTGTTTCATAACGAAATTGGAAAATGTATTTACTGCTTTAATTGCTTAAATTGTCTATATTTGTGTTGTTATATTTGTGGGTGCGTGAGTGAGCGGTGGGAATCGAAGGATCCCTAATGAGTCTTTTCGATGAGACTCACCCCTGCGATTTTCAGGTGAGGGTTCCAGACAGGCGTAGCGAGGAGAGTGTTACTTTGGGTCGCGCACCAGCAGCCGTTGTTCCGGGGTATGCTCCGATATAGTTGTTATTTTATTTTCTGGCCTGTATGCTTAATTATTTCTTTTCAGTTGGAGTATGTAATTACTTGCTGTGTCGAGTCGCATTGTAATAATTTTTAATTCATGCTTTTCCTTTCTAATTCAATGCGATGTGAATGTTTAGCTTAGTTTATTATTTATTTCACAGAATTATCAAGATCCTGGTTTGGCTCCAAATTAATGTTTCGATACCCATTTAGTAATCGGATCCCCGATTATAGGGTGGCAAGTCGTTACATCATGTGTAGATTATAAGCTAATCAGATATAATGTATAAACTTGTTTAGTCATTTATTATTTAATGGCAATATATGCATTATGCGCAAATTGCTTTATTGATATCCATTTCATAGTAAAGTCCATGAATGTGTGCAATCGATGTTAGATTATGATGAGATCATAATAATGAGTGTAGACACGCTAATTTTGACATCATACTGAGTAAATTTCATGTCACACTTATAATGCCCCGGAATAGTTTGATATTTAATCATTAATTATTTTTTATTGATTTTTGTCGAAATTCATTGATTAACGTCGACCATGGTCGACGCCATTTAGAGTTTTACTAGATATCAGTTCACACTTGAAATTGCTAAATTCGGATAGATTTAGCTTAAAGACGTTGTTCATGGACGACGTTGTTTAGGCCTAATCTGTCTGGATTTCCCTTTTTTTTAATTTCAATTAGTTTCCTAATTATCTAAATCACGACTCCCACGGTCGACGTGTTTCAAGCACTTTCTTGATAAGCTTGGTTTGGCCGAGCTAATCTATTAGCAGGGGTTGGAAAGGTTGCTAACTCTTAGATAAACATCCAAGGCAAGTCCGAAGCCACAGGAGAGCCCTTTTGAAGGCCAAACAATCCTAAAATCACTTCTTATAAATACATATGTACATTGACTTTTAAAGATGGTTGACGATTGATGTTTTGAAGTTCAAACCAAGGTGAAAAGGAGCTTTCTACTATAGGAAACGTGGGAGGAATTGGAAGACTTCTTCTCCCCAATTTCTTCTACCGTTGGATCCGTTGAAAACCAAGGTTTTGAAGGGGCCATCCAATCATCTTCCTCTTTCTAATTTTTTTTTTTTTTTTTAAAATAATTATTCATCACATCACTCCATATTTCACACACTCACTACATATTTCTTCATACCTACATGAGATAGGGGTTTAAAGAATAACAATCAAGTGAGTCTTTCTTTTATTTAATTGCATGATTGATTGGTTGATTAGAATAGATACTATACTTCCATAATCCATATTTACTTTCTTTGTTTGTTTTGATCTTTCTTGCAAGGATTTGAAGAGAGAGTAGAAGAATTGAAAGGAAGGATTTAAAGCTTGAAGGAAGCTTAAAGAATAACCCAAGAACAAGAGTAAAAGTAAAAGAAAAGACTCTTTCGGTCGGCCGAAAGAGAGGAACAAAAGAACCCTCCAATCTTCTGATTCACAAGGTTAGTAAAGCGATCACAATCGTTCTTTTTAATTGATTTGATAATTATAGTAAACACATGATATCATGATGATAACACACATAACTTGAGCACCTACAGCTTTTTGGCGATCACAGTGGGACTTTGTCTTGCCGTTTTCTTTTATTACTCTTGTTATTCCCCATCAGGCACCCTCGGTGCACCACTTGTGTCCCTCGGGCACTTTTGACAATCGGCCGATTGGTCGGTTATTTTTCTCCCCACGTGCAGCTTGTGCACATCCCTAGCAGTAGAATTTTACCCCCTCCCCCATGATTGCTTTAAGTGTTGGTTTGAAAAGCATGTTTGTCATCATTGATATCATTAGTTTCTATGATTAAGTAATCTATTTAAAACAAAGTTTTTCGCATGAACATTTGATCACTGTTATATCTTGTCAACTTAAAAGGGGAATGCCCCTGTCATCTTTACTGTTTACTCTGTTTCAGGCTTGAACCACGTCGAGTCAGAGCAACGCCTTTTTGAAGGACGTTGCCCATGCCCAACGCGTTTCAACCTGCATATCTCTGCTTGTTTTGGTTGCCCGAGGCTCTGTTAGTAAGGAGTTACTATGTTGAAAAACGTCGACACAGAGCGACGTAGTTTAGGCAGTCTAACTTTCAATCAACATGCCTCGGATTGGTGTCTGTTTTCATTAATATATTCATATATTCTTGCATTAGAGGCCACCCTGGCCATAGGTCATTAGCACTGGGATTTTATTCCCCCTCTTATAAGAACACTCTTCTTGGTACTTTCACCTCTCTCTGATTGGGTTGGTCCCTCAATCAGACTAGAGTAGCTAGTATTAAGACCTCCATAACTTCCCAAAAATGGAGAACTCCTCTCTGTTCATTGGGCTGGTTGTACCAACGAAATACCAAGTAGATCTTCTTCATGTTGAGAGAAAAGCCATAGCATATAACAGTGGAAACTAAACTGAAACTAGGATCCTACTCACTGAGAGAACTTGAGTTAAAAAAAGAAAAAAAATCCAATTAATTTGACAAGTAACTCTAAAAACATCGTGAGCATCCATTTGATTGTTAATTTGTGCCAACTTGATTGAATTAATTATTAATACAAAACATAATGATGCTGCATTCAGGTAGAACCGTCAGCATTGTTGCGTTTGAACAAGAAGATCTGGTTGAGTACGAGGGAGATGCTCATGCCCCTCGGGTTTATGATACATCCTATTCTAAAGATGAGAGAGATGATTATAACTCTCATAATCCCAATCAATTCCAAATCATACACGAGAGAGATGCTCATGCCCCTCAGTTTCAGGTTAATTCAACTTATGATCAATATAATCAGGATATGGGTGATCATTCCCATGTTCATGTCATCTCCAACCCCATCTTCGAACGAACCCAAGACCAAGCCGGGCCCTCTTCCAATCATCCTTCTGATCTCCCTACCCTCATGGGAGCGCTATCTAATCATGTGGATCCTCGTCAGTTTGACGCCATCTAATCTATTCTGAAAGGGAAAACCTGTTTGCATCCATCTGAACCAAATCCCTCGGTTCACCCTTCTGCTCATCAAGCATCTACTCGGGCCATGGATGGCCTTTATATTTCTACCTTCTACCCCTCGGCTCACAAGCCATCAACAATCAAGTTCACAGCATCCTGTCAGGCCGCAAACTCCAATTATCCGAATGCCTTTGGGCATGGTGGAAATGTTGCCAGTTCAATACCTTATTGTCCTCACATCCCTGCTTATTCCAAGAGGCAATCTTTTCAACAACCCCCACCTCCACCAGTAGATTCTACCACTCAGCTTCTACTTAATAAAATTTCTTAGATGGATGAGCAGTTCAAGAATTTTGAGAAGAATATGGATAGTAAGACTGCTCCTGAATTCTCTGTCCCTGATCTGCCAGTCTTCCATCTCTTGCCTTATGAAATGCCAGTCTATAGAAAGTACAACGGCACAGGAAATCCTTTCATTCATATCAAGGAATTTCTGTATGAATCATCGTTCTGGCAGCAAGATAAGAGAGCACTGGCTTTCCTCTTCAGGAGGTCATTGGAAGGGTCAGCCTTGGAGTGGTTTTTCTCTCCGAACCCAAATGAGGTAGAGAACTTCGACATTGTGTCAAAGAAGTTCCTGCAAAAGTACAAAGATAGGGTGGCACCTTCCATGTCTATTACTGATTTGTTCAACGAAAAGATGAAGCCTGATGAAGAATTCATAATGTTCGTTGATAGATGGCGAGGGATGGCTGAGAAAATAAGAGATCACCTGTTCAAACAAGAACTGGTGAAGATGATGGTTGCCAATGCCACTCCCCAGTATAAGTTGGTATTGACACTGAATAACCTGACCACCATAGTAGATCTGTACGAAAGGGAGATGAGGACACAACTGAGGCATATATGAGTGGAGTAAGAAGATTTGATGAACCCTCAACTGCCATAGAAGAACCAACTAGAGAAATTAATCTAGGAACCGATGAAGAACCTAAGGTTGTCCTCATCAGTCAAAATCTTTGCAAATCGAATGAAGAGGCATTGGTTCGGGTTGAGATTATAAGGACACGTTTGCCTGGAGTTATGAGGATATGCCAGGGTTAGACTCATCATTGGTAGAACATCGATTAACATTGAAAGAAGGAGCTAACCCTGTTAAGCAAAAGTTGAGGCGATTCCACCCACATATGGCTTTCAAGATGAAAGAAGAGGTCGATAAGCTGCATAAAGCTAAATTCATTAAGGTTGTCCTCTATCCACAATGAGTGGCTAATACAGTCCCGATTATGAAGAAAGATGGGAACGTCAGGATTTGTATTGACTTCCGAGATTTGAACCGGACATGTCCGAAGGATGATTTTCCACTGCCTCACATAGATGTTCTCATCGATAACACGGCTATATATGAGACTTTATCATTTATCGATAGCTTTTCATGATATAATCAGATCAAACTGGCAAAAGAAGATCAAGAAAAAACATCATTCACTACACCTTGGGGTATATATTGTTATGTAGTCGTGCCTTTTGGATTGAAGAACGCTGGAGCCACTTATCAGAGGGCTATGATTGCAATATTCCATGACATGATGCACATTGATTTGGAAGTATATGTAGATGATCTATTAGTGAAGTCTAAGACAAAAGCCGAATAAGCAGGAATCTTGGCTAAAGTATTGGAAAGGTCAAGGGAGTATCAGTTGAAAATGAACCCGAAAAAATGCGTATTTGGTGTCTCGTCGGGAAAATTGCTTAGATTCATCGTCAGTAATGGGGAATTGAGATCGATCCCAACAAGGCAAAAGCTATTATTGAAATGCCACCTCCCAAGAATTTAAAAGAACTGAAAGGATTGATTGGCAGGTTGCAATTTATTCGCCGTTTTGTCTTCCAGTACTCACAAAGGTGTAAGTCGTTTTACGAGCTTACTAAGCCGAGAGTTAAGTTCGATTGGGACGATAAGTGTTAGGAGGCATTTAATGGATTGAAGAATTATTTGGCATGTCCTCATGTCTTGAGACCACCATCCCCGGACAAACATTTGATTCTATACATTTCCGTCCTAGATGATTCGGTGGGGGCTTTCTTAGTACAAGAAGATGAAGAAGGAAAGGATAAGGCAGCCTATTATCTCTCTAAACTTCTCAACCCCGTAGAACAGAGGTATACGGTGATGGAGAAAACATATGCTGCATTGGTCTGGGTAGTCAAAAGGTAAAACATTATTGCTTGACCCATGAAGTTCATCTCATCACTAGGATGAATCCCATCAAATTCCTCCACAAAAAATCTATCGTTATAGATCAATTAGCACGTTGGCAGAGCTTTCTATCTCAGTTTGATATCATTTACATTCAGCAAAAAGGAATCAAAGGCTATGCCATAGCAGAACACCTTGCTCATCACCCTTTACCTATATTTGATCCAGTTCGATCGGAGTTTCCAGATGAGGAACTGATGTCAAAGACGATATGTGGACTCTGCATTTTGACGGAACTCTGAATTCTCATGGTAAGGGTATTGGCATTGTTCTTTTATCACCTGAAAGTGTCACCATTCCGTAAGCCTTTCAACTTGATTTCTATGTTACCAACAGTATAGCTGAATATGAGGATCTCCTTGCTAGCCTCGAGACTACTCATCTCCATGGTGCCACCAAACTGAGGATTGTAGGTGATAGTCAACTAATTCTTCACCAAGTGCTTACTAAATATCGCACCATTGACCTTAAACTCAAGCCTTATCAAGAACTCACTTCTATCTATGCCAAGCTTTTCACTAAATTGATTTTCGTCCATGTTCCTCGGAATAAGAACATCTTAGCTGACGCTCTAACTTCTCTCTCATCATCCCTGAATTTCCCAATCAGTAAACAATCTGAATCTATCATTGTTCATAGGCGTCTCTCACCTACCATTAAAAACCCTTCATTCCTTAAGGTTAAGGAGAAATTGCTGAAGAAGGTCAGAGATGGAGATATTGTAGAGAAGAGAGAAATCATACTATTGGAATTGCAAGAAGAGATGGAGGATGAGGAGAAACCATAGTATTTTGAGATTGCCAAATACTGTGAAAATCAGTCATACCTTGAAGAAGCCACAGCTGAGGAGAAAGGGCTATCAGGAGAGTTGCTCAGAGATACACCCTGGTTGGAGGAGCACTCTATAAACGAGGCTTTGACGGTGTTCTTCTGAGATGCTTGGACGAAGATGAGCTTTGGAAGGTTATGGAAGGAGCTTATGCTGGAGTTTGTGGTGGCCACATTAATGGACATATTTTTCAAAGAAGATCCTTAGACAGGGATTCTACTGGCCAACTATGGAAGAAGATTGTGTAAGGTTTGTTCGTAGGTGTGCTAAGTGTCAACTTCACGCTGATAAGATCCATTCTCCTGCATCTTCACTCCATCCTGTTTCCTCCCCATGGCCTTACTTCATGTGGGCATTCAACATCATTGGTCCTCTTGGTAATCCTGATTCCGCCACCAAGCAAAAATCCTTCATCCTAATTGCAACGAAATATTTTACCAAGTGGGCAGAAGCCGAAGCTTACGCGGAAGTCAAAGCGTCAACAGTCTTCAAGTTTATTATGAAGAATATCATCACAAGATTCGAAATTCCAAAATCAATCATCACCAACAATGGACCGCAGTTCATATCACAAGAACTGAAGGACCTCTACAACATGTATAAAATTGCATTGCATCATTCATCTCCTTACTATCCGCAGGGCAACGGCCAAGCAGAGGCAACTAATAAGACTTTGATAAAATCATCAAGAAAACATGTGAATCCAATAAGTTCTCAGACTGGCCAGAAAAATTAATTGAGGCTCTGTGGGCATACCGAACTTCAATCTGCATGCCTACTGGGCAGACTCTGTATTCCTTAACATTACGAATGAAGACGATAGTCCCATACGAAGTCCTCATCCCATCATTAAGAATACAATTGAATAAGGAGTTTTTCATTGATGAGCATCGCTCAGCACTTCTAACTCAATTGGAACTCTTAGACGAGAAAAAATGGTCAGCCTCTAATCATGCACGAGTGTACCAAAATAGATTAGCACGTTTTTTACCAAAATAAAGTCATTGAATGAAAGTTCAAATTTGGTGAAATGGTTGTTAAAAGAATCTTTATAAAACCTGGTGGTCTGCGTTCTAAAGTCCAACCCAACTGGGAAGGACCTTATGTTATCTCGCATGCTTTTCTTGGTAACGCCGATCATTTAGTTAATGCAGAAGGTCAAGAGTTAACGCATCTCTAGAATGGTCTCTATCTTAAGAAGTACTACCCTTAGGTTAATGAGTCGATCAATATGGTGCAAAGACCAGTGGAGTCTGAAAATTTGAAAACTCAAATTCCCTTATTAGTCTTTGGGAATCTAACTCAAAGTCATTATTGCACACACTAACATGCTTAGTTCATGAGTAACAAGAGATGTGAAGTCCATGGGACACCGAAAGCTTGACTAAGAGTGTAAAAGTACAACTCATTCTTGTTAAACAAAACTTCTGTTTTACTCTAGGCCCATGATGTCGGAATGAGGTTTAGAATAGACTACTAAAAATACATGCCGTCTTAGTAGGAGGCCGTCATAAAAAAAGGGGGGGGAGATCCGCCCTACATAAAAGCAAAAGCAAAAGGCAAAAAGCCAACAAAGTCAAAGGCCACTCAATATCACATCAAATCAAGGCCGGGAAGTCAAATGAAAAGGGAGCGCAAGGTCGATAAATATCCCGTAAAGTGAAAATGATCGAACCCCAATGGATAATAGGGTAAAAGAGGGACATCTTTCTGAATCTCTGGACCCCTCTCGTAGGCTTTTCTAGACAAATTCTTCCCTTCTCCCTAAGGAGGCATGCTCCAAGCTTAAGGAATGGCCTATGTCAACTGAAGGTTAGACCATCAAATGGGATCAAGGATATAATCACAATAAAAGCACGATAAACCTGAACTAGGCTATTAAAGAATGATTAGGGAATAAGAAAACTCTTTTGATCCAAGTACCATGCTGGTCTTTAGGGATAAATGGATATTTCAAAAATTACAAAAAAAATGGATATTTCAAAATTACAAAAAAATGGATATTTCAAAATTACAAAAAAAAAGGATATTATAAAAGTACAAAAAATAAATATTTCAAAATGATAAATAAATTTTTCCTTATGCATCCACTTGTCTGAATTCATATGTTGCATAACTTCTGTGAGCATTGGCATGATTGCATGTTGCATAATTGATTTGATATTTCTCTGATTACCTTCATTAAATAAAGGCCTTGCCCCTTGACCAATCCACCGAGGATGGGATCAAAAAGTCGGTTATTTGACCGGGAAAGGGGCCAAGCTAGAACAGATATTTTAACTTGTTTGTTAAAGATATGTGTAGGTCACAGATAAACAAGAAGATCGGGAGTAGAAGGTACACAATTGAAGTACAAAAGATGTTATAAATACCAAAATTTTTATATACATGTGGAAGTCCATCATCAAGAACTTCAAAAGAAAAGAGAAGAAACATCAAGCGGCCCTCACGGCTGACTCTCATCCGCACCCTCGTCCAGCTGACTCTGGGCCTCGTCCTGCGTATCTGGCAGGTGGTGGCGGTGGCCCCATCAAGCTCGGCCCGACTTGGCCTGAGGAGACAGCAATGCTAGCAGTGAAGGTGCTCCCAAGCCCCCTCTCCTGGGCACGCTGACGAGCATGTCGATAGCGTTCTTCTACATTGTACCTCTCGTACTCGGTGACCCCAAGTTGAACTCGGAGGGAAGTCACCTCGGCATCAATCCTCTGCCGCTCTCTTTCCCTCTCCTGAGTAATAACCTCCAAGTGTGATTGGAGGTGTGTAAGCTTACGGGGGAGGTCGTCGCTAGAGAGTCGTGCCAATAGCTCCTCCAGAGCCCTGATATGGGCAACATTTGCCTGCGCCTGAGCCACTACAGTACGAGTCTGTGCTAGCTCCATCTTGGCCCTCTGTAGGGCCTCCTGAAGCTCAGCAACCTGTCAATCAAGGGAAAAAACATGGTTAGTCAAATGTAAACAAGTTCAAGATAATCGACAGGATGAAAGATTGAAGATGAAGACTTACCCAGGAGGCACGGTCCTCCTCCGCTAAAGAGGCCCACTAAATAGCCTGAGCCAGCTGCTCCCGAAGATCGGCAAGGGCAGCATCGTGATGAACAGCACTGGAAGAGGAAGCTCCAGCTGCGTGTAGAGAAGGCTGGGTAGCCTGCGTGTAAGCGGCACACTGTAACAAGAAAAATCATTGTCAGTGGTCAAGCGCCAAAACATTTAATTAATAAAATAGACATTCATGATTCATGCATACGTACCAGATAGAAGAGTTCCTTCTGGACTTGCTTGAGCTGGGCATCTGCATCTCGGAGGCGAGTCCGAAGGGTGATAATGGTGGCATCTCTCATATCCTGCACATACACACGCACATTTCATTTCATTCATCCACGAATTCTAAAGCAAGATAATAATGAAAATAAAAGAAGCATCACATCATACTCACGTCAAGGGGGTGAAGCTGCTGAAGGTGCACAGCATAGTGAACCTGGTACTGTTGGAAGTAGACGTCACTACTCTCCGCCTGCGACTGTACCGGAGTACCTCCGTAGTGCCAATCGTCATACTGGTTACGGAACTTGACGCGCCAGTCTGTGTGTGCCTGCTAACCCCTCATTGACTGACCGATCCCCTCCAGGATCTCCTCCCCGATCCATTCTTGGTGGAGGCCCAGCATTCTCATCATCAGCAGAAGGCGTAGCAGTTCTATTTCGTTCATGCATTGGACCCACACTTGGCGTCCAAAGCGAGCCTTGCCGGCCTCCACCCAAGGCTGTCCGGCTTCATCCATGCCTAAGTACAGACGCCAGATGACCTGCATACACATAGGATTAGTTTCATACATAATAAATCAAGTCACATTTAATCAAATAATTGTATTAAATAAATAAATATTAACTTACCAGAAGTTTTGGGTAGTTAAGGAACTGACGACGGAGGGCCGTTAGTTGGTGTTGTTGAGGTGACATGTCCACGATTGGTTGCCATCGGCGAGCCAATGGGACGGTGTCTGTCTAGATGCACTTTGCCCGGCCCAGAGGGAAGTAGAGATAACTCCAAATCTGCACAAACAAACATATATGTTAGAAATCATCATATGCATACGCATTAATTAAACAAAATTCATTAATGTACCTAGATAAACGGCGCAAAGCCGCTGATGGTGATCTCACAGTCCGGCGTGACCGCAGACAGGTTAGCAAAAAGATGGGCCAGTAGGGCAGTACCCCAAGCATACTCATGAAGCCTATCTAGGTCTACAAGCAAACTCAGGAATCGACAGTGGATCTGGTCACCCTTCGTATCGAAGAGCAACCTACCAAAGAAAAATACCAAAGATACTCTAAGTTGCCTATCTACAAGCTTGGTCTGGCTCTCATCCCAGCAATAAAAGCGAGCCACTGACCTAGCTAACCTATCTCTGAACATCTCTCTTGACTCCTCTCTCCTCTGCCTAGGATCAACTAATCCTAAAGCATCCTCTACATCTACTATATGGAGGGTCCTAGACTCTCTCCCTGGTTGACCTAACACTGTCAGACAAAAGAGCTCCTCGGTCAATCCCCGGTAATCGGGATGAGTGATCCCGCTCACTGCCCGACCATCTACTCTAAGGCCGGTGATCCTGGTCATGTCCTCTAGACTGGGGACCATTTGTCCCCAGGGCATTAGGAATGCCCGACTAACAGGATCCCACCTCTCTCTCAACATCTAGAGCAATATTAGGTCCAGCTAGAAGGGTTCTATCTCTAAGATCTCACCGAACCCCATCCGATACAAATGCGCATTTTGGAAATCCGGCAGTCCTCGGTATGCTGTCACCACCAGATCCCAAGAGATTCAAGTCCTTATCGTGCCCTGTAATTGTCAAGAGAATATCAGAAATATCATATAATGGCAATTAGAATCAATTTTCAAAATTATTTTTGGTCCTAGACTCTTATCCTGAATGGCGTCGAGCATAGACGATGCCCTTTGAAAGGCGTCACCCTGACTCAACGCCATTTGACCACAGACCCGAGGGTCCATAGCTATTCTCCTTTCAGTTCCTCATGACCCCTAAAGTGACATAAAAGGAAGAGTTTTAGGCTTACCATCGAAGGACCGCCCTCCTCGGCCGGTGCCGCCGCTAGTTCTGCCGCCAGTGGAACCTCCTCGGCTTCCATAAAAACCGCCGCCTCTGCAAGGATTTGAGCCGCCCCTGGTTTCTCTTGGATTTTGGGGATCCCTTCTTCTTCATCTATCTCCACCGCCGGGATCACCGCGACCCGTTAGCATTTTACGCTCAGTCCTCTACGCTCTATGAGTGAATTTTAAGAGGTAAGAGAGAATGGGATGAGGTAAGAGAGTTTGAGGGGAAGAAGATGAGAGTGGCCGGAGGAGAGGAAGCCACTGGTGATCATCGGAAGGGAAGAAGGTAGCCGGGAGAAAGAAAGTTTGCCGGAGAAGACCGCCGAGAATGCAGGTTGAGAGAGTGAGGGGGAAAGAGGCCTCAGGTTCGCGACCCTGTAGAAAAGTGGTAAAACACGTTGACTCAGAACGACGTCATTTAGTGGCACACAAACTGAGGCAAACAGTTCAAAATTTGAAAATGAGATAAAGACGTCGCCCATGGACGACGTGATTTGGAATTTACTGCCTTTGGCAGTCAGAGCCGTACCATAAAATCTAGAAGAAATCAGTGAAAAACGTCGACCATGGGAGACGCAATTCAAAAATTTTATTTGGAGAAAATACGGAAGTATGGGTGTAATCAGTGACTAACGTCGACCATGGGGGACGTGATTAAGAGAATTTAATGCCCGAAATTTCTAGGAAATCGAAGAGAGAATCTAAAACACGGCGGCCATGGAAGACGTGTTTTTAATTATTTTAAGGAATAAATTTTAATTTCAGAAATTGAATTTAAGTGAAAAACGTCACTCTGAGTGGACGTATTTTGATTTAATAAGTTTGAAACTTGAATTTTTGAGGAAAATGAATAGTTTTGCTTAAGGAAAATTTCTGAAAATTTGCACAAAATTAAGGAAAGAACTTTATGGCAATAAAGGAATGATATTTTATTGAAAATAAATTCAAAGTATATCAAGCATTGGATGGAAGTTGAGAGCCTTCAGGTTGAATTTTTTGAAGCACTTTTACATAAGTTTTCCATAACTCTTGATTTGCTTCATACGGAAGTTTGACGCAACAGGTGAATTCAACGTTCCAGAGAGTCATAATAAGCTCAATTGCCTCAAAATCTTTGTCAGTTCCCAATGCCCGTTTCTTGATTAGAGAAAGAGAAGATATTTCTGGAAATTCATAGCGCGGCATACCAAGTTGAGGATGACAACAATGTGGATTGTATAGAACGAACTCGGTTGCACTGATTAATTGAAGCTCTGTGCCGGCACCACAGTGAACTCTAACTCTCTTTTCCATGAGAGCAAGTGGCATGGATTCGAATCCAGTTCTTGGCACAGTCTTGAAATAAGCACGCCAGTCCACTCGAGTTTTGAGATTGGGCACTCGATTGGTCATGTTGTCGTTGAATTTCACAACGTTGGCAATATGGAATATAGGACTATGCTGATAAAGTTGAGATATCCTTGGAACCGCTTCGTTGTTGGGATTGAATTTGAAGTGCAGATCAATCCATAGAGCCAAGAGTAGCATGCTGCCATATGAAGGTTGACCAGTGGAAGCTGCTGAGAGCCCACTATACAGATAGGCTAAAACTGCAGTACTTATTTGTTTTCCTCTGAATATCCACAAATCGCGACAAGTTGATCCTCATGAAGGATATTGTCCTGGGCAGAGAATAGCAGAGCTTCAGCCAGGCATGTAGTGAATGCAACCATCATGACCTCTATGTCTTCATCTTTAGCTTCTATTTTCTTCAAAGTCCATTCAACGAGCTTCGCCAGATTTATTCCTTTTTGAACAAGAATGTTTTGAATTTCCTTTGGATTGTCTATGATCTTCTTTAGAAATTGATGACAGGTGATTTTCTTTCTCATGACTAACATGCTGGTCACATCAGGTTCTTCACTGTTCACCTTGAGCTTAGGAAGACCCAATAGGAGTTCAGCTTCTTCCAACAGGATAGTAGCTTCAAAGGACGTGAAAAGAAAAGTATGAGTTTGAGGATGCCACAGTTCAATCAATGCACCAATTGCAGTCCAATCCATAAGTGTGCTCTTGTAATGTTTTGCATGGATTACCAATCCTTGGATATGCCACTTGGTAATATAAGTTGCATAGAGAGATTGATTTTTCCAACTAATTTGGAAATCCATGAAAGAGAAGAAAATCTTCTTGGGCCAGGAAAGAAAGGATATCCCTTGAAAAAAAATAAAGAAAATTGGTATAGTTCTATCATAAATTTGGAGTATGGAACAAAATATGGAAAAGAATTTAGAAAAGAGGGAGAATTAACTTTAAAAGAGAGAATAGCTTACTTAGGATCTCTTCCACTTTGATGTCCTTCCATATCAAAAAGCTTTTCAATCATCTTTCTCGTCCTTTTGCTTGATAAAGATCCTTGAATAGAACTCGCCATCTGTTTTAATTGATTTCTCCCTCCCTTGAATCTTGAAGAGAATTCTCTAGGTTTCCTTCTTGATTGCTTGTTATGTTAATTTGATATGAAGAGAGGGAGGTTATATAGAGTGATTTGCGAAGGAAGGGAAGCCCTTTTCGAAGTGGAGTAAGTGGCTGGAATAAGGAAAGTTGAGTTTGGATTGGAGTTAGAAAGCAGCTATTTCGGTAACTTGAAACACATCGATCTTGGACGACGTCATTCAAATGACGTCTGTACAGAAAGATGCCTTTTAATAAATCCCTGAAAATATCTGAAATTACATGTTTGCTGATTATTTGATGATGTTTATCTATATGTTTGAAATTACTGATAAACTTTGAGTGCAGGAATATTTCAAAGAAAAGAAAATAAAGTTGAAAATTCAACAAGATCCCACTCTCGGAGTTTCTTGAGTCCAAGCCGTGACTAAAAGACGGTTATCTCTATCCCATGTATTATCTCTTGTAATTGATTTGCATTATCATTACTATATATTAAATATTTATTAGCGTATATCGAGGACCATGTAGTTTTGATGAAACTGGAATTTGAGTTCCCCTTCAACAAAAATAGTAATAATTCATGAGGATTCTTAATCACATGGATAGGCCGTTAGATTGTTAATTAATGGAGACGATGGTTCCGCTTTTGTTAAACGGTGCGTGGACAAACGAACTTTGGCTTAGCACTGAATTACAAGACTGATGTCTTGACTCATCAATGATAGTTTAACAATTTTATCCATGATTAATTTATATTTTATTTTATTTTATTTTTTTCAAGCCAGCATGCATCATGTAGGACTTTGAAATAATTGTGATAAGAATTAATTATTGATTAAATTTCAGACCATTGATCATATAATCTCAACATGATACGAAATATTCCATTCCGAATTAATCTCTCAATTATCTTTGAGATTTTCTTTAAGATATCTTTGGAATTCTATCCTTGTTTGGATTCTTTATCTTATATTTCTTATTTCCTTTTAAGATCCATCGTGGTTGTATCACGTCTACATTGGCTGGTAATCGCTCTCCATGATGAAACCTGTAGGTTTGTCACCTAGGGCACTTCCCAATCATGAAAGTTGATCGATCGTATTTCCTTTGTCTCTTTCATCCAAATATGATTGATTGCTTGGATTTATCCATGGTTTATTCCTTATCTCTAAAATCTTATTTTTTCATGCATTTAAGACCCGAACGAAATATGATAGGGTTTTATTTCATTATATATATATATATACATATTTATATCCAAACAAAATATCCATTGATCTCTTTGAGTCACTTCATTGATCATTTTGAGAAAAATTCCTATCATATGATGTTAAGAGCATGTCATATCACACCTTAGCATCACCTTTTCAGTACATTCTATTCTATTTCACTTCCTTGCAAAGTCAATGCCAAGGTGGGGCAGCTATAAACATGCAAATTTTGACCCCAAACTGAGTAAATTTCATGTCACATTTATAATGCCCCTGAATGATATGATGTTTAATCATTAATTAATTTTTATTGAATTTTGTCAAAATTCGTTGATTAACGTCAACCATGGTCAACGCCATTTAGAGTTTTACCAGATATCAGTTCACAATTAAAATTAGTATATTCAGATAGATTTAGCTTAAAGATGTCTAGATTTTCCTTTTTTTAAATTTCAATTAGTTTCTTAATTATCTAAATCACGACTCCCATGGTCAACGTGTTTCAAGCACTTTCTTGATAAGCTTGGTTTGGCCGAGCTAATCCATTGACAGAGGTTGGAAAGGTTGCTAACTCTTAGATAAACATCCAAAGCAAGTCCAAAGGCACGGGAGACCCCTTTTGAAGTCCAAACAAACCTAAAATCACTTCTTATAAATACAAGATGTACATTGACTTTTAAAGAAGGTTGACGATTGATGTTTTGGAGTTCAAACCAAGGTGAAAAGGAGCTTTCTACTACAGAAAATGTGGGAGGAATTGGAAGACTTCTTCTCCCTCAATTTCTTCTACTGTTGGAGCCATTGAAAACCAAGGCTTTGAAGGGGCCATCCAATCGTATTCCTCTTTCTAAGTTTTTTTTTTTTTTTTAATAATTATTCATTACATCACTCCATATTTCATACACTCACTACGTATTTCTTCATACCTACATGAGATAGGGGTTTAAAGAATACCAATCAAGTGAGTCTTTCTTTTATTTAATTGCGTGATTGATAGGTTGATTAGAATAGATACTATACTTCCATAGTTCTAATCCATATTTTCTTTCTTTGCTTGTTTTGATCTTCTTTCTTACAAGGATTTGAAGAGAGACTAGAAGAATTGAAAGGAAGGATTTAAAGCTTGAAGGAAGCTTAATGAATAACCCAAGAACAAGAGTAAAAGTAAAAGAAAAGGTTCTTCTCTTTCGGCCGGCCAAAAGAGAGGAACAAAAGAACCCTCCAATCTTTCGATTCATAAGGTTAGTAAAGCGATCACTTTTTCCATTGAAACCCTCGATTTCTGGCAATCACAACTTTTCTTTTTAATTGATTTGATAATCATAGTAAACACATGATATCATGATGATAACACACACAACTTGAGTACCTACAATGAGGTTGATAACTTATAAATACACATTCTTAACAATTTTTAGTCAGAAGATATTTTACAAGGATATCAAATATCTAGTGAGGCTAGTACACGTTACTCTTGCTCATGTGATGAGGGTGACTTGTCTCATAGTCACTCGTGTAGTGACACTAAGGTGAGCCTGTAGCTACTCATGGATGAAAGAGTTCATTGAACTGATTCGACTTGAATGGCTAGATGGTATACCTGACTATCAATCAGCTTGATTCAATCATTATAGTTACTATAAGGATTGAGGTTTCGGATCCAGTTATTGGGTCAGTTTCGGTGTCGGATCCCCTTGATTTGGGCCCTGTGGGGCTGGAAGTATAGGTTCTTTATCGTGTCGAGCTTGCGAGACGTGGTTCAAACGACGTCTTGTTAGGAAGACACGTTTTAGAGTGTGCTACGTCGGTGCCACGTAGGCGCCACGTGGGTCAGTTTCGGGCCATGAGAGTACGGCCCTAGTCTTGTCACTTGAATGGCGTCGGTGTTGGGCGACGCGTTTTAGCTAGGTTCGGTTTAAACCCCACGAACCCTCCCTCCTTTCCCTCATTTCTCTCATTTTCTTCTCTCTCCTCCCTCTCTCCGAACCCTTCTCTCTCCCTTCCCCCTTCTCCTTCCTTTCCTCTCCGTCCATTCCATCAAACCCCCTCCCTAATTTCCACCACTACCACCACCATTTCCTCCGCGGCGTATTGCTCTCCGGACAGCCGCCGACATCCCGGTGGAGTAACGGCGTCCACGGCGGTACCGGCGGCGGTTTGTGGCGTGGCAGTCCGGCGGCTTGAAGTTCGGAGGAGTTCAAGTAACCGGTAGGGTGACGATCTCCGTTGTATTTTAATTAAAACCACGTTTTTCCTGCTTAAGGGCATGTTTATGAGATTCTCGAAAAAAAAATTCTACTTTTTATACTCGGAAGGCTGGGGGAAACCTGTCAGCGAACGTTAAATGGCGTCTTGGGACAGTGACGCTGTTTCGAATGGCGGCTGCCTCCCACGACGCGATTTAGTTCGGATCACCCTGAGGCCTAATTCTGTTTCTGTCAAGATTAGGCGACTAGAGACAGTGACGCCTTTTAAAAGGTGACTACTTTGTACGACGTTTTTTAGGCCATCTTTCGAGGCCAGTTTTAGCATGAACCAGCTTAGGGGTCTTGAATGACGTCGGCCTTGGGCAACGCGATTCAAGACTGAATCTCATCAATGCATGCTATTAACATGTGTTTACATTGTTAGATAGTTTGGATAAATGCATGTTTGAAAACATACTCGAGGACAATGATTTCTACATGATCGGATCGCACCGTGTTGCGTTTTGTGCCGGTGTGGGAGTGGTGGGGTGATGCCTATAGAGAGGGTCACCTGGTGTACCTTGGGGTATAGCTAGTACCGGTGTGGGAGTGGTACATTTGGAGTGTCACTTGTGCTGGGGGAAGCATAACCACCTTGAGCCAGGTCAGGCCGGAGTAGCCAGCATGCTATCCGAGGGGTTGCTGTTTGGTCTCAGCGGGTCGGTGTTTTCCGTGTTCGATTGTGTGACTTGTGTGTTTAGCTGAGACGTTGGTTGTGGACTCTGTGGTGGAGTGGTTTCAGAATAGTGTTTACTGCTTTATTTATTTAAATTACCTTTATATATGTTGTTGCACTTGTGGGTGCGTGAGTGGGTGGTGGGGATCGAAGGATCTTTACTGAGTTTATTTCGATGAGACTCACCCCGTGCAGTTTTCAGGTGAGGGTTCCAGGCAGGCGTAGCGAGGAAGGTTTTGTCTCGGGTTGCACGCCAGCAACCATCATTCCAGGGTATGCCCCGATGTATGTAATTATTTGCTGAATCAAGTTGAATTGTAATAATTTTTAATTCCTACACTTCCTTTACAATTCAATGTAATATGGATGTTTAACTTAGTGTATCATTTATTTCCTAGACTTATCGAGATCCTGGTTTGGCTCCAAATTTTAATGATTCGGTACCCATTTAGTAATCGAATCCCCGATTATAGGGTGGCGGGTCGTTACAATTGGTATCAGAGCATTCGGTCTGGCAAATAAATGAATAACTAGGTTAAATACCGAAATTTCAGCAAATAAATGCATTATCCCATACGGGCACGACAGTAGTGTGGGTTTTGGATTCTAATTAGAAATTTTTTATTCTAGTGACTGTAGGCGATTAGATGGCTCCTAGGAAGAGAGTGCCGGTTATTAGGGAGCAGGGAGATGCTCCTAGTGGGTCTAAGGCCGGTAGGCCGAATATGAAGTGTTTTATGGGCTATGATGGACACGATGACCATATATCATACTCGAGACCTTAGTGAGAGTTCTAGTGCTCGGGGAGGGCCTTCAGCTGCTTTGGAGAGATTCCTGAAGCTAAAGCCGCCTCATTTTACCGGTTGTCCCAACCTTGATGAGGCCGTTCGTTGGCTGAAGGAGTTGGAGAAGACTTTCGATACCATGGATTGTGCGACAGTTGAGAGGACTCCGTTGGCTACCTTCATGTTGAAAGATGATGCCTATGATTGGTGGACTACTTTGAAGAGCTTGTCTTATGCAAATAGGAATCTCAGGAAAATTCCATGGGATACATTTGTGAAGGAGTTCTATGCGCAGTACTTTCTTAGGCATGTCTAGAAGGCCAAGGAGAGGGAATTTATGGAGTTGACCTAAGGGAGCATGACAGTGCTTGAGTACCAGATGAAATTTGTTTCGCTTGGGAGGTTCGTACCCTTTATCTCAGAAGACGAAGGGCGTCGGACTGAGAGGTTCGTAGATGGACTGAGGTACAATTTGAGGAGTATTGTGGCGTCCCACTATTGTACAGACTTGGCGTCAGTAGTTATGTGTGCCGCGGCAGTCGATGCACAGCACGATCAGTCGGCTCGAGAGAGGGGACTAGTTACTCAAGGGCCAACTTATGGAAAGGGAAAGACAGCAGCAGTAGCTCCTTCGTCTGGATCAGGATCTTCTTCACTCGGGTCCAGATTCAGGAGGTTCTTCTGAGGCGGTGGCGGCAGCAGCGGTAGTAGCAGACTCAGGCCGAGCAAGCAGAGTTAGTCCGTGCCTAGTACTCAGTAGGAGGCAGCTCAAAGGCTTCCAACAGCTTGTCGACATTGTGGTGGTACTTATGGTGGGACTCAGTGTCTTGCTTTTTTGGGGAGATGTTATACTTGTGGCCAGTAGAGCCATTTGGCGAGGTTTTGCCCGCAGGGGCATGATCAGGGGCAGGGACCAGGTGATTAGAAGAAGCCGAGGACCCAGGGGAGAGTTCTTGCTATCACCAAGAAGGAGGCTCGTGCATCCAACTTGGTGAAAGGTACACTTTCTATTCTTGGGAACTCCGCGCATGTGTTGATTGATTCGGGTGCTTCGCATTCCTTTATTTCTGAGCAATTCATAGATATGTTTTCTGCACCCATTTATGAGTTATCTGATGGACTGATGGTTGAGGTTCCTTCTGGAGATTTCATGTTATCTTATAACTGTTTGATTGAAGTTCCTTTGACCATTGAGGGTCATGAGTTACCTGCCCATCTAGTTGTGCTTGCCATTCGTGACTTTGATGTCATTTTGGGTATGGACTGGTTGGAGGCTTATTATGCCGAGGTGGACTGCCATAGGAAGATAATGCGTTTCTCCATTCCGGGTATCTGGGCCTTCTACTTCCAAAGTATTAGGCTTTCTTCTCGTGGTATTCTTATTTCTGCTTTTAAGGCCCAAAGATTACTTGTTGGTGGCTGTGAGGTTTTCTTGCCTCGATAATTGTAGCTGATGTTAGTAGTGGTTCCAGTCCTTGGGAGATACCTTTAGTCTGTGACTTTATTGATGTGTTTCCTAAGGAGTTGCCTGGCCTTCCTCCTCAGCGGAAGGTTGAGTTCACTATTGAGGTTGCACTAGGTACGGCACCTTTGTCTAAGGCCCCGTATTGGATGGCTCCAGCCGAACTCGTTGAGTTGAAACCACAGTTACAGGAATTGCTGGATAAGGGTTTTATCCGTCCTAGTACTTCTCTGTGGGGTGCTCCAGTTCTGTTTGATTATAGACAGCTGAACCAAGTAACTATAATGAACAAGTACCCACTTCCAAGAATCGATGATTTGATGGATCAGTTACAGTCTGGCAAGGTATTCTCGAAGATTGACTTGAGATCAGGATACTACTAGATGAGGATTCGTGAGGTTGATGTGAATAAGACGGCTTTTAGGACTCGGTACGGACATTATGAGTTTTTAGTTATGCTTTTCGGCTTGACCAATGCTCCAGCAGCTTTTATGGATTTAATGAACTGGATCTTCAAGGCCTACCTGGATCAGTTTGTGGTGGTATTTGTAGATGATATTTGATATATTCTTCTTCTGAGGAAGAGATGCCACATATCTTCAGGTGGTATTGCAATTTCTGAGAGAGCACCAACTCTATGCTAGGTTTAGCAAGTGTGAATTATGGCTAGATAAGGTGCACTTCTTGGGGCATGTCATTTCTGGAGATGGCACTGCTGTAGATCCAGCCAAGATTGATGCAGTGTTGGATTGGGGCAGACTAACAACAGTGACTGAGATCAGAAGTTTCCTGGGGTTAGCAGGATATTACAGATGGTTTGTTCAAGATTTTTCTTCGATAGCAACCCTCTTATCGAGGTTGACTCGTAAGAGAATTCGTTTTGTGTGGACCGAGGAGTGTGAACAGAGCTTTACTGAGTTGAAGGCTCCTCTCACTTCGGCTCTAGTTCTGGTGCTTCCATCAGGTTCAGGTGGATTCGTGGTTTACTCCGATGCATCTCACCAAGGTTTGGGTGCTGTTCTGATGCAGCATGGTAGGGTTGTGGCCTATGCTTCTAGGCAGCTGAAGAAGCATGAGGAAAACTACCCCACTCATGACTTAGAATTGGCAGCTGTGGTATTTGCTCTGAAGATCTGGCGACACTACTTATATAGGGAGAAGTTTTAGGTCTTCACTGATCACAAGAGCCTAAAGTATGTTTTCACTCAGAGGGATCTAAATTTGAGGCAACGCAGGTGGATGGAGTTTATCAAGGATTATGATCTCGACTTTTATCATCTGAGCAAGGTGAACGTGGTGGCAGACGCCTTGAGTCGGAAGACGGTTGTATCACATCTTATGATTCAAAAATGGAGATTATATGAGAAGTTTGTGGAATCTTCCTTTAGGATTCCTCAAGAGGCCGATAGTGTTAAACTCCGTACTTTTATAACTACTAATAAATTTAATTAATTTAAATTAGACCAATTAACTAATTATAAGAGTCTATGACTAAGCTTAAGTAACTTAATTTAATCCAGTTAACTCAATTATGAAAGCCCAATAACCCAAATTATCCTATTAAGAATAGCCTACTAATTTAGTTCAAATTCTATGTTGATGTATTAGATAGCAATATAGTAAAATAATTATAACTTTATATAGGAAATTCGGATTAAGGCATAATTGATATCATTATAAAGATAATAAAAATATCCATAACTTTGTAGAAGACTATGTTTACTAATTCAGATATTTTAGAGGTCAAAAATATCAAAGATCAATTTTAGAAAGGGCTACTCACAGAGAACAAGTCCTAATCGGATTACGATTTGAATTAGAAAACAAAAGATGGTACAATTAATATTAACCATGACCTAAAAGGTTATGTATAATATATTTGACTTAGATTAAAAGTAAAACATAATAAATTTTAATATAATTAAGATTCTAATTAATGGGTAGAAAGTCATAATAGGAATCCCACTTGGACTAAGATTTTATACACAGATTTACTTGATATAGCTCTAGTATTTTAAGCATAAATATGTTCATAAAATTCATAATTAAGTAAGAAAACTCACATTAGAACTATGACTCAAATATATATAAGTTTTATGAATAACACATGTTTAAAATAAGTCGTTTCCTAATCGGAATCAGGACATCTTTAGACATGAAGGAAATCTGCGAGATTTCTGAGTTCGGAGTACTCAAGACAATAGGTCAGTAAAATAAGCATATCGTCTTGTATAGAAGTCCAAAAATAGTTAAATTAGTTGCATTGGAAAGGTAATAAAAAGTTGTAAAAGTTTTTAGAAAAAAGTATTTCTTAATTCGGATGTTTAAGGGGATGAATTTAAAGGTCTTCAAAAAAGAAAACTGCATGTAGCTTGAACAGTGTCTGATTTGGACTAGGAAGTGACTTTGACTTGGAGATTAAGTTGTGGGGAGTGGGAGTTCGACTTTAGCAAAGAAAGGGGGTGTTGGTGGTTATGTTAGGAGGGTAAATAATAATAAATAGAGCCTTGGGTCATGCTAAACCTCTATAACATGCAGCTCTCTTCTAAAAGGTAAGTTCATGTGATATTCTTGAGATAATAGAGTTGTTCATAGTTATTTCTTTTAGAGGTTTGATTCTAATAAGTGTTTTGTATTATTGGAGGCTTAGAGAACGTGGGGAAGAGTTTAGATAATATGAAAAAGAGTTTAGATAAAGAAGAAATGATTGATAGATAGCAAGTAAGCCATAGGAGAATCAAGAGCCGGTCTTTCTTCAAGAGGTAGGTGGATAATTGTACACATGATCTATTTTGTATTACAAAACTATGTTATTTTCGAAAGCTTTCAAAAGTAAATCAATTGGTAAGAACTTTGATCTATATGTATAATTCATGATATTCAAGTTTCAGATTTTTATGATCTTAGTTTTTATTTATTTCATGATTATTATCTCAGCCTTTATAATCTGTCCGTTCAATCTCTTCTATTTCTAATTATGATCACATGAATTACAGATATTTGTTCTCCTTGGTCCGATGCTCAATTGAGCTTAACTTTTGAAATAAGTCTATTTTTTATATTATCTTAATTTTCAATAAATTTCATAATTTTCGGAGTTTTTTTTATATTTATTCCATAAATACTATTTTCAGACTATACAATCTATCCAGACAATTTTCAAATCTCAACTTGTGAATCCTATATCTCATTTGATTCAAATCCAAATCATACCAAATTTTGTAGAGACCTTTGTTATATTATCCTTGACTTCTCTGTAACGTTTTAGAATTTTATGATTTCATTTGGTATTCAGTTTACCCTCTGTTTTGATTTGTTGGAATTCTATTTAAATTGAATTCTCCGAATCAAAGTGAGAATACAAAATCATAGCAAACCAATCCATAAATTGATGAAACTTTTTCCACAATTTAAATATGACCTTATGGACATGTTCTCTATGTTTGATAATTTTCTGAATCTGTTTGATATTATTCGGCTTATTTGTTGATTTGTTAGCTCTGAAAATCAGTTTTGATGCCCGAAAAATATGTTTGTTATTCCGAAAATTCTAAGAAAATTCTTTTGGCTATATTTTCTATCCAGCAACCTATTTTGATTAGACTACTTTGATTTTTCATATATATGATGATGATGACTCTCTAAGTGGTTATTTTGTATATAAAAATATGTATTTTAACTCTTATATGTACGTATCAATTTGATAATTCAATTTTTAGAATCTATGCCCATCTTTTGTTATCATTTGATCTCTGTTAATCTGATTGTGCCATAATTATTTGACTTTGTTTAGACATGGCCATCTTAAGGAGATATTTGGCCCGATTCCATTATAAGCATCCACATTGGATAGGGTATTTTGTTTGGAACCCGAGGGCAAACGGGTGGAATCTTGATTTCTGATCGACTAAAATGAGGGGACGGCGATACGTAACGCCCTGGCGGTTTGAAGTTGGGTGGGACTTAGACTCCCCAGTTCTGTGCAGTGACTAAAACCTTTGCATCATTTGCCTAGATGCTTTGGTATTTGTTTTGTTTGGCCCCTTATATTGTAGTTTGGGTGCATGTCCGTTATGATATGATTTGATTTGTTTGATTGACACATAAATATGAAATCCTTACTCCATATGTTCATTTGAATTCAACTTAGTCATTTGGATCTTTTGATCATCCTGTTCGGCTATCCCTTTGTAATCATATGAATCTGTCTTAACTATATGATCCATGATATGAATCGGATTTGATAAGCTACTACACCATGATAATTGCTATTTGATATAACATGTGCTCAGGGGACAGTGATACATAACGCCCTGATAATTTGATCTGTTATGTGATACGTTTTGATCATGGCTAGTAGAATTTGATATGTCTGATATGAGTTTAATCATGCCATATATGCTATATGTTAGTTAATCTATTTATATTATTAGAAAACATATTTGATTTGATAACTTTATATCTGACCATGTTTTGTATCATGTTTTTATTCGAGCTATATGTAGAACTGTATAAGATCATGTTTAGTATAATTATATAACGTGATTTGTAAGGTTTACTATATGTTAAATCATGTGGATTGTTTGAAGCCTACTGAGTAGTTGTACTCATAAATCCTATTAACATTTTCAGATATGAGAAAGAGAATCCGAAATTTGAGAAGACTTCTAATTGTGGCATTTGACATCTTCAGGAGGTTATTTAGATTGAATTTACAACTTTCTTAGACTTGATGTAATAGGGATGATGAGAGATTCATGTATTTTTACTTATTTGGTGAGATTGAGAATTTTTACACAATTGATGGAAATTGTAATTTTTGAACTTTGGTGTTGGCTATATTTGGATATTTTGGATTACATGATGGTTATGGCATTTATTTAAAATCGCCTTGTAGTTGTTTAGCTCTCATATATGTTCGTTATGGTGGAATTTGTTCTGAGATTACATGGTCGGATTCCGAGTTTAAAAAATAAATAAAAAAATGAATCGGATCCGGGGCGTAAGAGATAGAGTCGTGTTGGCCAACTTGACTGTGAGGCCAGCAATATACCATACAGTGATTGAGGGGCGGATGCAGAGTTACCACAGATTCTCCAGATACTAGAGGTTGAGTTGTGGAGTGATGGCACGGTCAAATTTAGAGGCAGACCCTATGTTCCAGCTGAGGAAGAGGTGCGCAGGAGTGTCCTGCATGAGGCACACCGTTCTAGATATGCAGTGCATCCCGGAACGACTAAGATGTATCATTGTTTAAGGAGGCACTTTTGGTGGCCTGGTATGAAGAAGGATGTAGCTGAATATGTGGCAAGGTGCCTGACTTGTCAGCAAGTTAAGGCAGAGCACTAGAGACCAGGAGGGTTGTTGTAGCCGTTACCGATCCCATAGTGGAAATGGGGGCACGTGACTATGGACTTTGTGATAGGATTGCCCGTGTCACCTGGCAGGAGGGATGCAATCTGGGTCGTTGTTGATTGATTGATCAAGTTTGTGCACTTTCTAACTATTAGAAAGGACTGGCCAGTCGGTAAGTTGGCTAAGTTGTTTGTGGACCGGATCATCTCTCTGCATGGGGTGCCTTTGTCCATCGTATCAGATCGGGATCTGAGATTTACTTCTAGGTTCTGGAAGAGCTTTTAGAAGGCCTTGGGTACGCAGTTAGCCTTTAGCTCAGCATACCATCCTGAGACCGATGGACAGTCAGAAAGGACCATTCAGACATTGGAAGATGTGCTCAGGGCTTGTTGCCTAGATTGAGGAGGTTCTTGGAAGCAGCACTTGTCTACAGTAGAGTTTGCTTACAACAACAGTTATCATTCTAGTATCGGCATGGCACCATATGAGGCATTGTACAAGCGGTCGTGTCGATCTCCTGTGAATTGGTCTGAGATTGGCGAAAGGCAGATAGCAGGACCATAGCTGATACAGCAATGTGCTGAGGTTGCCAGGGTAGTGCAGCAGAGGTTGACTACAGCTCAGAACAGGTAGAAGAATTATGTAGATATCCGTAGGAGACCGCTTGAATTCGAGGTTGGGGACCATGTGTTTCTCCAAGCCTCACCCTCTAAGGGTGTGATGAGATTCAGGAAGCGAGGTAAGCTGAGTCCACAATATATTGGGCCTTTTCCCATTCTTGCTTAAATTGGGGAAACGGTGTATCAGCTAGCCTTGCCACCCAGGCTTGCAAGAGTGCACTATGTGTTCCATGTTTCTTTGCTAAGGAAGTATGTTCAGGACCCATCTCATGTCTTGAACTTTTCGGAGTTGGAGGTCGCTGAGGACTTGTTCTTTCCGGAATTTCCAGTGGGTATTGAGGATCGTAGAGAGCAGGTCCTTCGAAACAACGTTGTTCCTCTGGTTAAGGTAATTTGGCAGCATCGTGGGGCTGGGAGCATAGGTTCTTTATCTCGTTGAGCTTGCGAGACGCGGTTCAAATGACGTCTTGTTAGGAAGACGCGTTTTAGAGTGTGCTACGTCGGTGCCACGTAGGCGCCACGTAGGTCAGTTTCGGATCGCGAGAGTATAGCCCTGGTCATGTCACTTGAATGGCGTCGGTGTTGGACGACGCATTTTATCTAGGTTCGGTTTAAACCCACGAACCCTCCCCACTTTCCCTCATTTCTCTCATTTTCTTCTCTCTCCTCCTTCTCTCCGAACCCTTCGCTCTCCCTTCCCCCTTCTCCTTCCTTTCCTCTCCCTCCATTCCATCAAACCCTCTCCCTAATTTCCACCACTACCACCACCATTTCCTCCGCGACGTATTGCTCTCCGGACGGCGACCGACGTCCCGGTGGAGTAACGACGTCCACGGCGGTACCGACAACGGTTTGTAACGTGGCGGTCCGGCGGCTTAAAGTTCGAAGGAGTTCAAGTAACTGGTAGGGTGACGATCTCCATTGTATTTTGATTGAAACCACATTTTTCCTGCTTTAGAGCATGTTTAGGAGATTCTCGGGAAAAAAATCCACTTTTTATACTCGGAAGGCAGGGGGAAACCTGTTAGTGAATGTTAAATGGCATCTTGGGACAGCGATGCCATTTTGAATGGCGGCTGCCTCCCACGACGCGATTTACTTCGGATCACCCCGAGGCCTAATTATGTTTCTGTCATGATTAGACGACTAGAGACAGCGACGCCTTTTAAAAGGTGACTACTTTGCACGACGCATTTTAGGCCATCTTCTGAGGCCAGTTTCGCATGAACCAGTTTAGGGGTCTTGAATGACGTTGGCCTTAGACGACGCGATTCAAGACATAATCTCATTAATGCATGCAATTAACATGTGTTTACATTGTTAGATAGTTTGGATAAATGCATGTTTGAAAACATACTCGAGGACAATGATTTCTATATGATCGGATCGCACCGTGTGGCGTTTTGTGCAATCGTGGACCTAGAGTGACAGTTGTTAGCACTTAGGCACCCTGTGTCGGTGTGGGAGTGACACGGCGCCGGTGTGGGAGTGGTGGGGTGACGTATAGAGAGAGGGTCACCTGGTGTACCCCGGGGTATAGCTAGTACCGGTGTGGGAGTGGTACATTTGGAGTGTCACTCGTGCTAGGGGAAGCAGAACCACCTTGAGCCAGGTTAGGCCGGAGTAGCCAGCACGCTATCCGAGGGGTTGCTATTTGGTCTCAGCGGGTCGGTATTTTCCGCATTCGACTGTGTGACTTGTGTGTTTAGCAGAGACATTGGTGGTGGACTCTGTAGTGGAGTGGTTTCAGAATTGTGTTTACTGCTTTATTTATTTAAATTACCTTTATTCATGTTGTTGCACTTGTATGTGCGTGAGTGGGTGCTGGGGTCGAAGGATCCCTACTGAGTCTATTTCTATGAGACTCAACCCCTGTAGTTTTTAGATGAGGGTTCCAGGCAGGCATAGCGAGGAGGGTTTTGTCTCGGGTTGCGTGCCAGTATCCATCATTACGGGGTATGCTCCGATGTAGTTGTTATTTCTTTTCAGACCTGTACACTTAATTAGTTCTTTTTAATTGGAATATGTAATTATTTGCTGAGTCAAGTTGAATTGTAATAATTTTTAATTCCTGCACTTCCTTTACAATTCAATATGATGTGGATGTTTAACTTAGTTTATCATTTATTTCCTAGACTTATCGAGATCCTAGTTTGGCTCCAAATTTTAATGATTTGGTACCCATTTCGTAATCGGATCCCCGATTATAGGGTGGCGGGTCGTTACAGTTACATGGTTGATCCTCGGACCTTAAACACCAAAGATGTTATATTATGCTAAACAATTATTTGAATATTTATATTAATAATGATGACAAATTTAAATTTAATCCAGGAATTTAATTAGACATATGATTAATAAGAAAGGCTGTAGAATTTGGTTGGAATGGGTAAGTTCTTCTATCAGGTAGCTATTTAGTGTAGTTTGTTAGTAATAACTGAGTTGGCAAATTTGGTAGGTGGGATTAGATTGGATTAGACAATGTGGCAACCATTGGTGGTGTGGTTAGTTAGAAAAGTCAACAGTGAGTGTAGTGAAGTAGTATAATTAGTTTGCTTAGATCAAATTAAGCTTTAGTATGGATTTGGAATCCGATTTGTAGAAAACTTGAAAATATCTGCTCAGGTTTTAGGCATGCCATGGGAAATAGAAGGCAATAGATGGACCCTTAAAGCCATTAGAACTCGCTTTTGGCTGGGCATTTCTTTGGGAGTAGGTTGCTACGTCTGTCGGAGCAGAAGTGAGAAGGAGAGCTTAGTGTTCTTGGAGTTCTTAGAGTTTCTTGTGTTTGAGATAGGTGGATATATCTAAACAAGTTTAATTTATATAAAATTGGTATCTACTTTGATGATTTCAAATTTTTTCTATAAGATACTCTTAGTTCAAATCAAAGTTGTTAAAATTTAATCTGTTCTTCTACAATTCTTTGTGATATGAAAATTAGATTTTGATTAATTGATCTGAGTCAAATTTGAGATGATCCTCATCAGCAAATGTTTGATTATTGATCTAAAATTTGTCAATATCTGATATGTTTGAATTTTGCTTGATTCCCTAGTTCTGTCAACAATTTAGATTTGTTTATCTGATCATTCGTGTGTGATCATGTTCTTCTGACTTTAAGAAGTTGATCTATCATTTCTACTCAATGTTGTACCTCATTAGAGCTTTGATTTATTCACCAATCATTAGTGGTTTAGTTCAGTTTGATAGATTCATTGTTTAGTTAAATTTTTTGAGTTATGTGCTACTTTTGAGATAAGTTCTATTACAGACAATGACATTGCATTTGTATGTGTTCTAGAGGCCCTGCGTCTAGAAGTGCATGTGACTTGGTTCTCTATCAGAGGCCTTGCATGTAGAAATGCGTGCGGCTTGGTGCTCTGAAGACCTGTGGGCAATAGATTAAAATCTCAGGATCCTTGTGTGCTATGATACATGTGGCTTGGAATTATAAGGAGGGACTAGAGAGTTATGCACATGAGCTAAGATCATGGCACTGTATTGCCTAGGTGTTGATATGTGTGTAGTTAGTAGGATTTAATATGAAGGCAATGACCACATAGGAAAGTATGAAATTCTATAAAATTTTGATATGAGATATGCTTGATATGTATGATTTAAGTACATAAATTCTACAGTCGTGGAGTTCTATTTATTGATAATCCAGGAGAATTCTTTGAGCCATTTGTTTTGCATAAGATTTAGGATTAATTCAATTTAGTTTGATTTTGCCCAGTTTTTCCTGAAAGATTTCTATTCAATTGTTACTTTAGTTTGATATGTCAATTCAGTTACGCCATATAGATCAGAGGATGTCTCAGTTCAAATTGTCATTTTAGTTCATATGAAGTTTTTCAATTCAAATTGATATGAATCTGTTTGATGCAGTTGATAATGTTTTAATCAGAATAAATTAGCTTATTTTTCAATCTATTCCTTAATATGCTATGATTTGACATATTTTAATCCAGTAATTACCTTGATTAATTTGTAAGTTATAAGTTTCATAGCTCAGTAATATCATGTGGTCAAATTTTTGCCTCTGATTAGCCTTGAAACATAGCTAATCGATGTGCTTTGTTGAGATAATCAATATAGACTCATTCACTTAATTGAAACTAGTATCAGTTTTTAACCAATTAAGACCTGATTTTACTAATCAAACTTTTTTTTTTTTTTAAACAATTAAGCCTCATTCAGTATGTCTCATTACCCTTTAAGTAACTAATCATTTTGCACATTTTTCAGCTAATCAATCTGCCATGCGTTCATTAATCGATTTATTCTTAACTCTTAATTGATTGAGCTCTGTTCTATTATCCAATTAAGATAATCGATTATTTCCTATGTAGTAATCGATTATGACTTAATTACTGTTCCACGGGTTAATCGATTTTTCTTTCAATCTATTATCGATTAAGTCAATACTCAGTAATCAATATGTCTCGGACCTAGTTAATCAGTTCTTCCTTAGAACCAATAATCACTTGCCAAGTATTCATTAATCGATTTGTCAACTATTAATCGATCAAGCCTTGAACTGTGAATCGATTATCCATCCGATTACCATTGTGATTATTAATATTTCTGTAATGATTATTCTTTGTTCTATTAATCGATTAACATATGATCTTGTAATTGATTTCTGGTGATACTTCTAGTCGATTATTGTAACGACCCGCCACCCTATAATCGGTGTTACGATTACTAAATGGGTAGCGAATCATTAATTTGGAGCCAAACTAGGATCTTGATAGTCTGGGAAATAAATTATAAACTAAGCTAAATATTCACATCACATTGAATTGAAAAGGAAGTGCAAGAATTAAAAATTATTACAATGCGACTGTACTCAGCAAATAATTACATACTCCAACTGAAAAGCAATAATTAAGCGTACAGGCTAGAAAATAAAATAACAACTACATCGGGGCATATCCCGGAACAGCGGTTGCTGGCGCGCAACCCAAGGCAGCACTCTCCTCGCAATGCTTGCCTGGAACCCTCACCTGAAAACCGTAGGGGTGAGTCTCATAGAAAAGACTCAATAGGGATCCTTCGATCCCCACCACCCACTCACGCACCCATAAGTACAGCAACACAAATATAGATAATTTAAGCAAATAAAGCAGTAAACACAATTCCTAAATTTCGATATAAAATACATGCATTCAAAATATAACATGCATGATTCTGAAACCATTCTACCACGGAGCCCACAACCAGCGTCTCGGCAAAACATGCCAACCATAAGACCGAACGCGGGAAACACCGACCCGTTGAGACCAAACAGCAACCCCTCGGATAGCGGCTAGCTACTCCGGCCTGACAGGCTCCAGGTGGTTCTGCTTCCCCCAGCATGAGTGACACTCCGAATGTACCACTCCCACACCGGTACTACCTATACACCTGGGTACACCAGGTGACCCTCTCTCTAGGCGTCACCCCACCACTCCCACACCGGGGCCGTGTCATTCCCACACCGACACAGGGTGCCTAAGCGCTAACAACTGTCACTCTAGGTCCACAGTCGCACAAAATGCAACACGGTGCGATCCGATCACGTATAAATCATCATCCTTAAGCATGATTTCAAGCATGCAATTAACCAGACTATCCATCAATGTAAACACATGTTAATTGCAGGAATTAATGAGATTCTGTCTTGAATCGCGTCGCCCAAGGCCGACGTCATTCAAGCATCCTAAATTGGTTCATGTGAAACTGGGCCTCGGAATATGGCCTAAATCGCGTCGTTCAAAGGGGTCGCCATAGACGTCGTTGTCCCTAGTCGCCTGATAACGATAGAAACAGAGACAGGTCTCAGGGTGATCTGACTTTAAAACGCGTTGAGCGTGGAAGTCGCCGTTGAAAAGGTGTCCCTGTCCCTGGACGCTCATCAACCCAGAGACAGAGTCTGTTATTTGGGCTAAATCGCGTCGCGGGTGGAAGCCGCCTTTCTAAAAGGCGTTGCTGTCCCCCGACGCTATTTACCCCTCACAGATAGGTTATTCCTCCGCCATCTCCCAATCCACGGGGTGGGATTTCCTCCCCCAAATCGAGTAAAAAACATTACAAAGTAGAGGAGGAGAAAAAAAACCTAAATACCTATTAAAACCCCAAATTTCTCATTTCATGCAATTAGTGTTTTCACCCCAAAAACCTCCTAAACATGTTTCAAAGCGGGAAAAACATGGTTTTAAACAACATACAACGGGGATCGTCACCCTACCGGTTACTCGAACTCCTCCTAGCTCCAAGCCGTCAACCCGCCTCACCGCACGCCGCCGCCGGTACTGCCGTAGACGCGGTTACTCCACCGGGACGTCGGCCGCCGTCCAGAGAGAAATGCGCCGTGGAGGAAGTGGTGGTGGTAGTAGAGGAAGTTGGGAGGTTAATGGAGTGGAGGGAGAGGAGTAATGGGGAGAGGAAATGAAGGAGAGGGGAAAAGGGAACTGAAGGGTCGGAGGGAAGAGAGGAGAGAGAAGAGAAAGGAGAGAATAAGGGAAATGAGGGAGGGTTCGCGGGGTAAAAAAGAAACTGGGAAAAATGCGTCGTCCAAGCCCGACGTCATTCAGATGACAAGACTGGGCCGTACTCTGACAAAGCAGGGTCATACTCTAAATGGCGTCGTCCATATAAGACGTCATTCAGACGATAAGACTGAGCCCGCACTCTCACGCCCCAAGGCCAGCCCACATGGCGCCCACGTGGCACAGCCTAAAACACGTCCACATTGCTGGACGCCGTTTGAACCACATAAGGAAACTAAGTCTCAGCCCCACTAGGGCCCAAACTAAGGAATTCGACCCCGAAACTGATCCGATAACCGGATCCGAACCTCAATCCTTACATTCTCCCCCCCTTAAAAGAATTTCGTCCCTGAAATTGCCTGCTACAAAATAACGAGATTGAAAATAATGGTGCAAACTCACTAGAGAACTTACGAGAAAAGGTAGGAAAATTGCTACCGCATTTCATCCTCTTGCTCCCAGGTAGCCTCGCCTCCGGAGCGATGCTGCCAAATCACCTTAACTAGAGAAACAACCTTGTTCAGAAGGACATGTTCCCTGCGATCCTCAATACGTACTGGAAATTCCAGAAAGGACAAGTCCTCAGCGACCTCCAACTCTGAAAAATCCAAAACGTGAGATGGATTCTGAACATATTTCCTAAGCAAAGAAACATGGAACACATCGTGCACTCCTGCAAGACTGGGCGGCAAGGCTAGCTGATATGCCATTTCCCTAATTCGAGCAAGAATGGGAAAAGGCCCAACATATCGCGGACTCAGCTAACCTCGCTTCCCGAATCTCATCACACCCTTGGAGGGTGAGACTCGGAGAAATACGTGGTCCCCAACCTCAAACTCAAGCGGTCTCCTACGGATATCTGCATAACTCTTCTGCCTGCTCTGAGTTGAAATCAACCTCTGTTGCACCACTCTGGTAACCTCAACACACTGTTGTACCAACTCTGGCCCTGCTATCTGCCTCTCGCCAATCTTAGACCAATTCACAGGAGATCGACACGGCCGCCCGTACAATGCTTCATAAGGTGCCATGCCGATACTAGAATGATAACTGTTGTTGTAAGCAAACACCACTATAGACAAGTGCTGCTCCCAAGAACCTCTCCAGTCTAGGCAACATGCCCTGAGCATATCCTCCAGTGTCTGAATGGTTCTCTCTGACTGCCCATCAGTCTCGGGATGATAAGCCGAGCAGAAGGCTAACTGCGTGCCCAAGGCCTTCTGAAAACTCGGATCTCAGTCTGACACGATGGATAAGGGCACCCCGTGCAGAGAGATGATCCGGTCCACAAACAACTTAGCCAACTTACCGACTGACCAGTCCTTCCTAATAGCAAGAAAGTGTGCCGACTTGGTCAATCGATCAACAATGACCCAGATCGTGTCTCTTTTGCCAGGGGACACAGGTAATCCCATCACAAAGTCCATAGTCACGTGTTCCCATTTCCATTCCGAGATCAGCAAAGGCTGCAACAATCCTCCTGGTCTCGTGTCTCTTCATACCAAGCCACCAAAAGTGCCTCCTCAAACAATGATACATCTTAGTCGTTCCGGGATGCACTGCATATCTAGAACAGTGCGCCTCATCCAGGACACTCCTGAGCACGTCTTCCTCGGCTGGGACATAGAGTCTGCCTCTAAATATGACTGTACCATCATCCCACAACTCCACCTCTGGTGTCTGGAGAACCTGCGGTAACTCTGCATCTGCCCTCTGAGCCTCGATTACGGCATGGTACACTGCTGGCCTCACAGTTAAGCTGGCCAACACGGCTTTGTCAGCCTCTCGCGGAATCCTAAAGGAAGATTCCACCACCTGCTTAAATAACCTCCATTCTTAAACCATGAGATATGACATGACCGTCTTTCGACTCAAGGCGTCTGCCACCACATTTGCCTTGCCCGGATGATAATAAAGGTCGAGATCATAATCTTTGATGAACTCCATCCACCTGCGCTACCTCAAGTTCAGATCTTTCTACGTGAATACATACTTCAGGCTTTTATGGTCAGTAAAAACTTGAAACTTCTCTCCATACAAATAGTGTCGCCAGATGTTCAGTGCAAATAACGCAGCTACCAATTCTAAGTCATGAGTGGGATAGTTCTCCTCATGCTTCTTCAGCTGCCTAGAAGCATAGGCCACAACCTTACCATGCTACATTAGAACCGCACCCAATCCTCGACGAGATGCATCTGAAAAAAACACAAATCGACCGGAACCTAATTGAAGCACCAGCACTGGAGCCGAAGTGAGGCGAGTCTTCAACTCAATGAAACTCCGCTCACACTCCTCGGTCTACACGAAACGAACTCCCTTACGAGTCAACCACAACAAGGGGGTCGCTATCGAAGAAATATCCTGGACAAACCGTCTGTAATATCCTGTTAGCCCCAAGAAGCTCTTGATCTCAGTTACTGTTGTCGGTCTACTCCAGTCCATCACTGCCTCAATCTTGGCTGGATTCACCGCGATGCCTTCTCCAAAAATGACATGTCCCAAGAAGTGCACATTATCTAGACAAAATTCGCACTTGCTAAACTTGGCATAGAGTTGGTGCTCTCTTAGAACCTGCAATACCATCTGAAGATGTGTGGCATGCTCTTCTTGTTGGGATCCGGGCGGGACGCGAAGAACGCAGTGGAAACGATGAACAAAAATTATCCCACCCGATGCCCGTTGATCTGATTCGGAACGAAAAACTAAAAATGAAAACAACGGGAAGTAATCCGATTACCGTGCGCGGATTCGAATCCGCTTCCGCCTCGGTTCCGTCGAGGCGATGCCGTAAGCCGCACAAGTGTCTGGCCTCTAGCGGTATCCACGCGATCCTCCGTGGTGGTTCATCCTCGATCCCTCGTTGTATCAGCTCGCTCGCTGAAGATCTGTCGCCGCAACGATTGCCGAAAACCCGCCGACGGGAATTCCCGACTTTCGGGAATCATGTGCGGTGGAGACGGAGACAGTCTCGGCGCCTCGAACGGGGCGCCCAGAGGAGAAGAGAGAAAAGGGGGGATGACGGCTAGCAAAGGGAAATCCTGGAGCTTGGCCCAGGGTTTCTCAACAACGCGTATATATATATTAAGTCGGCGTGACTTTTCACAAAAGTCCCCGAGTTAATATAAATCCCATTTATGTACCACCGACTGAGAATCTTATTGCGTGTGACCCTCTAGGCCGATTTACCAGTCTAGTTTTCAACCCATTAAATCCAATAACTAGTTATTGACTTATTGTAATTAATTAATAACTAGATATTAACTAATTACTTAACCGAATCAACGTCGCATGTAAATTCGGTCGGACTTCCGATCAAGTTGGGTGCCAAGCAACACCGCATAATCCCGGAAGGTAATGGGGTTTAGCAACCCTCTCATGGAACCTGTCCGTCCATAGTTACCGCATAGCTATAATCCTTTGTTCGCACAATGCTCTCGAGTTAACCTAGGGTATGGTCAACTGTCAAACCCTAGATGGTCAACTCACTTGTATCAGACTCTGCTGTACAATATCCGAAAACCTCTTTTTCTGATATTGCTTCTACTCTGGCCAGAGACTCCTGTGGATCTATTCTAGAGCATTCTCTCTCCAGTTACCTGAGAGCGAACGATCCTTTATTGAACACGCAATCACCTTCGAAAGTCTTCCGCTGGACTAGATCCTTCACTATAGAGATTTCGTGGATAGGGATTTGTAGGTTAAGGTCAAAGTCCAGAAGTCCACCGACAAGGTGTCTTTGGTGTCTCAAGTCCAAGGATCAACCACGCCATTGTGACGATGAATCAAGCCGATTGACAGTCAGGTAAATTACCATTCGGCACAGATCAGTTCAGTAAACTCATTCTCCAATGAGCACCTACAAGTTTATCATTGTGTCTCTATACGAGTAACTAACGAGATAAGTCCCCTTCATCATATGAGCTGGAATAACCTGTACTAGTCTTACCGGATATTTGATGTCCTTCTCAAACATCCTACGACTAAGAATAATTGAGAATATGTGTTTATAAGTCGTCAGTCTCATTATTATGATCTCATCATAATTTGATGACTATTGCACATATTCATAGACTTCATTATGTGCAAATATAAATATGCCAATCTACATAATGAATTTAATGCCATTTATTAGTGAATCATATTGAAATAGGTGCCTTATAATTGGCTTAGTGGACACCTATATCCATCAATCTCCCACTTGGACTCAAGCCTATCACCTTCGCATTTGATCTCCATCAAATCTAGGTGATGCTCACAAAAAGTCTGTGACTAAGACTTGGTCCGGGATCTGCTAAATAATCTATAGATGGAATATTTTCCATTACGTTATTTCCTCTTTATCCTTTGTCTCTGAACCTGTGAAAGAACCTCAGAATGTTCTGCAACTTCTAAAGAGACCATGGCTCGATCACACAATTCATTGCTCCCACTGTTGTCCTACAACGATAGGATGGTATAAGAGACCTTTTATAACTACATCTAGTTCCGGGATGAACCTTACATCCATACTGTTATAGTAATAGTATCACTTATTTATGTCGTCACCTTAATATCGAGTTTTGGATTGGAACCATTTCAATCCATTCCTTTCTACTAGAAGGTTGAATCCATTATTTGACTTGAAATTTGAGTCAGTGTGAACTCATAATTTCAAATCATCCTCTCCATATATGTAAGTGCATCCTTAGCACTTCTCAAGTCCTTAATGATGCATTTCACTCATGTATCCTTTATGGAACTTTTTCCCTAAAGGAATAAATTTCATATCTCAACAATTGAGACTTATTATGAAATTTATGCCAAACATCTTGACATACAGGTCAATATAATATCCCCACCGATGTATTTTAATAGATTCGTATTTCCAATACGTGGGATATTATAACTAAACCTATTATGGAGGAAAACATGGTTAACAATGCTTTCACTAATAATAACATCATGAAGTCATTCTTAATGACTTGATGTTATTATCATAAAACATTACTAAAGCGACTGTGCTCCCACTGTCATTTTTGAACACACACAATCCGTGACTATTCTTAATAATCACGTAGTATTTGACCAATAAGTCAAAACTTTTATTACAACTTAGGGAGCTTCAGTTTGATTCAAAATAATTTTAAAATCATAACTTGCTTCCTAGACATTCTAAAAACTTTAAAAGTGTATCATATACATCTTTGCTTCAATCACATTGAGAGAGCTATTTTAATATCCAACTGTCATCATCTCATAATAATGATAGGCAGTATTGGCAACTTATCAATCTCAAAGTTATAATTACAGAGAGCATCATCATCATAGATTTTAGATCATAATCTAATTTGAGCTCCTCTCATCTTGCTCAATCAGATATGTCAAACATATCTTTTTAGTCATTGAGAGAATCTCAAAAATCTATGAAGCTCTCTGATGTGTTATGACTGGTTCCAAACAACTAAAGATTATCTAATAATCTTATTGTTAGCTTGTGAATCTAGAACATCTTCTAGTTTTATCAGCTCCTACTATCTTCTTTGAGGACATATTCCTCTTTACAGAAGACAGCTTTCAGGACGATAATTATTTCATTATCGCCTGACCAATAATGGTAATGTCCAAACACTTTAGACATTCATAAATTCACACCACGGTAATACCTGACTTTTAAATCAGGTTTGTTCATAATTCACATCTCATATGAATTATTTGGTTTTCATATCTTATATAGATATATACTGACTTATTTGGAACCATTTATAAAGTATGGATATCTAATGTTCATACTCATGTTCACAAGGATAAGAATTAGGCAAATCTTATTATGCATTGTACCATATCTTAATAAGGTGCAATTTCTCATTCTATCATATGACTATGATGTACAATGAGGATCAATCGAGCGATGATACAATTATCTTCTTAATGAGTTATGTAAATCATATACTTAAGTATTAATTTCTTTGATCAAATAAAAAATTTTAATACTTCATATTGATCTTATACCTTAATCTCTCAGATGTATTTGTCCTGTACTTCAATAAGTACATGTAGTCGAATTATTCTGAGAGTAAACTATAAGATAAGTCAATACTAGTGATTATCTTTGGCCTTTGAGCTGTTTACATCAATATGCATCAGCATCAATAATTTCTTATTGTACAACCCTGTATGCAATACCATAGATAATCAGGATTCACACAGTTCATTTTTATAAGAGACTTGTGAACATTCATCACATGAAATGTCACTTCAAGAATCTATAGTGCATTGACTGATTTGAACAACTATTGTTCCTTCTCAGTCAACGTTATTCACTTTTATAATTCTTGATATCTCATACAACTAAATAACAATTATTCAGTTTCATATTAGACTCCTATAGGCATACAAAGATTTACTGCCTGATAGTAACCTATGATTATCATGAACAATTGTGGAGTCTAACTCAACACTTACATTCTCTCGATTTTCTTTTACTTGTCTAAGTCTCCATATTATCGCAGCTCTAAGAACTATTTCCAATATTTCATATTAGAGACGCTAATTCTCCAATAGACATGCAAAATTTGATAATAAAAATATCTGAAACTTCTTTCAAGTTTCATATTCGTTTTGCCTTTACCAATATCCTTATATTGGTTGCAGTGGGAGAACTGCTACTTCTCTATCTCAGCTGACTTTCCTTTATCATTTTCAGGTGTGGATTCGATTGTTTAACATCTTACCATTTGCCTTTCTCAAAGGCACATCATAAATATCTCTTCATCTTGGTCTATCCAAATAAGAGAATTCATGACAACCATTGCCTTTCAAAAAGACACACTATGAGTACCTCTTCACCTTGGTCTATCTAAGTAAAAGGATTCATGATATCTGATTAGGATAGTGACTTTCACTTACCCCTAAAGATATTCTTCAGAGTTTTCTAGTCAATCTGAATATGAGAAGTATTGACATCCAATATGTCAAATTTCTCGAATAGACGACATTTTAGTGAACGAAGGAAATAACGTGTTTTAAGCAGATAGTTCTGATAATTCAATTATGGTCTTTTATCTTGAATTATTTTCCACTATTTTTCGACGGACTGTATAACCTTTAGGTATACAGAACGGAAGACTCCGACGGTCTCCTAGTGAGGATCATAATCTCCAATAATCACAGTATGACTTCGGGTAAACACATAGTATCATACCATTATCTTAGAGCAATCATCTCATGGTAATTGCAACTCCTTACAATATCTGATCTTATTTCGTTTCCCAGGTCTTTAATGGTCCCGGGTAAACACAGTAGACCATTATCCCTGGTCTAAGCTTTACCATCAATACGTGACAGAGTAGAGTAAGAATGTAGCTCCCGGGTAAACGCGAGGATAGCTACACCGTTCCTCTATTCCAATCTTAAGGCATCAAGATGCCATAGTTAATAGTCCTTTCATTAGATGGTGGCAGATCTCGGGTAAACATATAGAAACTGCCATCACTAAATCAAGTTCTAAGAACTATATTGATGGAGAGCCACGCGATGCATTCTCAATGACTCGCGCTCCGACTTAGACTTTATGTTAAAGGTTTTGTTTATATTAAGTTGGTCTCATCCTATGTGATAGTTTATAAATATATCGTATATATTTAACTATACCTAGATATTAGTAATCGATTTATAATACAAAACTAAAAGACATGCATCAACCATACATGTTCATTATGTGGTCATGGACAACATGGTGATTAATTGGAGCCAAACAATTAATTACAAAAACTATATAATATTTATATAATCTAAACATGCAAACATATAGCCACTAGTGATCTCATCTCCTGTCGCCTTCCTGGTTGCATTTGTGGATCATCCTCGCCTCTCCTCGACCGGCGCGATCAATTAATATTTATTTTGAAATAATTTCAAATACAAATAAATTATAAGAGAAAGCCTTATGGCCGAGTACAATAATGGAGGGAGATAGAATCACAATGGAATGAGAGAGAGAGAGGGAGGCATGCAGGCCTCATTAATTAACATTTAATTAACCCATTACTCATTCTACACAATCACACACCATCACATGATATGAAATTTAACCAAGTGCATGTCAACGACCACCACTAATTTTAACCATCTATTCATGATATAACACATCATATGAAGGCTAAAATTTTGCAAATATAATAATTTTGGTTTTATGAAAAACTAGGTACCAATAAAAAATTGGATAATTTGAATTTTCGAAAATCTTATTTTCTAGCATGCAGTGAATCTAATTTAAAATATAAAACACATCACCATGTGCACACAAAACTAAAATTAAAATTCTAAAATATTCCATGCATAATTTAGAACAATTCTAAATTAATTAATCTAACACTTAGATTAATTTTAAATCACATTAATAACAATTATTAATGTAAAAACACTCTAACATTTAGATAGAGTTAAAAATTCCTAAATAACACTTATAAAAGAATTTCTAATTCCCATTTTAATCGATTAACAACTCCTTGTTAATAAATCCCTTTTATCAAATAATATTTCTCAATAACATTTATTAAGAAATATTAATTAGAACAATTCTAATCAAAATAGTCTAACATTTTAGACTTGATGAATCTCTTAATAACTTTTATTAAAAGATCCAATTTTCAAGTAGATTAGATCTTCAAAAACTTAATTTTGAGATATTTGAGAATATTAATTAATTATCTTAATAACTATTATTAAGACTTAATTAATCCTCAATAACTTTTATGAAGGTTTATTCTCAATAAATAATTAACCTCATTATAACAATTATAAAGAGTTAATTAAACACTTAATAACCTATTATTAAAATTCCCTTAATTGAAACATTAATTTCATAACAACATTTGCTAAGAAATTAATACATTAATCTAATCACTTAACTTAAATATAAATTAACAACATTTGTCAATTATATTTAAGGTTACAATCTTAAAATAATTAACAACTCTTGTTAATATTCAATTTAAGATCTAAGTAACCCCACTAATTAAAATATATCAACAAAAATTTTTGAATATATTTTTCATGTCATAACTTAAAAATAAATCAACAACACTTGTTAATTAGGTTTAAGCTCACTTCTTAAATTAACAACCCTTGTTAATTAATAACCCTTATAAACACCAAAAATAAATAATTTAACAACCCTTGTTAATCAATTTTAAGAACACTTCTTAAAATATGTATTTATCTTATTTAAGATCATATCTTAAAATTTAAACCCCTCTAATCACATAATTAATAGTAATTTAACAACATTTGTTAAATATGATTAAGATCACATCTTAAAATCAACCCCTTAATTATTGAAAAATAAATTAAATTTAAAACACACTTTAAACATATTTTAATTTCAATTTTCCAATTAAAGGGGTTGATGTATTAATTTTATAAAATCTTTAGAGGGTGTAATAGGGTTTAAGGTTAAAAGGGGTTAATCGGCTAAGAGGCAGGCCCAATACAACTTGGTTGCAAGACCTAGCCAGGGCTCGGCCTGGGGCCCAGATGGTCCAGACCAAGGGGCGGTGCGGCTCGGGCCTACCTGGCCCAGCCACCTTATGCGCCTGGGCGCGTGGTGCGCCCGACTGGACCCCAGCCCGCGGTCGAACCGGCGCGGGACCAGCCGGTTCGCCTCCCCCAGCGCCAGCCCCTTAGGGTTTTTCAGGTTGCAGGTTTTCGGGTGTTTTGGGGCGGCGCCGCCGCCGAAGCCGGCAGCCAGGGTGGCTAGAGGCAGTGGGAGGGTGGCCCCTTTCCATCCCCGGCTCCGATGATGGCTGGCCGGCGATGATCTCGTCGCCGGCAGCCCCCAAATCCAGCGGTTAAGTTGGGTTTTTTGCAAACTTTGGCCTTCCATCCCCAAAATTTTTAACCTTTGAAAGTAATGGAGAAGGGAGGTTCTACAACCGGATTCCGGCCTCAACAAGGACCTTGGGGTCTGGCAAGAGTAGCTGGTCGTACCAGCAAGCTTTACGGTGATCTTCCATTACCATTAAAGCCCCAACGAAAACCACAAAGTAGGTTCTTCATCACCATGAAAAAACCTACGAAAAACCCATTAAAATTTGATTCTCTCTGTAGAAAAATAATCCGATTATTGCACTCATCCCATGAGTGATTTCGACGAGAGAAAATACTCATAGCATGGAAATTATATTAGAAGATTAATTCGATCGTTCCGAAGCGGATCAGAGCGCAACCTGGCTCTGGTACCACTGTTGGGATCCGGGCGAGACGCGAAGAACGCAGCGGAAACGATGAACAAAAATTATCCCACCCGATGCCCGCTGATCCGATTCGGAACGAAAAGCTAAAAACGAAAACAACGAGAAGTAATCCGATTACCGTGTGGAGATTCGAATCCGCTTCCATCTCGGTTCCGTCGAGGCGATGCCGTAAGCCGCACAAGCGTCCGGCCTCCAGCGGTATCCACGCGATCCTCCGTAGTGGTTCGTCTTTGATCCCTTGTCCGTATTAGATCGCTCGCGGAAGATCCGTCGCCGCAACGATTGTCGAAAATCCGCCGACGAGAATTTCCGACTTTCGGGAATCATGTGCGGCGGAGACGGAGACAGTCTCGGCACCTCGAACGGGGTGCCCAGAGGAGGAGAGAGAAAAGGGGGGATGACGGCCAACAAAGGGAAATCCTGGAGCATGGCCCAGGGTTTCTCAACAGCGCGTATATATATATTAAGTCGGTGCGACTTTTCACAAAAGTCCCCGAGTTAATATAAATCCCACTTATGTACCACCGACTGAGAATCTTATTGCGTGTGACCCTCTAGGCCCATTTACCAGTCCGATTTTCAGCCTGTTAAGTCCAATAACTAGTTATTGACTTATTGTAATTAATTAATATCTAGGTATTAACTAATTACTTAACCGAATTATCATTGCATCTATATTCGGTCGGACTTCCGATCAAATTGGGTGCCAAGCAACACCGCATGATCCCGGAAGGTAATGGGGTTCAGCAACCCACTCATGAACCTATCCGTCCACAGTTACTGCGTGGCTATAATCCTTCGTTCGTATAATGCTCTCGAGTTAACCTAGGGTATGGTCAACTGTCAAACCATAGATGGTCAACTCACTTGAATCAGACTCCGCTGTACAATATCTGAAAACCTCTTTTTCTGATATTGCTTCTGCTCTGGCCAGAGACACCTGCGGATCTATTCTAGAGCATTCTCTCTCCAATTACCTGAGAGCGAACGATCATTTGTTGAACACGCAATCACCTTCGAACGCTGGACCCGATCCTTGAATATTAGAGATCCCGTAGATAGGGATTCGTAGGTCAAGGTCAAAGTCCAGAAGTCCACCGACAAGGTGTCTTTGGTGTCTCAAGTCCAAGGATCAACCACGCCACTGTGACGATGAATCAAGCCGATTGACAGTCAGGTAAATTATCATTCGGCAATTCATGTCAGATCAGTTCAGTGAACTCATTTCCCAATGAGCACCTACAGGTTTACCATTGTGTCTCCACACGAGTAGCTAACGAGATCAGTCACCTTCATCATATGAGCTAGAATAACCTGTACTAGTCTTACCGAATGTTTGATGTCCTTCTCAAACATCCTACGCCTAGGAACAATTGAGAATATGTGTTTATAAGTCATTAGTCTCATTATTATGATCTCATCATAATCTGATGATTATTGCACATATTCATGGACTTCATTATGCGCAAATATAAATATGCCAATCTACATAATGAATTTAATGCTATTTATTAGTGAATCAGATTGAAATAGGTGCCTTATGATTGGCTTAGTGGACACCTATATCCATCACTTCCTCAGAAGAAGAGTATACGAGAATATCATCTACAAATATCACCACAAATTGATCCAGGTAGGCCCTGAAGACCCGGTTCATCAAATCCATAAAAGTCGCCGGAGCATTGGTCAAGCCAAAAGGCATAACCAAAAACTCCTAATGTCCATACCTAGTCCTACAGGCCGTCTTACTAACATCAACCTCACGGATCCTCATATGATAATACCCTGATCTCAAGTCAATCTTTGAAAACACCTCGCAGACTGCAACTGATCCATCAGATCATCGATCCTCGAAAGTGGGTACTTGTTCTTAGTCGTCACCTGGTTCAGCTGTCTATAATCAATGCACAACCTCAAAGAACCATCCTTCTTCCTGAAAAATAGAACTGGAGCACCCCACGGAGAAGTACTGGGACGAATAAAACCCCTATCCAGCAATTCGTGCAACTGCGCCTTCAACTCAGCGAGTTCGGTCGGAGCCATCAGATACGGGGCCTTAGATAGGGGCGCCGTACCCGGTGCAAGCTCAATAGTAAACTCAACCTCTCGCTGAGGACGAAGGCCAAGCAACTTCTTAGGAAACACATCTATAAAGTCACAAACTACAGGCACCTCCCAAGGACTGGAACCACTACTAACACCAACTAAAACAACAGTGGCAAGGAAAGCCTCACAGCCACAAACAAGCAACCTCTGGGCCTTAAGGGTAGAAATAAGAATACCACAAGAAGAGAGCCTAATACCTTGGAAGTAGAAGGTCGGAATGTCCGGAATAGAAAATCACACCCTCTTCCTGTGGCAGTCCACCTCGGCATAATAAGCCTCCAACCAGTCCATGCCTAAGATGACATCAAAGTCGCGAATGGCAAGCACAACTAACTGGACAGGTAACTCATGGCCCTCAATGGTCAAGGAAACCTCACTCAAACAATTATAAGACAACATGAAATCCCCAGAAAGAACCTCTACCATCAGTCCATCAGATAACTCATCAACGGGTGCAAAAAGAATATCTACGAACTGCTCAGAAATAAAAGAATGCGAAGCACCCGAATCAATTAACACATGCACAGAGTTCCCAAGGACAGAAAGTGTACCTTCCACCAAGTTGGACGCACGAGCCTCCTTCCTGGTGATAGCTAGAACTCTCCCCTGGGACCTCGACTTCTTCTGATCACCTGATCCCTGCCCCTGACCATGCCCATGCGGGCAATACCTCACCAAATGTCCCTGCTGGCCACAAGTGTAACACCTCCCAGAAAATGCAGGACACTGAGTCCCACCGTGAGTACCACCGCAATGTCGACAAGCTGCCGGAAGCCTCTGAGTTGCCTCCTACTGAGCACTTGACACCGACTGACTCTGCTGGCTCTACCTGAGTCTGGTACTACCACTGATGCCGCTGCTACTGCCACCGCCTCGAAAGAACTTCCTGAATCTAGAGCCGAGTGAAGACGATCCTGATCCGGACGAAGGAGTTGCTTCTGCTGCTGTCTTTCCCCTGCCATGATCTGGCCCCTGAGTAGTCAGTCCCCTCTCCTGAGTTATTGATCATGTTGTGCCTCTACTGCCGCGGCACACCTAACCGCCGATGCCAAATCTGTACAACAGTGGGATGCCACAAAACTCCTCAAATTGGACCTCAGTCCATCTACAAACCTCTCAGTCCGACGCTCTTCGTCTCCTGAGATAAAAGGCACGAACCTCCCAAGTGAAACAAACTTCATCTGGTACTCAATCACTGTCATGCTTCCTTGGGTCAACTCCATAAATTCCCTCTCCTTAGCCTTCTGGACATGCCTAGGGAAGTACTGCGCATTGAATTCCTTCACAAATGTCTCCCATGGAATCTCCCTGAGATTCCTATCTGCATATGAAAAACTCTTCAAAGTGGTCCACCAGTCGTAGGCATCATCCTTCAACATGAAGGTAGCCAACGGAGTCCTCTCAACCGCCGCACAATCCATGGTATCAAAAGTCTTCTCCAACTCCCTCAACCAATGAACAACCTCATCAGGGTCGGGACGACAGGTAAAATGAGGCGGCTTCAGCTTCATGAATCTGTCCAGAGCAGCTGAAGGCCCTCCCCGAGTACTAGAACTCTCACTAGGGTCTCGAGTCTTGTATCTAGCCATCATGTCCACCATAGCCTCCATGAAATGCTCCATATTCGGCCTACTGGCCTCTGATCCACTAGGGACATCTCCCCACTCTCTAATAACTGGCATCCTCTTCCTAGGAGCCATCTAATCGCCTACAATCACAAAGATCGAAAAGTTCTAATTAGAATACTAAAACCTACACTACTGCTGTGACTGTACGGGATAATGTAATTATTTGCCGAAATTACGATATTTAACCTAGTTATTCATTTATTTGCCAGACCGAATGCTCTGATACCAACTATAACGACCCGCCACCCTATAATCGGGGATCCGATTACTAAGTGTATACCGAATAATTAATTTGGAGCCAAACCAAGATCTTGATAAGTCTGGGAAATAAATAATAAACTAAACTAAACATTCACATCGCATTGAATTGAAAATAAAGCGCAAGAATTAAAAATTATTATAATGCGACTCGATTCAGCAAATAATTACATACTCCAACTGAAAAGAAATAATTAAGCGTACAGGCCAGAAAATAAAATAACAACTATATCGAGACATACTCCGGAACAGCGGCTATTGGCGTGCAACCCAAGGCAGCACTCTCCTGCCTATGCCTGCCTGGAACCCTCACCTGAAAACCGCAGGTGTGAGTCTCATCGAAAAGACTCAGTAGGGATCCTTCAATCCCCACCACCCACTCACGCACCCACAAGTACAACAACACAAATATAGATAATTTAAGCAAGTAAAGCAGTAAACACAATTCCTAAATTTCGATATAAAACGCATGCATTCAAAATATACCATGCACAATTCTGAAACCATTATACCACGGAACCCACAACCAGCGTCTCGGTAAAACACGCCAACCACAAGACTAAACGTGGGAAACACCGACCCGATGAGACCAAACAGCAACCCCTCGGATAGCGCGCTAGCTACTCCGGCCTGACAGGCTCCAGGTGGTTCTGCTTCCCCCAGCACGAGTGACACTCCGAATGTACCACTCCCACACCGGTACTAGCTATACCCCGGAGTACACCAGGTAACCCTCTTTCTAGGCGTCACCTTACCACTCCCACACCGACGCCGTGTCACTCCCACACCGACACAGGGTGCCTAAGCGCTGACAACTGTCACTCTAGGTCCATGGTCGCACAAAATGCAACACGGTGCGATCCGATCACGTAGAAATCATCGTCCTTAAGCATGATTTCAAGCATGCGATTAACCAGACTATCTATCAATCTAAACACATGTTAATTGTAGGAATTAATGAGATTCTGTCTTGAATTGCGTCGCCCAAGACCGACGTCATTCAAGCATCATAAACTGGTTCATGTGAAAATGGGCCTCGGAATATGGCCTAAATCGCGTCGTTCAAAGGGGTCGCCATTTAAAAGGCATCGCTGTCCCTAGTCGCCTGATAACGATAGAAACATAGACAGGCCTCGGGGTGGTCTGACTTTAAAACACGTCGAGTATGGAAGTCACCATTCAAAAGGCGTCGCTGTCCCTGGACGCTCATCAGTCCGGAGACATAGTCTGTTATTTGGGCTAAATCGTGTCGTGCTGGAAGCCGCCTTTCTAAAAGGCGTCGCTGTCCCCCGACGCCATTTAATCCTCACAGACAGGTTCTTCCTCTCCCATCTCCCAATCCACAGGGTGGGATTTCCTCCCCCAAATCGAGTAAAAAACATTACAAAGTAGAGGAGGAGAAAAAAAACCTAAATACCTATTAAAACCCCCAATTTCTCATTTCATGCAATTAGTGTTTTCACCCCAAAAACCCCCTAAACATATTTCAAAGTGGGAAAAACATGGTTTTAAACAACATACAACGGGGATCGTCACCCTACCGGTTATTCGAACTCCTCCTAGCTCCAAACCGCCAACCTACCTCGCCACATGCCACCGTCGGTACCACCGTAGACACCGTTACTCCACCGGGACGTTGGCTGCTGTCCGGAGAGAAATGCGCCGCGGAGGATGTGGTGGTGGTAGTGGAGGAAGTTGGGAGGTTAATGGAGTGGAGGGAGAGGAAAGGAAGGAGAGGGGAAAAGGGAGCCGGAGGGTCGGAGGGAAGAGAAGAGAGAGAAGAGAAAGGAGAGAATGAGGGAAATGAGGGAGGGTTCGCAGGGTCAAACAGAAACTGGGGAAAAAGCGTCGTCCAAGCCCGACGTCAGTCAGATGACAAGACCGGGCCGTACTCTGACAAAGCAGGGTCGTACTCTAAATGGCATTGTCGATATAAGACGCCGTTCATACGATAAGACCAGGGCCGTACTCTCGTGCCCCAAGGCTTGCCTACGTGGCGCCTACGTGGGACAGCCTAAAACACGTCCACATTGTTGGACGCCGTTTGAACCGCATCGAGCTTGGAAACTAAGTCTCAACCCCACTAGGGCCCAAACTAAGGGATCCGACCTCGAAACTGACCCGATAACCGGATCCAAACCTCAATCCTTACAATCATAGATTTAACTATGCTCCAGTTCAGCAGTGATTTATCTCATGAATTATAATGGATCTAGCTCTTATTTTGGGATCGGTTATAGGATTATTCAGCTACGATTATGCTTTATCCGCAACACTGATTATGAGTTATTTTGACAATCGAATTGTAATTTGTTTTGTTGGGTTGCCCACTATTATATGCTATTGACATCAGAGTAAGCTTATGACCTGAAATGGTGTTCAGAGGTGTGACAGCTAGTGTTATCAGAGCATTAGAATATTGGGGCCTAGAGTTATTCATTTGTTTGGGATTATGGTGGAATTTTATCAATACCCATTTGATTTGTTTGCCATGACAATCGATTGAGTATGATAATAGTTTAGTTGAGTGTAGCAAACTCTTGGATTTTATTCCGAGACTTAATGTGATTCTTTTGGACTTTCAGATAATGGCCAAGAAAGGTGGACCTCATCAAATGATGCAATCTACTGTGGGTAAGCAAGGAGTAGGAGGATCAATATTGATCTCACTAGCTGTCTTGCAAGAAGAAGGAATATTTAATTCTAGAAAATTTGAAAATTTTACGCATACATTCCAAGGGTTAGTCTAGACCATGCAAACTCAGACGATAGTGCAACACCAAGAAAGGACATTTGGAGCCAACGTAATGGTCAACTTTAAAAGGTTAGGACCCCCATCGTTTAAGGGGAAAAGTAGACCCGAAGTTGCAGAGAATTGGCTTATTCAAATGGAGAAGATTTTTGATGTCATTGGTTGTACAATAGAAAGTAAAGTAAGATTGGGTGCATTCATGTTAAGTGATAAAGCTAAATTCTGGTAAGAATTAGTAAAGAGAAATATGTTTGTTTGTCAGGAAGGTTATATATCACAGGAGAAGTTTCTAGAAGAGTTAAAGAAGAAGTATTTTTCCTTTCATGTGAAGGATGCTAAAGTTCTTGAATTTCTAAATCTAACTCAGGGAACTATGTCAGTGGCTAAATATGAAGTTAAATTTGTGGAACTGGAGAGGTATGCATCTCAGTTCTTTTTAATGAAGAGAAAAGGGTATAGAAATTTATGAGTGGACTTCAAGGAGCAATTAGAGCAAGGGTGGCTCCTTTTAGATTGAAGACCATGCCTAAAATATCGGAGACTACCTGTATGGTAGAAAGGGAGCAAACATTTTCATTGAAGAACATAAAAATAAGAATAAGATAAAATCCTTTACCATATTTCAGAAGAATGTTGACAGAAGAAAAAGGGTGTTTCCAACTATAGGAAAAGGAATGGAGTATCCCTTGTGTGCTGAGTGTGGTAGAAGACATCCTAGAAGAGAATGTTAGGCAGCTATTTGAAATTATTTTGGCTGTGGAGAGGTAGGCCACCTAATTAGAGATTGTCCAATGAAGAAAGTTAACATGACTACAAGCTAAGGGAAAAGCCAAAGTTTATATATTGGCAAAGGAAGCTATGGAGACTTCAGATAATGTGCTGATAGGTACTATCCAAATCTCTGGACTATTGACTAGAGTGTTGTTTTATTATGGTGTTATAACTCTTTTATTTCTGCTGGTTTTGTTGAGCATTTAAGTGATTGTTCGAATCAGAACAACACACCTTTAACTGTTACAACTACTACTAGTGTGATTACACATCTTACACTTTCTGATCTAGTTGTTCAGATAAAGGGTAAGCATAAGCCTTTAGCTACTTATGTAATTAAGATAGAAGACTTTGATACAATTCTTTGTATGGATTGGTTAGAAGAAAATTTTACTGTGTTGGATTGTTATAGCAAGAGGGTTGATGTTCCAAATACCTAGTGAAGAGGATTTTTATTTCCAGTCTTAAGAAAATTTTTGAGAAAGTTTTAGTATTAGCATTGAAGATCAGGAAATGGATTAACCAACACTGTGATGCTTATCTGGCCAATGTAGTACTGAGTAGTGGAATTAAGAGTTCAATTTCAGATATAGAAGTGGTTAGAGAAATTTTAGATGTGTTTCCTAGTGATCTACCACGTATCACCTATTAGAGAAATTGATTTCACCATAGAATTATTACCTAGTACTTCACCTATATCTAAGGCACCATATAGAATGGCTCCTACTGAGTAAGTTGAATTCAAGAAACAATTATAGGAACTGCTAGACAAAAGATTTATTAGAGCTAGTGTGTCACTCAGGGGTGCACCAGTTTTGTTTGTAAGGAAAAGGGACGAATCCATAAGATTATATATTGACTACAGGCAATTGAATCAGGTCAGAATGAAGAACAAGTATCCATTATCAAGAGTTGATGATTTGTTTGAACAATTAAGTGGAGCAAGAGTATTTTCCAAGATTGATTTAAGATCTAGTTAATATTAGTTGATAATCAAGGCTGAGAATGTATTTAAGACAACATTCAGAACAAGATATGGTCATAATGTGTTTTTGGTTATGTCATTTGGATTGACTAATGGTCCAATTGCATTTATGGATTTGATGAACATAGTTTTCAAATCTTATCTAGATCAGTTTGTAGTTGTTTTCGTGGATGATGTGTTGATTTACTCACCTAATGATAAAGTTCACCAAGAACATGTAAGGATGGTTTTGGAGGAATTAAGAAGTCATCAACTTTATGCTAAGTTTAATAAGTGTGAATTTTGGATGAAAGAAGTTAAGTTTCTTGGTCATATCATTTCGGGCAAAGGTGTGTCTACTGATCCTACAAAGTTGGAAGGTGTTATGAACATAGTTTTCAAGAGATGAAAAAGAAAGGAGTGACATTTCTGTTGGTTGCTTATTATGAACATAGTTTTCAAGAGCTGAAAAGAGATTGATTTCTATACCTGTATTAGTTTTGCCCAATGGGTTGGAAGGTTTTGTTGTTTATACTGATGTTTCAAGAAAAGGATTGGGTTGTGTATTAATGCAACATGGTAAAGTGATTGCTTATATATCTAGGAAACTATAGAATCATGAGAAGAATTATCTTACACATGACTTAGGGATGGCTACAGTAGTTCATGCTTTGAAAATATAGAGACATTACATGTATGGAGCTTAGGTTGAATTGTTTATAGATCATAAGAGTTTAAAGTATATATTTTTCTCTATAAAGATTTAAGACAGAGGCGATGGGTAGAATTTTTAAAAGATTATGACCTTACCTTGAGTTATCATCCAGGGAATGCTAATGTGGTGGCAGATGCATTAAGTAGGAAGCTTATGTCTCGACAGATCAGTTCAGGTTGGAAATCTTTGGAGAATTTGGTGGAAGCAAGACCATAAGAGTACAATAATAAGTCTTATTTGATGAGATTGGATATGTAACAATCTAAATTAATCGGCTCATTCAAATTAAACTTTAACAATAGTAATGGTGAGTCCGAGTCGAATCCACGGGGAAATAGATTTTTAAAGTTGAAAACCTTAGATGTTTTAGAGAAAAAACAGAGAAGAAAGAAGATGGAGCATGATGATTTAATAAACAACAATTGAAACTAATCGGACTTATTATGAACTCACAAAAGGAGCACCCCTAAATGAGCATAATCAGACTATCTATTGAACTAAGACTACCTCTAAAATACTAATTAAAAGTAGAATATAAAGTTTGAGTAATGTCAACAAAAGAAAAAATAAAAGTTGTAGAACAAAAAGAGGGAGAAAAGATAACTTTTTTCAAAGGAGCTACTGTCATTCGATCACAGAAATATATGAAATTTCATAGAGACATTGCAAATAAAAAATAACATGACTTTTATAAGAAAAATTTTACAGAAAATATTCAAAATACAGTGTAACATGGAGAACTCAAAAGCTAGAGAGAGAGGTGATGGAGAGAGAAAACTGGTGCTTGCAGCCGTCGTCGCCCTTTGTGTGGATCCTTGGCCACCCTATACTCCTTCCAGTAGTCAGTTGCAATTCCTTGAGTCCACCTCTTGCCCTTGACAGCCGCCGGTTTGAGAGAGATGTAGAGTGAGAGAGAGCAAGCGAGCGAGAGAGAGAGGGAACGAAGCTAGAGAGAGAGAGAAAGAGTGCTACAGTACCGCGGTACTGTAGCTATAGTACCTTGGGTACTGTAGCAGAGAGGGAGAAAAAGTGAGGGAGCAAGGGGAGAGAAGGCAGGAGGGAGAAGAAAAGTAGGGGGAGGGGAAGGAAGGAAGGAGAGGCTTCTTAAAAAGGGAGAGAGAATTTTTAAAATAAAGAAATGAAGAAAGTGGATGGCGGCTGGCTCCTCTTGTTCTCTTCTTGGGTAAGAATTAGAGCAACCATTTAGGATAACAAAAGACCCTTTTACCCCCGCTTTAGTATTTTTGCCAAAATAAAGTCGATTTAGCTGGGATTCGAACTCCCGTCCTTCGCACAAACGACTAGAAACTTAGCCAATTGCACTGCGTCTACTTTATGTCCTATTCACATAAAATAAATATAAATTAGGATATTATCATGAATAAAATTATATTTATGCTTAAATAAATTGATTTCTCATAGTTTTGTTAAGAAAACCGCAAATATATGAAATGATGATGTTTTAACTCAGAATTTGACGAAATTGGTACCGTTGGAATCGGTACGAAGTTGTCTATCATTTCATGCTATTTTAAACATCATAAACATAAATATAGTGCATGCATTTGTTCTTTTAATAATAGAAAATACTAATTTGTCACACCCCCCCAATTTACTCATTGCTAGTCCCTTAGCAATGCAAAAAGAAGAAAAATTAGGACAACAATGAATTATCATGCTTCATTTATAACTATCTATCATAATCAATTAAATGGTAGCTGATTGGTTAAGCTAAAGTTTTCATTTCCCACTACAGTTTGGTTCATGACAGGTGATTGTACATGTAAGTTGGCATGCTTAGAACTCGTTTCTGTCCTTTTCGTTATATCATCGCCTTTACTAATCCTTTAGATAGAACTACCTGGGGACGAGAAGAGAAAAGAGATTTTCTGATCAGCCCGTGAAGATCGTTTTTCAGCTCCCGCCCAGACTCAGCACTTTCACGACTTGGTCGTCTTTTTAGTACAAGGGAATTTTTCATTTAGCGCGCCTTTTTCATTTAATTGCACTTTTGCCTTTGAGAGTGCGTACTTTTTGCCACTTTCTTTAAATTGCCTGAAGGGAGGTGCGTACTTTTTGCTACCTGCCTTCCTTTAGCTCTTTTTGACACCTTATTTGGCATTTAATGTTTACAAATGTCCCTTTTTAAATGACCGTCTCTTTAGAGTGCTGAGTGAGTTGATCCCCTATTACGAATCCTAACGTTCTTTTCATTCAATCCAAAAGAAAAAAAAAATTAGAATAGGTAATCTTATCCTTAGAGTTAATTCCATCAATTTTATACTTTCAAGGTCTTTCACTTATTCTAAGTTGTCGTGTATGTGTGAAAATCATTCCTGTCGTGGCTTCTTGTGAAGTGAGCTATTCTGAACTTTAAAGGCTTTATCCAATTTAGCTAACATAAAACTGATTTATTTAAGATTCTCTTAATGAAACAAGATTTCATGTAACTTATGTGGGATGTGAAAAAGAAGTTTTTGAAAAATTTTGGACCATTTTCTCAGTTTTCTTCAACAGATTTTTCAAAAAAATTGCATATTGATTGCCCACCCCAACTTGAATGGCATTGTCCTCAATGACACAAAAGATATGAAAACACATGCTAGCCATAAGAAAACTGGGAAGGAGAGAAACAACCTGTGATGATGAGGATGTGACTTTACCAAAGCCGACTGCTGCATAAAAACCTAAAAATGAAAAGAAAAACAGAACATGATCTAAAATGTTGGGTTGCCTCCCGACAAGCGCTACGTTTATCGTCTTCAGCCAGACGGAAGTTCAGTTATTGTGGATCACTTAGTTGCATTTTGAAGGTGTTCAATAAATGGTTTCAACCATTGACCATTAATGGTGAAAGTGTTCCCACTCTTAGGATTCAGAATTTTAACAGCTCCATGATCAAAGGTTTTAACGACCACGAACGGTCCATCCCATCTGGATTTCAGTTTTCCTGGAAATAGGCGTAGCCTAGAGTTAAATAGCCAAACTTTCTAATTTGGAAGAAAAGATTTTCTCACAATATATATATCATGGAAAGTTTTAGTTTTGGCTTTATAAATCTTTGAATTTTCATAGGCCTCGTTGCGAAACTCTTCTAGCTCACTTAGTTGTAAGGTTTGGTGGGAACCAGCTTGGGTTAGGTCTAGATTGACTTGTTTAATGGCCCAATATGCCTTATGTTCCAATTCCACCGGAAGGTGGCACGCTTTTCCAAAAACTAGGCGATAAGGAGACATGCCAATAGGAATTTTGTAAGCGGTCCGATAGGCCCATAAGGCATCATCCAATCTTTCAGACCAATCTTTTCTATTGGGCCTAACAGACTTTTGCAGAATATTCTTAATCTCTTTATTGGAAACTCCCACTTGGCCACTGGTTTGAGAAGGATAAGGGGTAGCCATCTTGTGATTAATCCCATATTTCTTAAGCAAAGTTCGAAACTGGTAATTCGTGAAATGCATTCCCCCATCACTTATGATAGCTTTAGGCCACCCGAACCGAGAAAAGATATTTTTCTGGACGAATTTAATGACCACTTTATGATTATTGGTTCGGGTGGCTACTGCTTCAATCCACTTAGAGACATAATCCACCGCTACCAGGATATATTTATGTCCAAAAGAAGGCGGAAAAGGTCCCATAAAGTCAATCCCCCAAACATCAAAAACTTCAACCACTAAGATTGGGTTGAGTGGCATCATATCCCTTTTCACCATATTTCCTACAGCCTGGCATCGGAGGTAAGTTTTGCTGAACTCATGGGCATCTCTGAAAAGTGTGGGCCAGTAAAAACCACTTTGCAGGACCTTGGCTGCAGTTTTTTTCCCCGAGAAATGGCCCCCGCAAGCCAGATTATGGCAGAAGTTGAGAACACTCTGTTGTTCTTCTTCAGGAACACATCGCCTAATGATTTGATCAGGACAAAATTTGAATAGTTCCGGATCCTCTCAGAAATAATACTTCTCTTGGGAAAAGAATTTGTCCTTCTCACTTTTAGTCCATCACTCCGGAAGCTGATTAGTCACCTTGTAATTGACAATATGAGCATACCAAGGTGCAACAGTGTGAGAAATGGCCAGCAGATGTTCATCAGGAAATGAATCAGTTATTGGTGCACTCTCGGAAATCAAAATTCGGGATAGGTGGTCAGCTACCACATTCTCAGAACCTTTTTTATCCCGAATTTTCAAATCAAATTCCTGAAGGAGTAGGATCCATCTGATAAGTCTGGGCTTCGCATCCTTCTTAGTAAAAAGGTATTTCAGAGCTGAGTGATCAGAATAGATTATGACTTTTACCCCTAAAAGATAACATCTGAATTTTTCTAGGGCAAAAATCATAGCTAATAATTCCTTTTTTGTGGTGGTATAATTCATTTGAGCATCTGCAAGGGTGCGACTTCCATAATAGATCACCACGGGACACTTGTTGATTCTTTGTCCCAATACCGCACCGATAGCATAGTCAAAGGCATCGCACATGATTTCGAAGGGCAAAGACTAATCTGGAGATTGAAGAATCGGAGCTTTGGTCAAAGATTATTTTAGAGAATTGAATGCCTTGATGCAAGATGCATCCATTTGGAAGGGAACATCCTTAGCTAGGAGAAGAGTTAGAGGCCGGGCAATTTGAGAGAAATTGTGGATAAACCTGCGATAGAAATCGGCATGGCCAAGGAATGAACGGATTTTTCTGACCGAGGTGGGAAGAGGAAGATTAGATATGAGATCGATCTTAGCTTTATCTACCTCTATTCCCCTTTCAGATACAATGTGGCCTAGAACAATGCCCTCTCGAAGCATAAAATGACTCTTCTCCCAGCTAAGTATCAGGTTGGTTTCAATACATCTAGCTAGCACCTGTTTAAGATTTTCCAAGCAATTTTCAAAAGAATCTTCGAAGATTGAGAAATCATCCATGAAAACTTCGAGGAATTCTCCTACCATATCAGAGAATATAGCCATCATATACCGTTGAAATGTGGCTAGTGCGTTGCATAATCCAAATGGCATTCTCCTAAAAGCAAACGTGCCATAAGGGCACGTAAAGGTGGCCTTTTTTTGATCATCCAGGTAAATAGCCACTTGATTATACCCGGAATACCTATCTAAGAAGCAAAATTACTTCTGGCCCGATAACTTTTCTAAGATCTGACCCATGAACGAAAGTGGGAAATGGTCCTTTTTAGTCATGAGATTAAGTCTTCTGTAATCAATGCACACTCTCTATCCTGTGGTGAGCCTAGTGGGTACCTGCTCCCCATGATCATTCTTGATAACCGTTAATCCATACTTCTTGGGTACCACTTGGGTTGGGCTGACCCATTTACTATCCGATATGGGGTAAATGATACCCGCGTCCAGCCATTTCACAACTTCCTTCTTCACCACTTCTTTTATATTGGGATTAAGCCGCCTTTGCATCTCCCGACTTGGTTTGGAATTATCTTCCATGTAGATATGATGCATGCAAATGAACGAACTTATTCCTTTCAAATCTGCCACTGACCAACCACTGGCACCTTTATGGGCTTTAAGGACCTCAATTAACTGGGCTTCTTGCGGCGATGTTAGGTTTGCTGCAATGATGACCGGAAGAGTCTGGTCGGGGCCCAAGAAGACATACTTAAGAGATTCAGGTAATGTCTTGAGTTCAAGCACAGGAGGGTCTTCTAAAGATGGCAAAGCAGGTTCAGATTGCAAGGCTGGTAATGGTTCAACCTTGGGCCAAGATATTAATAGGCTCGGAGAATCTTTTAAAGCATTCGCTTCCTTTAGATGGTCATGCGTGATCATCGCATTTTCTTCAACCAGATTATCTATGATATTAATAGTATGGCATTCTTCTTCACGATCTAGATATTGAGATGCTTTGAAGACATTAATCTTGACTTTTTGACCCCCAAATGAAATGTCCATCATGCCAGTTTCACAATTTATATTAGCTTTGGCAGTGGCCAAGAATAGACGACGTAGGATGATCGGGGTGTGAATGAGTTTCTCAGGTAATGCCATATCCAGAATAAGAAAATCCACGGGAAAATAACAATCATGAACCTTCACAATAACATCCTCAATTAATCCCCGTGGAGTCTTCACAGACTTCTCAGCCAACTGCAAGATGATGGATGTGGGCTTTAATTCCCCAATATCAAATTTCTCATAAATGGCTATTGACAAGAGGTTCACACTAGCACCTAAATCCAATAAAGCTCTATCAAATGTAACTCCACCTAAGTCACATGAGATCAAAGGTGCTCTAGGATCCTTCAACTTCTTGGGAAAATGATTCATCACAATCGTACTCACATCTTCTGAAAGCCGAACCTTTTCAGGTGATATTCTAGATTCTCTTCGTGGAGTACATAATTCCTTGAGGAACTTAGCATAAGCTGGTACGTGCTTGATGGCATCGAGGAGTGGAATATTAATCTGAACTTGTTTGAATAAGTCCAGCAACTCCTCATTCTGGGCCAGTTTCTTCCTAGCATTGGGCTTAGCTAACAAACCATTTGAAAATGGTACCCTAGGTTGATAAGAACTTGGGCCTTCATCCATCTTCCCTTTTCCTTTCGGATCCTCCTCCAACTTCTCCATGTTGGGGTTCAGCCTCACTCTCACTTTCAATTTCATGAGGCCCATCAGTGGAACCTTCGGCTAACTCTCCATCTGCATGTGGGTTTTCTAAACTTTTCCCACTCCTAAGGACTGAAATGGCTTTAGCATTCTCAAATTGCGGTCCTTTAGGTTATGGTAATGGGCCAGGCTGAGGTACCCCGGAGGTTGATTCCTTAGATTGGCAATGGGTTGACTAGGAAGTTGACCCACTTCTCTTCTCATTGTAGCTTCAGCTAGTTGTCCCATTTGACTTTCCAACTTAGAAATGGATTGTTGCTAGGTCAAAATCAGTTGTTGGAGTTGAGTGAATTTGTCTTCAAAGTTGGGCTGAGGAGGTTGTTGGTAAGTGGATGGAGGATGGTATTGCGTTGGTTGTCCTGATTGGAATGATTGGTAGTGGGCCGGTTGACCTGATTGGAATGAATGGTAGTGGGCTGGTTGAGAGAATTGGGCCTGCGATCCCCTAGCCTGAACATTTCCGTAGAAATTAGATTGATGTTAAAATGAATTCTGTGGATTTTGAGCTTGATGCATAGGAGGATTGGACATTGGTAATGGCACCTGCTGATTCTTCCAAGAAAAATTAAGGTGGTTTCTCCATCTAGGATTGTAAGTATTTGAGAATGGATCATTATTGGGCCTGGAGAATCCCTGGGCAGCCTGAACTTGTTCTTGAATGAATGGTGGAAGTTGGGCCGCAGTTGGGCATTCATTCACTTGATGGGTCGGACTTGCACATAAGGCACAAATGTCATGATTGACAGAAGATGGGCCTTCATATAGACTAGATTGTATTGGGTAAGTAGGTTCTTGCTTGTTTAAGGCCAAGAGTTGGTCTAATTTCTGGGTCAAGATGTCTACCTTATCTAATTTCTGATTAATCAGATTTATGTCCATTCTGGATTCAGACTCTCCACGGGCCTTAAGTTCATACATTCCAGCCTTTTTAGATGGCCCAACAAACCTCTCATAAGATGATAATGAGGCATGATTCATGGAATTTTCGCTTAACATCTCAAATAGATCATAAGCCTCATCTTCATTTTTCATCATAAACGTCCCTCTACATGACGCATCCACCATTTTGTAGACGCGCTAATTTTGACATCATTTCGAGTAAATTTCATATCATATAATAATGCCTCAGAATGGTCTGATATTTAATCATTGATTAATTTTTATTGATCTTTTTGAGTGTCGGGTTTAACAGACATGTTTAAGTTAATTAATTAAATTGATTTTAAGTCAAATTTCAGTTAAAATATGAAGAAGTCTAAAAGACGTCTACCTATGTAGACGCCATTTAGAATTTATTCTTATTTTGACGTTTAAATTTGAATTTTAATCAATTGATTAATTAGCTAAATGGCGTATGTAAGGCATGACGCGTTTTAGGTTTCCTAAGCTATTTCTACTTCTCTTCCGAATGTTTATCCTTATCTTAATTAGTGTAAAAGACGTCTATACATGCAGACGCGTTTTAGCTAATACAGATAAAGATAAGTTTTTACCGGATGTTTATCTTTATCTTAATCAGTCTGAAAGGCGTCTTCCATGGTTGACGCATTTTAGATAATTACAGATAAAGATGAATTAATATGTATTTATCTGTTGGTTAAGATGGATAAATCCCAAATTTTCCATGTAAGTCTGTGGACGCAGAGGAAGTCTATAAATACCTTGCATCTTGAATGGGTGACAGAGTTGAGCGTTAATGAGTGATTAGTTAGTGATTGAAGCGGTATCGAATTGAAGATCAAAGCAACGACGTCCAAACGCCGAAGCGCTGCTGTTTCCAGAAGTCGGCGTCCATTCTTCATCCAATTCAAGGCTTCATCTATTCGGCATAAGTTTTCCAATTCATTTCTACATTTTCACTCCATTAATCTTGCATTCTTCATCATCACTCCATGCAACACACAACACTAGCATCCTTTTCAAAACCTATTTGATAAAGGGGTTTCAAAGGCCATTCAACAAGTGAGTTCTATGTCTAGTTGCATGTTTAAAACTTTGTTTGGAATAGATACTACTTTTGCTTAAGTTCTCATCATTGTTTCTTCATTTCTCTTTCCATTTTCTTGCAAAGGAGAATCAAAAGGAGAGGAAATCAACAAACAAAATCACAAGGACTCTGGACGATCCTCAACAGCAATCAAAGCAAGAACAAAGAAAAGAAAGGGCTCTCTTTCTTCAGCCGGCTGAAGAGGGGGAATCAAGAGCTTAACATCTCCCACGTTCAAACAGGTAGGCGATCAAATCTTCTTTTGGAACTTTTAAGTCAAAAGTTTCTGGCGATCACTGCACTTAGTTTCTTTTTAATAGGCTTATTTTGCACTTAAATAATATAGATTTTTCATAATAATCACACATTCATTCTAAGCACTCCCAGCTTTTTTGGCGATCACGGTAGGACTTGGTCTCGCCATCTTTTAGTTCTTTGTTCTTGCTATTATCAATCGGGCACCCACGGTGCACCACTTGTGTCTTTCGACACGTCCTCACCAATTGGTGAGTGTTTTAGTTTAGTTATTCCCACGTGCACTACGTGCACACCCCTGCGGCAAGATCTTGCCCTCCCCGTTGATTAGTTGAAAAGCTGCTTTTTGTGATGAAATGTTATGTGATTGATTGATATCTTAGTTGTTTAGTTAGTAAAATCATCCTGTTAAAATCTGAAACTAAAAAAAATCTTGCACGAGCTGATTATTTACTGTTTTTATCCTGTTTGGGGAGGAATCAATCCAGAAATTCCTCCTGGAAAACTGCTTCTGTGACTTGAAAAGCGTCCAGGAACACTGACGCATTTCAAACTGCGTCAGTTAACCTAGACGCCTTTCAGTCTCATTTCTCTGCTGTCTGCAATCTGAGGTTCTGCGAAAAAGTAAGGCTCTGTTTGAATAGCGTTGACTAATATTGACGCGATTCAGACAATTTCTTATTTTTTCTTCAGTTCTCAGATTTTTGTGATATGTGTGCTAATTACCCATTATGTATTAAGCATTAGAGGCCATCCAGGCTACAGGTCATACGCATTGAGGCTAATACCCTCCTTTTCTTAGGAACACTCTACTTGACGTCATCAACTCTCTCTGATTGGATCGGTCCCTCGATCAGACTAGAGAAGTTGGCGTTGAGCCCTCCTTAAGTCCCCAAAATCAAGGTACTCCTCCTTGATCATCGGGCTAGTTGTACCATTTGAAGTCCCGGTTAGATTCCATAAACGTTGTGAGAGAAAGCCATAGAACATAATGGTGGATATTGAACTGAAACTAGGATCCCATCCCTTGAGCGAATTTGTGGTTTAATTAAATCCAAATAACTCAACAAGGAATTTTAAAATCACGCTAAACATCCACTTGTTTGTTTAAATCTCTGTGCAACTTGTTTGCCAATCCTTGAAAAAGAATCTAACATCATGTTGCTCCGATCAGGCAGGGACTTGAGTATGGCTCCAGACGCCATTATCAACTACGAGGAAGATGCTAATGCCCCTAGCGATTCTGACTACAATTATGAGAGCGGGAGAGATGCTGATGCCTCCCGTAATTCTGTCCCCATTCCATTTCGACAAGATGGGAATGTCCGGACCCCTCTCTTTCATCCCCACGATCAATATCCTGATCCTCCCCCACATGAGTATGCTAATCCCATTCTCAAGGGGGACATGAATCAGAATGATCCCTCGTCCTCTGATCCTTCGGATCTCGTCAATGCTTTGGGAGTTCTTGCCTCCCGTCTGGACCCTCAGTAGTTCTAGGCGATCCAGTCCATTCTGAAGGGGAAGGCACCCATGCAGCCTGCCGAGCCGAACCCTGCGGCTCCCCCTACCATCCCTCAGCAACATCCTCTTCATCCTCCTTACATTCATCAGGCCATGGAAGGCCTCCATATCACTTCTCGGCCAGCTGGGCCGCAACTTTCATCTTCTAGGCAACTGGCTAGACCACTAACGCCTGCTTATCAAACTGCCCTCGGGCATGGCGGAAGCTCTGCCGGACCTCCTCTTTACTGTCCTCCTTGTCCGACGTACTCTAGGCAACAATCAAGTACCTCCACCTCCTCCTCTTCCCCAGGCAGATCTTACAACGCAAGCGTTGCTGGCCAAGATGGAGTGCATGGATGAACAATTCAACAATCTCCAGAAGATGATGGGGGCAAAGCTGCACCGGAGATCAATTTACCAAGCCTGCCGGTTTTCCACTTGCCACCCTCCGAGATGCCAGTGTACCGGAAGTACAACGGTACTGGTAACCCCTTCACTCACTTGAAGGAGTTTATGTACGAATCATCCTTCTGGCAGAACGACAAGAGGTCCTTGGCCTTTTTGTTCAGGAGATCTTTAGAGGGACCAGCCCTCGAGTGGTTCTTTTCCTTGGAATCCTCCGAAGTAGAGGACTACGGTATCGTTTCTCGAAAATTCATTCAACGATACTAGGACAGAGTTGCCCCCTCCTTGTCCATCACTGACTTAATAGCAGAAAAGATGAAACCGGATGAGGAGTTCGTCAGTTTTGCCGACAGGTGGCGGGGCTTGGCCGAGAAAGTGAAAGATCACTTGTCCGAGTCTGAGCAAGTGAAGATGCTGATTTCCAATGCCACGCCCCAGTTCAAGCTAGTCCTCTCCCTGAACAATCTGACCAACATGGCAGAGCTCTATGAAAGAGCACGGTACTGTCAGAATGCCTTCAAGGACGCTACGTTCTCTAGCGTCTTTGATCCTCACAAACCTAGTAGGCCTCTACCTCGGAAGCCTGCAGTGCCAAATGCTCCCAGCACAGGTCCAACTACTGAGGGCACGCTCTCTCATGAGCAAGTCAGCAGCATGAACAACAATTCGCCCAGTTCGTGAGGAGTCAGCAATAGTACCAGAGGCCACCGCAGCCGAACCAGCAGGGGTACAGGCAGCAGCCGAACCCTCAGTATCAGCAACAGTATCAGCGGCCCCAGCAGCCGAACCAGCAACAACGACAGCAACAGCCACAGCAGCCGCCGCAACGGCAATTGCAGTACCAGCAGCCACAACAACAGCAGTACCAGCAACAACAGCAGTATCAGCCGCGCGCACCGCCGGCGTATCATAATGTCCCTCCTCCTGGTGACTACAACCAGCAGAGAAGACCTTCGGGCCCAAAGAGGGCAGAATACGCAGTCCTTCCAGAATCTTTGGCAGACATTTTTAGTGCCTTAATGGCAGCTAATGCTTTAGTTCTGCCAAAGGAAAAGGCAGTTTGGCCTCAGAATGCCGACACGTCTAGGTATTGCTATTTCCATAGGCAACCTGGGCATACTATTGACACCTGCTTCCAATTTAGAGATTACATCCATGATCTTAACGAGTAGGGCGGCATAGACTGGGAAGAAATGAAAAAGTACATATCAGCCCTGAAGGCAAGAAGACCACAGCAGCAGCAACAACAACCAAGACCACCAGCACAAGCAGCACCACCACCAAACATGGGCATAGTGCAAAACCCGCTCCCGGAGCATCAAAACCAAAACCAAGTTGCCCCTATTCTGACAAACAGCCAGTCTGAGGCTGACCGTGGGCAACAGTGGAGAATAGAGGACTCTTCCTCTCTTTATTCAACGGGTCATATCCCGAGTACCGCAGAGCAACAACCACGCCGTACCATCCGCATACCCAGACCACAGCCCATTACCATTACCCCTCTACTGACACCTACGTATCACTCACCCGCACCCAATAATTCATTACCACCACTCGCTTTCCTCAAGCCCATTACACCCCACACTCCTACGCCTCCACCAAATAACCTACCGCAAACCAATTACGCACCCCTCCTACCATCCAGGCCATTACTCTGCGTACCATTCCCTACTTCGCCCACTACCACTACCACCTACCCAGACACCATCCAACCATCCAGACCGCTACTACGCGTACCATTCCCCACTTCACCAACCACTTACCCATCCGTTATCCAACCATCCAGGCCTTTAATCCGCACCACGCCACCACCACCTAACCCCACGCCATCACCTAAATACCAACCCTCTGCACCACTTACATCACCCAACCCTGCGGTACTCAAAGTGTCACCCAGACCCTCCATGGTTGAAGAACATGCGCTCCGGAGTGGAAGGATTTTCAACAAAGTTTTTCCTCAGTCAACAATTAGAGACGGCCCATCACAGCCGACAGAGGAAGCACACAATGAAGAGAGTGTACCAGGCACTCAATATGATTTGTTGAAACATCTGGATCGAACACCGGCACGGATCTCCGTGCTTGAACTGATTAAAAGATCGAAGAGTCACCAAGAAGCTTTGATGGAATATTTGCAAAAGGTGATGGTCAACGAGGACGTGTCGGTGGAAAGGATTGCAGCACTATTAGTTCCTCAGGGGGATCAGCCCTCCATTACATTTCATACATCGGAACTAGCACCGCCAGCAGCCAGAAGCATGGCTCTGAGCATCACGGTCAACATCTGCAAGAAGGCCGTGGATGCATGCCTGGTTGACACAGGGGCTTCAATCAATGTCTTACCCCCGAAGACCCTAGAACTGTGTGGTGTGCCCAAGGAAAAATGGCTGCCTAGCCCCATCTCTGTGACAGCATATGATAATTCCACCCGTTCCCCTCTAGGAATGGTTTATTTAAAAGTGGAGCTAGGCCCTGTAAGTCATGCTGAGGTCGAATTTCACGTTCTAGAAATCGACCCTTCTTTGAATGCCATCTTGGGTCGTCCTTACATAAAAACTCTCGAGGCGATTCCCTCCACGAAACATCAATGCCTCAAATTCCCCTTCAAAGGGCGAATCATTAAGGTGACGAGCATGCCGATCCTTGCTGCTGCTCATACTTTGAATGTTAAATCTACTTCTTTACCTGGCCGACAACCTTTTCTGTCGGTATTACAGGTTTACCATCCAGTGGCTGATCCTCTAAAATCCGCCACTATTTCTCCTTACCCGTTAAATGCCATAAAAAGGGGGAAGTGCATGAGTACCCTAGGATGGAGAATTATGATGAAGAGTGGCTATCAGCCTGGAAGAGGTCTGGGCACACAATTACAAGGCAGGACCACTCCTGTCAAAGATCACCGAGCAGCACCTGGAAGCGGTCTGGGCTATAGGCCAAGAAAACAGAAACAAGACATGGTTAAGCAAGCAGAGAATGAAGATGGTCAGAAAGTCTAGGAGACAATGTCTACACCGCCCAAGGAAGGCCGGGATCCTCTAACATGGACTTTGTATACACATTTTGTAAAGGGGCCCATAATTAGCCATGACAACACGGTGGTCATTACTTCGTATTTTGACCTCCATGATATATATGGGAGAGATTTGGCTCGGCATTGCTCGGAACTACTCACGTACCAATCCTTGGAGGCTCTGTGGCCTATGAAGAGGAGAAAATTCCATGATCCTGAATGTGAATGGTACAGGTGGTTCGATCTGAGAGACCTCTACATTGCACTGAACAGACTATTTCTAGATCCTGCAGAACCCAAGTGGCCGCCGCAGATTGATGAGCTGATCGAAAGTCCCGGTGCTATCTTTGATAAACGGATATTGCTGTCGGAAGAGACCAATGAAGGGGAGCCAGATGACCCCTATGAAGCTGGCTACACCACAGATCTACTCTGGAGGGGGACATATCCTTCTCATGTTTTCATGCTCCATACTTTGTTTCGCACATTGCTCCTGACCCCGACTTGGTCGCGGGTCATTATTGAAGATATTCCACGGGCTCTGCCCATTATGATCACTCTGTCCCCTCGGGACCTCATTCCACTACCTCCTCTCGATCTAGAGAGGATGTATGATTTGATCTGGGACATACTGCTGTATGATCCCCCTAACCCTCTGGCCTTGGTGCCACTTCCTCTATCTAATTCTCCTTCTATTTGTATTCATTTTTGTTTTATGCTTAACTCCTCTATTGTCCAAAAAAAAACGCCAATTTGGCAACAAATTCTTCTCAAATCCTCATTGAGGAAACCTCTTACTTATCCGATCACACCCCATTGCGTGGGTCTTTCGGTCAAGATTCTCTCCTAAATCTACTCTGCCCCTCCCCTCGGGAGGATTCTCTTGTATTTCCACTTGTATCCCAGGATTTCCATTCTGCTTCATCTTCATTAGGTCAGAATAGGGAGTCTAGTAAAGTTAGGGAGTCTAGTTCTAGGCCAATTAATCAGGTTAGGAAGTCTAGGAAGTCTAAGGGTAGGCAAATTCCAGATAGATACCTCCAGGACTTAGCCGATAGATACTTTTCTTGCTCTTTAATCCCTCAGTTATTAGAAAATCCAATTCAGATGCCAGAAGATTGTATGGACGTTGAGTCAGTCAATGATGGGTGTGGGGTGTATGAGTTAGTACATGAAAAAGACCCCATTATCGAAAATGAGGAAGATGACGAGGACGCGGCTGAGGCATATGCTAGTGGAGTGAAGAGATTCGATGAACCCTCAGCTGCCGTAGAAGAACCCACCAAAGAAATCAATTTAGGGACTGAAGACGAACCTAAGGTTGTCCTCGTCAGCAAAAATCTTTCTACAGAGGATGAGAAGGCAATGGTACAAGTACTTAAGGACTATAAGGACACTTTCGCCTGGAGCTATGAATATATGCCGGGGTTAAACTCATCCTTAGTTGAACACAGGTTGACATTAAAGGATGGAGCTAGCCCGGTCAAGCAGAAATTAAGGCGATTCCACCCACAAATGGCTCTAAAGATGAAGGAAGAGGTCGACAAATTACATAAAGTCAAATTTATTAGAGTTGTCCTTTATCCACAATGGGTGGCCAACATAGTCCCGGTTATGAAGAAGGACGGGAAGGTTAGGATTTGCATTGACTTCCGCGATTTGAACCGGGCGTGTCCTAAAGATGATTTTCCATTGCCTCATATTGATGTACTCATTGATAACACCGCTGGCTATGAAACTTTATCATTTATGGACGGATTTTCAGGGTACAATCAGATTAAGCTGGCAGAAGAAGATCAAGAGAAGACGTCATTCACTACACCTTGGGGAACATACTGCTATGTTGTCATGCCATTTGGATTAAAGAATGCTGGACCCACTTATCAGAGGGCTATGATGGCAATATTTCATGACATGATGCACATAGATTTGGAAGTGTATGTGGATGATTTATTGGTTAAATCTAAGACAAAGGCTGAGCACGCCAAAGTTTTGGCAAGAGTGTTAGAGAGATCGAGATAGTATCAGTTAAAGATGAACCCCAAGAAATGTGTATTCGGGGTATCTTCCGGAAGATTACTTGGATTCATCGTCAGCAAACGGGGAATTGAGATCGATCCTAACAAGGCGAAGGCTATCAGGGAAATGCCACCTCCCAAAAATCTGAAAGAGGTGAGAGGATTAATTGGGAGGTTGTAATTTATTCGCCGTTTTGTCTCCCAGCACTCACAAAGGTGTAAACCGTTCTACGAGCTTACCAAGCCAGGAGTCAAATTCGATTGGGACGATAAGTGTCAGGAGGCATTCGATGGATTAAAGAACTACTTAGCAAGTCCTCCTGTTTTGAGACCACCATCTCCAGGTAAACCATTGATACTTTATATCTCTGTGCTGGATGATGCAGTGGGGGCTGTCCTAGCACAAGAGGATGAAGAAGGAAAGGAGAGGGTAGCCTACTATCTCTCTAAACTTCTCAACCCCGCTGAACAGAGATACACAGCGATAGAGAAAACATGTGCAACATTGGTTTGGGTTGTTCAGAAATTGAAGCATTATTTTCTAGCCCACGAAGTCCATCTCATCGTTAGAATGAATCCGATCAAATTTCTTCTGGAGAGATCTGTTCTTACTGATAGGTTAGCACGATGGCAAAGCTTTCTATCTCAATTCGATATCATTTACATTCAGCAGAAAGCGATCAAGGGCTATGCCATAGTGGAACTTCTCGCCCATCATCCCCTTCCTCATTTTGATCCAGTGCGATCAGAGTTTCCGGATGAGGAACTGATGTCCGTAAATCAAATCAGAGATGATATGTAGATTCTGCATTTTGACGGAGCTCTGAATTCTCATGGAAAGGGGATCGGTATCGTTCTGCTATCACCTGAAGGTGTCACCATTCCACAAGCCTTTCAGCTCGACTTTCCAGTCACCAACAATATAGCTGAATACGAGACACTCCTTGCTGGCCTCAAGGCTGTTCATTTCCATGGTGCCACCAAACTCAGGATTGTGGGTGATAGCCAACTGATTCTTCGCCAAGTGCTGACCAAGTATCGAACTTTTGATCCCAAGCTCAAGCCTTATCAAGAACTTACTTCTGCTTATTCAAAGCTTTTTACCAAATTGATCTTCGTCCATGTCCCTAGGAATCAGAACATCTTAGCTGACGCTCTAGCTTTACTTGCATCTTCTCTTGATTTTCCAATCAGCAGGCAATCTGAATCGATCATAGTTCATAGGCGTCTTTCACCCGCCGTGAAAGACCCTTCATTCCTTAGAACTAAGGAGAAGTTGTTGAAGAAAGTCAGGGACGGAGATATCGTGGAAAAGAGATAGATCATGTTGATGGAGCTGTTAGAGGAGATGGATGATGAACATAAGCCATGGTACAATGAAATTGTCAAATATTGTGAAGATCAATCATATCCTGAGGAAGCTACAATTGAGGAGAAGAGAGCTATCAGGAGAGTTGCTCAAAGATACACCCTAGTTGGGGGAGCATTGTACAAGAGAGGTTTTGATGGAGTCCTTCTGAGATGTTTAGATGAACATGAGCTTTGGAAGGTTATGGAAGGAGCTCATAGTGGAGTTTGTGGTGGCCATGTCAATGGACAGATGCTAGCAAAGAAGATCCTTAGACAAGGATTTTATTGGCCAACCATGGAAGAAGACTGCGTAGGATATGTCCGTAGGTGTGCTAAGTGTCAACTTCATGCCGACAAAATTCATTCTCCTGCATCTTCACTCCATCCTGTTTCTTCCCCATGGCCTTTCTCCATGTGGGCTTTCGACAACATTGGACCCCTTGGTAATCCAGATTCCGGCATCAAGCAAAAGTCTTTCATGCTCACGGCAACGGAATAGTTCACCAAGTGGGCAGAAGTCGAAGCGTACACGGAAGTCAAAGCATCAACCGTCTGCAAGTTCATCATGAAGAACATCATCACCCGATTTGAAATTCCAAGCACCATCGTCACCGACAACGGACCGCAGTTCGTGTCACAAGAATTGAAGGATCTCTGCAACATGTATAGAATTGCATTGCACCATTTGTCTCCTTATTATCCGCAAGGCAATGGCCAAGTAGAGACAACTAATAAGACTTTGATAAAAATCATCAAAAAGACGTGCAAATCTAACAAATTCACAGACTGGCCAGAAAAATTAGTTGAGGCTCTATGGGCCTACCGAACTTCAATCCGCACGCCCACTGGGCAAACTCCTTATTCCTTAACATTTGGAATGGAGGCGGTAGTTCCATACGAGATCCTTATACCATCATTAAGAGTACAATTGAATAAGGAATTTTCCATTGATGAACATCGTTCAGCACTCCTTGCTCAATTGGAACTCTTAGACGAGAGAAGATGGTCAGCCGCTAATGATGCAAAAGTTTATCAAAATAGACTAGCACGTTTTTATCAAAAGAAAGTCATTGAACGTAAGTTCAAGGTTGGTGAAATGGTCGTCAAAAGGATTTTTGTAAAACTTGGTGGTCCGCGTTCTAAGCTCCAACCCAACTGGGAAGGACCTTATGTTGTATCGCACGCTTTTCCTGGTAATGCTTATCGTCTTGTTAATGCAGAAGGAGAAGAGCTAACTCATCCCTGGAATGGTTTACATCTTAAGAAATACTACCCTTAGGTTAAAGAGTCGATCGGCATGGTACAAAGACCAGTGGAATCAGAAAATTTTTAAACTCAAATTTCCTTATTAGTCTGGATAATTTAACTTCAAACGCATTACTACACACACTGACACGTTTGATCGTGAGTAACAAGAGATGCCAAGTCCTAAGGAATACCGAAAGCTTGACTGAAAGTGTAAAGTACAAATCATTCCTTTTAAAAAACAAAAATCTGTTTTACACTCGGCCCATGATGTCGGAACAAGGCTTAGAATAGACTACCAAAAATACCCGCCATCTTAGTAGGAGGCCGTCATAAAAAAAAGGGGGAGATCCGTCCCAAAGAAAAGAAAAGAATAGAAAAGCAAAAGGCAAAAAGTCGAACGTCAAATCAAAAGGCCATTACATTACAAACGTTACATCAAGGCCATAGGGAACGCAAGGTCGATAAATACCCCGAAACGAAAATGACCGAACCCCAACGGATACTAAGGTAGGAAAGGAACATCTTTTTAGGTCTCCGGAACCCTCTCATGGGCTTTCTAAACTTATTCTTCTTTTCCTTCTAAAGAGGCGTACTCCAAACTTAAGGAATGGCTTAGATTGACTAAGGGTCAAATCATCAAATGGGATCACGAATGGAAACACAAGTTCAAACACGATGGGTTTAAGTTAAATTGTTAAAGAACAATTTGGAAATTAAGTTAATAAATGAATATGATTTTTTGATCTGGGTACCATGCTGATCTTTTAGTCAAAATACATATTTCAAAATTCAAAAAAAAATACATATGCCAAAATTCAAAAAAAATACATATGCCAAAATTCAAAAAAATACATATGCCAAATTCAAAAAAAAATACATATGCCAAAATTCAAAAAAAATACATATGTCAAAATTCAAAAAAAATACATATTTCAAAACCCCCCCCCAAAAAAAGGATATTTCAAAAAAAAAAAAACAACAAAAATATTTCAATTATCATTTGCTTATTGCATTTGGTATGTCTCATTCCTTTTATTTTCAGTGAACATTTGTCTGCTTACATGTTGCATTTTGCTTAAGTTTGCTTATAGTTCAATCACCTTTGTTGATAAAGGTTATGCCCTTTGACCGTTCATTTAAGGAAAAGATTAATCGACCGTTCACTCGGTCAAGCAAGGGGCTAAGCCTAAATAGATACTTAACCTGTTTGTTAAGTGATGTGCAGGACACAAAGCAAACACAAGAACGCAAGATTGAAGGCCAAAAGTTTCATGTATATCATCAAAAGGTGTTTTGTACATGATACACGAAAGAAAAGAAAATACATGAGCCCTTAAGGCTGGCTCTCCCCTCCGCCCTCATCGAGCTGACTCTGGGACGCGTCGGGCGCATCCGGTGCTGGTCCTCGGCTGGGAGGTGGAGGTGGTCCCATCGCACTCGGCCCTGCCTGGCCGGATGACATGGCGACGCTGGCAGTAAAAGTGCTCACCAAACCACGGTCAATGGCCCGCTGCCGGGCTCGCTAATACCGCTCCTCCACCATCTTGCGCTCGTGCTCAGCTACCGATAAGTGACCCTGAAGACTCTCCAGTCGAAGGCGGTCGCGATCTCTCTCCTCAGTCAGGATCTCCAGGCGAACCTGGAGACGTACGAGATCTCCAGTGGAGAGACGAGCCACCTGCTCCTCCAGGCTCGAATCCGCGCAGCGTCAGCTTCGGCACGAGCAGCTGCTGCACGAGAATGCTCCAGCTCTGCTTCAGTCCTCTGAAGGGCTTCCTGAAGCTCAGCGACCTGAGGAGAAGTCATTGTCAGTTCAAGGCAATCAAGTAATCAAAATCAAATTCGGAAAAGTCAAAGGATGGAACTTACTCTAGCAGCCCAGTCCTCCTCCGCAAGAGAAGCTCGATGGATGGCGGAGGCGAGTTGGCTCTGGAGGTCAGCCAGGGCAGCATCATAGGCAGAGGAAGAGGATGATGACGCTCCATAAGAAAGGGGAGCCGCCTGGGTGTAGACGACTCGTTGCACCAAAAGACAACTGTCAGTGTTAATCGCCAAAATGATTAATTAATCAAAACATTCATTCATAAACATGCATACATACCAGGTCAAATAGTTCCTTCTAGACTTGCTCTAGCTGGACCTCTGCGTCATGTAGGCGGGCCCGGAGGTCAATGATGATTGCGTCACGTGCATCCTGCATATTACACATACATACATTCATTCACAAACATAAATCAAGATGATAATAAAATTAAAGACGCATAAAAGCATACTTACATCGAGTGGTCGGAGGAGCCGAAGCTGATCGGCGTAGTGGGCCCGGTACTGCTGGAGGTAGGCCTCGCTACTCTCCGCCCGTGACTCCACCCGAACGCCGCGGCGGTGCCAGTCCTCGTACTGCTCCGGGAACTTAGCACGCCAATCAGTGAGGGCTTGCTTGCCCCTCATACTCCTCCCGACGCCCTCCGGGATCTCCTCGTCAATCCACTCTTGGTGGAGGCCCAGCGTCCTCATCACAAGGCGGAGGCGGAGCGGCTCAATTTCGTTGAGGCAATGCACCCACATTTGCCTCCCGAACCGCCTCCGGCCAGCCGTCACCCACGGCTGACTCTCCTCGCCCATGCCCAAATACGGGCGCCAGATCACCTGCATATAGGTTAAATGCATTCATATAAATAACTTGTATTTAATGAATAAAAGATTGCATTTAATGAATAAAATTGAACAATTTAAAGACTCACCAGCAACTCGGGGTAGTCAAGGAATTGACGGCGGAGGGCCGTCAGCTGATGGTGCTGTGGGGCAGTGTCCACAATTGGCTGCCAACGGCAGGCCAACGGGACAGTGCCTGGTCGTGCAATCTGCGCTCTGCCGAGCGGGAAGTAATGATAGCTCCAAACCTGCATTTATGGACATATAGATTAGTAAAGCATCATATCATATTGCATTGCATAAACCAAATAATAAAATAACTTAATACCTGGAGGAACGGCGAGAATCCGCTGATGGTGGTCTCACGGTCCGGCATGACCGCAGACAAATCGGCGAAGAGATGGACCATAAGGGCCGCACCCCAGGCATACTCCCCTAGACTCTCTAAGTCATTTAATAAATACAAGAACCTACAATGGATATGGTCACCCTTCGTACCGAAGAGTAACCGACCAAAGAAGAAAACTAAGAAGACCCTAAGCTGCCTATCTACCCCCTCTCCCTGACTAGGGTCGCTACAGTATACAAGGGAGGATGACTCTGCTAATCTATCTCTGAACTCCTCCCGGGTCTCATCAGATTGACGCCGGGACTCATCCAGTCCTAGGGCGGCCTCTACCTCTACCCTGGGGACCATCCTAGACTCTCTGCCTAGGCTGGACACTTCTATCCCTAACAGTGCCTCCGCCAATCCTCGGTAGTCGGGGTAAGTCACCCCGCTAACCGGTCGGCCCTCTACCCTGAGGCCAGTAATCCTGGCCACATCCTCTAGAGTGGGGATCATATGTCCCCAGGGCATTAGGAATGCCCGACTCTCTGCGTGCCAACGCTCCCTGAGCGCCTGCAGTAGGACAAGGTCGAGCCAAAACGGCTCGATGTCCAGGACTTCCCCGAACCCCATCCGGCGCAGGCGCGCCTTCTGGAAGTCCGGGAGTCTCCGGTATGCTCCTACCACTAAGTCCCATAAAATCCTGGACTTCATCACTCCCTGCAAATAAAAACATAAAAATGGGGTCAGCAATAAATAAAACAGGATTAAAACAATTCTGTTTTGAAAGGCGTCAACATATATGGACGTCTTTTAAAATATGTCAACATGTCCTGACGCGCTTCAGGTTCATTTTCTGCCTAATTAAAAATTCGGAATTTTACCTTGAAAGGCGTCGGCCGAAGGTGACGCCTTTTGAATGGCGTCACCTGGTCTGGACGCCTTTCAAAGTCCGATTCCGGGTTCTTTGAAAGAACCCCTTTCTTCCCTCTTTTCTTCACCCCATTCAAACCATGAAACACTCATCATGTGGAGGTCGCCCTCCTCTTCTTCTTCCATGGCCACGGGCGCCTGTGGAGGGATTTCTTCCTCCAAGAAAGCCGCCGCCTCGGCAAGCGCCGCCGGCACCTCCTCGGGGGCTTCTTCCTCGCGAGCCACCCTCCGCCGCCTCTTGGCCAAAGCCTTGATCTTTCTAGATCCCTCACCGTGTTCCATTAAGGGAGTTTTTGAGAGAGAGAGAGAGATCGCCGGAGCTCGGAAGGTTGAAGAGAGAGAAAGCAAAGGAGAAAAGTGAGGAAGGAAGGGGGCCTTCGCGGGTCTGTAAACAAAAAGCTAAAAGACGTCGACTCAGATATACGCGTTTTAAGGTGCATAAGTTGAGGTGGCAAGGACAACTGTTTGAAATTGAGTGAAAGGCGTCCACAGGTGCTGACGCGTTTCAGGTTACCGCCAATTCTGGTCAGAGCCGTACACAGCATGATGATGAAAGGAATCTTAACGTTAAGACGCGTTTTAAGAGATTAATTACGGAATTAATGGCAAAGTCCTGGAAAAAGTAAGAGAGAGAATTGAAAGGCGTCCGGGGTAGAAGACGCAATTTAAGGATAAATCAGGATTTTTGAGGATTAAATTGAATTTCTAGAAAATGAATTATGGTTGAAAGGCGTCTTTCTGAGTGGACGCGTTTTGCATTAACAGAACCCGAACTGTCAAATTTTCAGGAAAAATTCAGTTTTTACTAAAGGAAAAATCATGGGCACATCACAGGAAGTTAAGGAAAGATTTCAAGGCATGAAAAATAACTCTTTATTCAATGAAGTCTTTTATTACATCGAAAAAAAAAAAGAAAAGAGAAAGAGGACATTTAAGGAAGAATTTCATGAAGACCTTTGAGGTAAGGAAATTTCAATCCTCTATCTCTATCGGATTTTACACGGTAACTGAAGCCAAGGTTCTATAAAGTAGTGATGATTTCTGTGGCTTCATAATCTTTGTCGGATTCCCAGGCACGCTTCTTGATCGGGGATGTGAAGGAGAACTCGGGGAATTCACGACGGCTCAAGCTAATCTGAGTAAGGCACCGATGAGGATTGTATAATACGAACTTTGTGGCTCCAATCAACTTAAGATCCGCTCCTACTGTACGGCGCACCCAAACAGGCTTTCCAACAAGAGCGAGTGGAGACGAGTCAAATATATCGGATGTCATAAGCTTCAAATACTCCCTCCAGTCGGCCCGGGTCTTGAGTTTTGGAACTTTATTGACCATGTGCTCGTTGAACTTTACAATGTTGGCAATGCAGTGAATCGGACTATTCAAGTAAATTTGAGATGGTCTTGGAGGCATCTTCTTGCAGTACTCGAACTTGAAGTGAAGTTCAACCCATAAGGCAAAGAGTAACATGCACCAGTAGGGAGGACGACCCACAGATGCCGTAGAAAGTCCGCTGTAAAGATAAGCCAAGAGCGCAGTACTAATGGATTTACCTTCAAAAATCGCGCAGAAAGCACTGACCTGATCATCTTCCAAGATGTTATCCTGCGCAGGGAAGAACAAGGCACCGGCAAGGCATGTGACAAAAGCTTTCGTCACATCCTCCGCTTCGTCCTCCCTTAGATCATCGATCTCGTATAGAGTCCACTCAGCGAGCTTTGCAAGATTGATCCCCTTTTTGGTAAGGCATCCTTTAGCTTCTGAAGGATCCTTCATGATTGATGTCAACAATTGTTGATCGGTGATTCTCTCTCTTGTTAAAGCCATCTTATCTTTGGTCTTTGGGAGACCCAATAGAAGCTCCGCCTCTTCCAAAAGGATAGTGCACTCGAAGTCTTGGAAGAAGAACATATGTGTTTGGGGATGCCACCACTCGATCAACGCACCCATAGCCGCCCAGTCTACGTTCGAGCTCTTGTAGTGTTTGGCAAGCACCACAAGTCTTTGAAGATTCCACTTGGAGATGAAAACTTGCATGGAAAGCTTAACACTTTTTGCAAGTTTGCGAATCCAAGGGAGAGAGGTGAATTTTCTCGGGCCGGGAAACATAAGGTAATTCTGAAAACAAAAGGAAGAGTTTGAAGAACAAGATCAATTGAAGAACATGAAGGAACAAGAAGAAGAATTGAAGGGAAGTTAATTCAACTTACTTGAAGATTGGGATTTCTTCCGATGAGGTGATTCTCCACGTTGGAGATCTTTTCTAGCGACATCTTCATCCTCTTGTTTGAAGAACCCATCCTCTTTTTCGGAGTTCTTCCTTCTTGAAGCTTGGAAACCTTGGAGACCTTTGAAAAACCTTGAAACCTTGAAAGGAAACTCAACCTAGGATCTTTGGATTATGGTAGGATTGCTTGGGAACAACCTAATGGTGTTTATATAGAAGAAATTGCGATCCTAAGAAGACTTTTCCGGATTGGACAAGGGATGTGCATTGGTAGAGTTGAAATTCGAGTAGAGAACAACCAGAAACCTGTTTCTGTGAGTAAAAGGCGTCGAGGAACAGCGCCGCGTTTTAATGTTGAATGGCGTCTTCGCGACACGACGCGTTTTATCCTTTCTATGATTTACTCTAAATTTTGTGGTTTTTTTATGCTTAAATTGAATATCTGTTTGGAATTATTAATGATTTTGATTGCAGGAAATTAAGAAAACCAAGTAAAGTTGAAATATCAAGAAGATCCTACTGTGGGAATTTATGAAGTGCTGACCGTGGCTAAAAGACGGTTATTTCTACCCTTGTATTATTTCATGTAAATTATTTGCATCATCATAATTACTATATGTTAAATATTTACTAGAGCATATCAAGGACCTTGTGGTTTTGATGAAACTGGAATTTGAGTTCCCCTACAACAAAAACAGTGATAATTCCAGAGGATTCTTAATCGCACGGATAGGCCGTTGGATTGTTAATTGGTAGGGACGATGGTTCCACTTTTGTGAAACGGTGCGTGGATAAACGAGCTTCGGCTTAGCACTGAATTACAGAAATTGGTATCTTGACTCATTAATAACAATTTAACAATATTATCCTTGATTAATTTATATTTTATTTAACTTTATATTTTTCTTTTAGCCCAGCATGCATCATGTAGGACTTTGAAATCATTGTGATAAGGATTAATTACTGATTAAGTTTCAGACTATTAATCAAATAATCTTAAAACGTGATATGAAATATTCTATTCTGAATTGAATATCTTGATTATCTTTGAGGTTCGCTTGAAGATATCTTTGGAATTCTATCATTTCTTGGACTCTTTATCCAATATTTCTTGTTTTCTTTTAAAATCCATCATGGCTGCAGCACGTCCACATTGGCTGGCAAACGCTCCCCATGATGAAACCTGCAGTGTCTACGACCTGGGGTACTTCCCACTCCGTGGAGGTTGATCGACTTTATTTTATTTCCTTGTCTACCTCATCCAGACAAGATTGGTTCCATTGATTCCTTGAGCTATCTTCATTGATAATTTTGAGAAAAATTCCAATCATGTGATGTTAAGAGCATGTCTCATCACACCTTGGCAACACCTTTTCAGTACATTCCATTTCATTTCACTCCCTTGCAAAGACGATGCCAAGGTGAGGCAGCTGTAGGCACGCTAATTTTGACATCATTTTGAGTAAATTTCATATCATATAATAATGCCTTAGAATGGTCTAATATTTAATTATTGATTAATTTTTATTGATCTTTTTGAGTGTCGAGTTTAACAAACATGTTTAAGTTAATCAATTAAATTGATTTTAACTCAAATTTCAGTTAAAATATGAAGAAGTCTAAAAGACGTCTACCTATGTAGACGCCATTTAGAATTTATTCTTATTTTGACGTTTAAATTTGAATTTTAATCAATTGATTAATTAACTAAATGGCGTCTGTAAGGCATGACGTGTTTTAGGTTTCCTAAGCTATTTCTACTTCTCTTCCGGATGTTTATCCTTATCTTAATTAGTGTAAAAGACGTCTATACATGTAGATGCGTTTTAGCTAATACAGATAAAGATAAGCTTTTACTGGATGTTTATCTTTATCTTAATCAGTCTGAAAGGCGTCTTCCATAGTTGACGCGTTTTAGATAATTACAGATAAAGATGAATTAATCTGTATTTATCTGTTGGTTAAGATGGATAAATCCCAAATTTTCCATGTAAGTCCGTGGACGCAGAGGAAGTCTATAAATACCTTGCATCTTGAATGGGTGACAGAGTTGAGTGTTAATGAGTAATTAGTTAGTGATTGAAGCGGTATCGAATGAAGATCAAAGCAACGACGTCCAAACGCCGAAGCGCTGCTATTTCCAGAAGTCGGTGTCCATTCTTCATCCAATTCAAGGCTTCATCCATTCGGCATAAGTTTTCCAATTCATTTCTGCATTTTCACTCCATTAATCTTGCATTCTTCGTCATCACTCCATGCAACACACAATACTAGCATCCTTTTCAAAACCTATTTGATAAAGGGGTTTCAAAGGCCATTCAACAAGTGAGTTCTATGTCTAGTTGCATGTTTAAAACTTTGTTTGGAATAGATAGTACTTTTACTTAAATTCTCATCATTGTTTCTTCATTTCTCTTTCCATTTTCTTGCAAAGGAGAATCAAAAGGAGAGGAAATCAACAAACAAAATCACAAGGACTCTGGACGATCCTCAACAGCAATCAAAGCAAGAACAAAGAAAAGAAAGGGCTCTCTTTCTTCAGCCGGCTGAAGAGGGGGAATCAAGAGCTTAACATCTCCCACGTTCAAACACGTAGGCGATCAAATCTTCTTTTAGAACTTTTAAGTCAAAAGTTTCTGGCGATCACTGCACTTAGTTTCTTTTTAATAGGCTTATTTTGCACTTAAACAACATAGATTTTTCATGATAATCACACATTTATTCTAAGCACTCACACATTTGTCTGAACTGTTCAGACAATCCTTCATAAAAAGCTTGGACAATTTGCCATTTTGAAAGTCCATGATGAGGGCATTTCCTGAGCAATTCTTTTAGTCTTTCCCAAGATTCATGAATCATTTCACCGGGAGTTTGGGTAAAACCCGTGATAGCCCTTCTCATGGTATTAGTCCGCCTTATGGGATAGAACTTCTTCAGAAATTCTTTTTGCATTTCTTTCCATGTCCTAATGGGCCTACCTATCATCCCCAACCAATATTTAGCCTTATCCTTTAATGAGAAGGGAAATAAGGTCAGCTTAAGGCCATCATCGGTGAAATTGTGGATTTTCACTGTGGAACAGATTTCCAGAAATTCATCCAGATGCTTATAAGGATCTTCGTTCGTGTTCCCATAAAAGGATGGAAGTATCTGAATGGTGCTAGATTTAATTTCATATTGATTGGCTGGATTCTGAGGAAGATGAATACATGATGAAGGTTGATATTGATTTGGAATGAAATAGTCCTTCATTTGCTTCGGTGGATCATGAATATCAGCCATTTGATCGTGTGGTGGATTTTCTTGATGTAAGATTCTCTCGATTTCAGCAAATGGTCCTAGAAGGTTAGGGTTTTGAGATCTCCTACCTTGCATACACTAGGACTAAGAGAGAGAAGATGGATTTGAATTTTATTTTCTATTTCTTGTTTTTTTTTTTTTTAATGCAAATAATTTTGGCAATCAAATTACCCTAATGATCTAATGTTGACCTAGACTCTCTATGTGAATTTTCTTACAAGGTGAATGGGGTCCACCTCAAGTCAGAACCACAATCAATCAACGACCAAGTAAGAGGTGGGGTAGTGGGAGGCTCCCCCTACTTTCGTAGGGACCTAATTAGAAAACCACTTTCCCGCTTAGGCGTTTACCTTTTTAACCTCTAGCCTATACATCGTTACCAAAAGTGGAGGCAACCTGAAATTTAAACCACTCACGGTGTAAACCCTAGATTCTCTTTCGACTTGATTTTAATTGGATTAGGAAATGCCAATGCAAGGAAGGTGATTTGTGGGCTAAGGAAGGATGATCAAATCCCTACCTTATGTGGTTAAAGTTGTTACCCTTATGTCCTTTTGAATACAATGCAAGGCAATCATCAAATCAAGGCAATGTTTGTTGATGCAATCATGAATGACTTGCTATAATTGAAACACGTACCTTTCCCCTGCAATCTTCAACAAAATGTGGAAATGACTATGAAAGAAAGCTAACTCATGATTTCCTAGAATGATGAATGCCTAGCATAGAAGATTTCTAATCTGGAAATGAAGATTTTTAAATTTGAATGTTCTTCTTTTTGTTCTTTTTTAGTTAATGGAAATCTATCTAAATTAGAAACTACAAAAATTGAAACTAACTAAAATAAGAAAATTAAAAAAGTTGGAACACACTTACCAATGGTTCGCTTTCCCCTTTTTTTTTTATGCACCTACAAAAATAAAAAAAAGAAGGTTAGCTAGGGAATAATTACACTAAATCCAAAATAATCAAAATTACAAATCTACTTCCCTGGCAATGACGTTAAAAATTGATAGCTTAAGATTGTGTCGTTAAAAATAAAAGCTAGCAATCTAAATTAATCGGCTCATTCAAATTAAACTTTAACAATAGTAATGGTGAGTCCGAGTCGAATCCACAGGGAAATAGATTTTTAAAGTTGAAAACCTTAGATTTTTTAGAGGAAAAACAGAGAAGAAAGAAGATGGAGCATGATGATTTAATAAACAACAATTGAATTAATCGGACTTACTATGAACTCACAAAAGGAGCACCCCTAAAAGAGCATAATCAGACCATCTATTGAACTAAGACTACCTCTAAAATACTAATTAAAAGTATAATATAAAGTTTGAGTAATGTCAACAGAAGAAAAAATAAAAGTTGTAGAACAAAAAGAGGGAGAAAAGATAACTTTTTTCAAAGGAGCTACTGTCATTCGATCACAGAAATATATGAAATTTCACAGAGACATTGAAAATAAAAAATAACATGACTTTTATAAGAAAACGTTTACAGAAAATATTCGAAATACAGTATAACATGAAGAACTGAAAAGTTAGCGAGAGAGGTAATGGAGAGAGAAAACTGGTGCTTGCAGCCGTCGTCGCCCTTTGTGTGGATCCTTGGCCGCCCTATACTCCTTCCAGTAGTCAGTTGCAGTTCCTTGAGTCCACCTCTTGCCCTTGACAGTCGCCGGTTTGAGAGAGATGTAGAGTGAGAGAGAGCAAGCAAGCGAGAGAGAGAGGGAACGAAGCTAGAGAGAGAGAGAAAGAGTGCTACAGTACCGCGGTACTGTAGCTACAGTACCCACGGGTACTGTAGCAGAGAGGGAGAAAAAGTGAGGGAGCAAGGGGAGAGAAGGTAGGAGGGAGAAGAAAAGTAGGGGGAGGGGAAGGAAGGAAGGAGAGGCTTCTTAAAAAGGGAGAGAGAATTTTTAAAATAAAGAAAGGAAGAAAGTGGATGGCGGCTGACTCCTCAAACTCCCGTCCTTCCCACAAATGACTAGAAACTTAGCCAATTGCACTGCATCCTCTTCATATCCTGTTCACATAAAATAAATGTAAATTAGGATATTATCATGAATAAAATTACATTTATGCTTAAATGAATTGATTTCTCATGGTTTTACTGAGAAAACCGCAAATACATAAAATTATGATGTTTTAACACAGAATTTGACGAAATTGGTACCGTTGGAATCAGTACGAAGTTGTCTATCATTTCATTCTATTTTAAACATCATAAATATAAATATAGTGCATGCATTTGTTCTTTTAATAATAGAAAATATTAATTTATCAATATGCAACCAAGCATCATTGAGAAAATCATTAATGAACAAAGTAAAAATTAGATAGTTGCAGAAGTACTGAATAAACATGGATTTGCACAAGGCAATGATAAGGGGATTAGATAAAATGACAGATTGTGTGTACCTTAAACGAAGGAACTTAATATGGAGTTATTAGCTAAAGCATACAAGTCAAAGTTATTTATTCATCCAAGGAGTACTAAAATGTACAAAGATTTGAAATAGAATTTTTGGTGGCCAAGGATGAAGAAAATTATTACTGAATTTGTCTCTAAGTATTTGATTCGTCAATAGGTTAAAGCTGAACATCAAAGATTAGTGGGATCCTTACAATTTTTGGAGATTTCTCAGTGGAATTGGGAGCATATTACCATGGATTCTATGGTTGGTCTACCCAGGACTAGAAAGAGACATGACATGATTTGGGTTATTGTGGACAGATTGATCAAATCAGCTCACTTCTTGGCCATCCAAAAGATCTAATCATTAGAATCTTTGGCCAAATTATATATTGAGAAAATTATCAAATTGCATGGGATTCCTATATCAATTATTTCAAATAGAGATTGGAGATTCACTGCTAGATTTTGGAAGCGTTTGCAAGAAATTTAGGGGACTCAATTCAAATTTAGCTCTGTATTTCATCCACAAATAGATGGTCAATCTAAAACGCAATTCAAACTCTAGAGGATTTGCTTAGAGCATATAGTTTTGAACCGAGAAGTTGATGGGATGAGCAATTGCCATTGGTGGAATTTACATATAACAATAGTTATCATAATAGTATTGGAATAGCACCTTATGAAGCTCTATATGGAAGACCTTGCAGATCACCTGAGTGTTGGGCAGAAGTTGGATAAAGAAGCTTGATAGGTCCCCAGATTGCTCAACAATGCTCAAGAAGATTGAATTCATTAAAAAGAAACTACTTACAACTCAAAGCACATAGAAGAGTTATACTAACAGCAAGAGGAGAACTGAATTTTAAAATTAGACATCATGTGTTCTTGAAAGTATAACCTATAAAAGGAGAGATGAGATTTGATAAAAAGGGTAAGTTGAGTCCAAGATTCATTGGTCCTTTGGAGATCTTAGAGAGAGCTGGAGTTACTGTTTATATATTGGCATTACCACCAACATTAACTAGTGTTCATCCATTTTTTCATGTATCATTGCTTAAGAAATATGTACATGATTCATCTCATACACTAAGGTATGAGCCTTTAAATGGAAAACCAGATTTGATGTATGAGGAATAGCCTGTGAGGACTTTGGATCACAAGGAACAAGTATTAAGAACTAAAGTTATTCCTTCGGTAAAAGTTTTGTGGAGGAATTGCTCAATAGAGGAAGCGACTTGGGAATCTGAAAAAGAGATGGAGAGATATCTTCTTCTATTTGGTAAGTGGTTGTTAAATTTCAAGGATGAAATTCCTTTAAGGAGGAGAGGATGCTATGACCTACTAAATAATTACCTAAAAAATTATATTAATAATTACAACATATTTAAATTTAATTGGACATGTGATTTATAAGGAAGGCAGTACAACTCGGTTGGAATGGTTTAGTTAATTAGTTCTTCTATCAGGTAGCTATTTAAAGCAATTTGTTAGTTGCAACTGAGCTGGTTGATTTGATAGGTGTGATTGAATTGGGTTAGACACGTGGCAACTGTTGGTATGGTTTGTTAGAGAAGTCAACAATGAGTGTAGTGGAGCAATGAAATTAGTTGGCTTACATCAAATTAAGTTTTAGTTTGGGTTTGGAATCCGATCTTGGCAGGAAACCAGAAAATATCTGCTTAGATTTTTAGGCGTGCCATGGGAAATAGAAGGCCATAACTAGACCCTTAAGGACCATAAGATCAAGCAACCTATAGGAAACTAACAGGTGCCACTGGTGCTTTTTCTATCTATTCTAGATCCAGCATATTCAGCATTTGACTAACCAAGAACATTGAGATCATAGCATATTCAGAAAATTCTTTTTACGTAGATTAGATGAGATTCTTTGGGATCTACTTGAAACATATCACACATGCCACTAAATAGAATATTTGGTCTACTAATAGTCAGGTAAAGTAATGACCCAGTCATACCTCTATAGATCTTCTGATCTACCTTCTTACCATTTGGATCTGCATCGAGTCTAGTGGAGGTACTCATGGGTGTTGATGGTCCTTTTGCCTTGTCAAACCCGAACTTTTTCAGCAAATCTTTGGTGTATTTCACTTGAGAGAGTGAGTTCCTTCCTTCATTTGTTTTATTTGTAGTCCTGGGAAGTAGCTTAGCTCTCCCATCATACTCATTTCAAATTCACCATGAATGAGCTTTTCAAATTTCTTGCACAGGTTTTCATTAGTAGCTCCGAAAATGATATCATTAATGTAGTTTTGGACAATTAATATTGTTGGGATTTCTCGGGTTTCTCCGGATCGCTCACGCAGCGGAAAATAAAATAAAACAGCGATCCGTTTTACCCGTTTCGAAAAACTAAAATCGATTATCGGATAATCGAAGTTCTCACCGTGTGCGGATTCGAATCCGCAACCGTTCGGTTCCGTCGGTGCGACATCGCAAGCTGCGCAAGTGTCCGGCCTCTAGCGAAGTCCACGCGATCCTCCTCGCAACGGATATCCTCGCGTTCCTCATTCTTTGCATCCCCCGAAACCTCCGCCGGTCGCCGCAACGATTGCCACAACACGCGGACGATTTCCCGTCGAACGGGATTCGGAGAAGCGGCAGAGCAGATCTGGATCTGTCTGGACGCCAGAGAGAGAGAGAAACAGAGGAGGGGCGGCTAGGGTTAGTAGCAGCTTGGCCTGCTCAGCCGGTTCGCTATGTTTTATACTAACTGCGCGGTTTTTCATAAAAACCCCCGGTTTGTATAAAACCCACTTATTTATCCATCGCCTTGAGAATCATGTGCGTGTGACCCTCTAGGCCCAAGTATCAGTCCAGTTAATGGCCCAACAAGCCCAGTGACTCCTCACTGGCTTTATTAATCAATTAATAACCCTTTATTAATTAATTAACCAATCGAATTGATGTCGCACATCGAATTCGACCGGGCCTCCGATCACGTTGGGTGCCAAGCAACACCGCGTGGACCCGGAAGGTATTGGGGTTAAGTAACCCACTCTTGGAACCTTTCCGCCGACAGTTACCGCGTGGATATAATCCTTCATTCGTACAATGCTCTCGAGTCAACTCAAGGTATGGCTAGCTGTCAAACCCTAACCGGTCGACTAACTTGTATTGGATGCCGTTGATGAATATCGGAAAACTCCTTTCCCGATATTATCGTCCACCCTGGCCAGGGACTTCCGCGCATCCTTCCTAGAGCATTCTCTCTCTAAGTACCGAGAGCGAATGATTCCTTATTGACACACAATTCCCTTCGACGGTATTCCGTTGTACCCAATCCTTGGCGTATTAGAATCCCGTGGCTAGAGATTCGTAAACCAAGGTCAAAGCACAGAAGTCCACCGACAAGGTGTCCTTGGTGTCTCAGGTCCGAGGACCATCCATGCAACTGCGACAATAGAATCAAGCTGGTTGACAGTGAGGTACAATACCATCCTGCGATTCAGTCGGATCAGTTCAGTGAACTCATTCTCCAATGAGCACCTACAGATTCGCCTTAGTGTCTCCACACAAGTGGCTTATGAGATCAGTCAACCTCATCATATGAGCAGGAGTAATCTGTACTAGTCTAACTGGATATCTGATGTTCTTCTCGGATATCGTCCGACTAGGAACGATTAAGAATATGTGTGTTTAAGTGATCAATCTCATTAGTATGATCTCATCATAATCTGATCACTGTAGCATATATTCAGGGACTTCATTATGGGACGATAATTAATGCGATTTACACATAATGAATATTATGCCATTATATTAATAAATGAACGAGATTTACATAGTCAGATTGGCTTGTAGGCCAGCTAAAACTAACAAATATATCATGTCCACTTGATTGAATGAACAAAGTATTGTCTACTTTTTCTCTAGTAAAATTATGCAAAATAAGGAATGCACTAAGCCTTTCATACCAAGCTCGAAGAGCCTGTTTCAGTCCATATAGTGCCCTATGCAATTTGAATACATGATTTGGAAGTCTATGATCCTCAATCCTTGGAGGTTGCTCTACATATACTTCTTCTTTTATGACACCATTTAGAAAGACACCCTTAACATTCACTTGAAAATTTTTGATATTAAGAGTTGAAGCATGTGCCAGTGGAATTATAATTGCCTTAAGTCTAGCAACTGGCAAATTGGTTTTGTTATAATCTATGCCTTCTTCTTGGATATAGTCCTGAGCTACAAGTCTAGCCTTATTTGTAATTATCACACCAGACTCATCTATTTTGTTCCTGAACACCCATTTGGTACCAATAATAGAATGATCTAGAGGTCTAGGTACAAGAGACCAGACTTTGTTTCTCTCAAATTGATTTAGCTCTTCTCATTGACTGTCCTAGGCTGAATTTGGGAAATAAATGCAAGATAATCATAAGGAATAATTTTACCTCTTACTTTTATTCCCTGATCTGGTCTTCCAATAATGTTTTCCTTAAGATGATCTTTATAGTATTTCCACTCCTCTGGCAGATCTTCATGGTTTTCTTCAGTTTGCCTTAGATTCTCCAAGAATGCATCTTCCATAAGTGACTCCTTTTGAGTTTTACTGTCCAAATTGATTTTGTCCACCATCTTGATTAGTTCATTTGCATCATCATCATCATACCTTTCTCTTCCTTTGGACGATGAGTGAGTTTCGTCAAATAAAACATGAATAGTTTGTTCTATTGTTAAAGTTCATTTTATAAACTCTATAACCACTGGGCTTAGATAACTATCCTAAGAAAATTCCTTCATCAGATTGAGCTTACCAAGATTATCTTTCCCATTATTAAGAATATAACACTTACATCCAAATGGCTTAAGATGACTGATCATTGTCTACTTTTTTTTGTACAGTTTGTAGGGAGCCTTCTTGAGGAATGGTTTGATCATAGCTCTATTTATGATATAGCATGCTGTATTAATAGCCTCGGCCTAAAAGTATCTAGGCCAGTTGTACTTAGATAATATGGTTCTGGCCATGTCTAGCAGTGTTCTAGTCTTTCTTTCAACTATACCATTTTGCTGAGGAGTCCTTGGAGCTGAGAAATTGTGCTATTTTCCATGTTCTTCATAGAACTTAGTAAACTCTTCATATTTGAACTCTCCTCTATGATTAGATTTGATAGCGAAGATGGTATTTTTCTGATCCTTCTGCACAAGTCTGCTAAACTTGTGGAATGTCTTGAAAGTGTCAGACTTCTTTTCTAAAAATGCTACCTAAGTGCATGTTGAGAAGTCATCACCATGACAAATCTGTAGTTCTTACCATCCAGGCTACTAGTTCTCATTGGTCCAAACAGGTCCATATGTATCAATTCCAAAAGGTTTTGATGTTGTCACAACTTTTTTAGACAGAAATAAGACTTTGGTTTGCTTTTTTTTTTTTTTGCACATGCATCACATACACTTGGCTTATTTATCTTCATCCTCGATAATCTCTCAACTAGATCATGTTTGATGAACTTCTGAATGACTCGATAACTTGCATGACTTAGTCGTCTGTGCCAAAGACCCTATCAATCTGAGCTACCTGCTATAAGACATACATCCTTACTTTTAAGTTCTTCTAGGTGAAGAAAATAAAGATTCTTATCTCTGTGAGCCTTGAAGACTACGTCTCCTTTAGAAATAGTACATTTAGATGCTTCAAACATAACCTTGTGACCATGGTCAAATAGCTGAGTAATACTGATTAGGTTGTGCTTTAGACCATCTATGTGTAGCACATCATTAATAAGATCTGTTGATTTAGATCCTATTGTGCCAGTGCCAATTACTCTACCTTTGCCATTGTCTTCGTAGGTGACTGTACCACCTTCTGTCCTGTAATGTTTTGAATAGGGTTTTGTCCCCTGTCATGTGCCTGGAGCATCCACTATCTATGTACCATCTGTTAGTCTTAGGTGGCCTATAAGCCAATCTGACTATGTAAATCTTGTTCATTTATTAATAAAATGGCTTTATTTCATTATGTGTAATTCATATTATTATCGTTTCATAATAAAGTCCGTGAATGTGTGCTATAGTGATCAGATTATGATGAGATCATACTAATGAGACTGATCACTTAAAGACACATATTCTTAATAGTTCCTAGTCGGAGGATATCCGAGAAGGACATCGGATATCCGATTATACTAGTACAAATGACTCCTGCTCATACATGAGGGTGACTGATCTCATAGTCACTTGTGTGGAGACACTAAGGCAAATCTGTAGGTGCTCATTAAAGAATGAGTTTACTGAACTGATCTAACTGAATCGTTGGATGGTATAGTACCTTACTGTCAATCAGCTTGATTCTATTGTCGTAGTTACGTGGATGGTCCTCGGACCACACCAAGGACACCTTGTCAGTGGACTTATGTGTTTTGACCTTGGTTTATAAATCTCTATTCACGGGATTCTAAATAGCCAAAGATCGGGTACAGCGAAATACCGTCAAAGGGAATTGAGTGTTAATAAGGAATCATTCACTCTTTGTACTTAAAGAGAGAATGATCTAGGAAGGATGTGCGGAAGTCCCTGGCCAGGGCGGACGATAATATCGGGAAAGGAATTTTCCGATATCATTCAACAACATCCAATTCAAGTGAGTTGACCGATTAGGGTTTGACGATACACCATACCTTGAGTTGACTCGAGAGCATTGTACGAATGAAGGATTATATCCACGCAGTAACAGTTGGCAGAAAGGTTCCAAGAGTGGGTTACTTAACCCCAATACCTTCTGGGTTCACGTGGTGTTGATTGGCACCCAACGTGATCGGAGGTCCGCTCGAATTCAATGTGCGACATTAATTCAATTGATTAATTAATTAATATTAGTTATTAATTAATCAATCAAGCCAGTGAGGCGTGACTGTGCTTAATGGGCCATTAACTGGAGTGGTTATTGGGCCCAGAGGGTCACACGCAAGTGAATCTCAAGGCGATGTATTTTAAGTAGGTTTTATATTAACTAGGTGTTTTTATGAAAAATCATGCGATTAATATATAATATAGAGACCGGGCTGAGCAGGCCAAGATGTTGCTTAGCCTTGGCCGTCCCCCCTCTCTCTCTAGTGCCCCACCTCTGTCCACTCTCTGGAGATTACTCCGCCGCTTCTCTGACTCTCGTCCGACAGGAAATCGTCCGTGCGTTGCGGCGATCGTTGCAGCGAACGGCGAAGGATTCGTAGGCTGCAAAGAATGAGGAACGTGAGGAAATCTACTGCGAGGAGTATCGCGTGGACTTCACTAGAGGCTGAGCGTTTGCGGCTCGCAGTGTCACACCGACGTAACTGATCGGTCGCGGATTCGAATCCACACAAGGTAATAATTCAATTATTCGATAATTGGTTTTAAATATTCGAAATAGGAAACGGATCGCTATTATTATATTATCTATTTCCCCTGCGTAAGCGATTCGGAGAAATACGAGAGCCTAACAGTGGTATTAGAGCCAGGTTCCACTGTTTCTCGTCCCGTTTTGATCTCCAAATTAATTTTCCATCCTTTATTCCATGCTATATGTTCGATTAATTGTTGGATCTGTGTTCATATGATGAGCACAGTTAATCGGATTAATTTTCTTTCTACGAAAATGGAAATTTAATTTGGGGATTATTTGTGTTCTTCGTTGGACGAAGAATCGGCGTTCAAGTGTTATGGAGGTGGGCCAACCCCGGTTGCACCAAGGAGCATGGCCGGTCACTGTGGGCTTCAAAGCCAACGCCGGAGAGGCCGCTAGAGGTGGCCAGAATGAAGGAGAGGGGCCTCTTTTTCTTCTTCCTCATGGTTTGAAAACCATGAAAAAGGAATAAAAGGGAGGGCTCGGCCTGATCCTTGTGAGAGGTGCACAGGGGGCTTGTTGGTGCTGGGGGCATCGACGGCGGGGCCGGACGACGCTGGGGCGTCGGCCGTCGGAGCTCCTACAACCTCCCCGTCGCCACCATAGGAGCCTATTGCTACTGTGGGGTGTTAGGGTTTCGGGTAGAAGGGGGGCTGACCTAGGCGCCAACGGCCGGTCGGACCGGCCGATCCCTATAGGACCAAGCCCGAGCCCAAGTGCCGAACAGTTGGGCACCTGGTCCGAGCCCGAGCTCAATAGGGCCTGAACCCAGGCTCGGGCTAGGTGGTTCCCTTCTTCCCTTATTTCCAACTTAAAACCCCTAAACCCCAAATTACCTATTATAATATAAAATTGGATTTTAATTTGAAATTAAAAAATGTTTTGGAAATTAAAATTATTACTCAGTTTTATTTAATTGCACTCTTAATTATTTTGAATCATTTTAATTAACAATTCGTTGTTAACTAATTAAAGTTAATTATTTGTTTCAGTGTTAAATTAATAATTAACCATAATTTAACTAATTTAAGAGTTAGATTAGTGTTTAATGATTATTAGTCTAAGTATTAAATTATTAATTATTAATTCATCTAATTGTTAATTAATGAGAATTAGTTATTAATTTAAATGTTAAATTAATAATTAATTTAATTGACTAATTTAAATGTTAGATTAGTAGTTATTAATTAATTAGTGTTAGTTATTACTTTAAGAGTTAAATTAGTAATTAACATTAATTAACTAATCTAAGAGTTAGATTAGCTCTTTTTGTTAATTAGAGTTAATTGTTAATTTAAGTGATAAGTTAATAGTGAATAGTTATTAAATAATTAGTGTTAATTATTAATTTCAGTGTTAAATTTGTAATTAACATTAGTTAACTATTCTAAGAGTTAGATTAGTAGTTAATAATTCATTAGAGTTGATTAATAATTTAAGTGTTAAATTAATAAGTAACTTTAGTGGACTAGCTAAGAGTTAGAATAGTAATTAGTTATTAATAGTCTAATTGTAAGATTATTAATATTTTTTAATCTAAATATTATATTATTTTATTTTTAGAAATGTTTTAAATTGTATGGAATATTCTGAAATTGTTAATTTGGAGTGTATGCACATGTGATGTGTGTTTTATATATTTTTAAATTTTATTTAATTGCATGTTAAGATAATAAAATGAGTTTTCAAAATTCAAATGCCAATTTTGATTGGAACCTAGCTTTTTGAAAGCCAAAAATATTTATTTTGAAAACTCTTTTGTTTTAGCCATGTGATGCGCTTATCATGTGTGGAATATTTAAAACACACTGTGGTCATATATATGTATTTTTAAATTATTCATGTGATAAATGATCTGTGTGGATCGTGGATGTGTGATTGGATATTTATTAAATTGTTAATAAATAGAGGTCTACATACCTCTCTCTCTCTCATACTCCAATATAATTCTACCTCCCTCTTTCTTGTACTCGCCATAAGGCCTTCTTCTATTTACATGTAAATTTAGAATTAATTGTAATCTGATCGAGGCAACCGAGGAAGGAGCGAGGATGATCTACAACTACAACCAGGAAGGCGAAAAGATGCAGATCCTTTCCTATGTATTTGCAGAATGGTCTAATGTAATAGTTATGTTAGATTTTGTGTACTATCCATGACCAAACTTGACATGTATGTGATACAACGTCTTTATTTTTTATTATGAATCAAAGTAGGTATAGTAAGTACTAAATATATACGACATATTTATATACTATCACCTAGAAGAGACCAAGATAAAAGTTATCTAAAAACCCTCGCTAAATTCTAAGTCGTAACGTGAGTAGTTAAGAACTTACCGCGTGGTCCTACATCGCTATAGTCACTGGAATTGAATTACTTTAGGCAGGTTTGTTGTACTATCCACAAGGCCTGTTTAATTGTAATGAGAGACTATGGCTATGGCATAAGATGCCTATAGATCGGGGTAGAAGAACCATGTAGCCTTATTGAACTATCTACAAGGGCTGCATTCAAATCTATGTCCGTCACATAACGATGGTAACGCTTAGACCAGAATTAATGATTTGTTGTGTTATCTACAAGGCCATTAAAACTCTGGGGACCGAAGATATGATCAGATATTGCAAGGAATTGCAAGTCCCATGAGATGGATGCTCTTTGATTGCATTACAGTTTGTTGTGCTATCCACAAGACTGTACTGCAAGTCATTAAGATTCTGATCCCCACTAGGAGACTGTCGTCGTTTCCCGTTCTGTATAAATGAGGGTTATATAGTCCGTCGAAAATTAGTGGAAGTTAAAACTTGATAAAAAGTCCATATTATGTTTTATATTTAATAATTGGATATCTGATAAAATAAATTTTATTCATCTCATATAGGAAATTATGTCGTCGAATAACCCACTATATGGCATACTTAATGCCAATCTTTTGACTGACCTTAACTATTCGGATTGGCTTAGAAACCTGAAGAATGTCTTCAAATCTAAGCACATTGCCTACGTCTTTGGAGCTGATCCTCTTGCTGAACCAGCATTAGATGCCCATGAGGCAGAGATGATCGCATGGCAAAGGAGTAGTAAAGGGTGACTACTTATACTGTAAGTAAAAGGGTCATTGGAAGAGGAACTGCAATGAGTTTCTCAACGATAAAGTTTACGGAAAGATGAAACTATAAGAAGCTTTAGATATCTATATGATAGATATCAACTTGTCAGTTAGAGATTCTATATCTTAGGTATTGGATACTAGATGTGCTTCTCATATCTACCATGATATGAAGATGCTGACAAGTAAGCGCAAATTGAGAAAAGGCGAGGTGGAATTAAGGCTAGGAAACGGAGCAAAAGTTGCAGCGGTTGTTGTAAAGACAACCAACCTCAGGCTTCCATCGAGAGACGTCTTATCATTAGAAGATTGTTATTATGTTCCTAGCAAAATAAAGAACATCATATCAGTATCTTGTTTAGACAAGATATGATATAGATTGACTATTGAGAACAAAAATTGTTCGATTTATTATGGTAATAAATCAATAGCTTCGGCATCTTTAGTCAATGGTCTATATCTTTTAGATGTTTTTTACTACAATCTTCACATTGATAATACTCTTAAGGAGAGTAAGAATTGTGTGAACCAAGCCTACATGTGGCATTGTAGACTTGTATATTGGTGAAAGCAGGTTGCAAAAGTTGCACTGACATGGTAATTTAAATGCATTCGATTATAAATCGTTTGCGACATGTGAGTCCTGCCTTATGAGATAGATGGTAAAGTCTCCATTTACTGGACATGGAGAATGTGCCAAGGAAGTTTTGGAACTAATACATTTAGATGTATGTGGTCCAATGTCCACCCAAGCCAAAGGAGGCTTTCATACTTCATCACGTTCACCGACGACTTCTCAAGATTCGGCTATGTGTACTTACTGAAGTACAAGTCCGAAGCATTTGAGAAGTTCACAGAGTTCAATAATGAGGTAGAGAAACAGTCAGGAAAGAGTATTAAAGCTCTTCGATCAAATCGGGGAGGAGAATACTTGAGTACTAATTTCACACAATTCTTAAAGGATAATGGTATCCTTTCTCAGTTGACCCGTCCATACACACCACAAATGAATAGTGTATATGAAAGGAGGAATCGCACCTTATTGGACATGGTGCGCTCCATAATGAGGTTTTCGGGTTTACTAGTGTTTATCTGGGGGTATGCTCTAGAGTCAGCAGCATACTTACTAAACAGAGTATCTAGTAAGTCTGTGACCTCTACTCCATATGAGATATGGAAAGACAGAAAACTAGAATTTAAACATGATAAAGTCTGGAGTTGTCCTACTCATGTAAAGAGGCATGATCTAGATAGGTTGAAATCAAGAACTGATAGATGCAGGTTTGTGGGATATCCAAAAGAGATATTTGGATACTACTTTTACATCTTGGTGAACAAAAGGTATTTGTTGCCAGAAAAGTTGTCTTCTTGGAAGAAGAATACCTTCTGCAGGAGGACAATGGGAGTAAAATGGTACTGGAAGAGGTTCCCGATCCCCAAACAGATACGATATCATCAGATGAGATATCAGTTCCTGAATTTGTTCAGGTACATACAGATGAGCCACGTAGATCTAGTAGGATACCTAAACTACCCGAACGATATGTGGGACATATCGATGAAGGTAATGTAAGGTAGAATATAATGAGGATGATGATCCTAAATCCTACTAGGAAAAGACCCAAAAGCCGAAAAATGGCGAGAAGCCATGAACTCCGAAATCCAGTCCATGTACACCAACTAAGTTTGGAACTTGGAGGACTTGCCCTAAAGTATTGTACCCATTTGATACAAGTGGATCTTTAAAAGAAAGATCGGTACTAATGGACGGATCGACACTTATAAGGCAAGGTTGGTGGCAAAGGGATATCGTCAAAGGCAAGGAATTGACTATGATGAGACTTTCTCATCAGTTGCCATGATAAAGTTGATTAGAGTTCTACTCGCCATAGCTGCACACTTTGATTATGAGATCTAGCAAATGGATGTGAAAACTGCCTTCTTCAACGGTAACCTTAAGGTAGAGGTGTATATGATACAACCTGAAGGTTTTGTTGGGATCCGGGCGGGACGCGAAGAACGCAGCGGAAACGATGAACAAAAAATATCCCGCCAGATACCCGCTGATCCAATTCAGAACGAAAACTAAAATCAAAGAATTGGGTTGTAATTTGATTACCGTGCGCGGATTCGAATCCGCTTCCGTCTCGATTCCGTCGAGGCGATGCGGCGAGCCGCACAAGCGTCTGGCCTCCAACGGTATCCACGCGAGCCTCCACGGTTGTTTGTCCTCGCTCCCTCATCTGTATCAGCTCGCTCGCTGAAGATCCGTCGCCGCAACGAAGGCCGAAAACCCGCTGATGGGAATTCCCGACTTTCGGGACTCACGCGCGGCGGAGACGGAGACAGTCCCGGCGCCTCGAACGGGGCACCTAGAGGAGGAGAGAGAAAGAGGGGCGACGGCCAGCATGGGGAAACCCTGGAGCTTGGCCCAGGGTTTCTCAACAGTACATATATATATTAAGTCGGCGCGACTTTTCACAAAAGTCCCCGAGTTAATATAAATCCTACTAAAACACCACCGACTGAGAATCTTATTGCGTATGACCTCTAAGCCCACTAATCAGTCCGGTTTTCAGCCCATTAAGTCTAATAACTAGTTATTGACTTATTGTAATTAATTAATATCAGGATATTAACTAATTACTTAGCCGAATTAACATCGCATGTAAATTCGGTCGGACTTTTGATTAAGTTGGGTGCCAAGAAATACCGCATGATCCCAGAAGGCAATCGGGTTTAGTAACCCACTCATGGAACTTGTCTGTCCATAGTTACTGCGTAGTTATAATCCTTCGTCCGCACAATGCTGTCAAGTTAACCTAGGGTATGGTCAACTCACTTGAATCAGAATCCGCTGTACAATATCGAAAAACATCTTTTCTGATATTATTTCTGCTCTAGCCAGAGACTCCTGCGGATCTATTCTAGAGCATTCTCTCTCTAGTTACCTGAGAGCGAACGATCCTTTATTGAACACACAATCACCTTCGAAGGTCTTCCGCTGGACCCAATCCTTGACTATTAGAGATCCCGTGGATAGGGATTCGTAGGTCAAGGTCAAAGTCCAGAAGTCCACCGACAAGATGTCTTAAGTCTAAGGATCAACCACGCTACTGTGACGATGAATCAAGCCGATTGACAGTCAGGTAAATTACCATTCGGCGATTCATGTCGGATCAGTTCAGTGAACTCATTCCCCAATGAGCACCTATAAGTTCACCATTGTGTCTCCACACAAGTAACTAACAAGATCAGTCACCCTTATCATATGAACTAGAATAACCTGTATGTAGACACGCTAATTTTGACGTCATTTCGAGTAAATTTCATATCATACAATAATGCCTCGAAATGGTCTGATAATTAATCATTAATTAATTTTTATTAATCTTTTTAAGTGTCGGATTTGACAGACATGTTTAAGTTATTCAATTGAATTGATTTTAGCTCAAATTTGAGTTAAAATATGAAGAATTCTAAAAGACGTCTACCCAAGTGGACGCCATTTAGACTTTATTCTTATTTTAACGTTTAAATTTGAATTTTAATCAATTGATTAATTAACTAAAAGGCGTCTGGACATGTCGACGCGTTTTAAGTTTCCTAAGTGGTTTTAACTTCCCCTCCGGATGTTTATCCTTATCTTAATTAGTCTAAAAGACGTCTATAGAGGTGGACGCGTTTTCCCTAATAAAGATAAAGATAAGTTTTCCCGGATATTTATCCTTATCTTAATTAATCTGAAAGGCGTCAACAAAGGTGGACGCGTTTTAGATAATTACAGATAAAGATGAATTAATCAGTATTTATCTGTCGGTTAAGATGGATAAATTCGGAGTTTTCTAATGTTAATCGCGAACGCAAGAAATGCCTATAAATACCCTGCATGTTGAAGAGTTAAAAAAAAAAAGAAAAGAAGAGAGTTGAGTTGAGTTGAGCCATAGCGTTATAGCGATTTGAAGATCGAAGCAACAACGTCGTAACGCCGGAGCGCTGCCATTCCCAGAAGTCGGCGTCCCTTTCAAGATCTTCATCCTTTCAGAGCTTCAACCGATTGGGCATAAGTTTTTCATTACTGCATTCATTTCATTAGTTTCATTCTTCATATTCACTTCATGCAAACACACACCACAGCATAATCTTTCAAAAACCTACTTGATCTAAGGGGTTTCAAAGCCATTAAACAAGTGAGTTTGCTGTTTTAAATATGCTTAACATCATGATTAGTTCAGATACTGCTTCTACTTAAATTCTCATCATAGTTCTTCGTTTTCTGTTTCTGTCTTTGCTGCACTCAACAACAACAAGAGATCAAAAGGGGAAATCAAGCACAACTTCTGGACGATCCTCAACCTCAAATTCCACAGCAAGAACAAAAAGCAAAGAAAGGGCTCTCTTTCTTCAGCCGGCTGAGGAAGGGGAACCAAGGACTCAATCTTCCGCTTTTGAAAGGTAGGCGATCATATCTCTTTTGAAACTTTTAAGTTAAAAGTTTCTGGCGATCACTGCACTTTAGTTGCTGTTTTTAATAGGTTAGTTTACACTAAACAACATAGATATTTCATGTTAATCACATGGTCATTCTAAGCACCTACAGCTTTTTTGGCGATCACGGTGGGACTTGGTCTCGCCATCTTTTAGTTTCTTTTTGTTCTTGCTATCATCATATCGGGCACCCACGGTGCACCATTTGTGTCTCTGGACACGTCCTCACCAATTGGTGAGTGTTTAGTTTAATTAATTTCCCTCGTGCACCACGTGCACACCCCAGTGGCAAGATCTTGCCCTCCCCTTGATTAATTCAAAAAGCTGTTTTTGTGATAAAAATGATGTATGATTGATTGTTTTTCTAGTTGTTTAGTTAGTAAATCATCCTGTTTAAAATCTGGAACTAAAAATTTTTGCATGAGTAGATTGTTTACTGCTTTTTATCTTGTTTAAGGAGGATTCAACCCAGAAAATCCTCCTGGAAAACTGTTTCTGCGAACTGAAAAGCGTCCAGGATCGCTGACGCGTTTCGAACCGCGTCAACACCCCTAGACGCCTTTCAGGCTTCACAGTTTCTCTGCTGTCTGCATCTGCTTCTGCGAAAAATTAAGTTCTGTTTTGAATAGCGTCGACTACAATCGACGCGATTCAGACAGTTTCTTAATTTTTTTTAGTTTCCAGATTTCTGTGCTTTGAGTGCTAGCTACCCATTACTTACTAAGCATTAGAGGCCATCCAGGCCACAGGACATACGCATTGAGGCTAATACCCTCCTCTTCTTAGGAACACATTACTCGACGTCAGCAACTCTCTCTGATTGGGTTGGTCCCTTGATCAGACTAGAGAAGTTGACGTTGAGACCTCCATAAGTCCCCAAAATCAAGGTATTCCTCCTTGATCATCGGGCTGGTTGTACCAATTGAAGTCCTGGTTAGATTCTGAAAGCGTTGTGAGAGAAAGCCTTAGAGAATAACGGTGTAAATTGAACTGAAACTAGGATCCTTTCCCTGAGCGAAATTGTGGTTTAATCCAATTCAAATAACTCAACATAAAATCACGTTAAGCATCTACTTGTTTGATTAATCTCTGTACAACTTGTTTGATTAAATCTTTGAAAAGGGAATCTAACATCATGTTGCTACGATCAGGTAGGGACTTGAGTGTGGCTCCAGACGCCATGGTTAATTACGAGGGAGATGCTAATGCCCCTCGGGATTCTGAATACAACTATGAGAGTGGGAGAGATGCTGATGCCTCCCGTAGTTCTATCCCCATTCCATATCGTCTAGATGGGAATGTTCGGACACCTCTTTTGCGTCCACGTGATCAATATCCTGATCCTCCTCCGCATGAATATGCGATTCCTAATCCTGATCTTGAGGGGGACATGAATCAGAATGATCCCTCATCCTCTGATCCTACGGATCTCATCAATGCTCTGGGAGTTCTTGCCTCCCGACTGGACCCTCAGCAGTTCGAGGCGATCCAATCTATTTTGAAGGGGAAGGCACCCATGCAGCCTGCCGAGCCGAACCCTGTGGCTCCCCCTGCTGTTCCTTAGCAACCTTCTTTTCCTCCTCCTTATATCCATCAGGCCGTGGAGGGCCTTCATATTACTTCTCGGCCAGCTGGGCCGCAGCTTTCATCATCTAGGCAACCGGCTAGACCGCAAACGCCTGCTTATCAAAATGCCCTCGGGCATGGCGGAAGCTCTGCCGGACCTCCCCTCTATTGTCCACCTTGTCCAACGTACTCTAGGCAGCAGGCCTACCAAGTACCTCCTCCTCCTCCTCCTCCTCAAGCAGATCTGACCACACAAACGCTGTTGGCCAAAATGGAGCGTATGGATGAGCAATTTAATAACCTCCAGAAAATGATGGGGGTCAAAGCTGTGCCAGAGATCAGTCTACCGAGTCTGCCAGTATTCCATCTGCCACCCTCTGAAATGCCAGTGTACCGAAAGTACAACGGTACTGGTAACCCCTTTACACACCTGAAGGAGTTCATGTATGAATCCTCTTTCTGGCAGAATGATAAGAGGTCGTTGGCCTTCTTGTTCAGGAGATCTCTAGAGGGACCAGCCCTCGAGTGGTTCTTTTCCCTGGAACCCTTAGAAGTAGAAGATTACGGTATCGTTTCACGCAAATTTATTCAACGATACCAGGACAGAGTTGCACCCTCCTTGTCTATCACGGACCTCATTGCAGAAAAGATGAAACCTGATGAGGAGTTTGTCAGTTTTGCTGACAGGTGGCGGGGTCTGGCTGAAAAGGTGAAGGATCACTCGTCCGAGTCCGAACAAGTGAAGATGTTAATTTCCAATGCCACGCTCCAGTTCAAGCTCGTCCTCTCCTTGAACAATTTGACTAACATGGCAGAGCTCTATGAAAGAGCACGGTACTGCCAGAATGCTTTCAAGGACGCTACATTCTCTAGCGTCTTTGATCCTCATAGACCTAGCAGGCCTCCGCCTCGGAAGCCTGCAGTGCCGAACTCTTCCAGCACAGGTCCGACTACCGAGGGCACGCTCTCTCATGAGCAAGTGAGTACCATGAACAATAACTCGCCCCAGTTCGTGAGGAGTCAGCAGCAGTACCAGAGGCCACAGCAGCAAGGGTACAGACAGCAGCAGAACCCCCAGTACCAACAACAATATCAGCGGCCCCAGCAGCCAAATCAGAATCAGAACCAGCAACAGCTACACCAACAGCCGCCACGGCAACAGCAGTACCAGCAACCCCAGCAGAAGCAGTATCAGAACCAGCAACAGCCACAGTACCAGCCGCGCGCACCGCCGGCGTACCACAATGTCCCTCCTCCTGGTGACTACAACCAGCAGAGGAGACCTCCAGGCCCGAAAAGGGCAGAATATCCGGCACTCCCAGAATCCTTGGCCGATATCTTCAGTGCTTTAATGGCAGCTAATGCCTTAGTTTTGCCAAGGGAAAAGGCCGTCTGGCCTCAAAATGCCGATACGTCCAGGTATTGCTACTTCCATAGGCAACCTGGGCATACCATTGACACCTGCTTCCAATTCAGAGATTATATTCATGATCTCAACGAGCAGGGCGGCATAGACTGGGAGGAAATGAAGAAGTACATAACAGCCCTGAAGGCGAGAAGACCGCAACAGCAGCAAGCAAGACCACCGGCACAAGCAGCAGCACCACCCAACATGGGCATAGTGCAGAATCCACTCCCGGAGCACCAGAACCAGAACCAGGTGGCTCCCATTCTAACGAACAGCCAGTCTGAGGCTGGTCACCCCTCTACCCACACCCACATATCACTCGCCTTCACCCAATAACCCACTACCACTACCCACCTTCCTTAGACCCATTACGCCCCGCACTCCTACGCCTCCATCATATACCCCCCCGCAAACCAATAACGCACCCCTTTTACCATCTAGGCCACTATTACGCGTACCATTTCCTACTTCACCCATTACCACTACCACCTACCCAGATATGCCCCAACCATCCAGACCACTATTACGCGTACCATTCCCCACTTCACCAACTGCGTACCCATCTACCATCCAACCCTCTAGGCCTTTAATCCGCACCGCGCCATCACCACCTAACCCTACGCCATCACCACCTAACCCAACGCCACCACCTACGCATCAACCCTCCGCACCGCTTACGCCACCCGACTCTGCGATACTCAAGGGGTCACCCGGATCCTCCACGGTCGAGGAACATGCGCTCCGGAGTGGAAGGATTTTCAACAAGGTCTTTCCTCAGTCCACAGTCAGAGACGGCCCATCACAGCCGACTGAGGAAGCCCATAATGAAGAGAGTGCACCAGGCACTCAATATGACTTGTTGAAACATCTGGACAGAACACCGGCACGGATCACTGTACTTGAATTGATTAAGAGGTCCAAGATTCACCAAGAAGCCTTAATGGAATACCTACAGAAGGTGATGGTCAACGAAGACGTGCCGGTAGAGAAAATTGTAGCACTACTAGTTCCTCAGGGAGATCAGCCCTCAATTACATTCCACACATCGGAACTAGCACCGCCAGCCGCCAGAAGCATGGCTTTGAGCATTACGGTCAATATCTGCAAAAAGGCCGTGGATGCATGCCTGATTGATACAGGGGCTTCAATTAACGTTTTACCTCCGAAGACCCTGGAGCTATGCGGTGTGCCCAAGGAGAAATGGCTGCCTAGCCCCATCTCAGTTACGGCATATGACAATTCTACCCGTTCCCCTCTGGGAATGGTTTATTTAAAAGTGGAGCTAGGTCCAGTAAGTCATGCAGAGGTCGAATTTCATATTCTAGAAATCGACCCTTCCATAAATGCCATTCTGGGACGTCCTTATATCAAAACTCTTGAGGCGATTCCTTCTACGAATCACCAATGCCTCAAATTCCCTTATAAAGGACGAATTATTAAAGTGACGAGCATGCCGATCCTTGCTGCTGCTCATACCCTAAATATTAAGTCTGTTGTTTTACCTGGCCGACAACCTTTTCTGTCGGTATTACAGGTCTACCGTCCAGTGGCTGATCCTTTGAAAGCCGCTACCATTTCTCCATATCCATTAGATGCTATCAAAAGGGGGAAGTGCATGAGTACCCCAGGATGGAGGATTATGATGAAAAATGGCTACGAGCCTGGGAAAGGTCTGGGCACACAGTTGCAAGGCAGGACCACTCCTGTTAAAGATCATCGGGCAGTACCTGGAAGCGGTCTGGGCTATAGGCCGAGGAAACTGAAGCAAGACAGGGTTCAGCAAGAAGATGGTCAAGAAATCTTGGAAACAATGTCTACACCACTGAAAGAAGGCCGAGATCCCTTAACATGGACTCTATATACACACTTTGTGAAAGGGCCCATACTTAGTCACGACAACACGGTGGTCATTACTTCCTGTTTTGACTTCCATGACATATATGGGAGGGATTTGGCCAGACATTGCTCTGAACTGCTTACGTACCAATCCTTGGAGGCTCTGCGGCCTACGAAGAGGAGAAAATTCCATGACCCTGAATGCGAATGGTACAGGTGGTTCGACCTGAGGGACCTATACATAGCACTGAACAGACTATTTCTGGATCCTGCAGAACCCAAGTGGCCACCGCAGATCGACGAGCTAATTGAGAGCCCTGGCGCAATCTTTGATAAGCGGATACTGCTGTCCGAACAAACTGATGAAGGGGAGCCAGATGACCCCTATGAAGCCGGTTATACAACAGATCTGCTCTGGAGGGGGACATATCCTTCACATGTCTTCATGCTCCATACTCTTTTTCGTACACTACTCTTGACCCCGACTTGGTCGAGGGTCATAATTGAAGATATTCCACGGGCCCCGCCCGTTATGATAACTCTGTCCCCTCGGGACTTTATTCCACAACCTCCTCTCGACCTAGAGAGGATATATGATCTGATCTGGGACATATTGCTATATGATCCCCCTAATCCCCTGGCCTTGGTGCCGCTTCCCCCGTCTGATTCCCCTTCCATTTGTATTCACTCCTGCTTCATGTATGATTCCTCCGATATCCAAAAAAAAATGCCAATTTTACAACAAATTCTTCCCAAATCATTATCGAGGAAACATCTTACTTGTCCGATTACACCCCATCGCGCGGGTCCGTCGCTCAAGATTCTCTCTTAGATCTACTCTGTCCGTCCCCACGGGAGGATTCCCCTGTATTTCTACCTGTATCCCAGGATTTTCATCCTGCTTCGTCTTCATTAGGGTATGATAGGCAGTTTAGTGAAGTTAGGAAGTCTAGTTTTAGGCAGGTTAGGAAGTCTAGGAAGCCTAAGGGTAGGCAAATTCCAGAAAGATACCTCCAGGATTTGGCTGATAAATGCTCCTTTTGCTCTTTAATCCCTCAGCTCTTAGAAGATCCAATTCAGATGCCAGAAGATTGTACAGATGATGAGTCGGTCAATGATGGGTACGGGGTATATGAGTTAGTGCATGAAAAGGACCCCATTGTTGAAAATGAGGAGGATGATGAGGACGCAGCTGAGGCATATGCCAGTGGAGTGAAGAGATTTGATGAACCCTCAGCTGCCGTAGAAGAGTCCACCAAAGAAATAAACTTAGGGACTGAAGACGAACCTAAGGTTGTCCTCGTCAGTAAAAATCTTTCTACAGAGGATGAGAAGGCAATGGTACAAGTGCTTAAGGATTATAAGGACACTTTCGCCTGGAGTTACGAGGATATGCCGGGGTTAGACTCATCTTTAGTTGAACACAGGTTAACATTAAAAGATGGAGCTAGTCCGGTCAAGCAGAAATTAAGGCGATTCCACCCGCAAATGGCTTTAAAGATGAAGGAAGAGGTCGACAAATTACACAAAGCCAAATTCATTAGAGTTGTCCTTTATCCACAATGGGTGGCCAATATAGTCCCGGTTATGAAAAAGGACGGGAAGGTCAGAATTTGCATTGACTTCCGCGATCTGAACCGGGCGTGTCCTAAAGACGATTTTCCATTGCCTCATATTGATGTACTCATCGATAACACTGCTGGCTATGAGACATTATCGTTTATGGATGGATTTTCAGGATACAACCAGATTAAGCTGGCAGAAGAGGATCAAGAGAAGACTTCATTCACTACACCTTGGGGAACATATTGTTATGTCGTCATGCCATTTGGATTAAAGAACGCTGGAGCCACTTATCAAAGGGCTATGATGGCAATATTTCATGACATGATGCATATAGATTTGGAAGTGTATGTGGATGACTTATTGGTTAAGTCTAAAACGAAGGCTGAGCATGCCAAAGTTTTGGCAAGGGTATTAGAGAGATCAAAAGAGTATCAGTTGAAGATGAACCCCAAGAAATGTGTATTCGGGGTATCTTCAGGAAAACTGCTTGGATTCATTGTCAGCAAACGGGGAATTGAGATCGATCCCAATAAGGCGAAGGCTATCAGAGAAATGCCACCTCCCAAAAACTTGAAAGAATTGAGAGGATTAATCGGGAGGTTACAATTTATTCGCCGTTTTGTCTCCCAGCACTCACAAAGGTGTAAGCCGTTTTACGAACTTACCAAGCCAGGAGTCAAATTCGATTGGGACGATAAGTGTCAGGAGGCATTTGATGGATTAAAGGACTATTTGGCAAGTCCTCCTGTTTTGAGACCACCATCTCCAGGCAAACCATTGATACTTTACATTTCAGTCCTGGATGATGCAGTGGGGGCTGTCCTAGCACAAGAGGATGAAGAAGGAAAAGAGAGGGCAGCCTACTATCTCTCTAAACTTCTCAACCCCGCTGAACAGAGATATACGGCGATGGAGAAAACATGTGCAGCATTGGTTTGGGTTGTTCAGAAATTAAAGCATTATTTTCTGGCCCATGAAGTCCACCTCATCGCTAGGATGAATCCGATCAAGTTCCTTCTCGAGAAATCTGTTCTTACTGATAGGTTAGCGCGATGGCAAAGCTTTCTATCCCAATTCGATATCATTTACATTCAACAGAAAGCGATCAAGGGCTATGCCATAGCAGAACATCTCGCTCATCATCCCCTTCCTCGATTTGATCCAGTGCGATCAGAGTTTCCGGATGAGGAACTGATGTCCGTAAATCAAATCAGAGATGATATGTGGACTCTGCATTTTGACGGAGCTCTGAATTCTCATGGAAAGGGTATCGGAATCGTTCTGTTATCACCTGAAGGTGTCACCATTCCACAAGTCTTTCAGCTTGATTTTCCAGTCACCAATAACATAGCTGAATACGAGGCACTTCTTGCTGGTCTTGAGGCTGCTCATTTTCATGGTGCCACCAAACTCAGGATTGTGGGTGATAGTCAATTAATTCTTCGCCAAGTGCTGACCAAGTATCGAACTCTTGATCCCAAGCTTAAGCCATATCAAGAACTTACTTCTGCTTATTCAAAGCTTTTCACAAAATTGATCTTTGTCCATGTCCCTAGAAATCAAAACATCTTAGCTGACGCTCTAGCTTCACTTGCATCTTCCCTTGATTTTCCAATCAGCAAGCAATCTGAATCAATCATAATTCATAGGCGTCTTTCACCCGCCGTGAAAGATCCTTCATTTCTTAGAACTAAGGAGAAGTTGCTGAAGAAATTCAAAGATGGAAGTATTGTGGAGAAAAGAGAAATCATGTTGATGGAGCTGTTAGAAGAGATGGATGATGAACAGAAGCCATGGTATTATGAAATTGCAAAATATTGTGAAGATCAATCGTATCCTGAAGAAGCTACAACTGAGGAGAAAAGAGCTATCAGGAGAGTTGCTCAACGATACACCCTAGTTGGGGGAGCATTATATAAGAGAGGTTTTGATGGAGTTCTTCTGAGATGTTTAGACGAAGATGAGCTTTGGAAGGTTATGGAAGGAGCTCATAGTGGACTTTGTGGTGGCCATGTCAATGGACAAATGCTAGCAAAGAAGATCCTTAGACAAGGATTTTATTGGCCAACCATGGAAGAAGACTGTGTAGGATATGTCCGTAGGTGTGCCAAGTGTCAACTTCACGCCGACAAAATTCATTCTCCTGGATCTTCACTCCATCCTGTTTCCTCCCCATGGCCTTTCTCCATGTGGGCTTTCGACATTATTGGACCTCTTGGTAACCCAGATTCCGGCATCAAGCAAAAATCTTTCATTCTCACGTCTACGGAATACTTCACCAAGTGGGCAGAAGCTGAAGCATACGTGGAGATCAAAGCATCAACCGTCTGCAAATTCATCATGAAGAACATCATCACAAGATTCGGAATTCCAAGTACCATCGTCACCGACAACGGACCGCAGTTCGTGTCACAGGAATTGAAGGACCTCTGCAACAGGTATAAAATTGCATTGCATCATTCATCTCCTTATTATCCGCAAGGCAATGGCCAAGCAGAGGCAACTAATAAGACTTTGATAAAAATTATCAAAAAGACGTGTAAATCTAACAAATTCGCAGACTGGCCAGAAAAATTGGTTGAGGCTCTATGGGCCTACCGAACTTCAATCCGCACGCCTACTGGGCAAACTCCTTATTCCTTAACATTTGGAATGGAGGCGGTAGTTCCATATGAGATCCTTATACCGTCATTAAGAGTACAATTGAACAAGGAATTTTCCATTGATGAACATCGTTCAGCACTCCTTTTCCAATTGGAACTTTTAGACGAGAAAAGATGGTCAGCTGCTAATCATGCGAAAGCTTATCAAAACAGATTAGCACGTTTTTATCAAAAGAAAGTCATTGAACGAAAGTTCAAAGTCGGTGAAATGGTCGTTAAAAGAATTTTTGTAAAATCTGGTGGTCCGCATTCTAAGCTCCAACCCAACTGGGAAGGACCTTATGTTGTATCGCACGCTTATCCTGGTAATGCTTATCGTCTTATTAATGCAGAAGGAGAAGAGCTAAATCATCCATGGAATGGTTTACATCTTAAGAAATACTACCCTTAGGATAAAGAGTCGATCAGTATGGTACAAAGACCAGTGGAATCAGAAAATTTATAAACTCAAATTTCTTTGTTAGTCTGAATAATTTAACTTCAAACCCATTACTGCACACACTGACACGTTTGATTCGTGAGTAACAAAAGATGCCAAGTCCTTAAGAATATCAAAAGCTTGACTAAGAGTATAAAGTACAAATCATTTCTTTTAAAGTAAAATTCTGTTTTACACTCGGCCCATGGTGTCGGAACGAGGCTTAAAATAGACTACCAAGAATACCCGCCATCTTAGTAGGAGGCCGTCATAAAAAAAATGGGGGAGATCCGTTCCAAAGCAAAGCAAAGAAAGAAAAGAATAGAAAAAAAAAAGGAAAAGGCAAAATTCAAAATCAAAAGGCCAATACACTACAAATGTTACATCAAGGCCATGAAATGAAACAAAAGGGAACGCAAGGTCGATAAATACCCCGGAAAGAAAATGACTGAACCCCAATAGATATTAGGGTTGGAAAGGAACATCTTTTTAAGTCTCCGGAACCTTCTCATGGGCTTTCTAAACTTACTCTTCTTTTCTTTCTAAAGAGGTGTACTTCAAGCTTAAGGAATGGCTTAGATTGACTAAGGGTCAAATCATCAAATGGGATCACGAATGGAAACACAAGTTCAAACACGATGGGTTTTAAGTTAAGTTGTTAAAGAACAATTTGGAAATTAAGTTAATAAATGAATATGATCTTTTGATCTAAGTACCATACTGGTCTTTTAGTCAAAAAAAAAGTCAAAAAAAATGTATATGCCAAAATTCAAAAAAAATGTATATGTCAAAATTCAAAAAAAATGTATATGTCAAAATTCGAAAAAATTTGCATAGTCAAAATTCAAAAATTGCATATGTCCAAAATTCAAAAAAAATTGCATAGTCAAAAATTCAAAAAAAATACATATTTCAAAAAAAGTCAAAAAAAAAAATGTACATTTTTCAAAATCTAAAAAAAATACATATTTCAAAACCCAAACAAAAATGAAAATTTCAAAACCACAAAAATATTTCAATTAGCATTCGCTTGTTGCATTTAATATGTTTCATTCCTTTTATTTTCAGTAAGCATATGTTTGCTTGCATGTTGCATTTTGCTTAAGTCTGATTATTCTTATTACCTTTGTTAATAAAGGCTATGCCCCTTGACTATTTATTCAAGGAAAAGATTGATTGACCATTTGATTGGTCAGGCAAGGGGCTAAGCCTAAATAGATACTTAACCTGCTTGTTAAGTGTTGTACAGATAAGCACAGGAACACGAGATTGGAGCCCAAAAGTTTCATGTATATATCAAAAGTGTTTTATACATGATATGCATGAAAAGAAAAGAAGTACATAAGCCCTCAAGGCTGACTCTCCCCTCCGCCCTCATCTAACTGGCTCTGGGCCTCGTCAGGTGCGTCTGGTGCTGGTCCTCGGCTAGGAGGTGGAGGTGGCCCCATCGTGCTCGGCCCCGCCTGGACGGAAGACACGGCAGCGCTGGCAGTGAAAGCGCTCGTCAGGCCGCGCTCCTGCGCACGCTGTCGAGCACGCCTGTACCTCTCCTCCACACTCCGGCGCTCGTGCTCTGTAATGCCAAGCTGGACCCGAAGAGCGGATATCTCAGCATCCATCCTCTGCCGCTCCTGCCTCTCCCGCTCTCGCTCCTCGTTGATGACCTCCAGGCGAGTCTGGAGGCGCGCAAGATCTCCAACCGAAAGTCGGGCCACCTGCTCCTCTAGAGCTCGGATCCGCTCTGCATCAGCCTCGGCACGAGTCGCTGTAGCATAGGCATCCGCTTCAGCCCTCTGAAGGGCTTCTTGGAGCTCAGCTACCTGCAGAAGAAGATTTTGTTAGTTCAAGACAATCAAGTAAGTCAAGTCAAATTCAAAAATCAAAACTTACCCGAGCAGCACGGTCCTCCTCCGCAAGAGAAGCCCGGTGGATGGCAGAAGCAAGCTGACTCTGGAGGTCAGCCAAGGCAGCATCGTGCGCGGCGAAGGATGATGAAGAAGAAGCTCCATAGGTAGGGGGAGCCGCCTGGGTGTAGACGGCTCGCTGCACCAAAACAACACTGTCAGTGGTTAATCGCCAAAACAAATAATTAATTAAAACATGCATTCATATTCATTCATACATACCAGATCGAAGAGCTCTTTCTGGACCTGTTCGAGCTGGGCCTCAGCATCATGTAGTCGGGCCCGGAGGTCGATGATGACCGCATCACGAGCATCCTGCAAATCACATATACATACATTCATTCACCAACATAAATCAAGATAATAATAAAATTAAAGACGCATGAATGCATACTTACATCGAGTGGTCGGAGGAGCCGCAGCTGGTCAGCGTAATGGACCCGGTACTGCTGGAGGTAGCCCTCGCTACTCTCCGCACGGGACTCCACTCTGGTGCCCCGACGGTGCCAGTCCTCGTACTGCTCCGGGAACTTGGCACGCCAGTCGGTGAGGGATTGCTTGCCCCTCATGCTCCTCCCCACACCCTCTGGGACCTCTTCATCTATCCATTCCTGATGGAGACCCAACGTCCTCATCACGAGCCGGAGGCGGAGGGGCTCGATCTCGTTGAGGCAGTGCACCCACATCTGCCTCCCAAATCGCCTCCTGCCAGCCGTCACCCATGGCTGACCTTCCTCGTTCATGCCCAGATACGGGCGCTAGATCACCTGCATATAGGTTAGATGCATTCATAAATAAATTGTACTTAAGGAATAAAGAATTGCATTTAATAAAAAAAATTGAACAAGTTAAAAAACTTACCAATAGCTCTGGATAATCTAGAAACTGACGGCGGAGGGCCGTCAGCTGATGGTGCTGCGGAGCTGTGTCCACAATTGGCTGCCAACGGCAGGCCAATGGGACGGCATCTGGACGAACAATCCTCGCTCTGCCGAGCGGGAAATAGTGGTAGCTCCACACCTGCATGCATAAACATATAAGTTAGAAAAAGCATCATATCATATTGCATATCATGAATAAATAATAAAACATTTAATACCTGGAGGAACGGCGAGAAGCCGCTGACAGTAGTCTCGCGGTCCGGAGTGACCGCGGATAGATCTGCAAACAGGTGGGCCAGGAGGGCCGCATCCCAAGCGTATTCCCCTAAGCTATCTAGATCATCTAACATATACAAAAATCTACAGTGGATATGGTCGCCCTTCGTACCGAAGAGCAACCGGCCGAAGAAAAAGACAAGAAAGACCCTAAGCCGTCGGTCTACCTCCTCTACCTGGCTAGGGTCCCTACAGTAGATGGCAGAGGACGACTCTGCTAGCCTGTCCCTAAACTCCTCCCGGGTCTCGTCAGACCGACGCCGGGGCTCGTCTAGACCTAGGGCAGCCTCTACTTCTACCCTGGGGACCATCCTGGATTCTCTGCCCATGCTAGACACCTCTATCCCTAACAAGGCCTCTGCCAATCCTCGATAGTCGGGGTAAGTCACCCCACTCACCGGTCGGCCCTCTACCCGGAGGCCGGTGATCCTGGCCACGTCCTCTAGGGTGGGGACCATATGTCCCCACGGCATTAGGAAAGTCCGGCTTTCCGCATGCCAACGCTCTCTGAGCGCCTGCAACAAGACTAGATCGAGCCAAAATGGCTCGATGTCTAGTATCTCACCGAACCCCATCCGGCGCAGGCGCGCCTTCTGGAAATCCGGGAGCCCTCTATAAGCCCCTATAACTAGGTCCCAAGAGATCCTAGCCCTCATCACTCCCTGCAAATAAAAACAACAAAAAAATAGGGTCAATAATTAATAAAAATAGGAAAATTCACTTTCTGTTTTGAAAGGCGTCAGCATATACAGACGTGTTTTAAAAAACGTCCACATGAATTGACGCAATTCAAAAATATTTTCTAATAATTAAAAAATTCAGAATTTATCTTGAAAGACGTCGACCAAGGGCGACGCCTTTTGAAAGGCGTCACCTGGTCTGGACGCCTTTCAAGTCCAGATTTCGGGTTCCTTTATGAACCCCTTTCTCCCCTCTTTTCCTTGCCCATTCATTCCACAGGAGACTCACCGTGTGGAGGTCGCCCTCCTCTTCCTCTTCCACCGCCATGGGCGCCGGTGGAGGGAGCTCCTCCTCCAAGAAGGCCGCCGCCTCGGCTAACGCCGCCGGCACCCCCTCGGGAGCTTCTTCTTCTTGCCTCCGCCTCCTCTTGGCCAAGGCCTTCTTCTTCCTTGATCCTTCACCGTATTCCATAGCTCTAGAGAAGGAGTTTTGAGGGAGAGATCACCGGAGAAATCGCCGGAGCTCGGTGGAGAGAGGAAATTTTTGTGAAAGTGAGGAAGAAAGGAGGGCCTTCGCGGGTCTGTAACGAAAAGGGTGAAAGGCGTCGACTCAGGAAGACGCGTTTTAAGGCGCATAAGTTGAGGCGGTAAAGGACAGCTGTTTGAATTAGTTGAAACACGTCCACATGGGTAGACGCGTTTCAGGTTCTGTTCAGAGCCGTACACAGGAAAATCATGAAAGGCGTCTTGACTACTGGACGCATTTTAGGGAATTAATCATGGAATTAATGGCAGAATCCTGGGAAAAGTAGGAGAGAGAGTTGAAAGGCGTCTATACAGATAGACGCGTTTTAAGCTTAAATCGGGTTTTTAAGGATTAAATTGAATTTCTGGAAAATAATTATAGTTTGAAAGGCGTCTTTCTGAGTGGACGCGTTTTACATTTTACAGAACCCGAATTGTTGTATTTTCAGGAAAAATCAGGTTTTTACTTAAGGAAAAATTATGTGCACATCACAGAAAGTTGGGGAAAGATTCTAAGGCATGAAAAATCAATCTTTATTCAATAAAATCAATCTTTATTACATCAACATCAAAATCAAAAAGAGACAAAGGACATTCAAGGGAGAATATCATGAAGACCTTTAAGATAAGGAAATTTCAATCCTTTATCTCTGTCTTTAGAGGATCTTACACGATAACTAAAGCCAAGGTTCCATAGAGTAATGATGATTTGTATAGCTTCATAATCTTCATCGGACTCCAAGTCGCGCTTCTTGATTGGAAGTGTAAGAGAGAATTCAGGGAACTCGCGACGAGCCAAGCTAAGTTGAGTAAGGCACCGGTGTGGATTGTATAACACAAACTCAGTAGCTCCAATTAACTTGAGATATGCTCCTGCTGTGCGGCGCACCCAAACTGGTTTTCCAACAAGAGCAAGTGGAGACGAGTCGAATATGTCGAATGTCATGAGTTTCAAATACTCTCTCCAGTCGGCTCGGGTCTTGAGTTTTGGAACCTTGTTGACCATGTACTCATTGAACTTTACAATATTAGCAATGCAATGAATTGGACTATTCAAGAAGATCTGAGATGGATTCAGAGGCCTTTTCTTGCTATGCTCGAATTTGAAGTGAAATTCAATCCACAAGGCAAAGAGTAGCATGCATCCGTATGGAGGACGACCCACAGAAGCTGCAGAAAGTCCACTATAGAGATATGCTAAGAGAGCAGTGCTAATAGATTTACCTTCAAAAATTGCGCAAATAGCACTAATTTGATCGTCTTCCAAGATGTTATCCTGTGCAGGAAAGAATAAGGCACCGGCAAGGCATGTAACGAGAGCTTTTGTTACATCTTCCGCCTCATCCTCCCTTAAATCTTCAATTTCATAAAGAGTCCACTCGGCTAGTTTCGCAAGATTGATCCCCTTCTTGGTAAGGCATCCTTTAGCTTCTGAAGGATCCTTCATGATCGATGTCAATAACTGTTGACCGGTGATTCTCTCTTTTGTCAGGGCTATCTTGTCTCTGTTGTCCCTGGTCTTCGGGAGACCTAATAGAAGTTCCGCCTCTTCTAGAAGGATTGTGCACTCGAAATCTTGGAAGAAGAACGTATGAGTTTGGGGATGCCACCACTCAATCAAGGCGCCCATAGCCGCCCAGTCTACGTTCGCACTCTTGTAATTCTTGGCAAGCACTACAAGTCCTTGAAGATCCCACTTGGATATGAACACTTGCATAGAAAGCTTGACACTTTTTGCAAGTTTACGAATCCAAGGGAGAGACGTGAACTTTCTTGGGCCAGGAAACATGGGGTAATTCTGAAAGAAAGATAAAAAGGGAGCTTGATGAAGTTTGATGAAGAGCATGGTGGAAGACATGAAGAACATGAAAGAAAGATGATTGAACCTACTTGAAGATTGGGATTTCTTCCATTGAGATGATTCTCTATATCTGCAAACTTCTCCAGAGACATCTTCATCTTCTTGTTTGAGGAATCCATCTCTCTTTTTCGGAGTTCCTCCTTCTTGAAACTTGGGAAGCTTGAAAACCTTGAAGAAACCTTGAAAATTTGGAAGAAAACTCTCCTTTGGATCTTTGGATTATGATAGGATTGCTTGGGAATAACCTAAGGGTGTTTATATAGGAGGAATTGCGATCCTAAGTAGACCTTTTCCGGATTGGAAAAGGGATGTGCATTGATAGAGTTGGAGTTCGGGTAGAGAACAACCAGAAACCTGTTTCTGTGAGTAAAAGGCGTCTAGTATACCTGACGCGTTTCAAAGTTAAATGGCGTCTGCTCGAGACGACGCGTTTTAGCTTTTATATGATTTTCCCGAAATTCTGTGGATTTTAATGTTTAAATTGAATATTTGTTTGGAATTACTAATAATTTTGATTGCAGAAAATTCAAGAAAGCCTGAGCAAAGCTGGAAATGTCAAGAAAATCCCATTGTGGAATTCAAGAAGTCCCGACCATGGCTAAAAAGACGGTTATTTCTATCCTTGTACTCTTCTATGTAAAGCATTCGCATTACTATATATTAAATATTTATTAGATTATATCAAGGACCTTGTGGTTTTGATGAAACTGGAATTTGAGTTCCCCTACAACAAAAACAGTGATAATTCCAGAGGATTCTTAATCGCATGGATAGGCCGTTGGATTGTTAATTAGTGAGGACGATGGTTCCACTTTTGTGAAACGGTGCGTGGATAAACAAGCTTCGGCTTAGCACTGAATTACAAGAATTGGTATCTTGACTCATTAATGACAATTTAACAATATTATCCTTGATTAATTTATATTTTATTTGACTTTATATTTTTCTTTTAGCCCAGCATGCATCATGTAGGACTTTGAAATCATTGTAATAAAAATTAATTACTGATTAAGTTTCAGACCATTAATTAAGTAATTTCAAACATGATATGAAATATTCCATTCCGAATTGAGTATCTTGATTATCTTTGAGGTTCGCTTGAAGATATCATTGGAATTCTATCCTTGATTGGATTCTTTATCCGATATTCTTGTTTTCTTTTAAGATCCATCATGGTTGTAGCACGTCCACATTGGCTGGCAAACGCTCTTCATGATGAAACCTGCAGTGTCTACGACCTGGGGTACTTCCCACTCAGTGGAGGTTGATCGACTTTATTTTATTTCCTTGTCTACCTCATCCAGACAGGATTAATTCCATTGATCTCCTTGAGCTATCTTCGTTGATGATTTCGAGAAAAATTCTAATCATGTGATGTTAAGAGCGTGTCTCATCAAACCTTGGCATCACCTTTTCAGTACATTCCATTTCATTTCACTCCCTTGCAAAGACGATGCCAAGGTGAGGCAGCTGTAGACACGCTAATTTTGACGTCATTTCGAGTAAATTTCATATCATACAATAATGCCTCGAAATGGTCTGATAATTAATCATTAATTAATTTTTATTAATCTTTTTAAGTGTCGGGTTTGACAGACATGTTTAAGTTAATCAATTGAATTGATTTTAGCTCAAATTTGAGTTAAAATATGAAGAATTCTAAAAGACGTCTACCCAAGTGGACACCATTTAGACTTTATTCTTATTTTAACGTTTAAATTTGAATTTTAATCAATTGATTAATTAACTAAAAGGCGTCTGGACATGTCGACGCATTTTAAGTTTCCTGAGTGGTTTTAACTTCCCCTCCGGATGTTTATCCTTATCTTAATTAGTCTAAAAGACGTCTATAGAGGTGGACGCGTTTTACCTAATAAAGATAAAGATAAGTTTTCCCGAATATTTATCCTTATCTTAATTAATCTGAAAGGCGTCAACAAAGGTGGACGCGTTTTAGATAATTACAGATAAAGATGAATTAATCAGTATTTATCTGTCGGTTAAGATGGATAAATTCGGAGTTTTCTAATGTTAATCGCGAACGCAAGAAATGCCTATAAATACCCTGCATGTTGAAGAGTTAAAAAAAAAAAGAAAAGAAGAGAGTTGAGTTGAGTTGAGCCATAGCGTTATAGCGATTTGAAGATCGAAGCAACAACGTCGTAACGCCGGAGCGCTGCCATTCCCAGAAGTCGGCGTCCCTTTCAAGATCTTCATCCTTTCAGAGCTTCAACCGATTGGGCATAAGTTTTTCATTACTGCATTCATTTCATTAGTTTCATTCTTCATATTCACTTCATGCAAACACACACCACAGCATAATCTTTCAAAAACCTACTTGATCTAAGGGGTTTCAAAGCCATTAAACAAGTGAGTTTGCTGTTTTAAATATGCTTAACATCATGATTAGTTCAGATACTGCTTCTACTTAAATTCTCATCATAGTTCTTCGTTTTCTGTTTCTGTCTTTGCTGCACTCAACAACAACAAGAGATCAAAAAGGGAAATCAAGCACAACTTCTGGACGATCCTCAACCTCAAATTCCACAGCAAGAACAAAAAGCAAAGAAAGGGCTCTCTTTCTTCAGCCGGCTGAGGAAGGGGAACCAAGGACTCAATCTTCCGCTTTTGAAAGGTAGGCGATCATATCTCTTTTGAAACTTTTAAGTTAAAAGTTTCTGGCGATCACTGCACTTTAGTTGCTGTTTTTAATAGGTTAGTTTACACTAAACAACATAGATATTTCATGTTAATCACATGGTCATTCTAAGCACCTACACTGTACTAGTGTTACCGGATGTTTGATGTCCTTCTAAAACATCTTACGACTAGGAACAATTAAGAATATGTGTTTATAAGTCATTAGTCTCATTATTATGATCTCATCATAATCTGATGACTATTGTACATATTCATGGACTTCATTATGCGTAATTAATAAATATGCCAATCTACATAATGAATTTAATGCCATTGACTAGTGAACTAGATTGAAATAGGTACCTAATGATTGACTTAGAGGACACCTATATCCATCAATCTCGTACTTGGACTCAAGCCAATCACCTTTGCATTTGATCTCCATCAAATCTAGGTGGTGCTCACATAAAGTCTGTGACTAAGACTTGGTCAGGGATCTGCTAAATTATCTATAAATAGAATATTTTCCATTACGTTATTTCCTTTTAATCATTTGTCTCTGAACTTGTGAAAGAGCCTCAAAATGTTCTGCAACTTCTGAAGAGACCATGGCTCGATCACACAATTGATCGCTCCAACTGTTGTCCTACAACGATAGGATAGTATCAGAGACCTTTTAGAACTACATCTAGTTCAGGGATGAACCTTTTCATCTATACTGTTCTAATAATAGTATCACTTATTTATGTCGTCACCTTAATATCGAGTTCTGGATTGGAACCCTTCCAACCCATTTCTTTCTTCTACAAGGTTGAATCCATTATTTGATTTGAAATTTTAGTCAGTGTGAACTCATAATTTCAAATCATCCTCTCTATATATGTGAGCGCATCCTTAGCACTTCTCGAGTGCTTAATGATGTATGTCACTCCTGTATCCTTTAAGGAACCTTTTCTTTTATAGAAATAAATTCCATATCTCAATAATTGAGACTTATTATGAAATTTATGCCAAATATTTTGACATACAGGTCAATACAATATCCCCACCGATCTATCTTAATAGATTCGTATTTCTAATATGTGGGATACTATAATTAAACCTATTATGGAGGAAAAATATGGTTAATAATGCTTTTACTAATAGTAACATCCTGAAATCATTCTCAATGACTTTGATGTTATTATAACAAAGCATTACTAAAGCGACTGTACTCCCACTGTCCTCTTTGAACACATACAGTCCATGATCATTCTTAATGATCATGTAATATTAAGTCAAAAACTTTTGTTACAACTTAGGAAGCTTCAGTTTGATTCAAAATGATCTTTAAAATCATAACTTGCTTCCTGGACATTCTAAAAGCTTTAAACGTGTATCATATACATATTTTCCTCAATCATATTGAGAGAAAGATTTTCATATCCAACGGCCATTGACTCATCATATGATAGGTAATATTGGCAAGTAGAATTCTAATGAAGTTATTAATGATAACCACTGAGAAAAACTTATCTAAGTCAACATTCTGACGTTGACTATTTCCTTCATTTTACCATATGAGTTTTAAGTAGTCCATTTATGCTAATCCTCATTCTGAAGATTTACCCTCTAGCGATACTATCAAGTTCTGAACTCAATACTAGTTATGGACTATGGCTTAAAATTCTTAACTTCTTTTCAATCTTAAAGTTCTAATTACATAGAGCATCATCATAGATTTTAGATCATAATCTATATCTTTGAGCTCCTCTCATGTGTGTTATGAGTGGTTCCAAACAACTAAAGATTATCTAATAATCTTATATTAACTTGTAGATCTAAAACATCTTCTAGTTTTATCAGCTCTTACTGTCTTCTCTGAGGACATATTCCTCTTCATAAAAGACAGCTTTCAGGACGATAATTATTTCATTATCACCTGGCCAATAAATGTAATGTCCAAACTCTTTAGACATTTTACAAATTCACATCACGGTATAACTTGACTTTAAAATCAGGTTTGTTTATAATTCACATCTCATATGAATTACTTAGTTTCCATATCTTATATGGACAGACACTGACTTATTTAAAATCATTTGTAAATGTCCATACTCATATTCAAAAGGATATAAGAATTAGGCAAATCTTATTATGCATTACACCATATCTTAATAAGGTGCAATTCCTCATTCCATTATATTACTATGATGTACAATGAGAATCAATCGAGCGAGAATACAATTATCCTTTTAACGATTTGTGTGAATCATATACTAAAATATTAGTTTCTTTGATCAAATCAAAAAAAATTCTAATACTTCATATTGATCTTATACCTTAATCTCTTAGATGCATTCGACTTGTACTACATTAAGTATATACGGCCGAATCATTCCAAGAGTAAACTATAAGGTAAGGATATTGAGTTGTTTACATCAATATATATTAGCACCAATAATTTCTTATTGTATAACCCTGTGTAGAATACCATAGATAATCAGGATTCACACAGTTCATTTCCATAGGAGGCTTGTGAACATTCACCACATGAAATGTCACATCAAGAATCTCTAGTGCATTGTCTGATTCGAACAGAAATGAAACACTTATGCCGACTGGATGAAGCCTTGAATTGGATGAAGAATGGACGCCGACTTCTGGAAACAGCAGCGCTTCGGCGTTTGGACGTCGTTGCTCCGATCTTCAACTTGCTATCGCTCAATTAACTCAAGATTACGCTTAACTCAAGATCATGCTTAACTTAAGATCACACTTAACTCAAGATCACGCTTAACTTTTTTACTCTTCAACATGTAAAGTATTTATAGGCTTCTTCTGCGTTCGCGATTAACATAGAAAAATCTATGATTTATCTATCTTAACCGACAGATAAATACTGATTAATTCATCTTTATCTGTAATTATCTTAAACGCGTCCACCTTGGCTGACGCCTTTCAGATTAATTAAGATAAGGATAAATATCCGGGAAAACTTATCTTTATCTTTATTAGCTAAAACGCGTCTATATGTGTAGACGTCTTTTACACTAATTAAGATAAGGATAAACATCCGGAAGAAAAGTAGAAATAGCCTAAATCGCGTCAACACTGACAGACGCCTTTTAGCTAATTAATCATTGATTAAAATTCAAATTTAAATGTTAAAACAAGAATAAACTCTAAATCGCGTCCACACAGGTTGACGTCTTTTAGAATTCTGAATCGCGTCCACACAGGTTGACACCTTTTAGAATTCTGAATCATGTCCACACAGGTTGACACCTTTTAGAATTCTGCATATTTTAACTGAAATTTGAGCTAAAATCAATTCAATTGATTAACTTAAACATGTCTGTTAAACCCGACACTCAAAAATATCAATAAAAATTAATCAATGATTAAATATCAAACCATTCTGAGGCATTATTATATGATATGAAATTTACTCAAAATGACGTCAAAATTAGCGTGTCTACAGCTGCCTCACCTTGGCATCATCTTTGCAAGGGAGTGAAATGGAATGGAATGTACTGAAAAGGTGATGCCAAGGTGTGATGAGACATGCTCTTAACATCACATGATTGGAATTTTTCTTGAAATCATCAATGAAGATAATTCAAAGAAATCAATGAAATCAATCTTGTCTGGATGAGGTAGACAAGGAAATAAAATAAAGTCGATCAACCTCCACGGAGTGGGAAGTACCCCAGGTCATAGACACTGTAGGTTTCATCATGGGGAGCGTTTGCCAACCAATGTGGACGTGCTGCAGCCATGATGGATCTTAAAAGAAAACAAGAAATATTGGATAAAGAATCCAAGAAATGATAGAATTCCAAGGATATCTTCAAGCGAACCTCAAAGATAATCAACATACTCAATTCAGAATGGAATATTTCATATCATGTTGAGATTATTTGATTTAATGGTCTGAAACTTAATCAGTAATTAATCCTTATCACAATGATTTCAAAGTCCTATATGATGCATGCTGGGCTAAAAAGAAAAATATAAAGTCAAATAAAATATAGATTAATCAAGGATAATATTGTTAAATTATCATTAATGAGTCAAGATACCAATTCTTGTAATTCAGTGCTAAGCCGAAGCTCGTTTATCCGCGCACCGTTTCACAAAGGTGGAACCATCATCCTCACTAATTAACAATCCAACGGCCTATCCGTGCGATTAAGAATCCTATGGAATTATCACTGTTTTTTTTATAGGGAAACTCAAATTTCAGTTTCATCAAAACCTCAAGGTCCTTGATATGCTCTAATAAATACTTAACATATAGTAATTATGGTGATGCACAATAATTACATGAAATAATACAGGGGTAGAAATAACCGTCTTTTTAGCCACGGTCAAGACTTCTTGACTCCCACAGTGGGATCTTCTTAATATTTCCTTGAATTTCTCAGATTTCCTGCAATCAAAATCATTAGTAATTCCAAATAAATATTCAATTTAAGCATCAAAAACCACAGAATGACAGAATTATTGAAACGCATCGTGTCGCGAGGACGCCATTCAATGTTGAAACGCGGCAGTTCTCCTCGACGCCTTTTACTCACAGAAATAGGTTTCTGGCTGTTCTCTACTCAAATTCCAACTTTACCAATGCCTTGTGTCCTGTATACAACTTGAACAAACAGGTTAAGTATCTGTTTAGGCTTAGCCTCTTGCCTGGTTAAGTAACCGACTACTTGATCCTATCCTTGGTAGAAGGGTCAAGGGGCATAGCCTTTATTAACAAAGGTAATGAGAATAATCAAACTTAAGCAAAATGCAACATGCAAGCAGACAGATGCTTACTGAAAATAAAAGGAATGAAACATACTAAATGCAACAAGCAAATGCTAATTGAAATATTTTTGTTGTTTTGAAATATTCATTTTTGTTTGGGTTTTGAAATATATGCTTTTTTTTGAATTTTGGACATATATATTTTTTTAGATTTTTGACATAAGTATTTTTTTGGATTTTTGACATATGTATTTTTTTGGATTTTTGACATATGTATTTTTTTTGAATTTTTGACATATTTATTTTTTTGGATTTTTGACTAAAAGATCAGCATGGTACTTAGATCAAAAGATCATATTCATTTATCAACTTAATTCTTAAATTGTTCTTTAACAACTTAACTTAAAATCCATCGTGTTTGAATTTGTGTTTCCATTCGTGATCCCATTTGATGATTTGACCCTTAGTCAATTTAAGCCATTCCTTAAGTTTGGAGTACATCTCTTTAGAAGGAAAGAAGAATAAGTTTAGAAAGCCCATGAGAAGGTTCCGGAGACTTAAAAAGATGTTCCTTTCCTACCCTAATATCCGTTGGGGTTTGGTCATTTTCTTCCGGGGTATTTATCGACCTTGCGTTCCCTTTCATTTTATTTCATGGCCTTGATGTAACGTTTGTAATGTAATGGCCTTCTGTTTTGACATTTGGATTTTGCCTTTTGCTTTTGTTTTTCTATTCTTTTCTCTTTTTCGGGACGGATCTCCCCCTTTTTTTTATGACGGCCTCCTACTAAGATGGTGGGTGTTCTTGGTAGTCTATTCTAAGCCTCGTTCCGACATCATGGGCCAAATATAAAACAGAATTTTTGCTTTAAAAAGAAATGATTTGTACTTTACCCTTTCGGTCAAGCTTTTGATACTCTTTAGGACTTAGCATCTCTTGTTACTAACGAATCAAACGTGTCAGTGTGTGTAGTAATGTATTTGAAGTTAAGTTATCCAGACTAACAAAGAAATTTGAGTTTATAAACTTTCTGATTCCACTGGTCTTTGTACCATACTGATCGACTATTTAACCTAAGAGATGTAAGCCATTCCAGGGATGATTTAGCTCTTCTCCTTCTGCATTAACAAGACGATAAGCATTACCGGGAAAAGCGTGCGATACAACATAAGGTCCTTCCCAGTTGGGTTGGAGCTTAGAACGCGGACCACCAAGTTTTACAAAAATCCTTTTGACGACCATTTCACCAACCTTGAACTTACGTTCAATGACTTTCTTTTGATAAAAACGTGCTAGTCTATTTTGATAAACTTTTGCATCATTAGCGGCTGACCATCTTCTCTCGTCTAAGAGTTCCAATTGAGCAAGGAGTGCTGAACGATGTTCATCAATGGAAAATTCCTTATTCAATTGTACTCTTAATGATGGTATAAGGATCTCGTATGGAACTACCGCCTCCATTCCAAATGTTAAGGAATAAGGAGTTTGCCCAGTGGGCGTGCGGATTGAAGTTCGGTAGGCCCATAGAGCCTCAACTAATTTTTCTGGCCAGTCTGTGAATTTGTTAGATTTGCACGTCTTTTTGATGATTTTTATCAAAGTCTTATTAGTTGTCTCTACTTGGCCATTGCCTTGCGGATAATAAGGAGACAAATGGTGCAATGCAATTCTATACATGTTGCAGAGATCCTTCAATTCTTGTGACACGAACTGCGGTCCGTTGTCGGTGACGATGGTGCTTGGAATTCCAAATCGGGTGATGATATTCTTCATGATGAACTTGCAGACGGTTGATGCTTTGATTTCCACGTACGCTTCAGCTTCTGCCCACTTGGTGAAGTATTCTGTTGCCGTGAGAATGAAAGATTTTTGCTTGATGCTGGAATCTGTATTACCAAGGGGTCCAATAATGTCGAAAGCCCACATGGAGAAAGGCCATGGAGAAGAAACAAGATGGAGTGAAGATGCAGGAGAATGAATTTTGTCGGCGTGAAGTTGACACTTAGCACATCTACGGACATATCCTACGCAGTCTTCTTCCATGGTTGGCCAATAAAATCTTTGTCTAAGGATCTTCTTTGCTAGCATCTGTCTATTGACAAGGCCACCACAAACTCCACTATGAGCTCCTTCCATAACCTTCCAAAGCTCATCTTCGTCTAGACATCTCAGAAGAACTCCATCAAAACCTCTCTTATACAATGCTCCTCCAACTTGGGTGTATCGTTGAGCAACTCTCCTGATAGCTCTCTTTTCCTCAGTTGTAGCTTCCTCAGGATACGATTGATCTTCACAATATTTTGCAATCTCATAATACCATGGCTTCTGTTCATCATCCATCTCTTCTAACAGCTCCATTAACATGATTTCTCTCTTTTCTACAATGTTTCCATCTCTGATTTTTTTCAGCAACTTCTCCTTAGTTCTAAGAAATGAAGGGTCTTTCACGGCGGGTGAAAGACGCCTATGAACTATGATTGATTCGGATTGCTTGCTGATTGGAAAATTAAGAGAAGATGCAAGTGAAGATAGAGCGTCAGCTAAGATGTTTTGATTCCTAGGGACATGGACAAAGATCAATTTCATGAAAAGCTTTGAATAAGCAGAAGTAAGCTCTTGATAAGGCTTGAGCTTGGGATCAAGAGTTCGATACTTGATCAGCACTTGGCGAAGAATTAGTTGGCTATCACCCACAATCCTGAGTTTGGTGGCACCATGGAAATGAGCAGCCTCGAGGCCAGCAAGAAGTGCCTCGTATTCAGCTATATTGTTGGTGACTGGAAAATCAAGCTGAAAGGCTTATGGAATGGTGACACCTTCAGGTGATAACAGAACGATTCCGATACCCTTTCCATGAGAATTCAGAGCTCCGTCAAAATGCAGAGTCCACATATCATCTCTGATTTGATTTACGGACATCAGTTCCTCATCCGGAAACTCTGATCGTACTGGATCAAATCGAGGAAGGGGATGATGAGCGAGATGTTTTGCTATGGCATAGCCCTTGATTGCTTTCTGCTAAATATAAGTGATATCGAATTGAGATAGAAAGCTTTGCCATCGCGCTAACCTATCAGTAAGAACAGATTTTTCCAGAAGGAATTTGATCGGATTCATCCTAGCGATGAGATGGACTTCATGGGCCAGAAAATAATGCTTTAATTTCTGCACAACCCAAACCAATGCTGCACATGTTTTCTCCATCGCTGTATATCTCTGTTCAGCGGGGTTGAGAAGTTTAGAGAGATAGTAGGCTGCCCTCTCTTTTCCTTCTTCATCCTCTTGTGCTAGGACAGCCCCCACTGCATCATCCAGGACTGAAATGTAAAGTATCAATGGTTTGCCTGGAGATGGTGGTCTCAAAACAGGAGGACTTGCTAAATAGTTCTTTAATCCATCGAATGCCTCCTGACACTTATCGTCCCAATCAAATTTGACTCCCGGCTTGGTAAGCTCGTAAAACAGCATACACCTTTGTGAGTGCTGGGAGACAAAGCGGCGAATAAATTGTAACCTCACGATTAATCCTCTCAACTCTTTCAAGTTTTTGGGAGGTGGCATTTCTCTAATAGCCTTCACCTTATTGGGATCGATCTCAATTCCCCGTTTGCTGACGATAAATCCAAGCAATTTTCCTGAAGATACCCCGAATACACATTTCTTGGGGTTCATCTTTAATTGATATTCTCTCGATCTCTCTAATACCCTTGCCAAAACTTTGGCGTGCTCAGCCTTTGTCTTAGATTTAACCAATAAGTCATCCACATACACTTCCAGATCTATGTGCATCATGTCACATCATGACCCTCTGATAAGTGGCTCCAGCATTCTTTAATCCAAATGGCATGACAACATAGCAGTATGTTCCCCAAGGTGTAGTGAATGACGTTTTCTCTTGATCCTCTTCTGCCAGCTTAATCTGATTGTATCCTGAAAATCCGTCCATAAACGATAAGGTTTCATAGCCAGCGGTATTATCAATGAGTACATCAATATGAGGCAATGGAAAATCATCTTTAGGACACGCCCGGTTCAGATCGCGGAAGTCAATGCAAATTCTGACCTTCCCGTCCTTCTTCATAACCGGGACTATGTTGGCCACCCATTGTAGATAATGGACAACTCTAATAAATTTGGCTTTATGTAATTTGTCGACCTCTTCCTTCATCTTTAGAGCCATTTGTAGGTGGAATCGCCTTAATTTCTGCTTGACCGGGCTAGCTCCATCCTTTAATGTTAATCTGTGTTCAACTAAAGATGAGTCTAACCCTCGCATATCTTCATAACTCCAGGCGAAAGTGTCCTTGTAGTCCTTAAGTACTTGTACCATTGCCTTCTCATCCTCTGTAGAAAGATTTTTGCTGACGAGGACAACCTTAGGTTCGTCTTCAGTCCCTAAATTGATTTCTTTGGTGGGCTCTTCTACGGCAGCTAATGGTTCATCGAATCTCTTCACTCCACTAGCATATGCCTCAGCTGCGTCCTCGTCATCTTCCTCATTTTCAATAAGGGGGTCCTTTTCATGCACTAACTCATATACCCCGTACCCATCATTGACTGACTCATCGTCCATACAATCTTCTGGCATCGAAATTGGATTTTCTAAAAACTGAGAGATTAAAGAATAAGAAAATCATTTATCAGCTAAGTCATGGAGGTATCTATCTGGAATTCGCCTACCCTTAGGCTTCCTAGACTTCCTAACCTGATTAAACTGCCTAAAACTAGACTGCCTAACTTCACTAAACTCCCTATTATAACCTAATGAAGATGAAGCAGGATAGAAATCCTGGGATACAAGTGGAAATACAGGAGAATCCTCCCGAGGGGAGGGACAGAGTAGATCTAAGAGAGAATCTTGACCGAAGGACCCGCGCGACGGGGTGCGATCGGACAAGTAAGATGTTTCCTCGATAAGGATCTGAGAAGAATTTGTTGTAAAATTGGCGTTTTTTTTTTTATATCAGAGGAATTAAACATAAAACAGGAATGAATACAGATAGAAGGAGAATCAGATGGAGGAAGTGGCACCAAGGCCAGAGGGTTGGGGGGATCATATAGCAATATGTCCCAGATCAAATCATACATCCCCTCTAGATCGAGAGGAGGTTGTGGAGTAAGGTCCCGAGGGGACAGAGTAACCATAACGGGCGGAGCCCGTGGAATATCTTAAATAATGACCCGCGACCAAGTCGGGGTCAAGAGCAGTGTACGAAATAGAGTATGGAGCATGAAGACATGTGAAGGATATGTCCCCCTCCAGAGCAGATCTGTAGTGTAACCAGCTTCATAGGGGTCATCTGGCTCCCCTTCGTCGGTCTCTTCAGACAGCAATATCCGCTTATCAAAGATGGCACCAGGGCTTTCAATCAGCTCATCAATCTGCGGCGGCCACTTGGGTTCTGCAGGATCTAAGAACAATATGTTCAGTGCAATGTAAAGGTCTCTCAGATCGAACCACCTGTACCATTCGCATTTAGGATCATGGAATTTTCTCCTTTTCATAGGCCGCAGAGCCTCCAAGGATTGGTACGTAAGTAGTTCTGAACAATGCCTGGCCAAGTCCCTCCCATATATGTCATGGAGGTCAAAACACGAAGTAATGACCACCGTGTTGTCGTGACTAAGTATGGGCCCTTTCACAAAGTGTGTATATAGGGTCCATGTTAGGGGATCTCGGCCTTCTTTGGGTGGTGTAGACATTGTCTCCCAGATTTTTCGACCTTCTTCAATCTCTGCTTGCTGAACCAGATCTTGCTTCAGTCTTCTTGGCCTATAGCCCAGACCACTTCCAGGTGCTGCTCGATAATCTTTAACAGGAGTGGTCCTGCCTTGCAACTGTGTGCCCACACCTCTCCCAGGCTCGTAGCCGTTCTTCATCATAATTCTCCATCCTGGGGTACTCATGCACTTCCCCCTTTTTATGGCATCTAACGGGTATGGAGAAATAGTGGCGGCTTTCAAAGGATCAGCCACTGGATGGTAGACCTGTAATACCGACAGAAATGGTAGTCGGCCAGGTAAAGCAGCATATTTAATATTCAAGGTATGAGCAGCAGCAAGGATCGGCATGCTCGTCACTTTAATAATTCGTCCTTTGAAAGGGAATTTGAGGCATTGGTGATTCGTAGAGGGAATCGCCTCAAGAGTTTTGATATAAGGACGACCCAAAATAACATTTATAGAAGGGTCGATTTCTAGGATGTGAAATTCGACCTCTGCATGACTCACAGGGCCTAGCTCCACCTTCAAATAGACCATTCCTAGAGGGGAACGAGTAGAATTGTCATATGCTGTCACAGAGATGGGGCTAGGCAACCATTTTTCTTTGGGCACACCGCACAGCTCCAGGGTCTTCGGAGGTAAAACATTGATCGAAGCCCCTGTATCTACCAGGCATGCATCCACGGCCTTCTTGCAGATGTTGACCGTTTAGCTCAAAGCCATGCTTCTGGCTGCTGGCGGTGCTAGTTCCGATATGTGAAATGTAATGGAGGGCTGATCCCCCTGAGGAACTAGTAGTGCTGCAATTTTTTCTACCGGCACATCCTCGTTGACCATCACCTTCTGTAGATATTCCATTAAGGCTTCTTGGTGAATCTTGGACCTTTTGATCAATTCAAATACAGTGATCCGTGCCGGTGTCCTGTCCAGATGTTTCAACAAGTCATATTGAGTGCTTGGTGCACTCTCTTCATTATGGGCTTCCTCAGTCGGCTGTGATGGGCCGTCTCTAACTGTGGACTGAGGGAAGACCTTGTTGAAAATCCTTCCACTTCGGAGCGCATGTTCCTCAACCGTGGAGGATCCGGGTGATACCTTAAGTACCGCAGGGTTGGATGGTGCAGATGATGTAGAGGGTTGGTATGTAGGTGATGGCGTAGGGCTAGGTGGTGATGGCGCGGTGCGGATTAGAGGCCTAGATGGTTGGATGGTGGATGGGTAAGTGGTCGGTGAAGTGGGGAATGGCACGCGTAATAGCGGTCTGGATGGTAAGGGCGTATCTGGGTAGGTGGTAGTGGTAGCAGGCGAAGTAGGAAATGGTACGCGTAATAGCGGCCTGGATGGTAGAAGGGGCGCGTGATTGGTTTGCGGGGGATTATATGGTAGCGGTGTAGTGGTGTGGGGCGTAATGGGCTTAAGGAAGGCGGGTAGTGGTAATGGGTTATTGGGTGCGGGCGAGTGATATGTGGGTGTCGGTAGAGGGGTGATGGTAACGGGTTGTGGCCTAGGTACGTGGATGGTGCGGCGTGGTGGTCGTTCTGTGGTACTCCGAACGTGACCCGTTGAATAAAGAGAGGAAGAGTCCTCTATTCTCCACTGTTGCCCACGACCAGCCTCAGACTGGCTGTTCGTCAGAATGGGAGCAACTTGGTTTTGGTTCTGGTGCTCCGGGAGAGGGTTTTGCACTATGCCCATATTGGGTGGTGGTGCTGCTTGTACTGGTGGTCTTGCTTGCTGCTGCTGCTGCTGCTGTGGTCTTCTCGCCTTCAGGGCTGATATATACTTTTTCATCTCCTCCCAGTCTATGCCGCCCTGCTCGTTGAGATCATGAATATAATCTCTGAACTGGAAGCAGGTGTCGATGGTATGCCCAGGTTGCCTATGGAAGTAGCAATACCTGGACGTGTCGGCATTTTGAGGCCAGGCGGCCTTTTCCCTTGGCAAAACTAAGGCATTAGCTGCCATTAGAGCGCTGAAGATATCTGCCAAGGATTATGGGAGGGCCGGGTATTCTGCCCTTTTCCAGCCTGGAGGTCTTCTCTGCTGGTTATAATCAGCAGGAGGAGGGACATTATGGCATGTCGGCGGTGCACGCGGCTGATATTGCTGTTGCTGATATTGCTGTTGTTAGGGTTGCTGGTACTGTTGTTGCCGTTGCGGCGGCTGCTGTAGCTGTTGCTGGTTCTGGTTCTGGTTCGGCTGCTGGGGCCGTTGATACTGTTGCTGATAATGGGGGTTCTGCTGCTGCCTGTACCCCTGTTGGTTTGGCTGCGGTGGCCTCTGGTACTGCTGCTGGTTCCTCACGAATTGGGGCGAATTACTATTCATGCTACTAACTTGCTCGTGAGAGAGCGTGCCCTCAGTAGTCGGACCTGTGCTGGGAGAGTTTGACACTGCAGGCTTCCGAGGTGGAGGCCTGCTAGGTCTGTGAGGATCAAAGACGCTAGAGAACATAGCGTCATTGAAGGCATTTTGGCAGTACCGTGCTCTTTCATAGAGCTCTGCCATGTTGGTCAGATTGTTCAAGGAGAGGACTAGCTTGAACTGGGGCGTGGCATTAGAAATTAACATCTTCACTTGCTCGGATTCGAACAAGTGATCTTTCACCTTTTCAGCCAGCCCCGCCACCTATCAGCAAAACTGACAAACTCTTCATCAGGTTTCATTTTTTCTGCAATGAGGTCAGTGATGGACAAGGAGGGTGCAACTCTGTCCTGGTATCGTTAGATAAATTTGCGTGAAACGATACCGTAATCCTCTACTTCGGAGGGTTCCAGAGAAAAGAACCACTCGAGGGCTGGTCCCTCTAGAGATCTCCTGAACAAAAAGGCCAACGACCTCTTGTCGTTCTGCCAGATAGACGATTCGTACATAAACTCCTTCAAATGTGTGAAGGGGTTACCAGTACCGTTGTACTTTCGGTACACTGGCATCTCAGAGGGTGGTAGGTGGAACACCGGCAGGCTCGGCAAATTGATCTTTGGCGCAGCTTTAACCCCCATCATCTTCTGGAGGTTGTTAAACTGCTCATCCATGCGCTCCATCTTGGCCAGCAACGCTTGCGTGGTCAGATCTGCCTGGGGAGGAGGAGGAGGAGGAGGCGGAGGTACTTGATAGGCCTGCTGCCTAGAGTACGTTGGACAGGGGGGAAAATAAAGAGGAGGTCCGGCAGAGCTTCCGCCATGCCCGAGGGCATTTTGATAAACAGGCATTTGCGGTCTAGCCGGTTGCCTATAGGATGAAAGCTGCGGCCCAGCTGGCCGAGAAGTGATATGAAGGCCTTCCATGGCCTGATGGATGTAAGGACGGTGAAGAGGAGGTTGTTGAGTAACCACAGGGGGAGCCACAGGGTTCGGCTCAGCAGGCTGCACGGGTGCCTTCCCCTTCATAATCGACTGGATCGCCTCGAACTGCTGAGGGTCCAGACGGGAGGCAAGAACTCCCAAAGCGTTGACGAGATCCACAGGATCAGAGGATGAGGGATCATTCTGATTCATGTCCCCCTCAAGATCGGGATTAGGAATCGCATATTCATGCGGGGGAAGATCAGGATATCGATCATGGGGATGAAAGAGAGGTGTCCGGACATTCCCATCTTGTCGATATGGAATGGGGGCAGAATTACGGGAGGCATCAACATCTCTCCCGTTCTCATAGTTGTAGTCCGAATCGCGAGGGGCATTAGCATCTCCCTCGTAGTTGATGATGGCGTCTTGAGCCATACTCAAGTCCCTGCCTGATCGCAGCAGCATGATGTTAGATTCTTTTTTTTTTCAAGGATTTGACAAGCAAGTTGTACAGAGATTAATCAAACAAGTGGATGCTTAACGTGATTTTAAGGTTCCTTGTTGAGTTATTTGAATTGGATTAAACTACAAATTCGCTCAGGGAAAGGATCCTAGTTTCAGTTCAATTTCCACCGTTATTCTCTAGGGCTTTCTCTCACAACGCTTTCGGAATCTAGCCGGGACTTCAATTGGTACAACCAGCCCGATGATCAAGGAGGAATACCTTGATTTTGGGGACTTATGGAGGCCTTAACGTCAACTTCTCTAGTCTGATCAAGGGACCAACCCAATCAGAGAGAGTTGCTGACGTCAAGTAGTGTGTTCCTAAGAAAAGGAGGGTATTCGCCTCAATGCGTATGTCCTACGGCCTGGATGGCCTCTAATGCTTAATAGTAATGGGTAGCTAGCACTCAAGCCACAAAAATCTGAGAACTGAAAAATAACTAAGAAACTGACTGAATCGCATCGATGGTAGTCGACGCTATTCAAAACAGAACTTAATTTTTTCGCAGAAACAGATGCAGACAGCAGAGAAGATATGAAGACTGAAAGGCGTCGAGGTGTGTTGACGCGGTTTGAAACGCGTCAGTGCTCCTGGACGCTTTTCAGTTCGCAGAAACAGTTTTGCAGGAGGATTTTCTGGGTTGAATCCTCCTCAAACAGGGTAAAAGCAGTAAATAATCAACTCATGCAAATTTTTTTAGTTCCAGATTTTAACAGGATGATTTACTAACTAAACAACTAGAAAATCAATCAATCACACATCATTTTCATCACAAAAATAGCTTTTTAAACTAATCAAAGGGAGGGCAAGATCTTGCCACTGGGGTGTGCACGTGGTGCACGAGGGAAATTAACTAAACTAAAACACTCACCAATTGGTGAGGACGTGTCGAGAGACACAAATGGTGCACTGTGGGTGCCCGATTGATGATAGCAAGAACAAAAAACTAAAAGATGGCGAGACCAAGTCCCACCGTGATCGCCAAAAAAGCTGTAGGTGCTTAGAATGACAGTGTGATTAACATGAAAAATCCTATGTTGTTTAGTGCAAAATAAACCTATTAAAAATAGTAACTACGTGAAGTGATCCCCAGAAACTTTTGACTTAAAAGTTCCAAAAGAGAGTATTGATCGCCTACCTGTTTGAACGCGGAAGATATTGAGTCTTTGATTCCCTTCCTTCAGCCGGCTGAAGAAAGAGAGCCCTTTCTTTGTTCTTTGTTCTTGCTGTTGAATTTGGAGTTGGAGTTGAGGATTTGAGGATCGTCCAAAGATTCTGGTGTTGAGTACTTGACTTCCTTGATTCTCTTGTTGTTGAGTGCAGCAGAAAGTATAGAAAGAGAAATAAAGAAATGATGAGAACTTAAGCAAAAACAGTATCTATTCTAATCATGGTATTGAACATGCAACTAAACATAGAACTTACTTTTTGGGATGGCTTTTGAAACCCCTTTATCAAATAGGTTTTTGAAAAGAAAAGAAATGATGTTGTGTGTGTTGCATAGAGTGATGATGAAGAATGAGATTAATGAAGATGTAAAATGAAAATGCAGAAATGAAACACTTATGCCGACTGGATGAAGCCTTGAATTGGATGAAGAATGGACGCCGACTTCTGGAAACAGCAGCGCTTCGGCGTTTGGACGTCGTTGCTCCGATCTTCAACTTGCTATCGCTCAATTAACTCAAGATTACGCTTAACTCAAGATCATGCTTAACTTAAGATCACGCTTAACTCAAGATCACGCCTAACTTTTTTACTCATCAACATGTAAAGTATTTATAGGCTTCTTCTGCGTTCGCGATTAACATAGAAAAATCTAGGATTTATCTATCTTAACTGACAGATAAATACTGATTAATTCATCTTTATCTGTAATTATCTTAAACGCGTCCACCTTGGCTGACGCCTTTCAGATTAATTAAGATAAGGATAAATATCCGGGAAAACTTATCTTTATCTTTATTAGCTAAAACGCGTCTACATGTGTAGACGTCTTTTACACTAATTAAGATAAGGATAAACATCCGGAAGAAAAGTAGAAATAGCCTAAATAGCGTCAACACTGACAAACGCCTTTTAGCTAATTAATCAATTGATTAAAATTCAAATTTAAACGTTAAAACATGAATAAACTCTAAATCGCGTCCACACAGGTTGACGTCTTTTAGAATTCTGAATCGCGTCCACACAGGTTGACACCTTTAGAATTCTGAATCGTGTCCACACAGGTTGACACCTTTTAGAATTCTGCATATTTTAACTGAAATTTGAGCTAAAATCAATTCAATTGATTAACTTAAACATGTCTGTTAAACCCGACACTCAAAAATATCAATAAAAATTAATCAATTATTAAATATCAAACCATTCTGAGGCATTATTATATGATATGAAATTTACTCAAAATGACGTCAAAATTAGCGTGTCTACAAACCTTAAGGAGTTAAGATCAGAAGGTTGTAATTTATTCGCTGCTTTGTCTCTCACACTCGCAAAAGTGTAGGCCATTTTACGAACTTACTAAGTCGGGAGTTAAATTTGATTGGGATGACAAGTGTCAGAATGCATTTGATAGATTGAAAAGATATTTGGCAAGTCCTCCTGTCCAGAGATCACCATCTCCAAACAAACATTTGATTATATACATTTTAGTTTTGAATGACTTGGCGGTGGTTGTTCTGGCATAAGAAGATGAAGAGGGGAAGGAGCGGATAGCCTACTATCTCTCGGAACTTCTCAACCCTAAGAGCAAAGGTATACAGCAATGGAGAAAACTTGTGTTGAACTAGTATGGGGTGATTCAGAGACTAAAATACTATTTTCTTGCCTATAAAGTACATCGCATCACTAGAATGAATCCTATCAAATTCTTCTTTGAGAAATCTGTCCTCACCGATAGAATTAACACGTTGACAAAGCTTTCTTTCTCAGTTCGACATTACTTACATTCAATAGAAAGCAATCAAAGGCTATGCTATAGGCAGAACATCTTGCTCATCACCCTCTTTTTAGATTTGATCCTATCTAGTCGGAGTTTCCGGATGAGGAATTGATGTCCATAAATAGATCACCAGATGAAATGTTGATTCTGTATTTTGACGAAGCTCTGAATTCTCATAATAAGGGTATTGACATTGTTCTCCTATCACTAAAAGGTATCACCATTCCCCAAGCCTTTCAACTAACTTTTCCTATTACCAATGACATAGCTAAATACGAGGCTCTCCTTGCCGGTCTTGAGGCCGCTCATCTTCATAGCGCTACCAAACTACGAATTGTAGGTGATAGTTAGCTCATTCTTTGCCAATTGCTCACCAAGTACCGCACCCTTGATCCCAAGCTCAAGCCTTACTAAAACTCACATCTACTTATGCCAAGCTGTTCACTAAGTTGATCTTTGTCTATGTTCCTCGCAATCAGAACATTCTAATTGATGGCTTTACTTCTCTCACATCTTCTCTGGATTTCCCATTCAGTAGGCATTTCGAATCTTATCTAGAAGAAACCACTGTTAAGGGGAAGCGGGCTATCAGGAGAATTACTCAAAGATACACCCTGGTTGCAAAAGAGCTTTATAGAAGAGGATTTGATGGTGTTCTTTTAAGGTGTCAAGATGAAAAGGGGCTTTGAAAAGTCATAAAAGGAACTCATGCTAGAGTTTATGGTGGCCATGTCAACGGACATATGCTAGCAAAGAAGATCCTTATACAAGGATATTTTTGGCCAACTATGGAAGAAGATTAGGGTATGTCCATAGGTGTGCTAAATTCAACTTTATGTTAATAAAATCCATTTCCCTGCATCTTCGCTCCACCCTTTGTCCTCCCCATGGCCTTTCTCCATGTGAGCATTTGATATCATCGCACCCGTTGGTGATCCTTATTAGGTTTAGGTGGCCTACAAGCCAATCTGACTATGTAAATCTCGTTCATTTATTAATATAATGGCATAATATTCATTATGTGTAAATCGTATTAATTATCGTCTCATAATAAAGTCCGTGAATATGTGCTATAGTGATCAGATTATGATGAGATCATACTAATGAGACTGATCACTTAAACACATATTCTTAATCGTTCCTAGTCGGAGGATATCCGAGAAGGACATCGGATATCTGGTTAGACTAGTACAGATTACTCTTGCTCATATGATGAGGGTGACTTGTGTGGAGACACTAAGGCGAATCTGTAGGTACTCATTGGAGAATGAGTTCACTGAACTGATCCGACTGAATCGCTGGATGGTATTGTACCTCACTGTCAACCAGCTTGATTCTATTGTCGCAGTTGCGTAGACGGTCCTCGGACCTGAGACACCAAGGACACCTTGTCGGTGGACTTCTGTGCTTTGACCTTGGTTTACGAATCTCTAGCCACGGGATTCTAAAACACCAAGGATTGGGTACAGCGGAATACCGTCGAAGGGAATTGTGTGTCAATAAGGAATAATTTGCTCTCGGTACTTAGAGAGAGAATGCTCTAGGAAGGATGCGCGGAAGTCCCTGGCCAGGGCGGACGATAATATCGGAAAAAGAGTTTTCCGATATTCATTAGTGGCATCCAATCCAAGTGAGTCGACCGGTTAGGGTTTGACAGCACGCCATACCCTGAGGTGACTCGAGAGCATTGTACGAATGAAGGATTATATTAATGTGGTAACTGTCGGCGGAAAGGTTCTAAGAGTGGGTTGCTTAACCCCAATACCTTCCGGGTTCACACGGTGTTGCTTGGCCCCCAACGTGATCAGAGGCCCATTCAAATTCTATGTGTGACATCAATTCGATTGATTAATTAATTAATAAAGGGTTATTAATTGATTAATAAAGCCAGTGAGGAGTCACTGGGCTTGTTGGGCCATTAACTGGACTGGTAAGTGGGCTTAGAGGGTCACACGCAAATGATTCTCAAGGCGATGGATAAATAAGTGGGTTTTATTCAAACCGGGGGTTTTTATGAAAAACCGCACGGTTAGTATAAAACATAGCAAACTGAGCAGGCCAAGCTGCTGCTAACCCTAGCTGCCCCTCCTATGTTTCTCTCTCTCTCTGGCATCTAGACAAATCCAGATCTGCTCCGCCGCTTCTCCGAATCCCGTTCGACGGGAAATCGTCTGCGCGTTGCGGCGACCGGCGGAGGTTTCGTGGGCTGCGAAGAACGAGGAACGTGAGGATATCCGTCGCGAGGAGGATCGCGTGGACTTCGCTAGAGGTCGAGCACTTGCGCGGCTTGCGGTGTCCCACGGACGGAACCGAACGGTTGGGGATTCGAACCCGCACACGGTAAGAATCGATTATCCGATAATCGTAGTTTTAGTTTTTTCGAAACGGGAACGGATCTCTGTTTTTATTTTATTTTCCGCTTCGCGTGAGATCCGGAGAAACCCGAGAACCCAACGTTGGTATCAGAGCCAGGTTCCACTGTTTCTCGTCCCGTTTCGGATTTCGAAATTAATTTTTTCAAGTTTTATTCCATGCCGTATGTTTGATTATTTGCAAGATCTGTGTTCATACGATGAACACATATTAATATGATTAATATTCTGCAATTTTCGAAATTATTTCTGGGGTTTATTTGTGTTCTTCTTTGGACGAAGAACGGAGTGTTTTCGACGGCTTCATCAAGACTTGTAACGACTCGCCACCCTATAATCGGGGATCCGATTACTAAATGGGTACTGAATCATTAATTTGGAGCCAAACTAGGATCTAGATAAGTCTGGAAAATAAATAATAAACTAAGCTAAACATTCACATCGCATTGAATTGAAAAGGAAGTGCAAGAATTAAAAGTTATTACAATGCGACTCGACACAACAAATAATTACATATTCCAACTGAAAAGAAATAATTAAGCATGCAGGCCAGAAAATAAGATAACAACTACATCGGGGCATACCCTAGAACAGCGGCTGCTGGCGCGCAACCCAATACAACACTCTCCTCACTAAGCCTACCTGGAACCCTCACCTCAAAACCGCATGGGTGAGTCTCATCAAAAGGACTCAGTAGGGATCCTTCGATCCCCACCGCCCACTAACGCACCCACAAGTGCAGCAACACAATTAAAGGTAAATTAAGCAAGTAAAGCAGTAACACAATTCCTAAATTTCGATATAAAACACATGCATTTGAAATGTAACATGCATAACTCTGAATCCATTCTACCAAGGAGCCTACAAATAGCGTCTCGGCAAAACACGCCAACCACACGGCCGAACGCGGGAAACACCGACCCGCTGAGACCAAACAGTAACCCCTCGGATAGCACGCTAGCTACTCCGGCCCAACTGGCTCTAGGTGGTTCCTGCTTCCCCCAGCACGAGTGACACTCCAGAGGTACCACTCCTACACCGGTACTAGCTGACCCCGGGGTACACCAGGTGACCCTCTCTCTAGGCGTCACCCCACCACTCCCACATGGCGTTGTGTCCCTCCCACACTGACATAGGGTGCCTAAGCGCTACAACTGTCACTCTAGGTCCACAGTCGCACGAAACACAACACAGTGCAATCCGATCACGTAAAAATCCTCATCCTCGAGTACGATTTCAAGCATGCATTTAATCAAACCATCTAACATTGTGAACATATGTTAAGAGCATGAATTAATGTGATTCTGTCTTGAATCGCGTCGCCCAAGGCCGACGCCATTCAAACCTCCTAAACTGGTTTATGTGAAATATGGCCTCGGAAATGGCCTTAAAACGCGTCGTCATATGTAGCCGCCTTTTGAAAGGGGTTGCTGTCCCTAGTCGCCTGATAGCGACAGAAGCAGAGACAGGCTACGGGTGATTTTCACTTAAAATGCGTCGCCCATGCAATTCGCCTTTTGAAAGGCGTCGCTGTCCCTGGACGCTCATCAGCCCAGAGACAGAGTCTGTTATTTAGGCTAAATCGCGTCGTGGGTGGGAGCCGCCTTTCTAAAAGGCGTCGCTGTCCCTCGACGCCATTTAACCCTCACAGACAGGTTCTTCCTCCGCCATCCCCCAATCCACAGGGTGGTATTTCCTCCCCCCAAATCGTGTAAAAACACAGAAAACGTGGAGAAGGAGGAGAAGAACCTAATTACCCATTAAAACACCCAAATTCTCGTTACATGCAATTAGTGTTTTCACCCCAAGAAAACCCCGAAAATATGCTTCAAAGCGGGAAAACTTGATTTGAAATGAAATACAACGGGGATCGTCACCCTACTGGTTACTCGAACTCCTCCTAGCTCCAAACCGACAACCCGCTTTGCCACACGCCGCCGCCGGTACCGCCGTGGATGCCGTTACTCCACCGGGACATCGGTTGCCGTCCGGAGAGAAGTGTGCCGCGGAGGAAGTGGTGGTGGTAGTGGAGGAAGTTGCTAGGTGAATGGAGTGGAGGGAGAGGAGGAATGGAGAGAGGAAAGGAAGGAGGGGGGAAAGGGTTCGCCAGCTCGCCAGAGGGAAGAGAGGAGAGAGAAGAGGAAGGAGAGAATGAGGGAAAGGAGGGAGAGTTCGCAGGGTCAACGAGAAGCTGGGTAAAATGCGTCGTGCAAGCCCGACGTCATTCAGATGACAAGACCGGGCTGTATACTGACAAGTTAGGGTCGTATTCTAAATGGCGTCGTCCATCCAAGACGCCATTCAGACGATATAACCGGGGCCGTACACTCGCGCCCCAAGGCCAGCCCATGTGGCGTCTACGTGGCACAGCCTAAAACACGTCAACATTGCTGGACGCCGTTTAAACCCCACCAGGGCCCAAACTACGGGATCCGACCCCGAAGACTGACCCGATAACCGGATCCGAAACCTCGATCCTTACAGGACTTCCCAAGCGTTGGGATGGAGGATTAGGACTCTGGATCTCTTGGAGATTGTCACCATACATCTATGGGCTCGTCACCAGCACCGGAGAACCCTCTGAATTGGCCGGAGATGGGTACTAGTCTCCCTCTCCTTCGGTTTTTAGAAAACCAGTGTAAAACCAGTTTTTAGGGAGATAAAAAGGAGGCCGACCGATGCTTCATTAGGCCCCACCGGCGGCCCTGCCGGCGCCGGCCGCATCGCCGGCACTGGGCCATCGCCGGCTGGGGGCCAGGCGACACTGGGGTCCCCGCCGGGCGGCGCCGTGGAGCCCTGCCGCCGCCTGCAACCTGCTGTGATTAAGGTTTCAGGAGGGAGCTGTCGGGTAGGGGACGAGCGGTCGGGGGCCGGTCCGACCGACCGGGTCCTGGCCGGACCGGGCGAGCCAGGGGCTGCCTGGGCTCGTGCCTAGCCGAGCCAAGGGGCTCGAGCCAGATGCCCTAACTGGCTTAGCCAAGAGAGTCCTAGCTCGAGCCCAGGCCGAGCCCTGGCTCAGCACTTGGCTGAGCCATTTTCCCCTTTTTAATTCCAAATTAAAACCTCAAATACCCTCTTTTATTATAATTGAATTTTAAATTTAAAGTTCAAAAGTTTTTTGAAAAATTAATTTATTATTCAACTTTATTTAAAATGAGTTTTAAATGATTTTGAATCATTTAATTAACAATTAGTTCTTAACTAATTAGGGTTAATTATTAACTTAAGAGTTAATTTAATAATTAACCTCAACGAACTAATTTAAGAGCTTAAATTAGGGGTTAATAATTATTAATCTACATGTTAGATTATTAGTTATTAATGAATCAATTTGTTAATTAGTTAGAGTTAGTTATTAATTTAAGTGTTAAGTTAATAATTAATTCTAAATTGACTAATTTAAATGTTAAATTAGTAGTCTTTAATTATTATTGTTAGTTATTAATTTAAGGGTTAAATTAGTGATTAACATTAATAATCTAATCTAATAGTTAGATTAGTAATTATTAATTAATTAAAGTTAATTGTTAATTTAAGTGTTAAGTTAATAATTAATTTTAAATTAACTAATCTAAGAGTTAGATTGGTAGTTAATTAATAATTAGAGTTAATTAATAATTTAAGTGTTAAATTATTAATTAACTTTATTGGACTAGTCTAAAAGTTAGATTAGTATTAATAGTCTAATTGTTAGATTATTAATGGGGTTTGATCTAAATGTTAGATTGTTCAAATATTAGAAATGTTCTAATTTGCATGGAATAATCTGGAATTATTAATTTGGAGTGTGTGCACATGTGATGTATGATTATTGCTTTTAAATTTTGATTTGATAGCATGTTAAATTAATTAAAAGTGTTTTCGAAATTCAAATACCAATTATGATTGGATCCCAGCTTTCTGAAAGCCAAAATTATTTATTTTTAAAAATTCTTTTATTTTAGCTATGTGATGCGCTATATCATGTGTGGATGTTTAAAACACATCGTGGTCATGGATATGCACTTAATTAATTATTCATGTGATGAATGGATTGCGTAGATCGTGGATGTATGATTGTTTATTAATTGTTAATAAATAGAGGTATGCGTGCCTCTCTCTCTCTCATACTCTGATGTACTTCTACCTCCCTCTCTTTTGTACTCGCCATAAGGCCTTCTTCAATTTACTTGTAATTTTAGAATTTATGTAATCTGATCGAGGCAACCGAGGAAAGAGCGAGGACGATCTACAACTGCAACTAGGAAGGCAAAAAGATGGAGATCTCTTGCTTATGTGTTTGCAGGTTTATTTAATGTAAATGTTATGTTAGATTGTGTATGCGTTTGATTGTTGGCTCCAGTCAAACCCACTGTGCTATCCATGACCACACTAAAGACATGTATGTGATGCATTATTTTCTTTTGATTATGAATCAAAGCAGGGATAGCATTTAGTAAATATATACGATATATTTATATACTATCACCTAGGAGAGACCAAGATAAAAGTTATCTAAATACCCTCAGATAAACTCTAAGCCGCAACGCGAGTAGTTAAGAACTTACCGTATGGTCCACCATCATTATAGTCATAGGACTCGAATCACTTTAGACAGGTTTGTTGTGCTATCCACAAGGCCTACTTAATTGGGAGGAGAAACTGTGGCTATGGTATTAGATGCCTATATGATCGGGGTAGAGGAACCATGTAGCTTTGTTGTAAGGACTGAGGTTTCGGGTTCTGTGTTCGGGTCGGCTTCGGGCCGGATCCCCTGGTTTGGACCCTGGAGGGGTCTTGAGGTTTCTGGCTGAATGGCGTCAGCACTGCTCGACGCCTTTCAAAAGGCGTCAGGTTGTGTGGACGCCATTTAGGTCTGCTGGGTGTTGTGCCACGTGTGCGCCACGTGGCGGGTTTCGGGCCGCGAGAGTACGGCCCCGGTCACATCGTCTGAACGGCGTCCATGTTGGTCGACGCGATTCAGACTGTGACCTCTGCGATGTCAGGATGCGGCGCCAGAGCGTTGTCAGTACGGCCTGTCCTGTCGTCTGAACGGCGTCCGTGGAGGGTGACGCGTTTCAGACTGCTGTCAGTACGGCCGTCCTGTCAGACTGATAGGCGTCTGCCTCGATCGACGCGTTTCAGTTGGTTTCGGATTGACCCCGCGAGCCTCCCCTTCTTTCCCTCATTCTCACCTTCACTCTCTCTCTCCTCGCCCTCTCCGCCCTCTCCGACGCTCTTCTTCCCCTTCCCTTCCTCTTCATCCTCTTCCAACCACTCCATAGCCTCCTTACCTCTCACCTCTACCTCCACCACCTCCTTCGCGGCGTTCCCTTCTCCGGACGGCGGCCGACGTCCCGGCGGAGTGGCGGCGTCCTCGAGGGTACCGGCGGCGGTCTGCGGTGCGGCGGGTCGGCGGCGAGGAGCTTGGAGGAGTTCAAGAACCGGTAGGGGGACGAACCTTGCATGTGTTGCTCGTATGTTTCTTGGCGTGACGTGGCATGTTTGGGGCTAGATTGAGCATGTTTAGGGGGATTCCTTGTGGGAATGGCGGTGCTTGTGAACGTGGTTTCGTAGCATGCTTGTGATGGTTGGATTTCTCTTCCTCCCCCTTTGGTTTTGGGGCTTTTCGGGGTGCTTGGGATCAAGGGAGAAACCCTCGAGTTGAACCAGGAAACCTGGTTTCTGGCGCTAAATGGCGTCGTGCCTGGTCGACGCCTTTCCGAAAGACGTCGGGTCAGTACGACGCGTTTTAGGGCAGAAACCTCCCTGTTCGAGGTTTCCCGAATTAGGGGTTCTGGCGCTAAATGACGTCATGGATGGACGACGCCTTTCAGAAGGACGTCGGGCCATCATGACGCCATTTAGGCAGGAAATGCCCCCGTTTAAGGGTTCTGCAATACTGGATTTCTGGGTTGAATGGCGTCTGGCGACCCTGACGCGTTTTAAACGACGGCTTCACTGGTGGACGCGTTTTAAGGGATAATCTGGCTTTTAATAAACCTGTCTGAGGGTCTTGAATGGCGTCGACCTTGGTCGACGCGATTCAAGACAGAAATGCTTAAATCCTGTTATTTCATGTATATTTCACGGGGGGATGGTTCAGATGCATGCTTTGAGTTGTATACTGAGACTGAGGACTTCTGCATGAATGAGATTTCATCATCTATGTGTGTGTGCTTCAACTGTACGCTAAGACGGAGGTTTACTGTACGAATGGAATCATGTTGTGTGTGTGCTTGTATGAATATGGGTTCGGAATGACTGTGGTTTCTGTTTGTCACCATGGGCTGATGGGAGAAGGGCCATGGTGTCTGTGAGGAGGGGTGCTTGTTGTGTTTTACCTTTGGCTGAGGGAAGCAGAACCACCTTGAGCCCGTCGGGCCGGAGTAGCTGGTGTGCTATCCGAGGGGTTGCTGTTTGGTCTCAGCGGGTCGGGGTTTCCTTTAGTTGTCGTGACAGCTTCTGGCGTGTTTCTTGCTGTGGAGCTGGTGGTGTTACTGGTGGGAGTTGGTTTACCCTATAGCCATCGGGCCTGATGTGACCTTTGATCAAGGTTACGAGTGGTACCTTTAGCCCTTTGGCCTGACGCAGCTCGGGAGAGTTGGGTTTGTGGGTAGTTCCTGTAGCTTCGGCTTGACGGGGGTTCGCCGGTCCCCAGGGCCCTCCTGAAGCGCTGAGGCCTAGCGTGGAGGCAATCCGGACGGTAGGACAGTAGTCTAGACTGCTTGTGTGCACACGTAGCTGGCAGTGGCGGTACACTGAGTCCAGCTAGTCCTAGTTTGGCTCACTGCCTCACCCTCCAGTGCCCCGGAACACTGTAGGGGACAGGCGTGAGAAGTGGTGGTAGTGTTGGGAGGCGACGTTTGACTTCGGTCGACAGTGTGGTTCAGTCGCTTCGTGGACTTTGACTGTGAGACGTGACTTTGTGTTGGGTTCTTCAGGTTACTTGGTACTGTTCTTGTTACACTGCTTATCGTACGGTTCCTATCAGGTTGAGTGCTATGTTTACTGCTTTACTTAATTGCCATATATTCCTGTTGTTGCACTTGTGGGTGTGTGAGTGGGAGGCGGGGGATCGGATGATCCCTACTGAGCCCATTTCTGGTGTGGCTCACTCCCTGCGGTTTCAGGTGTGGACCTCGTGGCGAGCGGAAGCGTGGTGTCTTCTTGGTGTGCGGACCAGCAGCTGTCTTAGTCCCGGGGTATGCCCCGATGTTGTTGTACTTTCCTTCTGCCTGTACTTATTTAATTGTTGGACATGTAATTATTGTTGGACTGTATACGGACATTATTACTTTCCTTGCTGCGCACTTGTTATACCTTTGTAGTCCGTGTGATTGTCATATTTAGCCTTGTTTAGCACTTACTCCTCCATATGTGTTGTGTGAGATCCGGGTGTGAACCCGTAGTTAATGGGCCGACATCCATTTAGTGACCGGGTCTCCGGTCATAGGATGGCGGGTCGTTACATTTGTTGTGCTATCCACAAGGGCTGCATGCAAATCTTTGCTCGTCGCGTAACGATGGTTAGCTTAGACCAAAATTAGTGGTTTGTTGTGCTATCCACGAGGCCATTAAATCTCTAGGGACCGAAGCTGTAAGGACTGAGATTTCGGGTTCAGTATTCGGGTCGGGTTCGGGCCGGATCCCCAGGTTTGGACCCTGTGGGGTCTTGAGATTCTTGGCTGAATGGCGTCAGCACTGCTCGACGCCTTTCAAAAGACGTCAGGTTGTGTGGACGCCATTTAGATCTGCTAGTTGTTGTGCCACGTGTGCGCCACGTGGGCGGGTTTCGGGCCGCGAGAGTACGGCCCCTGTCACATCGTCTGAACGGCGTCTATGTTGATCGACGCGATTCAAACTGTGACCTCTGCGATGTCAGGGTGCGGCGCCAGAGCGTTGTCAGTACGGCCAGTCCTGTCGTCTGAACGGCGTCCACGGTGGGCGACGCGTTTCAGACCGCTGTCAGTACGGCCGTCCTATCAGACTGATAGGCGTCTGCCTCGATCGACACGTTTTAGCTGGATTCAGATTGACCCCGCGAGCCTTCCCTTCTTTCCCTCATTCTCACTTTCACTCTCTCTCTCCTCGCCCTCTCCGCCCTCTCCGACGCTCTTCTTCCTCTTCCCTTCCTCTTCTTCCTCTCCCAACCACTCCATAGCCTCCTTACCTCTCACCTCTACCTCTACCACCTCCTTCGCGGCGTTCCCTTCTCCGGACGGCGGCCGACGTCCCGGCGGAGTGGCGGCGTCCTCGAGGGTACCGGCGGCGGTCTGCGGTGCGGCGAGGAGCTTGGAGGAGTTGAAGAACCGGTAGGGGGACGAACCTTGCATGTGTTGCTTGTGTTTCCTTGGCATGACATGACGTGTGGGGGCTAGTTTGAGCATGTTTAGGGGGTTTTCTTGTGGGAATGGCTGTGTTTGAGATCGTGGTTTCGTAGCATACGTATGTTGGTTGAGTTCCTCTTCCTCCCCTTCTTGTTTTGGGGCTTTTTCGGGGCGTTTGGGGTTAAGGGAGGAACCCTCGGTTCGAACCAGGGAACCAGGTTTCTGGCGGTAAACGGCGTCGTGCCTGGTCGACGCCTTTTAGAAGGACGTCAGGGCAGTACGACGCCTTTTAGGGCAGAAACCTCCATTTTCGGGGTTTCCCAGAATAGTGATTCTGGCGCTAAAAGACGTCATGGATGGACGACGCCTTTTAGAAGGACGTCGGGACATCATGACGCCTTTTAGGCAGAGATCGTCCCGCCAGTCTCTGTCAGATCAGGGAGTCCGACGCTAAATGACGTCATGGATGGACGACGCCTTTCAGAAGGACGTCGGGCCATCATGACGCCATTTAGGCAGGAAATCACCCCGAGTAAGGGTCTGTAAATCTGGAATTTCGATGTGAATGGCGTCTGTGGACGTGGACGCGTTTTAATAGGCGACTCCCTGCGTAGACGTGTTTTAATGAATAATCTGGCTTTTAACAAACCTGTTTGAGGGTCTTGAATGGCGTCGACCTTGGTCGACGCGATTCAAGACAGAGCTGTATAAACCCTGGTTTTTAGCATGTGTGTCACTGCGGGACGGTTCAATGCATGTTTTACGTTGTGCACTGAGACTGTGGACTTCGGTGTGAGTGGAATTACATCATGTTATGTGTGAGTGTGTGCTTATACAACTGTGGTTTCCGTTTGTCACCATGGGCCAGTGGGAGAAGGGCCATGGTGTCTGTGAGGCTTTGTGCCGTACCGGTGGGAGGAGGGGTACATGTTGTGGTTTACCTTTGGCTGAGGGAAGCAGAACCACCTTGAGCCCATCGGGCTGGAGTAGCTAGTACGCTATCCGAGGGGTTGCTGCTTGGCCTCAGCGGGTCGGGTTTCCCTGTTTGTCGTGGCAGCTTCCGGCGCGTTTCTTGCTGTGGAGCTGGTTGTGGAGTTGTTTTACCCCTGTAGCCACTGGGCCTGATGTAACCTTTGATCAAGGTTACGAGTGGTACCCTTAGCCCTTTGGCCTGACGCAGCCCGGGAGGTTAGGGTTGTGGGTAGTTCCTGTAGCTTCGGCTTGACGGGGGTTCGCCGGTCCCCAGGGCCCTCCTGAAGCGCTGAGGCCTAGCGTGGAGGCAATCCGGACGGTAGGACAGTAGTCTAGACTGCTTATGTGCACACGTAGCTGGCAGTGGCGGTACACTGGTTCCAGCTAGTCCTAGTTTGGCTCACTGCCTCACCCTACAGTGCCCCGGAACACTGTAGGGGTGGACAGGCGTGAGCATTGGTGGTAGTGTTGGGAGGCGACGTTTGACTTCGGTCGTCAGTGTGGTTCAGTCGCCTTGTGGACTTTGGCTGTGATACGTGACTCTGTGTTGGGTTCTTTGAGTTGCTTAGAATGGTTCTTGCTACACTGCTTATCGTGCGTTTCATGTCTGAGTTGGGTGCTAGGTTTACTGCTTTACTTAAATTGCCATATATTCCTGTTGTTACACTTGTGGGTGTGTGAGTAGGAGGTAGGGGATCGGATGATCCCTACTGAGCCCAATTCTGGTGTGGCTCACTCCCTGCGGTTTCAGGTGTGGATCAGAGTGGCGCAGCGGTAGCGTGGTGTCTTCTTGGTGTGCGGACCAGCAGCTGTCTTAGTTCCGGGGTATGCCCCGATGTTGTTGTACTTTCCTTCTGCCTGTACTTATTTAACTTGTTGGACATGTAATTATTGTTGGACTGTATACGGACATTATTATTTTCCTTTCTGTGCACTCGTTTACCTTTGTTGTCCGTGTGATTGTTATATTTAGCCTTGTTTAGCACTTACTCCTCAAGATGTGTTGTGTGAGATCCGGGTGTGAACCCGCAGTTAATGGGCCGACATCCATTTAGTGACCGGGTCTCCGGTCATAGGATGGCGGGTCGTTACAGATGGTATCAGAGCTCAGTCTGGTCGAGTATGTGATAAACTAGGTTAGATATTATAGTCCAACAATAAGTACGAGTCTGTACAGGCGATGGCTACTGGTATAAATTGATAGGTTTTGACGTGTTTTGGTTCGATTTGCGTGTTGTGGGGCAGCGATGGCACCAAAGAGGAAAGTTCTATTGGCTCGTGGTTCGAAAGCAGATGATGGAGGTTCAGGGGCAGAGGGTCATAATGTGGATGGTTTCAGGGAAGCTAAGATTGGGGCAACGTTTAGATACCGGCAAGGAGTTGGATGTGAGGGATCCAATTCCCGAGACGGTCAGTCTACGATACTGGAGCGATTTTTGAAGTTGAAGACCCCTTCTTTCACAGGACGGCCAGTCTCCCACGAGGCAGCCCTTTGGATTAAGGAATTGGAGAAGGCATTTGATGTTCTAGAATGTGCTGAGAATGACAAAACTTTGTTGGCAACCTACTTGTTGAAGGACAATGCGTATGAGTGGTGGGTCGCTACCAGAGGGATGATTTTTGCGGACAGGTCCTTGAGAGAGATCCCTTGGGAGATATTTGTGAAAGAGTTTAGTGGACAGTACTTTCCGAGGCACGTTCGGAAGACAGAGGAAATGGAGTTTATGGAATTAGTACAGAATGATATGTCGGTTTTAGAATACCTAGCGAAGTTTGTGGCTCTTAGAAGATTCGTACCACATATTTCTGAGCACGAGGAAATTAGAACAGAGAGATTCGTGGGCGGACTTCGATATGATCTAAGGTCAATGGTGGCACCTCAGCATTGTAGAGATCTAGCGTCAGCAGCACGATGCGCGGCAGCGGTGGAGACTCAATTCCAGCAGATGGCGAGAGAATTGGAGCGTTCGGTACGAGGGGAGCAGCAAGGCAGGAGCAGATCAACGATCTTTTCGTCAGGCGGTCCGAGTTCGTTCGGGTTCAGGTCCCAAGAGATGCCTCGTGGTGAGGGCAGCGACGGTCCAATTCATCAGATGCAGTCTGGGGCTAGCAGGCGGCAAGGAGCGAGGCAGGATGCGGTAGGTCATTGTTCCCATTGTGGTGGTCATCATGGCAGTCGGACGTGCCCATTGGTCTCTAGTGGCTATTTTGGCTGTGGTAAGAAGGGGCACTTTCTGAGAAATTGTCCCCAGAAGAATAAGGCAGGTCAGGAGCCGAGTGGTCAGTAGGTGTTCGAGGCGTGATTGGAGTCGCGTCTCTTTGTGGAGGTTCGAGAGGCTGTGCTAGATGAGCACTTTTATTTTGTCTTGTTCGGAGATGGTTGTGAACTCTTGTGGCGCTTGTATGTACTTGGGTTTGGTGGAGAATCGGTTTTGTAATATGTGCCTTGCTAGTGTGTGGTTAATGTTGATCTTTCGGCTTTCGTTAGAATTGAGAATCTTGGTTAGCTTGGCGTGAATTTGTTTGGCTATTTCTGTGGAGCCCTGTGTGTGTGATTGGTGAGAATGATTGTTGCAATCGGTGTGTGTCGGCATGTGATGGTTAGCCGAGTTAAGCGTTGAGCGGTTGCTAATTTCGAGGATGAAATTCTTTTAAGGGGAGGAGAATATAAGGACTGAGATTTCGGGTTCAGTATTCGGATCGGGTTCGGGCCGGATCCCCTGGTTTGGACCCTGTGGGGTCTTGAGATTCTTGGCTGAATGGCGTCAGCACTGCTCGACGCCTTTCAAAAGGCGTCAGGTTGTGTAGACGCCATTTATGTAAGGATCGAGACTTTCGGATCCGGTTTTCGGGTCGGACCCCCGTTGTTCTAGCCCTTGTGAGGGGCGGAGGTTCTGAGTCGAATCGCGTCAGGACCTCGAGACGTGTTTTAAACGGCGTCCACCGTGGCAGACGCGTTTCAGGTTTTGCCACGTGGGTGCCACGTGGACTGACCTTGGGCCGCGAGAGTACGGCCCTGTCAGGTCGTCTGAACGGCGTCCGTGTGGGTCGACGCCTTTCAGACTGCGACTCTGGGTGTGTCAGAGTACGGCCCTGACAAGTTGTCTGAGTGACGTCTGTGTAGGACGACGCGTTTCAGAATCTTGTCAGAGCGGCCGTCATGTCACCTGATAGGCGTCCGTGCATGTCGACGCGTTTTAGCCAGTTTCTGGTTAACCCCGCGAGCCCTCCTTCTTTCCCTCATTTTCTCCTACTCTCCTTCTCTCCTTCTCCTCCGGCGACCGGCGGCGACCCCCTCCTCCTCCCTCTTTTCATCACACCATTTCGCCTCTCCCTCCACTCCATCCTCTACCTGGCTCCTACCCCTACCACCCCCACTTCCACTGCAGCGTTCTGCTCTCCGGACGGCGGCCGACGTCACGGTGGGGCTAGGACGACCTCGGCGGTACCGGCGGCGGCGTGGGGAGAGACAGGCGGACGGCTTGAAGCTCGGAGGCGTTCGAGTGTCCGGTAGGGTGACGTTCCCCATAGCATCGTGATTAAAACCATGTTTTTCCTCGTTTATGTATGTGGTAGATCTTTGATTTGGGGGTTAGAATGAGCATGTTTAGGAGTTCATTTGATGATAAGGGGGATTTCCACGAATGTAATGCCTATGGATGGTATTGTTTCTCTTCTTCCCTCCGTTTTGGGTTTGTTTGGGGTTGGAAAGGGAGCCGTCGGGCTTAGGGCGATCCTGGCTCCTGGGCTTGAAAGACGTCGTGCATGGACGACGCCTTTTTGAAGGGCGTCGGGCCATCACGACGCCTTTTAGACAGGAATCGCCTGACAGGCAGTCTGCCAGATCGGGAATTCAGAGCTTAAAAGACATCATGGGTGAACGACGCATTTTTGAATGGCGTCAGGCACCCACGACGCCTTTTAAGGCAGAAAATCCCCTGAGTAAAGGTCTTGGAATTTCCGGATTTCCATGTTGAATGGCGTCTGGGGATGTCGACGCCTTTTAAACGGCGTCCTCTGGTGTCGACGCCTTTTAAAGCCAGATTCTGAAGACTGATTTATATGAACCTATACATGGAGCTTGAATGGCGTCGACCTCGGTCGACGCGATTCAAGACAGAATCCCACTAATTCATGCCAGTAAAACGTGTTCATACTGCTAGATTGTTGGTTAGCACATGTTTTAATGCACCCGATAGAGATGGATTCCTCATGATCGGATGGTTCTATGTGTGTTATGCGATCGCGGGCTTTTCACGTGACCGGATCGCACTGTGTTGGATTTTCAGTTACTGTGGACCTGGAGTGACATTGTAGCACTTTATCACCCTGTGCTGGTGGGGGCGTGAGCACAGCGCCGGTGGGGGCGTGGGCGGGGTGACGCCTAGTGAGAGAGGGTCACCTGGTGAACCCCGGGGTCAGCTAGTACCGGTGTCGGAGTGGTACATTCGGAGAGTCACTCATGCTGAGGGAAGGGGTAGTCACCTGAGCCGGTTGGGCCGGAGTAGCGAGCGTGCTATCCGAGGGGCTACTCCTTGGTCTTAGCGGGTCGAGGTTTTTCCCACCGTTGTTTGTACGGTCGGCGAGTTCTATCGAGACAGCAGTTGTGGGTTTTCTAACGGTTGATTTAGAATGTGCATGATTATTATATTTCGACTGCATGTGTTCTCACGTAGAGAATTAGATATTGTACCTGCCACCACACTTGTTACTTTTCTGTTAGCTGTACTTTACACTTGTGGGTGTGTGCATGGGCAGTGGGGATCGAAGGATCCCTACTGAGTCTTGTCTGGAGACTCACCCCTGCGGTTTTCAGGTGAGGACTCCCAGCAGACTTAGAGCGGCGTGTGCGGCCGGGTGTGGTGTGCCTTCAGCGGTTGTTCCGGGGTATGCCCCGATGTAGTTGTTATTTATCTTTGGCCTGTATGTTTAATTATTTCCTTCTGTTGGAGAATGTAATTATTTGCTGTATCGAGTCGCATTGTAATAATTTTAATTCCTGCACTTTTATTTCAAGTCAATGCGATGTGAATGTTTAGCTTAGTTTATTATTTATTTCCCAGACTTACTAGATCCTGGTTTGGTCCCAAATTAATGATTCGGCACCCATTTAGTAATCGGATCCCCGATTATAGGGTGGCGGGTCGTTACAGTTGGTATCAGAGCATACGGTCTGGCAAATAAATAAATAACTAGGTTAAATGTTGTAATTCGGCAAATAAATACATTATCCCGTACAGGCACGGCGATAGCATAGGTTTTAGGACTCTAATTAGAACTTTTGATTTTGTAATTATAGGCGAGTAGATGGCTCCCAGGAAGAGGATGCCAGTTATTCGAGAGCGGGGAGATGTCCCTAGTGGGTCCGAGGCAGGGAGGCCGAGTGTTGAGCAGTTTATGGAGGCCATGATGGATACTATGGCTCGATATCAGACTCGAGATCCTAGCGAGGGTTCTAGTACTCGGGGAGGGACCACAGCTACACTTGAGAGGTTCTTGAAGCTGAGGCCACCTCACTTCACCGGTCGTCCCGACCCTGACGAGGCCATTCATTGGCTTAGAGAGATTGAGAAGACTTTTGATACTATGGACTGTGCAGCAGTAGAGAGGACCCCACTGGCTACTTTCATGCTGAAGGATAGCGCCTATGACTGGTGGACCACACTGAAGAGTTTGTCTTATGGGGACAGGAGTCTTAGGGAAATTTCTTGGGAGACCTTTGTCAAGGAGTTCAATGCACAATATTTCCCTAGACATGTCCAGCGAGCTAAGGAGAGGGAGTTTATGGATCAGACGCAGGGGAGTATGACGGTACTTGAGTACGAGGCGAAGTTTGTTTCGCTGGGACGGTTCGTGCCTTTCATATCTGGGGACGAGGTGCGTCGCACGGAGAGGTTTGTGGATGGGCTTAGGCTCAGTTTGAGGGACTTAGTGGCATCCCATTGTTGTACAGACCTGGCGTCAGCAGTTAGGCGTGCAGCAGCTGTAGAGGCCCAACAGATCCAGTCGGCCCGAGAGAGAGGGCAGACTGTTCAGGGGCCAGCGCGAGGCAGGGGTAAGGCAGCGGCACCGGCTCCTTCTGTCGGATCGGGATCGTCTTCTCTCGGCTCCCGATTCAGGAGATTCTTCAGGGGTGGTGGCAGCAGTAGTGGCAGCAGCGGCAGCAGCAGGCCTAGACAGGGGCAGCAGAGTCAGACAGTGTCCAGTGCACAGCAGGAGCCAGCTCAGAGGCTTCCGGCTGTTTGTCAGCAATGTGGTGGTGCTCATGGCGGGACTCAGTGTCCCACTCTTCCCAGGCGGTGTTTTACTTGCGGCCAACAGGGCCATCTGGCGAGGCAGTGCCCGCAGGGGCATAGTCAGGGGCAGGGTCATGGCGATTAGAAGAAGCCAAGGACTCAGGGGAGAGTGCTGGCTATCACCAAGAGGGAGGCTCGCGCGTCCAACTTGGTGGAAGGTACACTCTCTGTCCTTGGGAACTCTGCACATGTGTTGATCGATTCAGGTGCTTCGCATTCTTTTATTTCCGAGCAGTTCCTAGACATTCTTTCTGCACCCGTTGTTGAGTTGTCTGATGGTCTGATGGTTGAGGTTCCTTCTGGAGACTTCATGATATCTTATAATTGTTTGAGGGATGTTCCCTTGACCATTGAGGGTCATGTACTACCTGCCCAGTTGGTCGTACTTGCTATTCGTGATTTCGATATCATCCTGGGTATGGATTGGTTGGAAGCCTTTTATGCGGAGGTGAACTGCCACAGCAAGAGGGTGCGCTTCTCTATTCCGGACATCCCGACCTTCTTCTTCCAAGGTATTAGGCTTTCTTCTCGAGGTATTCTCATTTCTACCATTAAGGCACGGAGGTTGCTTGCTGGTGGCTGCGAGGCTTTCTTAGCCTCTGTTGTTGTTTCTGATGTTCGTACTAGTCCCAGTCCTTGGGAGGTGCCGGTTGTTTGTGAGTTCGTAGATGTTTTTCCTGAGGAGCTGCCTGGCCTTCCTCCTCAGCGAGAGGTCGAGTTTACCATCGAGCTTGCACCAGGTACGGCGCCCTTGTCTAAGGCCCCGTATCGGATGGCGCCAGCCGAACTCGCTGAGTTGAAGGCGCAGTTGCAGGAGTTGTTGGATAAGGGTTTCATTCGTCCCAGTACGTCTCCTTGGGGTGCTCCAGTTCTGTTTGTCAGGAAGAAGGATGGTTCCTTGAGATTGTGCATCGATTATAGACAGCTGAACCAAGTAACAATAAAGAATAAGTACCTGCTTCCTAGGATCGATGACTTGATGGATCAGCTGCAGACCGCGAGGGTGTTCTCCAAGATCGATCTGAGATCTGGGTATTATCAGATGAGAATCAGGGATGTGGATGTTAGTAAGACGGCCTTCAGGACTCGGTATGGGCATTATGAGTTTTTGGTTATGCCCTTCGGCTTAACCAATGCTCCGGCGGCCTTTATGGATCTGATGAACCGAGTCTTCAGGATCTACCTGGACCAGTTTGTGGTTGTGTTTGTTGATGATATTCTGATCTATTCTTCTTCTGAGGAAGAGCACGCTGCTCATCTTCGGGCAGTGTTGCAGGTCCTGAGAGAGCACCAACTTTATGCCAAGTTCAGCAAATGTGAATTTTGGCTGAACGAGGTGCACTTCCTTGGGCACGTTATTTCTGGTGAAGGCATCGCAGTGGATCCAGCTAAAATAGAGGCAGTGATGGATTGGAGCAGGCCGACTTCAGTGACTGAGATCAGGAGCTTTCTGGGTCTTGCCGGATATTACAGGCGGTTTGTTCAGGGATTTTCTTCGATAGCGGCCCCCTTGTCGATGTTGACTCGAAAGGGAGTTCGTTTTGTGTGGACTGAGGATTGTGAGCAGAGTTTCATTGAGCTAAAAACTCGTCTCACGTCAGCCCCAGTGCTGGTGCTCCCATCTGGGTCAGGTGGATTTGTGGTTTACTCAGATGCGTCCCGTCGAGGTTTGGGAGCATTCCTTATGCAGCATGGCAGGGTAGTTGCTTATGCTTCTCGGCATCTGAAGAGGCATGAAGAGAACTATCCTACTCATGATTTGGAGCTTGCAGCTGTGGTGTTTGCACTGAAGATCTGGAGGCATTACTTATACGGAGAGAAGTTTCAGGTTTTTACAGATCACAAGAGCTTGAAATATGTGTTCACTCAGAGAGACCTGAATCTGAGACAGCGGAGGTGGATGGAGTTTATTAAGGATTATGACTTTGACCTTTCTTATCATCCGGGCAAGGCGAATGTGGTGGCAGACGCTTTGAGTCGGAAAATGGTCATGTCATACCTCATGATTCGGGAGTGGAAATTGTTCGAGCAGGTGGTGGAATCCTCCTTTAGGGTTCCACGTGAAGAGGATAGAGCGGTGCTTGCTAGCCTGACTGTGAGACCAGCTGTGTACCATGCTGTGATTGAGGCTCAGAGGGCAGATGCTGAGTTACCGCAGATTCTCCAGAGGTCTGAGGTTGAGTTGTGGGATGAGGGTACCGTCAGATTCAGAGGCAGACTCTATGTCCCGACTGAGGAAGACGTGCGCAGATGTGTTCTTGATGAGGCGCACCGTTCGAGGTATGCTGTGCATCCCGGGACAACAAAGATGTATCACTGTTTGAGGAGGCACTTCTGGTGGCCCGGTATGAAAAGAGAGGTGGCTGAGTATGTGGCTAGATGTATGACATGCCAGCAGGTTAAAGCCGAGCATCAGAGACCAGGAGGGTTGCTGCAGCCCTTGCCGATTCCTGAGTGGAAATGGGAGCATGTGACGATGGACTTTGTGATGGGTTTGCCTGCATCCCCTAGCAGGAGAGACGCAATCTGGGTTATCGTTGATCGGCTGACCAAGTCGGCACACTTCCTAGCCATTAGGAAGGACTGGTCGGTCGGCAAGCTGGCTAAGTTGTTTGTGGACCGGATTATCTCTCTGCACGGGATACCCTTGTCCATTGTATCGGATCGAGATCCGAGGTTTACTTCCAGATTCTGGAAGAGCTTTCAGCAGGCGCTGGGCACTCAGTTGGCTTTCAGCTCGGCCTACCATCCAGAGACTGATAGGCAGTCGGAGAGGACTATTCAGACCTTGGAGGATATGCTCAGGGCGTGTTGCCTAGACTGGGGAGGTTCGTGGGAACAACACTTGTCCACCGTGGAGTTTGCCTACAACAACGGCTATCATTCTAGCATCGGCATGGTGCCTTATGAGGCTTTGTATGGGCGGCCGTGTCGATCTCCGGTGTGTTGGTCCGAGATCGGTGAGAGGCAGATAGCAGGACCTGAGTTAGTGCAGCAGTGTGCTGAGATTGCCAGGACGGTTCGGCAGAGGTTGACCGCAGCTCAGAACAGACAGAAGAGTTATGCTGACATCCGACGGAGACCACTTGAATTTGAGGTTGGGGACCACGTGTTTCTCCGAGTCTCACCCTCCAAGGGTGTGATGAGATTCGGGAAGCGAGGCAAGCTGAGTCCGCGATATATTGGACCTTTTCCCATTCTTGCTCGAATTGGGGAAACCGCGTATCAGCTGGCCTTGCCGCCCAGTCTTGCAGGAGTGCACGATGTGTTCCACGTGTCCTTGCTGAGGAAGTACGTTCAGGATCCGTCCCATGTGTTGGATTTTTCAGAGTTGGAGGTCGCTGAGGATTTGTCATTCCCAGAGTATCCGGTTCGTATTGAGGATCGCAGAGATCAGGTCTTGCGGAACAAGGTCGTACCGTTGGTCAAGGTAATTTGGCAGTACCGCTCCGGAGGTGAGGCAACCTGGGAGCGAGAGGATGAGATGCGGGAGCAATTTCCTTACCTCTTTTCGTAAGTATTCCCGTGAACTTGTATCCCCGTTGTGACCTTGATATTCCTAGCAATCAATTTCGAGGGCGAAATTTCTTTTAAGGGGGGGAGAATGTAAGGATCGAGACTTTCGGATCCGGTTTTCGGGTCGGACCCCCGTTGTTCTAGCCCTTGTGAGGGGCAGAGGTTCTGAGTCGAATCACGTCAGGACCTCGAGACGCGTTTTAAACGGCGTCCACCGTGGCAGACGCGTTTCAGGTTCTGCCACGTGGGTGCCACGTGGACTGACCTTGGGCCGCGAGAGTACGGCCCTGTCAGGTCGTCTGAACGGCGTCCGTGTGGGTCGACGCCTTTCAGACTGCGACTCTGGGTGTGTCAGAGTACGGCCCTGACAAGTTGTCTGAATGACGTCTGTATAGGACGACGCGTTTCAGAATCTTGTCAGAGCGGCCGTCATGTCACCTGATAGGCGTCCGTGCATGTCGACGCGTTTTAGCCAGTTTCTGGTTAACCCCGCGAGCCCTCCTTCTTTCCCTCATTTTCTCCTACTCTCCTTCTCTCCTTCTCCTCCGGCGACCGGCGGCGACCCCCTCCTCCTCCCTCTTTTCCTCACACCATTTCGCCTCTCCCTCCACTCCATCCTCTACCTGGCTCCTACCCCTACCACCCCCACTTCCACTGCGGTGTTCTGCTCTCCGGACGGCGGCCGACGTCACGGTGGGGCTAGGACGACCTCGGCGGTACCGGCGGCGGCATGGGGAGAGACAGGCGGACGGCTTGAAGCTCGGAGGCGTTCGAGTGTCCGGTAGGGTGACGTTCCCCATAGCATCGTGATTAAAACCATGTTTTTCCTCGTTTATGTATGTGGTAGATCTTTGATTTGGGGGTTAGAATGAGCATGTTTAGGAGTTCATTTGATGATAAGGGGGATTTCCACGAATGTAATGCCTATGGATGGTATTGTTTCTCTTCTTCCCTCCATTTTGGGTTTGTTTGGGGTTGGAAAGGGAGCCCTCGGGCTTAGGGCGATCCTAGCTCCTGGGCTTGAAAGACGTCGTGCATGGACGACGCCTTTTTGAAGGGCGTCGGGCCATCACGACGCCTTTTAGACAGGAATCGCCACCACACTTGTTACTTTTCTGTTAGCTGTACTTTACACTTGTGGGTGTGTGCGTGGGCAGTGGGGATCGAAGGATCCCTACTGAGTCTTGTCTTGAGACTCACCCCTGCGGTTTTCAGGTGAGGACTCCCAGCAGACTTAGAGCGGCGTGTGCGGCCGGGTGTGGTGTGCCTTCAGCGATTGTTCCGGGGTATGCCCCGATGTAGTTGTTATTTATCTTTGGCCTGTATGTTTAATTATTTCCTTCTGTTGGAGAATGTAATTATTTGCTGTATCGAGTCGCATTGTAATAATTTTAATTCCTGCACTTTTATTTCAAGTCAATGCAATGTGAATGTTTAGCTTAGTTTATTATTTATTTCCCAGACTTACTAGATCCTGGTTTGGTCCCAAATTAATGATTCGGCACCCATTTAGTAATCGGATCCCCGATTATAGGGTGGTGGGTCGTTACAATTTAGGTCTGCTGGTTGTTGTGCCACGTGTGCGCCACGTGGGCGGGTTTCGGGCCGCGAGAGTACGGCCCCTGTCACATCGTCTGAACGGTGTCTATGTTGATCGACGCGATTCAGACTGTGACCTCTGCGATGTCAGGGTGCGGCGCTAGAGCGTTGTCAGTACGGCCTGTCCTGTCGTCTGAACGGCGTCCACGGTGGGCGACGTGTTTCAGACCGTTGTCAGTACGGCCGTCCTGTCAGACTGATAGGCGTCTGCCTCGATCGACGCGTTTTAGCTGGATTCGGATTGACCCCACGAGCCTTCCCTTCTTTCCCTCATTCTCACTTTCACTCTCTCTCTCCTCGCCCTCTCCGCCCTCTCCGACGCTCTTCTTCCTCTTCCCTTCCTCTTCTTCCTCTCCCAACCACTCCATAGCCTCCTTACCTCTCACCTCTACCTCCACCACCTCCTTCGTGGCGTTCCCTTCTCTGGACGGCGGCTGACGTCCCGGCGGAGTGGCAGCGTCCTCGAGGGTACCGGCGGCGGTCTGCGGTGCGGCGAGGAGCTTGGAGGAGTTCAAGAACCGGTAGGGGGACGAACCTTGCATGTGTTGCTTGTGTTTCCTTGGCATGACATGACGTGTGGGGGCTAGTTTGAGCATGTTTAGGGGGTTTTCTTGTGGGAATGGCTGTGTTTGAGATCGTGGTTTCGTAGCATACGTATGTTGGTTGAGTTCCTCTTCCTCCCCTTCTTGTTTTGGGGCTTTTTCGGGGCGTTTGGGGTTAAGGGAGGAACCCTCGGTTCGAACCAGGGAACCAGGTTTCTGGCGCTAAACGGCGTCGTACCTGGTCGACGCCTTTTAGAAGGACGTCAGGGCAGTACGACGCCTTTTAGGGCAGAAACCTCCCTTTTCGGGGTTTCCCAGAGTAGTGATTCTGGCGCTAAAAGACATCATGGATGGACGATGCCTTTTAGAAGGACGTCGGGACATCATGACGCCTTTTAGGCAGAGATTGCCCCGCCAGTCTCTGTCAGATCAGGGAGTCCGACGCTAAATGACGTCATGGATGGACGACGCCTTTCAGAAGGACGTCGGGCCATCATGACGCCATTTAGGCAGGAAATCACCCCGAGTGAGGGTCTGTAAATCTAGAATTTTGATGTGAATGGCGTCTGTGGACGTGGACGCATTTTAATAGGCGACTCCCTGCGTAGACGTGTTTCAATGAATAATCTGACTTTTAACAAACCTGTTTGAGGGTCTTGAATGGCGTCGACCTTGGTCGACGCGATTCAAGACAGAGCTGTATAAACCCTGGTTTTTAGCATGTATGTCACTGCGGGACGGTTCAATGCGTGTTTTACGTTGTGCACTGAGACTGTGGACTTCGGTGTGAGTGGAATTACATCATGTTATGTGTGAGTGTGTGCTTGTACAACTGTGGTTTCCGTTTGTCACCATGGGTCGGTGGGAGAAGGGCCATGGTGTCTGTGAGGCTTTGTGCCGTACCGGTGGGAGGAGGGGTACATGTTGTGGTTTACCTTTGGCTGAGGGAAGGAGAACCACCTTGAGCCCATCGGGCTGGAGTAGCTGGTACGCTATCCGAGGGGTTGCTGCTTGGCCTCAGCGGGTCGGGTTTCCCTGTTTGTCGTGGCAGCTTCCGGCGCGTTTCTTGCTGTGGAGCTGGTTGTGGAGTTGTTTTACCCCTGTAGCCACTGGGCCTGATGTGACCTTTGATCAAGGTTACGAGTGGTACCCTTAGTCCTTTGGCCTGACGCAGCCCGGGAGGTTAGGGTTGTGGGTAGTTCCTGTAGCTTCGGCTTGACGGGGGTTCGCCGGTCCCCAGGGCCCTCCTGAAGCGCTGAGGCCTAGCGTGGAGGCAATCCGGACGGTAGGACAGTAGTCTAGACTGCTTGTGTGCACACGTAGCTGGCAGTGGCGGTACACTGGTTCCAGCTAGTCCTAGTTTGGCTCACTGCCTCACCCTACAGTGCCCCGGAACACTGTAGGGGTGGACAGGCGTGAGCATTGGTGGTAGTGTTGGGAGGCGACGTTTGACTTCGGTCGTCAGTGTGGTTCAGTCGCCTTGTGGACTTTGGCTGTGATACGTGACTCTGTGTTGGGTTCTTTGAGTTGCTTAGAATGGTTCTTGCTACACTGCTTATCGTGCGTTTCATGTCTGAGTTGGGTGCTAGGTTTACTGCTTTACTTAAATTGCCATATATTCCTGTTGTTACACTTGTGGGTGTGTGAGTGGGAGGTAGGGGATCGGATGATCCCTACTGAGCCCAATTCTGGTGTGACTCACTCCCTGCGGTTTCAGGTGTGGATCAGAGTGGCGCAGCGGTAGCGTGGTGTCTTCTTGGTGTGCGGACCAGCGGCTGTCTTAGTTCCGGGGTATGCCCTGATGTTGTTGTACTTTCCTTCTGCCTGTACTTATTTAACTTGTTGGACATGTAATTATTGTTGGACTATATACGGACATTATTATTTTCCTTTCTGTGCACTCGTTTACCTTTGTTGTCCGTGAGATTGTTATATTTAGCCTTGTTTAGCACTTACTCCTCCAGATGTGTTGTGTGAGATCCGGCTGTGAACCCGCAGTTAATGGGCCGACATCCATTTAGTGACCGGGTCTCCGGTCATAGGATGGCGGGTCGTTACAGAAGCCATGATTAGATATTGCAAGGAGTTGCAAGTCCCATGAGTTGGGTGCTCTTTGATTGTATTACAGTTTGTTGTGCTTTCCACAAGGCTGTAGTGCAAGTCATTGAGATTCTAATCCCCACTAGGAGACTGTCGGCGTCTCCCGTTCTTTATAACTGAGGGTTATACAGTCCGTCGAAAATTAGTGGGGGTTAAAACTTGAACAAAAGACCATGTCTTGTTTTAAATTTTAATAATTGAGCATCTACTAAATAGATTTTACTTATCTCATGTAGGGAATTATGTTGTCGAATAACCCACTCCGCGGCATACTTGATGCCCTTTTGACTTACCTGATCTACTCGGATTGGTTCAGAAACCTAAAGAATGTCTTCAGATATGAGCACAATAACTTTGTCTTTGGAGCTGATCCTCCTACTGAATCGGCATTAGATGCCCCTGAAGCAGAGATGATAGCTAACGATAAAAGATCGAAGGACAAAGACAAAAGAGTAGTAAAGGGTGACTACTTCTACTGTAAGCAGTATGGTCATTGGAAGAAGAACTGTAAGGAGTTCCGTAACGATAAAGCTTATGGAAAGGTGAAGCTGTCTGAAGCTTTAGATATCTATATGATAGATATTAACTTGTCAGTTAGAGATTCCACATCTTGGGTATTAGATACTGGATGTGCTTCTCATATCTGCCATGATGTGCAGATGCTGACAAGTAAGCGCAAGCTGAGACAAGGAGAAGTGGAATTGAGGCTAGGAAACGGCGCAAAAGTTGCAGCAATTACTGTTGGGACAGCAAACCTCAGACTTCCATCAGGAGACGCCTTACTATTAAAAGATTGTTATTATGTTCCTAGCATAATAAAGATTATCATATCAATATCTCGTTTGGACAAGATAGGATATAGGTTGACTATTGAGAATAGAATTGTTCGATTTATTATGGTAATAAATCAATAGCTTCGGCATCTTTGGTCAACGGTCTATATCTCTTAGATGTTTCTTATTACAATCTTCATATTGATAATGCTCTTAAGAAGAGCAAGAATTGTGTGAACCAAGCCTACATGTGGCATTGTAGACTTGGGCACATTGGCGAAAGCAGGTTGCAAAAGTTGCATAAGCATGGTTATTTAATAGCATTCGATTACGAATCGTTTGCAACATGCGAATCTTGCCTTATGGGAAAGATGGCAAAATCTCCATTTACTGGACATGGAGAACGTGCCAAGTACATTCTGGAACTAATACATTCGGATGTATGTGGTCCCATGTCCACCCAAGCCAAAGGTGGCTACTCATACTTCATCACGTTCACCAATGACTTTTCAAGATTCGGCTATGTGTACTTAATGAAGTACAAGTCGGAAGCATTTGAGAAGTTCAAGGAGTTCAAGAATGAGGTAGAGAAGCAGTTAGGAAAGAGTATTAAAGCTCTTCGATCAGATCGAGGAGGAGAATACTTGAGTACTAATTTCACACAATTCTTAAAAGATAATGGTATCCTTTCTCAGCTAACCCCTCCATATACACCAGAGATGAATGGTGTATCGAAAGGGAGGAATCGCACCTTGTTGGATATGGTGCGATCCATGATGAGCTTTTAGGGATTACCAGTGTCCCTCTGGGGTATGCTCTAGAGTCAGCAGCATACCTACTGAATAGAGTACCCAGCAAGTCTGTGGCCTCTACTCCATATGAGATATGGAAAGGCAGGAAATCAGAATTTAAACATGTTAAAGTCTCGGGTTGTCCTGCTCATGTAAAGAGGCAAGATCTAGACAAGCTGGAATCACGAACTGATAAATGCAGGTTTGTGGGATATCCAAAGGAAACCTTTGGATACTATTTTTACCATCTTGGTGAACAAAAGGTGTTTGTTGCCAAGAAAGCTGTCTTCCTGGAAGAGGAATACCTTCTCCAGGAGAGCAGTGGGAGTAAAATTGTAGTGGAAGAGGTACCAGATCCCCAAACAGCTGCATTATCATCTTATGAGATATCAGTTCCTGAATCTGTTCAGGTACACACACATGAGCCTCGTAGATCTGGTAGAGTACCTAGACTGCCAGAACGATATGTAGGACATATCGCTGAAGGTGAGTCTAAGATATAATATAATGAGGATGATGATCCTAGAACCTACCAGGAGGCCATAGAAGGCCCAAAAGCCGGGAAATGGCGAGAAGCCATGAACTAAGAAATCCAATCCATGTACACCAACCAAGTTTGGAACTTGGAAGACTTGCCCGAGGGTATTATACCTATTGGTTGCAAGTGGATCTTTAAGTGAAAGATTGGTGATGATGGACGAATCGACACTTATAAGGCAAGGTTGGTGGCAAAGGGGTATCGTCAAAGGCAAGGAATTGACTATAACGAGACTTTCTCACCAGTTGCCATGATAAAGTCGATCAGAGTTCTACTCGCCATTGCTGCACATTTTGATTATGAAATCTGGCAGATGGATATAAAGATTGCCTTCCTCAATGGTAACCTTGAGTAAGAGGTGTATATGATACAACCAGAAGGTTTCACATCCAAAGAATCTCCAGATAAAGTGTGCAAGCTTCAGAAGTCCATTTATGGACTGAAGCAGGCATCCCGGAGTTGGAACATAAGATTTGACGAGACTGTCAACTCTTATGACTTCATTAAGATATGAAGATGAGCCTTGTGTGTACAAGAAGACCAGTGGGAGTGCAGTCACTTTTCTAGTTCTTTACGTAGATGACATACTACTCATTGGGAATGATGTAGCTATGATGTCATCAGTAAAGATCTGGCTGTCGAAAAACTTCTCCATGAAGGATTTGGGAGAAGCATCCTACGTATTGGGAATACGGATCTATAGAGATAGATCAAAGATGATGCTTGGAATGACCCAATCCTTGTACATTGATACCATAGTCAAAAGGTTTGGCATGGAAAATTCCAAGAGAGGTCTCATACCGATGAGACATGGAATTAATCTCTCAAAGGAGCAGTCTCCTAAGATTCCTGATGAGAGGGCATTCATGGATAGAATACCCTATGCCTCTGCCATAGGATCTATCATATATGCCATGCTATGTACACGGCCTGATGTTGCATTTGCTCTAAGTGTTACGAGCAGATTTCAAGCTGATCCAGGCGAAGAGCACTGGAAGGCAGTGAAATGTATCCTTAAGTACTTGAGAAGAACTAAGGATATGTTTATTATCTATGGAGGAAGTGACTTCAAACTGCGAGGCTTTACTGACTCGAGTTTCCAGTCAGATCCAGATGATAGCAAGTCTACATCTGGACTCGTGTTTACCTTAAACGGAGGCGCAATGTGCTGGAAGAGTTCCAAGCAAGTAACCACTGCAGATTCGACGATTGAAGCTGAGTACATCGCTGCAGCGGAAGCAGTGTGGTTGAAGAAATTCATCACCGACCTCGGCGTAGTTCCCAGTATCTCTGAGCCTGTTCCGCTGTTGTGCGACAACAATGGAGCGATTGCCAAGCGAAAGAGCCACGGTCTCATTAGAAATCGAAGCATATTCTGAGGCGCTTTCACCTTATCAGAGAGATCATATCCAGAGGAGATGTAGTAGTGGAAAGAGTTCCATCCGTCGACAATGTAGCAGATCCACTGACAAAGTCGTTGGCTCAAATTGTGTTTGAGTGTCACCTAGAGTCTATAGGCTTATTGTATAAAAGTGATTGGCTTTAGTCCAAGTGGGAGATTGTTAGGTTTAAGTGGCCTACAAGCCAATCTGACTATGTAAATCTCGTTAATTTATTAATATAATGGCATAATATTTATTATGTGTAAATCGTATTAATTATCGTCTCATAATGAAGTCCGTGAATATGTGCTATAGTGATCAGATTATGATGAGATCATATTAATGAGATTGATCACTTAAACACACATATTCTTAATCGTTCCTAATCGGAGGATATCCGAGAAGGACATCGGATATTCGGTTAGACTAGTACAAATTACTCTTAGTCATATGATGAGGGTGACTGATCTCATAAGTCACTTGTGTGGAGACACTAAGGCGAATCTGTAGGTGCTCATTGGAGAATGAGTTCACTAAACTGATCCGACTGAATCGCTGGATGGTATTATACCTCACTGTCAACCAGCTTGATTCTATTGTCGCAGTTGCGTGGATGGTACTCGGACCTGAGACACTAAGGACACCTTGTCGGTGGACTTCTGTGCTTTGACCTTGGTTTACGAATCTCTAGCCACGGGATTCTAAAACACCAAGGATTGGGTACAGCGGAATACGGTCGAAGGGAATTGTGTGTCAATAAGGAATCATTTGCTCTCGGTACTTAGAGAGAGAATGCTCTAGGAAGGATGTGCAGAAGTCCCTGGCCAAGGCGGACGATAATATCGGAAAAAGAGTTTTCCGATATTCATCAGTGGCATCCAATCCAAGTGAGTCGACCGGTTATGGTTTGACAGCACGCCATACCTTGAGTTGACTCGAGAGCATTGTACGAATGAATGATTATATCCACGCGGTAACTGTCGGCAGAAAGGTTCCAAGAGTGGGTTGCTTAACCCCGATACCTTCCGGGTTCACACGGTGTTGCTTGGCCCTCAACGTGATCGGAGGCCCGTTCGAATTCGATGTGCGACATCAATTCGATTGATGAATTAATTAATAAAGGGTTATTAATTGATTAATAAATCCAGTAAGGAGTCACTGGACTTGTTGGGCCATTAACTGGACTGGTAATTGGGCCTAGAGGGTCACACGCAAATGATTCTCAAGGCAATGGATAAATAAGTGGGTTTTATACAAACCGGGAGTTTTTATGAAAAACTGCGCGGTTAGTATAAAACATAGCGAACGGGCTGAGCAGGCCAAGCTACTGCTAACCCTAGCTGCCCCTCCTCTGTTTCTCTCTCTCTCTGGCATCCAGACATATTCAGATTTGCTCTGCCACTTCTCCGAATCCCGTTCGACAGGAAATCGTCCGCGCGTTGTGGCGACCGGCGGAGGTTTCGTAGGCTGCAAAGAACGAGGAACGTGAGGATATCCGTCGCGAGGAGGATCGTGTAGACTTCGCTAGAGGCCGGGCACTTGCGTGGCTTGCGGTGTCGCACCGACGGAACCGAACGGTTGCGGATTCGAATCTGCACACGGTGAGAATCGATTATCCGATAATCGTAGTTTTAGTTTTTTCGAAACGGGAACAGATCTCTGTTTTTATTTTATTTTCTGCTCCGCGTGAGATCCGGAGAAACCTGAGAACCCAACTATCCTAACTTCTTGACTAAATAAAAATCCGCTATCCTCACGGCAATGGAGTATTTCACCAAATGGGTGGAAGTTGAAGCCTACGTGGAAATCAAAACTTAAACGGTATGCAAGTTCATCATGAAGAACATCATCACCAAGTTCAAGATTTCAAGCACCATCGTCACCGACTAGGGCTATCAAAATAGGCCCAGGCCCATTAACAGACCCATTTGGACCCGTCAGTTATGGGTCTGGGTATACCCATTTACCCATTAAGCCTTCTATTGTCATAGATTGTAAAAAATTGTGAGCTGATTTCTTAGAATTTGGACTTAAAATCAATCCCAATTATCTGGCACGTAGAGATTTAAGATGAATAAATTCTATACCAAGCCCATTTATCTTTTAACATCAAATAAATAAGAAGTAGGCCCAAGACCTGACCCATTTACCCATTTACCCGTGACAATTATTGGGTCTGAACCGAGTCTGGGCTCATCCATTTTGGGCATGGCTCTACCCAAACCCAGACCGTTCACAGCCCTATCACTGACTATAGACCACAGTTCGTCTCTCAAGAGGTCAAGGACCTTTTCAAAATGGATAATGTTTCATTGCATCATTCTTATCCATATTATCTACAAGGCAGTTGTCAAGTAGAGGCCAATAATAAAATCCTGACCAAAATAATCAAGAAAACATGTGCTGACCAGCCAGCAAAGCTAGTTGAGGCTCTATGGACTTACTAAACTTTAATATGCACTCCTATTGGATAAAACTCGTATTCCTTAACATTCGGAATGGAGGTGGTGGTTCCTGATGTGATTGCGATGATCGTTGCAGTCAACACCGTTCACTCAATCTTAATTAACAACACTTGAGAGAAAATAATGAACAATTTCTTGGGAGTCCTGGTCGATCCACAGAGATGTTTTAACTGATTTAGATGCAACCTACAACTTTTAGAAGAAAATGGATGATAAATTAGATTTTTTTTGAATTTTAGACTCAACTAACAAATCTATCTAATGCAATCTAAAAATCTGGACGAACATAAAACTAGCCTACTGATGTAATTGTGAGAACTCTTCCTACATAACTCCAAATTAGATGAAACTAAGTGGAGCAGTTAGAGGGATGAGTTAGCTACAAAACAAGACTAGTTTGACCCAATTTATATAATGTTTGAAACATAAAATGACACATGCAACAGATGTTGCATGAAACTAGATTTGCAGAACTAGATTAACTTAAACTAATTATTACGCTAATCAAAACACAATGAAATTTAACCAAAACACTTCTGAATGAAATTACACTTGAAAAATAAGAGATTAGAAGAAATAAATGACTTTTTACATGATGATTTAAATGTTAAACAACTAATACAAGATGCCATATTTCTAGTTACAAAAATAGAACTGGAATAACAAAAGAAAAACTAAATAAATATAATTGTAAGAGGCATGGGAAAGAGTATCCATGGTCCCAGGTAGGTGGTGAAGGTCCAGCAATGACAGCATCCACAGCTACCTCGTGGAGGAGGTGCGGCGGCACTTGAATCCTCAATTGGTGTGGCAGGTCATAGCAGAAAACTGATGGAGCAGTAGAAGAGGTGGAGAAGGGACAGGGCGTGAGGAAGAGAAGAACCTATATGAGAAGGGATGGGATGTCACTATAGCTATAGTCATGAGCGGCAAGAGAGAGGGTGAGAGGTAGTGAGAATATGGGAAAGGTAGATAGGAGTCGGCCAACCTTTTTGGGATTTTTATAATTTGAGTTTAGGGTTTCATCCTCAAGGGACGAAAATAGATGGTTGTGATAGATTGAGGTGAGGTGAATGGCTAGGATATGAGAGGGGAATGAGAAGAGAGGGGGTGTTCATGGGAGAGTTAGGGCCAGCCAAGTGAGAGCTGTTGGGTTCGGTCGTAACCCCCGGGAAATCACAGAAGCGGAAGAACATAAAACAAAATGATTTCTTAAATCAGTTCGGGTTCCGATTGATGCAACAAAAATGATCTAAATAAATCACACGAGATTTATCACCTTGCACAGAATATGTTATCCTGTGACAATCGATGCCAAACTCCACGAAGGTTTCAGCCGCACAAACGTCCGGCCTCTAGAGACAATCCATACAAACCCTCACAGCAACAGAGTTCTCCTTCTCCAACCCACACAATTTTCTGCCTCAAGCACTCAAGCAAGAGTCCAACCCTTGCAAGAAACTTGACGGCCACCTTTGGAGTAGTTAGAAAGCTTTTCGTTGCGGGTTCTGGGAGAATAAAGGGTTATTATATATAGGATTGATTAGGCGGCAGCTTGAACCAACCCTTTTAACCAATCCCCATCTTTAACCGCCTCAGTTAAAAGCAACTACGGTTAAAAGTAAACCCGATGACATTTTATATATCAATATATTATTTGTAGCTCATTTATCAAATAAGTCTAATAATACATATATTATATATATGTCCTTCATATTATTGTATTTATGCTTTTAAGCTATTTATAAATTCTTTTCCCAAAAGAATTTAATGTTTTAGTATATTTTTCTATACAATAATATTCTGTTCTGCAAGAGTTATTTGTGTGTGATCCTCTAAGCCCATTATTACTCTGGTTTCAAGATCAATTAACTTCTAATCTAATTAGAAGTAAATTAAACCGGTTATCTCCAATAACTGGTTAATTTGTTCCGGACCTTTTTGATCACGTTGGGTCAAGCAAATCCGTGTGATCCCAGAGGATGTCGGGTTCATCTTCACCTTGTTTGGCACCTATAAGTCTTCAGTTACTGTATCGCTATAATCCCTCGCTCATTCTATGAGTCTGATGCGATCGTGTAGTATGGTTTCGTCAACCACTAGTGATCATGTCGTCTGACCATGACGTCCATAATAATTTCATGTTCGTTCCAAATGAACTGATACCACCCTGGCCATGGATTTAGTGGAGCGTCTATGTCATGACTCATTAACTATCTGTGAAATACCTGACAGTGAGCGATGCCTTCTTGACCATTAACGTTCTTCGCATGTATCTCAATGTGGCTAATAATTTGGTGTTTCATGACTTATGGTTAAAGTCACTTAACCAAATATTAAACCACACCAGTCCCCACGTAAGACCTCCTTAATGTCTCAGGCCAAAGGATCAACGATACTACTGAGGCAAATGGATCTTCAGTTGACATTAGGTATAATTAACTATTTGAAGATCTATCAGCGGATCAATTCAGTGAACATCCTCCCATAATGAACACCCATACATATGTGCTGGTGCCCCGCACCTATGACCGTGACATTGGTCATTTACACATCATGCGCGTTGATTTACAAGTAATCAATGTCCCAAAGTGATTACTCTCCAATCATGAATAATTTAAGGTATGCGTCCATGTACAGTCAAACTTACATTCGAGCCCATCTCGAAATTGACTTTACAACCACATATCCTAGGGACAATGCAAAGCAATCCACATATTACAAGTTTACGCTATAAATACCACTCAAATATATTGAACAAGATTGTACTACACTTTGGGCCTACATGGCCTATAATTGGTATGTAGGACACCCAAAAAACTAACAATCTCCCACTTGTACAATAGCCAATTACCCACAGTCTTGAGACCCATCTTTTCCCGATGACGCTCAAACACAATTTGTAACAAAGGCTTAGTCAGTGGATCTGCAATATTGTCTTCTTATGGTACACGCTCTACCATCACATCTCCCCTTGCAGTAATCTCCCGAATCAGGTGGAAGTGCCTTAGAGTATGCTTCGACCTTTGGTGAGACCGAGGTTCCTTCGCCTGCGCGATGGCCCCATTATTATTACATAATAATGGGATGGGAGTTGATATACTGAGAACTATGTCAAGTTCTGAGATGAATTTCTTCATCCAGACTGCTTCCTTGGCAGCTTCAGCCTCAGCTATATACTCTACCTCTGTCGTTGAATCCGCAGTCGTTTCTTGCTTAGAACTCTTCCAACTGACTGTCCCTCCATTTAACATGAATACAAATCAAGAAATAGATTTGCTCTCATCCGAATCTAATTGGAAACTAGAGTCTGTATATGCTCTCAATTGCAAGTCCTCTTCTCCTCTATACATCAAGAAAAGATCTTTAGTTCTTCTCAAGTACTTAAGGATGCATTTTACTGCTTTCGAGTACTCTTCACTTGGATCACTCTAATATCTGCTGATAATGCTCAAAGCATTAGCCACATTAGGACGAGTACATAGCATGGCATACATGATCGACCTATTGCCGAGGCACAGGGTACCCGACTCATGTGCTCTACTTCCTCAGGTGTTTTAGGGGCCATGCCCTTAGATAGGTAAATTTCATGTCTCATAAGAATGAGACCTCTTTCGGAATTTTACAACTGGAATCTCCTGAGTATAGCATCTATATACATGGATTGGGACAATCCCAATATCCTCTTTGATCTATCACGATAGATCCTTATACCAAGCACATAGAATGCTTCTCCCAAATCCTTCATAGAGAATGTCTTGGATAACCAAGACTTTGTTGATGTCAGCATTCTTACATTATACCCAATGAGTAAGATGTCATCAACATAGAAGACTAAGAAGGTCACTGAGCTCCCACTGACCTTCTTGTAAATACAGGGTTCGTCTTCATTTTGAATGAAGTCAAAAGATTTGATAACCTCATCAAATCTCAAATTCCAACTTCAAGATGCCTACTTCAATACATAAATAGATTTCTGAAGATGTAAATCCATCAGATTCTACCATGTACACCTCTTCTGATAGGTTTCCATTAAGAAAAGTTGTCTTCACATCTATCTGTCCGATCTTACAATCTAGGTATGCTGCAATGACCAGGAGGATTCTAATTGACTTTATCATTGTTACTGGTGAAAAAGTTTCATCATTGTCAATTCCTTGTCTTTGGCGATATCCCTTTGCCACCAGTCCAACCATATAAGTGTCAATTTGTCCATCTGCTCCGATCTTCCTCTTGAAGATCCATTTGCAGCCGATAGAGACCTTCCCTTCAGGTATGCCAACCAAGTTCCAAACTTGATTGGAATACATGGATTGGATTTATGAATCCATGGCTTCCTTCCATTTCTTAGAGTCAGAATTACGAATTGCCTCCTGATAGGATTGAGGATCATCATCCTCATTTATCTGTACCTTAGACGAGCTGTCAGAGACATGTCCAACATATCTCTCAGGTTCCCTAGGTACCCTACCAGATCTTCGTAATATCTGTGTTTCATTTTGAGTATTTTCCGTAGGTGGTGTCTCATCTAGTGAGATTGTGTCCCCAGTTCGTGGTTCGTGGACCTCGTCTAGTTCTATTTGGCTCCCTCTATTTTTCTGGAGGAGATATTCCTTCTCCAAGAATACAATTCTCTTGGCCACTAAGACCCTTTGCTCATAAGAGTGATAGAAATAATATCTAAATGTCTCTTTTGGATATCCTACAAACCTACACTTGTCTGTTCTCGACTCTAGCTTATCTGTATCATTCCTCTTCATATGGGCAGGACACTCACAAACTTTAATATGATTAATGTTCAGTTTCCTTCCCTTCCATATCTCATATAGTGTGGTAGGAACTGACTTACTCGAAACCCTATTTAACAAGTAGGTTGTTGTCTCTAAGGCGTACCCCTGTAGAGACAATGGTAATTCTGGCAAGGACATCATGGAACGGACCATGTCTAACAAGGTCCTATTTCTCCTTTCAGATACACCATTATGCTGTGGCTTATATGGTGGAGTCTACTGAGAAATTATTCCATTGTCTTTCAGGTAAGAGGTGAATTCGAGACTTAAGTATTCACCTCCTCGATCTGATCGAAGAGTTTTAATACTTTCACCCGTCTGCTTCTCTACTTCATTCTTATATTTCTTAAACTTCTCAAAAGCTTATGATTTATATCTCATTAAATGCACACAGCCATACCTAGAGAAGTCATGAATAAAAGAAATGAAATAGTGATATCCTCCTTTAGCTTTTATTGACATGGGTCCACATACATCCGTGTGTATGAGTTCCAGAAGCTCAACAGCCCTTTCACTATGTCCACTAAAAGAGCTTTGGTCATCTTCCCCATGTGATATGACTCACAGGTATCAAATGATTTGAGTTCGAATGAATTCAAGTATCCATTTGAACATAGGTGAGAAATCCTCTTCTTTCCTATATGACCAAGTTTGCAATGCTAAAGATATACAAGATTCACTTCTTCTGTCTTATCACTGGAAACCTGCATTACATCATTACATGTATCCAATACATATAACCCATTGAATAAATAACCATTAGCTATAATCAAACCATTATTGATAATAGAACACCTAGTGCTAGTTATCGTCAAAGAGTAACCAACTTTGTTTAAGCAGGAAATAGATTCAATATTTCTGATAATTTCTGGAACAAAATAACACTTTAACTCCAAAATTATCTCAGAAGGTAAACTAAGACGAGCAGTCCCTATAGCTTTAGCAGCAACTATAGCTCCATTGCCCATCCTTAGTTGGATCTCTCTTTTGTCAAGTCTTCTTTTATGTGTTAGTACCTACAAATAATTGCATATATGAGATGTGCATCCAATATCCAATACCCATAATGTGGATCTCATAAGAGACAAATTTAAGTCAATGACAAAAATACCTTCATCATTTAGAATTGCCTTGCAATTCCTTTTCCAGTGACCTGTTTGTCCACACTGAAAGCATTTGCTGTCTTTTTCATCCTTCTTGCCCTTGCCCTTGCCCTTGCTTGCCTTGGTGATCTGATTACCTTTAGTCGGTTTCTTTCCCTTCTTGTTATTGGGTGTTTGGATGGCCTTCCTTTTCTTGTTAGTCCGACCAACAATCATTACAGAAGATGGTTTTTCCTTCTGTATGGTCCCTTCAACACTCTTTAATATGTTTAGGAGTTCTGGTAGAGAAACCTCAATCCTATTCATGTTAAAGTAAATGATGAAGGGAGAAAAGGATTCAGGCAATGACTGGATAATGAGATTAATGCTAAGTTCAAGATCCAACTTGAATCCTAACCCATTGAGTCTCTCTATCCATTCCATCATTTTTAGGACATGAGCCTGTACTGAAGCACCCTCAGACATCCTAGTCCTAAAAAGTTTCTTGGAGAGCTCATACCTCTCTATCCTACCTTGCTCACCAAAGAGCTAGCGTAGTTGGAGAAGTATAGCTCTACAATCTGACTTTTCAGATTGCCTTTGCAGCTCAAGAACCATAGAGGCCAGTATATAACACTGCGCAAGGGAAGAATCTTCCGACCATTTTGCATAATTTAATTGATCACCCTTCTTGGCATCAGAAGGAGGCTCATGTTGAATCGTGTCTAACACGTACACAATCTTTTTGGTTGTTAAGACAATTCGGAGATTATGTAGCTAGTCTTGATAATTAGGTCCAGTTAATTTGTTTGCATCTAAGATTCTACGGAGGGGATTCAACAACGATATGATGATCTGAATGAAAAATAAAAGACAATATTTTAGCATGCGTTCAAGGTTCTAACTTAGATGTGGTTTTCTATCTTAGTTAGTTCCACTATTTTGCGTCGACCTATATGACCCTCAATCATATAGAATGGGAGATCACGGCGATCATCCTAGTGGGTTGGAATCCCAACAGAACTGAGATGCAACCTTGTGGAAAGCACAACAAATCACATCACATTCCTTGGGCAGTTAACAGCACTTGCATCTAATGCAATATCTGACTTTCGACCCTCGAGCAGTCATCCCCGTGTGGAAAGCACAACAAAGGATAGTCCCAGTTAGATCGTACCACCATTACTACACAGTAATGAGTTTGTGACCCGACCCTTGTGGAAAGCACAACAAGGCCAAGTTCAGTCCCTCATCCCATTGAAGCAAAGCTTTAAGGCTGAGATCCTGCCACTAAATCATGAACCTTGTGGAAAGCACAACGAATCTATGAGATAATGGCATTCAGTTACCCTATAATGGTGGAGGGCCACGACGACTTCTAAAGCCATGTTCACAGATCTAATATTTAATAAAGAGGGTATTTTACTTTTATCTTGGTCTCACCTTAAGTGGTAGAATAAATATATTGGTGCTATATATTTACTATACCTAGTAATTGCTCAAAATAAATGCATCTCATGCAAATAAATAAGTCTGGGTGATCATGGACTCTAAGTAAAGCTACGCAGATATCCAACCTACTTCCTAAGCAGCAAGATCATCCTCGCAGTTCGTCCACCGTACTTTCAAGCTATATCCACAGCATTAACTACAATAATTACATGACTCGCAGGCCGGGAAAAAGAATTACATGCCAAATTAAATAGAGAGAGATCTGGTAGGCCTCAAACATATTGAGCTAAGTCCATGATCACCCACCATTCCAAACACAATCATATCAATCATAGAAGTGTTATTTTTGAAAATAATCCTTATATTTGGATTGAAATCATGGGTTGTGCATACGAAAATTTTTGATCATGTTTACTTTTCAAAAACTCATAGTTACATTCAAAATTAATCTAATAGAGACCAAAATAAATATGGCGTCACAATAACATCTATGCACAGAATCATTCCTTACGTATAAGAGGATATACACATGAATTTAAAAATTTAAATTCAATCAATTGTGATAATTAAGACAATCATGAAATTTAAATTAAAGTTAATCATCCAATGACATAATACAATTTAATTAAATGATCGTCTTCAATTATCTTTCATTAAAATTCATAATTTGATCCTTTGAAAATTATCTAATAATTTTACAAATTCAAAATTTGACTTTTAACAATAATCATCTTAAAATTCGAATTTAACAATTATTTAATAATTAAAAATTCAAAAGTTTGAATTTATACGTAATCTTCAATTAAGTTCAAAATTTAAATGATAATTATTAGATTAATTAAAATCAAATTTAACTAATCATATCCGACAATTATCTTAATTTTTGAGGAAAATTTTTAATTTTCTAAGCCAATGTAGTGCGCAGTACAGGTTGGAGCAGTGCGCCTAACAGTGGAAAAAATCGGACAACAAATCTATTTTAAATAATTTAATAAAACGAATTAAACTAATAGTGTAAATGGCCAAATAGTTGGCCGTCGACACCATGTGGACGGCCACCAGCATGGCCGTCCACATGGTTGGACGGCCAACAACTTGTGTGGACGGCCACCTTCATGGCTGTCCATATGGTGGACGGCCACCACCTAGGCCGTTCAGTTTTTCCGAAAATCTTCGATGGCCACTCCAAGTGACGTAAAATTTTCAGACGGCCAGCACTAGTGCCGTTTAATTTCTAAAAAATTGACGGCCACTCCGACAGCTAATCCAAGTGCCAAAAAATTACCAGCCGTCTAGACTCTCACTGTCTTCAAAAAATAAAATTTTCAGGGCTCAAGAATTAAAATAAAATTGAAGAACTCGAACATGTTGTTACAACAGAGATCATTCTTCACAGTTGCATCAATAGGAGCCTAAACCTAACTCTGATACTATTGTTGGGTTCAGTCGTAACCTTTGAGAAATCACAAAAGCAGAAGAACGTAAAACAAAATGATTTCCCAAACCAGTTCGGGTTCTGATTGATACAAAAAAAACGATCTAAATAAATCACACGAGATTTATCACCTTGCACAGAATATGTTATCCTGTGAAAATCAATGCCGAACTCCATGAAACTTTGAGCCGCACAAACGTCTGACCTCTAGAGATGATCCACACGAACCCTCATAGCAACGGAGTTCTCCTTCTCCAACCTACACAATTTTCTGCCTCAAGCACTTAGGCAAGAGTCCAACCCTTGCAAGAAACTTGACGGCCACCTTTGGAATAGTTAGAAAGCTTTTCGTTGCGGGTTCTGGGAGAATAAAGGATTATATATAAGATTGATTAGGCGGCAGCTTGAACCGACCCTTTTAACCAATCCTCGTCTTTACCCGCCTCGGCTAAAAGCAACTACGATTAAAAGTAAACTTGATGACATTTTATATATCAATATATTATTATTAATTCATTTATCAAATAAGCCTAATAATACATATATTATATATGTCCTTTATATTATTGCACATATACTTTTAAGTCATTTATAAATTCTTTTTCCAAAAAAATTTAATGCTTTAATATATTTTTCTTACAATAATATTCCATTCTGCATGAGTTATTTGTGTGTGATCCTCTAGGCCCATTATCACTCTAGTTTAAAGATCCATTAACTTCTAATCTAATTACAACTAAATTAAACCGGTTATTCCTAATAACCGTTTAATTTATTCCAGACCTTTTCGATCACGTTGGGTCAAGCAAATCCGCGTGATCCCAGAGGATGTCGGGTTCATCTTCACCCTGTTTGGCACCTGTAAGTCTTCAGTTCCGTATCGCTATAATCCCTTGCTCATTCTATGAGTCCGATTCGATCGTGTGGTATGGTTTCGTCAAACCATTAGTAATCGTGTCGTTTGACCATGACCACCATAATAATTTCACATTCGTTCCAAACGAATCGATACCACCCTGACTAGAGATTTAGTGGAGCGTCTATGTCATGACTCATTAACTGTCTGTGATATACCTGACAATGAGCGATCCCCTCTTGACCGTTAACGGTCTTCGTATGTATCTTGATGTGGCTAATAATTCGGTGTTTCATGACTTATGGTTAAAGTCACTTAACCAAATATTAAACCACACCAGTCCTCACGTAAGACCTCATTAATGTCTTAGGTCAAAAGATCAACGATACTACTGAGACAGATGGATCTTCAGTTGACATTAGGTATAATTAACCATCTGAAGATCCATCAGTAGATCAGTTCAGTGAACATCCTCCCAAGATGAACACCCACACATATGTGCTGGTGCCCCGCACCTATGACCGTGAGATTGGTCATCTACACATCATGCGCGCTGATTTAATAGTAATCAATCTCCCAAAGTGATTACTCTCCAATCAAGAATAGTTTAAGGTATGTGTCCATGTTTAGTCAAACTCACATTCGAGATCCCATCTCGAAATTGACTTTACAACCACATATCCTAGGGACAACGCAAAGCAATCCACATATTACAAGTTTACACTCTAAATACCACTCAAATATATTGAACAAGATTGTACTACACTTTGGGGCCTACACGGCCCATAATTGGTCTGTAAGACACCCAAAAAACTAACAAGAGTGTCTCTCTCTTGCTCCTTAAATCCAGGATCTAATTCGTTGGTTTAAGGGTCAAGAGAGATTCTATCTTTCAAATTCAAAATTCAAATCTTTCCTCCAATATGAGGGGGCAGTTAGGATGGAAATGGGATGGGAGGGTGGCCAAGAGCTCCTAGGGCAACCCCTCTTTGATGCCAAAATGTCTATCTTGCCCTTAGTCAATGTGTTTTATCCCCAAGAAGTCCCTGCATATGGAAGATTACACTTTAGTCCCTACAAATGATAAAATTAAATACATGGACTATAAAAATTACACACTATGCATGAAATATTTATTAAAGTACTCAAGAATATTTTCATGTTCCCCACATGCCCTTGTGTATGGAAATTTGCATTTAAACTCCTAAAACATGCTCAAGCGCATTGACATGCAATTTTTCACATAAAATGACATTATTTTTTACCAAAATTCTTACCAATGCAATGAGACTAATTTAACCATCATTTCTTATCATTTGGCACATAAAACCAGGGGTTAAATGCACAAGAATGCCTTTCTTAAAGTATAAAATTATGTATTTATCACAACCCCAACTTACACGTTGCTAGTCTCTTAACAATGGAAATAATGAAAAACTAGGACTACTATGACTTGTAGAAGATCAAGCTTCATTTAAAGGTTATCTATCACAAATAAATGGTGACTAGCTAGTTAAGCCAAAGTTCTCATTCCCTTCACTATACTTGAGATCATGACAGGTGATTGTGCATAAGTATTAACATGCTTGCAGTTCATTTCCACCCTTTCTAGTATATCCTTATCTTTGTTGACACTTGGGATAGAACTATCTAGGGAAGAGAAGAGAAAAAGGAGTCTCCTGATCAATTGGCTATGATCACTTTTCAACTCTCACCCCAACTCAAACACTTTTCAAGACTTGGTCTTATTTTGTTTACGAGGGACTTTTTCATTTGGTTGTGCATTTTACCTTTGAGAGTATGTTATTTTTGCCACCCTCTTTAATTTACCTGAGGTGGGATGCATACTTTTTGCCACCCTCCTTTGGCTCCTTTAATGCATATTTGCTATTTATCATTTTGTTTGCATATTCCCCATTGTTCCTTTTTAAATGACTGCCTCTTAGGGTGCTAAGTGGGTTGTTCCCCTATTACGAATCCTAATTATCCTTTTGTTGACCCAAAAAGAAAAATAAAATGGACAATCCTTCCTTTTGGATCAACTCCAGCAACTCTACAGTTTTAGAATTTTCCACTCTCCCTAAGATGTCGTACGTGTGTGTGAATGTCATCTTGCCATAATTCCTTGTGGAGGGGGGATAATTTGAACTTTTACTCAACTATCTAGCTCAAATATGATTTTCTTAAGATGCCCTTACTAAAAGCATGATCGAAAAAAACTCAATTGGGGTGTGAAAAATACAGAAAAATTTGAAAAAAATTTGAGCATTAACTTTGTAAGTTTTCCTCCCCCCAACTTAAATGACATTGTCATCAATGGCACTACAATCATGAGTGAAAGGAACAATGTAACATAAAACTCATAGGGAGGAGAGGTACAACCTGAAACATGGGGGTGAAGCTTCTCTATGTGCACCAAGGAGGATGGTACTAGCTTCCTAAAGACTCACAAAAACAAAAGAAATCAGAAAAACTAAAAGATTGGGTTGCCTTCCAACAAGCGCTAAGTTTAATGTCTCCAGCTGGACAGAAGCACATTCATTGTGGATCACTCAGTTCTATGGACTCCAATGAACAATTATGAAAGTTTTCAACATAAGGTTTTAAACATTGACCATTAACAGTGAATTTTTGACCATTTTTGGGATCTATGATTTTGCTAGAACCATGGTCAAAAACTTTAATACAAGAAATGGTCCGTCCCACTTAGATTATAATTTTCCTAGAAACAAGCACAACCTAGAATTAAAGATCCAAACTTTTTTATTGGGATTGAAGAATTTTGTCACAATGTGTTTGTCATGAAAGGCTTAAGTCTTTATAGATCTTAGAATTCTCGTAGGCTTCATTGTGCAATTTGTCTAGTTCACTCAGCTGCAAGGCTCTATGGGAACTAGCTTGGGCTAAGTCAAGATTGACTTGTTTGATGGCCTGGTATACCCTATGTACTAATTCCACAGGTGGGTAGCAGGCTTTGCTAAAAATCAACTTATAAGGGGACATACCAATGGGAGTTTTGTATGCAGTCAGATAGGGCCATAAAGCATCATCTAATCTTTCAGACCAGTCCTTCCTGTCGGGCCTAATCGACTTTTGCAAAATGCTTTTGATCTCTCTATTGGATACTTCCACTTGGCCACTAGTTTGGGGATGATGTAGGATAGCAATCTTGTGAGTAATCCCATATCTTTTGTGCAAGGATCAAAATTGGGAATGAGTGAATTGTAAACCCCCATCACTAATTGCTTTGGGCCATCCAAACCTAGAGAACATGCTTTTCTGGACAAATTTTATGACCACCTTATAATCATTGCTTCGGGTGGCTATTCAATCCACTTAAAAACATAGTCTACTGCCGCTAAGATATACTCATGTCCAAAAGATGGTGAAAAAGAACCCATAAATTCTATCCCCCAAACATAAAAGATTTTTACCACTAGAATTGGGTTGAGTGGCGTCATGTCCCTTTTGGCCATGTTCCCTATAGCTTGGCACCTCAGACAAGTCTTGCTAAACTCATTTGCATCTTTAAAAAGCTTGGGCCAATAATATCCACTCTGCAGGACCTTGGCCATTATATTCCTTCCTAAAAAATGACCCCCACAGGCTAGATTGTGGCAGAAGTTCAAAACACTTTGTTGTTCTTCCTCAGGGACACATCTTCTAATAATTTGATCAGGACAGATTTTGAAGATTTTGAGATCCTCCTAGAAGTAATACTTCTCTTGAGAGAAGAATATGTCCTTCTCACTTTTGGTCCATCCTTCAAGAAGTTGGCCAACCACCTTATAGTTTAGAATATGTACATACCATGGGGGTGAAGTGTGAGAGATGGCCAAGAGATGTTCATCAGGAAATAAATCTTTCGTTGGTTCACTTTTAGGAATGAGAATTTGGGAGAGATGGTCAGCTACCACATTCTCAGAGCCCTTCTTATCTCGAATCTCCAAATCAAATTCTTTGAGTAGTAAGATCTATTTGATAAGCCTAGGTTTTAAATCTTTCTTGGTCAACAAGTATTTTAGAGCCGAGTGATCAGAATAAATAATGACGTTTGCCCCTGATAGATAGGATCAAAATTTTTCTAGGGCAAATACTATAGATAATAATTCCTTCTCCGTAGTGGTGTAATTCAATTGACCATCAGCGAGTGTGTGACTCATGTAGTAAATCACCACAGGACACTTATGATCCTTTGTCCCAGAAATGCACCTATAGCATAGACAGAAGCATCACACATGATTTCGAAAGGCATAGACCGATCAAGAGATTGAAGAATGGAGGCCTTGGTCAGAGCCACTTTCAAAGAGTTAAATGCCTCTAAGCATGGTCTATCAAGATGGAATAGGACATCTTCGGCTAGGAGAAGGGTTAAAGGTCGGACAATTTGAGAGAAATTTTGATTGAACCGGTAATAAAAACCAACATGGCCCAGGAAGGAGCGAATTTGCTTTACAGTGGTAGGTGGAGGAAGATTGAAAATTAGGCTAACCTTGGCCTTGTCTACATTTATGCCCCTTTTAAAAATTATGTGGCCCAAAACTATGTCCTCTTTCACCATAAAGTGACTCTTCTCCCAACTAAGAACTTGATTGGTTTCAATGCATCTTCTGAGTACCATCTTCAAATTCTCCAAAATTTTTTTAAAGGAGTCCTCAAATATTGAAAAGTCATCCATGAAAACTTCCAGGAACTACCCCATCATATCTGAGAAGATAGACATTATGCACCTCTGAAAAGTGGCTAGTGCATTACAGAGTCCAAATGGCATTCTTCGGAAGGCAAAGGTGCCATAAGGGTATGTGAAGGTGGTCTTTTCCTAATCTTTGGGATAAATGGCTACCTGATTGTACCCCGAGTATCCATCCAAGAAGCAAAAATATTTCTGAACCACTAGTTTCTCCAAAATCTGATCAATAAATGGGAGTGGGAAATGATCTTTCTATAATCAATACAAACTCTCCACCACGTGGTCAACCTATTGGGCATTTCCTCTCCTTGTTTATTTCTCACCAAAATCAATCTAGACTTCTTTGGCACTACTTGGGTTGGGCTCACCCAATTACTATTAGAGATCGGATATATGATACCTACATCCAACCAGTTCAAAACTTCCTTCTTGACCACCTCCATCATGCTAGGGTTCAATCATCTTTGCATCTCCTTACTGGGATTAGCATTCTCTTCTAAATAAATATGATGCATGCATGTAGTTGGACTTATCCCTTTCAAATTAGCTACATACCACCCTATGGATCCTTTGTGAGTTCGGAGAACTTCAATGAGTTGTTCCTCCTAGGTAAGACTAAGGTCAGAGGCTATGATTACTAGCAAACACTCGGACGGGCCCAAAAAGATATATTTGAGGGAGTCTGCTAAGAGCTTAAGTTCCAATTCAGGAGGAGCCTGGAGAGTAAGGAGAGTAGGTTCTGGATTGAGTTCAGGTAGAGGTTCAAATTTCTTGGGCCACCAGACCTTCTTCCTAAGTCAATTCCTTGGATATCAGAAGTGGACTCAAGCTTCTTCAGGTGGGCCAAAGGGGAGACCTTTAGGATGTCTTCAATCACATCAATTGCAAAGCATCCTCCCTATCCTGCATATGTCCAGAAGCCTTGAAAATGTTAAGGGATATTTTGTGATCCCTAAAGGAGATGTCCATTAGTCCCAACTTGCAATTAATGATAACATTGGCAATAGCCAGAAAAGGCGGCCTAATATGATTGGGCTATTTTTCAAGTCTTGAAGTGGTTCCATGTCAAGGATGACAAAATAAAGTGGAAAGTAACATGTGTCAATCCTGAGAATAACATCCTCCATCATTCCTCTTAGTATCCTAAGGGATCTATCAGTGAGTTGCAGGATCATCGGAGTTAGTTTTAGCTCTCCTATTCTAAACTTTTCATAAACTAAAGTGGACAATAGATTCACACTTGCCCCTAAGTCCAATAGAGCCTAATCAAAAGTGGTTACCTCAATAACACAAGAGATGAGTGGGGCCCCAGGATCCTTCTTTTTTTGGGGCAATTGGTTGAGCAAAATGGCACTCACCTCTTCAGATAAGAAGACTTTCTTAAGGGTTGTTTTGGGCTCTCTCTTTTAAGCACAAAGCTCTTTAAGAAATTTGGCATAGACCAGCAAATGTTGGATGGCATCAACCAGGGGTATGTTAATGTGGACATTTAAACAAGTCCATTAACTTTTCATTGCAGGCCTGGACTTGATACTTCTGTTTCACCTTGCCGACTTCTAAAGCTTGTGGAAAAGGGACTTTGGGCTTATAGTTATCAGGGGATTCGTCAAATCTTTGTTTCCCTTTTCCTGATTGTGAATGAGTTCCTCATCATCTTCCTGAGCCTGATCAAAAGGGGCCCAATTAGATTCCTCATCTGGGTAAGGGTCCGGCAAAATTTTACCACTTCTCAAGGCCAAAATTACTTTCACATTTTCCAGCAATGGACCTTTTTGTGGATTTGGGCCTAGTTGAGGTTGGGCCTGAGGAACAGGTAGGAGTGGTTATTGTTGAAAACTTGGAGGATAGTTCGTGGGTTTGCAATGGGCTGACTAGATAATGAACCTATTTCTCTCCTCATAGTTTTGTGGTTTTGCAATGTGTTTGCAATGGGTTTGTCAGCCATTTGACCAAGATGGACCTCTAGTTTTGCAATGGACTACTGCTGGGTTATGACAAGTTACTGCAGTTGTTGCTGATGTTGTTGTTGGTTCATAAAGAGTTGTTGCAACAGGCTGAATTTTTCATCACTTTGATTTGATGGATGAGGAGGTGAAAGTTGATATGAGGGCTAAGGATACATGGGTTGAGCATTATTGGCTGAAAATAAGTGGGTTGGGTCTGGCAGGTCAACCCTTATTGAAAGCCTTGGTTTTAAAAATGATTTTACTATTGAGCCCTGTTTTGAATGTTTTGAGTTGGTGGATTTAGAGCTTAGGTGTGTTGTGGTTTCCATAAGAAATTGGGATGATTTGTCTAGTCCAAGTTATAGGTGTTGAAATATAGGTCATGGTTGGACTTAGATAGGGTATCGAGTTTGGGCTTAGTTGTGCGATCAGTTGTGGTTCAACTTCTCAATTTCTGAAATGGGCTCAGCTAAAGTTCGATTTTTAGATCTCCTCCCATGCATGTACCAAAGTTTTCAAAGTTTGGGCTATACTCCAAATCAACAAGCTCGTCAAGTAATGTAGCCTCCTTTTTTTTATTGATTTTTTTATGCAAACACTCCAAATAAATTAACCTATGAGACCTATGGGTTCCTTAGACCTGAAAACACGATTAGTGGGAATTCCCCCAAGTTCTATTGAAATCCACACACACGTGCCCTTAAGTTAGACAGGTAAGAGGTGGGATCATGGGAGGTTTCTTTTGCTTTTGCAACGTCCTAATTAATGAACCACGAGTCCACTTAGGCGTGGCATGTTAACATCTTACCTTGACACCAACCTCAGAGATTGGTGCAAACACAATCTCCTTTAAGTTCTAGCCACTAACTGGGCTTAGTGTTGGCTTTCTCGCAGATTGACATAAGCCCAGCTCACATCCACTATCATGTTTGTCCACTAGCTAGGTAAGAGGTGGAGTTGTGGGAGGCTCCCCTACTCTCGTAGGGTCCTAATTAAAGAACCACAAGCTCGCTTAAGGCGTTTGCCTTTAAACCTCTAGCCTACACACTGTAGATACGCTAATTTTGATTTCATATTGAGTAAATTTCATGTCACAATTATAATGTCTCAAAATGGTCTGATTTTTAATCATTAATTTTTTTTGATTTTTTTGTGAAATTTCGTTGATTAACGTTGACCATGGCCGATACTATTTTGATTTATAGCTGAAATTAGTTCCGGCTTAAAATTCCTAAATTTAGATAGGATTAACTGAATGACGTCACCCATAGACGATACCGTTTAAGTCCTAATCCATCTGAATTTTTGATTTTTAAATTAGAATTAGTTTCTTAATTATCTAAATCACGACTTCCATGGTCGACGTGTTTTAGCTATTGTTATGAAATCTTTTACTTGGATAGACCAAGAAGAAGAGGTATTCATGATATACCTTTGAGAAAAGCAAGTGGTAAGATTTTAAACGATCGAATCCACTCCTAAAAGGATAAAGAAAAGTCAACTGCGATAGAGAAGTAGTAGTTCTCCCACTACGACCAATATAAGGATAATGATAAAGATAAAATGAATATGAAACTTAAAAGAAGTCTAATATATTCTTATTATCAACTTTTGCATGTCTATTAGAGAATTAGCGTATCCAATATGAGATATTGGAAATGATTCTCAGATCTGCGATAGTATGCAGAATTACACAAGTAAAAGGAAATCAAGAGAATGCAAGTGTTGAGTTAGACTCAACAATAGTTCAAGATATTCATTGGTTACTGTCAGACAGTAAATCTTTGCAAATCTATAGGAGTCGAATATGAAACTGAATAATTGTTATTTAGTTGCATCAGATATCAAGAATTATAAAAGTGAATAATATTGACTAAGAAGGAACAATAGTTGTTCGAATCAGTCAATGCACTAAAGATTCTTGATGTGACATTTCATGCGATAAATGTTCACAAGTCTTCTATAGAAATAAGTGTGAATCATGATCATATATGGTATTATACATAGAGTTGTACAATAAGAAATTATTTGTACTAATACATACTAATGTAAACAGTTCAATATCCTATTAAAGCCAAAGATAATCACTTCTATTGACTTACTTTAATAGTTTACTCTTGAAAAGATTCGACTGTATGTACTTACTGAAGTACAAGTCGAATACATCTGAGAGATTAAGATATAAGATCAATATGATGTATTAGAATTCCTTAATTTGATCAAAGAAATTAATACTTATGTATATGATTCACACTAATCATTAAAAAGGATAATTATATTATCGTTCGATTGATCCTCATTGTACATCATAGTAATATAATAGAATGAGAAATTGCACATTATTAAGATATAGTGCAATACATAATAAGATTTGCCTAATTCTTATATCTTTTGAAAATTAGTATGAACATTAGATGTCCATACTTTATAGATGGTTACAAATAAGTCAGTGTGTGTCCATATAGAATATAAAAACCAAATAATTCATATGAGATATGAATTATAAACAAACCTGATTTTAAAGTCAAGTTATACCGTGATGTGAATTTGTGAAATGTCTGAAGAGTTTGGACATTACATTTATTAGCCAAGCGATAATGAAATAATCATCGTTCTGAAAGCTTCTATGAAGAGGAATACGTCCTTGGAGAAGACAGTAGGAGCTGATAAAACTAGAAGATGTTCTAGATCCACAAGTTAACATAAGATTATTAGATAATCTTTAGTTGTTTGAAACCACTCATAACACACATGAGAGGAGCTCAAAGATATAGATTATGATCTAAAAATCTATGATGATGCTCTCTGTAATTACAACTTTAAGATTGGTAAGAAGTTAAGAATTTTAAACTATAGTTCATAACCATTATTGAGTACAGAACTTGATAGTATTGCTAGATGGTATTATACCTAAAGCAAGCAAATCTTCAGAATGAAGATTAGCATAAATTGTAACGACCCGCCACCCTATAATCGGGGATCCGATTACTAAATGGGTACCGAATCATTAATTTGGGACCAAACCAGGATCTAGTAAGTCTGGAAAATAAATAATAAACTAAGCTAAACATTCACATCGCATTGACTTAAAATAAAAGTGCAGGAATTAAAATTATTACAATGCGACTCGATACGGCAAATAATTACATTCTCCAACAGAAGGAAATAATTAAACATACAGGCCAAAGATAAATAACAACTACATCGAGGCATACCCCGGAACAACCGCTGAAGGCACACCACACCCGGCCGCACACGCCGCTCTAAGTCTGCTGCGAGTCCTCACCTGAAAACCACAGGGGGTGAGTCTCAAGACAAGACTCAGTAGGGATCCTTCGATCCCCACTGCCCACGCACACACCCACAAGTGTAAAGTACAGCTAATGGTAAAGTAACAAGTGTAGTGGCAGGTACAATATCTAATTCTCTACGTGAGAACACATGCAGTCGAAATATAATAATCATGCACGTTTTAAACCAACCGTTAGAAAACCCACAACTGCCGTCTCGATAGAACTCGCCAACCGTACAAACAACGGTGAGAAAAACCTCGACCCGCTGAGACCAAGGAGCAGCCCCTCGGATAGCACGCTCGCTACTCCGGCCCAACTGGCTCAGGTGACTACCCCTTCCCTTAGCATGAGTGACTCTCCGAATGTACCACTCCGACACCGGTACTAGCTGACCCCGGGGTTCACCAGGTGACCCTCTCTCACTAGGCGTCACCCCGCCCACGCCCCCACCGGCGCTGTGCTCACGCCCCCACCAGCACAGGGTGATAAATCGCTACAATGTCACTCAAGGTCCACAGTAACACAAAACCACCAAAACTCAGCACTGTACGATCCGGTCACGTGAAAAGTCCGCGATCGTATAACACGCATGTGACACCATCCGGTCATGAAGAATCCATCTCCATCGGGTACACTAAAACATGCACTAACCATCATCTAATAGTATGAACACATTTTACTGGCATGAATTAGTGGAATTCTGTCTTGAATCGCGTCGACCGAGGTCGACGCCATTCAAGCTCCATGTATAGGTTCATATAAATCAGTCTTCAGAATCTGGCCTTAAAAGGCGTCGACACCAGAGGACGCCGTTTAAAAGGCGTCGACATCCTCAGACGCCATTTAGCACAGAAAACCAGGATTTTCCCGAAATCTTTAAACAGGGGATTTCTGCCTTAAAAGGCGTCATGGCTACCCGACGCTATTCAAAATGCGTCGACCACCCATGACGTCTTTTAGTCCCAGAATCCCAAACTGGCAGACTCTCAGTCAGGCGATTCCTGTCTAAAAGGCGCCGTGATGGCCCGACGCCCTTTGAAAAGGCGTCGTCCATGCACGACGTCTTTCAACCCCAGGAACCAGAGTTGCCATGAGCCCGAGGGCTCCCCTTTTCAACCCAAACAGCCCCAAAATACCCAAAAACGGAGGAGAAAAAGGGGCACACAATCCATAGGAAATCTCAATCATAGCAAATCCCCCATATCATCAAAAGAACTCCTAAACATGCTCATTCTACCCCCCCAAAACCAAGGATCCACAACCTGCATAAACGGGGGAAAACATGGTTTAAACACAAAGCCGTGGGAACCGTCACCCTACCGAACACTCGAACGCCTCCGAGCTTCAAGCCGTCCGCCTGTCTCGCCCCACGCCGCCGCCGGTACCGCCGAGGTCGTCCTAGCCCCACCGTGACGTCGGCCGCCGTCCGGAGAGTAGAACGCCGCAGTGGAAGTGGAGGTGGTAGGGGTAGGAGCCAGGTAGAGGATGGAGTGGAGGGAGAGGCGAAATGGTGTGAGGAAAAGAGGGAGGAGGAGGAGGTCGCCGCCGTCGCCGGAGGAGAAGGAGAGAAGGAGAGTAGGAGAAAATGAGGGAAAGAAGGAGGGCTCGCGGGGTTAACCAGAAACTGGCTAAAACGCGTCGACACGCACGGACGCCTATCAGGTGACATGACGGCCGCTCTGACAAGATTCTGAAACGCGTCGTCCTACACATACGCCATTCAGACAACTTGTCAGGGCCGTACTTTGACACACCCAGAGTCTCAGTCTAAAAGGCGTCGACCCACACGGACGCCGTTCAGACGACCTGACAGGGCCGGACTCTCGCGGCCCGAGGTCAGGCCATGTGGCACCCACGTGGCAGAACCTGAAACGCGTCTGCCATGGTGGACGCCGTTTAAAACGCGTCTCTAGGTCCTGACGCGATTCGACGCAGAACCTCCGCCCCTCACAAGGGCTAGAACAACGGGGGTCCGACCCGAAAACCGGATCCGAAAGTCTCGATCCTTACATTCTCCCCCCCTTAAAAGAAATTTCGCCCTCGAAATTGATTGCTAGGAATATCAAGGTCACAACGGGGATACAAGTTCACAGGAATACTTACGAAAAGAGGTAAGGAAATTGCTCCCGCATCTCATCCTCTCACTCCCAGGTTGCCTCACCTCCGGAGCGGTACTGCCAAATCACCTTGACCAACGGCACGACCTTGTTCCGCAAGACCTGATCTCTGCGATCCTCAATACGAACCGGATACTCTGGGAATGACAAATCCTCAGCGACCTCTAACTCTGAAAAATCGAACACATGGGAGGGATCCTGAACATACTTCCTCGGCAGGGACACATGGAACACATCGTGCACTCCTGCAAGACTGGGCGGCAATGCCAGCTGATACGCGGTTTCCCCAATTCGAGCAAGAATGGGAAAAGGTCCAATATATCGCAGACTCAGCTTGCCTCGCTTCCCGAATCTCATCACACCCTTGGAGGGTGAGACTCAGAGAAACACGTGGTCCCCAACCTCAAATTCAAGTGGCCTCCGTCGGATGTCAGCATAACTCTTCTGTCTGTTCTGAGCTGCGGTCAACCTCTGCCGAACCGTCCTGGCAATCTTAGCACACTGCTGCACTAACTCAGGTCCTACTATCTGCCTCTCGCCGATCTCGGATCAACACACCGGAGATCGACACGGCCGCCCATACAAAGCCTCATAAGGCGCCATGCCGATGCTAGAATGATAGCTGTTGTTGTAGGCAAACTCCACGGTGGACAAGTGTTGTTCCCACGAACCTCCCCAGTCTAGGCAACACGCCCTGAGCATATCCTCCAAGGTCTGAATAGTCCTCTCCGACTGTCCGTCAGTCTCTGGATGGTAGGCCGAGCTGAAAGCCAACTGAGTGCCCAGCGCCTGCTGAAAGCTCTTCCAGAATCTGGAAGTAAACCTCGGATCTCGATCCGATACAATGGACAAGGGTACCCCGTGCAGAGAGATAATCCGGTCCACAAACAACTTAGCCAGCTTGCCGACCGACCAGTCCTTCCTAATGGCTAGGAAGTGTGCCGACTTGGTCAGCCGATCAACGATAACCCAGATAGTGTCTCTCCTGCTAGGGGATGCAGGCAATCCCATCACAAAGTCCATCGTCACATGCTCCCATTTCCACTCAGGAATCGGCAAGGGTTGCAGCAACCCTCCTGGTCTCTGATGCTCGGCTTTAACCTGTTGGCATGTCATACATCTAGCCACATACTCAGCCACATCTCTTTTCATACCGGGCCACCAGAAGTGCCTCCTCAAACAGTGATACATCTTTGTTGTCCCGGGATGCACTGCATACCTCGAACGGTGCGCCTCATCAAGAACACATCTGCGCACGTCTTCCTCAGTCGGGACATAGAGTCTGCCTCTGAATCTGATGGTACCATCATCCCACAACTCAACCTCAGACTTCTGGAGAATCTGTGGTAACTCAGCATCTGCCCTCTGAGCCTCAATCACAGCATGGTACACAGCCGGTCTCACAGTCAAGCTGACAAGTACTGCTCTATCCTCTTCACGTGGAACCCTAAAGGAGGATTCCACCACCTGCTCAAATAACTTCCACTCCCGAATCATGAGGTATGACATGACCGTCTTCCGACTCAAAGCGTCTGCCACTACATTCGCCTTGCCCGGATGATAAGAAAGGTCAAAGTCATAATCCTTAATAAACTCCATCCACCTGCGCTGCCTCAGATTCAGGTCTCTTTGAGTGAACACATATTTCAAGCTCTTGTGATCTGTAAAAACCTGAAATTTTTCTCCGTATAAGTAATGCCTCCAGATCTTCAGTGCAAACACCACAGCTGCAAGCTCCAAATCATGAGTAGGATAGTTCTCTTCATGCCTCTTCAGCTGCCGAGAAGCATAAGCAACTACCCTGCCATGCTGCATAAGGACTGCTCCCAAACCTCGACGGGATGCATCTGAGTAAACCACAAATCCACCTGACCCAGATGGAAGCACCAACACTGGGGCTGACGTGAGACGAGTTTTTAGCTCAATAAAACTCTGCTCACAATCCTCAGTCCATACGAAACGAACTCCCTTTCGAGTCAACCTCGACAAGGGGGCCGCTATCGAAGAGAATCCCTGAACAAACCGTCTGTAATAACTGGCAAGCCCCAGAAAACTCCTGATCTCAGTCACTGAAGTCGGCCTGCTCCAGTCCATCACTGCCTCTATCTTGGCTGGATCCACTGCGATGCCTTCACCAGAAATAACGTGCCCAAGGAAGTATACCTCGTTCAGCCAAAATTCACATTTGCTGAACTTGGCGTAAAGTTGGTGTTCTCTCAGAACCTGCAACACTGCCCGAAGATGAGCAGCGTGCTCTTCCTCAGAAGAAGAATAGATCAGAATGTCATCAACAAACACAACCACAAACTGGTCCAGGTAGGTCCTGAAGACTCGGTTCATCAGATCCATAAAGGCCGCCGGAGCATTGGATAAGCCGAAGGGCATAACCAAAAACTCATAATGCCCATACCGAGTCCTGAAAGCCGTCTTACTAACATCCACATCCCTGATTCTCATCTGATAATACCCAGATCTCAGATCGATCTTGGAAAACACCCTCGCTGTCTGCAACTGATCCATCAAATCGTCGATCCTAGGAAGCGGGTACTTATTCTTTATTGTTACTTGGTTCAGCTGCCTATAATCGATGCACAATCTCAAGGAACCATCCTTCTTCCTGACAAACAGAACTGGAGCACCCCAAGGAGACGTACTGGGACGAACGAAACCCTTATCCAACAACTCCTGCGATTGCGCCTTCAACTCAACGAGTTCGGCTGGCGCCATCCGATACGGGGCCTTAGACAAGGGCGCCGTACCTGGTGCAAGCTCGATGGTAAACTCGACCTCTCGCTGAGGAGGAAGGCCAGGCAGCTCCTCAGGAAAAACATCTACGAACTCACAAACAACCGGCACCTCCCAAAGACTGGGACTAGCACGAACATCAGAAACAACAACAGAGGCTAAGAAAGCCTCGCAGCCACCAGCAAGCAACCTCCGTGCCTTAAAGGCAGAAATGAGAATACCTCGAGAAGAAAGCCTAATACCTTGGAAGAAGAAGGTCGGGATGTCCGGAATGGAGAAGCGCACCCTCTTCCTGTGGCAGTCCACCTCCGCATAAAAGGCTTCCAACCAATCCATACCCAGGATGATATCGAAATCACGGATAGCAAGTACGACCAACTGGGCAGGTAGCACATGACCCTCAATGGTCAAGGGAACATCCCTCAAACAATTATAAGATATCATGAAGTCTCCAGAAGGAACCTCAACCATCAGACCATCAGACAACTCAACAACGGGTGCAGAAAGAATGTCCAGGAACTGCTCGGAAATAAAAGAATGCGAAGCACCTGAATCGATCAACACATGCGCAGAGTTCCCAAGGACAGAGAGTGTACCTTCCACCAAGTTGGACGCGCGAGCCTCCCTCCTGGTGATAGCTAGAACTCTCCCCTGAGTCCTCGGCTTCTTCTGATCGCCATGACCCTGCCCCTGACTATGCCCCTGCGGGCACTGCTTCGCCAGATGGCCCTGTTGGCCGCAAGTAAAACATCTCCTGGGAAGAGTGGGACACTGAGCCCCGCCATGGGCACCACCACACTGTTGACAAACTGCCGGGAGCCTCTGAGCTGGCTCCTGCTGTGCACTGGACACAGTCTGACTCTGCTGACCCTGCCTGGGCCTGCTGCTGCCGCTGCTGCCACTACTGCTGCCACCACCCCTGAAGAATCTCCTGAATCGGGAGCCGAGAGAAGACGATCCCGATCCGACAGAAGGAGCCGGTGCCGCTGCCTTACTCCTGCCTCGCGCTGGCCCCTGAACAGTCTGCCCTCTCTCTCGGGCCGACTGGATCTGCTGAGCCTCTACAGCTGCTGCACGCCTAACAGCTGACGCCAAATCTGTACAACAATGGGACGCCACGAAGTTCCTCAAACTGAGCCTAAGCCCATCCACAAACCTCTCCGTGCGACGCACCTCGTCCCCAGATATGAAAGGCACGAACCGTCCCAGCGAAACAAACTTCGCCTCGTACTCAAGTACCGTCATACTCCCCTGCGTCAGATCCATAAACTCCCTCTCCTTAGCTCGCTGGACATGTCTAGGGAAATATTGTGCATTGAACTCCTTGACAAAGGTCTCCCAAGAAATTTCCCTAAGACTCCTGTCCCCATAAGACAAACTCTTCAGTGTGGTCCACCAGTCATAGGCGCTATCCTTCAGCATGAAAGTAGCCAGTGGGGTCCTCTCTACCGCTGCACAGTCCATAGTATCAAAAGTCTTCTCAATCTCTCTAAGCCAATGAATGGCCTCATCAGGGTCGGGACGACCGGTGAAGTGAGGTGGCCTCAGCTTCAAGAACCTCTCAAGTGTAGCCGTGGTCCCTCCCCGAGTACTAGAACCCTCGCTAGGATCTCGAGTCTGATATCGAGCCATAGTATCCATCATTGCCTCCATAAATTGCTCAACACTCGGCCTCCCTGCCTCGGACCCACTGGGGACATCTCCCCGCTCTCGAATAACTGGCATCCTCTTCCTGGGAGCCATCTACTCGCCTACAATTACAAAATCAAAAGTTCTAATTAGAGTCCTAAAACCTATGCTACTGCCGTGCCTGTACGGGATAATGTATTTATTTGCCGAATTTCCAACATTTAACCTAGTTATTTATTTATTTGCCAGACCGTATGCTCTGATACCAACTGTAACAACCCGCCACCCTATAATCGGGGATCCGATTACTAAATGGGTACCGAATCATTAATTTGGGACCAAACCAGGATCTAGTAAGTCTGGAAAATAAATAATAAACTAAGCTAAACATTCACATCGCATTGACTTAAAATAAAAGTGCAGGAATTAAAATTATTACAATGCGACTCGATACGGCAAATAATTACATTCTCCAACAGAAGGAAATAATTAAACATACAGGCCAAAGATAAATAACAACTACATCGGGGCATACCCCGGAACAACCGCTGAAGGCACACCACACCCGGCCGCACACGCCGCTCTAAGTCTGCTGCGAGTCCTCACCTGAAAACCGCAGGGAGTGAGTCTCAAGACAAGACTCAGTAGGGATCCTTCGATCCCCACTGCCCACGCACACACCCACAAGTGTAAAGTACAGCTAACGGTAAAGTAACAAGTGTAGTGGCAGGTACAATATCTAATTCTCTACGTGAGAACACATGCAGTCGAAATATAATAATCATGTACGTTTTAAACCAACCGTTAGAAAACCCACAACTGCCGTCTCGATAGAACTCGCCGACCGTACAAACAACGGTGAGAAAAACCTCGACCCGCTGAGACCAAGGAGCAGCCCCTCGGATAGCACGCTCGCTACTCCGGCCCAACTGGCTCAGGTGACTACCCCTTCCCTCAGCATGAGTGACTCTCCGAATGTACCACTCCGACACCGGTACTAGCTGACCCCGGGGTTCACCAGATGACCCTCTCTCACTAGGCGTCACCCCGCCCACGCCCCCACCGGCGCTGTGCTCACGCCCCCACCAGCACAGGGTGATAAATCGCTACAATGTCACTCCAGGTCCACAGTAACACAAAACCACCAAAACTCAGCACTGTACGATCCGGTCACGTGAAAAGTCCGCGATCGTATAACACGCATGTGACACCATCCGGTCATGAAGAATCCATCTCCATCGGGTACACTAAAACATGCATTAACCATTATCTAATAGTATGAACACATTTTACTGGCATGAATTAGTGGAATTCTGTCTTGAATCGCGTCGACCGAGGTCGACGCCATTCAAGCTCCATGTATAGGTTCATATAAATCAGTCTTCAGAATCTGGCCTTAAAAGGCGTCGACACCAGAGGACGCCGTTTAAAAAGCGTCGACATCCTTAGACGCCATTCAGCACAGAAAACCAGGATTTTCCCGAAATCTTTAAACTGGGGATTTCTGCCGTAAAAGGCGTCATGGCTACCCGACGCTATTCAAAACGTGTCGACCGCCCATGACGTCTTTTAGTCCCAGAATCCCAAACTGGCAGACTCTCAGTCAGGCGATTCCTGTCTAAAAGGCGCCGTGATGGCCCGACGCCCTTTGAAAAGGCGTCGTCCATGCACGACGTCTTTCAACCCCAGGAACCAGAGTTGCCATGAGCTCGAAGGCTCCCCTTTTCAACCCAAACAGCCCCAAAATACCCAAAAACGGAGGAGAAAAAGGGGCACACAATCCATAGGAAATCTCAATCATAGCAAATCCCCCATATCATCAAAAGAACTCCTAAACATGCTCATTCTACCCCCCCAAAACCAAGGATCCACAACCTGCATAAACGGGGGAAAACATGGTTTAAACACAAAGCCGTGGGAACCGTCACCCTACCGAACACTCGAACGCCTCCGAGCTTCAAGCCGTCCGCCTGTCTCGCCCCACGCCGCCGCCGGTACCGCCGAGGTCGTCCTAGCCCCACCGTGACGTCGGTCGCCGTCCGGAGAGTAGAACGCCGCCGTGGAAGTGGAGGTGGTAGGGGTAGGAGCCAGGTAGAGGATGGAGTGGAGGGAGAGGCGAAATGGTGTGAGGAAAAGAGGGAGGAGGAGGAGGTCGCCGCCGTCGCCGGAGGAGAAGGAGAGAAGGAGAGTAGGAGAAAATGAGGGAAAGAAGGAGGGCTCGCGGGGTTAACCAGAAACTGGCTAAAACGCGTCGACACGCACGGACGCCTATCAGGTGACATGACGGCCGCTCTGACAAGATTCTGAAACGCGTCGTCCTACACAGACGCCATTCAGACAACTTGTCAGGGCCGTACTCTGACACACCCAGAGTCTCAGTCTAAAAGGCGTCGACCCACACGGACGCCGTTCAGACGACCTGACAGGGCCGGACTCTCGCGGCCCGAGGTCAGGCCACGTGGCACCCACGTGGCAGAACCTGAAACGCGTCTGCCATGGTGGACGCCGTTTAAAACGCGTCTCGAGGTCCTGACGCGATTCGACGCAGAACCTCCGCCCCTCACAAGGGCTAGAACAACGGGGGTCCAACCCGAAAACCGGATCCGAAAGTCTCGATCCTTACATAAATGGACTACTTAAAACTTATATGGTAAAATGAAGGAAATAGTCAACGTCAAAACATTGACTTAGACAAGTTTTTCTTAGTGGTTACCATTAATAAGTTTATTACAATTCCACTTCGCAATACTGCCTTTTATAATCATGAGATGATGCTAGTTGGATATTAAAAGTGTTCTCTTAATGTAATTGAGGTAAAGATATATATGATACACCTTTAAAACTTTTTGAATATCCAAAAAGCAAATTATGATTTTAAAAATCTATTTGAATCAAACTAAAGCTTCCCAAAGTTGTAATAAGAGTTTTTGACTTAATTGTCAAATATTACGTGATTATTAAGAATGATCACGGACTGTGTGTGTTCAAAGAGGATAGTGGGAGTATGGTCGCTTTAGTAATGCTTTGTGATAATAACATCAAAGTCATTGAGAATGACATCAGGATGTTACTATCAGTGAAAGCATTATTAACTATGTTTTCCTCCATAATAGGTTTAGTTATAATATCCCACGTATTAGAAATACGAATCTATTAAGATAGATCAGTGGGGATATTATATTGACATGTATGTCAAGATGTTTGTTATAAATTTCATAATTATTGAGATATATAATTTATTCATTTAGGGAAAAGGTTCCTTAAAGGATACAGGAGTGAAACACATCACAAAGCCCTTGAGAAGTGCTAAGGATGCACTCACATATATGGAGAGGATGATTTGAAACTATGAGGTCACACTGATTCAAATTTCAAGTCAAATAATAGATTTAACCTTTTAATGGAAAGGAATGGATTGGAAGGATTCCAATCCATAATTTGATATTAAAATGACGACATAAACAAGTGATACTGTTATTGGAACAGTATGGATGAAAAAGTTCATCCCTGAACTAGATGTTGTTCTAAAAGGTCTCTGAGAAAATCTCGTTATTATAGGATAATAGTAGGAGCGATTAATTGTGTGATCGAGCCATGGTCTCTTCACTGAAGATCCAAAACATTCTGAGACTCTTTCACAAGTTCAAAGACAAAGGATTAAGAGGAAATAACGTAATGGAAATATTCCATCTATAGATATTTTAGCAAATCCCTGACCAAACCTGAGTCATAGACTTTATGTGAGCATCACCTAGATTTGATGGAGATCAAATGCGAAGGTGATTAGCTTTAGACTAAGTGAGAGATTGATGGATATAGGTGTCCTCTAAGCCAATCATAAGGCACCTATTTCAATATAGTTCACTAATAAATGGCATTATTTCATTATATATAATGGCATATTTATTATTGCGCATAATGAAGTCCATGAATGTGTGCAATAATCATCAGATTATGATGAGATCGTAATAATGAGACTGATAACTTATAAACACATATTCATTCATAGTCGTAGGATGTTTGAGAAGGACATCAAATATCCGGTAAGACTAGTATAGGTTATTCCAGCTCATATGATAAGGGTAACTGATCTCGTTAGTTACTTGTGTGGAGACACAATGGTAAACTTGTAGGTGCTCATTGGGGAATGAGTTCACTGAACTGATCTGACATGAATCGCCGAATGGTAATTTACCTGACTGTCAACTGGCTTGATTCATCGTCACAGTGGCGTGGTTGATCCTTGGACTTGAGACACCAAAGACATCTTGTCGGTGGACTTCTTGACTTTGACCTTGACCTACGAATCCCTATCTATGGGATCTCTAATAGTCAAGGATCGGGTCCAACGGAAGACCTTCGAAGGTAATTGTGTGTTCAATAAAGGATCGTTCGCTCTCAGGTAACTGGAGAGAGAATGCTCTAGAAGGGATCCGCAGGAGTCTCTGGCTAGAGTGGAAACAATATCAGAAAAGATGTTTTCAGATATTGTATAGTGGAGTCTGATTCAAGTGAGATGACCATCTAGAGTTTGACAGTTGATCATACCTAGGTTTACTCGAGAGCATTGTGTGAACGAAGGATTATAGCCACACAATAACTGTGGACAGACAGGTTCCATGAGAGGGTTGCTGAACTCCATTACCGTTCGGGATCATGCGGTGTTGCTTGGCATCCAACTTGATTGGAAGTCCGACCGAATTTACATGAGATGTTAATTCAGTTAAGTAATTAGTTAATATCTAAATATTAATTAATTATAATAAGTCAATAACTAGTTATTGGACTTAACGGGCTGAAAATCGGACTGGTTAATAGGCCTAAAGGGTGACACGTTAATGAGACTGGTATTTAAGTGGGATTTATATTAATTCGAGGACTTTTGTGAAAAGTCACGCCGACTTAATATACATATACGCGCTGTTTAGAAACCTTGGGCCAAGCTCCAGGGTTTTCCCCATACTAGCCGTCCCCCTTTCTTTCTCCTCCTCCTCTAGGCGCCCCTTTCGAGGCACCAAGACTGTCTCTGTCTCCGCCGCGCGCGATTCCCGAAAGTCAGGAATTTCCATCCGCGGGTTTTCGGCAATCGTTGCGGCGATGGATCATCAGCGAGCGAGCTGATATGAACGAGGGAGCGAGGACAAACCACCGCGGAGGATCGCGTGGATACCGCTGGAGGCCAGACGCTTGTGCAGCTCGCAACATCGCCTCGACGGAACCGAGATGGAAGCGGATTCGAATTCGCACATGGTAATCGGATTACTTCCCGTTAGTTTTTGGTTTATGTTTTCGTTCCGATTCGGATCAGCGGGCATTGGGCTGGATAATTTTGTTCGTCGTTTCTGCTACGTTCTTCGTGTCCCACCCAGATCCCGACATCAACTTCATGCCGACAAGATTCATTTCCCTGCATCTTTACTCCATCATGTTTCCTCCCTATGGCCTTTCTCCATGTGGGCTTTCGGTATCATTGGACCTCTCGGTGATCCTAATTTCGGTATTAAGCAGAAATCCTTTATTCTCATGACAACGGAATACTTCACCAAGTGGACGAAAGCCTAAGCTTACACTGAAGTCAAAGCATCAACAGTCTGCAAGTTTTTTATGAAGAACATCATTACAAGATTCGGAATTCCAAGCACCATCGTCACTGACAATGGGCCACAGTTCATATCACAAGATCCGAAGGACCTTTGCAACAGGTATAAGATTGCATTGCATCATTCATCTCCTTATTATCTGTAAGGCAATGGCCAAGCCGAGGCAACTAATAAGACCTTGATAAAAATCATCAAGAAAACGTGTAAATCTAACCGATACACGAACTGGCCGGAGAAATTGATCGAGGATTTATGGGCATACCGAACTTCAATCCATATACCCACTGGGAAGACTCCATATTTTTTAACTTTTGGAATCGAGGTAGCAGTTCCATACGAAGTCCTCATCCCCCTGCCTTGAATGGCGTCGGCCATGGTCGACGCCGTTTGAATGGCGTCACCTGGTTCCGACGCCATTCAACCACAGGTCCGCGGACCCGTGGCATTCCCCCCTTCGGTTCCCCGTCTCCCAAGTGCTATAAATAGGAGAGTTTAGAGATTGACATTGATAGACCCGCCTCTTGGGGTTGTGCCGCTACTGGGGCTGCCGCCGATGCCGCTTGTGGAGCGTCCTCGGCTTCCATGAACGCCTTGCCCGCGGCGATGTTTGCTAGGTCTTCCATTATTTTGGCTTGTGTCGGGAGGAGGTCCTCCTCATCGCCTTCCAACTCTGGAATAAAGAGCACCCGTTGACGCTTACTTACTGGTCCTCCTCATTCCATGGTGACGAAGAGAATGAGAGATAGAGAGGGAGAAAGAGAGCTCGACTGAGAAGACTTGAGGGCTTGAGAGTGAGAGAGGCGTCGGTGGAGAGGAGGATCGCCAAGACCGCCGGAGAGGAGGGAGGCTTACCGAAGAAGCCTCGGATCGCTGGAGAGGGAGAAGAAGAGAGGAGAGAGAGAGTGCAAGAGAGGAATGAGGAAGGAGGAGGGCTCAGGCTCGCAACCCCTATTCAAAATGGTTAAATGGCGTCGACATAGGGCAACGTGTTTTAGTGGCGCACAAACTGAGGCAGGCAGTTCGAAATTTGAAAATAAGATAAAAGCATTGCCTATGGTCAACGCATTTTAGGGTTTACCGCCTTTGGCAGTCAGAGCCGTACCACAGAGTCTATGGAAAATCAGAAGAAATCTGGAGAAAATCAGTTATTAGCGTCGGGCATGGTGGACATGATTCAGTCAATTTAATGCTTAGAAATCTCTGGAAAATAGGAGAGAGAAGATATTTGCGTCGCCCAAGGTCGACGTGATTCAGGCTCTTTAAGGAATAAATTTTGATTTTTCGAAAATTGAATTTGATTGAAAAGCGTCTTCTTAAGTCAACGCTATTTGCATTAATGAGTCCGAAACTTGCTACTTTGAAGAAAATGAGTAATTTTGCTTGAGGAAAAATTCCAAAAAATTGCACAAATATTAAGTAAAGATTTTTATTGCAATAAAAGAAAAATTCAGAAATTACAATTAAACTTTGGGTAGAGATTGAGAGCTTTAAGGTTGGATTTTCTGAAACTCCTTTACATAAGCTTTCCACAATTTTCGATTGGCTTCATGGGGAAGTTAAACGCAACGAATGAATTCGATGTTCACATAGTTGCAATGAGTTCAATTGCCTCGAAGTCTTCATCAGTTCCTAAGGCCTACTTTTTGATTGGAGAAAGAGAAGAGATCTCAGGAAATTCATAGCGTGGCATACCGAGTTGAGGATGATAGAGATGTGGATTATAGAGAACGAACTCGGTCACCCCGATCAGTCAAAGCTCTGTGCCAGTACCATGACGCACTCGAACTATTTTTCCCTGAGGGCAAGTGGCGTTTATTCAAATCCAGTCCTTGGCATAGTTTTGAAATAAGCAGCAAGCCAGCTCGAGTCTTGAGGTTGGGCAGCCGACTGGTCATGTTGTCATTGAACTTCACAATGTTGGCAATATGGAAGATAGGACTACGCTAGTACATTTGAGATATCTTAGACCTTTTTCTTCATTATGGTTGAACTTGAGGTGAAACTCTATCCATAGAGCTAAGAGAAGGATGCTACCGTAAGGAGGTTGACTTGTAGAAGCTGTAGAGAGCCTACTGTAAAAATAGGCTAGAGCTGCTGTGGTGATATGCTTTCCCTCAAAGATCCCATTGATTGCACTGATCTGATCATTTTCTAGAATATTATCTTGGACAGAGAATAGTAGAGCTCCAGCTAAACATATGGTGAACGCCTTCATCATAGTCTTTGTATCTTCTTCCTTGAGATTTTCTATCATTTTCAAGGTCCATTCAACCAACTTTACAAGATTGATTCATTTCTGAGTAAGATAGTCTTGAATTTCTTTTGAATTCTTTATAATCTTATTCAAGAATTGATGATGACCATTTATCTTTTCCCTCATGAACATCATTTCAGTCAAATCAGGTTCACCATTATTGACCTTAAGCTTAGGAAGGCCCAATAAGAGTTCAGCTTCTTTTAAAAGGATAGTGGCTTGAAAGTGGAGAAAAAAAAAGTATGAGTTTGAGGGTGCCACAGCTCGATCAAAGCGTCCCTTGAAGCCCAATCCATTAGTGTGTTTTTGTAATATTTAGCATAGATGATCAATCCTTAGATGTGCCACTTGGATATATAAGATTGTATGGAGAGATTGATTTTTTCAACTAGCTTTTGGATCTATAGAAGAAAAGAAAATCGTCTTGGACCGGAGAAGAAAGGATATCCCTTGAAGAATTCATATTGAAAGGGATTTGGAGCATATCCTTATTTCCATCATATTGAAAGGGATTTGGAGCATAGGGAATTCATGTAAAGGAATGAAGAAGCAAATAAAAATTTGAATAGGAAAGAGAGAGTAACTTACTTGTAGGTTAGAATCTCTACTACTTAGATGGCTTCCACATCCGAAAGTCTCTTAATCATCTTCCTTACCCTCTTGTTTGATGAGTCCTTAACAAAGCTAGCCATCTTCTTTGAATAAATTTGATTTCCTCCTTGATTGCTTGATTTCTTCCTCTTTTCCTCTGTTTTCCCTCGAGTCTTGAAGAGAATTCTCTAGATTTCCCTCTTGATTACTTGTTGTGTTGAATTGAACTGAAGAGAGGGAGGTTTTATAAAGTGATTTGCGAAGTTGAGGAGCCCTTTTCGAGTTAGAAGAGGGATTTGGGAGAGGAAAGTAGAGTTCGGATTAGAGTTAGAGCAGCCTGTTTCGGTAAGTTAAACCGCGTCTTGACGGGTCGACATCATTTAAATAACTGTCGACTCAGAGTGATGCCTTTTATGAGTTTTCTAACATTTTTACGAAACTGCATATTATCTGCTATTTGTTTATGTTTACTCTTTTGCATGAAGTTACTGATAAAATCCGAGTACATGAAATATAAAGGAAATAGAAATGATGCCAAAGTTTATAGTACGGTCTCACTGTGAGAGTTCATGAATCCTAACCGTGACTAAAAAGACAATTATCTCTATCTTTTGTATTTTCTAATGTAATTGATTTGTATTATCATTACTATATGATAAATACTTATTAGAGTATATCAAGGACCTTGTGGTTTTGATAAAACTGAAATTTGAGTTCCCCTTCAACCAAAAAAAAAAAATAGTGATAATTCCAAAGAATTCTTAATCACACGGATAGGATGTTAGATTGTTAATTGATGGGGACGATGGTTTCACTTTTGTAAAACGGTGCATGGACAAATGAGCTTCGATTTTGTACTGAATTACAAGACTGGTATCTTGACTCATCAATGATAGTTTAACAATATTATCCTTGATTAATTTATATTTTATTTTATTTTAATTCTTCTTTTAGCCCAGCATGCATCATGTAGGACTTTGAAATTACTATAATAAGAATTAATTATTGATTAAATTTTAGACTATTGTTCAAATAAATTCCAATGTGATACGAAATATTACATTCTGAATTGGTCTCTCAATTATCTTTGAGGTTTTCTTGAAGATATCTTTGGAATTCTGTCCTTGTTTGGATTCTTTATCCCAAGATTTCTTGTTTACTTTTAAGATCCCTCACGGTTGTAGTACGTCCACATTGGCTAATAAATGCTCTCCATAATGAAACCTGTAGGGTTTGTGACCTAGGATACTCTTCAATCATGGAAGTTGATCGTCCTTATTTTATTTTCTTATCTCTTTCATCCAAACATGATTGATTTCCATTGATCTCTTCGAGTCCCTTCATTGGTCATTTTGAGCAAGATTCTTATAATATAATGTTGAGAGCATGTCTCATCACACCTTGGTATCATCTTTTCAGTACATTCCATTCTATTTCATTCCCTTGCAAAGTCAATGTCAAGGTAGGGCAGTTATAGACACGTTAATTTTGATTTCATATTGAGTAAATTTTATGTCACAATTATAATGACCCAAAATGGTCTGATTTTTAATCATTAATTTTTGTTGATTTTTTTGTGAAATTTTGTTGATTAACGTCGACCATGGCTAATGCTATTTAGATTTCTAGCCGAAATTAGTTCCAGCTTAAAATTCCTAAATTTATATAGGATTAACTGAATGACGTCGCCCATGGACAACGTCGTTTAAGTCCTAATCCGTCTGGATTTTCGATTTTTAAATTCGAATTAGTTTTCTAATTATCTAAATCACGACTTCTATGGTCGACGTGTTTTAGCTTTCCTAATGTTTTCCAGTTTCCTTCGCGAATTTCTTTCTATATTAGCCCCTTCTAATTAGCTAAATAGCGTCTCTTGATCACGACATGTTTCAAGCAGTTTCCTGATAAGCATGATTTGGCCGAGCTAATCCGGTTCTAAAGGTTGGAAAGATTTCCAACTCCTTCCATGTCTATCCATGTCAAGTCTGATCCGCGGGAGAACCATTTTGAAGGCCAAAACAACCCTAATTGAAGCCTCTATATATACATATGTACATTGACCTTTGAAAAAGATTGGTCATTGGTGTTTTGGAATTCAAATCAAGGTGGAAAGGAGCTCTCCACTATAGAAAACGTGAAAAGAATTTGAAGGCTTCTTCTTCTTCCTTTTCTTTCTCTATTGAAACTTAAGAAGACCAAGGATATGGAGAGACCAACCATACTCATCCCCTTTGTTTTCCTTCTCTAGTTTCATATAGTTTCATCATTTGTTTACTATTTTTATATAATTTTCATCACAACAATTCCATCATACACACTCACTTCATCCTTTCTAAACCTATGTCCATGATAGGGGTTTAAAAGAAACAAAAAAAAGTGAGTTCTTTTAGTTTAGATTGCATGTTTAGATCAATATTTAAAATAGTTATTACACTATTCCATAGCCCTAAACATTCTTTTCTTTTCTTTGTTTAACTTTCTTTGCAAGGTTTGAAGGATTGAAGAAAAGCTTGGAGAAAAAATAAAAAGGAGAAAATCAATCAAGAACAAGAGTAAATAAAAAAAAAAGGCTCTTCTTTTTTGGCCGGTCAAAAGAGAGGAATAAGAAACCCAATCTCCCAATTTTACAAAGTTAGTAAGTGATCAACTTATTCTTTTGAAACCCTCGGTTTTTGACAATCACGATTTAAATTAGATTTGTTAATTTTATGACACATGATATCATGATGCTAGCACACACGATTTGAGCACCTACACATACTAGTTTTCAAAATTGATAATGGACCTAAGTAGGCCCAAATCTCAAAGTGAACTCTAGGGCCAATGTCTACTGGATTTTATTAGGCTTAGGTGATGCAAGAGATGCAAGGATGATTGTGGTTTGTGGGCCAAGGAAGGGTAATCAACTCCCTACCTTATGTGATTGTGGGTTTTGTCCTTAAAAGTATTTTAATAATGAAATGCGCATCACAATTCGAACAAGGTTTGTTTTATGACAAAATACGAAGAAAATGCATGAACATGCTATTGGAAAAATAGAGAAAAACTCACCTTGATCCCCGCAATTCTTCAACTTAAAATAAATAAAAAAAATTTAAAAAGTATCTAATTCTAATGCACTTCTAAATAATGCATGTCCTAAAGAACAAGAAAGTGTGATTTCTACTCTTGTGATGATAATTTTTTTTTGTTCAAGTGCAAAATTTTTATTTAATGTCCCAATGTAACCAAGAAAACAGCAATGAAAATATTTTTTTCCCATTTTTATTGCATCCTACACATGAAAACTAGTCAAATAAATAGTACTAAAATAGAAAAACTCCAAAGTAGAGATCCACACTTCAGAAAATTCTGAAATTTTTACAGTAGGTCACACTCCATTTTTAAGATTTTATAAAAAAAATCACATTTTAACGATTTTCAAACATAGATTTTTTATTTTTCTATTTTTTAAAATTTTAGGTTAATGAAACTATCTAACTCAAAACTCAAATTAAAATCCTAATAATGGTCAATAAAATTGAAAATACCAAGTCAAGAAGGGATATTTACCTTCTGGAGTAGTTTTTCCTATTTTCCATGAAAATTTCTATTTTTATCAAATTTTCTCCAGATTTTGGATTTTTCAGAATTTCCTACACACCCCTTCTTTGTTGGAATTGTTTTTTAATTGCTGCACAGAAAATTAAAAAAAAAAGGTATTAGTAATCAAACATACATGGAAAGCATGAGATCAGCATAAAAATCAGTCAAAACCATTCCCAGCAACAACACCAAAAATTGATGTGATTGCAATGATCGTTGCACTCAACACCATTCACTCAATCCTAATTCACCGCACTCGAAAGAAAATGATGAACAATTGCTTGGGAGTTTGGGTCGATCCACAGAGATATTTTAACTGATTTAGATGCAATCTAAAACTTTTAGAATAAAATGGATGACAAATTTTATATTTATTAAATTTTAGACTTAACTAACCAATCTATCTAATGCAATCTGGAAATCTGGATGAACAGAAAATTAGCCTACTGATTTGACTGCAAGACCGCTTCCTACATAACTTCAAATTAGATGAAACCAATTGAAGCAGTTAGAGGGATGAGTTAGCTATAAAACAAGACTGGTTTGACTCAAGTTAGATAAAGTTTGACACATAGAACGACACACAATAGACACTGCGCGAAACTAGATCTGCAGAACTATATTAAATTAAACTAATTATTACGCTAATAAAACCACAAAAAAAATGAACCAAATCACTTCTGAATGAAGGTAGACTTGAATAAGAGGAGATTATAAGAATGAAATAACTTTTTGCATGAAGTTTAAATGTTAAACAACTAATACAAGACACCATACTTCTAGTTACAAAAATAGAACTGCAATAAAGAAAGGAAAACTAAATAAATCTAATTGTAAGAGGCACGAGAAGCAAAACTACTGAGTTTCCACAGTCTCAAGTAGGTGGAAAATATCCTTAAATGACGACGTCCATATCTACTTCATGGACGAGGTGTGGCGGCACTCTAATCCCCAATTGGTGTTGTAGGTTGCAGCAGAAAATTGATGCAGCAACAGAAGAGGTGGAGAAGGGATAGGGCATGTGGGAGAGAAGAATCTAGATGAGGAGGATGGGATGGGTTACCGTAGCTAGGTACTGTAGCTATAGTACTCATGCTATAGTAGAGGGGAAAGAGAGAGGGTGAGAGGTATTGAGAATAGGAGAAAGGAAGATAGGAGTCAGCCAACCCTTTTGGTGTTTTTATATTTTGGATTTAGGGTTTCATTCTCAAGGGACCAAAATTGTAACGACCCGCCACCCTATAATCGGGGATCCGATTACTAAATGGGTACTGAATCATTAAATTTGTTGTCAAACCAGAATCTAGATAAGTCTGGGAAATAAATAATAAACTAAGCTAAACATTCACATCGTATTGAATTGAAAAGGAAGTGTAAGAATTAAAAATTATTACAATGCGACTCGACTCAGCAAATAATTACATACTCCAATTGAAAAGAAATAATTAAGCATACAGGCCAAAAAATAAAACAACAACTACATCGGGGCATACTCCGGAACAGCAACTGCTGGCGCGTAACCCAAGACAGCACTCTCCTTGCTACGCCTACCTGGAACCCTCACCTGAAAACCGCAGGGGTGAGTCTCATCGAAAAGACTCAATAGGCATCCTTCGATCCCCACCGCCCACTCACGCACCCACAAGTGCAGCAACACAAGTATAGGTAATTCAACAAGTAAAGCAGTAAACGCAATTCCTAAATTTTGATATAAAACACATGCAATCAAAATATAACATGTACAATTCTGAAACCATTTTACCACGGAACCCACAACCAGCGTCTCGGCAAGACACGCCAACCACAATGCCGAACACAGGAAGCACCGACCCGTTGAGACCAAATAGTAACCCCTCGGATAGCATGCTAGCTACTCCGGCCTAACTGGCTCTAAGTGGTTTCTGCTTCCCCCAGCATGAGTGACACTTCAAAGGTACCACTCCCACACCGGTACTGGCTAACTCCGGGGTACACCAGGTGATCCTCTCTCTAGGCGTCACCTCACCACTCCCACACCGGCGCTGTATCCCTCCCACACCGACACAGGGTGCCTAAGCGCTACAACTGTCACTCTAGGTCCACGGTCGCACGAAACACAATACAGTGCGATCCGATTACATAAAAATTCTTGTCCTCGAGTACGGTTTCAAGCATGTTTTAACTAAACTATCTAACAATGTAAACATGTGTTAATAGTATGAATTAATGTGATTCTGTCTTGAATCGCGTCGCCCGTGGCCGACGTCATTCAAGCCTCCTAAACTGGTTCACATAAAATGGGCCTTGGAAATCGCCTAAAACGCGTCGCTATATGTAGCTGCCTTTTGAAAGGCGTCGCTGTCCCTAGTCGTCTGATAACGACAGAAACAGAGATAGGCCTCGGGGTGATTTTACTTTAAAACGTGTCGTGCAAGCCCAACGTCATTCAGATGACAAGATCGGGCCGTACACTGACAAACTAGGATCGTACTCTAAATGGCGTCGTCCATATAAGACGCCATTCAGACGATAAGACCGGAGCCGTACAGTCGCGCCCCGAGGCTGGCCCACGTGGCATAGCCTAAAACACGTCAACGTTGCTAGATGCCGTTTGAACCGCGTCGAGGAAGCTCGACGCGAAAAGGAAACTAAGTCTCAGCCCCATCAGGGCCCAAACTAAGGGATCCGACCCCGAAACTGACCCGATAACCAGATCCGAAACCTCAATCCTTACATTCTCCCCCCCTTAAAAGAATTTCGTCCCCGAAATTATCTGCTACCAATTAACGAGATTGAAAATAATGGTGCAAGCTCACAAGAGAACTTACGAGAAAAGGTAGGAAACTGCTCCCTCATCTCATCCTCGCACTCCCAGGTCGCCTTGCCCCCAGAGCGGTGCTGTCAAATCACCTTAACCAGAAGAAAAACCTTGTTTCGAAAGACCTGTTCCCTGCGATCCTCAATACGTAATGGAAAGTCTGGAAAGGACAAGTCCTCAGCGACTTCCAACTCTGAAAAATCCAAAACGTGAGATGGATCCCGAACATATTTCCTCAGCAAAGAACCATGGAACACATCGTGTACTCCTGCAAGGCTGGGCGGCAAGGCTAGCTGATACGCCGTTTCCCCAATTCGAGCAAGAATGGGAAAAGGCCCAACATATCGCGGACTCAGCTTACCTCACTTCCCGAATCTCATCACACCCTTGGAGGGTGAGACTCGGAGAAACACGTGGTCCCAAACTTCAAACTCAAGCGGTCTCCTACGGATGTCTGCATAACTCTTTTGTTTGCTTTGAGCTGTAGTCAACCTCTGCTGCACCACTCTGGCAACATCAGCACACAGTTGTACCAACTCTGGCCCTGCTATCTGCCTCTCACCAATCTCAGACCAATTCACAGGAGATCGACACGGCCGCCCCTACAATGCCTCATAAGGCGCCATGCCGATACTAGAATGATAACTGTTGTTGTAGACAAACTCCACTGTAGGCAAGTGCTGCTCCCAAGAACCTCTCCAGTCTAAGCAACATGCCATGAGCATATCCTCCAGTGTCTGAATGGTCCTCTCTGACTGCCCATCAGTTTCGAGATGATAAGCCGAACTGAAGGCTAACTGCGTGCCCAAGGCCTTCTGAAAACTCTTCCAGAATCTATAAGTAAATCTCGGATCCTGGTCTGACACGATGGATACAGGCACCCCGTGCAGAGAGATGATCTGGTCCACAAACAACTTAGCCAACTTGCCGACTGACTAGTCCTTCCTAATAGCCAGAAAGTGTGCCGACTTGGTCAATCGATCAACAATGACCCAGATCGCATCTCTTCTGCCAGGGGACACAGACAATCCCATTACAAAGTCCATAGTTACATGTTCCCATTTCTATTCCGGGATCGGCAAAGGCTGCAACAATCCTCCTGGTCTCTGGTGTTCTGCCTTAACCTGCTGACAAGTCAGGCACCTTGCCGCATAATTAGCCACATCCTTCTTCATACCAAGCCACCAAAAGTGCCTTCTCAAACAATGATACATCTTAGTCATTTCGGGATGCACTGCATATCTGGAACGATGCGCCTCATCCAGGACACTCCTGCGCACGTCCTCCTCGGCTGGGACATAGAGTCTACCCCTAAACCTGACTGTACCATCATCCCACAGCTCCACCTCTGGTGTCTGAAGAACATGCAGTAACTCTGCATCTGCCCTCTGAGCTTCGATTACGGCATGGTACACTGCTGGCCTCACAGTTAAGCTAGCCAATACGACTCTATCAGCCTCTCGCGGAATCCTAAAGGAAGATTCTACCACCTGCTCATATAGCCTCCATTCTTGAACCATGAGATATGACACGACCATCTTTTGACTCAAAGCGTCTGCCACCACGTTTGCCTTGCCCGGATGATACGAAAGGTCGAGATAATAATCTTTGATGAACTCCATCCACCTGCGCTGCCTCAAGTTCAGATCCTTCTGCGTGAATACATACTTCAGGCTCTTGTGATCAATAAAAACTTGAAATTTCTCTCCATACAAATAGTGCCGCCAGATCTTTAGTACAAATACTATAGTTGCCAACTCTGAGTCATAACTAGGATAGTTCTCCTCATGCTTCTTCAGCTGTCTAGAACCATAGGCCACAACCTTACCATGCTGCATTAGAACGGCACCCAAAGCTCGCCGAGATGCATCTGAGTAAACCCCAAATCCACCGGAACCTGATGGAAGTACCAGCACTGGAGTCGAAGTGAGGCGAGTTTTCAACTCAATGAAACTCCGCTCACACTTCTCGGTCCACACGAAACGAACTCCCTTACGAGTCAACCTCGACAAGGGGGTCGCTATCGAAGAAAAATCGTGGACAAACCATCTGTAATATCCTGCTAATCCCAAGAAACTCCTGATCTCAGTTACTGTTGTCGGTCTACTCCAGTCCATCACTGCCTCAATCTTGGCTGGATCCACTGCAATGCCATCTCTAGAAATGACATGCCCTAGGAAGTGCACCTTATCTAGCCAGAATTCACACTTACTAAACTTGGCATAGAGTTGGTGCTCTCTCAGAACCTGCAATACCATCTGAAGATGTGTGGCATGCTCTTCCTCAGAAGAAGAGTATACCAAAATATCATCTACAAATACCACCACAAACTGATCCAGGTAGGCCCTGAAGACCCGGTTTATCAAATCCATAAAAGCCGCCGGAGCATTGGTCAAGCCAAAAGGCATAACCAAAAACTCATAATGTCCATACCGAGTCCTAAAGGCCGTCTTACTAACATCAACCTCACGGATCCTCATCTGATAATACCCCGATCTCAAGTCAATCTTTGAAAACACCTTCGCAGACTGCAACTGATCCATCAGATCATCAATCCTCGGAAGTGGGTACTTGTTCTTTATCGTCACCTGGTTCAACTGTCTATAATCAATGCACAACCTCAGAGAACCATCCTTCTTCCTAACAAATAGAACTAGAGCACCCCACGGAGAAGTACTGGGACAAATAAAACCCTTATCCAGTAATTCCTACAACTGCGCCTTCAACTCAGCGAGTTCAGTCGGAGCCATCCGATACGGGGCCTTAGACAAAGGCGCCGTACCCGGTGCAAACTCAATGGTAAACTCAACCTCTCGCTGAGGAGGAAGGCCAGGAAACTCCTCAGGAAACACATTAACAAAATCACAAACTACAGGCACCTCCCAAGGACTAGAACTACTACTAACATCAGTTAAAACAACAGAGGCAAGGAAAGCCTCACAGCCACCAATAAGCAATCTCTGGGCCTTAAAGGCAGAAATAAGAATACCACAAGAAGAGTGCCTAATACCTTGGAAATAGAAGGTCGGGATGTCCGGAATAGAGAAACGCACCCCCTTCCTGTGGCAGTCCACCTCGGCATAATAAGCCTCCAACCAGTCCATGCCCAAGATGACATCAAAGTCGCGAATAGCAAGCACAACTAACTAGGCAGGTAACTCATGGCCCTCAATGGCCAAGGGAACCTCACTCAAACAGTTATAAGACAACATGAAATCCCCAGAAGGAACCTCTACCATCAGTCCATCAGACATCTCAACAACGGGTGCAGAAAGAACATCTACGAACAACTTAGAAATAAAAGAATGTGAAGCACCTGAATCAATTAACACATACACAAAGATCCGAAGGACAGAAAGTGTACCTTCCACTAAGTTGGACGCACGAGCCTCCTTCCTGGTGATAGCTAGAACTCTCCCCTGGGTCCTCGGCTTCTTCTGATCACCTGGCCCCTGCCCCTGACCATGCCCCTGCGAGCAATACCTCGCCAAATGGCCCTGCTGGCCACAAGTGTAACACCTCCCAGAAAATGCAGGACACTGAGTCCCACCGTGAGTACCACCGCAATGTCGACAAGCTGCCGGAAGCCTCTGAGCTACCTCCTGCTGAGCACTGGACACCGACTGACTCTGCTAGCTCTGCCTGGGTCTGCTACTACCACTGCTGCCACTGCTGCTGCCACCTCCTCGAAAGAACCTCCTGAATCTAGAGCTGAGTGAAGACGATCCTGATTCGGACGAAGGAGCTATTACTGCTACTGTTGTCCGCTGAAGGCACACCACACCCGGCCGCACACGCCGTTCTAAGTCTGCTGGGAGTCCTCACCTGAAAACCGCAGGGGTGAGTCTCAAAACAAGACTCAGTAGGGATCCTTCGATCCCCACTGCCCACGCACACACCCACAAGCGTAAAGTACAGCTAACAGTAAAGTAACAAGTGTAGTGGCAGGTACAATATCTAATTCTCTACGTGAGAACGCATGTAGTCGAAATATAATAACCATGCACATTCTAAACCAACCGTTAGAAAACCCACAACTGTCGTCTCGATAGAACTCGCCGACCGTACACACAACGGTGGGAAAACCTCGACCCGCTGAGACCAAGCAGCAGCCCCTCGGATAGCACACTAGCTACTCCGGCCCAACTGGCTCAGGTGGCTACTCCTTCCCTCAGCATGAGTGACTCTCCGAATGTACCACTCCGACACCGGTACTAGCTGACCCCGGGGTTCACCAGGTGACCCTCTCTCACTAGGCGTCACCCCGCCCACGCCCCCACCGGCGCTGTGCTCACGCCCCCACCAGCACAGGGTGATAAATCGCTACAATGTCACTCCAGGTCCACAGTAACACAAAACCACCAAAACTCAGCACTGTACGATCCGGTCACGTGAAAAGTCCGCGATCGTATAACACACATATGACACTATCCGGTCGTGAAGAATCCATTTCCACCGGATGCACTAAAACATGCATTAATCATCATCTAACAGTATGAACACGTTTTACTGGCATGAATTAGTGAGGTTCTGTCCTGAATCGCGTCGACCGAGGACGACGCCATTCAAGCTCCATGTACAGGTTCATATAAAACAGTCTTCATAATTAGGCCTTAAAAGGCGTCGACACCAGTGGTCGCCTTTTAAAAGGCGTCGACATCCTCAGACGCCAATCAACACAGAAATCCGGAATTACCAAAGCCTTAACTCAGGGGATTTCTGCCTTTAAAAGGCGTCATGCGTTCCTGACGCTATTCAAAAACGCGTCGTTTACCCATGACGTCTTTTAATCTCAGAATCCCCGACCTGGCAGAGTTTCTGTCAGGCGATTCCTGTTTAAAAGGCGTCGTGATGGCCCGACGCCCTTCAAAAAGGCGTCGTCCATGCACGACGTCTTTCAACCCCAGGAACCAGAATCGCCCTAAGCCCGAGGGCTCCCTTTTCGACCCCAAACAACCCCCAAAATACCCAAAAACGGAGGAGAAAGAGGGGCACACAATCCATAGGAAATCTCATTCACAGTAAATCCCCTAAGTCATCAAAAGAACTCCTAAACATGCTCATTCTACCCCCCAAAGCCAAGGATCCACAACATGCATAAACGGGGGAAAACATGGTTTTAAACACAATGCCATGGGGAACGTCACCCTACTGGACACTCGAACGCCTCCGAGCTTCAAGCCGTCCGCCCGTCTCACCCCACGCCGCCGCCGGTACCGCCGAGGTCGTCCTAGCCCCACCGTGACGTCGGCCGCCGTCCGGAGAGTAGAACGCCGCAGTGGAAGTGGAGGTGGTAGGGGTAGGAGCTAGGTGGAGGATGGAGTGGAGGGAGAGGTGAAATGGTGGGAAGAAAAGAGGGAGGAGGAGGGGGTCGCCGCCGGTCACCGGAGGAGGAGGAGAGAAGGAGAGTAGGAGAAAATGAGGGAAGGAAGGAGGGCTCGCGGGGTTAACCAGAAACTGGCTAAAACGCGTCGACATCTACGGACGCCTATCAGGTGACATGACGGCCGCTCTGACAAGATTCTGAAACGCGTCGTCCTACACAGATGCCATTCAGACAACTTGTCAGGGCCGTACTCTGACACACCCAGAGTCGCAGTCTGAAAGGCGTCGACCCACACGGACTCCGTTCAAACGACCTGACAGGGCCGTACTCTCGCGGCCCAAGGCCAGTCCACGTGGCACCCACGTGGCAGAACCTGAAACGCGTCTGCCACGGTGAACGCCGTTTAAAACGCGTCTCGAGGTCCTGACGCGATTCGACTCAGAACCTCCGCCCCTCACAAGGGCTAGAACAACGGGGGTCCGACCCGAAAACCGGATCCGAAAGTCTCGATCCTTACATTCTCCCCCCCTTAAAAGAAATTTCGCCCTCGAAATTGATCGCTATAATTGACAAAATCCAGACAGGGATGCAGTTCACAAGGAAACTTACGAAAAGAGATAAGGAAACTGCTCCCGCATCTCATCCTCTCGCTCCCAGGTTGCCTCACCTCCGGAGCGGTACTGCCAAATCACCTTGACCAACGGTACAATCTTGTTCCGCAAGACCTGATCTCTGCGATCCTCAATACGAACCGGATACTCTGGAAAGGACAGGTCCTCCGCGACCTCCAACTCTGAAAAATCCAACACATGGGACGGATCCTGAACATATTTTCTCAGTAAGGACACATGGAACACATCGTGCACTCCTGCAAGATTGGGCGGCAAGGCCAGCTGATACGCGGTTTCCCCAATTCGAGCAAGAATGGGAAAAGGTCCGATATATCGCGGACTCAGCTTGCCTCGCTTCCCAAACCTCATCACACCCTTGGAGGGTGAGACTCGGAGAAACACGTGGTCCCCAACCTCAAACTCAAGTGGTCTCCGTCAGATGTCAGCATAACTTTTCTGTCTACTCTGAGCTGCGGTCAACCTCTGCCGAACTGTCCTGGCAACCTCAGCACACTGCTGTACTAACTCTGGTCCTGCTATCTGCCTCTCACCGATCTCGGACCAACACACCGGAGATCGACACGGCCGCCCATACAAAGCCTCATAAGGCGCCATGCCGATACTAGAATGATAACTGTTATTGTAGGCAAACTCCACAGTGGACAGATGCTGCTCCCAAGAACCTCCCCAATCAAGGCAACATGCCCTGAGCATATCCTCCAAGGTCTGAATAGTCCTCTCTGACTGCCCGTCTGTCTCGGGATGGTAGGCTGAGCTGAAAGCCAACTGAGTTCCCAACGTCTGCTGAAAACCCTTCCAGAACCTGGAAGTAAACCTCGGATCTCGATATGATACAATAGACAAAGGTACCCCGTGCAGAGAGATGATCCGGTCCACAAACAACTTAGCCAGCTTGCCGACCGACCAGTCCTTCCTAATGGCTAGGAAGTGTACCGACTTGGTCAGCCGATCAACAATGACCCAGATAGTATCTCTCCTGCTAGGGGATGCAGGCAAACCCATCACAAAGTCCATCGTCACATGCACCCATTTCCACTCAGGAATCGGCAAGGGCTGCAGCAACCCTCCAGGTCTCTGATGCTCGGTTTTAACCTGCTGACAAGTCATACATCTAGCCACATATTCAGCCACATCTTTCTTCATACCGGGCCACCAGAAGTGCTTCCTCAAGCAATGATACATCTTTGTGGTTCCAGGATGCACTACATATCTCGAACGGTGCGCCTCGTCAAGAACACATCTGCGCACGTCTTCCTCAGTCGGGACATAGAGTCTACCTCTGAATCTGACAGTACCATCATCCCACAACTCTACCTCTGACCTCTGGAGAATCTGTGGTAACTCAGCATCTGCCCTCTGAGCCTCAATCACAGCATGGTACACAGCCGGTCTCACAGTCAAGCTGACAAGTACTGCTCTATCCTCTTCACGTGGAACCCTAAAGGAGGATTCCACCACTTGCTCAAACAATTTCCATTCCCGAATCATAAGGTATGATATGACCATCTTCCGACTCAAAGCGTCTGCCACCACATTCGCTTTGCCCGGATGATAGGAAAGGTCAAAGTCATAATCCTTAATAAACTCCATCCACCTCCGCTGCCTCAGATTCAGGTCTCTCTGAGTAAATACATACTTCAAGCTCTTGTGATCGGTAAAAACCTGAAATTTCTCTCCATACAAGTAATGCCTCCAGATCTTCAGTGCAAACACCACAGCTGCAAGCTCCAAATCATGAGTAGGATAGTTCTCCTCATGCCTCTTCAGCTGCCGAGAAGCATAAGCGACTACCCTGCCATGCTGCATAAGGACTGCTCCCAAACCTCGACGGGACGCATCTGAGTAAACCACCAATCCACCTGACCCAGATGGAAGCACCAGCACCGGGGCTGACGTGAGGCGAGTTTTCAGCTCAATAAAACTCTGCTCACAATCCTCAGTCCACACGAAACGAACCCCCTTTCGGGTCAACCTCGACAAGGGAGCCGCTATCGAAGAAAATCCCTGAACAAACCGCCTGTAATAACCGGCAAGCCCCAGAAAGCTCCTGATCTCAGTCACTGAAGTCGGTCTGCTCCAGTCCATCACTGCCTCGATCTTGGCTGGATCCACTGCGATACCTTCACCCGAAATAACGTGCCCAAGGAAGTGCACCTCGTTTAGCCAAAATTCACATTTGCTGAACTTGGCATAAAGTTGGTGCTCTCTCAGGACCTGCAACACTGCCCGAAGATGAGCACCGTGCTCTTCCTCGGAGGAAGAATAGATCAGAATATCATCAACAAAAATAACTACAAACTGATCCAGGTAAGGCCTGAAGACTCGGTTCATCAGATCCATAAAAGCCGCCGGAGCATTGGTTAAGCCAAAGGGCATAACCAAAAACTCGTAATGCCCATACCGAGTCCTGAAAGCCGTCTTACTGACATCCACATCTCTGATCCTCATCTGATAGTATCCAGATCTCAGATCGATCTTGGAAAACACACTCGCCGTCTGCAGCTGATCCATCAAATCATCGATTCTAGGAAGCGGGTACTTATTCTTTATTGTCACCTGGTTCAGCTGCCTATAATCGATGCACAGTCTCAAAGAACCATCCTTCTTCCTGACAAACAGAACTGGAGCACCCCATGGAGATGTACTGGGACGAATGAATCCCTTATCCAGCAACTCCTGCAATTGCGCCTTCAACTCAGCGAGTTCGGCTGGCGCCATCCGATACGGGGCCTTAGACAAGGGCACCGTACCTGGTGCGAGCTCGATGGTAAACTCGACCTCTCGCTGAGGAGGAAGGCCAGGTAGCTCCTCAGGGAACACATCAACGAACTCACATACTACGGGCACCTCCCAAGGACTGGGACTAGCACGGACATCAGAAACAACAACAGAGGCTAGGAAAGCCTCACAGCCACCAGCAAGCAACCTCCGTGCCTTAAAGGCAGAAATAAGAATACCTCGAGAAGAAAGCCTAATACCTTGGAAGAAGAAGGTCGGGATGTCCGGAATAGAGAAGCGCACCCTCTTCCTGTGGCAGTCCACCTCCGCATAAAAGGCTTCCAACCAATCCATACCCAGGATGATATCAAAATCACGAATAGCAAGTACAACCAACTGGGCAGGTAGCACATGACCCTCAATGGTCAAGGGAACATCCCTCAAACAATTATAAGATATCATGAAGTCTCCAGAAGGAACCTCTACTATCAGACCATCAGATAACTCATCAACGGGTGCAGAAAGAATATCTAGGAACTGCTCGGAAATAAAAGAATGCGAAGCACCCGAATCGATCAACACATGTGCAGAGTTCCCAAGGACAGAAAGTGTACCTTCCACCAAGTTGGACGCGCGAGCCTCCCTCCTGGTGATAGCTAGCACTCTCCCCTGAGTCCTCGGCTTCTTCTGATCGCCATAACCCTGCCCCTGACTATGCCCCTGCGGGCACTGCCTCGCCAGATGGCCCTGCTGGCCGCAGGTAAAACATCTCCTGGGAAGAGTGGGACACTGAGTCCCACCATGGGCACTACCACACTGCTGACAAACTGCCGGAAGCCTCTGAGCTGGCTCCTGCTGTGCACTGGACACTGTCTGGCTCTGCTGCCTCTGTCTAGGCCTGCTGCTGCCGCTGCTGCCACTACTGCTGCCACCACCCCTGAAGAACCTCCTGAATCGGGAGCCGAGAGAAGACGATCCCGATCCGACAGAAGGAGCCGGTGCCGCTGCCTTACCCCTGCCTCGCGCTGGCCCCTGAACAGTCTGCCCTCTCTCTCGGGCCGACTGGATCTGTTGAGCCTCTACAGCTGCTGCACGTCTAACTGCTGACGCCAGGTCTGTACAACAATGGGACGCCACGAAGTTCCTCAAACTGAGCCTAAGCCCATCCACAAACCTCTCCGTGCGACGCACCTCGTCCCCAGATATGAAAGGCACGAACCGTCCCAGCGAAACAAACTTCGCCTCGTACTCAAGCACCGACATACTCCCCTGCGTCAGATCCATAAATTCTCTCTCCTTGGCTCGCTGGACATGTCTAGGGAAATATTGTGCATTAAACTCCTTAACAAAGGTCTCCCAAGAAATTTCCCTAAGACTCCTGTCCCCATAAGACAAACTCTTCAATGTGGTCCACCAGTCATAGGCGCTATCCTTCAGCATGAAGGTAGCCAGCGGGGTCCTCTCTACTGCTGCACAGTCCATGGTATCAAAAGTCTTCTCAATGTCTCTGAGCCAATGAATGGCCTCGTCAGGGTCGAGACGACCAGTGAAGTGAGGTGGCCTCAACTTCAAGAACCTCTCAAGTGTGGCTGTGGAACCACCCCGAGCACTAGAACTCTCGCTGGGATCTCGCGTCTGATATCTAGCCATGGTATCCATCATGGCCTCCATAAACTGCTCAACACTCGGCCTCCCTGCCTCGGACCCACTAGGGGCATCTTCCCGCTCTCGAATCACTGGCATCCTCTTCCTGGGAGCCATCTACTCGCCTACAATTACAAAATCGAAAAGTTCTAATTAGAGTCCTACAACCTATGCTACCGCAGTGCCTGTACGGGATAATGTATTTATTTGCCATACTTACAACATTTAACCTAGTTATTTATTTATTTGCCAGACCGTATGCTCTGATACCAACTGTAACGACCCGCCACCCTATAATCGGGGATCCGATTACTAAATGGGTACCGAATCATTAATTTGGGACCAAACCAGGATCTAGTAAGTCTGGGAAATAAATAATAAACTAAGCTAAACATCCACATCGCATTGAATTGAAATAAAAGTGCAGGAAATTAAAATTATTACAATGCGACTCGATACAGCAAATAATTACATTCTCCAACAGAACGGAAATAATTAAACGTACAGGCCAGAGATAAATAACAACTACATCGGGGCATACCCCGGAACAACCGCTGAAGGCACACCACACCCGGCCGCACACGCCGTTCTAAGTCTGCTGGGAGTCCTCACCTGAAAACCGCAGGGGTGAGTCTCAAAACAAGACTCAGTAGGGATCCTTCGATCCCCACTGCCCACGCACACACCCACAAGCGTAAAGTACAGCTAACAGTAAAGTAACAAGTGTAGTGGCAGGTACAATATCTAATTCTCTACGTGAGAACGCATGCAGTCGAAATATAATAACCATGCACATTCTAAACCAACCGTTAGAAAACCCACAACTGTCGTCTCGATAGAACTCGCCGACCGTACACACAACGGTGGGAAAACCTCGACCCGCTGAGACCAAGCAGCAGCCCCTCGGATAGCACACTAGCTACTCCGGCCCAACTGGCTCAGGTGGCTACTCCTTCCCTCAGCATGAGTGACTCTCCGAATGTACCACTCCGACACCGATACTAGCTGACCCCGGGGTTCACCAGGTGACCCTCTCTCACTAGGCGTCACCCCGCCCACGCCCCCACCAGCACAGGGTGATAAATCGCTACAATGTCACTCCAGGTCCACAGTAACACAAAACCACCAAAACTCAGCACTGTACGATCCGGTCACGTGAAAAGTCCGCGATCGTATAACACACATATGACACTATCCGGTCGTGAAGAATCCATTTCCACCGGATGCACTAAAACATGCATTAATCATCATCTAACAGTATGAACACGTTTTACTGGCATGAATTAGTGAGGTTCTGTCCTGAATCGCGTCGACCGAGGACGACGCCATTCAAGCTCCATGTACAAGTTCAGATAAAACAGTCTTCATAATTAGGCCTGAAAAGGCGTCGACACCAGTGGTCGTCTTTTAAAAGGCGTCGACATCCTCAGACGCCAATCAACACAGAAATCCGGAATTACCAAGGCCTTAACTCAGGGGATTTCTGCCTTTAAAAGGCGTCATGCGTTCCTGACGCTATTCAAAAACGCGTCGTTTACCCATGACGTCTTTTAATCTCAGAATCCCCGACCTGGCAGAGTTTCTGTCAGGCGATTCCTGTTTAAAAGGCGTCGTGATGGCCCGACGTCCTTCAAAAAGGCGTCGTCCATGCACGACGTCTTTCAACCTCAGGAACCAGAATCGCCCTAAGCCCGAGGGCTCCCTTTTCGACCCCAAACAACCCCCAAAATACCCAAAAACGGAGGAGAAAGAGGGGCACACAATCTATAGGAAATCTCATTCACAGTAAATCCCCCAAGTCATCAAAAGAACTCCTAAACATGCTCATTCTACCCCCCAAAGCCAAGGATCCACAACATGCATAAACGGGGGAAAACATGGTTTTAAACACAATGCCATGGGGAACGTCACCCTACCGGACACTCGAACGCCTCCGAGCTTCAAGCCGTCCGCCCGTCTCACCCCACGCCGCCGCCGGTACCGCCGAGGTCGTCCTAGCCCCACCGTGACGTCGGCCGCCGTCCGGAGAGTAGAACGCCGCAGTGGAAGTGGAGGTGGTAGGGGTAGGAGCTAGGTGGAGGATGGAGTGGAGGGAGAGGTGAAATGGTGGGAAGAAAAGAGGGAGGAGGAGGGGGTCGCCGCCGGTCACCGGAGGAGGAGGAGAGAAGGAGAGTAGGAGAAAATGAGGGAAGGAAGGAGGGCTCGCGGGGTTAACCAGAAACTGGCTAAAACGCGTCGACATCTACGGACGCCTATCAGGTGACATGACGGCCGCTCTGACAAGATTCTGAAACGCGTCGTCCTACACAGACGCCATTTAGACAACTTGTCAGGGCCGTACTCTGACACACCCAGAGTCGCAGTCTGAAAGGCGTCGACCCACACGGACTCCGTTCAGACGACCTGACAGGGCCGTACTCTCGCGGCCCAAGGCCAGTCCATGTGGCACCCACGTGGCAGAACCTGAAACGCGTCTGCCACGGTGGACGCCGTTTAAAACGCGTGTCGAGGTCCTGATGCGATTCGACTCAGAACCTCCGCCCCTCACAAGGGCTAGAACAACGGGGGTCCGACCCGAAAACCGGATCCGAAAGTCTCGATCCTTACAACTAGTCCAAGTTAGTCCTAGTTTGACTCACTGCCTCACCTTACGGTGTTCGGAACATCATAGGGTGGACAGACGTAGGTGTTGGTGGTGTTGTAAGGCGCCGTTTGTATGCGTTCGACCGTGTGGTTTGTGTGTTTAGCCGGATCTTTGGTTACGAACTGCGGTGTTTAGTTGGGTTGCTTGAATTGCTTAGAACTGTGCATGTTACATTGTGAATGCATATGTTTCATATTGGAATTTGGGAATCTTTGGGAGCTGTGTTTACTGCTTTACTTAAATTGCCAACATCTTGTATTGTTGTACTTATGGGTGCGTGTGTGGGAGGCGGGGATCGGGTGATCCCTATTGAGCCCAATTTTGGTGTGACTCACTCCCTGCGGTTTCAAGTGTGAGTGTTGGCGTGTGGTGTTCTCCTTAGTGTGCGGGCCAGCAGCTATCTCGATTCTGATGTATGCCCCGATGTTGTTGTACTTTTTTTTTGCCTATACTTATTTAATTCTTTGGACTATGTAATTATTGTTGGACTGTGTACGGACATTATTATTTTACTTCCTACACACTTGTACTTTCTTTGAGGTCCGTGAGATTGTTATATTTAGCCTTGTTTAACGCTTACTTCTCCAGACGTGTCTTTTGAGATCCCGGTGTGAACTCATAGATAATGATCGATACCCATTTAGTAATCGGGTCTTCGATTATAGGGTGGTGGGTCGTTACACTATGGACAATGCCACCATAAGAGGTTAAGTGTCCAACCAACAATATCGTCTTTGTAGGGGAAGACTAAGATAAGAAGTGAAAGGGCTCGAAATAAAGAGTCAAAATTTTGAAAGTGTACTTGTTTGTGGGTACATCGACCCTAGGTGGGATATGTCGATCTCTCGATTGCGTAGTCGAAGATCTAGTGTGCTTTGCCTTACCACTAGGTAATGGTGATGAATAAGATGACCATGACTCCTAATAATATAGTTGGATGCATGTCCTGTTGTGAAATGAAAAGATGATGAATGAATATAACGCATTGCTCGACTTCTGATGTACAATGATGATCCATATTTTAATGATTGATATTTCATTTTATGCATATTTTGAAGTTAGATGTAGGCCGATATGAAACCTATACACATATTGTTGACGTAGATATTTTTAAATGAACATGTTTAGGACTTAAGATACTTATATTTGAATTGTTGTTATAACATGTTAAATGTTTAATTATCATGCTTTTGCTATATTATAATTATGCAAAACTGTGAATTTATGGTTATTTTGAGTTTGCGGAGTTTTGTGTAACTTATCCTTGCATAGTGACATTATTTTTTTGCTGAAGGTGATCCGACTGAGGAGGTTGAAGCAGGAGAAGATTGAGAGGCTTGAGGCCCACCAAGAGCTCGAGGAGCCGGGGTGGCTGGTCCAGCTGGAGGCCCTGGAGCAGTAAAGGAGGGGGGATCAATCCCTTTATTTAGTCTCACTTCAAGTAAGTCATATAGGCTTCACCTAACCTATTTCTATAAATAAGGGCCCCCTACTAAATGAGAAGGTACACTATCTTGGCCTTACTCCCCTTATTTCCTCCACTCTCTAATTGCCACTTGGCACATTCTTACTTGAGCGTCGAAGGGATGTTCTGGGAAATGAATCTCGACACCTCGTTGACGACTCTGTTACGTGTGCAGGGTGTGCTAAATGACTCGTCCCGGCCTGGTCTGTCTTCAACGAACCAGCTGAATCCACTTCGAACTGGTCTCGTGAGCCGTTTGGTGCGTTAGGGCCCAAAGGAAAGCTCCCAGAAGCATCGTCCAAGTTTCATTGTCTAGATGTCTAAAAGGTTATTCGAGTGTATAGGATAATATCTTGTTCAAAAGGTGTTTATATTTTAATTGAGGTTATTATAAATATGCTGCTTTAATAATAAATTTTGACTTCAGAAGGTTATTTGTTAAAATTTCTTGCATTAAGAGGATTGTATACGAATACCGAACATAGCATAGAGGACGGTTTTTCTTGAAAGTGGAATCTTTTTTGGGAAAGTGGATCTTACTGGAGGTCAGGTTATCCGCAGATAACAAAATCTTATAGCCACTTTGATTGGAGAATAGGAGAAGAATAAGGAAGAATAAGGGGAGAATAAGTTTAATTTTGCTTTGACAAGCAGAATGGCTTATACCGGTGCAGAATAGCGTATTCGGAGAATAAGGAGAATAAGCCATCCCACCTTAGACCCAAGAATTACTTATTCTTCTTATTCTATTAGCGGGCCCCACAAAACTATCAAATCAAAACATCTCTTATTCTGATATACGCCATTCCGCCAGTGGACCCCACGTAATAACTTATTCTACAAACAAAGTGAGACAAATGAAGTTAGATACAATACGATACGAGAGCCCTCAAACGGATCCCCGCGTCACCGCAGCCGCAGTTAACAGTATCTATCCGTTTCCGACGCTACGCTACGCTACGCCTAGCTTACAAAGAGCCAGACCAGGAGGGACGCTGGCGCTGGGAATCCTCGGCCACTCCGCCACGCAACCACTTCCCCACACGAGATTGCAACTAGTATTAATATTAATAGTAACATGCACAATTCTGAAACCATTTTACTACGGAACCCACAACCAGCGTCTCGGCAAAACACGTCAACTACAAGGCCGAACGCGGGAAGCACCGACCCGCTGAGACCAAATAGTAACCCCTCGGATAGCACGCTAGCTACTCCGGCCCAACTGGCTCTAGGTGGTTTCTGCTTCCCCCAGCACGAGTGACACTCCAAAGGTACCACTCCCACACCGGTACTAGCTAACCCCGGGGTACACCAGGTGACCCTCTCTCTAGGCGTCACCCCACCACTCCCACACCGGCACTGTGTCCCTCCCACACCAACACAGGGTGCCTAAGCGCTACAACTGTCACTCTAGGTCCACGGTCGCAAGAAACACAACACAGTGCGATCCGATTACGTAAAAATCCTCGTCCTCGAGTACGGTTTCAAGCATGCATTTAACTAAACTATCTAACAATGTAAACATGTGTTAATAGCATGTATTAATGTGATTCTGTCTTGAATCGCGTCGCCCGTGGCTGAAGCATTCAAGCCTCTTAAACTGGTTCACATAAAATGGGCCTTGGAAATGACCTAAAACACGTAGCCATATGTAGCCACCGTTTGAAAGGTGTCGCTATCCCTAGTCGCCTGATAACAATAGAAACAGAGACAGGCCTCGGGGTGATTTTACTTTAAAACGCGTCGTGCAAGCCCGACGTCATTCAGATGACAAGACCGGGCCGTACACTGACAAACCAGGGTTGTACTCTAAATGGCGTCGTCCATACAAGACGCCATTCAGACGATAAGACTGGGGCCGTACACTCGCACCCCGAGGCCGGCCCACATGGCACAGCCTAAAACACGTCCACATTACTGGACGCCGTTTGAACCACGTCAAGCAAGCTCGACGCGAAAAGGAAATTAAGTCTCAGCCCCACTAGGTCCCAAACTAAGAGATCCGACTCTGGAACTGACCCGATAACTGGATCCGAAACCTCAATCCTTACAAAAATGGAGGGTTGAGATGGATTGAGGTGAGGTGAATTAGGATATGAGAGGGGAATGAGAAGAGAGGGGGGTGTATAGGAGACTTAGGGCCGGTCAAGAGAGGGCTTCCTTCTCTTGCTCCTTAAATATGGGATCTAATTCCTTGATTTAAGGATCAAGAGAGATTCTCTCTTTCACGTTCAAAATTCAAATCTTTCCTCCAATATGAGGGGGCGGCTAGGTGGAAAATGAGATGGGGGAGGCCAGCCAAGTGTCCTAAGTCAACCCCTCTTGGATTCCAAAATATCCATCTTGCCCTTGGTCAATGTGTTTTATCCCTAAGAGGTCCCTGTACATGGAAGATTACACTTTAGTTTGTTTAAATGATAAAATTAAATACATGGACTATAATATTACACACTATGCATGAAACATTTGTTTAAGTGCTCAAGAATATTTTCATGTTCCTCACACATCCTTGTGTATGAAAATTTGCATTTAAACTCCTAAAATATGCTCAAGTGCATTGACATGTAATTTTTCACATAAAATGACATTGTTTTTGACCAAAATTCTTATCAGTGCGATGAGATTAATTTAACCATCATTTATTGTCATTTGGCACACAAAACCATGGGTTAAATGCATGAGAATGACCTTCTTAAAGCATAAAATTGTGTATTTATTAGTTCCATATGAGATCCTTATTCCATCATTAAGAGTATAATTAGATAAGGAGCTTCTCATTGATGAACATCGATCTGCACTCCTTACCCAATCGGAACTCTTAGATGAGAAGAGATGGGCAACTACTAATCACAACCAGGTATATCAAAGTAGACTCGCACGTTTTTATCAGAAGAAGGTTATTGAGAGAAAATTCAAAGTCGTCGAGATGGTTGTTAAAAGACTTTTTGTTAAACCTAGTGGTCCTCATTCCAAACCTCAATTGAACTGGGAAGGTCCATAAGTTGGAAAAGAAGCTTTTCCTGGTAACGCTTACAGGCTAGTTATCGCTGATGGTCAGGATTATCACATACCTAGAATGGTCTCTATCTTAAAAAATACTATCCTTAAGTGTGTAAGCCGACATGGTGCCAAGACCAGTGGAACTTGAAAGATCAATATTTCAAATTCTGGTTTTAGTCTTTGCAGTTTAATCTAAAGACAACTAAGTACACAAAGACGCTCATTGTCGGAGTATCAAACAATGTAAGGTTCAAAGAAAACCAAAGCCAAACTGTGAGTGTAAGGTACTATCCATTCTCTTTTGCTCGGTTTACGGCGAGGGAGAAAGACTTTGGGATAGACTACTAACTCTGTCTATCGCCCTCGTAGGAGGTTGTCAAAAAAAAAAAAGAAAAAAGAGAGAAATAAAAGAAAAACCTAAAATCTGGTCAAACTCAAAAGGCCACCCAAATGTAAAGTCAAAATCAAAGGCCAAAATCCAAATCCGAAAAGGGTGTGAAAGTCAAATTAGAAAAAATCCTACTAAAGTAAAAATGGCCGAACCCCAACATGCAATAGGGTAGGGGATGGACATCTTCTCAAGTCTCTCAAACTTTCACGTGAGCTTTCTGGACCTTTCTTCCCTTCTCCCTCAGGGTGTGTCCCAAATTCAAGGAATGGTGAAGACCGACTAAGGGTCAGACCATCGGATGGGATCTGGTAGTGAGCACTCGATATGCACATTGTTTGTGATTAAATTGTTGAAGCATATAGTGAGAATCAAAATTTTGATTAGGTAAACTGCTTTTGACCCACGTTCTATGACGGTGTTTAAATTAGTTGGTCTCTTATTTCAAAATCCTAAAATCCAAAAAAAATTAATTGAATATTTTTAAATTCAAAAAAATTGAATATTTCAATATTAAAAAATAAATATTTTAAAATTCAAAAAAATTTAAATATAAAAAATATGAAAAATTGAATATTTCAAAACTCCAAAAAGAATTAATACGTCAGAATCCAAAAAAATCAAATATTTCAAAGTAACAAAAAAAGATGCATCTGCACGTTGCATGTTACATGTCTCATATTTTATTTTATTGTTTGCATTTGCTTGCTTGCATGTTGCATTCATATATGTATACTTTATATTTGCCTTAGTTGAATAAAGGCTTTTCCCTTTGACACGTTTATCGAGGATAGGATTAAGATAGTATTTAGTTATTGGGCAAGGGACTAAGCCAGAACAGATAAACTAATTGTTTGTCTTAAATGATCACAAGTTGCAGGAATTAAAAGATGCAAGAAGAAGAGCACATCACGTTGAACGCACATCATGTAACATTAAATATATATATCATCATCAAAAGTTGTGTTCATCATCATGAAAGAAAAGAAAAAGATACATCAGATAGATGCTAGATCTCCCCTCAGCTTTTGGCATCATCGCCATCTTCGCCGTCGCCGTGTTGAGGTGGCCGGGGAGGTCCCATTGACACCTAGGTGGCCGCTCATCATCCCTTGGTCCCCACATTCCAGGCATCCTCTGAGGAGGTTACGATCAGGCTCGTGTCCATGGAGAAGACACCGGCTTGTCCCATCTGCCTGGCCCCCTCCCAAGCTCTTTGGTACAACTCCTTGAGTCGTTGGGACTCGCACTCAACTACAGCTTGATTAACCTTAAGGGACAAGATCTGCCCCTTAAGGGTCTTCCGCCCCGCCTTGCGCTTCTTCTTCTCGCGAGTGTGGTGCTCAAAAGTGTGTCATGCTTTCATTGGATTTTTAATGTTAACATAATTGAACAATAGAATATGCGTGTGTGATCGCCAGAAATCGAGGGTTTCAAAGGAAGGTTGATCGCTACTTACCTTATGGATTTGGGAGAATTGGGGGATCCTTTTGTTTCCTCCTCCTTGGCCGGCCGAAGAAGAAGAGCCTCCTTTTTATTTTACTCTTTTTTGGTTGGTTTTCTTCTTTTCTCCAAGTCCTTCAAACCTTGCAAAATAATCAAACAAGGAAAAAAAAAAGATCATTAGAGCTAATGGTAGTGTGCAGTATCTATTCTAATAAACAAATCAACCATGAAATTTAACTAGAAAACTCATTTGTTTTGATCTTTTTAAACCCCTAATCATAGGAACATGGGAAAATATGTAGTGAGTGTGTGAAGCATGGATGTGATGAGGTGATATGAAATTAATGAAAACAGTAAGAATCTATGAGAAAAATAGTGATTAAAACTATAGAAAAACCATGAAAACTAGGAAGAATAAGTGAAGGGGAAGAATGTGGTTGGACCCTCCATAGTCTTTGGTCTACAATGCTTCAATGGAAGAAGGAAGAAGATGGATGAAGCCCTCCAAGCCTTGTCCATGTTCTTCACAAGAGCAGCCTCCTTTCACTTTGATGGGAGCTCCAAAATCTCCAATAGCTATCCTTTTTTAAAGGCCAATGGGTACATATATTTATAAGAAGTGATTTGTGATGGATATAGGTGTCCTCAAAGCCAATCATAAGATACCTATTACAGTCTAGTTCACGAATAAATGGCATTTATTTCATTATGTAGATTGATGTATTTATAATCACGCATAATGAAGTCCATGAATGTGTGCAATAGTCATCGGATTATAATGAGATCATAATAATGAGACTGATGAATTATAAACACATATTCTTAATTATTCATAGTCGTAGGTTGTTTGAAAAGGACATCAAACATCCGATAAGACTAGTACATGTTATTCCAGCTCAGATGATGAGGGTGACTGAGCTCGTTAGTCACTTGTGTGGAGACACTATGGTGAACCTGTAGGTGCTCATTGGAAAATGAGTTCACTGACCTGATTCAACATGAATCGCCGAATGGTAATTTACCTGACTGTCAACTGGCTTGATTCATCGTCACAGTGGCATGCTTGATCCTTGGACTTGAGACACCAAAGACACCTTGTCGGTGGACTTCTGGACTTTGACCTTGACCTACGAATCCCTATCCATGGAATCTCTAATAGTTAAGGATCGGGTCCAGCGGAAGACCTTCAAGGTGATTGTGTGTTCAATAAAGGATCATTCGCTCTTAGGTAACTGGAGAGAGAATGCTCTAGAATAGATCCACAGGAGTCTCTGGCCAGAGCAGACACAATATCAGAAAATGTGTTTTCTGATATTGTACAATGGAATCTAATCCAAGTGAGTTGACCGTCTAGAGTTTGACAGTTGACCATACCCTAGGTCGACTTGAGAGCATGGTGCGAATGAAGGATTATAGCCACGTGGTAACTATGGACGGATAGGTTCCATGAGTTGGTTGTTGAACCCCCTTACCTTCCGGGATCATGCGGTGTTGCTTGGCAGCCAACTTGATCGGAAGTCTGACCAAATTTACATGAGATGTTAATTTGGTTAAGTAATTAATTAATAGATATTAATTAATTGCTATAAGTCGATAAATAGTTATTAAACTTAATAGGCTAAAAATCAGACTGGTTAATGGGCCTAGAGGGTATATGCAAATAGATTCTCAGTCGGTGGTACTTAAGTGGAATTTATATTTACTCTGAGACTTTTATGAAAAATCGCACCGACTTAGTATATATACGGGCTGTTGAGAAATCCTAGGCCAAGCTCTAGGAGCTCTCAAGGCTGGCTATCCCCCTCTCCCTCTCCTCCTCCTCTGGACGCCCCTCTCAGGGCGCCGAGGACTTTCCCGTCTCCGCCACATGCAATTCCCAAAAGCCGGGAATTCATCATTCGTGGGATTCAGACGTCGTTGCGGAAATGGATCTTCAGCGAGCACGCTGATCAAGACGAGGGAGCGAGGACGAATCACCGCGGATGATCATGTGGATACTGCTAGAGGCCGGACGCTTGTACGGCTAGCGGCATCGCCTCAATGGAACTGACACGGTTGTGGATTCGAATCCGCGCACGGTAATGTAATCACAATCCGGTTTTTCAATTTACCGCTTTTCATTCCAAAACGGATCTGCGAGCATCGAGTGGTAATTTTTAATGTATGTTTCTGCTGCGTTCTTCGCGTCCTACTCGAATCCTAACAGTAGTATCAGAGCCAGGTTCCGCTCTGATCCACTTTGGGACGGCGAAATTATTATTCTAAAATTAATTTTCATGCATTAATTTGTTTTTCTCTTACGGATATTGTTCATGAGCTGGGCACGTAAAGTTAGTTTTAATTTTTTTGTGGAGAAAATCAATTTTATTGGGGTTTTTCATTTTGTTCTTCATGTGGATGAAGAATGGCTTCAAAGGGTTTCTAATGGGGTTTTTAGGCCACTGTCGGTTGCCCTCGTCGTCACCGATGTGACCGGTGGTGGGCGGAGACCTCGCCGTCCCCTACAGGGGTGGCAGTAGCCGGCAATGATGCTCCCCCCCCCCCTTCCATAATATTTTCAATAGTTGGAAAGAATAAAAGGGGAAGGCCATGGTTTCAAGCCGTGAACTACAATTATTGAGGAGGGCTACTTGCTGCACAGGGACATCGGCCGGCCACCACCGGCGTCCGAGACGTTGAGGGGGCAACCCTCCTACAACATCCGGCCACCCCAACTCCCTCTTGCCGGCACCGGAGGAGGAACCTGCAAGGGGAGGCGTCGGGCAAGCAGCAGTGGCTGTGGGTAGGAAACCGGGGCGAGCTAGGAAGGAGTTGGACCGGGCAGTCTTGTCCATGCTCAACCGGGGGCCCGGACCTGGTCGGGCGTGCTAGACCTGGCTAGGCCAGGTAGTGCCCGGGCCCTGCCTGGTCCGAGCTAGGCCAGGCCCTAGCTAGACCTGATCCCAGACCCTTAAGGCCCATTGAACCCTTGCCCATTAACCCCATTTAAACCCCAAAACCCCTTATTAAAATGAACCCCAAATCCATTTAACTTAAAATTTAAATTAGATCTAGTTTAAAATATGTTTTAAACTTTAAATCTATTATTTTGAGATAAAGGGCGTTAATTTAAGGTGTGATCTTAAACATTATTAACAAGTGTTGTTAAATTACTTTTAATTAAGTAATTAGTGGGGTTTATGTTTAAGATGTGATCGTAAATGTAATGAACAAATGTTGTTAATTTACTTTTAATTAAGTTATTAAAGGGGTTCTTTAAAATGTAATCTTAAAACTAATTAACAAATGTTGTTAATTTCATTTTTCTTAAGTGATTAGATATATAAATAACTAAGTTCTTAGCAATTATTGTTATGAAATTAATATTTTAATTGAGGGACACTTAACAACGGTTATTAAGTGATCAATTAACTCTTTATGAAGATTATTAAAGAGGTAAATCATTTCTTGAGAATAAACCTTAATAAAAGTTATTAAGGATTTTAATTAACTCTTAATAACAGTTATTGAGTTAGTTAATTAAATTTTCTCATGAATCTCTTAATTAAATTTTTTAAGATCTAATCTACTTAAAAAGGGACTTTTTAGTAAGAGTTATTAAAAGGTTAGACCAAGTCTAATTGTTAGATTGTTATTATTTAGAAATGTTCTAAATAAATATTTCTTATCAATTGTTGTTGAGAAATATTATTTAATAAAAGGAGTTCTTAAAAAATGGTTGTTGAGGTATTAAAATTAGAATTATAAATTCTTTTGTAAGAGTTATTGAGGGATTTATAATATTATCTAAATGTTATATTATTTCACATTAATAATTGTTGTTAATGTGATTTAAGATTAATCTAAGTGTTAGATTAATTAATTTAAAAGTATTCTAAATGATGTATGGAATATTTTAGAATTTTAATTTTAGAATATTAAATTAATGACTAACAATAATTAACTAAATACTACTAATTTAACATTTAAATTAGTCATTTAAATTAATTATTAATTTAACAATTAAATTAATAACTAATTCAAATATTCAATTAACGATTAGATTAATTGATTCAAAATCATTTTAAGTCCATTTAAATAAAATAATTGAATAACAATTTTAAATCTCAAAACAATTTTTGAATTTTAAAAACTTAATTCCAATATCAATTTTATTTTAAATGGGCATTGGAGTTTATTTGGGTAGAAAACAAATGGGCCCAGCCTAATTGGAGGGGTTTGTTCGAGCCTTGGCTCGGCCTGGCTCGAGCCCTGGTTGAGCCAGGTTCCGGCCTTGGTCTAGCCAGGCACAGGCCTGGGTTGCGCCCGGCTCACCCGGTCAGGCCGGGACCCAACCGGCCGGCCCAGCAGGTTCTCCCCCTTCACCCGACGCCTCCCCAAACATATAGGAAACCCTAAACTTGCAGGGGCTGCCCGACGGCGGCGGCGCCCGGCGGCCGCCTCCTCCCCGGCGGTACCCAGCCCCGCCGGCGACGCCTCCGGCGTCGGCGGGCTTGCCGGCGATGTCCGGATCTACTCCAAGGCAGGCCGAGCCCCTCCTTTCTCCCCAAAAATCAGATTTTTTTGGACTCCTTATTTCTGGTTTATGCACCCTGGGAAGAAGAAAGAGAGGGCCCTCCCCTCCATACCGGCCACCACCAACGGCTATTCTGGCGCCGGACAGGATGCCCGATGGTGAAGGGGATATACTTGGTCATACCAGGGCCACGGATTTCTTCCCCATCGGATGGGGATGCTAGATTGAAGTCGCTTAAATCTCGTTGTTCTTCATCACATGAAGAACAGGAAACACCCCAATAAAATCCGAAAAATAATAGAAAAATAATCTTATTATTTGTGTTCATCTTATGAACACTTTTATGTTGTTACAATCGGATTATAAGCATGGAATAATAGATGGAAATATTAAATCGGAAACCGAAACGAGACGAAAAATAGTGCAACTTGGCTCTACTACCACAGTTGGGTTTTGGGGTTTCTCCGGATCTCCCGCGCAATGGAAATAAAATAAAAACGGAGATCCGTTCCCGTTTCGAAAAATCTTATAGTCCGATAATCAGATTATCGAATCTCACCGTATACGGATTCGAATCTGCAACCGTTCGATTCTATCGGTGCGACACCGCAAGCCGCACAAGAGCCCGACCTCTAGCGGAGTCCACGCGTGATAGAATTGGGTGGCCTCAAAGCCAATCATTGTACATTTTAGTTCAGATTATTAATAAAGGCAATTATTTTTTCATTTATAGTTCTTGCAAATTAACTATCATAATGAAGGTCCGTAGACAAATATATGGGATATTGAATCATAATGAGATCATGATAGTGAGATCAATATCCTCAGTCACTTGTTTTAAATAGTTCTCGATCATAGGATATTTGAGATGGACATTAAATATCCGATAAGATCGACACAAGTTATGTCTGCTCATATGATGAGGGTGAATGATCTCACATTCACTCGTGTGGTGACACTAAGCCAAACTTGTGGGTGCTCATTAGAGAATGAGTTCACTGAACATACCCAAATAAGAATTCCTGGATGGTAATTATACCTATTAGTCAACCAGGGAATTCAATCGTTGCAGTAGCACAGTTGGTCCTTTGACCTGAGTCACCAATGATACCTTGTTTGTAGACCATTGTGTTTTGATTCTCTGACTTGTGGACTTTAACCATTAAGCCCACGATAGTCGGTCTCTCAGATACAGTGGAAAGCTTGCGAAGGTAATTGAGTGAACAACAAGGGATCACTCACTCTTAGTATAAGACTGGAGAGAGAATGTCCTATGGATGTGTACACAGAAATCCCTGGCCAGGGTCAAATGAAAGAGATGTCTTTTTACAAATTAACTGAGTACTGGAATCCATCTAAATAATGCGATAGAAGGTTTGACTATAAAACCATACCCTTGAGTTATCGGGACATTGGCTGAGTGAAGGATTTTATCTGTGCGGTATCTGCAGACGGAAAGGTTCAATTAAAGGGAACAATATCTCTTATATCTTATGGGATCATGAGGTAGTGTTTGGTACTGTTCATGATCAGAAGGCCAAGTGAATTAATCATTAGATGATAAACCACTTGTTTATTAAATTAATCATTTAACACATGATGTTTCAATGTTAATTAATAAATATTAAACTTTAGAATTAGTTCTAAGTTTAATTTGCCTAAAACCGGACTGATATATGGGCCTAGAGGGTCACACACATAAGAGTTCTCGTCAGACGGTGAGAGACGTTAAATTTCATGCTTATCTGGGTTTTTATGAAAAGCCGCAAGATAAACATGAAGATTTAATGGAGATTTATCCAAGGCCAAACTCTTGGATAATCATGAGGATTAATCCTTGGGCTTATCCTTATTTCTTATATAAGGAGGCCAAGGGGAGGGGTAAAAGAGGTTGGACGAATTTTACACCCCAAGATTCTCTATCTCCTCTCTCTCTCTCCTTCTCTTTCTCTTAGAGTAGATCTGTCTCTCTCCGCGCATGGTGGATTTGAGATTTGGTCGGAGTACTCAAGTCGAGGAGGAAATCGCGTCTGCAGCGGGAGCTCGTATGGATACCTCTAGAGATCGTGCGCGTGCGCGATTACCGAGTCGGAATCATCCACGGGAGATTCAAAACCCCGCAAAGGTGAAGAACCGTTTTTCCCGCGTTTTAATTTTATTGTCTGTTTTACGATCCTAGCAACCGATACATAGGAATCGATTTTATTTTCCGCTGCGTTCTAGGCGATTCCTTACAGTGGTATCAGAGCCAGGTTGCTGGTTTGATCGTAAAACAGCATCGTTTTTCGTGATTTTTCTCGTTATGCGTGAAGAACCCGAATTGTACGTGTTCTTGGGATAAAATTTATTTTAATAATCTAGGAATCGTTCCCACAGTTTTAGAATGTCTAAAACTTATTGGGATATAATCCCGGATTTGAATAAAATTTTGGGGTGTTCTTGATACGATCAGATATTCATGAGATGAAACCGAATAGGGTTTAATTCCTTGTATAACTTGATCAATATTATGATCTTTTTCGTCATGTTATTCCTCATGAAAAGAGGATATCTAGAGTTGTCAAGATCCACAAGGATTAGCCTTGAGAAGGCTGGGGTGTCAACGGATATTCACAGGACGTTTAAATGCCTGTTGTTGCGCATTCAAGGAAGAGGTTTTATAATGATGATTATTATAACCGCATGAATGGCCCTTGGATTCATCCGATTATCTGATATGACCAGATAGATCTCGCAAGAGGATCAAGGAGGCGGGAAAGTTTTCTTTCTTCCTAGGGCTTGCGAACAACAACATCAAGAATTGGCCATGCAAAGGCTATTCTTGCTTGCTGGGACGAGAGGGCATGTCCAACGACGCTGTAAGGGGTCGCTGCCGACATCCGCAGCGCTGTAGGGGCCTGCCGGAGTCCCGCCGCCCATCGGCTGGGCCTGTAGCGACCAACTCCCCAAGTTATTTGGATTTCCTGCAGCATGCAAGTTTAAGGGGAGCACCGGCGAGGTTTTAGGACGACCGGCAACGCTTGGGGCGCCGCCGGCGACATCCACCGGCGCCGTAATGGCCGGCCGGAGCCCCGCCGCCGGTCGCCTGGGCCGACAGCGACCTGCCCTCCCCGGTCGGGGAGTGAACTAGGCGGCACCCCCGCCTGAAACCCTAATCGGGCGGCGGGGGTGACCAGCGCGTGGGCCAGCGGGCCGGCCAGCCCGGACCCGCTGACCCGCGCCGGATCCGGACCCGGTCCGGACCCGGCCAACCCGCAGGCTACCCGAAACCCCCCTTTTAACCCATTTTAGCCCATATTAAGCCCTTTTTAGCCCATTTTAAAACTGTTTTAAAATAGAAATTTTATGGGATAATTAATAATTGTTATTAATTATTCTTATTATTATTAACAGATTATTAAACTATTTAATAACTGTTAATTCAAATAAAAGGGTTTTATTGATTATAGGGTATTGGTTAATTATTTAAAATTGTTTTAAATCATTAACTTCCCTATTAATCAATTCAGTTTAAAATTGTTTTTAAACTTATTTATACGCATAACTTGATTTTATTATGTTGTTTAAATTGGTTGAGCGTCCTTTTAATAACTAAATAGTTTAGTTATATCTTTTGTCAATAATATTGTGAATACTTATTGAATTACACTTGAAATAAATGTTTTTTCGAAAAGTTATTGGTATTATAATTTTATATTTATAAAAATTTAATACCAAACTGTAATTATGTGATAATTATGATGCATGTGATGTGTTTCATGGTGGGATGATCATGGACTTTGTATTATCATGTAATGATTGATGTGAATGAATGCGATGCTTATTTCATTTGGTATTTTAAATAGGACCTGCGTGTCCTCCTCTCTCGTAATCCAAATGTACTCTCTACCTTTCTATAAGATTGTACTCCCCTTGATAAGATCAAGGTTTCTTATTGTTTAAATGTACATTTATGGACCTGCGAGTCCTAAATTTCATATTTAAATGTTACGGATTAAACTTAGAGGACGGGATCTTCTGAAGACACCTCTGGAGGAAGGACTCGCATCAAATGTTGTTGTTTTCACATTAGGATTCTATTATGGATCATCGTTTGGCTCCGATGATTCTATAGTAGCTTAAGCAGTCCATGATTATCCCTATTTAATTTTTCTGCATATATGTGATATTTATGGACTATGTTATCATATATATATTTCTATTAAATATTATGATACTTCAAATCGAAATACTATTGATAATACGATTTTTTATAAATCAACTCAAAAACCCTCTTTTAAAATTTTAAGTTGTAAACGTGAGATATTCAGAATAATCCACGTAACACACCATCATTATAGATCTAAGGATAATTCTTATCTTAAATGGATTTGTTGTGCTACCACAAGGTCTATTTGATTTAGAAATTAACCTAGGTCTACGACATGTGATGTCATTAAGATAAATGGACAAATAGTGTAGTTTTGTTGTGCTACCACAAGGATTGCACTATGAATTCATGTTATCTGAGTAATGATGGATAAACTTAACTGAATCATTTGATTTGTTGTGCTACTACAAGGTCATTCTGATTCAGGAGTTAAATTGATCGGATATTGCAAATGTTGCAATTGTCAAGAGTTGACTGCCTAAGGGACTTGATGTGATTTGTTGTGTTACCACAAGGTCACATGCATGATGCCCAAAGGATTCTGATCCCCACTAGGAGATCACCGGAATCTCCCGTTCTGTATATTAAAGGGTCATACAGATCGCCGAAAAATAGTAGGAGCATAAATCTAAATTAAAAGTCCTAAATCTGATTTTAAGAACTATCTGCTTATTTTTATATTTCCTTGTAGGTCGCTATGTCGTCACCTAACCCCCTTCGTTGCATACTTGATGCAAACAAACTCACGGGACCTAATTACATTGACTGGTTACGCAACCTGAAGATTGTCCTTAGGTGTGAAAAGCTAGCCTATGTCCTGGATCAACCAGATCCAGTACAACCCGGTGAAAATGCTAACGATGATGAATTAATGATGTTTGAAAACTAGAAGGAGGACTATGTCAAAATCCAATGTTATATGTTTGGTTCAATGAACAATGAACTGCAACGACAACATGATAACATGGAACCTAAGTCCATTCTGAATCACCTACAAGAATTGTTTGGTGAACAATCTAGAACAGAAAGATATGAGATATCTAAGAAATTGTTCAAGACCAGAATGAGTGAGGTCACATCTGTGCAAACTCATGTGCTCAAGATGATAGAATGGATTGAGAGGCTTGCAGTGCTTGGCTTTGTTATGAACAATGACCTAAGCATCGACTTAATCCTACAGTCCCTTCCAGATTCATTTTCACAATTCATTATCAACTTCAATATGAACAAAATTGAAGTTACAGTGGCTGAGCTGCTCAACATGTTGAAGATAGCAGAAGGCACTATCTAGAAAGATAAGCCACATGTAATGCTTGTTGGTAAGACCAACAAGAAAAGAAAAGCTGGACAGACCTTTAAGAAAGGTAAGCCTAAGAAGCTAGTGAAAAGCAAACCGGCGGTTCAGAAGGACAAAGCTAAAGTCAATGATAAAGGTCAGTGTTTCCACTGCCATAAAGAAGGTCACTGGAAGAGAAACTGCAAGATTTATCAAGCAGAAAAAGCAAAAGAGAAGCTTGGTGAAGCTTCAGGTATACTCATGATCGATCTTAACTTGTCTTATAGAGAATCAACATTTTGGATATTAGATACTGGATGTGTTTCTCATATCTGCAATAATTTGCAGGTACTAACAAGTAAAAGAAGATTGAACCGCGGAGACGTGGATCTGAGGCTTGGGAATGGAGCAAAAGTTGTTGCGTTAGCTGTGGGGACAACAAGACTTCAGATGCTGTCAGGAGACTCATTGGAACTAATAGATTGTTATTATGTTCCGACCATTATTAGGAATATCATATCTATTTCATGTTTAGATAAACAAGGATATTCTATGAAACTTGAGAATAAAAGTTGTTCTATTTATCAAGGAGACAAATTGTTTGCTTCTGGATATTTATTGAATGGATTATATTTACTTGATATTTCATATGATGTTTGTCTAGTAAATAAGTCTCTTGAACGAGTAGATAAGGATGTGAATAAATCGTACCTATGGCATTGTAGGCTCGGTCATATAAATGAGAACAGAATCATTAGGTTGCAAAAGAATGGATATCTTGATCCATTTGATTATGAATCATTTGCAACTTGTGAAGCTTGTCTCATGGGAAAAATGACCAAAGCTCCATTCTCAGGACATGGAGAAAGAGCTAAGGACTTATTGGAACTAATATATAGTGATGTATGTGGTCCAATGTCCACTCATGCTATGGGTGGTTACTCATACTTCGTTTCATTTACAGATGATTTCTCAAGATATGGCTACATATATTTAATGAAATATAAGTCAGAAGTCTTTGAGAAATTTAAAGAGTTTAAAAATGAAGTTGAAAACCAGACTGGAAAGAGTATCAAAACTCTTCGATCAGATCGAGGGGGTGAATACATAAGTACATAATTCACACAATATCTTAAGAATAATGGTATTTTGTCTCAGTGGACTCCTCCCTATACACCATAATTAAATGGTGTATCGGAAAGGAGAAATCGTACTCTATTAGATATGGTACGATCAATGATGAGTTATGCTAAACTTCCAATCTCTTTATGGGGATATGCACTATTGACTGCTGCATATCTGTTGAACAAAGTTCCCAGTAAGTCAGTATCTTCCACTCCATATGAGATATAGAAAGGAAAGAACCAGACTTCAAGCATGTTAGAGTCTGGGGTTGTCCTGCACATGTCAAAAGACATGATCTAGACAAATTGGATTCTAGGACAGAAAAATGTAGATTTGTGGGATATCCAAATGAGACTTTTGGATATTATTTCTATCAGCCCAGCGATCAAAGGGTGTTTGTCGCAAAAAGAGTTGTCTTCTTAGAGAAAGAATATCTTTCAAAAGAAGACATTGGGAGCAAGATAGAACTGGAAGAAATTCTAAACTCACAAATCAACACTAGTTCATCTACTGAACCATTGACTCAAGAACTTGTTCAAGATGGTACACAAAAGGTTCGCAGATCAGGTAGAGTGCCTAAGCAGCCTGAAAGATATGTTGGACATATCGATGATGGCAAATCAAAAATGCACTTAAATCAGGATGATGATCCTCAAACCTACCAAGAAGCCATGAATAGTCAAGAATCAGAGAAATGGCAAGAGGCAATGAATTCTGAAATTCAATCCATGTATGCCAACCAAGTTTGGAACTTGGTTGATCTGTCAGAAGGTATAGTACCTATTGGCAGTAAATGGATCTTTAAAAGAAAGATCAGAGCAGATGGACAGATTGACACATACAAGGCAAGACTGGTAGCAAAAGGATATCGTCAAAGGCAAGGCATTGACTATGACGAAACCTTCTCTCTAGTTGCCATGATTAAGTTAATCAGAATACTTCTTGCTATTGCCGCATTCTATGATTATGAAATATGGCAAATGGATGTGAAAACAACATTCCTTAACGGGAGCCTTCAAGAAGAGGTGTATATGATATAACCTGAAGGATTCACTTCCAAAGAGCATTCAAGCAAGGTATGCAAACTGCAAAGATCCATTTATGTATTAAAGCAGGCATCCCGAACTTGGAACTTAAGATTTGAAGAAGCAATCAAATCTTATGACTTCATTAAGAATGAAGATGAACCCTGTGCATACAAAAAGACTAGTGGGAGCGTAGTTACCTTTTTAGTACTTTACGTTGATGACATTCTACTCATTGGGAATGATGTAGGAATGTTGTCATCAGTAAAGACTTGGTTATCCAAAAACTTCTCCATGAAAGATTTGAGAGAAGCATCCTATATTCTGGGAATAAGGATCTATAGAGATAGGTCCAAGAGGATGCTTGGCTTATCCCAATCTATGTACATAGATACCATAGTCAAAAGGTTTGGCTTGGAAAATTTCAAGAGAGGTTTCGTTCCAATGAGGCATGGAATTTATCTCTCTAAAGGAATGTCTCCCAAGACATCTGAAGAGAAAGCATACATGGATAGAGTTCCGTATGCCTCAGCAATAGGATCTATCATGTATGCAATGTTATGTAGTAGGCTTGATGTGGCACACCCACTAAGTGTCACTAGTAGATATCAGGCTGATCCAGGTGAAGAACACTAGAAGGCGGTGAAACGTATCCTTAGATACTTAAGAAGGATTAATGATCTATTTCTCGTCTATGGAGGAAACGACTTGGAACTTCGAGGGTTTACTGACTCGAGTTTCCAGTCGTATATGGATGATAGCAAATCCATGTCTGGATTTGTGTTCATGTTAAATGGAGGTGCAGTAAGTTGGAAAAGTTCCAAACAAGAAACAACTGCAGATTCGATGACCGAAGCAGAATACATTGCTGCAGCTGAAGCGGCCAAGGAGGCGATTTGGATGAAGAAGTTCATCTCAGCACTTGGAGTAGTTCCAAGCATTTCAGATCATGTTCCATTATTGTATGACAACAATGGGGCAATAGTTCAAGTGAAGGAGCCAAGATCACATCAGAAGTCAAAGCACATTTTGAGACGATTTCATCTGATTCGTGAGATTATCGCCCGAGGAGATATAGTAGTTGAAAAAGTCTCATCTTAAGATAATGTAGCACATCCCTTGACTAAGCCATTGTCTCAAAACAATTTAGAACGTCACCTTAAGTCTATGGGACTTAAACACATGGGTGATTGGCTATAGTCCAAGTGGGAGAATGATAGAATTTGGTGGCCTAAAAGCCAATCATTGTGCATTCTAGTTCAGATTATTAATAAAGGCAATCATTTCTTCATTTATAGTTCTTGCAAATTAACTATCGTAATGAAGGTCCTTAGACAAATGTATGGGATATTGAATCATAATGAGATCATGATAGAGAGATCAATATCCTCAGTCACTTGTCTTAAATAGTTCTCGATCATAGGATATTTGAGATGGACATTAAATATCCGATAAGATCGACACAAGTTATGTCTGCTCATGTGATGAGGGTGAATGATCTCACATTCACTCGTGTGGTGACACTAAGACAAACTTGTGGGTGCTTATTAGAGAATGAGTTCACTGAACAGACCCAAATAAGAATTCCTGGATGGTAATTATACCTATTAGTCAACCAGGGAATTCAATCGTTGCAGTAGCACAGTTGGTCCTTTGACCTGAGTCACCAATGATACCTTGTTTGTAGACCATTGTGTTTTGATTCTCTGACTTGTGGACTTTAACCATTAAGCCCACGATAGTCGGTCTCTCAGATACAGTGGAAAGCTTGCGAAGGTAATTGAGTGAACAACAAGGGATCACTCACTCTTGGTATAAGATTGGAGAGAGAATGTCCTATAGATGTGTACACAGAAATCCCTGGCCAGGATCAAATGAAAGAGATGTCTTTTTACAAATTAACTGAGTACTGGAATCCATCTAAATAATGCGATAGAGGGTTTGACTATAAAACAATACCCTTGCGTTATCGGGACATTGGCTGAGTGAAGGATTTTATCTGTGCGGTATCTGCAAACGGAAAGGTTCAATTAAAGGGAACAATATCCCTTATATCTTCTGGGATCATGAGGTAGTGTTTGGTATTGTTCATGATCAGAAGGCCAAGTGAATTAATTATTAGATGATAAACCACTTGTTTATTAAATTAATCATTTAACACATGATGTTTAAATGTTAATTAATGAATATTAAACTTTAGAATTAGTTCTAAGTTTAATGGGCCTGAAACCGGACTGATATATGGGCCTAGAGGGTCACACACATAAGAGTTCTCATCAGACGGTGAGAGACGTTAAATTTCATGCTTATCTGGGTTTTTATGAAAAGTCGCAGGATAAACATGAAGATTTAATGGAGATTTATCTAAGGCCAAACTCTTGGATAATCATGAGGATTAATCCTTGGGCTTATCCTTATTTCTTATATAAGGAGGCCAAGGGAAGGGGTAAAAGAGGTTGGACGAATTTTACACCCCAGGATTCTCTATCTCCTCTCTCTCTCTCCTTCTCTCTCTCTTGGAGTAGATCTGTCTCTCTCCGCGCATGGTGGATTTGAGATCTGGTCGGAGTACTCAAGTCGAGGAGGAAATCGCGTCTGCAGCGGGAGCTCGTGTGGATACCTCTAGAGATCGTGCGCGTGCGCGATTACCGAGTCGGAATCATCCACGGGAGATTCGAAACCCCGCAAAGGTGAAAAACCGTTCTTCCCGCGTTTTAATTTTATTGTCCGTTTTACGATCCCAGCAACTGATACATAGGAATCGATTTTATTTTCCGCTGCGTTCTAGGCGATTCCTTACAACGCGATCCTCCTCGCGACGGATATCCTCACGTTCCTCGTTCTTCGCAGCCACAAAACCTCCGCTGGTTGCCGCAACGATCGCCGCAACGCACGGACGATTTCCCGCTGAACGAGAGTCAGAAAAGCGGCGGAGTAGACCGGGGGATCCAGATCTGGCCTGGGGCGCCAGAGAGAGAGAGAAACAGAGGAGGGGGTGGCTAGGGTTAGCAACAGCTTGGCCAGCTCAACCCGTTCGCTATATTTTATACTAACCGCGCGGTTTTTCATAAAAACCTCCGGTTTGTATAAAACCCACTTATTTATCCATCGCCTTGAGAATCATTTGCGTGTGACCCTCTAGGCCCAATTACCAGTCCGGTTAATAGCCCAATAAGCCCAGTGACTCCTCACTGGCTTTATTAATCAATTAATAATCCTTTATTAATTAATTAATCAATCGAATTGAAGTCGCACATTGAATTCGATCGAGCCTCCGAGCACGTTGGGTGCCAAGCAACACCGCATGAACCCGGAAGGTATCAGGGTTAAGTAACCCACTCTTGGAACCTTTCCGCCGACAGTTACCGCGTAGATATAGTCCTTCATTCGTACAATGCTCTCGAGTCGACTCAGGGTATGGCGTGCTGTCAAACCCTAATCGGTCGACTCACTTGGATTGGATGCCGCTGATGAATATCGTAAAACTCCTTTTTCGATATTATCGTCTGCCCTGGCCAAGGACTTTCGCGCATCCTTCCTAGAGCATTCTCTCTCATCGTACCGAGAGCGAATGATTCCTTATTGACACACAATTCCCTTCGACGGTATTCCGCTGTACCCGATCCTTGGCTGTTTAGAATCCCGTGGTTAGAGATTCATAAACCAAGGTCAAAGCAAAGAAGTCCACCGACAAGGTGTCCTTGGTGTCTCAGGTCCGAGGACCATCCACGCAACTGCGACAATAGAATCAAGCTGGTTGACAGTGAGGTACAGTAACATCCAGCAATTCAGTCGGATCAGTTCAGTGAACTCATTCTCCAATGAGCACCTTCAGATTCGCCTTAGTGTCTCCACACAAGTGACTATGAGATCAGTCACCCTCATCGCATGAGCAGGAGTAATATGTACTAGTCTAACCGGATATCCGATGACCTATTCGGATATCCTCCGACTAGAAACGTTTAAGAATATGTGTGCTTAAGTGATCAGTCTCATTAGTATGATCTCATCATAATCTGATCACTATCGCACATATTCACGACTTCATTATGAGACGATTATATATACGGTTTACACATAATGAATATTATGCCACTATATTAATAAATGAACGAGATTTACATAGTCAGATTGGCTTATAAGCCACCTAAGACTAACAGAACCTATCCCCGTCATGTTTTCACCCTCCATACTCTATTCCGCACTCTGCTCCTGAACCCGACCTGGTCGAGGGTCATTACTGAAGATATTCCTTGGGCCCCGTCCATTATAATTACTCTGCCCCCCGGGGACACGATTCCTCAGATTCCTCTCGACCTTGAGAAGATCTATGATATGATCTGGGACATACTATTGTATGATCCCCCTAATCCTTTGGCCTTGGTGCCATTCCCCCTCATCCTCCTCCTTTCCAGATTCACTCTTGTTTTATGATCAACTCCGATAATCTCCAAAAAAAAAAACACCAATTTGGCAACTCCTTCCTCTCAAATCCTCGTTGAGGAAACATCATATTACTTGTCTGATTATACCCCATCACGCGAGTCACTCAGGCAAGACTCTCTTCTAGATTTACTTTGCCCCTCCTCTCAGGAGGATTCACCTATGTCACATCCTGTATACCTTGAATTTTAACCTTCTTTATCCTCACTAGGTCAGGATAGTGAGTCTAGTGGTAGGAAATTTAATGAAGTAGGGAGTCTAGTGAAGTTAGTAAGGTTAGGAAGTCTAGGAAGTCTAAAGGTAGATAAGTTCCAGATAGATACCTCCAGGATCTAGCTTTAAGATTCTTTTCTTGCTCTCAGATTCCTCAGCTCTTAGATAATCCCATTCAGATGCCGGAAGAATGTGAAATTGATGAGTTAGTCGATGATGGGTATAGGGTGTATGAATTGTTACACGAGAAAGAGCCCATTACTGAAGGTGAGGAAGTTGACGAGGACGTGGCTAAGGCGTATGCTAGTGGAGTGAAGAGATTTGATGAACCCTCAGCTGCCGTAGAAGAGCCTACCAAAGAGATTAATCTAGGAACTGAAGATGAACCTAAGGTTGTCCTCGTCAATAAAAATCTTTCTGAAATAGATAAGGAGGCAGTGGTTCAAGTTCTCAGAGACTATAAGGACACTTTCGCCTGGAGCTATGAAGATATGTCGATATTAGATTCTTCCTTAGTGGAACACCGATTAACGTTGAAAGATAGAGCTAGCCCAGTTAAATAGAAATTGAGGCAATTCCACCCTCAGATGGCTTTGAAGATGAAAGAAGAGATCAATAAATTGCATAAAGCCAAATTTATTAGAGTTGTCATCTATCCACAATAGGTAGCAAATATAGTCCCGATCATGAAAAGTGATGGGAAGGTCAGGATCTGCATTGACTTTCGAGATTTGAATCGAGTATGTCCTAAAGACAATTTTCCACTGCCTCACATAGACGTACTCATCGACAACACGGCTGGCTATAAAACATTGTCATTCATGGATGGATTTTCAGGGTATAACTAGATTCGCTTGGCAAAAAAGGATCAAGAGAAGACGTCGTTCACTACACCTTGGGGAACTTATTATTCTGTTGTCATGCCGTTCGGATTAAAGAATGCTGGAGCCACTTTTCAAAGGGCTATGATGGCTATACTCCACGATATGATGCACATTGATTTAGAAGTGTATGTGGATGACTTACTGGTGAAGTCTAAAATTAAGGTTGAGGATGCCGGAATTCTGGCAAAGGTTTTGGAAAGATCGAGAGAGTACCAATTGAAGTAAACGGGGTATTGAGATCGATCCCAACAAGGCTAAGGCTATTAGAGAAATGCTGCCTCCTCGAAATTTGAAGGAATTAAGAGGATTAATCGGGAGGTTGCAATTTATTCGCCGCTTTGTCTCCCAGCACTCACAAAGGTGTAAGCCGTTCTACGAGCGTACTAAGCCGGGGGTCAAGTTTGATTTGGACGATAAGTGTCATGAGGCATTCGATGGATTGAAGAAATATCTTGCAAGTCCTCTTATTTTGAGACCACCACCTCTGGACAAGCATTTAGTTTTTTACATCTCTGTCCTGAATGACGTGGTGGGGGCTATCTTAGCACAAGAGGATGAAGAAGGAAAATAGAGGGCAGCCTATTATCTCTCTAAACTCCTCAACCCCGTAGAACAGAGATACACAATGATGGAGAAGACCTGTGTTGCATTAGTCTAGGTAGTTCAGAAGCTGAAACATTATTTTTTAGCTCATAAAGTCCATCTCATCGCTAGGATGAATCCCATCAAATTCCTTCTTAAGAAATATGTTCTCACCGATCGATTAGCATGATGGTAAAGCTTTCTATCTCAATTTGATATCATCTATATTCAACAAAAAGCAATCAAAGGCTATGCCATCGCAGAACATCTTACTCATCACCCTCTTCCTTGTTTTGATCCAGTCCGATCGCAGTTTTCGGATGAGGAACTGATATCCATAGACTGAATCAAAGACGATATGTGGACTCTGCATTTTAACGGAGCTCTGAACTTTTATGGTAAGGATATCGGCATTGTTCTACTATCACCTGAAGGTGTTGATCGTTTCGAATTGTGCGTCGTTAAACACATGAAAACGTTCAATCTAAATTTATCCGGCTCACTCAAATCAAATTTTGGAAATTAATAGTGGTAAGTCCGAGTCGATCCACAGGGAGGTAGAATTTTAATTTTGAAAATTTTGGACTTTAGTTAATCTAAAAATAAGTGAGATTTAAAATAAACTAATTACTTAATTAAACTAAAACTAAGTTAACTAATATTACCTAAAAATAGGATTACTCTAATTCAACAAATCTTTCTTTTTTTCTTCTTTTTCAGAAATTCAACACAAACATAATTGGGAAATAAGCACGACAAAGAAAATTATAAAATCAAAGACAAACTATTGTTTAAAGGTATAAATCATTAATTATCATGAATCAAATAACCTAATTAACAACTAATAATTAATTAAACAACAACTATTCAAGAACTAATCCTAATTAAATAACCAAAGACTAACTAAATAATACCAACACTACCCCTAATTAAAGAACCGAGAACAACACAAAATTGGAGTGGTTTGCTGCAGGTTGCTCGGTTGGTGCAGGCTTGGAGAAGCTACTGCGTGGGGCTCGGTTGATGGAGGTGGCTGCTGTGGAGGTGCTTGCTTGGCTGGGACAGCACGTGGACTGCATGCGTGGGGTGCTTGGAAGCAGGGTGGAGAAAGCAGCTGGTTCGCATGCAGGGCTGAACAGCTTCAAATTGCTGGCTTCACCACGTGGAAGTGCAGGAGGAGCTGCTGCACGTTGCTGCTGGAGTGCATGGAGAAGGATGCTGCTGGAGGACTTGCCGCATGCGCCGCTGGAAGAAGCTGCTGCGTTGGTGTGCTGCTGGGAAGCTGCTGCGTGGGATGTTGCTAGGACATGCCCGTGGGTGCAGCTGCTGGAGGGTGGTTGTGAAGCTTTGCCGCGTGGAGATGCAGGAAGGTGGAGGTGCATGCATGTGCTCGCTGCTGTGTGCGTGGAGAAGGTGGAGGGCTTCACCGCGGCTAGCCAACATGCATGGAAGGCAGCTGTGGGAACGTGGCAGTGCTGGGGGCGTGGAGGTGAGAAAGAGATGGCAGGGAGAGAAGGAGGAGAGTGCTGAAAGAGGACGAGAGAGAGGTGAGGGAGACTGCGAGAGAGAGAACCGGAGGAGGGGAGAACAGAGAGAGAGAAAATAATAGGGTGTGGCTGAGGTAGAGAGGGTGAAAACCGGAGAGAGGGAGCAGAGGAGGGAGGAAGGTAGGTGTGGAAAACAGAGAGAATAGGGAGTATCGGAGAGAGGGAGAGAAAGAGGAGAAAGAGGAGGAGAGAGTGCTGCGGAAGAGAAAGCTGGGAAAGGAAGAGGGAGAGAAGACAGAGAAATCGCAGAGAGGGGAGTGGAGTGCGGCTAGAAAACTCGAGAACAAAACGTGGGAGAGATACTTTTGAAAAGAAGAGAGGGTGAAATATATATAGAGAGGAGTGTGTGCGGGAAAGAAAATTGGAGAAGAAGTAGGATTGCGGTTTGGGAAATTGGAGAGAAGGAAGGACTGCAGTTTGGGAAATTGGAGAGAAGGAAGGAAATAGTGGGTTTTGGGAAACTCCAGCGAAGGAAGGAATCAAATTGTATTTTTACCCATGTTTTAATTGAAATCCGCACACTAGACTTCTCCCAAATTTCTGAAAACTCCACCAGCTGCACTGCATCATCGGCATATCATGTTCACATAAAATAACTATAAATTAGCGCATTATTATAAAAATATCATCATATTTATTCATTTCGTCTCGGTTTTGTCGAAAAACCGCAAATGCGCTACGCTCCTTTAATCACATGAAATGACGATGTTTTTAAGTCAGAATTTGATGAAATTGGTACCGTTGGACTTGTTACACAATTATCTATCATTTCATGCTATTTTGCAGATAAAAACATGAGTATGATGCATATGATTGTCCTTAAATGATCAATTTAACACTTTATCACACCCGCCAACTTACTCATTGCTAATCCCTTAGCAATACAAATAAGGAAAAGTTAGGACAAACAATGAATTATCATGCTTCATTTGTAGTATCTTTCACAATTAATTTAAGTGGTAGCTGATTAGTTAAGCTAAAAGTTTTCATATCCCACAATATTTTGATTCAGACAGGTGATTGTGTATGAAATTTGACACACTTAGAACTCGTTTCCGACCTTTCTGGTGTATATTCTTGCATTTTACTACCCTTTAGATAAGACTTCCTGGGGAGGAGAAGAGAATAAAAGATTTCCCGATCAGTTAGTGAGGACCGTTTTTCAGTTCCCGTCCCAACTCAGCACTTTTCACGACTTGGTCATATTTTTGATACGATGGACTTTTTAGCGTGGCGTTTTTTTTCATTTTATTGTACTTTTTCTTTTGAGAGTGCGTACTTTTTGCCACTCTCTTTGAATTGCCTGAGGGGAGGTGCGTACTTTTTTCCACCTACCTTCTTTTAGCTCTTTTAACGCCTTCTATTGCCTTTAGTGTTTACAGCTGTCCATTTTAAATGACCGCCTCTTTTAGAGTGCTGAGTGGGACAGTCCCCTATTACGGATCCTACACATTCCTTTCGTTCAACCCAAAAGAAAAATTAGAATAAGTAGTCTTATCATTGAGGTTAATTCCAGCAATTCTATACCCTTAAGATCTTTCATTTATTCTAAGTTGCCGTGTGTGTGTGAAAATCATCCCGCCGTGGATTTTTGTAAAGTGGGATATTTAAACTTTAAAGGCTCTTTAACCAATGTGACTAACAGAAAACTGATTTGTTTAAGATTTACTTAATGAAACATGATTTTCATGCAATTTTCCTAGGATGTGAAAAGAAGTTTTTGAAAAAAAAATTTGACCATTTTTTAGTGAAAGATATCAGTTTTCTTCAAAAGATTTTCAATAAATGCATATCAAATTGATTGTCCCACCCCCCAACTTAATTGACATTGTCCTCAATGGCATAAAAGATCTGAAAAACATGCAGCCAGAAGAGAATTTGTGAAGGAGCGAAACAACCTGTAATGACGAGGCGGCGACATACCCACGGCGACTACTGCTCAGGGACCTAAAAGGAAAGAAATACAAAAGCTGAAGTAAAATATTGGGTTGCCTCCCAACAAGCGCTAAGTTTATCGTCTTCAGCCAGACGAAAGTTCAGTTAGTGGGGGTCACTCAGTTCTATGGATTCAGGTGGCTCATTTTGAAGATTTTCAATGAATGGTTTCAACCGTTGACCATTAACAATAAAAGTGTTCCCACTCTTGGGATTCAGAATTTTGACGGCTCCATGATCGAAGGCTTTAACGACCACGAATGGTCCATCCCATCTGGATTTCAGTTTTCCTGGAAATAAGCAAAGCCTAGAATTAAATAGCCAAATTTTCTGATTTGGACGAAAGGATTTTCTGACAATATGTTTATCATGAAAAGCTTTAGTTTTGGCTTTATAGATCTTTGAATTTTCATAGGCCTCGTTGCGCAATTCTTCCAGTTCACTCAGTTGTAAGGTTCGGTGGGAACCAGCTTGGGCTAGGTCCATATTGACTTGCTTTATGGCCCAATAAGCCCTATGTTCCAATTCCACCAGAAGGTGGCACGCTTTTCTAAAAACCAGGCGATAAGGAGACATGCCAATAGGAGTTTTGTACGCGGTCCGATAGGCCCATAAAGCATCATCCAATCTTTCAGACCAATCTTTTCTATCGGGCCTAACGCACTTTTGCAGAATATTCTTGATCTCCCTATTGGAAACTTCCACTTGGCCACTGGTTTGGGGGTGATAAGGGGTAGCTACTTTGTGATTAATCCCATATTTCTTAAGCAAAGCCCGAAATTGGTAATTCGTGAAATGTGTTCCCCCATCACTTATGATAGCTTTAGGCCATCCGAACCGAGAAAAGATATTCTTCTGAAAGAATTTAATGACTACTTTATGATCATTGGTTCGGGTGGCTACTGCTTCAATCCATTTTGAGACATAATCCACCGCTACCAGAATATATGTATGTCCAAAAGAGGGTGGAAAAGGTCCCATAAAGTCAATTCCCTAAACATCAAAGACTTCAACTGTAACGACCCGCCACCCTATAATCGGGGATCCGATTACTAAATGGGTACCGAATCATTAATTTGGAACCAAACCAGGATCTAGTAAGTCTGGGAAATAAATAATAAACTAAGCTAAACATTCACATCGCATTGAATTGAAAGTGCAGAAATTAAAATTATTACAATGCGACTCGATACAGCAAATAATTACATATTCCAACTGAAAAGAAATAATTAAACATACAGGCCAGAGATAAAAGACAACTACATCGGGGCATACCCCGGAACAACTGCTGAAGACGTACAACTCACGGCCGCACACGCTGCTCTAGGTCTGCTGGGAGTCCTCACCTGAAAATCCGCAGGGGTGAGTCTCAAGACAAGACTCAGTAGGGATCCTTCGATCCCCACTGCCCACGCACACACCCACAAGTGTAAAGTACAGCTAGCGGTAAAGTAACAAGTGTAGTGGCAGGTACAATATCTAATTCTCTACGTGAGAATACATGCAGTCGAAATATAATAATCATGCACATTTTAAACCAACCGTTTAGAAAATCCACAACTGTAGTCTCGATAGAACCCGCCGACCGTACAAACAACGGTGGGAAAAACCTCGACCCGCTGAGACCAAGGAGTAGCCCCTCGGATAGCACGCTCGCTACTCCGGCCCAACCGGCTCAGGTGACTACCCCTTCCCTCAGCATGAGTGACTCTCCGAATGTACCACTCCGACACCGGTACTAGCTGACCCCGGGGTTCACCAGGTGACCCTCTCTCACTAGGCGTCACCCCGCCCACGCCCCCACCGGCGCTGTGCTCACGCCCCCACCAGCACAGGGTGAAAAAGCGCTATAATGTCACTCCAGGTCCACAGTAACTGAAAACCCAACACAGTGAGATCCGGTTACGTGAAAAGCCCGCGATCGCTCAACACACATAGAACCATCCGATCGTGAGGAATCCATCTCTATCGGGTGCACTAAAACATGTGCAAACTATCTATCTAGCAATGTGAACACGTTTTACTGGCATGCATTAGTGAGATTCTGTCTTGAATCGCGTCGACCGAGGTCGACGCCATTCAAGACCCATGTGCAGGTTCGTATAAATAAGTTTTCAGAATCTGGCTTTGAAAGGCGTCGACACCAGTGGACGCCGTTTAAAAGGCGTCGACATCCTCAGACGCCATTCAACACGAAAATCCGGAATTCCAAGGCTATTACTCAGGGGATTTTTCTGCCTTAAAAGGCGTCGTGGGTGCCTGACGCCATTCAAAAATGCGTCGTTCACCCATGACGTCTTTTAAGCTCTGAATTCCCGACCTGGCACACTGTCTATCAGGCGATTCCTGTCTAAAAGGCGTCGTGATGGCCCGACGCCCTTCAAAAAGGCGTCGTCCATGCACGACGTCTTTCAAGCCCAGGAACCAGGAACGCCCTAAGCCTGAGGGCTCCCTTTTCAACCCCAAACAAACCCAAAAACGGAGGGAAGAGGAGAAACAATACCATCCATAAGCAATACATTCGTGGAAATCCCCCCTGTCATCAAATGAACTCCTAAACATGCTCATTCTAACCCCCAAATCAAAGATCTACCACATGCACACACGAGGAAAAACATGATTTTAAGCACAATGCTATGGGGAACGTCACCCTACCGGACACTCGAACTCCTCCAAGCTTCAAGCCGTCCACCCGTCTCGCCCCACGCCGCTGCCGGTACCGCCGTGGTCGTCCTTGCTCCACCGTGACGTCGGCCGCCGTCCGGAGAGTAGAACGCCGCAGTGGAAGTGGAGGTGGTAGTGGTAGGAACCGAGTAGAGGATGAAGTGGAGGAAGAGACGAAATGGTTGGAGGAAAAGAGGGAGGAGGAGGAGTCGCCGCCGGTCGCCGGAGGAGAAGGAGAGAAGGAGAGTAGGAGAAAATGAGGGAAAGAAGGAGGGCTCGCGGGGTTAACCAGAGGCTGGCTAAAACGCGTCGACATGCACGGACGCCTATCAGGTGACATGACGGCCGCTCTGACAAGATTCTGAAACGCGTCGTCCTTCACAGACGCCATTCAGACAACTTGTCAGGGCCGTACTCTGACACACCCAGAGTCGCAGTCTGAAAGGCGTCGACCCATACGGACGCCGTTCAGACGACCTGACAGGGCCGTACTCTCGCGGCCCAAAGTCAGTCCACGTGGCACCCACGTGGCAGAACCTGAAACGCGTCTGCCATGGTGGACGCCGTTTAAACCGCGTCGAGCCCGCTCGACGCGAAACAACACAGAGTTCCAGACCCCACTAGGGCCAGAACTACAGGGTCCGACCCCGAAAACCGAATCCGAAAACCTCAGTCCTTACATTCTCCCCCCCTTAACAGAATTTCGTCCTCGAAATTGATTACTAGAAATAACAAGGTCACAACAGGGATACAAGTTCACAGGGAGACTTACGAAAAAAGATAAGGAAATTGCTCCCGCATCTCATCCTCTCGCTCCCAGGTTGCCTCACCTCCGGAGCGGTACTGCCAAATCACCTTGACCAACGGTACGACCTTGTTCCGCAGGACCTGATCTCTGCGATCCTCAATACGAACCGGATACTCTGGGAATGACAAATCCTCAGCGACCTCCAACTCTGAAAAATCCAACACATGGGACGGGTCCTGAACGTACTTCCTCAGCAAGGACACATGGAACACCTCGTGTACTCCTGCAAGACTGGGCGGCAAGGCCAGCTGATATGCGGTTTCCCCAATTCGAGCAAGAATGGGAAAGGGTCCAATATATCGCGGACTCAGCTTGCCTCGCTTCCCGAATCTCATCACACCCTTGGAGGGTGAGACTCGGAGAAACACGTGGTCCCCAACCTCAAACTCAAGTGGTCTCCGTCGGATGTCAGCATAACTCTTCTGTCCGTTCTGAGCTGCGGTCAACCTCTGCCGAACTGTCCTGGCAATCTCAGCACACTGCTGCACTAACTCAGGTCCTGCTATCTGCCTCTCACCGATCTCGGACCAACACACCGGAGATCGACACGGCCGCCCATACAAAGCCTCATAAGGCGCCATGCCGATGCTAGAATGATAGCTGTTGTTGTAGGCAAACTCCACAGTGGACAAATGTTGTTCCCACGAACCTCCCCAGTCTAGGCAGCACGCCCTGAGCATATCCTCCAAGGTCTGAATAGTCCTCTCCGACTGTCCGTCAGTCTCTGGATGGTAGGCCGAGCTGAAAGCCAACTGAGTTCCCAACGCCTGCTGAAAGCTCTTCCAGAATCTGGAAGTAAATCTCGGATCTCGATCTGATACAATGGACAAGGGTACCCCATGCAGAGAGATAATCCGGTCCACAAACAACTTAGCCAGCTTGCCGACCGACCAGTCCTTCCTAATGGCTAGGAAGTGTGCCGACTTGGTCAGCCGATCAACGATGACCCAGATAGCGTCTCTCCTGCTAGGGGATGAAGGCAATCCCATCACAAAGTCCATCGTCACATGCTCCCATTTCCACTCAGGAATCGGCAAGGGCTGCAGCAACCCTCCAAGTCTCTGATGCTCGGCTTTAACCTGTTGACATGTCATACATCTAGCCACATACTCAGCCACATCTCTCTTCATACCGGGCCACCAGAAGTGCCTCCTCAAACAGTGATACATCTTTGTTGTCCCGGGATGCACTGCATACCTCGAACGGTGCGCCTCATCAAGAACACATCTGCGCACGTCTTCCTCAATCGGGACATAGAGTCTGCCTCTGAATCTGACGGTACCATCATCCCACAACTCAACTTCAGGCCTCTGGAGGATCTGCGGTAACTCAGCATCTGCCCTCTGAGCCTCAATCACAGCATGGTACACAGCCGGTCTCACAGTCAAGCTGACAAGTACTGCTCTATCCTCTTCACGTGGAACTCTAAAGGAGGATTCCACCACCTGCTCAAATAATTTCCACTCCCGAATCATGAGGTATGACATGACCGTCTTCCGACTCAAAGCGTCTGCTACTACATTCGCCTTGCCCGGATGATAAGAAAGGTCAAAGTCATAATCCTTAATAAACTCCATCCACCTCCGCTGCCTCAGATTCAGGTCTCTCTGAGTGAACACATATTTCAAACTCTTGTGATCTGTAAAAACCTGAAATTTTTCTCTGTATAAGTAATGCCTCCAGATCTTCAGTGCAAACACCACAGCTGCAAGCTCCAAATCATGAGTAGGATAGTTCTCTTCATGCCTCTTCAGCTGCCGAGAAGCATAAGCAACTACCCTGCCATGCTGCATAAGGACTGCTCCCAAACCTCGACGGGACGCATCCGAGTAAACCACAAATCCACCTGACCCAGATGGAAGCACCAGCACTGGGGCTGACGTGAGACGAGTTTTTAGCTCAATAAAACTCTGCTCACAATCCTCCGTCCACACAAAACGAACTCCCTTTCGAGTCAACCTCGACAAGGGGGCCGCTATCGAAGAAAATCCCTGAACAAACCGCCTGTAATATCCGGCAAGCCCCAGAAAGCTCCTGATCTCAGTCACTGAAGTCGGCCTGCTCCAGTCCATCACTGCCTCTATCTTAGCTGGATCCACTGCGATGCCTTCACCAGAAATAACGTGCCCAAGGAAGTGCACCTCGTTTAGCCAAAATTCACATTTGCTGAACTTGGCGTAAAGTTGGTGCTCTCTCAGAACCTGCAACACTGCCCGAAGATGAGCAGCGTGCTCTTCCTCAGGAGAAGAATAGATCAGAATGTCATCAACAAACACAACCACAAACTGGTCCAGGTAGGTCCTGAAGACTCGGTTCATCAGGTCCATAAAGGCCGCCGGAGCATTGGTTAAGCCGAAGGGCATAACCAAAAACTCATAATGCCCATACCGAGTCCTGAAAGCCGTCTTACTAACATCCACATCCCTGATTCTCATCTGATAGTACCCAGATCTCAGATCGATCTTGGAAAACACCCTTGCTGTCTGTAACTGATCCATCAAGTCATCGATCCTAGGAAGCGGGTACTTATTCTTTATTGTCACCTGGTTCAGCTGTCTATAATCAATGCACAGTCTCAAGGAACCATCCTTCTTCCTGACAAACAGAACTGGAGCACCCTAAGGAGACGTACTGGGACGAATGAAACCCTTATCCAACAACTCCTGCAACTGCGCCTTCAACTCAGCGAGTTCGGCTGGCTCCATCCGATACGGGGCCTTAGACAAGGGCGCCGTACCTGGTGCAAGCTCGATGGTAAACTCGACCTCTCGCTGAGGAGGAAGGCCAGGCAGCTCCTCAGGAAAAACATCTACGAACTCACAAACAACCGGCACCTCCCAAGGACTGGGACTAGCACGAACATCAGAAACAACAACAGAGGCTAAGAAAGCCTCGCAGCCACCAGCAAGCAACCTCCGTGCCTTAAAGGCAGAAATGAGAATACCATGAGAAGAAAGCCTAATACCTTGGAAGAAGAAGGTCGGGATGTCCGGAATAGAGAAGCGTACCCTCTTCCTGTGGCAGTCCACCTCCGCATAAAAGGCTTCCAACCAATCCATACCCAGGATGATATCGAAATCACGAATAGCAAGTACGACCAACTGGGCAGGTAGCACATGACCCTCAATGGTCAAGGGAACATCCCTCAAACAATTATAAGATATCATGAAGTCTCCAGAAGGAACCTCAACCATCAGACCATCAGACAACTCAACAACGGGTGCAGAAAGAATGTCTAGGAACTGCTCGGAAATAAAAGAATGCGAAGCACCTGAATCGATCAACACATGCGCAGAGTTCCCAAGGACAGAGAGTGTACCTTCCACCAAGTTGGACGCGCGAGCCTCCCTCCTGGTGATAGCCAGCACTCTCCCCTGAGTCCTCGGCTTCTTCTGATCGCCATGACCCTGCCCCTGAGTATGCCCCTGCGGGCACTGCCTTACCAGGTGGCCCTGTTGGCCGCAAGAAAAACACCTCCTGGGAAGAGTGGGACACTGAGTCCCGCCATGAGCACCACCACATTGTTGACAAACTGCCGGAAGCCTCTGAGCTGGCTCCTGCTGTGCACTGGATGCAGACTGACTCTGTTGACCCTGCCTGGGCCTGCTGCTGCCACTACTGCCACTACTGCTGCCACCACCCCTGAAGAATCTCCTGAATCGGGAGCCGAGAGAAGACGATCCCGATCCGACAGAAGGAGCCGGTGCCGTAGCCTTACCCCTGCCTCGCACTCGCCCCTGAACGGTCTGCCCTCTAACCCGGGCCGACTGGTTCTGCTGAGCCTCTACAGCTGCTGCACGCCTAACTGCTGACGCCAGGTCTGTACAACAATGGGACGCCACCATGTCCCTCAAACTGAGCCTAAGCCCATCCACAAACCTCTCCGTGCGACGCACCTCGTCCCCAGATATAAAAGGCACGAATCGTCCCAGCGAAACAAACTTCGCCTCGTACTCAAGTACCGTCATACTCCCCTGCGTCAGATCCATAAATTCCCCCTCTTTGGCTCGCTGGACATGTCTAGGGAAATATTGTGCATTGAACTCCTTGACAAAGGTCTCCCAAGAAATTTCCCTAAGACTCCTGTCCCCATAAGATAAACTCTTCAGTGTGGTCCACCAGTCATAGGCGCTATCCTTCAGCATGAAGGTAGCCAGCGGGGTCCTCTCTACTGCTGCACAGTCCATAGTATCAAAGGTCTTCTCAATCTCTCTAAGCCAATGAATGGCCTCGTCAGGGTCGGGACGACCGGTGAAGTGAGGTGGCCTCAGCTTCAAGAACCTCTCAAGTGTAGCTGTGGTCCCTCCCCGAGCACTAGAACCCTCGCTAGGATCTCGTGTCTGATATCGAGCCATAGTATCCATCATGGCCTCCATAAACTGCTCAACACTCGGCCTCCCTGCCTCGGACCCACTGGGGACATCTCCCCGCTCTCGAATAACTGGCATCCTCTTCCTGGGAGCCATCTACTCGCCTACAATTACAAAATCAAAAGTTCTAATTATAGTCCTAAAACCTATGCTACTGCCATGCCTGTACGGGGTAATGTATTTATTTGCCGAATTTCCAACATTTAACCTAGTTATTTATTTATTTGCCAGACCGTATGCTCTGATACCAACTGTAACGACCCGCCACCCTATAATCGGGGATCCGATTACTAAATGGGTACCGAATCATTAATTTGGAACCAAACCAGGATCTAGTAAGTCTGAGAAATAAATAATAAACTAAGCTAAACATTCACATCGCATTGAATTGAAAGTGCAGAAATTAAAATTATTACAATGCGACTCGATACAGCAAATAATTACATATTCCAACTGAAAAGAAATAATTAAACATACAGGCCAGAGATAAAAGACAACTACATCGGGGCATACCCCGGAACAACTGCTGAAGACGTACAACTCACGGCCGCACACGCTGCTCTAGGTCTGCTGGGAGTCCTCACCTGAAAATCCGCAGGGGTGAGTCTCAAGACAAGACTCAGTAGGGATCCTTCGATCCCCACTGCCCACGCACACACCCACAAGTGTAAAGTACAGCTAGCGGTAAAGTAACAAGTGTAGTGGCAGGTACAATATCTAATTCTCTACGTGAGAATACATGCAGTCGAAATATAATAATCATGCACATTTTAAACCAACCGTTTAGAAAATCCACAACTGTAGTCTCGATAGAACCCGCCGACCGTACAAACAACGGTGGGAAAAACCTCGACCCGCTGAGACCAAGGAGTAGCCCCTCGGATAGCACGCTCGCTACTCCGGCCCAACTGGCTCAGGTGACTACCCCTTCCCTCAGCATGAGTGACTCTCCAAATGTACCACTCCGACACCGGTACTAGCTGACCCTGGGGTTCACCAGGTGACCCTCTCTCACTAGGCGTCACCCCGCCCACGCCCCTACCGGCGCTGTGCTCACGCCCCCACCAGCACAGGGTGAAAAAGCGCTACAATGTCACTCCAGGTCCACAATAACTGAAAACCCAACACAGTGAGATCCGGTTACGTGAAAAGCCCGCGATCGCTCAACACACATAGAACCATCCGATCGTGAGGAATCCATCTCTATCGGGTGCACTAAAACATGTGCAAACTATCTATCTAGCAATGTGAACACGTTTTACTGGCATGCATTAGTGAGATTCTGTCTTGAATCGCGTCGACCGAGGTCGACGCCATTCAAGACCCATGTGCAGGTTCGTATAAATCAGTTTTCAGAATCTGGCTTTGAAAGGCGTCGACACCAGTGGACGCCGTTTAAAAGGCGTCGACATCCTTAGACGCTATTCAACACGAAAATCCGGAATTCCAAGGCTATTACTCAGGGGATTTTTCTGCCTTAAAAGGCGTCGTGGGTGCCTGACGCCATTCAAAAATGCGTCGTTCACCCATGACGTCTTTTAAGCTCTGAATTCCCGACCTGGCACACTGTCTGTCAGGCGATTCCTGTCTAAAAGGCGTCGTGATGGCCCGACGCCCTTCAAAAAGGCGTCGTCCATGCACGACGTCTTTCAAGCCCAGGAACCAGGAACGCCCTAAGCCCGAGGGCTCCCTTTTCAACCCCAAACAAACCCAAAAACGGAGGGAAGAAGAAAAACAATACCATCTATAAGCAATACATTCGTGGAAATCCCCCCTGTCATCAAATGAACTCCTAAACATACTCATTCTAACCCCCAAATCAAAGATCTACCACATGCACACACGAGGAAAAACATGATTTTAAGCACAATGCTATGGGGAACGTCACCCTACCGGACACTCGAACTCCTCCAAGCTTCAAGCCGTCCACCCGTCTCGCCCCACGCCGCCGCCGGTACCGCCGTGGTCGTCCTTGCTCCACCGTGACGTCGGCCGCCGTCCGGAGAGTAGAACGCCGCAGTGGAAGTGGAGGTGGTAGTGGTAGGAACCGAGTAGAGGATGAAGTGGAGGGAGAGACGAAATGGTGGGAGGAAAAGAGGGAGGAGGAGGAGTCGCCGCCGGTCGCCGGAGGAGAAGGAGAGAAGGAGAGTAGGAGAAAATGAGGGAAAGAAGGAGGGCTCGCGGGGTTAACCAGAGGCTGGCTAAAACGCGTCGACATGCACGGATGCCTATCAGGTGACATGACGGCCGCTCTGACAAGATTCTGAAACGCGTCGTCCTTCACAGACGCCATTCAGACAACTTGTCAGGGCCGTACTCTGACACACCCAGAGTCGCAGTCTGAAAGGCGTCGACCCATACGGACGCCGTTCAGACGACCTGACAAGGCCGTACTCTCGCGGCCCAAAGTCAGTCCACGTGGCACCCACGTGGCAGAACCTGAAACGCGTCTGCCATGGTGGACGCCGTTTAAACCGCGTCTCGCGGTCTCGACGCGAAACAACACAGAGTTCCAGACCCCACTAGGGCCAGAACTACAGGGTCCGACCCCGAAAACCGAATCCGAAAACCTCAGTCCTTACATCAACCACCAAGATTGGGTTGAGTGGCATCATATCCCTTTTCGCCATATTTCCTACGGCCTGACATCGGAGGCAAGTTTTGCTAAATTCATGGGCATCTTTGAAAAGTGTGGGCCAGTAAAAACCACTTTGTAGGACTTTGGCTGCAGTTTTCTTTCCTGAGAAGTGGGCCCCACAGGCCAGATTACGGCAGAAGTTAAGAACACTCTGTTGTTCTTCTTCAGGAACACATCGCCTAATGATTTGATCAGGACAAAATTTGAATAATTCAGGATCCTCCCAGAAATAATATTTTTCCTGAGAAAAGAATTTGTCCTTTTCACTTTTAGTCCATCCTTCCGGAAGCTGATTAGTCACCTTGTAATTGACAATATGAGCATACCAAGGTGCAGCAGTGTGAGAAATGGTCAGTAGATGCTCATCAGGAAAGGAATCAGTGATTGGTGTACTTTCAGAGATCGGAATTCGGGATAAGTGGTCAGCTACCACATTCTCAGAACCCTTCTTATCCCGAATTTCCAAATCAAATTCCTGAAGGAGTAAGATCCATCTAATAAGCCTAGGCTTTGCATCCTTCTTGGTCAACAGGTATTTGAGAGCTGAGTGATTAGAATAGATTATGACTTTTGCCCCTAAAAGATAAGATCTGAATTTTTCTAGGGCAAAAACCACAGCCAATAATTCCTTTTCTGTGGTGGTATAATTCATTTGAGCATCAGCAAGGGTGCGGCTTGCATAATATATCACCACGGGACACTTGTTGATTCTTTGTCCCAAAACTGCACCGATAGCATAATCCGATGCATCACACATGATTTTGAAGGGTAAAGACCAATCTAGAGTTTGAAGAATCGGGGCTTTGGTCAAAGATTCCTTCAGAGAATTAAATGCCTTGATGCAAGATTCATCCATTTGGAATGGGACATCCTTAGCTAAGAGAAGAGTTAGGGGCCGGGAAATTTGAGAGAAATTGTGGATAAACCGGCGATAAAAACTGGCATGGCCAAGGAATGAACGGATCTGTCTGACCGAGGTGGGAGGAGGAAGATTAAATATGAGATCGATCTTAGCTTTATCTACCTCTATCCCCCTTTCAGACACAATGTGGCCTAGAACAATACCCTCTCGAACCATAAAATGGCTCTTTTCCCAGCTAAGTATCAGATTGGTGTCTATGCATTGTGCTAGCACCTGTTTAAGATTTTCCAGGCAATTTTCAAAAGAGTCCCCGAAGATTGAGAAATCATCCATGAAAACTTCGAGGAATTCTCCTACCATATCGGAGAAGATGGCCATCATGCACCGTTGAAATGTGGCTGGTGCGTTGCATAATCCGAATGGCATTCTCCTAAAAGCAAACGTGCCATAAGGGCATGTGAAGGTGGTCTTTTCTTGATCTTCCGGGTAAATAGCCACTTGATTATACCCGGAGTACCCATCTAAGAAGCAAAAGTACTTCTGACCTGATAATTTTTCCAGAATCTGATCCATGAATGGGAGTGGGAAGTGATCCTTCTTAGTCATTAGATTCAGCTTTCGGTAATCAATGCACACTCTCCATCCCGTGGTGAGCCTAGTGGGTACCTCTTCTCCATAATCATTCTTGATAACTGTTAATCCAGATTTCTTGGGTACCACTTGGGTTGGGCTGACCCATTTACTGTCTGATATTGGGTAAATAATACCCACATCCAGCCATTTCACAACTTCCTTCTTCACCACTTCTTTCATATTGGGGTTAAGCCGCCTTTGCATCTCCCGACTGGGCTTAGAATTCTCTTCCATATAGATGTGATGCATGCAAATGGATGGGCTAATTCCCTTTAAATCTGCCACCGACCATCCAATAGCACCCTTATGGTCTTTGAGGACCTCAGTTAATTGGGCCTCCTGCGGCGATGTGAGATTTGCCGCAATGATGACTGGGAGAGTTTGGTCCGGGCCCAAAAAGATATTCTTGAGAGACTCAGGTAATGGTTTGAGTTCAAGCTCAGGAGGGTCCTCTAAAGATGGCAAAGCGGGCTCAGACTGTAAGGCTGGTAAAGGTTCAACCTTAGGCCAAAATGTTAATGGGCCAGGAGAGTCCTTTAAAGTGTTGGCTTCCTCCAAAAGGTCATAGGTGGACATCTCATTTTCTTCAACCAGATTATCCAAGACATCAATAGTATAGCATTCGTTTTCATGATCTGGGTATTAAGATGCTTTGAAGACATTAATCTGGACCTTTTGACCCCCAAATGAAATGTCCATTATGCCAGTTTTACAATTTATATTGGCTTTGGCAGTGGCTAAGAATGGACGACCTAAGATGATCGGGGTGTGAATGAGTTCCTCAGGTAATGCCATATCCAGAATAAGAAAATCCACGGGAAAATAACAATCATGAACCTTTACAATAACATCCTCAATTAATCCCCGTGGAGTTTTCACAGACCTATCAGCCAACTGCAAGATGATGGATGTGGGCTTTAATTCTCCAATATCAAATTTCTCATAAATGACTGTTGGCAATAGATTTACACTTGCACCTAGATCCAATAAAGCTCTATCAAATGTAACTCCAGCTAAGTCACATGAAATTAGAGGTGCTCCAGGATCCTTTAACTTCTTGGGTAAATGATTCATCACAATTGCACTAACATCCTCAGAAAGCCGAACCTTTTCGGGTGCCATTCTAGATTCTCTTCGTGGAGTACATAATTCCTTGAGAAACTTAGCATAAGCTGGCACATGCTTGATGGCATCGAGGAGTGGAATATTAATTTGGACTTGTTTGAACAAATCCAACAACTCCTCATTCTGGACCAATTTCTTCCTGGTATTGGGCTTAGCTAACAAGGCATTAGGAAATGGCACCCTAGGTTTATAAGAACTTGGGCCTTCATCAATCTTCCCTTTTCCCTTCAGATCCTCCTCCAACTTCTCCATGATGGGTTCAGTCTCACTATCACTTTCAATTTCCTGAGGCCCATCAGTGGAACCTTTGGCTAACTCTCCATTTGCATGTGGTTTTTCTAAACTTCTCCCACTCCTAAGGGCTAAAATGGCTTTAGCATTCTCAAATTGCGGCCCTTTAGGCTGTGGTACCAGGCCAGGCTGAGGTAAAAGGCCCGATTGCTGTGGAAAATCCGGAGGTTGATTCCTTGGATTGGCAACGGGTTGACTAGGAAGTTGGCCTACTTCTCTTCTCATCGCGGCCTCAGCTAGTTGGCCCATTTGACTTTCCAACTTAGCAATGGATTGTTGCTGGGTCAAAATCAGTTGTTGGAGTTGAGTGAATTTATCATCAAAGTTGGGCTGAGGAGGTTGCTGGTAAGTGGGTGGAGGATGGTATTGGGTTGGCTGTCCTGATTTGAATGAGTGGTAGTGGGCCGGTTGACCTGATTGATATTGGGCCGATTGACCTGATTGATACGGGGCCGGTTGACCTGATTGATACTGGGCCGGTTGAGAAAACTGGGTTTGAGGTCCCCTAGCCTGAACATTTCCATATAAATTAGATTGTTGTTGGAATGAATTATGTGGCTTTTGGGCTTGATGCATGGGAGGATGGGACATTGGTAATGGGGCCTGCTGATTCTTCCAAGAGAAATTAGGGTGATTTCTCCAGCCAGAATTGTAAGTATTTGAGAATGGATCATTATTGGGCCTGGAGAATCCCTGGGCAGCCTGAACTTGTTCTTGAATGAATGGTGGAAGTTGGGCCGCGGTTGGACATTCATTCACTTGATGGGTTGGACTTGCGCATAAGGCACAAATGTCATGATTAACAGAGGATGGGCCTTCATATGGACTAGATTGTGTTGGGTAAGTAGGCTCTTGCTTGTTTAAGGCCAGGAGTTGGTCTAGTTTCTGGGCAAAGATGTCTACCTTATCCAATTTCTGATTAATCAGATTTATGTCCATTCTAGATTCGGGCTCTCCACGGGCCTTAAGTTCATACATTCCAGTCCGTTTAGATGGCCCAACAGACCTTTCATAAGATGATAATGAGGCATGATTAATGGAATTTTCACTTAACATCTCAAACATATCATAGGCCTCATCTTCATTTTTCATCATAAATGCCCCTCCACATGAAGCATCCACCATCTGTCTGAACTGTTCAGACAATCCTTCATAGAATGCTTGGACAATTTGCCATTTTGAAAGCCCATGATGAGGGCATTTTCTAAGCAATTCTTTCAGTCTTTCCCAAGATTCATGGATCAATTCCCCGGGAGTTTGGGTAAAGCTCGTGATGGCCCTTCTCATGGTATTGGTCCGCCCGATGGGATAGAACTTCTTGAGAAATTCTTTCTGCATCTCTTCCTATATCCTAATGGGCCTTCCTATAGTTCCCAACCAATATTTATCCTTGTCCTTTAATGAAAAGGGAAATAAGGTCAATTTAAGGCCATCATCGATAAAATTCTGGATTTTCACCGTGGAACATATTTCTAGGAATTCATCCAGATGCTTATAAGGATCTTCATTAGTATTCCCATAAAAGGATGGGAGCATCTGAATGGTGCTAGATTTGATTTCATATTGATTGGCTGGATTCTGAGGAAGATGAATACATGATGAAGGTTGATGTCGATTTGGAATGAAATAGTCCTTCATTTGCTTTGGTGGGTCTTGATTATCAGCCATTGGATCTTGTGGTGGATTTCTTTGATGTAGGATTCTTTCTATTTCAGCAAGTGGTCCTAAAAGGTTAGGATTTTGAGATCTCCTACCTTGCATACACTAGGACTGATGGAGAGAGGATTTTGTTTTCTATTTCTTTTTTTTTTTTTTTTTAGATGCAATCAATGTTGACAAACAAATTATGCTAATGATCTAATGTTAACCTAGACTCTCTATGTGAATTTTCTTACAAGGTGAATGGAGTCCACCTCGAGTCACAACCACAATCAGTCAACGGCCAGGTAAGAGGTGGGGTAGTAGGAGGCTCCCCCTACTTTCGTAGGGACCTAATTAGAGAACCACTTTCCTGCTTAGACGTTTGCCTTTTTACCTCTAGCCTAGACACCGTTGCCAAAAATGGAGGCAACCCGAGATTTAAACCACTCACGGTGTAAACCCTAGATTCTCTTTCGACTTGCTTTTAGTTGGATTAGGAAATGCCAATGCAAGGAAGGTGATTTGTGGGCTAAGGAAGGGTGATCAAATCCCTACCTTATGTGGTTAAAGTTGCTGCCCTTAGAGTCTTTTTGAATGCAATACAAGGCAACAAATCAATGCAAGGTGTGTTGATGCAATCATGAATGACTTGCTAAAATTGAAACACGTACCTTTCCTCCGCAATCTTCAACAATTTATGGAAATAACTGTGAAAGGAAATTAACTCATGCTTTCCTAGGATGATGCATGCCTAGCATGGAAAGTTTCTAATCTTGTCAATGAAGGTTTTAAATTTGGATGTTCTTCTTTTTGTTTCTTTTTTTTAGTTAATGGAAACCTATCTAAACTAGAAACTACAAAATTGGAAACTAACTAAAGTAAGGAAATTGAAACATAGAAAGTTGGAACACACTAACCATGATTTCGCTTTCCTTCTTCTTCTTTTTTTCAATATAACTGCAAAAATAAGAAAAATAAGGTTAGTTAAATAATAATTACACTAAATCCAAGATAATCAAAATTAAAAATCTAACTCCCCGGCAACGGCGCCGAAAATTGATCGTTTCGAATTGTGCGTCGTTAAACATATGAAAACGTTCAATCTAAATTTATCCGGCTCACTCAAATCAAATTTTGGAAATTAATAGTGGTAAGTCCGAGTCGATCCACAGGGAGGTAGAATTTTAATTTTGAAAACTTTGGACTTTAGTTAATCTAAAAATAAGTGAGATTTAAAATAAACTAATTACTTAATTAAACTAAAACTAAGTAAACTAATATTACCTAAAAATAGGATTACTCTAATTCAACAAATCTTTTTTTTTTCTTCTTTTTCAGAAATTCAACACAAACATAATTGGGAAATAAGCACGACAAAGAAAATTATAACATCAAAGACAAACTATTGTTTAAAGGTATAAATCATTAATTATCATGAATCAAATAACCTAATTAACAACTAATAATTAATTAAACAACAACTATTCAAGAACTAATCCTAATTAAATAACCAAAGACTAAGTAAATAATACCAACACTACCCCTAATTAAAGAACCGAGAACAACACAAAATTGGAGTGGTTTGCTGCAGGTTGCTCGGTTGGTGCAGGCTTGGAGAAGCTACTGCGTGGGGCTCGGTTGATGGAGGTGGCTGCTGTGGAGGTGCTTGCTTGGCTGGGACAGCACGTGGACTGCATGCGTGGGGTGCTTGGAAGCAGGGTGGAGAAAGCAGCTGGTTCGCATGCAGGGCTGAACAGCTTCAAATTGCTGGCTTCACCACGTGGAAGTGCAGGAGGAGCTGCTGCACGTTGCTGCTGGAGTGCATGGAGAAGGATGCTGCTGGAGGACTTGCCGCATGCGCCGCTGGAAGAAGTTGCTGCGTTGGTGTGCTGCTGGGAAGCTGCTGCGTAGGATGTTGCTGGGACATGCCCGTGGGTGCAGCTGCTGGAGGGTGGTTGTGAAGCTTTGCCGCGTGGAGATGCAGGAAGGTGGAGGTGCATGCATGTGCTCGCTGCTGTGTGCGTGGAGAAGGTGGAGGGCTTCACCGCGGCTAGCCAACATGCATGGAAGGCAGCTGTGGGAACGTGGCAGTGCTGGGGGCGTGGAGGAGAGAAAGAGATGGCAGGGAGAGAAGGAGGAGAGTGCTGAAAGAGGACGAGAGAGAGGCGAGGGAGACGGCGAGAGAGAGAACCGGAGGAGGGGAGAACAGAGAGAGAGAAAATAATAGGGTGTGGCTGAGGTAGAGAGGGTGAAAATTGGAGAGAGGGAGCAGAGGAGGGAGGAAGGTACGTGTGGAAAACAGAGAGAATAGGGAGTATCGGAGAGAGGGAGAGAAAGAGGAGAAAGAGGAGGAGAGAGTGCTGCGGAAGAGAAAGCTGGGAAAGGAAGAGGGAGAGAAGACAGAGAAATCGCAGAGAGGGGAGTGGAGTGCGGCTAGGAAACTCGAGAACAAAACGTGGGAGAGATACTTTTGAAAAGAAGAGAGGGTGAAATATATATAGAGAGGAGTGTGTGCGGGAAAGGAAATTGGAGAAGAAGTAGGACTGCGGTTTGGGAAATTGGAGAGAAGGAAGGACTGCGGTTTGGGAAATTGGAGAGAAGGAAGGAAATAGTGGGTTTTGGAAAACTCCAGCGAAGGAAGGAATCAAATTGCATTTTTACCCATGTTTTAGTTGAAATCCGCACACTAGACTTCTTCCAAATTTCCGAAAACTCCACCAGCTGCACTGCATCATCAGCATGTCCTGTTCACATAAAATAACTATAAATTAGCGCATTATCATAAAAATATCATCATATTTATTCATTTCGTCTCGGTTTTGTCGAAAAACCGCAAATGCGCTACGCTCCTTTAATCATATGAAATGACGATGTTTTTAAGTCAGAATTTGATGAAATTGGTACCGTTGGACTTGTTACACAATTATCTATCATTTCATGCTATTTTGCAGATAAAAACATGAGTATGTTGCATATGATTGCCCTTAAATGATCAATTTAACACTTTATCAGGTGTCACCATTCCACAAGCCTTTCAGCTTAACTTTACTGTCACCAACAACATTGCTAAATATGAGGCTCTTCAAGCCGATCTCGAGGCTGCTCATCTCTATTGTGCCACCAAGCTTAGGATTGTGGGTGATAGTCAATTGATTCTTCGCCAAGTGCTTACCAAATATCGCACCCTTGATCCTAAACTCAAGCCTTATCAAGAACTCACTTCTGCTTATGCCAAGCTTTTCACTAAATTGATCTTCGTCCATGTTCCTCGGAATCAGAACATCTTAGCCGACGCTCTAGCTTCTCTCGCATCATCCCTGAATTTCCCCATCATGAAACAATCTGAATCTATCATCGTTCATAGGCGTCTTTCACTCGCCGTGAAAGACCCTTCATTCCTTAAGATTAAGGAGAAATTGTTGAAGAAGGTTAGAGACAGAGATATAGTAGAGAAGCGAGAGATCATGCTATTAGAATTGCAAGAAAAGATGGAAGATGAAGAGAAATCATGGTATTTTGAGATTGCCAAATACTGTGAAGACCAGTCGTACCTTGAAGAAGCCACAGTTGAGGAGAAAATGACTATCAAGAGAGTTGCTCAGAGATACACCCTAGTTAGATGAGTACTTTATAAACGAGGTTTTGACAATGTTCTTCTAAGATGCTTGGATAAGGATGAGCTTTGGAAGGCTATGGAAGGACTCATGCTGGAGTTTGTGGTGGCCATGTTAATGGGCAGATGTTATCAAAGAAGATCTTTAGACAAAGATTCTACTGGCCCACCATAGAAGAGGACTGTATAGGATATGTTCGTAGGTGTGATAAGTGTCAACTTCATGCTGACAAGATTCATTCTCCCGCATCTTCACTCCATCATGTTTCCTCCCCATGGCCTTTCTCTATGTAGGCTTTCAACATCATTGGACCTCTCGATGATCCCAATTCCGGCATTAAGCAGAAATCATTCATTCTCACGGCAATGGAATACTTCACCAAGTGGGCAGAAGCTGAAGCTTACGCGGAAGTCAAAGAATCAACAGTTTGTAAGTTTATCATGAAGAACATCATCACAAGGTTCGGGATTCCAAGCACCATCATCACTGACAATGGACCGCAGTTCATATCACAAGAACTGAAGGACCTCTGCAACAGGTATAAAATTGCATTGCATCATTCATCTCCTTATTATCCGCAAGGCAATGGCCAAGTAGAGGCAACTAACAAGACTTTGATAAAAATCATCAAGAAAATATGTGAATCTAATAAGTTCTCCGACTGGCCAAATTAATGGAGGCTTTGTGGGCATACCGAACTTCAATCCGCACGCCCACTAGGCAGACTCCATATTCTTTAACATTCAAGGCGATAGTTCAATACAAAGTCCTCATCCCGTCCTTAATAGTACAGTTGAACAAAGAGTTTTCCATTGATGAGCATCGCTCAGCACTCCTAGTTCAATTGGAACTCTTAGACGAGAAAGATGGTCAAATGCTAATCATGCACGAGTATATCAGAACAGATTAACACGTTTTTATCAAAAGAAAGTCATTGAGAGAAAATTCAAAGTTGGTGAAACAGTTGTTAAAAGAATCTTTGTGAAACCTGGTGGTCCACGTTCCAAACTCCAACCTAATTGGAAAGGTCCTTATGTTATCTCGCATGTTTTTCCTGGTAACGCCTATCACTTAGTTAATGCAGAAGGGCAAGAGTTAACTCATCCCTGAAATGGTCTCTATCTTAGGAAATATTACCCTTAGATAAGTGTGTCGATCAGCATTGTGCAAGGACCAGTAGGGTCTGAAAATTTGAAAACTCAATTCCCTCGTTAGTCTTTAGTAATCTAATTCAAATGCATTATTGCACACAACTAAGGATGGAAAAGTGCAACTCATTCATTTTTAAACAAAACCTCTATTTTTACTCTCAACCAGATAATGTCGGAACGAGGCTTAGAATAGACTACCGAAAATACCCGTCATCTTAGTAGGAGGCCGTCATAAAAAAAAAGGAGGAGATCCGCACCAAAAAAAAAAGCAAAAGGGCAAAAGCCAACAAAATCAAAAGGCCACTCAACATTACAAAAGTTACATCAAAAGGCCACAAAATCAAATGAAAATGGAACGCAAGGTCGTTAAATACCCCGTAAAAGTGAAAATGACCGAACCCTAACAGATAATAGGATGAAGGAGGGACATCTTTCTGGGTCTCTCGAACCCTCTCGTGGACTTTCTAGACCAATTCTTCATTTTCTTCTAAAGAGGCATACTCCAAACTTGAGGAATGGCCTAAGTTGACTAAAGGTCAGACCATCGAATGGGATCACAAACATAAACATAATTTAAGCACGATGAGCCTGGATTAGGTCATTAAAGAATGATTTGGGAATTAAGTTAATGAATGAATATACTCTTTTGATCCAAGTACCATGCTGGTCCTTAGGTTAGTCGAATATTGCAAAATCACAAAAAAAATGAATATTTTAAAACCACAAAAAAAAATTAAATATTTCAAAACCACAAAAAAAAATTGAATATTTCAAAACCACAAAAAAAATTGAATATGGCAAAACCACAAAAAATTGGATATTTCAAAAATTGCAATTGCAAAACAAAAATATTTCAATTATCATTTGCTTGTTAGATCATGAATGTTGTATGTCTTTAATTTTCAATGAGCTTTTGCATACTTGTAAGTTGCATTTTAATTATTGTCTCTTTATTTGCCTTCGTTAAATAAAGGCTTCACCCCTTGACCCTTCTACCGAGGATAGGATCAAGTAATTGGTTACTTAACCGGGCAAGGGGCTAAGCTAGAACAAAAACTTAACATGTTTGTTCAAGTCACATGCAGGGTACAGGTATCCAAAGAGATTCAAAGTCAAAGAAGACAATGAAAGTTCAAAAGGGTTTTCATTCATATATCAGAAGTTTCATATACATGTGTGAAAAAAGATAAAAGCCTATCAACAGGACTTCAAAACAAACACAAAAGAGATACAATAAAGCAGCCCTCACGACTGACTCTCCTCGGCCCCCTCATCAAACTAGCTCTGGGCCTCGTCCTGGGCATCCAGCGCTAGCACTCTGGAAGGTGGCGGTGGCGGACCCATCATGCTCGGACCAGTTTGGCCAGAGGAGACGGCGACGCTGGCAATGAAGGTGCTCCCGTGCCCCCTCTCTTGGGCTCACTGACAAGCGCGTCAATAGCGCTCCTCCACACTGCGTCGCTCGTGCTCCGCAACTCCAAGCAGGACCCGAAGGGAGGTCACCTCAGCATCAGCCCGCCGTCGCTCATCGCACTCGCGCTCCCGGTCCTTGGTAAGCATGTCCAAACGCATCTAGAGGCGTATAAGCTCTGGAGGAAGGTCGTCACTGGAGAGGCATGCCAGCTACTCCTCCAAGGCCCTGATGCGAGCAACATCACCCTGAGCCCAGGCAGTTGCAACACAGGTCTGCTCCAACTCTACCTCAGCCCTCTACAGGGCTTCTTGATGCTCGGCTACCTGTTGAAGATGTTGTCAGTCAAGCTATCTAACGATCGAATTCAAAGAACAAAAGGACAAGGTTAAAGACTTACTCTAGGGGCACGGTCCTCCTCAGCCAAAGAGGCCCGATGCATGGCCTGAGCCAGTTGTGCCTGGACGTCGATGAAGGCAGCATTAGAATGGGTGCCGGAAGAAGAAGCGTCAGCTATGTAGGCGAGAGGCTGAGCCACATGAGTGTAGGTGGCACGCTATATCAAAAAGGAGAACACCGTCAGCGGCTAAGCGCCAAAACATGTAATAAAAGAATTCATTCATGTCATGATTCATTCATACATACCAGCTCGTGGAGCTCCTTCTGAACCTACTCCAACTGGGCCTTGGCGTCCTTGACTTAAGCCCGGAGGATGATGATAGTTGCATCACGTGCATCCTTCATTTTCACACATGGCATTCACGCATTAACAAATTAAATAAAGATAATAATAAAATGCAAGAAGCATGAAACCATCCTTACATCAAGGGGGCGCAGCTGTCACAGTTAGGCCGCGTAATGCACCCGATACTGCTGGAGGTAGGCCTCGCTACTCTCCGCACGCGATTGGACCAAAATGGCACACCCGTGCCAGTCGTCGAACTGGTCACAGAACTTGACACGCCAGTCCGTGCGCGCCTGTTTCCCCCTCATCGAACGCCCTATCCCCTTTGGGATCTCCTCCTGGACCCACTCCTGGTGCAGGCCCAGATTGAAATAGGTGCCTTATGATTGGCTTAGAGGACACCTATATCCATCAATGGGTTCACTAATCAATGTCATTAAATTCATTATGTAGATTGGCATATTTATAATTGCGCATAATGAAGTCTATGAATATGTGCAATAGTCATCAGATTATAATGAGATCATAATAATGAGACTGATGACTTATAAATACATATTCTTAATTGTTCCTAGTCGTAGGATGTTTGAGAAGGACATCAAACATCCAGTAAGACTAGTACAGGTTATTCCAGCTCATATGATGAGGGTGACTGATCTTGTTAGTTACTCGTATGGAGACACAATGGTAAACCTGTAGGTGCTCATTGAGGAATGAGTTCACTGAACTGATCCGACATGAATCGCCGAATGGTAATTTACCTGACTATCAGTCGGCTTGATTCATCATCACAGTGGCGTGGTTGATCGTTAGACTTGAGACACCAAAGACACCTTGTCGGTGGACTTCTGGACTTTGACTTTGACCTACGAATCCCTATCCACGGGATCTCTAATAGTCAAGGATCAAGTCCAGCAGAAGACCTTCGAAGGTGATTGTGTGTTCAATAAAGGATCGTTCGCTCTCAGGTAACTGGAGAGAGAATGCTCTAGAAGGGATCCGCAGGAGTCTCTGGCCAGAGCAAAAATAATATCAGAAAAGAGGTTTTCGGATATTGTACAGCGGAGTCTGATTCAAGTGAGTTGACCATCTAGGGTTTGACAGTTGACCATATTCTAGGTTAACTCGAGAGCATTGTACGAACGAAGGATTATAGCCACACGGTAACTGTGGACGGACAGGTTCCATGAGTGGGTTGTTGAACCCCATTACCTTCCAGGATCATGCAGTGTTACTTGGCACCCAACTTGATCAGAAGTCCGACCGAATTTACATGCGATGTTAATTCGGCTAAGTAATTAGTTAATATCTATATATTAATTAATTACAATAAGTCAATAACTAGTTATTGGACTTAACGGGCTGAAAACCGGATTGGTAAATAGGCCTAGAGGGTCACATGCAATAAGATTCTCAGTCGGTGGTACATAAATGGGATTTATATTAACTCGGGGACTTTTGTGAAAAGTCGCGCCGACTTAATATATATATGTACTATTGAGAAACCCTGGGCCAAGCTCCAGGATTTCCCTTTATTGGCCGTCATCCCCCCTTTCTCTCTCCTCCTCTGGGCACCCCGTTCAAGGCACCAGAAGCTGATACGGACGAGGGAGCGAGGACTAACCACCGCGGAGGATCGCGTGGATACCGCTGGAGGCAGGACGCTTGTGCGGTCGCGGCATCGCCTTGACGGAACCGAGACGGAAGCGGATTCGAATCTGCGCACGGTAGTCTGATTACACCCATATTTTTTGGTTTGCGTATTTCGTTCCGAATTGAATCAGCGGACATCGAGCGGGATAAATTTTGTTCGTCGTTTCCGTTGAGGTCTTCGCGTCCCGCCCGGATCCCAACAGTGGTATCAGAGCTAGGTTTCACTTTAATCCGCTCCGGAATGGCAAAAAATTAATATTCTAAGAATTAATTCCATGCTTTATTTATTTTCTTCTCGTGGAGTTTGTTCATGGGATGAACATGCTAAGATCTGGAATTTTATTCTATGGAGAAAAAAAACTTTGCTTTTGGGGTTTTTCGTATGGTTCTTCATGGAGATGAAGAGCATAAAATCATGGACTCGGATGGGGTTTTTGATGGAGTGAGACCACCTCCATGGTAGAGGTCGGTATGGCCGGCAGTCTCACGAGTTCCCTAGGACTTGTATTGTGGCCGGCGGCCGACATGGAGACACCCATCTCTTTGTTTTTCCAAATGTTGGAAGAGAAAACAAAGGGGAAACTATGGTTTTTTAAAATTGTTTAGCCACAGCCAATAGGGGCTGTAGACACGCTAATTTTGACGTCATTTTGAGTAAATTTCATATCATATAATAATGCCTCAGAATGGTCTGATAATTAATCATTGATTAATTTTTATTAATATTTTTGAGTGTCGGGTCGAACATACATGTTTAAGTTAATCAATTAAATTGATTTTAGCTCAAATTTCAGTTAAAATATGAAGAAGTCTAAAAGACGTCTACCTGTGTGGACGCGATTTATAATTTATTCATGTTTTAACGTTTAAATTTGAATTTTAATCAATTGATTAATTAGCTAAAAGGCGTCTGTGAGGCACGACGCGTTTTAGGTTTCCTAGGCTATTTCTACTTCTCTTCCGGATGTTTATCCTTATCTTAATTAGTGTAAAAGACGTCTACACATGTAGACGCGTTTTATCTCATAAAGATAAAGATAAGTTTTCCCGGATATTTATCCTTATCTTAATTAATCTGAAAGGCGTCAGCCATGGTAGATGCGTTTTAGATAATTACAGATAAAGATGAATTAATCAGTATTTATCTGTCGGTTAAGATAGATAAATCCTAGATTTTTCTATGTTGATCACGGACGCAGAAAAGGTCTATAAATACCTTACATGTTGAAGAGTAAAAAAAAGCGAAGCGTATTATTAAGAAGAGAGAGCGTTATTATAGCGAGTTGGAGATCGAAGCAACAACGTCGTAACGCCAGAGCGCTGCCATTTCCAGAAGACGGCGTCCATTCAAGATCTTCATCCATTCAAGGCTTCAACCAACTGGGCATAAGTTTTTCATTACCGCATTCATTTCATTAGTTCTAATTTATTCTTCATAATCAGTTCATGCAACACACACCACAGCATCATCTTTCAAAAAAACCTATTTGATTTAAGGGGTTTCAAAAAACCATTTAAACAAGTGAGTTTGTTGTTCAATTATATGCTTAAAATCATGATCAGTTTATATACTGCTTCCATTTAAATTCTCATCAGTATTTCTTCATTTCCTTTCTCTCTGTTTCTGCTGCACTCAACAACAACAAGAGAATCAAAAGGAGAAATCAAGCACAAAGCCAGAAGGATCTCTGGACGATCCTCAACCTCAAACTCAACAGCAAGAACAAAAGAACAAAGAAAGGGCTCTCTTTCTTCAGCCGGCTGAAGGAGGGGAACTAAGGATTCAACATCTTCCGCGTTCAAACAGGTAGGCGATCACACTTCTTTTGAAACTTTTTAGTTAAAAGTTTCTGGCGATCACTTCACGTAATTACTGTTTTTAATAGGTTAGTTTTGCACTAAACAACATAGGATATTTCATGTTAATCACACTGTCATTCTAAGTACCTACAGCTTTTTTGGCGATCACGGTGGGACTTGGTCTCGCCATCTTTTAGTTTCTTTTTGTTCTTGCTATCATCATATCGGGCACCCACGGTGCACCATTTGTGTCTCTCGACACGTCCTCACCAATTAGTGAGTGTTTAGTTTAATTAATTTCCCTCGTGCACCACGTGCAAACCCCAGTGGCAAGATCTTGCCCTCCCCTTGATTAATTCAAAAGGCTGTTTTTTGTGATAAAAATGATGTGTGATTGATTGTTTTTCTAGTTGTTTAGTTAGTAAAACATCCTGTTTAAAACCTGGAGCTAAAAAAAATTTCATGAGTCGATTGTTTACTGCTTTTTATCCTGTTTGAGGAGGATTCAACCCAAAAAATCCTCCTGGAAAACTGTTTCTGCGAACTGAAAAGCGTCCAGGAGCACTGACGCGTTTCAAAACCGCGTCAACTCTCCTAGACGCCTTTCAGGCTTCACAGTTTCTCTGCTGTCTGCATCTGCTTCTGCGAAAAATTAAGTTCTGTTTTGAATAGCGTCGACTATCATCGACGCGATTCATACAGTTTCTTAATTTTTTTTCAGTTTCCAGATTTCTGTAGTTTGAGTGCTAGCTATCCGTCATTAATTAAGCATTAGAGGCCATCCAGGCCGTAGGGCATACGCATTGAGGCGAATACCCTCCTTTTCTTAGGAACACACTACTCGACGTCAGCAACTCTCTCTGATTGGGTTGGTCCCTTGATCAGACTAGAGAAGTTGACGTTGAGACCTCCATAAGTCCCTAAAATCGAGGTATTCCTCCTTGATCATCGGGCTGGTTGTACCAATTGAAGTCCCGGCTAGATTCCGAAAGCGTTGTGAGAGAAAGCCCTAGAGAATAACGGTGGAAATTGAACTGAAACTAGGATCCTTTCCCTGAGTGAATTTGCGGTTTAATCCAATTCAAATAACTCAACAAGGAATCTCAAAATCACGTTAAGCATCTACTTGATTGACTAATCTTTGTTCAACTTTTTTGATAAATCTTTGAAAAAAAAGGAATCTAACATCATGCTGCTGCGATCAGGCAGGGACTTGAGTGTGGCTCCAGACGCCATGGTCAATTACGAGGGAGATGCTAATGCCCCTCGGGATTCTGATTACAACTACGAGAGTGGGAGAGATGCTGATGCCTCCCGTAATTCCGTCCCCGTTCCGCTTCGACATGATGGGAACGTCCGGACCCCTCTTTTTCATCCACAGGATCGATATCCTGATCTTCCCCCGCATGAATATGCGATCCCTAATCCCGATCTAGAGAGGGACATGAATCAGAATGATCCCTCATCCTCTGATCCTGTGGATCTCGTTAACGCCTTGGGAGTTCTTCCCTCTCGACTGGACTCTCAGCAGTTCGAGGCGATCCAGTCGATTCTGAAGGGGAAGGCACCCGTGCAGCCTACTGAGCCAAACCTTATGGCTCCCCCCGTTGTTACTCAACAACCTCCTCTTCAACCTCCTTACATCCATCAGGCCATGGAAGGCCTTCATATCACTTCTCGGCCAGCTGGGCCGCAGCTTTCGTCCTCTAGGCAACCGGCTAGACCGCAAACGCCTATTTATCAAAATGCCCTCGGGCATGGCGGAAGCTCTGCCGGACCTCCTTTTTATTTTCCCCCCTGTCCAACGTACTCTAGGCAGCAGGCCTATCAAGTACCTCCACCTCCTCCTCCTCCCCAAGCAGATCTGACCACGCAAGCGTTGCTGGCCAAGATGGAGCGCATGGATGAGCAGTTCAACAACCTCCAGAAGATGATGGGGGTTAAAGCTATGCCAGAAATCAGTTTACCGAGCCTGCCAGTATTCCATCTGCCACCCTCTGAGATGCCAATGTACCGAAAGTACAATGGTACTGGTAACCCCTTCACACATCTGAAGGAGTTCATGTACGAATCATCGTTCTGGCAGAACGACAAGAGGTCGTTGGCCTTTTTGTTCAGGAGATCTCTAGAGGGACCAGCCCTCGAGTGGTTCTTTTCTCTAGAACCCTCCGAAGTAGAGGATTACGGTATCGTTTCACGCAAATTTATCCAACGATACCAGGACAGAGTTGCACCCTCCTTGTCTATCACGGACCTCATTGCAGAAAAGATGAAACCTGATGAGGAGTTTGTCAGTTTTGCTGACAGGTGGCGGGGCCTGGCCGAAAAGGTGAAGGATCACTTGTCCGAATCTGAGCAAGTGAAAATGTTAATTTCTAACGCCACGCCCCAGTTCAAGCTAGTCCTCTCCTTGAACAATTTGACTAACATGGCAGAGCTCTATGAAAGAGCACGGTACTGCCAGAATGCCTTCAAGGACGCTACGTTCTCTAGCGTCTTTGATCCTCACCGACCGAGCAGGCCTCCACCTCGGAAGCCTGCAGTGCCAAATTCTCCCAGCACAGGTCCGACTACTGAGGGCACGCTCTCTCACGAGTAAGTCAGTACCATGAATAATAATTCGCCCCAGTTCGTGAGGAACCAGCAGCAGTACCAGAGGCCACCGCAGCCGAACCAACAAGGGTACAGGCAGCAGCAGAACCCCCATTATCAGCAACAGTACCAGCGGCCCCAGCAGCCGAATCAGAACCAGCAACAGCAACAGTTACAGCCGCCGCAACGGCAACAACAGTATTAGCAACCCCAGCAGCAGCAATATTAGCAACAGCCACAGCAGTATCAGCCGCGCGCACCGCCGGCGTACCATAATGTCCCTCCTCCTGGTGACTACAACCAGCAGAGGAGACCTCCAGGCCCTAAAAGGGCAGAATATCCGGCCCTCCCAGAATCCTTGGCAGATATCTTCAGCGCTCTAATGGCAGCTAATGCCTTAGTTTTGCCAAGGGAAAAGGCCGTCTGGCCTCAAAATGACGATACGTTCAGGTATTGCTACTTCCACAGGCAACCTGGGCATACCATTGAAACCTGCTTCCAGTTCAGAGATTATATTCATGATCTCAATGAGTAGGGCGGCATAGACTGGGAGGAGATGAAAAAGTACATATCAGCCCTGAAGGCAAGAAGACCACAGCAGCAGCAGCAGCAAGCAAGACCACCGGCACAAGCAGCAGCACCACCCAATATGGGCATAGTGCAGAATCCACTCCCGGAGCACCAGAACCAAAACCAAGTTGCTCCCATTCTGACGAACAGCCAATCTGAGGCTGGTCGTGGGCAACAGTGGAGAATAGAGGACTCTTCCTCTCTTTGTTCAACGGGTCACGTTCAGAGTACCGCAGAACGACCACCACGCCACACCATCCACATACCTAGGCCACAACCCGTTACCATCACACCTCTACCCACACCCACATATCACTCGCCCGCACCCAATAACCCATTACCACTACCTACCTTCCTCAAGCCCATTACACCCCGCACTCCTACGCCGCTACCATATAATCCCCCGCAAACCAATTACGCGCCCCTCCTACCATCCAGGCCATTACTACGCGTACCATTCCCTACTTCGCCCGCTACCACTACCACCTACCCAGATACCCCCTTACCATCCAGACCGCTATTACGCGTGCCATTCCCCACTTCACCAACCACTTACCCATCCACCATCCAACCCTCTAGGCCTTTAATCCGCACCGCGCCATCACCACCTAACCCTACGCCTACATACCAGCCCTCTACATCATCCGCACCATCCAACCCTGCGGTACTTAAGGTGTCACCCGGATCTTCCACGGTCGAGGAACATGCGCTCCGGAGTGGAAGAATTTTCAACAAAGTCTTTCCTCAGTCCACAGTTAGAGACGGCCCATCACAGCCGACTGAGGAAGCCCATAATGAAGAGAGAGCACCAGGCACTCAATATGACTTGTTTAAACACCTGGATCGGACACCGGCACGGATCACTGTACTTGAACTGATCAAAAGGTCCAAGATTCACCAAGAAGCCTTGATGGAATATCTACAGAAGGTGATGGTCAACGAGGACGTGCCGGTAGAAAAAATTGTAGCACTACTAGTTCCTCAGGGGGATCAGCCCTCTATTACATTCCACACATCGGAACTAGGACCGCCAGCAGCCAGAAGCATGGCTCTGAGCATCAGGGTCAACATCTGTAAGAAGGCCGTGGATGCATGCCTGGTAGATACAGGGGCCTCGATCAATGTTCTACCTCCGAAGACCCTGGAGCTGTGCGGTGTGCCCAAAGAAAAATGGCTGCCTAGCCCCATCTCTGTGACAGTATATGACAACTCTACCCGTTCCCCTCTGGGAATGGTTTATTTGAAGGTGGAGCTAGGCCCTGTAAGTCATGCAGAGGTCGAATTTCATATTTTAGAAATTGACCCTTCTATAAATGCCATTTTGGGTCGTCCTTATATCAAAACTCTTGAGGCGATTCCTTCTACGAATCACCAATGCCTCAAATTTCCTTACAAATGACGAATTATTAAAGTAACGAGCATGCCGATCCTTGCTGCTGCTCATACCTTAAACATTAAATCTGCTGTTTTACCTGGCCGACCACCTTTTCTGTCGGTATTACAGGTCTACCGTCCAGTGGCTGATCCTCTAAAAGCCGCCACTATTTCTCCATACCCATTAGATGCTATAAAAAGGAGGAAGTGCATGAGTACCCCAGGATGGAGGATTATGATGAAGAACGGCTACGAGCCTGGGAAAGGTCTGGGCACACAGTTGCAAGGCAGGACCACTCCTGTTAAAAGTCACCAAGCAGTACCTGGAAGCGGTTTGGGCTATAGGCTAAGAAGACTGAAGCAAGATCTGGTTCAGCAAGCAGAAGGTCCGAAAATCTGGGAGGCAATGTCTACACCACCCAAAGAAGGCCGAGATCCCCTAACATGGACCCTATATACAAATTTCATAAAAGGGCCCATACTTAGCCACGACAACACGGTGGTCATTACTTCGTGTTTTGACCTCCATGACATATATGGGAGAGATCTGGCCAGACATTGCTCAGAACTACTTACGTACCAGTCCTTGGAGGCTCTGCGGCCTATGAAGAGGAGAAAATTCCATGATCCTGAATGCGAATGGTACAGGTGGTTCGATCTGAGGGACCTTTATATAGCACTGAACAGGTTGTTCCTGGATCCTGCAGAACCCAAATGGCCGCCGCAGATTGACGAGCTGATTGAAAGCCCTGGTGCCATCTTTGATAAGCGGATACTACTGTCGGAAGAAACCGATGAAGGGGAGCGAGATGACCCCTATGAAGCTGGTTATACTAAAGATCTGCTCTGGAGGGGGACATATCCTTCACATGTCTTCATGCTCCATACTTTATTCCGTACACTGCTCCTGACCCCGACTTGGTCGCGGGTCATAACTGAAGATATTCCACGGGCTCCGCCCATTATGATCACTCTGTCCCCTCGGGACCTTATTCCACAACCTCCTCTCGATCTAGAGAGGATGTATGATCTGATCTGGGACATATTACTATATGATCCCTCTAATCCTCTGGCCTTGGTGCCACTTCCTCCATCTGATTCTCCTCCCATTTGTATTCATTCTTGCTTTATGTTTAATTCTTTCATTGTCCAAAAAAAAACGCCAATTTGGCAACAACTTCTTCCCAGATCCTCATCGATGAAACATCTTACTTGTCCGATCACACCCCATTGCGCGGGTCCTTCGGTCAAGATTCTCTCCTAGATCTACTCTGTCCCTCCCCACGGGAGGATTCCCCTGTATTTCCACTTGTATCTCAGGATTTTCATCCTGCTTCATCTTCATTAGGTGAGTTTAGTGAAGTTAGGCAGTCCAGTTTTAGTCAGGTTAATCAGGTTAGGAAGTCTAGGAAGCCTAAGGGTAGGCAAATTCCAGATAGAAACCTCCAGGACTTAGCTGATAGATGTTTTTCTTGCTCTTTCATCCCTCAGTTTTTAGAAAATCCAATTCAGATGCCAGAAGACTGTATTAATGATGAGTCAGTCAATGATGGGTACGGGGTATATGAGTTAGTGCATGAAAAAGACCCCATTAATGAAAATGAGGAAGATGACGAGGATGCGGCTGAGGCATATGCCAGTGGAGTGAAGAGATTCGATGAACCCTCGGCTGCCGTAGAAGAGCCCACTAAAGAAATTAATTTAGGGACTGAAGACGAACCTAAGGTTGTCCTCGTCAGCAAAAATCTTTCTACAGAGGATGAGAAGGCAATGGTACAAGTACTTAAGGACTATAAGGACACTTTCGCCTGGAGTTATGAAGATATGCCAGGGTTAGACTCGTCTTTAGTTGAACACAGATTAACATTAAAGGATGGAGCTAGCCCGGTCAACCAGAAATTAAGGCGATTCCACCCACAAATGGCTCTAAAGATGAAGGAAGAGGTCGACAAATTGCATAAAGCCAAATTTATTAGAGTTGTCCTTTATCCACAATGGGTGGCCAACATAGTCCTGGTTATGAAGAAGGACGGGAAGGTCAGAATTTGCATTGACTTCCGCGATCTGAACCGGGCGTGTCCTAAAGATGATTTTCCATTACCTCATATTGACGTACTCATTGATAATACCGCTGGCTATGAAACCTTATCGTTTATGGATGGATTTTCAGGATACAATCAGATTAAGCTAGCAGAAGAAGATCAAGAGAAAACGTCATTCACTACACCTTGGGGAACATACTGTTATGTTGTCATGCCATTTGGATTAAAGAATGCTGGAGCTACTTATCAGAGGGCCATGATGGCAATATTTCATGACATGATGCACATAGATCTGGAAGTGTATGTGGATGACTTATTAGTTAAATCTAAAACAAAGGCTGAGCACGCTAAAGTTTTGGCAAGGGTATTAGAGAGATCGAGAGAATATCAGTTAAAGATGAACCCCAAGAAATGTGTATTCGGGGTATCTTCAGGAAAATTGCTTGGATTTATCGTCAGCAAACGGGGAATTGAGATTGATCCCAATAAGGCGAAGGCTATCAGAGAAATGCCACCTCCCAAAAACTTGAAAGAGTTGAGAGGATTAATTGGGAGCTTACAATTTATTCGCCGTTTTGTCTCCCAGCACTCACAAAGGTGTAAGCCGTTTTACAAGCTTACCAAGCCGGGAGTCAAATTCGATTGGGACGATAAGTGTCAGGAGGCATTCGATGGATTAAAGAACTATTTAGTAAATCCTCCTATTTTGAGACCACCATCTCCAGGCAAACCATTGATACTTTACATTTCAGTCCTGGATGATGCAGTGGGGGCTGTCCTAGCACAAGAGGATGAAGAAGGAAAAGAGAGAGCAGCCTACTATCTCTCTAAACTTCTCAACCCCGCTGAACAGAGATATACAGCGATGGAGAAAACATGTGCAGCATTGGTTTGGGTTGTGCAGAAACTAAAGCATTATTTTCTGGCCCATGAAGTCCATCTCATCGCTATGATGAATCCGATCAAATTCCTTCTGGAGAAATCTGTTCTTACTGATAGGTTAGCGCGATGGCAAAGCTTTCTATCTCAATTAGATATCATTTATATTCAGCAGAAAGCGATCAAAGGCTATGCCATAGCAGAACATCTTGCTCATCATCCCCTTCCTCGTTTTGATCCAGTGCGATCAGAGTTTCCGGATGAGGAATTGATGTCCGTAAATCAAATCAGGGATGACATGTGGACTCTGCATTTTGACGGAGCTATGAATTCTCATGGAAAAGGGATCGATATCGTTCTGTTATCACCTGAAGGTGTCACCATTCCACAAGCCTTTCAGCTTGATTTTCCAGTTACAAACAATATAGCTGAATACGAGGCACTCCTTGCTGGTCTCGAGGCTGCTCATTTTCATGGTGCCACCAAACTCAGGATTGTGGGTGATAGCCAACTGATTCTTCGCTAAGTGCTAACCAAATATCGAACTCTCGATCCAAGCTCAAGCCTTATCAAGAACTTACTTCTGCTTACTCAAAGCTTTTCACGAAATTGATCTTTGTCCATGTCCCTAGGAATCAAAACATTTTAGCTGACGCTCTAACTTCACTTGCATCTTCCCTTGATTTTCCAATCAGCAAGCAATCCGAATCAATCATAGTTCATAGGCGTCTTTCACCCGCCGTGAAAGATCCTTCATTTCTTAGAACTAAGGAGAAGTTGCTGAAGAAAGTCAGAGACGGAGATATCATTGAAAAGAGAGAAATCATGTTAATGGAGCTGTTGGAAGAGATGGATGATGAACAGAAGCCATGGTATTATGAAATTGCAAAATATTGTGAAGATCAATCGTATCCTGAGGAAGCTACAACTGAGGAGAAGAGAGCTATCAGGAGAGTTGCTCAACGATACACCCTAGTTGGAGGAGCACTGTATAAAAGAGGTTTTGATGGAGTTCTTCTGAGATGTCTAGACGAAGATGAGCTTTGGAAGGTTATGGAAGGAGCTCATAGTGGAGTTTGTGGTGGCCATGTCAATGAACAGATGCTAGCAAAGAAGATCCTTAGACAAGGATTTTATTGGCCAACCATGGAAGAAGACTGTGTAGGATATGTCCGTAGGTGTGCTAAGTGTCAACTTCACGCCGACAAAATTCATTCTCCTGCATCTTCACTCCATCTTGTTTCTTCCCCATGGCCTTTCTGCATGTGGGCTTTCGACATTATTGGACCTCTTGGTAATCCAGATTCCGACATCAAGCAAAAATCTTTCATTCTCACGGCAACGGAATACTTCACTAAGTGGGCAGAAGCTGAAGCATACGTGGAGATCAAAGCATCAACCGTCTGCAAATTCATCATGAAGAACATCATCACCAGATTTGGAATTCCAAGCACCATCGTCACCGACAACGGACCGCAGTTCGTGTCACAGGAATTGAAGGACCTCTGCAACATGTACAAAATTGCATTGCATCATTCGTCTCCTTACTATCTGCAAGGCAATGGCCAAGCAGAGGCAACAAATAATGTTAGAATTGGGTGGACTCAAAGCCAATCATTGTACATTCTAGTTCAGATTATTAATAAAGACATTTATTTCTTCATTTAATAGTTCTCGCAAACGACTATCGTAATGAAGGTCCATAGACAAATGTATGAGATATTGAATCATGATGAGATCATGATAGTGAGATCAATATCCTAAGGCAATTGTCTTAAATAGTTCTCGATCATAGGATATTTGAGATGGACATTAAATATCCGATAAGATCGACATAAGTTATGTCTGCTCATATGATGAGGGTGAATGATCTCACATTCACTCGTGTGGTGACACTAAGACAAACAAGTGGGTGCTCATTAGAGAATGAGTTCACTGAACAGACCCAAATAAGAATTCCTGGATGGTAATTATACCTATTAGTCAACCAGGGAATTCTATCGTTGCAGTAGCACAGTTGGTCCTTTGACCTGAGTCACCAATGATACCTTGTTTGTGGACCATTGTATCTTGATTCTCTGACTCGTGGACTTTAACCATTAAGTCCACCATAATCGGTCTTTCAGATACAGTGGAAAGCTTGCGAAGGTAATTGAGTGAACAACAAGGGATCACTCACTCTTGGTATAAGACTGGAGAGAGAATGTCCTATGGATGTGTACACAGAAATCCCTGGCCATGGTCAAATGAAAGAGATGTCTTTCTAGATATTAACTATGTACTGGAATCCATCTGGATAATGCGATAGAGGGTTTGACTATAAAACCATACCCTTGCGTTATCGGGACATTGCATGAGTGAAGGATTATATCTGTGCGGTATCGGCAGACGGAAAGGTTCAATTGAAGGGAACAGTATCCCTTATATCTTCTGGGATCATGAGGTAGTGTTTGGTGCTGTTCATGATCAGAAGGCCAAGTGAATTAATCATCGGATGATAATTTACTTGTTTATTAAATTAATCATTTAACATGCGATGTTTAAATGTTAATTAATAAATATTAAACTCAAGAAACAGTTCTAAGTTTAATGGGCCTGCAACCAGACTGATATATGGGCCTGGAGGGTCACACACATAAGAGTTCTCGTCAGACGGTGAGAGATGTTAAATTTCATGCTTATCTGGGTTTTTGTGAAAAACTGCAGGATAAGCATGAAGATTTAATGGAGAATTATCCAAGGCCAAACTCTTGGATAATCATGAGGATTAATTGTTGTGCTTATCCTTATTTCTATATAAGGAGGGCCAAAGGGGAGTGGTAAAAAGTTAGTTGGACGAATTTTTACTCCCAAGATTCTCTCTCCTCTCTCTCTCTTCTTCTCGGAGTGGATCTGTCTCTCTCCGCGCATGGTGGATCTGAGATCTGGTCGGAGCACTCAAGTCGAGGAGGAAATCGCGTCTACTATGGGAACTCGTGTGGATACCTCTAGAGATCGTGCGCGTGCGCGATTACCGAGTCGGCATCATCCACGGGAGATTCGAAACCCCGCAAAGGTGAAGAACTGTTCTTCCCGCATTATTTTAATGTCCGTTTTACAACCCCAGCAACCGATACAATGGAATCTTTTTATTTCCGCTGCGTTCATGGCGATTCCTAACAGTGGTATCAGAGTCAGGTTCGCTGGTTCGGTTGTAAAACGGCACCGTTTTGTGTGTTTTCTCGTTATGCGTGAAGAACCCGTATTGTACGTGTTCTTGAGTATAATCCGATTAAAAATGACAGATTAGTGTTCATATGATGATCACGATCGATTTGATTATTTTTCTGTATTTTTCGGATTTTTATTTGGGTTTTTCGGAGTTCTTCATGTGATGATGAACCGGGGTACTTCGGCGGCTTCGTACGTGCATCCCAAGCGTTGGGATGGCCGGCCGAATCTCTAGATCTCTTGGTGATAGTCACCACTTCGCATTGGGCATGGAGATCGGCACCAGAATGCCCTTGGAGGTGCTTTAAATCGAGCCCGAACTTGGGTTTTTAAACCTGAAAACCAGATTTTAGGGGTAGTTTAAGGGCTCGTTCAAGGGAGCTATTTGGCCACCGCCGGCGACCCCGCCGGCACCGGGCACGTCGCCGGCGCCGGGGGGCATCGCCGGCCGGGCCGGTACCCGCCGGGGGGTGGCTGGAGCTCGGCGGCGCCGCCGCCGGTGGCTAACCTAGGGTTCCTGCAAAACAGGTTGCAGGTTAAAGAGAAGGGGGCCTGTCGAATCTGTTCGAAGTGGCCGAACCGCCCGGTCCCGACCCGGTCGGACCGGGCCGGGGGCCGGGCGGCGCCCTGGCCGAGCCAGGGTGCGCCCTGGCCGAGCCAGGGTGCGCCCTGGCCGAGCCAGGGCTCGACCCTGGCCGAGCCAGGGCTCGACCCTGGCCGAGCCAGGGCTCGACCCTGGCCGAGCCAGGGTTCGACCCTGGCCGAGCCAAGGGGCCTGGGTCCGGGCCATTGGGCCCCAAATGGGCTGGGCCCATTTTCAGTTTTTTAAAAATGGTTTTTAAATACCTGTTTAACCCCCTTTAAACCCAAATTTAGCCCATTTATGCATGTTTTAAAATTGTTTTAAAACAGAAAATTATAAGAATAATTAATAAGTGTTATTAATTAATTTTTTATGATTATTAACAGTTTATTAAAGTGTTTAATAACTGTTAGTCTATTAAAGGGCTTAATAACTAATGGGTGTTAGTTAATTGTTTAAAAATTGTTTTAAATAATTAATTCCCTATTAATTTAATTAGTTTAAAATTGTTTTAAACTAAATTCATGCATAACTTGATTACACTTTGCCATTCAAATTGTTTGAATAATTATTTAGATTAACTGAATAGTTTAGTTAGTTTATTTGTCAATAATATTTTAAATATTATTGATAATGCTGAAATAAATGTTATTTCGAAAACTAATTGGTATTATAATTTTATATTTATAAAATTTAATACCAAACAGCAATTATGTGATGATTGTGATGCATGTGATGTGTTTTATGGTGGGATGATCATGGACTTAGTATTTTCATGTGATGAATGATGTGAATGGATGCGATGCTCATTTCATTTGGTATTTTAAATAGGACCTGCGTGTCCTCCTCTCTCTTAATCCAAGTGTACTTTCTACCTTCCTATAAGATTGTACTCCCCTTGATAAGATCAAGGTTTCTAATTGTTTAAATGTACATTTGTGGACCTACGAGTCCTGAATTTTGTATTTAAATGTATCGGATTAAGTTTAGAGGACGGGATCTTCTGAAGACACCTCTGGAGGGAGGACTCGTATCAAATGGAACCAGTGTTGCTGTTTTCACATTAGGATCCTATTATGGATCATCGTTTGGCTCCGATGATTCCATAATAGTTTAAGCAGTCCATGATCATCCCCATTAAATTTTTCTGCACATATGTGATATTTGTGGACTATGCTATCATATATATATTTCTATTTAGTATATTGATACTTCAAATTGAAATACTATTGATAGCACGATTTTTTACAAATCAAAATCAAAACCCTCTTTTAAAACTTAAGTTGTAAACGTGAGATATTAAGAATAATCCACGTAACCCACCATCATTATAGATCTTAGGATAATTCTTATCTCAAACGGATTTGTTGTGCTACCACAAGGTCTGTTTGATTTAGAAATTAAACTAGGTCTACGATATGTGATGTCATTAAGATGAGTGGACAAATAGTGTAGTTTTGTTGTGCTACCACAAGGATTGCACTATGAATTCATGTCATCTAAGTAATGATGGATAAACTTAACTGAATCAAATTGATTTGTTGTGCTACCACAAGGTCATTCTGATTCAGGGGTTAAATCGATCGGATATTGCAAACGTTGCAACTGTCAAGAGTTGACTGCCTAAGGGACTTGATGTGATTTGTTGTGCTACCACAAGGTCACATGCATGTTGCCCGAAGGATTCTGATCCCCACTAGGAGATCACCGGAATCTCCCGTTCTGTATCTTAGAGGGTCATACAGATCGCCGAAAAATAGTGGGAGCATAAATCTAGATTAAAAGTCCTAAATCTGATTTTAAGAACTATCTGCTCATTTTATATATTTCCATGTAGGTCGCTATGTCGTCACCTAACCCCCTCCGTTGCATACTTGATGCAAACAAACTCACGGGACCAAATTACATTGACTGGTTACGCAACCTGAAGATTGTCCTCAGGTGCGAAAAGCTAGCCTATGTCCTGGATCAACCAGATCCAGTGCAACCCGGAGATAATGCTAACGAAGATGAATTAATGATGTATGAAAATTGGAAGGAGGACTCTGTCAAGGTCCAGTGTTATATGCTCGGTTCAATGAACAATGAACTGCAGCGACAGCATGATAACATGGAACCTAAGACCATTCTGAATCACCTACAAGAGTTGTTTGGTGAACAATCCAGAACAGAAAAATATGAGATATCTAAGAAATTGTTCAGGACCAGAATGAGCGAGGGCACATCTGTGCAAACTCATGTGCTTAAGATGATAGAGTGAATTGAGAGGCTTACTGTGCTGGGCTTTGTTATGAACAATGACCTGAGCATTGACTTAATCCTACAGTCCCTTCCATATTCATTTTCACAATTCATTATCAACTTCAATATGAACAAAATTGAAGTTTCACTAGCTGAGCTGCTCAACATGTTGAAGACAGCTGAAGGCACTATCCAGAAAGATAAGCCAGGTGTAATGCTTGTTGGTAAGACCAACAAGAAAAGGAAAGCTGGACAGACCTTTAAGAAAGGTAAGCCTAAGAAGCAAGTGAAAAGCAAACCGGCGGCACAAAAGGACAAAGCTAAAGTCAATGATAAAGGTCAGTGTTTCCACTGCCATAAAGAAGGTCATTGGAAGAGAAACTGCAAGATTTATCTTGCAGAAAAAGCAAAGGAGAAGCTTGGTGAAGCTTCAGGTATTCTCATGATCGATCTTAACTTGTCTTATAGATAATCAACATCCTGGGTATTAGATACTAGATGTGTTTCTCATATCTGCAATAACTTGCAGGTGTTAACAAGTAAGAGAAGATTGAACCGCGGAGACGTAGATCTGAGGCTCGGGAATGGAGCAAAAGTTGCTGCGTTAGCTGTGGGGACAGCAAGACTTCAGATGCCGTCAGGAGACTTTTTGGAACTGATAGATTGTTATTATGTTCCAACCATTATTAGGAATATCATATCTATTTCATGTTTAGATAGACAAGGATATTCTATGAAGCTAGAGAATAAAGGTTGTTCAATTTATCAAGGAGACAAATTGTTTGCTTCCGGATATTTATTGAATGGCTTATATTTACTTGATATTTCATATGATGTTTGTCTGGTAAATAATTCTCTTGAACGCTTAGATAAGGATGTGAATAAATCGTACCTATGGCATTGTAGGCTAGGTCATATAAATGAGAATAGGATCATAAGTTTGCAAAAGAATGGATATCTTGATCCATTTGATTATGAATCATTTGCAACCTGTGAAGCTTGTCTCATGGGAAAGATGACCAAAACTCCATTCTCAGGACATAGAGAAAGAGCTAAGGACTTATTGGAACTAATACATAGTGATGTATGTGGTCCAATGTCCACTCATGCTATGGGTGGTTACTCATACTTTGTTTCATTTACAGATGATTTCTCAAGATATGGCTACATATATTTGATGAAATATAAGTCAGAAGTCTTTGAGAAATTTAAAGAGTTTAAAAACGAAGTTGAGAACCAGACTGGAAAGAGTATTAAAACTCTTCGATCAGATCGAGGGGGTGAATACTTAAGTACATAATTCACAGAATATCTTAAGGATAATGGTATTTTGTCTCAGTGGACTCCTCCCTATACACCTCAGTTAAATGGTGTATCGGAAAGGAGAAATCGTACTCTATTAGATATGGTACGATCCATGATGAGTTATGCCAAACTTCCAATCTCTTTATGGGGATATGCACTGTTGACTGCTGCATATCTGTTGAACAAAGTTCCGAGTAAATCAGTACCTTCCACTCCATATGAGATATGGAAAGGAAAGAAACCAGACTTTAAGCATGTTAGAGTCCGGGGTTGTCCTGCACATGTCAAAAGACATGATCCAGACAAACTGGATTCTAGGACAGAGAAATGTAGATTTGTGGGATATCCAAAAGAGAGTTTTGGATATTACTTCTATCAGCCCAGCGATCAAAGGGTGTTTGTCGCAAAAAGAGCTGCCTTCTTAGAGAAAGAATATCTTTCAAAAGAAGACAGTGGGAGCAAGATAGAACTAGAAGAAATTCTAGACTCACAAATCAACACTGGTTCATCTACTGAACCAATGACTCAAGAACTTGTTCAAGATGATACACAAAAGGTTCGCAGATCAGGTAGAGTGCCTAAGCAGTCTGAAAGATATGTTGGACATATCGATGAAGGCAAACCAAAAGTGCACTTAAATGAGGATGATGATCCTCAAACCTACCTAGAAGCCATAAATAGTCATGAATCAGAAAAATGGCAAGAGGCAATGGATTCTGAAATTCAGTCCATGTATGCCAACCAAGTTTGGAACTTGGTTGATCTGCCAGAAGGTATAGTACCTATTGGCAGTAAATGGATCTTTAAAAGAAAGATCGGGGCAGATGGACAAATTGACACATACAAGGCAAGGCTTGTAGCAAAAGGATATCGTCAAAGGCAAGGTGTTGACTATGACGAAACCTTTTCTCCAGTTGCCATGATTAAGTCAATCAGAATACTTCTTGCTATCGCTGCATTCTACGATTATGAAATATGGCAAATGGATGTGAAAACAGCATTCCTTAACGGGAACCTTCAAGAAGAGGTGTATATGATACAACCTGAAGGATTCACTTCCAAAGAGTATTCAAGCAAGGTATGCAAGCTGCAAAGATCCATCTATGGATTAAAGCAGGCATCCCGAACTTGGAACTTAAGATTTGATGAAGCAATCAAATCTTATGACTTCATTAAGAATGAAGATGAACCTTGTGTATACAAAAAGGTTAGTGGGAGCGCAGTTACCTTTTTGGTACTTTACGTTGATGACATTCTACTCATTGGGAATGATGTAGGAATGTTATCATCGGTAAAGGCTTGGTTATCCAAAAACTTCTCCATGAAAGATTTGGGAGAAGCATCCTATATTCTGGGAATAAGGATCTATAGAGATTGGTCCAAAAGGATGCTTGGCTTGTCCCAATCTATGTACATAGATACCATAGTCAAAAGGTTTGGCATGGAAAATTCCAAGAGAGGCCTCGTTCCTATGAGGCATGGAATTTATCTCTCTAAAGAAATGTCTCCCAAGACACCTGATGAGAGAGCATACATGGATAGAGTTCCTTATGCCTCGGCAATAGGATCTATCATGTATGCAATGCTATGTACTAGGCTTGATGTGGCACATCCATTAAGTGTCACCAGTAGATATCAGGCTGATCCAGGTGAGGAACACTGGAAGGCGGTGAAATGTATCCTTAGATACTTGAGAAGGACTAAGGATCTATTTCTCGTTTATGGAGGAAACGACTTGGAACTTCGAGGATTTACGGACTCGAGTTTCCAGTCGGATATGGATGACAGCAAATCCATGTCTGGATTTGTGTTCATGTTAAATGGAGGTGCAGTAAGTTGGAAGAGTTCCAAACAGGAAACTACTGCAGATTCGACGACCGAAGCAGAATACATTGCTGCAGCTGAAGCGGCCAAGGAGGCGGTTTGGATGAAGAAGTTCATCTCGGCGCTTGGAGTCGTTCCAAGCATTTCAGATCCTGTTCCATTATTGTGTGACAACAATGGAGCAATAGCTCAAGCAAGGGAGCCAAGATCACATCAGAAGTCAAAGCACATTCTGAGACGATTTCATCTGATTCGTGAGATCATCGCCCGAGGAGATATAGTAGTTGAGAAAGTCTCATCTGAAGATAATGTAGCAGATCCCTTGACTAAGCCATTGTCTCAAAACAATTTAGAACGTCACCTTAAGTCTATGGGACTTAGACACATGGGTGATTGGCTATAGTCCAAGTGGGAGAATGTTAGAATTGTGTGGACTCAAAGCCAATCATTGTACATTCTAGTTCAGATTATTAATAAAGGCATTTATTTCTTCATTTAATAGTTCTCGCAAACGACTATCGTAATGAAGGTCCATAGACAAATGTATGAGATATTGAATCATGATGAGATCATGATAGTGAGATCAATATCCTAAGGCAATTGTCTTAAATAGTTCTCGATCATAGGATATTTGAGATGGACATTAAATATCCGATAAGATCGACATAAGTTATGTCTGCTCATATGATGAGGGTGAATGATCTCACATTCACTCGTGTGGTGACACTAAGACAAACAAGTGGGTGCTCATTAGAGAATAAGTTCACTGAACAGACCCAAATAAGAATTCCTGGATGGTAATTATACCTATTAGTCAACCAGGGAATTCTATCGTTGCAGTAGCACAGTTGGTCCTTTGACCTGAGTCACCAATGATACCTTGTTTGTGGACCATTGTATCTTGATTCTCTGACTCGTGGACTTTAACCATTAAGTCCACCATAATCGGTCTTTCAGATACAGTGGAAAGCTTGCGAAGGTAATTGAGTGAACAACAAGGGATCACTCACTCTTGGTATAAGACTGGAGAGAGAATGTCCTATGGATGTGTACACAGAAATCCCTGGCCATGGTCAAATGAAAGAGATGTCTTTCTAGATATTAACTATGTACTGGAATCCATCTGGATAATGCGATAGAGGGTTTGACTATAAAACCATACCCTTGCGTTATCGGGACATTGCATGAGTGAAGGATTATATCTGTGCGGTATCGGCAGACGGAAAGGTTCAATTGAAGGGAACAGTATCCCTTATATCTTCTGGGATCATGAGGTAGTGTTTGGTGCTGTTCATGATCAGAAGGCCAAGTGAATTAATCATCGGATGATAATTTACTTGTTTATTAAATTAATCATTTAACATGCGATGTTTAAATGTTAATTAATAAATATTAAACTCAAGAAACAGTTCTAAGTTTAATGGGCCTGCAACCAGACTGATATATGGGCCTGGAGGGTCACACACATAAGAGTTCTCGTCAGACGGTGAGAGATGTTAAATTTCATGCTTATCTGGGTTTTTGTGAAAAACTGCAGGATAAACATGAAGATTTAATGGAGAATTATCCAAGGCCAAACTCTTGGATAATCATGAGGATTAATTGTTGTGCTTATCCTTATTTCTATATAAGGAGGGCCAAAGGGGAGTGGTAAAAAGTTAGTTGGACGAATTTTTACTCCCAAGATTCTCTCTCCTCTCTCTCTCTTCTTCTCGAAGTGGATCTGTCTCTCTCCGCGCATGGTGGATCTGAGATCTGGTCGGAGCACTCAAGTCGAGGAGGAAATCGCGTCTGCTGCGGGAACTCGTGTGGATACCTCTAGAGATCGTGCGCGTGCGCGATTACCGAGTCGGCATCATCCACGGGAGATTCGAAACCCCGCAAAGGTGAAGAACTGTTCTTCCCGCGTTATTTTAATGTCCGTTTTACAACCCCAGCAACCGATACAATGGAATCTTTTTATTTCCGCTGCGTTCATGGCGATTCCTAACAAATAAGACTTTGATAAAAATCATCAAAAAGATGTGCAAATCTAACAAATTTGCAGACTGGCCAGAAAAATTGGTTGAGGCTCTATAGGCCTACCGAACTTCAATCCGCACGCCTACTGGGCAAACTCCTTATTCCTTAACATTTGGAATGGAGGCAGTAGTTCCATATGACATCCTCATACCGTCATTAAGAGTACAATTGATTAAGGAATTTTCCATTGATGAACATCGTTCAGCACTCCTTGCTCAATTGGAACTTTTAGACGAGAAAAGATGGTCAGCTGCTAATCATACAAAAGTTTATCAAAATAGACTAGCACGTTTTTATCAAAAGAAAGTCATTGAACGTAAGTTCAAAGTCGGTGAAATGGTCGTAAAAAGAATTTTTGTAAAACCTGGTGGTCCGCGTTCTAAGCTCCAACCAAACTGGGAAGGACCTTATGTTGTATCGCACGCTTTTCCTGGTAATGCTTATCGTCTTGTTAATGCAGAAGGAGAAGAGCTAAATCATCCCTGGAATGGTTTACATCTTAAGAAATACTACCCTTAGGTTAAAGAGTCGATCAATATGGTACAAAGACCAGTGGAATCAGAAAGTTTATAAACTCAAATTTCTTTGTTAGTCTGGATAACTTAACTTTAAACCCGTCACTACACACACTGACATGTTTGATTCGTGAGTAACAAAAGATGCCAAGTCCTAAAGAATATCAAAAGCTTGACCGAAAGGGCAAAGTACAAATCATTCGTTTTAAAGCAAAATTATGTTTTACACTCAGCCCATGATGTCGGAACGAGACTTAGAATAGACTACCAAGAATACCCGCCATCTTAGTAGGAGGCCGTCATAAAAAAAATGGGGGAGATCCGTCCCGAAAAATAGAAAAGAATAGAAAAACAAAAGGAAAAGGTAAAATTCAAATGTCAAATCAAAAGGCCATTACATTACAAGCGTTACTTCAAGGCCATGAAATGAAACGAAAGGGAACGCAAGGTCGATAAATACCCCGGAAAGAAATGACCGAACCCCAACGGATACTAGGGTAGGAAAGGAACATCTTTTTAGGTCTCCGGAACCTTCTCATGGGCTTTCTAAACTTACTCTTCCTTTCTTTCTGAAGAGGCATACTCCAAACTTAAGGAATGGCTTAGATTGACTGAAGGTCAAATCATCAAATGGGATCATGAATGGAAATACGAGTTTAAACACGATGGGTTTAACTTAAATTGTTGAAGAATGATTTGGAAATTAAGTTCATAAATGAATATGATCTTTTGATCTGAGTACCATGCTGGTCTTTTAGTCAAAACTCCAAAAAAAAAAAAAATACATATGTCAAAAATAAAAAAAAATACATATATCAAAATTCAAAAAAAAATACATATGTCAAAATCCAAAAAAAAAAAAAATACATATGTCAAAACTCCAAAAGAAAATACATATGTCAAATTCAAAAAAAAATACATATATCAAAATTCAAAAAAAATACATATGTCAAAATATAAAATAAAATAAAAGGCATATATTTCAAAACCCAAACAAAAATGAATATTTCAAAACAACAAAAATATCTCAATTAGCATTTGCTTGTTGCACTCAGTATGTTTCATTCCTTTTATTTTCAGTTAGCATCTGTTTGCTTGTATGTTGCATTTTTCTTAAGTTTGATTATTCTCATTACCTTTGTTAATAAAGGCTATGCCCCTTGACCCTTCTACCAAGGATAGGATCAAGTAGTCGGTTACTTAACCAGGCAAGGGGCTAAGCTTAAATAGATGCTTAACCTGTTTGTTCAAGTCATATACAGGACACAAGGCATGAAAAGAGTTAGAATTCGAGTAGAGAACAGCCAGAAATCTGTTTCTGTGAGTAAAAGGCGTCGAGGAGAACTGACGCGTTTCAATGTTAAATGGCGTCGCCCCGACATGACGCGTTTCAGCAATTCTGTTATTTACTTGACATTCTGTGTTTTTGATGTTTAAATTGAATATTTATTTGGAATTACTAATGAGTTTGATTGCAGGAAATTCAAAGAAATGATTACAAAGCTGGAGATATCAAGAAGATCTCACTATAGAATTTATGAAGTCCCAACCGTGGCTAAAAAGACGGTTATTTCTATCCTTGTACTCTTTCATGCATAATCATTTGCATTACTATATGATAAATATTTATTAGAGTATATCAAAGACCTTGTGGTTTTGATGAAACTGGAATTTGAGTTCCCCTACAACAAAAACAGTGATAATTCTAGAGGATTCTTAATCGCACGGATAGGCCGTTTGATTGTTAATTAGTGAGGACGATGGTTCCACTTTTGTGAAATGGTGCGTGGATAAACGAGCTTCGGCTTAGCACTGGATTACAAGAATTGGTATCTTGACTCATTAATGACAATTTAACAATATTATCCTTGATTAATTTATATTTTATTTGACTTTATATTTTTCTTTTAGCCCAGCATGCATCATGTAGGACTTTGAAATCACTGTGATAAGGATTAATTACTGATTAAGTTTCAAACCATTAATCAAAATAACTCAAAACATGATATGAAATATTCCATTCTGAATTGAGTATCTTGATTATCTTTGAGGTTCGCTTGAAGATATCCTTGGAATTCTATCCTTTCTTGGATTCTTTATCCAATATTCTTGTTTTTTTTTTTAAGATCCATCATGGCTGTAGCACGTCCATATTGGCTGGCAAACGCTCCCCATGATGAAATCTACAGTGTCTATGACCTAGGGTACTTCCCACTCCGAGGAGGTTGATCGATCTTATTTTATTTCCTTGTCTACCTCATCCAGACAGGATTGATTCCATTGATCTCATTAAGATATCTTCATTGATGATTTTGAGAAAAAATTCCAATCATGTGATGTTAAGAGCGTGTCTCATCACACCTTTGCATCACCTTTTCAGTACATTCCATTCCATTTTACTCCCTTGCAAAGACGATGCCAAGGTGAGGCAGCTGTAGACACGCTAATTTTGACGTCATTTTGAGTAAATTTCATATCATATAATAATGCCTCAGAATGGTCTGATAATTAATCATTGATTAATTTTTATTAATATTTTTGAGTGTCGGGTCGAACATACATGTTTAAGTTAATCAATTAAATTGATTTTAGCTCAAATTTCAGTTAAAATATGAAGAAGTCTAAAAGACGTCTACCTGTGTGGACGCGATTTATAGTTTATTCATGTTTTAACGTTTAAATTTGAATTTTAATCAATTGATTAATTAGCTAAAAGGCGTCTGTGAGGCACGACGCGTTTTAGGTTTCCTAGGCTATTTTTACTTCTCTTCCGGATGTTTATCCTTTTCTTAATTAGTGTAAAAGACGTCTACACATGTAGACGCGTTTTATCTCATAAAGATAAAGATAAGTTTTCCCGGATATTTATCCTTATCTTAATTAATCTGAAAGGCGTCAGCCATGGTAGATGCGTTTTAGATAATTACAGATAAAGATGAATTAATCAGTATTTATCTGTCGGTTAAGATAGATAAATCCTAGATTTTTCTATGTTGATCACGGACGCAGAAAAGGTCTATAAATACCTTACATGTTGAAGAGTAAAAAAAAGCGAAGCGTATTATTAAGAAGAGAGAGCGTTATTATAGCGAGTTGGAGATCGAAGCAACAACGTCGTAACGCCGGAGCGCTGCCATTTCCAGAAGACGGCGTCCATTCAAGATCTTCATCCATTCAAGGCTTCAACCAACTGGGCATAAGTTTTTCATTACCGCATTCATTTCATTAGTTTTAATTCATTCTTCATAATCACTTCATGCAACACACACCACAGCATCATCTTTCAAAAAAACCTATTTGATTTAAGGGGTTTCAAAAAACCATTTAAACAAGTGAGTTTGCTGTTCAATTATATGCTTAAAATCATGATCAGTTTATATACTGCTTCCATTTAAATTCTCATCAGTATTTCTTCATTTCCTTTCTCTCTGTTTCTGCTGCACTCAACAATAACAAGAGAATCAAAAGGAGAAATCAAGCACAAAGCCAGAAGGATCTCTGGACGATCCTCAACCTCAAACTCAACAGCAAGAACAAAAGAACAAAGAAAGGGCTCTCTTTCTTCAGCCGGCTGAAGGAGGGGAACTAAGGATTCAACATCTTCCGCGTTCAAACAGGTACGCGATCACACTTCTTTTGAAACTTTTTAGTTAAAAGTTTCTGGCGATCACTTCACGTAATTACTGTTTTTAATAGGTTAGTTTTGCACTAAACAACATAGGATAGTTAATGTTAATCACACTGTCATTCTAAGCACCTACAGGGGCAACCGGCGGCACTGCCATACCGGCCGTCGATCGCCAGCATAGGGGAAGGGAAAAGAGGCACTGCCCTGCACTTGATCGGATGGCTCTCCTCACACCACCGGTGCCGGTGTGTCATCCCTGCAATTTTTGGGAGCGTCAGATGAACAGTTTAACCAGCGTTTTGGGGGCTTCCAGTGGCCTCGGCTCGCCGGTAGGCGACCACTGGTACCGGAGTTAAGAAAGGGGGCCACCCCTCTTGCAGTTTCCGGCCACCATGGCCGCTGGCGCCGGCGGCGCCGCCACCAATGACCCCCCCTTCCCTAAAACCCTAAAGGGGCCCTGCGGCCTGGCCGAATATGGCGCTGGAGCGCCGAACCGGGCGGGCCCGAGCCGGTTCGATCGGGCTTGGGGCCGCACCCAGGGCGCGACTGAGCTGGCTCGGCCAGCCCGAGCCCTGGTCCGGACCAGGCTGGGTCCTGGCCGAGCCAGGAGCTGGGCTGGTCCCCTCCTGTTGGGCCATGTTAGCCCATTAACCCCTAATTTGTTTACCCCTCTTAATCCCCAAATATTGATAATAGGATTAGTTAATTGAGATTTTGTTTTAAAATGTTTTAAAACTAAGATTTCAATTAACAAGGTATTAAAATGTTATCTTAAAATTATTTTAAGATTAATATTTAATATCTCCTTGTTCAAGAAACAAAATAATCCTATACAATTAAGATTAAAGTTTTAAAAGTGTTTTAAAATTGAAATTTAATTATCAAGATATTAATTGATCTATTGTCTTAAAATAGTTTTAAGACTAATATCTTGTGAACAAATTTAAGATATTAATTAAGGTATCGTTTTAAAATTGTTTTAAGACTTACGCTGAATTAAATCTTATTTTTCTATTAAGGTTCAAATTAAAGATATTGATCTTTATTAATATTAACTATTGTTGTTATATCATTGTTTATTGATCTAATTGTTAGGTTAATAAATTATGATATTTTAATAATATAATATATTAGTCTAAATGTTAGATTAATATTAATACTTTATCAAGGGTTGTTAAAGATGTAATTGTGCCTCAAGAACCATTAACAAGAGTTGTAATGGCATTTGTTAAGTTATTATTAATGTCTTGGTAATTTTCTTAACAATGGATTATTAAGAGAGATTTTATATTTGGGGATATCTTAACAAGAGTTGTTAAGACTATTTTAATTAGTCTAATTGTTAGACTATTATAATTTAGAAATATTCTGATTAATATTTCTTAATAAATGTTATTAAGAAATATTATTTAATTAAAGGAGTTTATTAACAAGGAGTTGTTAATCAATTATAACTGGAATTATAAATTCTTTTATAAATGTTATTTAGGAATTTTTAATTCTATCTAAATGTTAGACTGTTTCACATTCATAATTGTTATTAATGTGATTTAAAATTAATTTAAGTGTTAGATTAATTAATTTAGAATTGTTCTAAATACTGCATGAAATATTTTAGAATTTTAATTTTAGTTTTGTGTGCACATGTTGATGTGTTTAATGCTTTAAATTAGATTTAAATACATGTTAGAAAATAAGATTTTCGAAAATTCAAATCATCCAATTTTGATTGGAACCTAGGTTTTAAGAAAACCAAAATTATTATTTTTCAAGAATTTTAGCCTTCATATGATGTGTTATATCATGAGTGGATAGTTAAAATTAGTGGTGGTCATGGTCATGCACTTAGTTAATTTCATATCATGTGATGGTGTGTAATTATGTGGATTGTTATGGAATGTGATGTACATTAATTAAGTGTTAATTAATGAGGCTTGCATGTCTCCCTCTCTCTTTCATTCCATTGTAATTCTATCTCCCTCTATTATTGTACTCGGCCATAAGGCTTTCTCTTATAATTTATTTGTATTTAAAATTGTTTCAAAATAAATATTATTTGTATTTGATCGCGCTAGCCGAGGAGAGGCGAGGATGATCCACAAATGCAACCAGGAAGGCGATAGGAGATGAGGTCACCAGTGGCTATGTGTTTGCATATTTAGATTATATAATTGTTATATAGTTTTGATGATTAATTGTTTGGCTCCAATTAATCACCGTGCTGTCCATGACCACATAATGAACATATATGGTTGATGTATGCTTTTTAGTTTTTTATTATGAATCGATTGCTAATATCTAGGTATAGTTAAATATATATGATATATTTATAAACTATCACCTAGGATGAGACCAACTTAACATAAACAAAACCTTCAACATAAAGTCTAAGCTGGAGCGCGAGTCATTGAGAATATACCGCGTGGCTCTCCATCAATATAGTTCTTAGAACTTGATTTAGTGATGGCAGCTTCTATGTGTTTACCCGAAATCTGCCACCATCTGATGAAAGAACTATTAACTATGGCATCTTGATGCCTTGAGATTGGAATAGAGGAACGGTGTAGCTATCCTCGCGTTTACCCGGGAGCTGCATTCTTACTCTACTCTGTCACGTATTTATGGTAAAGCTTAAACCAGGTATAATGGTCTACTGTGTTTACCCGAGACCATTAAAGACCTGGGAGCCGAAATAAGATCGGATATTGCAAGGAGTTGCAATTACCATGAGATGGTTTCTCTAAGATAATGGTATGATACTATGTGTTTACCCGAGGTCATACTGTGATTCTTGGAGATTCTGATCCTCACTAGGAGATCGTTGGAGTCTTCCGTTCTGTATACCTGAAGGTTATACAGTCCGTCAAAAAATAGTGGAAAATAATTCAAGATAAAAGACCATAATTGAATTATAAGAACTATCTGCTTAAATCACGTTATTTCCTTCGATTCACTAACATATCGTCTATTCGAGATTCTGGCATATTGGATGACAATACTTCTCATATTTAGACTGACAAGAAAATTCTAAAGAATGTCTTTAGGGATGAATGAAAGTCACTATCCTAATCAGGTATCATGAATCCTCTTACTTGAATAGACCAAGGTAAAGAGGTACTCATGATATGCCTTTTTGAAAGGCTTAATCATTGTCATGAAATCTCTTATTTGGATAGACCAAGATGAAGAGATATTTATGATGTACCTTTGAGAAAGGCAAGTGGTAAGGTTTTAAACAATCGAATCCACACCTAAAAAGAATAAAGGAAAGTCAGTTGAGATAGAGAAGTAGCAGTTCTCCCATTGTAACCAATATAAGGATACTGGTAAAGGCAAAACGAATATGAAACTTGAAAGAAGTCTCATATATTCTTATTATCAACTTTTGCATGTCTATTGGAGAATTAGCGTATCCAATATGAGATATTGGAAAATGATTCTCAGAGCTGCGATAATGTGCAGACTTAGACAAGTAAAAGAAAATCGAGAGATTGCAAGTGTTGAGTTAGACACAACAATTGTTCATAATAATCATAGGTTACTATCAGACAGTAAATCTTTGTATGTCTATAGGAGTCTAATATGAAACTGAATAATTATTATTTAGTTGCATGAGATATCAAGAATTATAAAAGTGAATAATGTTGACTGAGAAGAAACAATAGTTGTTCAAATCAGTCAATGTACTATAGATTCTTGAAGTAACATTTCATGTGATGAATGTTCACAAGTCTCCTACAGAAATGAACTGTGTAAATCCTGATTATCTATGGTATTGTACACAGGGTTGTACAATAAGAAATTATTGATGCTGATGCATATTGATGTAAACAGTTCAAAGGCTAAAGATAATTACTACTATTAACTTACCTTATAGTTTACTTATGGAATGATTCGACTGTATATACTTACTGAAGTAAAAGACGAATGCATCTGATAGATTAAGGTATAAGATCAATATGAAGTATTAGAATTTTTGATTTGATCAAAGAAACTAATACTTAAGTATATGATTCACATAAATCATTAAGAAGATAATTGTATCCTCGCTCGATTGATTCTCATTGTATATCATAGTAATATGATAGAATGAAGAATTGCACCTTATTAAGATATGGTACAATACATAATAAGATTTACCTAGTTCTTATCCTTGTGAACATGAGTATGAACATAAGATGTTCATGCTTTACAGATGGTTCCAAATAAATCAGTGTATGTCCATATAAGATATGGAAATCAAATAATTCATATGAGATGTGAATTATGAACAAATTGTTAGGTTATCTCGGTTTCTCCGGATCGCTCACGCAGCGGAAAAACAAAATTATTTACAGCGATCCGTTCCCGTTTCGGAATCTAAAATACGATAATCGGATTATCGAAGTTCTCACCGTGTGCGGATTCGAATCTGCAGCCGTTTGGTTCCGTCGGTGTGACACCGCAAGCCGCGCAAGCGCCCGGCCTCTAGCGAAGTCCACACGATCCTCCCCGCGACGGATATCCTCGAGTTCCTCGTTCTTCGCAGCCCACGAAGCCTCCGCCGTCACCGCAATGATCCCCGCAGCGCGCGGACGATTTCCCGTCGAACGGGATTCGGAGAAGCGGTGGAGCAGATCTGGATCTGCCTGGATGCCAGAGAAAGACAGAAACTGAGGAGGGGCGGCTAGGGTTAGCAGCAGCTTGGCCTGCTCAGCCCGTTCGCTACGTTTTATACTAACCGCGCGGTTTTTCATAAAAACCCCCGGCTTGTATAAAACCCACTTATTTACCCATCGCCTTGAGAATCATTTGCGTGTGACCCTCTAGGCCCAAGTACCAGTCAAGTTAATGGCCCAACAAGCCCAGTGACTCCTCACTGGCTTTATTAATTAATTAATAACCCTTTATTAATCAATTAATCAATCGAATTGATGTCGCACATCGAATTCAACCGGGCCTCCGATCACGTTGGGTGCCAAGCAACACCGCGTGAACCCGGAAGGTATTCGGGGTTAAGTAACCCACTCTTGGAACCTTTTCGCCGATAGTTACCGCGTGAATATAATCCTTCATTCGTACAATGCTCTCGAGTCAACTCAGGGTATGGCGAGCTGTCAAACCCTAACCGGTCGACTCACTTGGATTGGATGCCGCTGATGAATATCGGAAAACTCCTTTCCCGATATTATCGTCCGCCCTGGCCAGAGACTTTCGCGCATCCTTCCTAGAGTATTCTCTCTCTAAGTACCGAGAGCGAATGATTCCTTATTGACACACAATTCCCTTCGACGGTATTCCGCTGTACCCAATCCTTGGCATATTAGAATCCCATGGCTAGAGATTCGTAAACCAAGGTCAAAGCACAGAAGTCCACCGCCAAGGTGTCCTTGGTGTCTCAGGTCCGACGACCATCCACGCAACTGCGACAATAGAATCAAGCTGGTTGACAGTGAGGTACAATACCATCCAGCGATTCAGTCGGATCAGTTCAGTGAACTCATTCTCCAATGAGCACCTACAGATTCGCCTTAGTGTCTCCACACAAGTGACTTATAAGACCAGTCACCCTCATCATATGAGCAGGAGTAATCTGTACTAGTCTAACCGGATATCCGATGTCCTTCTCGGATATCTTCCGACTAGGAACGATTAAGAATATGTGTGTTTAAGTGATCAGTCTCATTAGTATGATCTCATCATAATCTGATCACCATAGCACATATTCACGAACTTCATTATGAAACGATAATTAACGCGATTTACACATAATGAATATTATGCCATTTTATTAATAATGAACAAGATTTACATTGTTAGATTGGCTTGTAGGCCACCTAAACTAACAATCTCCCACTTGGACTAAAGCCAATAACCTTTATACAATAAGCCCATAGACTCTAAGTGACGCTTAAACACAATTTGAGCCAACGGCTTTGTCAGTGGATCTGCTCTATTGTCGACGGATGGAACTCTTTCCACTACTACATCTCCTCTGGATATGATCTCTCTGATAAGGTGAAAGCGCCTCAGAATATGCTTCGATTTCTGATGAGACTGCGGCTCTTTCGCTTGCGCAATCGCTCCATTGTTGTCGCACCTCCATAGACAAGAAACATATCCGTAGTCCTTCTCAAGTACTTGAGGATACATTTCACCGCCTTCCAGTGCTCTTCGCCTGGATCAGCCTGAAATCTACTCGTAACACTTAGAGCAAATGCAACATCAGGTCGTGTACATAGCATGGCATACATGATAGATCCTATGGCAGAGGCATAGGATATTCTATCCATGAATGCCCTCTCATCAGGAGTCTTAGGAGACTGTTCCTTTGAGAGAATAATTCCATGTCTCATCGGTATGAGACCTCTCTTGGAATTTTCCATGCCAAACCTTTTGACTATGGTATCTATATACAAGGATTGGGTCATTCTAAGCATCCTCTTTGATCTATCTCTATAGATCCGTATTCCCAATACGTAGGATGCTTCTCCCAAATCCTTCATGGAGAAGTTTTTCGACAGCCAAATCTTTACTGATGACATCATAGCTACATCATTCCCAATGAGTAGTATGTCATCTACGTAAAGAACTAGAAAAGTGACTGCACTCCCACTGGTCTTCTTGTACACACAAGGCTCATCTTCATTCTTAATGAAGTCATAAGACTTGACTGCCTCGTCAAATCTTATGTTCTAGCTCCGGGAAGCCTGCTTCAATCCATAAATGGATCTCTGAAGCTTGCACATTTTATCTGGAGACTCTTTGGATGTGAAACCTTATGGTTGTATCATATACACCTCCTCCTCAAGGTTACCATTGAGGAAGGCAGTCTTCACATCCATCTGCCAAATTTCATAATCAAAATGTGCAGCAATGGCGAGCAGAACTCTGATCGACTTTATCATGGCGACTGGTGAGAAAGTCTCGTCATAGTCAATTCCTTGCCTTTGACGATATCCCTTTGTCACCAACCTTGCCTTATAAGTATCGATCCGTCCATCAGTACCGATCTTTCTTTTAAAGATCCACTTGCAACCGATGGGTACAATACCCTCGAGCAAGTCCTCCAAGTTCCAAACTTAGTTGGTGTACATGGACTGGATTTCTGAGTTCATGGCTTCTCGCCATTTCCCGGCTTCTGGGCCTTCTATGGCCTCTTGGTAGGTTTTAGGATCATCATCCTCATTATATTGTACCTTAGACTCACCTTCAGCAATATGTCCCACATATCGTTCGGGCAGTCTAGGCACTCTACCAGATCTACGAGGCTCATCTGTGTGCACCTGAACAGATTCAGGAACTGATATCTCATCTGATGATAATGCAGCTGTTTGAAGATCTGGAACCTCTTCCAGTACTATTTTACTCCCACTGTCCTCCTGGAGAAGGTATTCCTCTTCCAAGAAGACAGCTTTCCTGGCGACAAACACCTTTTGTTCACCAAGATGGTAAAAATAATATCCAAAGGTTTCCTTTGGATATCCCACAAACCTGCATTTATCAGTTCGTGATTCCAGCTTGTCTGGATCATGCCTCTTTACATGGGCAGGACAACCCCAGACTTTAACATGTTTAAATTCTGGTTTCCTGCCTTTCCATATCTCATATGGAGTAGAGGCTACGGACTTGCTGGGTACTCTATTCAGTAGGTATGTTGCTGACTCTAGAGCATACCCCCAGAGGGACACTGGTAATCCCGAAAAGCTCATCATGGATCGCACCATGTCCAACAAGGTGCGATTCCTCCTTTCAGATACACCATTCATCTGTGGTGTATATGGAGGGGTCAGCTGAGAAAGGATACCATTATCCTTTAAGAATTGTGTGAAATTAGTACTCAAGTATTCTCCTCCTCGATCTGATCGAAGAGCTTTAATACTCTTTCCTAACTGCTTCTCCACCTCATTCTTGAACTCCTTGAACTTCTCAAATGCTTCTGACTTGTACTTCATTAAGTACACATAGCCGAATCTTGAGAAATCATCGGTGAACGTGATGAAGTAAGAAAAGCCACCTTTAGCTTGGGTGGACATTGGACCACATACATCCGAATGTATTAGTTCCAAAATGTCCTTGGCACGTTCTCCATGTCCTGTAAATGGAGATTTCGTCATCTTTCCCATAAGGCAGGATTCACATGTTGCAAACGATTCATAATCGAATGCTGTTAAGTAACCATGCTTGTGCAACTTTTGCAACCTGCTTTCGCCAATGTGCCCAAGTCTACAATGCCACATGTAGGCCTGGTTCACACAATTCTTGCTCTTCTTAAGAGCATTATCAATCTGAAGATTGTAATAAGAAACATCTAATACATATAGACCGTTGACTAAAGATGCCGAAGCTATTGATTTATTACCATAATAAATCGAACAACTTCTATTCTCAATTGTCAACCTATATCCTATCTTGTCCAAACAAGATATTGATATGATGTTCTTTATTATGCTAGGAACATAATAACAATCTTCCAATAGTAAGGTGTCTCCCGATGGAAGCCTGAGGTTTGCTCTCCCAACAGCAATCGCCGCAACTTTTGCGCCGTTTCCTAGCCTCAATTCCACCTCACCTTGTCTCAGCTTGTGCTTACTTGTCAGCATCTGCACATCATGGCAGATATGAGAAGCACATCCGGTATCTAATACCCAAGATGTGGAATCTCTAACTGACAAGTTGATATCTATCATATAGATATCTGAAACTTTAGTTAGCTTCACCTTTCCATGAGCTTTATCATTAAGGAACTCCTTGCAGTTCCTCTTCCAGTGACCATACTGCTTATAGTAGAAGCAGTCACCCTTCACTACTCCTTTGCCTTTGTCCTTCGATCTTTTATCGTTAGCTATCATCTCTGCTTCAGGGGCATCTAATGCCGATTCAGCAGGAGGATCAGCTCCAGGGACAAAGTTATTGTGCTCAGATCTGAAGACATTCTTCAGGTTTCTGAACCAATCCGAGTAGATTAGGTAAGTCAAAAGGGCATCAAGTATGCCACGGAGTGGGTTATTCGACGACATAATTCCCTACAGGAGATAAGTAAAATCTATTTAGCAGATGTTCAATTATTAAAGTTTAAAACAAGACATGGTCTTTTGTTCAAGTTTAACTCCCACTAATTTTCGACGGACTGTATAACCCTCAGTTATACAGAACGGGAGACGCCGACAGTCTCCTAGTGGGGATCAGAATCTCAATGACTTGCACTACAGCCTTGTGGATAGCACAACAAACTGTAATACAATCAGAGAGCACCCAACTCATGGGACTTGCAACTCCTTGCAATATCTGATCATAGCTTCGGTCCCCAGAGATTTAATGGCCTTGTGGATAGCACAACAAACCACTAATTCTGGTCTAAGCTACCATCATTACGCGACGAGTATAGATTTGCATGCAGCCCTTGTGGATAGCACAACAAAGCTACATGGTTCCTCTACCCCGATCATATAGGCATCTAATGCCATAGCCACAGTTTCTCCTCTCAATTAAGCAGGCCTTGTGGATAGCACAACAAACTTGCCTAAAGTGATTTGAATCCTATGACTATAACGATGGTGGACCACGCGGTAAGTTCTTAACTACTCGCGTTATGGCTTAGAGTTTATCTGAGGGTATTTTGATAACTTTTATCTTGATCTCTCCTAGGTGATAGTATATAAATATATCGTATATATTTACTAAATACTATAACCTGCTTTGATTCATAATCAAAAGATAAACAATGCATCACATACATGTCATTAGTGTGGTCATGGATAGCACAGTGGGTTTGACTGGAGCCAACAGTCAAACGCACACACAATCTAACACAACAATTACATTAGATATCCTGCAAACACATAGGCAAGAGATCTCCATCTTTTCGCCTTCCTGGTTGCAGCTGTGGATCGTCCTCGCTCCTTCATCGGTTGCCTCCATCATATTACATTAATTCTAGAATTAACAAGTAAATTGAAGAAGGCCTTATGGCGAGTACAAGAGAGAGAGGGTGGTCGAAATACATCGGAGTATGAGATAGAGAGGTGCGCAGACCTCTATTTATTAACAATTAATAATCAAACATACATCCACGATCCACACAATCCATTCATCACATGAATAATTAAATAAGTGCATATCCATGACCACGGTGTGTTTTAAACATCCCACACATGATTCAGCGCATCACATGACTAAAATAAATGAGTTTTCAAAATTAGATAAGTTTTGGCTTTCAAAAAACTGGGATCCAATCAAAATTGGCATTTGAATTTCGAAAAACTCATTTATTATCTTAACATGCAATTAAATCAAATTTAAAAGCAATAAACACACATCACATGCGCACACACTCCAAATTAATAATTCTAGATTATTCTATGCAAATTAGAACAATTAAAATAATCTAACACTTAGATTAAACCCCATTAATAATCTAACAATTAGACTATTAATAACTAATCTAACTCTTAGACTAGTCCAACAAAATTAATCATTAACTTATCACATAAATTAATAATTAACTCTAATTTGTTATTAATTATCAATCTAACAATTAGACTAGATAATTATTAAGTGTTAACCACTAATTTAACCATTAAACTAATAATTAACACAAATTAACAGTTAAGCATTAATCTAACTCTTAGATTAGTGGATAAAATTAATTATTAGTTTAACTCTTTAAACTAATAACTAATTACTCCTTATTAAACCATTGTATTAATTAATTAAAATCAATCATCAATTTAACAATTAAACTAACAATTAATTTCAATTAATTAATAACTACTAATTTAACATTTAAATTATTTATTTAAGTTAATTATTAATTTAACTCTTAAATTAATAACTAACTATAATATTAATTAACAATTAGATGTTTTAATAGATAATAATCTAACATTTAGATTATTAAATATTAATCACTAATTTAACAATTAAATTGGTCAATTTAAGTTAATTATTCGCTTAACTATTAAACTAATAATTAACTCTATATAACAACTAATTGTTAATGATGATTCAAAATCATAAAAGAGTTAATTAAATAAAATTGAACAATATTTCAAAATTTTAAACAATTTTAAAATTTAAATTAAGTCCAATTTCAATTTAATTAACAGGGCATAAGGGTTTAAGTTTGGGGTTTGGGTTTGAAAGTAAAAAGGGCCCAGCCCTTAAAATCCAACTGGCTCGGGCCCTGTAGGGCCTGGGTCCGAACCAGGTGCGCCTGGGCTCGAGCCAGGCGCACCTGGCTCGTGCCTGCCTCAGGCCCGGTCCAACCGGGACCTGACCGGCCGGCCCAACCCCGAACCGTTCGTCTCCTTCCCTGCACAACCCGACGGCCCCTTAACCAGAAAACCCTAGAAACCCTAGGCGGCGGCAGGGCTCCACGGCGCCGCCCGGCGGCCACCCAGCGTCGCCCGGCCCCCGGCCGGCGATGGCCCAGCGCCGGTGATGCCGCCGGCGCCGGCAGGGCCGCCGGTGAGGCCAAATAAAGGGTCGGTTGGCCTTCTAAAAAACCTCAAATTTCTGGTTTTCTGTGTTAACCGAGGACATGGAGAAGAAGGGGCTCCCTCCGGCCAACTCCTTGCTGCCCTATGATTCCCAGCAACCCCGTGGATCATCCAGGGTATTGGCCATGCCTCTCCAACATTTGGGGATGCATATCCGAAGCCCAAACGGCCGCCGTTCTTCGTCAAATGAAGAACACCATAAACCCCAATAAAATTTCAAAAAATTGCAGAATCATAATCTAATGATTACTGTTCATCTCATGAACACAGATCCAGCAAAAAAATTGACTTTTAAGCATGGAATTAAATTATGGAAAAATTAATTTGGAGACCGAAACGGGACGAGAAACAGTGGAACCTGGCTCTGATACCACTGTTGGGTTATCTCGGTTTCTCCGGATCGCTCACGCAGCGGAAAAACAAAATTATTTACAGCGATCCGTTCCCGTTTCGGAATCTAAAATACGATAATCGGATTATCGAAGTTCTCACCGTGTGCGGATTTGAATCCGCAACCGTTTGGTTCCGTCGGTGTGACACCGCAAGCCGTGCAAGCGCCTGGCCTCTAGCGAAGTCCACGCGATCCTCCCCGCGACGGATATCCTCGAGTTCCTCGTTCTTCGCAGCCCACGAAGCCTCCGCCGTCGCCGCAATGATCGCCGCAGCGCGCGGACGATTTCCCGTCGAACGGGATTCGGAGAAGCGGTGGAGCAGATCTGGATCTGCCTGGACGCTAGAGGAAGACAGAAACTGAGGAGGGGCAGTTAGGGTTAGCAGCAGCTTGGCCTGCTCAGCCCGTTCGCTAAGTTTTATACTAACCGCGCGGTTTTTCATAAAAACCCCCGGTTTGTATAAAACCCACTTATTTATCCATCGCCTTGAGAATCATTTGCGTGTGACCCTCTAGGCCCAAGTACCAGTCCAGTTAATGGCCCAACAAGCCCAGTGACTTCTCACTGGCTTTATTAATTAATTAATAACCCTTTATTAATCAATTAATCAATCGAATTGATGTTGCACATCGAATTCGACCGGGCCTCCGATTCCGTTGGGTGCTGATGTAGACTGGATCTATCACGACCGGATTCCGAGGCTGGAACCCGAAGAAGTGGATCCGAAGCCGGTTCGGATCGGTGTCACTGAGGCCCAACGGGGATCCGGAAGGCCGAACAGGTGGAGGCGAAGACGAGGGTCCGAAGGCCGAAGGGGGCTTCGGTCGGTGCAGGCTCGTCTCCGGGAAGTCGGGGCCGAGGCTCCTTCGGCGGGCGAAGGGGCGGCGCGGATGATGCTCCTTCTGGCTGTACTGTCGACGGGCGATGAAGCCGAAGCCGACGGTCTGAGGCCGGAAGGGTCTCGGACTCGGCTTGCTCTTGGATAGTGAGCCCAAAAGCTCTTCTCCGAACGCGGGGCCGAGTCTCCTGTCGCAGGGCAGCCGTCGCACGGCGTCGAGACCAAGGAGAGGAATCCGAGGTCGGCGGCCGAGATCGACTCGGGAAGGTCGGCGATGATTCGAACCGAGCTCCTGCAGGAGGGAAAGAAGAAGAAAGACCGGTCAGCAGGAGTCCCGGGCTCTGGCCCTTAGGAACCCCCTCCGACGGTCAAGTTAGCTTCTGAAGATGATTCGATTCAGAAGGCAAGAAGTAGCTTTAATGCTATTTGGACCGTAGTCCTTAAGGGTCTCGGAGGCAAAGAGTTGCATACCTTTGACAATAAATAGCGGTGTATTTATAGCAGAGGATAGAGGTTGGTTATCGGTGGTAGCCGATATAGGACTATGTTTGGGCTTACTGGTAAACTGCCATAGTGCCTGATCCGCCACCGGAGTGGGCCGGACTCGGCTATCGGGCCGAAGGGGGTTGGGCCGCTGATGGGCCGAAGCCTGTTGGGCCTTGGGCTGCCGTGCTGTTCCCGGTCCTTAGGCTGATGGGCTGCTGACGGGCCGAAGCCTGTTGGGCCGGGAGCGACGGTGCCGCTTATGGGGCCGAGGGCTGCTGGGCCGCTGATGGGCTGGAGGCTCCCGGAGGGCCTGATACTGCTGCTGTTGGGCTGAACGGGGTTTGGGCCTGCTCTAATGGGCCGAATCGGATTCTGCCTCATCACATAGCCCCCCACTCTTGTCTTCCTCAGCTCTGAGATGGCGAGAGTATAGCCCGAAGCTGCCAAAAGAATATCATAACAAGTGTCTTACCCGAAGCTCTGTTCTCTTTTTACTGGGAAGAGGGTGCCCTCGATCGGCCGAGGGCTACGCGGTTGCTTCGTCCCCGCTCGGAGTGGCGACGAATGCTCAGAGCTAAGAAGCCGAAGGGCCGAGCCCTCTGACTCGTGTCAGGCTCCATTAAATGGACGGGATGGCGCGTCGCCTCGCGAGGAAGCACGGGACACGCGTCGCGCATCCGGCCGCTCCGTCGAAAACACAATAGGATCCTGACCGCTCACGGGTCGCGGATCGCCTCGGCTCTCTGCCCGAGGCTTCACTCGGATTGCCGCCTCTCTCATCTTCAGCGCGCGGATCGGGACACGTGGCGCGTATCCGGGCGGTCAGCCGAAGGGTCGGAGCGCCCTCGGCCGTTGATTGCTTCGCTGCAAGTCCCGGAGCCGGCCCGTCATCATTGCCGAAGGACGGTGCACGTGGCGGGCATCTGAGAGGAGCGAGGGGACGAGCGGGACGATCTCGGCCGTTGGCTTCGGCGGGAGGCGCTCCGAGTGGGCTCTATAAATACCAACCCTCAGCAGGGCACTGTTCTTCTTCCTGCTGCTGCGCTTGCGTTTCCTCTGTGATCATCCAAGCTCTTCTTCCTTCTCCAGCGGAAAGCTAGCTTCCTGAAGGCTTCGTCCGAGCTTGCCGGCCACCGTGGGAAGGTCTCCATTCCTCGGAGCGCATCGCTGGTGGAGCTGGGAGGCTTGAGAAGCCGCACTCAGTTCAGGAGAGATTTCCTCCCCCTTCCTGCGAGTAAGCCCTAGCTTTCCTCCTTCCCTTCGTGGCCTTATGGTCCGGGGTTCTTCCAGTGAGATTACTCCTTCGGACGAGGAATATACTCCTTCCCACTCTCCGAGATCTCTTCTGTCAGATCCCCTCACCTCAGATTCCCCTGCCTCCGCGATGTCTGGAGAGTCCGAGGTCTTCGGGACTGAGGGGTCCGAGGCTTCCGGGGCCGAGGTTTCCGGGGCCGAGACCTCCGGGGCCGAGGCTTCCGGGGCTGAGTACGCCGAAGAGGTCCGGAACCCGGGCCAGGCTTCCACTTCGGGACGCCGTCGTCCTGACATGGCTTCGGAAGCATCCTGCGCCCTTTCGGACGCAGAGGTTATGCGCCTTGTTTCTTACTTCCAGCTCCCTTCCTGGATGACGGTCCTTCGGCCTGACTCCGCCACCCGGACTAATACTTTCCGCCCGGTTTCCTTCTCTATTTATGTTGATAGCTTCGAGGCGGGTTTCCGTCTTCCACTCCCCACCTTCGTCATCAACCTTCTCAGCTTCTACGGGCTGGCCCCGTCTCAGCTTTTTCCCAACTCCTGGCGTACCGTATACGGCTTCTTGAGCGTCTTTGCTCATGTAAAGATCTGCCCTTCCATCAATGTCTTCCGTTATCTCTTCAAAATCCAAAGGCAGGGGAAGTCCGAGTGGTACTGCTTCATCCCTCGGGTCGGCCGAAGCGTATTCTCCGGGAAGCCTTCGTCTATCCATGGCTGGAAGAGGAAGTTCGTCTTCGTCTCCCTGCCGGAGAAAGAGGAGGGCGTGTGGCCCTTCCCTACTGAATGGGCGCCGCTGGCCGCAGGCCTCTCGGATCCTCCTGTCCTCACCCCAGTCCAGAGCACCCTCGTGGGTCGCATCCAGATGAGGGCCCCGTACAATGTCTGGGGGCTTCTCAGCGCGTCGGAGCGTCTGGTGAACGCCGGGGTATGGCCGGATCCTCGGTCCGATCCGGTGCGGGCCTTCCCCTACCTTCCTCCCGGGGAGACTCCGCGGGGCCGCGGAGGAAGGGCTGCCGCTCCTCTGGCCGAAGCTCTTCCGGCTGAGGATGCTGATGAAGTTTCGGCCGAGGGTAAGTCGGCTTTAAGTTTATACTTGCTCACTGTTCTGTTTCTGACAGGCTCTTCTTGCTTGCAGCAATGGCCGATCTCGACGCCCTCCTCGATCGGATATCCGACCAGCGCGGTCCGGGCCGGGCACCGGCCCCGCAGGCGGCAGGCAGGTCCGGCCGAGGTGCTGGGGCTCCGAGGACCCGAGGCGGGGTCCCAAGGACTGCGGCCTCTACTGAGGGCCGTGCTGCTGCCTCCGCTCTCGAGAGGGAGCAAAAGTCCAAATTCGCCGCTCGAAGGGGCGGCCGAGTGTCGAAGCGCCCCCTGTTGGAAGGGGCCGTAGACGCGGAGGAGGCTCCGCTGGTCAGGAGGAGTGCCGAGGCCCGAAGGGCCGCGAGGCTGGCGTCTCCTGAGGCGCCGAGGGGCGACTCCCCTCCGGTTGTTTCGGCCGGGGCCGGTGACGAAGGCGCCGGGTCGCAGGCGCCCCGGGCGCAGCGCAAGTGGTGGCGCCCCGAACCGGGGATTTACGAGGACGAGAGTATGGAAGACTCGCAGACGTGCCTCCGTCTGCTCCGCAGTCTTACTCTCCCTTCGGCCTTTGAAGGGCTGAAGCGCCATTCGGTCATCGACCTGGCGGCGATGAGCGCTCGGTTGTTGGTCCAGGTAATGAGCTTGAAGGTGCTTCAGTCGAGCTTTCCTTAGCTTTCGCTTGATTTTTCTTTCTTCTGATCATTGTTTGCTTTCGGCCCGCAGGCTGCGGTGACGGGTAGCGTCCTGATGCACCATCAGGAGCAGCTCCGACTCCAGCTCCTGGAGGCCGAGAGGGAGTCAGACGGCTCGGGCGAGGGTACTTCGGTGGTGCCCGACATCGAGCCCTTAGTCGATGGGCTCGTAACCGCGAGTGCCCGGGCGCGGGCGCAGCTGGAGGAGAAGGCAGCTGAGGCCCGCGCTTCCGCCAAGGCCAAGGTGAAGGCCGAGGGGGAGCTCACCACGGCTCAGTCCGAGATCCGGGCCCTCAAGGTCCAGATTCAAGAGAAGGACTCCCGACGGGCCTCGGAGAAGCGGCGACACGCCGAGGAGGTATCAGCGCTGAAGCAGGAGCTGGAGGAGGTGGCGGACATGGCCGTAGCTGATTACAAGGCCGGCCCGGACTTCACCGAAGAGATCATCCAAGCTCAACTGCTGGCTTCTTCCTCCGTCTTCGACCTCGGTTTGGCTGTCGCCCAGAGGGCCTGCCCGAGCGTCGATCTGACTGGGGTCGCCCTACCGAGGGGTGAGGAAGCCAAGGAGCTCCTGTCTTGGTGGCAGGGACTTATGGCCGAGAGGACCTCGACTCCTGCGCCGGATGATGAAGCTGCGCCCGCCGAGGGGGCCCCTGAGGAGGCTGTCCCTGAGGAGGCTGCCGCTGAGGAGGCTGCCGCCCCTGAAGCGGTGCAGATCGTCGACTCTCCCTCTCCCTCTCCCTCTCCGGGACAAGCCGCAGCCGAGGTGGAGGAGGCCGACGCCGAGGAATGACGCGGGGATCTGCCCCGGTTTCCGCTTCTTCTTCTGTTGTAAGCCCTCGGCCAAGGGTATGGCTGGTTTACGCTTCTTCTTCTATCGTAAACCTCCGGCCAAGTATACGGCCGGCTTTCACTTCTTCTGTTGTAAGCCCTCGGCCAAGGGTATGGCCGGTTTTTGTACTTCCTTTTTTGTAAATATAAGGAATGTTTTCGGCTTTACCTTGGTGTTTGTGTATGATCGACCGAATGTGGCCCTTCAGAAGCCTGAGATCCTGTCATCGTTCGCTATAGCTTGTAAGGCCGAGACCCGATGTAGGTTCGGATAGAATGTCGCCATAGTACTCGGCCGGGGCCTTTACTAACGTGGTCCATATGATCCGAAGGGACATCTTGCCGCTTCTGATGTATTTCGGGTGGCCGAAGCCACTCATGCTTCTGCTTGCGCGAACTTAGATATGCCCTGCCGCTTCCCGAACCGGTATACGTGGCCGGAACCACCTTCGGATCAAGGTATCGGCGGGCTTAGGAAGAATGCCATGTCGCTCCCGATACGGTTTGCACGGACTTGGAAAGAATACCATGCCGCTCCCGACACGGTTTGCATGGCCGAAGCCACTCCCGGTACGGTTTACACGGACTTAGAAAGAATACCATGCCGCTCCCGACACGGTTTGCATGGCCGAAGCCACTCCCGGTACGGTTTACACGGACTTAGAAAGAATACCATGCCGCTCCCGATACGGTTTGCATGGCCGAAGCCACTCCCGGTACGGTTTACACGGACTTAGAAAGAATACCATGCCGCTCCCGATACGGTTTGCATGGCCGAAGCCACTCCCGGTACGGTTTACACGGACTTAGAAAGAATACCTTGCCGCTCCCGATACGGTTTGCATGGCCGAAGCCACTCCCGGTACGGTTTACACGGACTTAGAAAGAATACCATGCCGCTCCCGACACGGTTTGCATGGCCGAAGCCACTCCCGGTACGGTTTACACGGACTTAGAAAGAATACCATGCCGCTCCCGATACGGTTTGCATGGTCGAAGCCACCCCCGGTACGGTTTACACGGACCTAGAAAGAATACCTTGCCGCTCCCGATACGGTTTGCATGGCTGAAGCCACTCCCGGTACGGTTTACACGGACTTAGAAAGAATACCATGCCGCTCCCGACACGGTTTGCATGGCCGAAGCCACTCCCGGTACGGTTTACACGGACTTAGAAAGAATACCATGCCGCTCCCGATACGGTTTGCATTGCCGAAGCCACTCCCGGTACGGTTTACACGGACTTAGAAAGAATACCATGCCGCTCCCGATACGGTTTGCATGGCCGAAGCCACTCCCGGTACGGTTTACACGGACTTAGAAAGAATACCTTGCCGCTCCCGATACGGTTTGCATGGCCGAAGCCACTCCCGGTACGGTTTACACGGACTTAGAAAGAATATCATGCCTGCTGATAAAAGAAGTCTTTATTCATACTCTTCGGCTGTAAGCCTGGGGAAAAGTGACTTACACATAATAACGCCGAAGGCGCTCAACATTCCAGGTGCGAGGGAGAGGCTGGCCCGAAAGGGTCTCCAACCGATAAGCTCCACGCCTGATCACCTCCTTGACCCGATAGGGCCCCTCCCAGTTGGGGGCAAGTTTTCCTGAGGCTTCGGCTGGTTTGGAAGCATGAGCGTTCCTCAACACGAGGCTCCCTACTTCAAAGCATCGGGGCTTTACTCGAGTGTTGTGGTACTTCGCCATGCGCTGTTGATAAGCGGCCAGCCGGATACTAGCCTTGTCTCGGGTCTTTTCAATGAGGTCCAGGTGGTCTTTCAGTCCTTCTTCGTTGGCCTTCGGATCGTAAGCAACGACCCTGGGAGAGGGAAGGCCGATCTCCACCGGAATAACGGCCTCTATGCCATAGGCCATGCGAAAGGGAGTTTCGCCGGTGGGGGTTCGGCTTGTCGTCCGATAAGCCCACATAACACTTGGCAGCTCCTCTACCCATCGGCCCTTAGCTTCACCGAGGCGGGTTTTCAATCCCTGTAGGAGGCTTCGGTTAACGACTTCGACTTGGCCGTTTGTTCGAGGATGCGCCACCGAAGTGAATTTGTGGAGTATGCCGAAGCTGGCGCAGTTGTCGCTGAACCGCCGGCTGTCGAACTGCTTCCCATTGTCAGAAATGATGGCCCGAGGGATGCCGAACCGGCAAATGATGGACTTCCAGACGAAGTTCCAAGCATTGTTATCGGTTATTGCCGCGAAGGGTTCGGCTTCGACCCACTTAGTGAAATAATCTACCGCCACGATGAGGAATTTTCTCTGGCCGGTGGCGACGGGAAAAGGCCCCAGGAGGTCGATCCCCCACTGAGCGAAAGGCCAGGGGTCGGATAAGGGGGTAAGAAGGGCGGCTGCCTGGTGGATGAGGGAGCTATACCTCTGGCACTGGTCACAGCGCCGTACGAGGGCTAAAGCGTCCTCTCGGAGTGATGGCCACCAGTAGCCTTGCCTTAGAAGCTTGTGAGCCAAGGCCCTTCCTCCCGCATGCGCTCCGCATACCCCTTCATGGACTTCTTTTGTGGCGTAGTCGGCTTCAGCTGCGCCGAGGCACCGCAGCAGTGGTCGGCCGAAGGATTTCTTGTACAGGACCCCGTCCAGAAGAAGAAAGTGGGATGAGCGCTGTCGAATGCGCTTCGCCTCCTTCGGATCTGGCGGGAGTTCTCCTTGGAGAAGGAAAGTGACGAGGGGGGTCATCCATGTCTCGGCCTCGGCCTCGGCCTCAGCGACTTGCATGGCTTTGGTTTCGCCGAGGCTTGGTTCGGCGAGCTCCTCGACGAGGATCATTCGCCCCCCCCCTCCCGTCTTGAGTGGACGCCAGCCGGGAAAGTGCATCGGCTCGGGCATTCTCGGCTCTCGGGATCCTCACGACTTCATAAGAGTCGAATTGGGCGAGGATTTTGCGAGTCACCTGGAGATAAGAAGCCATCATTGCGTCCCGAGCCTCGTACTCCCCGGAGATGTGGCTGGCGATCAGCTGGGAATCGCTGAAGGCCTTCAGGTTCCGGGCGCCGAGCTTCTTTGCGGCCCAGAGGCCGGAGATGAGAGCTTCATACTCGGCGGCATTGTTGGTTGCTGGGAAGGAGAAGCGCAGGGCGTACTCCGTGACGACCCCTTCGGGCGATGCCAGGATCCATCCGGCGCCGCTGCCCGAGGAGCACGCGGAGCCGTCTACGAAGAGTCGCCATTCGTCGGCTGGCGCGCGAGCCGAAGTAGCCTCGGCTTCGGGCGCATTGGGTACTGGCTGAGGCGCCCCGGAGGCGCCAGGGGTAAGTTCGGCGATGAAGTCTGCCAACGCCTGGGCTTTTATTGCTACCCGAGGAGCGTAGGAGATATCGAACTCTCCTAGCTCGATTGCCCATTTTTCCAGCCTGCCGGACACCTCTGGTCGGGAGAGGACTTGCCTCAGGGGCTGGTCGGTGAGGACCTTCACGGAATGGGCCAGAAAATAGGGCCGGAGCCTCCTTGTGGACGAGACAAGGGCCAGAGCCAACTTCTCCAGGGCAAGGTACCGGAGTTCTGCCCCTTGAAGGGCTCGGCTGGTATAATAAACCGGCTTCTGCATGCTTTCTTGCTCTCGGATGAGGACGGCACTGAGAGCCGTCTCGGAAACCGCAAGGTATAAGCTCAGGGGTTCCCCGGGAACTGGCTTGGATAAGATGGGGACTTTGGAGAGGTAGGCCTTCAGCTGGTCGAAGGCTGCTTGACACTCTTCCGTCCACTCGAAGTTGTTGGCCTTCTTCAGTAGCTTGAAGAAGGGGAAACAATAGTCGGCCGCCCTTGACATGAAGCGACTGAGGGCTGCGATCCTCCCGTTCAGCTTCTGTACTTCTCGGATGTTCGTCGGGGGGCGCATCTGCATGATGGCCGAAATCTTCTCGGGGTTGGCTTCCACCCCACGGTGGGTGACCATGTAACCGAGGAACTTGCCGGAGGCTACCCCGAAGGCGCACTTGGCCGGATTCAGCTTTATCTTGTACCGCCTAAGGGCAGAGAAAGTCTCGGCTAGGTCGGCCAAATGCTCTGCAGCGATGCGGCTCTTGACCAACATGTCGTCTATGTAGACCTCCATGTTTCGGCCCAGTTGTGGAGCGAACACTTTGTTGACCAGGCGCTGGTATGTCGCGCCGGCGTTCTTCAGACCGAAGGGCATTCGGGTGTAGCAGTACAGGCCCAAATCGGTCGTGAAGCTGGTCTTACTCTCGTCATCCGGATGCATCCGGATCTGGTGGTAGCCCGAATAGGCGTCGAGGAAGCTTAAGAGCTCGTGGCCGGAAGTCGCGTCCACCACCTGGTCTATCCGAGGCAGCGGAAAGCTGTCCATCGGACAGGCTTTGTTGAGGTTGGTGAAGTCCACGCACATACGCCACTTGCCCTCTTTCTTTGGCACCATGACCACGTTGGCGATCCACTCCGGATGATGCACCTCTCGGAGGTGTCCGGCATCCAGCCCCTTCTGCACTTCGGCTTGGATGGCGGTTCTCCTTTCTTGATTGAAGGTGCGCCGCTTCTGCTTTACTGGGGCTGGTTGGGATCGGTGTAGAGACGGTGCTCGGCTATCTCCGGGTCAACCCCGGGCATGTCCGACGGAGACCAGGCGAAGACGTCGAGATTCTCTTTCAAAAACTCTGTAAGCTTCTCTGCTTCAATTTTTTCCAGGCCGGAGCCTATCATCAGGACTCGTCCCTCGCCTCCCGGCACAGGGACGGCGAGGAGTGCTTCTCCCGGAGATGCCTCGGCTGATGACTCGATCGTCAAGGTTTCGGCTGCGGTCTTCCCCTTGACCGAAATCATGTAGCACTGCCGGGCCGCTTCTTGGTTCCCTTTGGCCTCGCCTATTCCGTGGCTGGTATGAAACTTCAGCTTCTGATGGAAGGATGATGGCACGGCTCCGACCCCACCAATGAGCCTTCGGCCGAATATGGCGTTGTAGGCTGACTCGATCTTTACAACGGCAAAGTCCGTTTCAACGGTTAATTGCCGGGGGGCGGAGCCTAAGGTTACAGGAAGCCGGACAATACCCTCTACTCGACAGGGCGAGCCGTTAAAACTGAAGAGGGGGCCCCGGTGAGGCTTCATATTAGCCTCACTCAATCCCATCTTCTCAAAACAGTCGTAAAACAAGATGTTTGGGGCACTTCCATTATCCACAAAGATCCTATGTACATCATAGCTATTCATTACAGCATTGACGACGAGGGCGTCATCATGAGGGACCTGAACATCAGTCAGGTCCTCGGCGCCGAAGGTGATGTCTTCCAGACGAGGCCGCTTCGGCTCGCCGTCAACCGCCGCTATGGTGTTGCGCTGTCGCGACCTTGATCCCTCCCCGGGCCCTCCGGATATCATCATGATAGACCCAGAGCTGGGTCTTTGATGGGGTGATTTAACCGGGGCCGAGGTGGCTTTTGGCGGAGGAGCGGCTTCTATTGCCGGGGGTGGTTGTTATCTGGGCGCTGCAGGGACGTCCCGGTTCTGCTGCGGCGGCTGCTCCCACCGATACTGCGGCAATCTCCCCTCCCGGATGATGCGGTCGATTTCTTCCCGGAGCTGTCGGCACTCGTCCGTCGTGTGGCCGATCTCTCGGTGATATTCGCAGTATCTGCCGGGGTCCCTTCGGCGAGGATCGGTCTTAATGCGATCAGGCCGCCGGAGCATGCCCTTCACCTCCATGAGCATCCGGGAAGGGGGAGCAGGTAAGGGTAGGTACCACGGCTGCGGGTCCCGTCGCCTCTCCTTGTCCCAATCCTCCCGGCGATAGCGCTTTCGGGAGGGCTCTTGGTCCTCGGACCGAGGTCGGACCACCGGGGGAGCAGGTGCCGAGGTGGCTTCGGTTGCGCCTTTGCCCCTGGACAGCATCAGGGCCTCTCGGTTGATGTACTTATGGGCCCGGGCCACGAGGTCCTGGAAGGTAGGGGGATGGCGCTTTCCGATGGAGCCGAGGAGCCCCTCGTCCCGGCACCCGCTGATCACGGCCGAGACCGCGATCGAGCTGTCGAGGTTCGGGATCTGGGCGGCCTCGGTCCGGAACTTGGTGAAGTATTCCTGGAGAGTTTCGGTGGGGCCTTGCCGGATGGGCAGCAAGCTGGCGGAAGTTTTGGACTGTCGGGTGGCATCATAGAACTGGTCGATGAACAATTGGCCCAACTGGACCAGGGAGTGGATGGAGTTGGGGGCCAGAGTCTCGAACCAGGTGAGGGCGATTTTTTCAAGGGTGAGGGGGAAAAGACGGCAGCGGACTGCCTCGGAGATCCCTCGGACCCGAAGATAAGTGTTAAATCTCTGGAAATGACAGACCGGATTTGTCATTCCGTCGTAGAGAGGGCCCTTCGGCAGCTTGAAGTTGGGGGGTACCTCGGTGGCTAGGAGCTCCGCCGTGAATGGGGTCTGCTCCAGGATGCTGCTGGCGAGGGGCGCTCCGTGAGGCCGAGACACCATCTGCTGCATCTCTTTGCGTATTGCTGTCAGCCGCCGGTCCAGGTCCGGGGCGGTCGAGGTGGCGACGGATTGCCCTCCGGTTCGGGCCGGACGGTACTCCGACGAAGCATAATCCTGCTCCGTTAGGCGATCAGCGCGAGGAGCTCGGACAGGTAGCGTCGAGGGCTCGCTGCGCGTCTCCGCGGTCTCGTTGGGAGGAACCGGCGCAGGCGCCGGCCGGAACCGGGCATCTTGTACTGGGCAGAGCGGGGGGAGCGGTGCCTGCTGAGGAAGTTGTCCCATCAGCCCCATGCGCTGGGCGATGGCGGATACCATCTCCTGGAGAGGCGCTAGGGACGTGACGGCAGCGGCCAGCGTTGCCACTTGCTGCTGGAGCACCCCCACTCGGTCTACCGAGCCGAGAGACTCCGGTATGGTTGGCAGAGGCAGGCTCGGCGGGGCAGAAGGTGCGCCTTCAGAAGGCAGCATCTGCGCCGAGGCCTCCCGCGCTTCTGCTTCGCCTTGCCCGGATCGTCGGGTCACAGGTCGCTGAGACATGACTTGTTTTGTTGGTTTCCCACAGACGGCGCCACGTGATGTAGACTGGATCTATCACGACCGGATTCCGAGGCTGGAACCCGAAGAAGTGGATCCGAAGCCGGTTCGGATCGGTGTCACTGAGGCCCGACGGGGATCCGGAAGGCCGAAGAGGCGGAGGCGAAGACGAGGGTCCGAAGGCCGAAGGGGGCTTCGGTCGGTGCAGGCTCGTCTCCGGGAAGTCAGGGCCGAGGCTCCTTCGGCGGGTGAAGGGGCGGCGCGGATGATGCTCCTTCTGGCTGTACTGTCGACGGGCGATGAATCCGAAGCCGACGGTCTGAGGCCGGAAGGGTCTCGGACTCGGCTTGCTCTTAGATAGTGAGCCCAAAAGCTCTTCTCCGAACGCGGGGCTGAGTCTCCTGTCGCAGGGCAGCCGTCGCACGGCGTCGAGACCAAGGAAAGGAATCCGAGGTCGGCGGCCGAGACCGACTCGGGAAGGTCGGCGATGATTCGAACCGAGCTCCTGCAGGAGGGAAAGAAGAAGAAAGACCGGTCAGCAGGAGTCCCGGGCTCTGGCCCTTAGGAACCCCCTCCGACGGTCAAGTTAGCTTCTGAAGATGATTCGATTCATAAGGCAAGAAGTAGCTTTAATGCTATTTGGACCGTAGTCCTTAAGGGTCTCGGAGGCAAAGAGTTGCATACCTTTGACAATAAATAGCGGTGTATTTATAGCAGAGGATAGAGGTTGGTTATCGGTGGTAGCCGATATAGGACTATGTTTGGGCTTACTGGTAAACCGCCATAGTGCCTGATCCGCCACCGGAGTGGGCCGGACTCGGCTATCGGGCCAAAGGGGGTTGGGCCGCTGATGGGCCGAAGCCTGCTGGGCCTTGGGCTGCCGTGCTGTTCCCGGGCCTTAGGCTGATGGGCTGCTGACGGGCCAAAGCCTGTTGGGCCGGGAGCGACGGTGCCGCTTATGGGGCCGAGGGCTGCTGGGCCGCTGATGGGCTGGAGGCTCCCGGAGGGCCTGATACTGCTGCTGTTGGGCTGAACGGGGTTTGGGCCTGCTCTAATGGGCCGAATCGGATTCTGCCTCATCAGGTGCCAAGCAACACCGCGTGAACCCGGAAGGTATTTGGGGTTAAGTAACCCACTCTTGGAACCTTTCCGCCGACAGTTACCGCGTGGATATAATCCTTCATTCGTACAATGCTCTCGAGTCAACTCAGGGTATGGCGAGCTGTCAAACCCTAACCGGTCGACTCACTTGGATTAGATGCCGCTGATGAATATCGGAAAACTCCTGTCCCGATATTATCGTTCGCCCTGGCCGGGGACTTTCGCGCATCCTTCCTAGAGTATTCTCTCTCTAAGTACCGAGAGCGAATGATTCCTTATTGACACACAATTCCCTTCGACGGTATTCCGCTGTACCCAATCCTTGGCGTATTAGAATCCCATGGCTAGAGATTCGTAAACCAAGGTCAAAGCACAGAAGTCCACCGCCAAGGTGTCCTTGGTGTCTCAGGTCCGACGACCATCCACGCAACTGTGACAATAGAATCAAGCTGGTTGACAGTGAGGTACAATACCATCTAGCGATTCAGTCGGATCAGTTCAGTGAACTCATTCTCCAATGAGCACCTACAGATTCGCCTTAGTGTCTCCACACAAGTGACTTATGAGACCAGTCACCCTCATCATATGAGCAGGAGTAATCTGTACTAGTCTAACCGGATATCCGATGTCCTTCTCGGATATCTTCCGACTAGGAACGATTAAGAATATGTGTGTTTAAGTGATCAGTCTCATTAGTATGATCTCATCATAATCTGATCACCATAGCACATATTCACGGACTTCATTATGAAACGATAATTAACGCGATTTACACATAATAAATATTATGCCATTTTATTAATAATGAACGAGATTTACATTGTTAGATTGGCTTGTAGGCCACCTAAACTAACACAAACTTGATTTAAAAGTCAGGTATTACCGTGGTGTGAATTTGTGAATGTCTAAAGAGTTTGGACATTACAATTATTGGCCAAGCGATAATGAAATAATTATCGTCCTGAAAGCTGTCTTCTGTGAAGAAGAATATGTCCTCAAAGAAGATAGTGGGAGCTGATAAAACTAGAAGATGTTCTAGATTCACAAGCTAACATAAGATTATTAGATAATCTTTAGTTGTTTGGAACCAGTCATAACACACATCAGAGAGCTTCATAGATTTTTTTTTTTTTGAGATTCTCTCAGTGACTAGAAATATATGTTTGGCATATCTGATTTAGCAAGATGAGAGGAGCTCAAAAATAGATTATGATCCAAAATCTATGATAATGGTGCTCTCTGTCATTACAACTTTGAGATTGATAAGTTTATTAGAATTCTACTTATCAATACTGCCTATCATTATAATGAGATGATAACAGTTGGATATTAAAAGCGCTCTCTTAATGTGATTGAGGTAAAGATGTGTTTGATACACCTTTAAAGCTTTTAGAATGTCCAGGAAGTAAGTTATGATTTCAAAGATTATTTTGAATCAAACTAAAGCTTCCTAAGTTGTAATAAAAGTTTTGACTTAATGGTCAAATACTACGTGATCATTAAGAATAGTCACAGATTATGTGTGTGTTCAAAAAAGAGAGTGGGAGCACGGTCGCTTCAGTAATGCTTTATGATAATAACATCAAAATCATTAAGAATGACTTCAGGATGTTACTATTAATGAAAGCATTGTTAACCATGTTTTCATTCATAATAGGTTTAGTTATAATATCCCACGTATTGAAAATACGAATCTATTAAGATAGATCGATGGGAATATTATATTAACCTGTATGTCAAGATGTTTGGCATAAATTTCATAACAAGTCTCAATTGTTGAAATATGAAATTTATTCCTTTGAAGAAAAGGTTCCTTAAAAGATATAGGAGTGAAATGCATCATTAAGCACTTGAGAAGTGCTAAGGATGCACTCACATATATGGACAGGATAATTTGAAATTATGAGTTTACACTGACTCAAATTTCAAGTCAAATAATGAATTCAACCTTCTATTAGAAAGGAATGGATTGGAATGGTTCCAATCCAAAACTCGATATTAAGGTGACGACATAAATAAGTGCTACTGTTATTATGACAGTATGGATGAAAAGGTTCATCTCTGAACTAGATGTAGTTCTAAAAGGTCTCTAATACCATCCTATCATTGTAGGACAACAATGGGATTGGTATTAGATACAACTACGTCGGGGCATACCCCGGAACAACAACTGACGGCGCGCGACACACAGCAGCACACCCCTCGTTAAGTCTGCCTGGAGTCCTAACCTGAAAACCGCAGGGGTGAGTCTCAACGAAAAGACTCAGTAGGGATCCTTCGATCCCCACTGCCCACTCACACACCCACAAGTACAAAGTATAGCTGAGGGTAAAGTAACAAGTACAGTAGTAATTACTACTCCTAAATCTCGATATGAATCACATGCATTCGAAGTACATTACATGCATATCTCTAAAACCAGTCTACCGGGCCCACAACCAACGTCTCGGCAAAACACGCCAACCACACGAACAAAGGTGAGAAACACCGACCCGCTGAGACCAAACAATAACCCCTCGGATAGCACTCTAGCTACTCCGGCCCAACTGGCTCAGGTGGTTACTCCTTCCCTCAGCACGAGTGACACTCCAAAGGTACCACACCCACACCGGTACTAGCTAACCCCGGGGTCCACCAGGTGACCCTCTCTCACTAGGCGTCACCCCGCCACACCCACACCGGCGCTGTGCTCCACCCACACCAGCACAGGGTGATAAAGCGCTACAACTGTCACTCTAGGTCCACAGTAACACAAAACCCGGCACAATGTGATCTGGTCACGAGAGAAGTCCATGGTCGCACGGAACACAACGTAGTGCTATAAGAAACCCGTCATCATCGAGTATAATTTAAAACATGCCTTTAACCAACTAATTAGATGTTTAACAGTGTAAGCACATTTTAATGACATGAATTAGTGTGATTCTGTCTTGAATCGCGTCGCACAAGGCCGACGTCATTCAAGTCTCCTAAACTGGTTCACAGAAGCTCGGCCACAGAACCTGGCGTAAAATGCGTCGCCACAAACAGCCGCCTTTTGAAAGGCGTCGCTGTCCCTCGTCGCCTTTTAGCGACCGATAATAGGGACAGGAAATGAGGTGATTTCACTAAAACGCGTCGTCGACGCCGGTCGCCTATTGAAAAGGCGTCACTGTCCCTTGACGCTTATCAGTTCGGAAACAGGGTCTGTTAATGGGTTAAATCGCGTCGTGTGTGGGCGCCGCCTTTCTAAAAGGCGTCGCTTCACCTCGACGCCATTTAGCCCCGACAGACATGTTCTCTCCTTGCTTCCCCCAATCCACAATGTGGGATTTCTCCCCCAAAACGCATAGAAAAGGCACAAAACATAGAGGGAAAGGAGGAGAATCCATCTACCCATTAGAACACCCAATTTCTCATACATGCACTTAGCGTTTTCACCCCAAAAAGCACCCCAAAGCATGCTTCAAATACTGGAAAATATGGTTTTCAAACGAAAGTGCACTGGGGATAGTCACCCTACCCGTTACTTGAACTCCTCCAAGCTCCAAGCCGCCCACCCGTCTCGCCCCACGCCGCCGCCGGTACCGCCGAGGTTGTCCTTACTCCACCGAGACGTCGGCCGCCGTCCGGAGAGAAAACACCGCGGAGGAGGTGGTGGTGATAGTGGCGGGAGATAGGAGGTCGATGGAGTGGAGGGAGAGATGAAATGGTGGGAGGAAAAGAGGGAGGGGAAGGAGGCGTCGCCGGAATCGCCGGAGGAAGGGAGGAGAGAGAGAGAGAAGGAAGAAATGAGGGAAAGGAAGGAGGATTCGCGGGGTTAACCAGAGGCTGGCTAAAACGCGTCGAGCTGTACAGACGCCTATCAGTCGACATGACGGGCCACTCTGACAGAAGTCTGAAACGTGTCGTCCATCCAAGACGCCGTTCAGACGACAAGACTGGCGCCGTACACCGAGTCCCCAGGGTCGCAGTTTGAAAGGCGTCGTCCCTCGCGGACGCCGTTCAGACGACACGACAGGGCCGTACTCTCGCGGCCCAAAGCCAGCCCATGTGGCACAATCTAAAACGCGTCTGCAATGCTGGACGCCGTTTAGACAGCGTCGAGCCCGCTCGACGTGTAAGGATCGAGACTTTCGGATCCGATTTTCGGGCCGGACCCTGTAGTTCTAGCTCTTGTGAGGGGCGGAGGTTCTGTGTCGAATCGCGTCAGGACCTCCAGACGCGTTTTAAACGGCGTCCACCGTGGCTGACGCGTTTCAGGTTCTGCCACGTGGGTGCCACGTGTTCTGGCCTTGGGCCGCGAGAGTACGGCCCTGTCAGGTCGTCTGAACGGCATCCGTGTGGGTCAACGCCTTTCAGACTGCGACTCTGGGTGTATCAGAGTACGGCCCTGACAAGTTGTCTGAATGGCGTCTGTGTTGGACGACGCGTTTCAGAATCTTGTCAGAGCGGCTGTCACGTCACGTGATAGGCGTCCGTAGATGTCGACGCGTTTTAGCCAGTTTCTGGTTAACCCCGCGAGCCCTCCTTCTTTCCCCTCATTTTCTCCTACTCTCTTTCTCTCCTCCTCCTCCGGCGACCGGCGGCGATCCTCCTCCTCCCTCGTTTCCTCCCACCATTTCACCTCTCCCTCCACTCCATCCCCTACCTAGCTCCTACCTCTACCACCTCCACTTCCACTGCGGCGTTCTACTCTCCGGACGGCGGCCGACGTCACGGTGGGGCTAGGACGACCACGGCGGTACCGGCGGCCGCGTGGGGCGAGACGGGTGGGCGGCTTGAAGCTCGGAGGCGTTCGAGTGTCCGGTAGGGTGACGTTCCCCATGGCATTGTGTTTAAAACCATGTTTTTCCCCCGCTTATGCATGTTGTGGATCCTTGGTTTTGGGGGGTAGAACGAGCATGTTTAGGAGTTCTTTTGATGAATATGGGGGATTTGCTATGAATAAGATTTCCTATGGATTGTGTACCCCTCTTTCTCCTCCGTTTTTGGGTATTTTGGGGGTTGTTTGGGGTTGAAAAGGGAGCCCTCGGGCTTAGGGCGATTCTGGTTCCTGGGGTTGAAAGACGTCGTGCATGGACGACGCCTTTTTGAAGGGCGTCGGGCCATCACGACGCCTTTTAGACAGGAATCGCCTGACAGAAGCTCTGCCAGGTCGGGGATTCTGAGGTTAAAAGACGTCATGGGTAAACGACGCGTTTTTGAATGGCGTCAGGAACGCATGACGCCTTTTAAAGGCAGAAGTCCCCTGAGTTAAGGCCTTGGTATTTCCGGATTTCTGTGTTGAATGGCGTCTGAGGATGTCGACGCCTTTTAAAAGGCGACCACTTGTGTCGACGCCTTTTAAAGCCTAATTCTGAAGACTGTTTTATATGAACCTGTACATGGAGCTTGAATGGCGTCGTCCTCGGTCGACGCGATTCAGGACAGAACCTCACTAATTCATGCCAGTAAAACGTGTTCATACTGTTAGATAATGGTTAGTGCATGTTTTAGTGCACCCGGTGGAAATGGATTCTTCATGACCGGATAGTGTCACATGTGTGTTATACGATCGCGGACTCTTCACGTGACCGGATCGTACCGTGCTGAGTTTTGGTGGTTTTGTGTTACTGTGGACCTGGAGTGACATTGTAGCGATTTATCACCCTGTGCTGGTGGGGGCGTGAGCACAGCGCCGGTGGGGGCGTGGGTGGGGTGACGCCTAGTGAGAGAGGGTCACCTGGTGAACCCCGGGGTCAGCTAGTACCGGTGTCGGAGTGGTACATTCGGAGAGTCACTCATGCTGAGGGAAGGAGTAGCCACCTGAGCCAGTTGGGCCGGAGTAGCTTGTGTGCTATCCGAGGGGCTGCTGCTTGGTCTCAGCGGGTCGAGGTTTTCCCACCGTTGTGTGTATGGTCGGCGAGTTCTATCGAGACGACAGTTATGAATTTTCTAACGGTTGGTTTAGAATGTGCATGATTATTATACTTCGACTGCATGTATTCTCACGTAGAGAATTAGGTTTTGTACCTGCCACTGCACTTGTTACTTCACCTTTAGTTGTACTTTACTCTTGTGGGTGTGTGCGTGGGCAGTGGGGATCGAAGGATCCCTACTGAGTCTTGTCTTGAGACTCACCCCTGCGGTTTTCAGGTGAGGACTCCCAGCAGACTTAGAGCGGCGTGTGCGGCCAGGTGTTGTGCGCCTTCAGCGGTTGTTCCGGGGTATGCCCCGATGTAGTTGTTATTTATTTTTTGGCCTGTACGTTTAATTATTTCCTTTCTGTTGGAGAATGTAATTATTTACTGTATCGAGTCGCATTGTAATAATTTTAATTCCTGCACCTTTATTTCAATTCAATGCGATGTGGATGTTTAGCTTCGTTTATTATTTGTTTCCCAGACTTACTTAGATCCTGGTTTGGTTCCAAGTTTAATGATTCGGCACCCATTTAGTAATCGGATCCCCGATTATAGGGTGGCGGGTCGTTACAGTTGGTATCAGAGCATACGGTCTAGCAAATAAATAAATAACTAGGTTAAATGTTGTAAGTTCGGCAAATAAATACATTATCCCGTACAGGCACTGCGGTAGCATAGGTTGTAGGACTCTAATTAGAACTTTTTGATTTTGTAATTGTAGGCGAGTAGATGGCTCCAAGGAAGAGGATGCCAGTGATTCGAGAGCGGGGAGATGCCCCTAGTGGGTCCGAGGCAGGGAGGCCGAGTGTTGAGCAGTTTATGGAGGCCATGATGGATACCATGGCTAGATATCAGACGCGAGATCCCAGCGAGAGTTCTTGTGCTCGGGGTGGTTCCACAGCCACACTTGAGAGGTTCTTGAAGTTGAGGCCACCTCACTTCACCGGTTGTCCCGACCCTGACGAGGCCATTCATTGGCTTAGAGAGATTGAGAAGACTTTTGATACCATGGACTGTGCAGCAGTAGAGAGGACCCCGCTGGCTACCTTCATGCTGAAGGATAGCGCCTACGACTGGTGGACCACATTGAAGAGTTTGTCTTATGGGGACAGGAGTCTTAGGGAAATTTCTTGGGAAACTTTTGTTAAGGAGTTTAATGCACAATATTTCCCTAGACATGTCCAGCGAGCCAAGGAGAGGGAGTTTATGGATATGACGCAGGGGACTATGACGGTACTCGAGTATGAGGCGAAGTTTGTTTCGCTGGGACGGTTCGTGCCTTTCATATCTGGGGATGAGGAGCGTCGCACGGAGAGGTTTGTGGACGGGCTTAGGCTCAGTTTGAGGAACTTTGTGGCGTCCCACTGTTGTACAGATCTGGCATCATCAGTTAGGCGTGCAGCTGCTGTAGAAGCTCAGCAGATCCAGTCGGCCCGGGAGAGGGGGCAGACTGTTCAGGGGGCAGTGCGAGGCAGGGGTAAGGCAACGGCACCGGCTCCTTCGACCGGATCGGGATCGTCGTCACTCGGCTCCCGATTCAGGAGATTCTTCAGGGGTGGTGGCAGCAGTAGTGGCAGCAGCGGCAGCAGCAGGCCCAGGCAGGGTCAGCAGTGTCAGTTAGCGTCCAGTGCACAGCAGGAGCCAGCTCAGAGGCTTCCGGCAGTTTGTCAGCACTATGGTGGTGCTCATGGCGGGACTCAGTGTCCCACTCTTCCTAGGAGGTGTTTTACTTGTGGCCAGCAGGGCCATCTAGCGAGGCAGTGCCCGCAGGGGCAAGGTCAGGGGCAGGGTCATGGCGACCAGAAGAAGCCAAGGACCCAGGGGAGAGTGCTAGCTATCACCAGGAGGGAGGCTCGCGCGTCCAACTTGGTGGAAGGTACACTCTCTGTCCTTGGGAACTCTGCACATGTGTTGATCGATTCGGGTGCTTCGCATTCTTTTATTTCCGAGCAGTTCCTAGATATTCTTTCTGCACCCGTTGATGAGTTATCTGATGGTCTGTTGGTGGAAGTTCCTTATGGAGACTTCATGATATCTTATAATTGTTTGAGGGATGTTCCCTTGACCATTGAGGGTCATGTGCTACCTGCCCAGTTGGTTGTACTTGCTATTCGTGATTTTGATATTATCCTGGGTATGGACTGGTTGGAAGCCTTTTATGCTGAGGTGGACTGCCACAGGAAGAGGGTGCGCTTCTCTATTCCGGACATTCCGACCTTCTTCTTCCAAGGTATTAGGCTTTCTTCTCGAAGCATTCTCATTTCTGCCTTTAAGGCACGGAGGTTGCTTGCTGGTGGCTGTGAGGCTTTCCTTGCCTCTGTTGTTGTTTCTGATGTCCGTGCTAGTCCAAGTCCTTGGGAGGTGCCCGTAGTATGTGAGTTCGTAGATGTGTTCCCTGAGGATCTACCTGGCCTTCCTCCTCAGCGAGAGGTCGAGTTTACCATCGAGCTCGCACCAGGTACGGTGCCCTTGTCTAAGGCCCTGTATCGGATGGCGCCAGCCGAACTCGCTGAGTTGAAGGCGCAATTGCAGGAGTTGCTGGATAAGGGATTCATTCGTCCCAGTACATCTCCATGGGGTGCTCCAGTTCTGTTTGTCAGGAAGAAGGATGGTTCTTTGAGACTGTGCATCGATTATAGGCAGCTGAACCAGGTGACAATAAAGAATAAGTACCCGCTTCCTAGAATCGATGATTTGATGGATCAGCTGCAGACGGCGAGTGTGTTTTCCAAGATTGACCTGAGATCCGGTTATTATCAGATGAGGATCCGGGATGTTGATGTTAGTAAGACGGCTTTCAGGACTCGGTATGGGCACTATAAGTTTTTGGTTATGCCCTTTGGCTTAACCAATGCTCCGGCGGCTTTTATGGATCTGATGAACCGAGTCTTCAGGCCTTACCTGGATCAGTTTGTAGTTATTTTTGTTGATGATATTCTGATCTATTCTTCCTCCGAGGAAGAGCACGCTGCTCATCTTCGGCCAGTGTTGCAGGTCCTGAGAGAGCACCAACTTTACGCCAAGTTCAGCAAATGTGAATTCTGGCTAAACGAGGTGCACTTCCTTGGGCATGTTATTTCGGGTGAAGGTATCGCAGTGGATCCAGCCAAGATCGAGGCAGTGATGGACTGGAGCAGACCGACTTCAATGACTGAGATCAGGAGCTTTCTGGGGCTTGCCGGTTATTACAGGCGGTTTGTTCAGGGATTTTCTTCGATAGCGGCCCCCTTGTCGACGTTGACTCGAAAGGGAGTTCGTTTCGTATGGTATGAGGATTGCGAGCAGAGTTTTATTGAGCTGAAAACTCGCCTCACGTCAGCCCCGGTGCTGGTGCTTCCATCTGGGTCAGGTGGATTTGTGGTTTACTCAGATGCGTCCCGTCGAGGTTTGGGAGCAGTCCTTATGCAGCATGGCAGGGTAGTTGCTTATGCTTCTCGGTAGCTAAAGAGGCATGAAGAGAACTATCCTACTCATGATTTGGAGCTTGCAGCTGTGGTGTTTGCACTGAAGATCTGGAGGCATTACTTGTATGGAGAGAAATTTCAGGTTTTTACCGATCACAAGAGCTTGAAGTATGTATTTACTCAGAGAGACCTGAATCTGAGGCAGCGAAGGTGGATGGAGTTTATTAAAGATTATGACTTTGACCTTTCCTATCATCCGGGCAAAGCGAATGTGGTGGCAGACGCTTTGAGTCGGAAGACGGTCATGTCATACCTTATGATTCGGGAGTGGAAATTGTTCGAGCAGGTGGTGGAATCCTCTTTTAGAGTTCCACGTGAAGAAGATAGAGCAGTGCTAGTCAGTTTGACCGTGAGACCAGCTGTGTACCATGCTGTGATTGAGGCTCAAAGGGCAGATGCTGAGTTACCACAGATTCTCCAGAGGTCAGAGGTAGAGTTGTGGGATGATGGTACTGTCAGATTCAGAGGTAGACTCTATGTCCCGACTGAGGAAGACGTACACAGATGTGTTCTTGACGAGGCGCACCGTTCGAGATATGCAGTGCATCCTGGAACCACAAAGATGTATCATTGCTTGAGGAAGCACTTCTGGTGGCCCGGTATGAAGAAAGATGTGGCTGAATATGTGGCTAGATGTATGACTTGTCAGCAGGTTAAAGCCGAGCATCAGAGACCTGGAGGGTTGCTGCAGCCCTTGCCGATTCCTGAGTGGAAATGGGAGCATGTGACGATGGACTTTGTGATGGGTTTGCCTGCATCCCCTAGCAGGAGAGATGCTATCTGGGTCATCGTTGATCGGCTGACCAAGTCGGCACACTTCCTAGCCATTAGGAAGGACTGGTCGGTCGGCAAGCTGGCTAAGTTGTTTGTGGACCGGATCATCTCTCTGCACGGGGTACCTTTGTCTATTGTATCAGATCGAGATCCGAGGTTTACTTCCAGATTCTGGAAGAGTTTTCAGCAGGCGTTGGGAACTCAGTTGGCTTTCAGCTCGGCCTACCATCCCGAGACAGACGGGCAGTCAGAGAGGACTATTCAGACCTTGGAGAATATGCTCAGGGCATGTTGCCTTGATTGGGGAGGTTCTTGGGAGCAGCATTTGTCCACAGTGGAATTTGCCTACAATAACAACTATCATTCCAGTATCGGCATGGCGCCTTATGAGGCTTTGTATGGGCGGCCGTGTCGATCTCCGGTGTGTTGGTCCGAGATCGGTGAGAGGCAGATAGCAGGACCAGAGTTAGTGCAGCAGTGTGCTGAGGTTGCCAGGACAGTTCGGCAGAGGTTGACCGCAGCTCAGAGTAGACAGAAAAGTTATGCTGACATCCGACGGAGACCACTTGAGTTTGAGGTTGGGGACCACGTGTTTCTCCGAGTCTCACCCTCCAAGGGTGTGATGAGGTTCGGGAAGCGAGGCAAGCTGAGTCCGCGATATATCAGACCTTTTCCCATTCTTGCTCGAATTGGGGAGACCGCGTATCAGCTGGCCTTGCCGCCCAGTCTTGCAGGAGTGCACGATGTGTTCCATGTATCCTTGCTGAGGAAGTACGTTCAAGATCCGTCCCATGTGTTGGATTTTTCAGAGTTGGAGGTCGCTGAGGATTTGTCATTTCCAGAGTATCCTATTCGTATTGAGGATCACAGAGATAAGGTCTTACGGAACAAGGTCGTACCGTTGGTCAAGGTGATTTGGCAGTACCGCTCCGGAGGTGAGGCAACCTGGGAGCGAGAGGATGAGATGCGGGAGCAGTTCCCTTATCTCTTTTCGTAAGTTTCCTTGTGAACTGCATCCCTGTCTGGATCTTGTTAATTATAGCGATCAATTTCGAGGGCGAAATTTCTTTTAAGGGGGGGAGAATGTAAGGATCGAGACTTTCGGATCCGATTTTCGGGCCGGACCCTGTAGTTCTAGCTCTTGTGAGGGGCGGAGGTTCTGTGTCGAATCGCGTCAGGACCTCCAGACGCGTTTTAAACGGCGTCCACCGTGGCTGACGCGCTTCAGGTTCTGCCACGTGGGTGCCACGTGTTCTGGCCTTGGGCCGCGAGAGTACGGCCCTGTCAGGTCGTCTGAACGGCGTCCGTGTGGGTCGACACCTTTCAGACTGCTACTCTGGGTGTGTCAGAGTACGGCCCTGACAAGTTGTCTGAATGGCGTCTGTGTTGGACGACGCGTTTCAGAATCTTGTAAGAGCGGCTGTCACGTCACCTGATAGGCGTCCGTAGATGTCGATGCGTTTTAGCCAGTTTCTGGTTACCCCGCGAGCCCTCCTTCTTTCCCCTCATTTTCTCCTACTCTCTTTCTCTCCTCCTCCTCCGGCGACCGGCGGCGATCCTCCTCCTCCCTCGTTTCCTCCCACCATTTCACCTCTCCCTCCACTCCATCCCCTACCTAGCTCCTACCTCTACCACCTCCACTTCCACTGCGGTGTTCTACTCTCCGGACGGCGGCCGACGTCACGGTGGGGCTAGGACGACCACGGCGGTACCGGCGGCGGCGTGGGGCGAGACGGGTGGGCGGCTTGAAGCTCGGAGGCGTTCGAGTGTCCGGTAGGGTGACGTTCCCCATGGCATTGTGTTTAAAACCATGTTTTTCCCCCGCTTATGCATGTTGTGGATCCTTGGTTTTGGGGGGTAGAACGAGCATGTTTAGGAGTTCTTTTGATGAATATGGGGGATTTGCTATGAATGAGATTTCCTATGGATTGTGTACCCCTCTTTCTCCTCCGTTTTTGGGTATTTTGGGGGTTGTTTGGGGTTGAAAAGGGAGCCCTCGGGCTTAGGGCAATTCTGGTTCCTGGGGTTGAAAGACGTCGTGCATGGACGACGCCTTTTTGAAGGGCGTCGGGCCATCACGACGCCTTTTAGACAGGAATCGCCTGACAGAAGCTCTGCCAGGTCGGGGATTCTGAGGTTAAAAGACGTCATGGGTAAACGACGCGTTTTTGAATGGCGTCAGGAACGCATGACGCCTTTTAAAGGCAGAAGTCCCCTGAGTTAAGGCCTTGGTATTTCCGGATTTCTGTGTTGAATGGCGTCTGAGGATGTCGACGCCTTTTAAAAGGCGACCACTTGTGTCGACGCCTTTTAAGGCCTAATTCTGAAGACTGTTTTATATGAACCTGTACATGGAGCTTGAATGGCGTCATCCTCGGTCGACGCGATTCAGGACAGAACCTCATTAATTCATGCCAGTAAAACGTGTTCATACTGTTAGATAATGGTTAGTGCATGTTTTAGTGCACCCGGTGGAAATGGATTCTTCATGACCGGATAGTGTCACATGTGTGTTATACGATCGCGGACTCTTCACGTGACCGGATCGTACCGTGCTGAGTTTTGGTGGTTTTGTGTTATTGTGGACCTGGAGTGACATTGTAGCGATTTATCACCCTGTGCTGGTGGGGGCGTGAGCACAGCGCCGGTGGGGGCGTGGGCGGGGTGACGCCTAGTGAGAGAGGGTCACCTGGTGAACCCCGGGGTCAGCTAGTACCGGTGTCGGAGTGGTACATTCGGAGAGTCACTCATGCTGAGGGAAGGAGTAGCCACCTGAGCCAGTTGGGCCGGAGTAGCTAGTGTGCTATCCGAGGGGCTGCTGCTTGGTCTCAGCGGGTCGAGGTTTTCCCACCGTTGTGTGTACGGTCGGCGAGTTCTATCGAGACAACAGTTATGGATTTTCTAACGGTTGGTTTAGAATGTGCATGATTATTATACTTCGATTGCATGTATTCTCACGTAGAGAATAAGGTTTTGTACCTGCCACTGCACTTGTTACTTCACCTTTAGTTGTACTTTACTCTTGTGGGTGTGTGCGTGGGCAGTGGGGATCGAAGGATCCCTACTGAGTCTTGTCTTGAGACTCACCCCTGCGGTTTTCAGGTGAGGACTCCCAGCAGACTTAGAGCGGCGTGTGCGGCCATGTGTTGTGCGCCTTCAGCGGTTGTTCCGGGGTATGCCCCGATGTAGTTGTTATTTATTTTTTGGCCTGTACGTTTAATTATTTCCTTTCTGTTGGAGAATGTAATTATTTGCTGTATCGAGTCGCATTGTAATAATTTTAATTCCTGCACCTTTATTTCAATTCAATGCGATGTGGATGTTTAGCTTAGTTTATTATTTGTTTCCCAGACTTACTTAGATCCTGGTTTGGTTCCAAGTTTAATGATTCGGCACCCATTTAGTAATCGGATCCCCGATTATAGGGTGGCGGGTCGTTACACGACGCGAAACAGAACAAAGTCTCAGCCCGATCAGGGCCTAAACTACAGGGTCCGACCCCGAAAACCGGATCCGAAAACCTCAGTCCTTACAGAGAGAATGCGTTCTTCACGTCCCGCCTTTCTCTCTCCTCCTCTGGGCACCCCGTTCGAGGCGCCGGAACGGTCTCCGTCTCCGCCGCGCCCGATTCCTGAAAGTCGGGAATTCCCATCCGCAGGTTTTCTGACATCGTTGCGACGACATATCTTCAGCGAGCGAGCTGATACGGACGAGGGAGCGAGGACGAACCACTGTAGAGGATCACGTGGATACCGCTGGAGGCCGGACGCTTCTGCGGCTCACGGCATCGCCTCGACGGAACCGAGATGGAAGCGGATTCGAATCCGCGCACGGTAATCTGATTACACCCGGATTTTTCGGTTTGCGTTTTTCGTTCCGAATCGGATCAGCGGGCATCGGGCGGGATAAATTTTGTTCGTCGTTTCCGCTGCGTTCTTCGCGTCCCGCCCAAGTCCCAACAGGCCCAAGGTCCTCATGGCGATCACTAGGTGCAACAACTCGATCTTGTTTAGGCAGTGCACCCACATATGCCTGCCAAATCTTGCTCCGCCGAATGTCACCCACGGCTGCCTCGCCTCGCCCATGCTCAGATATGGGTGCCAGATAACCTGCATGCATTTAGGTTAGTGGCATTCATAATTAATAAATTTCATTTAATTAAAGATAAACATGATTGCATTAAATAATTAACTTACTAGAAGTTCTAGATAATTGAGGAACTGACGGCGAAGAGCCGTCAGCTGGTGGTGCTATGGAGCTGTGTCCACGATCAGCTGCCACCGACGCGCAAGTGGTACCACCTCGGTCTGGAGGGCCTTCGCTCAGCCCAAAGGGAAGTAAAAATAGCTCCAAACCTGCACAAGCAAATATATAGGTTAGAAACATCATAAGCATTCATTTGCACTTATGAAATAATTAAAACAAATTGTACCTGAAGAAACGGTGCGAAGCCGCTGATGGTGGTCTCGCGGTTTAGCGTGACCACGGATAGGTTGGGAAACAAGTGGGCCAGAAGGGTTGCAACCCAAGCGTACTCATGGATCCTATCTAAGTCTTCTAATAAGCTAAGGAATCTGCAATGAATCTGGTTGCGCTTCATCCCGAAGAGCAACTGACCAAACAAGAAAACTAAGAAAAGCCTGAACTGCCGGTCCAGTAACTCTCTCTGGCTCTCATCCCAATAGTAAGAGCCGGCAGCTGACGTGGACAATCTATCTATGAATCTCTCCCTGGACTCCCCCCTGGTCCTGCCTAGGGTCATCTAGTCCTAAGGCATCCTCTACCTCCACCTGCCGAAGGGTCCTAGACTCCTTGCCGGTGGCCCTGACACCTCTAACCCTAGTAGATGCACCGCCATCTCACGATAGTCGGGATAAGTGATCCCGCTCACCGCTCGGCCCTCCACTCGAAGGCCGATGATCCTAGCCACGTTCTCGAGGCTGGGGACCATATGTCCCCAGGGCATCAGGAATGCCATACATTCCGGATCCTACCTCTCCCTCAGAACCTGAAGAAGGACCAGGTCTTGCCAGAAGGGCTCTATGTCTAATAGCTCCCCGAAACCCATATCCTTGAGTCGGGCCTTCTAGAAGTCTGGAAGCCCCCTGTAGGCCACTGTCACCAAATCCCACGAGATCCGGGTCCTCATTGTTCCCTGCCAAATTGTCAAGAAAGTGTTAGAAAAATCATTAAATAGGCAATTAAAATAATTTTTTAAAAATTAAATTTAGAATAGGAATTCTGCCTTGAATGGCGTCGGCCATGGTCGACGCCATTTAAACGGGGCATCACCTGGTTTCGACGCCATTCAACCACGGGTCCCCAAACCTGTGGCTTTCCCTCCTTCGGTTCCCCATCCCCCAAGTGCTATAAATAAGATAGTTTTGGAACTTACCATTGACAGACCCGCCTCCTCGGCCTGCGTCGCCGCCGGTGCCGCTGGTGGAGCCTCCTCGGCCTCCATGAACTCCTCAGCCGCAACGAGGTTTGGGAGATCCTGAAAGATCTCAGGCTACGTTGGCAGCACGTCCTCGTCGTCGCCCTCCAACTCGGGCACGCCGAAGATCCTCTGCCGCTTCCCACTTGGCCCGCCACGCTCCATATCGGACTAGAGAGAGTAAAGGAGAACCGAGGGAGCGAAAGGGAGTTTTGTGAGGGTGGAAGCTCGTAAGAGAGCGTGTGAGTAAGAGAGAGAAAGCGAATGAGAGAGAGGATGGCCGGTGACGTAGAGGGATTGCCGGAGAAGGAAGAGCTCGTCGGAAGCCCACGGTCGCCGGAGAGGAAGAAGAAGAGAAGAGAGAGAGAGCATTTGAGAGAATGAGGAAGAAGGAAGGCTCGAGCTCGTGACCCCTATTCAAATTTGTTAAATGACGTCGACACAGGGCGACGTGTTTTAGTGGCGCACAAACTGAGGCAGGTGATTCAAAATTTGAATATGGGTTAAAAGCATCACCCATGGTCGACGTGTTTTAGGATTTACCACCTTCGACAATTAGAGCCGTACCACAGAGTCTGCGTAAATCAGAAGAATTCTTGAAAAATCGGTTATTAGCGTTGCGCATGGTCGACGTGTTTCAGGTAATTTAATATTCGAAAATCTCTGAAAATAGGAGAGAGAAGCTATTAGCGTCGCCTATGGTCGACGTGTTTTAGGCTTTAAGGATTAAGTTTTGATTTTCTAGAAATGGAATTTGGTTGAAAAGCGTCTGTCTGTGTCGACGCTATTTACATTAATGAGCCTGAAACCTGCTGTTTTGAGAAAAATGAGCCATTTTGCTTGAAGAAAAATTCTGGAAAATTGCACAAATATTAAGGAAAGATCTTTATTGCAATAAAATAAGAATTTTATTGAAAATAAGTAGAAATTATATTAAACTTTGGGCAAGAATTGAGAGCTTTCAGGCCGGATTTTCTGAAGCTCTTTTACATATGTTTTTCATAACTCTCGATTGGCTTCATAAGGAGTTTTTACACAACGGGTGAATCTGATGTTCCACAGAGTTGCAAGGAGTTATGTCGCCTCAAAGTCCTCCTCAGTTCCTAATGCCCGCTTCTTGATTGGAGAAAGAGAAGATATTTCTGGAAATTCGTAGCGCGGCATACCAAGTTGAGGATGACAGCGATGTGGATTATAGAGAACGAACTCGGTCGCCCCGATTAGTCGAAGTTCTGTACCAGCACCACGGCGAACTCGAACCGCCTTCTCCATGAGAGCAAGTGGCGTGGATTTGAATCCAATCTTAAGCATAGTCTTGAAATAACCGCGCTAGTCAGCTCGAGTCTTGAGGTTGGGCACTCAATTGGTCATGTTGTCGTTGGACTTCACAATGTTGGCAATATGGAAGATAGGACTACGCTGATACATTTGGGATATCCTTGGAATTTTTTCCTCATTATAGTTGAACTTAAAGTGGAATTCTATCCATAGAGCTAAGAGAAGCATACTGCCATAAGGAGGTTGACCTGTAGAAGCTGCAGAGAGTCCACTGTAGAGATAGGCTAGAACTGCTATGCTGATCTGCTTTCCTTCAAAAATCTCATTAATTGCATTGATCTGGTCATTTTCTAGAACATTATCTTGGGAGAGAATAATAGTGCTCCAGCTAAGCAAGTGGTGAATGCCATCATCACAGCCTCTGTATCTTCTTCCTTGAGATTTTCTATCCTTTTCAAGGTCCATTCAGCTAGTTTTGCAAAGTTGATCCCTTTCTGTGTAAGACAGCCTTGAATTACTTTTGGATTCTTTATAATCTTATCCAAGAATTGTTGACCTGTGATCTTTTCCCTCATGAGAATCATATCACTCAAATCCGGTTCATCGTTGTTGATCTTGAGCTTAGGAAGGCCCAATAGGAGTTTGGCTTCTTCTAAGAGGATAGTGGCTTCGAACGTGGAAAAGAGAAAAGTATGAGTTTGAGGGTGCCACAGCTCGATTAAAGCGCCTATTGAAGCCCAATCCATGCATGTGCTCTTGTAATGTTTAGCATGGACAACCAATCCTTGGATGTGCCACTTTGATATGTAAGATTGCATGGAGAGATTGATCTTGTTTACAAGCTTTTGAATCCAAGGAAGTGAAGAGAATCGTCTTGGACCGAGGAAGAAAGGATATCCCTAGATAAAGAAAAGAAATTAGAATAGTTCTATCTTGCTTGTTGAAGAATTAAAGAATAAGAATTGAATAGAATCGGGAGAGTAACTTACTTGTAGGTTAGAATCTCTCCCATTTAGATGACCTTCCACATCAGAGAGCCTCTTAATCATCTTCCTTGTCCTTTTGTTTGAAGAATCCTTAATAAAGCTAGCCATCTTCTTTGCTTGCTTAACTCCTTGTTCTTCTTTGTTTTCCTTGAGTCTTGAAGAAAATTATCTAGCTTTACCTCTTGATTACTTGTTGTATCGAATTGAATTGAAGAGATGGGGGTTATATAGAGTGATTTGCGAAGTTGATGAGCCTTTTCCGAGTTGGAACAGGGAGTTTAAAGGAGGTAAGTAGAGTCCGGATTGGAACCAGAGCAGCCTATTTCGGTAAGTTGAATCACGTCTGGACGGGGCAACGTCATTCAAATGACGTCGAGTGAGGCCGACGCCTTTTAGGCTTTTTCTGATGTCCCCTGAAATTGCATATTATTTGCTATTTATTCATGTTTATTCTTTTGCATGAAGTTACTAACAAATCTAAGTGCAAGAAAATATCAAGAAATGAAAATGAAGCTGAGAATTTTAATAAGGTCCTACTATGGGAGTTCGTGAGTCCCAGCCGTGACTAAAAAACGGTTATCTCTATCCTTGTATTCCATTATGTAATTGATTTGCATCATCTTTACTATATATTAATATCAAGGAACATGTGGTTTTGATGAAACTAGAATTTGAATTCCCCTTTAACAATAATAGTGATAATTGCAGAGAATTCTTAATCGCACGGATAGGCCGTTGGATTGTTAATTGATGGGGACGATAGTTCCGCTTTTGTAAAACAGTGTGTGGATAAACAAACTTCAGCTTAGTACTGAATTACATGATTGGTATTTTGACTCATCAATGACAGTTTAAAAATATTATTCTTGATTAATTTATATTTTATTTCATTTTAATTTTTCTTTTAGCCCAGCATGCATCATATAGGACTTTGAAATAATTGTGATAAGAATTAATTATTGATTAAATTTCAGACCATTGTTCTAATAAATCCTAACATGATGTGAAATATTCTATTTTAAATTGATCTCTCAATTATCTTTGAAGTTTTCTTGAAGATATCTTTGGAATTTTATCTTTGTTTGGATTCTTTATCCCAAATATTCTTATTTCCATTTAAGATCCATCATAGTTGTAGCACGTCCACATTGGCTGGTAACCACTCTCCATGATGAAACCTGCAGGGTTTGTGACCTAGGGTACTTCCCAATCTTGGAAGTTGATCGACCTTATTTTATTTCCTTTGTCTACTTCATCCAGACATGATTGATTCCATTGCTATCTTCAAGTTACTTCACTGATTATTTTGAGAAAGATGCTCATCATATGATGTTGAGAGCGTGTCTCATCACACCTTGGTATCACCTTTTCAGTTCATTCCATTCCATTTCACTCCCTTGCAAGGTCAATGTCAATGTGGGGCAACTGTAGACATGCAAATTTTGACCTCATATTAAGTAAATTTCATGTCACACATGTAATGCCCAAGAATGATATGATATTTAATCATTAATTAATTTTTGTTGATTTTTGTCGAGATTTGTTGATTAATATCGACCATGGTCGACGCTATTTATATTTCTAACAGACATCAATTCCTAATTAAATTCTTAAATTCAGATAAGATTAACTTAATGACATCGCCCATGGATGATGCCGTTTAGGTCCTAATCCGTCTAGATTTTTGAATTTTAATTACAAATTAGTTTCCTAATTATCTAAATCACTACTACCATGGTCGACGCCTTTTAGCTTTCCTAATATTTTTCGGTTTCCTTCGCGAATTGCTTTCTATGTTGGCCCCTCCTAATTAACTAAATGGCGTCTCTTGATCACGACATGTTTTAAGCACTTTCTTGATAAACTTGATTTGGCCAAGATAATCCGATTCTAGAACTTGGAAAGGTTTCCAACTCCTTCCATGTCTATCCAAGACAAGTCTGAGCCGCGGGAGAGCCCTTTTGAAGGCCAAACAACCCTAATTGAAGCATCTATATATACCATACCCTTGGAACTTTTGAAAAAGGTTGGCCATTAGTGTTTTGGAGTTGAATCAAGGTGAAAAGAAGCCATCTACTACAAAAAACGTGGATAGCAAGAAGAGCTTCTTACTCCTTCATCCTTTTTCTCCATTGAAGCTTAAGAAGACCAAGGCTATGGAGGCGCCAACCAACCATGTTTTTCTTTAGTTTTTCATTGTTTCTTCATTGATTTCAGATAACTTCATTGCTGTCTTCATATAGTTTTTTATCATATCACTCCATCATACACACACACTTCATCTTTTACAAACCCATGTCCATGATAAGGGTTTAAAAGAAAACTATAAAAAGTGAGTCTTTTTAGTTTAGTTGCATGTTTAGATTCTTAATTAGAATAGATACTACGCTATTTTAGTTAACCATAGTTTTCTTGTTTGTTCTATTTCCCTTTGCAAGGTACAAACGAATAACTTCAAGGTTTGAAGGCTTTTGGAAGCTTAGAAGGAAGATTGAAAAGGAACAAATCAAAAGCACAACAAGAATAAACAAAAGAAGGTTCTTCTTTTTCGAACGGCCAGAGAAGAGGAACAAAGAACCAATCTCCCAATTTTTCATAAGGTAAGCGATCAACTTATTCTTTTTGAAACCTTTAGTTTCTAGCGATCACGATTTAATTAGATTTGTTAATTATACAATACATAATATCATGATGATAGCACTGTTGGGTTCTCGGATTTCTCTGGATCTTATGCGCAGCGAAAAATAAAATAAAAACGGAGATCCGTTCCCGTTTCGAAAAACTAAAAACTACGATTATCGGATAATCGATTCTCACCGTGTACGGATTCGTATCCGCAACCGTTCGGTTCCATCGGTGCGACACCGCAAGCCGCGCAAGTGCCCGGCCTCTAGCGAAGTCCACGCAATCCTCCTCGCGACAGATATCCTCACGTTCATCGTTCTTCGTAGCCTACGAAACCTCTGCCGGTCGCCTCAACGATCGCCGCAACGCGCGGACGATTTCCCGTCGAACGAGATTCTGAGAAGCGGCGGAGCAAATCTGGATCTATCTAGACACCAGAGAGAGAGAGAAACAGAGGAGGGGCAGCTAGGGTTAGCAGCAGCTTGGCCTGCTCAGCCCGTTCACTATATTTTATACTAACCGCGCAGTTTTTCATAAAAATCCCCGGTTTGTATAAAACCCACTTATTTATCCATCGCCTTGAAAATCATTTGCGTGTGACCCTCTAGGCCTAATTACCAGTCCGGTTAATAGCCCAACAAGCCCAGTAACTCCTTACTGGCTTTATTAATCAATTAATAACTCTTTATTAATTAATTAATCAATCGAATTGATGTCGCACATCAAATTGGACTGGGCCTCCGATCACGTTGGGTGCCAAGCAACACCGCGTAAACCCGGAAGGTATCGGGGTTAAGCAACCCACTCTTGGAACCTTTCCGCCGACAGTTACCGCGTGGATATAATCCTTCATTCGTACAATGCTCTCGAGTCAACTCAGGGTATGGCATGATATCAAACCCTAACTGGCTAAGTCACTTGGATTGGATGCCGCTGATGAATATCGGAAAACTCCTTTCCCGATATTATCGTCTGCCCTGCCTAGGGACTTCCGTGCATCCTTCCTAGAGCATTCTCTCTCTAAGTACCGAGAGCGAATGATTCTATATTGACACACAATTTCCTTCGATGGTATTCCACTGTACCCAATCCTTGGCGTTTTAGAATCCCGTCGCTAGAGATTCGTAGACCAAGGTCAAAGCACAGAAATCCACCGACAAGGTGTCCTTGGTGTCTCAGGTCCAAGGACTATCCACACAACTGTGACAATAGAATCAAGCTGGTTGACAGTGAGGTACAATACCATCCAGCGATTCAGTCAGATCAGTTCAGTGAACTCATTCTCCAATGATCACCTACAGATTCGCCTTAGTGTCTCCACACAAGTGACTTATGAGATCAGTCACCCTCATCATATGAGCAAGAGTAATCTGTACTAGTCTAACCGGATATCCTCCGACTATGAACGATTAAGAATATGTGTGTTTAAGTGATCAGTCTCATTAGTATGATCTCATCATAATCTGATTACTATAGCACATATTCACGGACTTCATTATGAAACGATAATTAATGCGATTTACACATAATGAATATTATGCCATTATATTAATAAATGAACGAGATTTACACAGTCAGATTGGCTTGTAGGCCACCTAAGCCTAACAAGCACACACAATTTGAGCACCTACAACAGGGACCTTGAGGTAATCCTCCTTACGATCACACACTTCAATTCCTAACACCTCATCGCCGCAGTCATCGCCGACGGACGGAGGCCTCCCCTTGTGGAAGGAAGGCGCGGGAACACTCCAGGCATCCACACCCCTACCAGCACCACCATCCTAAATTCTGATGGAAGTTGGTGGTATGAACCTCCTCTAACAACCAAAAAAATTGAAGACTGACTCTTGGCAGCGCGATTCATGCAAATATTGTGAATATCATCAAGAAAAGGGCATTTCTACGAATGAATGCCACCATCTGCTGAAATTCGAGAAGGCCATCTCTCTTAGTATGCGTTGGAAATGGTTGCGCTACAAGCCAATCACATGAGATGTGATTGGAAAATTTTAGATATTCTCATTCACTTAATTAATGACATAATATTCATTAGGCCTATTTATAATTGTGTATTGCATCGTTAAATGTAATGAAGTCCTTGAGCTTATGCAATGAATCACAATAAGATTGTTATAATAAGATTAGTCTCCTATAAACAAGAGTTCTAAATATTCCCGGTTGTGGGATAATTAAGAAAGGACATCGATTATCTGGAAAAATCAATACACACTTTGTCTACTTATACGATGAGGGTGGTTGGCATCATAGCCACTTATGTGAAGACATTAAGATGAGTGTGTGGGCACTAATTAGAGAATGAGTTCACTAAATTATTTGCTTGTGAGGTTCCTAAACAGTTAACTATATATAAGTGTCAATGAGGAAACTTATCGTCGCAGTGGTGCAATTAGTTCTTTGACCTGAGACACTAAAAATATCTTGTGTGCGAAACATTACACTTTGATGCTTGATTCATAGGCCTTAGCTATAAGTGCTATACAGTCCAGTCATTAGGTGTGATGGGAAACATACGAAATGATTGTGTGGTCTAGAAGAGAACACTCACTCTTCGATATAGTTTAAGAAGAGAGTGTTAGTATTAGATGGTCTCAAAGCCAATCCGATACTGTGTACTTATTCAGATAATTAATAAATGGCAATAATTCATTGTGTGTAATTAATTCGATATGTGTTTATCGTATCACGATGAAGTCCATGAACATGTGCAACAGTCTTCGGATTATGATGAGATCATAATTACGGGACCGAAGACTTATAAACACATGTTCTTAATTGTTCCTAGTCGTAGGATGTTTGAGATAGGACATCGAACATCCGGATAGACTAGTATAGGTTACTTCAACTCATATGATGAGGGTGACTGATCCCATAAGTCACTTGTGTGGAGACACTATGCTGAACCTATAGGTGCTCATTGGTGAATGAGTTCACTGAACTGATCCGACTATGAATCGCTAGATGGTAATCACCTCACTGTTAACCAGCTCGATTCAATTGTCACGGTTGCGTGGATGATCCTTGGACCTGAGACTCCAAAGATATCTTGTTGGTAGGTTTCTGAGCTTTGACCTTAACGAACGAATCCCTAACCATGGGTTATCATTAAGTCAAGCGATCGGGTTCAGGGAAATGCCCTCGAAGGTAATTGTGTGTTCAATACGGGATCATCCGCTCTCGGTTGTTTGAGAGAGAATGTTCCGGGAATGATGCGCTTGAAGTTCCTGGCCATGGCGGACTCTGTAATCGATAAGGAGTTATCGGATTCAGATTAGCGGCATCTGATTCAAGTGAATCGACCAAATAGGGTTTAACAGTAAACCATACCCTAGGTCGATTCGGGAACATTGTACGGATGAAGGATTATATCCGCGCGCTAACCGATGACAGAAAGGTTCCAATAGAGGGTTGCGATAACCCCAGTGCCATCCAGGATCACGCGATGTTGCTTGGCTTCCAACGTGATCGGCAGTCCGTCCGAATTTATTGTGGGACATTAAATTCGGCTGATTAATTGAATATAAGGATATTAATTAATTCAGTGGGTCAGTAAAGGGTTACTGGACTTAATGGGCTATTAACTGGACTGGTATTTGGGCCTAGAGGGTCACACGTAAATAGTTTTCAAATCGATGGATAATCCGACAGGATTTCGGATAAGTCTGGGTTTTTATGAAAAACCGCAAACTGACTTCTTATAAAAGAACGGATTCTACGTCCGGGGCCAGCAACCTCGACCTAGCCGTCATTCGTTCTTCCCCACTTTCTCTCTCCTCTGGGCGTGCGGTTCCCAACTGCTCCACTTTCCGTTCGACGGGGATTCCGAACCCGCATGTCACGGCGGATTACGCGCAGTCAGACGGGATCTTTGAACGCCGCAGCGAGCGAGGAAGCGAGGACGATCCATCGCGAGGAGAACCGTGTGGATACCGCTAGATGTCGGGCATCTACGCAACTTGCGGCATCGCTCCAACGGAACCGGAAAACGGACGTAGATTCGAATCCGCGCAAGGTAAATTCGATTTACTCGTTTTTTATTTTAACGATCGAAACGGGACAGATCCGATCCCGAAAGTTTTATTCCGCAGCGTTTTAGGATCGGATCCCCACACAGCGATCCCAACAGTGGTATCAGAGCCAGCTTCCACTGTGTTTTCGCCGTTTCGGTCTCTAAAATTTATGGTTTTTGAATTTATTCCATGCTTAAATTTATGTTCTTGAAAGATTTATAATCATTAGATGATTACTACGATGAGATCGCGATTTAAATCTAAAGAAAATTTTATTTTTGGGGGTTTTTCGTCGTGCTCTTCGCTGGACGAAGAACGTGGTGTTTTTGATATGGTCGGATCCATAAAGATGGATTTTAAGGGGTTCTAATCGCTGTAAATCATGCCCAATGACCCTAGTCGAGTTGTTGGTGGCATGGGAATCCGTGGAAGAGCGGCCATGGACCTTTTTCTTCCTCCCCATGGGTTTGAGAAACCTACAAAAACAACATTTTTGGAGGAAAAAGGGGGGCGAATAAACCCCTTTCCGGGGCACCTCTGTGGCCATCACCAGTCGCCGGAGCTCGCCGGTGTCATGGGCTTCGCCGGCGGCGAGGTCCGGTCCCCGGTCGCCGCCGGGACCGGCGCCGGAGAAGAACCCCAAAGGGGCACGGTGCCGTCGGGTTCCCTGCACAGCGGGGAACCCTCGGGCTACCCGGCCGGGCGGCTAGGATTTCCCTAGCCGCCGACCGAGTCGGCCCGGCTGGACCCTGGCCCGGGCCAGGGGTCCGAGACAGGGCCGGCCAGGAGCCGGACCAGGCCTGCGGGCCTGGGTCCGGGCCCCTGGCTGAGCCCTGGCTCGGCCCTGGTTCGAGCCAGGGGCTCAGCAGGGCTGAGCCCTTTAGGGGCCCAATTTATTTATTTATTTATTTTTAAATTTTAATTATAAAATTGATTTAATAATTATCTGTAAAATATGATTTTACTGTTTTTATTAAATTCAATTTTTGATTGGGCCCTTATTAAGGTTTATTATGTTAATTAATTAACAAAAGATTGTTAATTGAATTAATTCTAAATGTTAGATTAAACCTTATACAATCTAATTGTTAGATTAACCCCAAATTATTTGAATTGTTCAAATTGATCATGGAATGTTTCTAAAGCCATTAATTTTAGATTTTATGCATATTTGATGTGTTATTGATTTGCTTGTTTAAATTGGATTTAAATTAGCATGCTTGAAATAAATACTAAAGTTTTCGAAAATTCTAAATCCAAATTTTGATTGGCCCCTGGTTTTATGAAAACCTAAAATTATAAGTTATTTTCGAAAATTTTATTGAGCCATTTGATGCGCTATTCATGTGTGGTTTGTTTAATAAAACACATGGTGGTCATGGACGAGCATTAATTGTGGATGTGGAATGTGATTGTGTGGTTTATTATGTATTAATAAATAGAGGTCTGCGAACCTCTCCCTCTCATATTCCATTGTACTTCTACCTTCCTCCTTGATGTAATCGCCATAAGGCTTCCTCATTTAAATTATCATGTAATTGAGAATTACGATGTAATTTGATCGAGGCGGCTGCGCGCGGAACGAGGATGATCCACAACTGCAACCAGATGAAGATGAAGGAGTTCATTGAATCCATGGGATTGCAGAATCATGATATAAGTTGTTATATTATGTATGTGTGTATGTTTGACTGTCTGCCTCAAGTCAAACCGCAGTGCCGTCTATGACCACACTAATGACATGTATGTGATGCGTGTGCTTCATATTTGCTAGGTTATTAGTATTTATAAATATATTCGATATATGTAATACTATCACCTAGGATGAGACCAAATTAAATAAGTAAAACCTTCGTTACAAACTCTAAGCCGTAGCGCGAGTCATTGAGAATGTACCGCGTGGCTCTCCATCAATATAATTAATAGAACTTAATTCGGTGGTGGCAGATACTATGTGTTTACCCGAGGTCTGCCATTAACTGATGAGAGGACTGTTGATCATGGCATAAGATGCCTTTGGATAAGAGTAGAGGAACGATATAGTCATCCACGTGTTTACCCGGGAACTATGTTTCTACTTTACTCTATCACGTATTGATGGTAAAGCTTAGACCGAGGATAATGGTCTACTGTGTTTACCCGGGACCATTAAACTTGGGAGCCAAAGTACGATCGAATATTGCAAGGAGTTGCAATTATCATGAGATGATTGCTCTGAGATAACAGTATGATACTATGTGTTTACCCGAGGTCATACTGTGATGCTTGGAGATTCTGACCCCACTAGGAGACAGTCGGCGTCTCCCGTTCTGTATATCTGAAGGTTATACAGTCCGTCGAAAATTAGTGGGAGTAAAACTAGATAATAAAAGACCATATCTTGTTTTAGTTAATCTGAATATCTGCTAATTATCGATTGATTATCTCCTATAGGCGAGAATGTCGCACCATAACCCGTTGCGAGGCATACTTGATGCCAACCGTTTGACAGGCACCAATTACTCAGACTGGCTCAGAAACCTGAAGATAGTCCTCAGGTCTGAGCAGATTGCCTACGTCTTGGATACTGAACCTCCTGCTGAACCAACATTAGATGCTCCAGAGGAGGAAATGATAGCGTATGAAAAATGGAAGGAAGATTCCACCATGGCCCAATGCTACATGTTAGCCTCTATGAGCAATGAGTTGCAGAGGCAACATGAAGAGATGGATGCTAGATCCATCATGCTCCATTTGAAGGAGCAATTTGGTGAGCACAGCAGAATCGAACGATATGAGATATCGAAGAATCTGTTCAAAGCTCAGATGGCAGAGGGAACTTCAGTACAGAATCACGTGCTGAAGATGATTGAGTGGGTGGAGAGGCTGGATGCTCTTGGGGTTACACTTCCCAAGGAGATGCACACAGACCTCGTGTTGTCTTCACTTCCACCATCATATGCTCAGTTCATCGTTAATTTTAACATGAACAAGATCCAGGCCACCTTAGCTGAACTGTTGAACATGTTAAAAACTGCTGAGGGGAACCTTGTGAAGGATAAACCCCAAGTCCTAATGGTTGGTAAGACCAACAGAAAAAGACTTGCAGTCCAAGCTTTTCGAAAGAATAAGAACAAGGTTCAGAGAAAGGCAAAGGTCACCAAGAAAGACAAGGGTAAAAGTGCTGAGAAAGGTGATTGCTTCAACTGTCACCAGAAAGGGCATTGGAAGAGGAATTGCAAGGAATACCTCAAGGACAAGGCTCAAGGAACTGTGAAGCACCAGGACGCTTCTGGTATCTATATGATAGATGTAAACTTGTCAATTAGAGATTGTACATCATGGGTATTAGATATTGGATGTGTATCTCATATCTCCAATTCTGTGCAGGCACTGACAAGAAGGCGTAAGCTGAGGACCGACGAGGTGGTGCTGAGACTAGGTAACGGCGCAAGAGTTACGGCGATCGCTGTGGGGACAGTAAAGCTCAAGCTACCATCCGGAGACACATTTTTATTACATGAATGTTATTATGTACCTAGCATAATAAGGAACATCATTTCTATTTCATGTTTAGATAGAATTGGATACAATTTAAATTTTGGGAACAATAGTTGTTCAATTTATTTCGGAAATAAATTAATAACTTCTGCTATTTTGTCTAATGGATTGTATTTATTGAATGTGTCTCATGATAATTTACATATCGGTTCTTCAATTAAAAGAAGTAAGTATGAAATGAACAAAGCCTACTTGTGGCATTGTAGGCTTGGACACATTGGTGAAAACAGACTCCAAAGGTTGCATAAAGATGGATATTTGGATCCATTTGATTATGAATCATATGCAACCTGTGAGTCATGTTTAATGGGTAAAATGGCTAAGTCTCCATTTAGTGGAACTGGAGAACCAGCCAAAGGCATATTAGAACTCATACATTCATATGTATGTGGTCCTATGTCAACCCAAGCCATTGGTGGTTTCTCGTACTTCATTACATTCACTGATGTTTACTCGAGGTTTGGATATGTATACTTATTAAAGTATAAATCTGAAGCCTTTGAGAAATTCAGAGAATTTAAGAATGAAGTAGAAAAACAAACAGGAAAGAGTATAAAAACCATCCGATCTGATCGGGGTGGTGAATACTTGAGTACTGAGTTCATTAAATACTTAAAGGATAATGGTATCCTTTCTCAGCTTACACCTCCTTATACACCTCAGATGAATGGTGTATCAGAAAGGAGAAATCGTACATTAATGGAAATGGTGCGATCCATGATGAGCATGTCCAAATTACCAGTGTCCTTATGGGGATATGCACTTAGCTCGGCTATGTATATCCTGAACAAGGTACCTAGCAAATCTGTTGAGACCACTCCATATGAGATATGGAATGGAAGGAAACTAGACCTTAAACATATTAAAGTATGGGGATGTCCTGCTCATGTTAAAAGACATGACACAGATAAACTGGAATCCAGAACTGACAAATGCATATTTGTGGGATATCCAAAGGAAACTTATGGATATTACTTTTATCTTCCTTGCGAACAAAAAATGTTTGTGGCCAGGAGAGCTGTCTTTCTGGAAGAAGATTATATTCTCCAGAAAGACAGTGGGAGTAAAGTAACACTAGAAGAAATTCTAGACCCACAAACTGGCAATGGTTCATTAGATGAACCGTCAGTTTCTGAACCTATTCAAAATGATACACAGGAACCCCGAGGTCTGAAAGAGTACCTAAACCACCAGAAAGATATGTGGGACATATTAATTTGGATGGTTCAAGGATACTCTATAATGAGGATGATGATCCTAAGACTTACCAGGAGGCCATTGAAAGTCCAGAGGCCGAGAAATGGCGGGAAGCCATGAATTCTGAAATACAGTCCATGTACATCAACCAAGTTTGGAACTTGGTAGATTTACCTGATGGTATAGTACCTATCGGCTGCAAATGGATCTTTAAAAGAAAGATCGGTTCAGATGGACGTATTGAGACTTATAAAGCAAGATTAGTGGCGAAAGGCTATCGTCAAAGACAAGGTGTTGACTATGACGAAACCTTTTCACCCGTTGCTATGATTAAGTCTATCAGAATTCTTCTCACCATTGCTGCCTACCATGATTATGAAATCTGGCAGATGGATGTGAAGACTGCCTTCCTCAATGGAAACCTTGAGGAGGAGGTGTATATGATACAACCAGAAGGATTCACATCTAAAGAATCTCCGGACATGGTATGCAAGTTGCAGAGGTCCATTTATGGACTGAAGCAAGCATCCCGAAGCTGGAACATAAGATTTGATGAGGCGATCAAATCTTATGGCTTCATTAAGAATGAAGATGAGCCCTGTGTATACAAGAAAAACAGTGGGAGCGCAATCACATTTCTGGTTCTTTACGTTGACGACATCCTACTCATTGGGAATGATGTAGGAATGATGTCATCAGTAAAGATATGGCTGTCAAAGAACTTCTCCATGAAGGATTTGGGAGAAGCATCTTACGTATTGGGAATACGGATCTATAGAGATAGATCAAAGAAGATGCTAGCTTTAACCCAATCCATGTACATAGAAACCATTGTAAAAAGGTTTGGCATGGAAAATTCCAAGAGGGGTCTCATACCGATGGGACATCGAATTTCACTCTCTAAAGGTCAGTCTCCCAAGACACCTAAAGAGAGGGCAGTGATGGATAAAGTCCCCTATGCTTCTGCCCTAGGGTCCGTCATGTATGTCATGCTATGTACCAGACCTGATGTAGAATATGCTCTAAGTGTTACGAGCATACATCAGGCAGATCCAAGTGATGAACACTGGAAGGCTGTGAAATGCATCCTTAAGTACTTGAGAATGACTAAGGATCTATTTCTAGTCTATGGAGGAGGAGACTTAAAGCTGCAAGGATACACTGACTCGAGTTTTCAGTCTGGTCCTGATGACAGCAAGTCAATATCAGGTTTTATTTTCACACTCAACGGGGGAGCAGTGAGCTGGAAAAGTTCCAAGTAGGAAACCACTGCTGATTCGACAACGGAAGCCGAGTATATTACTGATGCTGAAGGCACCAAGGAAGTTGTATAGATGAATAAATTCATCGGCGATCTTGGTGTGGTGGAAAGCATATCTGGTCCCGTCCCACTACTGTGTGACAACAATGGGGCGATTGCTCAAGCGAAAGAGCCGAGGTCTCATCAGAAGTCGAAGCACATTCTGCGGCACTTTCATTTGATGAGAGAGATTATAGCTCGAGGAGATGTCGTGGTGGAAAGATTTCCTCAGCCGACAACATGGCAGATCCACTTACAAAGCCTTTGTCTCAAAATGTTTTTGAGCGTCACTTAGAGAATATAGGTATTCTGTATAAAAGTGATTGGCTTTAGTCCAAGTGAGAGATTGTTAGTATTAGATGGTCTCAAAGCCAATCCGATACTGTGTACTTATTCAGATAATTAATAAATGGCAATAATTTATTGTGTGTAATTAATTCGATCTGTGTTTATCGTATCACGATAAAGTCCATGAACATGTGCAACAGTCTTCGGATTATGATGAGATCATAATTACGGGACCAAAGACTTATAAACACATGTTCTTAATTGTTCCTAGTCGTAGGATGTTTGAGATAGGACATCGAACATTCGGATAGACTAGTATAGGTTACTTCAGCTCATATGATGAGGGTGATTGATCCCATAAGGCACTTGTGTGGAGACACTATGCTGAACCTATAGGTGCTCATTGGTGAATGAGTTCACTGAATTGATCCGACTATGAATCACTGGATGGTAATCACCTCACTGTTAACCAACTCGATTCAATTGTCACGGTTGCGTGGATGATCCTTGGACCTGAGACTCCAAAGATATCTTGTTGGTAGGTTTCTGAGCTTTAACCTTGACGAACGAATCCCTAACCATGGGTTATCAATAAGTCAAGCGATCGGGTTCAGGGAAATGCCCTCGAAGGTAATTGTGTGTTCAATACGGGATCATACGCTCTCGGTTGTTTGAGAGAGAATGTTCCGGGAATGATGCCCTTGAAGTCCCTGGCCAGGGCGGACTCTGTAATCGATAAGGAGTTATCGGATTCAGATTAGCGGCATCTGATTCAAGTGAATCGACCAAATAGGGTTTAACAGTAAACCATAACCTAGGTCGATTCGGGAACATTGTATGGATGAAGGATTATATCCGCGCGCTAACCGATGACAGAAAGGTTCCAATAGAGGGTTGCGATAACCCCAGTGCCATCCAGGATCACGCGATGTTGCTTGGCTTCCAACGTGACCGGCAGTCCGTCCGAATTTATTGTGGGACATTAAATTCGGCTGATTAATTGAATATAAGGATATTAATTAATTCAGTGGGTCAGTAAAGGGTTACTGGACTTAATGGGCTATTAACTGGACTGGTATTTGGGCCTAGAGGGTCACACGCAAATGGTTTTCAAGTCGATGGATAATCCGACAGGATTTCGGATAAGTCTGGGTTTTTATGAAAAACCGCAAACTGACTTCTTATAAAAAAACGGATTCTACGTCTGGGACAACCCTAACCTAGCCGTCATTCGTTCTTCCCCACTTTCTCTCTCCTCTGGGCGTGCGGTTCCCAACTGCTCCACTTTCCGTTCAACGCGGATTCCGAATCCGCATGTCGCGGCGGATTACGCGCAGTCAGACGGGATCTTCGAACGCCGCAGCGAGCGAGGAAGTGAGGACGATCCATCGCGAGGAGAACCGTATGGATACCGCTAGAGGTCGTGCATCTGCGCGACTTGCGGCATCGCTCCGACGGAACCGAAAAACGGACGCAGATTCGAATCCGCACAAGGTAAATTTGATTTACTCGTTTTTTATTTTAACGATCGAAATGGGACAGATCCGATCCCGAAAGTTTTATTCCGCTGCGTTTTAGGATCGGATCCCGACACAGCGATCCCAACAGAGAGAATATTCCAACTTATCAGAGAGATTATTTCTAAAGGAGATATATTGGTAGAAAGTGTTCCATCTGCCGATAATGTAGTAGATCTACTGCCAAAGCCATTGTCTCAAATTATGTTTGAGCGTCACCTAGAGGCTATAGGTATATTGCGTCAAGGTGATTGGCTTTAGTCTAAGTGGAAGATTGTTAGTCTTAGGTGGCCTACAAGCCAATCTGACTTTGTAAATCTCTTTCATTTGTTAAGAAAATGACATTATTTCATTATGTGTAATTCATTCTTTTACTATCTTATAATGAAGTATGTGAATATGTGCGACAATGATAAAATTATGATGAGATCATACAAATGAGACTGATCACTTAAACACACATATTCTTAATAGTTTCTTGTTGAAGGATATCCGAGAAGGACATTGGATATCCAATTAGACTAGTACATATTACTCCTGCTCATACGATGAGGGTGACTGATCTCATAGTCACTTGTGTGGCGACACTAAGGCGAATCTGTAGGTACTCATTAGAGAATAAGTTCACTAAACTGATCTGACTGAATCGCTAGATGGTATAGTACCTGACTGTCAACCAACTAGATTCTATTGTCATAGTTGCGTGGATTGTCCTCGGACTTAAGACACCAAGGACACCTTGTCAGTGGACTTCTGTATTTTGACCTTGGTTTACGGATCTGTATTCACGGGATTCTAAATAGCCAAGGATCGGGTTCAGAGGAATACTGTCGAAGGGAATTGAGTGTCAATAAGAAATCATTCGCTATCGGTACTTAGAAAGAGAATGTTCTAGGAAGGATGCGCAAGAGTCCCTAGCCAGGGCAGACGATAAGATTGGGAAAGGAGTTTTCCAATATTATATAACAGCATTTGATCCAAGTGAGTCGACTAGCTGACTCAAGAGCATTGTACGAATGAAGGATTGTATCCACGTGGTAACTGTCGGCGGAAAGCTTCTAATAGTGGGTTACTTAACCCCAATACCTTCCGGGTTCACGCGATGTTGATGTTAGTCTTAGGTGGCCTACAGGCCAATCTGACTATGCAAATCTCATTCATTTATTAATAAAATGGCTTTCATTATATGTAATTCGTATTGTTATCGTCTCATAATGAAGTCCGTGAATATATGTGATAGTGATCAGATTATGATGAGATCATACTAATGAGACTGATCACTTAAACACACATATTCTTAATAGTTCCTAGTCGGAGGATATCCGAGAAGGACGTCGGATATCCGATCATACTAGTACAAATTACTCCTGCTTATATGATGAGGGTGACTAATCTCATAGTCACTTGTGTGGAGACACTAAGGCGTTGTGCTCATTAGAGAATGAGTTCACTGAACTGATCCGACTGAATCGCTGGATGGTATAGTACCTCTGTAAGGATTGAGGTTTTCGCAGCCGGTTATCGGGTCAGTTTTCGGGGTGGGATCCATTAGTTCGGGACCTGATGGGGCTGAGACTCAGTTCTGTTTCGCGTCGAGCCAGGCTCAACACGGTTTAAACGGCGTCCAGCAATGTAGACGCGTTTTAGGCTGTGCCACGTGGGCTGTCCTTGGGTCGCGAGAGTACGGCCCCGGTCATATCGTCTGAATGGCATCTTGCATGGACGACGTCTTTCAGAGTACGACCCTGACTTGTCAGTGTACAGCCCGGTCTTGTCACCTGAAAGACGTGGGGCATGCACGACGCGTTTTACCCAGCTTCTGGTTGACCCCGCGAACCCCTCTTTCCTTTCCCTCATTCCCCTCCTTCCTCCTCTCTCTCCTCTCTTCCTCCGGCGACCCAGTGGCGTTTTTCCCCTTTCTCCTCGTTTTCCTCCCACCATTTCATCTCTCCCTCCACTCCATCGACCGCCTAACTCCCACCACTACCACCACCATCTCCTCCGCGGCGTTTTTCTCTCCGGACGGCAGCCGACGTCCCGATGGAGTAACGGCATCCACGGCGGTGGAGTAACGGCATCCACGGCGGTACCGGCGGCGGCGTGGGGCGAGGCGAGTAGGCGGCTTGGAGCTTGGGGGAGTTCAAGTAACCGGTAGGGTGACGATTGTTAGTTTAGGTAGCCTACAAGCCAATCTAACAATGTAAATCTCGTTCATTATTAATAAAATGGCATAATATTCATTATGTGTAAATCGCGTTAATTATCGTTTCATAATGAAGTCCGTAAATATGTGCTTTGGTGATCAGATTATGATGAGATCATACTAATGAGACTGATCACTTAAACACACATATTCTTAATCGTTCCTAGTTGGAGGATATCCGAGAAGGACATCGGATATCCGGTTAGACTAGTACAGATTACTCCTACTCATATGATGAGGGTGACTGGTCTCATAAGTCACTTGTGTGGAGATACTAAGGCGAATCTGTAGGTGCTCATTGGAGAATGAGTTCACTGAACTGATCCGACTGAATCGCTGGATGGTATTGTACCTCACTGTCAACCAGCTTGATTCTATCGTCGCAGTTGCGTGGATGGTCCTCGGACCTGAGACACCAAGGACACCTTGGCGGTGGACTTCTGTACTTTGACCTTGGTCTACGAATCTCTAGCCACGGGATTCTAATACGCCAAGGGTTGGGTGCAGCGGAATACCATCGAAGGGAATTGTGTGTCAATAAGGAATCATTCGCTCTCGGTACTTAGAGAGAGAATGCTCTAGGAAGGATGCGCGGAAGTCCCTGGCCAGGGCGGACGATAATATCGGAAAAAGGAGTTTTCCGATATTCATCAGCGGCATCCAATCCAAGTGAGTCGACCGGTTAGGGTTTGACAGCTCACCATACCCTGAGTTGACTCGAGAGCATTGTACGAATGAAGGATTATATCCACGCGGTAACTGTCGACGGAAAGGTTCCAAGAGTGGGTTACTTAACCCCAAATACCTTCTGGGTTCACGCGGTGTTGCTTGGCACCCAACGTGATCGGAGGCCCGGTCGAATTCGATGTGCAACATCAATTCGATTGATTAATTGATTAATAAAGGGTTATTAATTAATTAATAAAGCCAGTGAGGAGTCACTGGGCTTACTGGGGCATTAACTGGACTGGTACTTGGGCCTAGAGGGTCACACGCACATGATTCTCAAGGCGATGGATAAATAAGTAGGTTTTATATAAACCAGGGGTTTTTGTGAAAAACCGCGCGATTAGTATAAAACATAGCGAACGGGCTGAGCAGGCCAAGCTGCTGCTAACCCTAGCCGCCCCTCCTCAATTTCTGTCTTCCTCTGGAGTCCAGGCAGATCTAGATCTGCTCCGCCGCTTCTCCGAATCCCGTTCGACGGGAAATCGTCCGCGTACTGCGGCGATCATTGTGGCGACCAGCGGAGGCTTCGCGGGCTGCGAAGAACGACGAACTCGAGGATATCCGTCGCGGGGAGGATCGCGTGGACTTCGCTAGAGGCCGGGCGCTTGCGTGGCTTGCGGTGTCACACCGACGGAACCGAACGGCTGCGGATTCGAATCCGCACACGGTGAGAAAAGATAATCCGATTATCTCGTATTTTAGATTCCGAAACGGGAACGGATCGCTGTAAATATTTTTGTTTTCCGCTGCGTGAGCGATCCGGAGAAACCGAGAAAACCCAACAACGATTCCCGTAGTATTTCATTTAAAAACCATGTTTTCCCGCTTTGGAGCATGTTTAGGGGTGTTCTTGGGGTGAAAATACTAAATCCACGAAATGAGAAACTGGGTGTTTTAAATGGGTAGTTAGGTTCTTCTCCCCATTCTCCATGTTTTTTGTGTTTTTACACGATTTTGGGGAGGAAATCCCACCCCGTGGACCGGGAGATGGCGGATGGAGAACCTGTCTGTGAGGGTTAAATGGTGTCGGGGGACAGCGACGCCTTTTAGAAAGGCGGCTTCCACCCGCGACGCAATTTAGCCCAAATACCAGACTCTGTCTATGGAACTGAATGGCGTCCAGGGACAGCGACGCCTTTCAAAGGGCGACTTGCATGGGCGACGCGTTTTAGGACATTTCCGAGGCCATATTTCACATGAACCAGTTTAGGAGGTTTGAATGGCGTCGGCCTTTGACGACGCGATTCAAGACAGAATCACATTAATTCATGATATTAACATATCTTCACACTGTTAGATAGTTTGGTTAATTGCATGTTTGAAATCGTACTCGAGAATGAGGATTTTTACGTGATCGGATCGCAATGTGTTGTGTTTCGTATGACTGTGGACCTAGAGTGACAGTTGTAGCTCTTGCCACCCTATGTCGGTGTGGGAGGGACACAGCACCGATGTGGGAGTGGTGGGGTGATGCCTAGAGAGAGGGTCACCTTGTGTACCCCAGGGTCAGCTAGTACCGGTGTAAGAGTGGTACCTATGGAGTGTCACTCGTGCTGGGGGAAGCAGAAACCACCTAGAGCCAGTTGGGCCGGAGTAGCTAGCGTGTTATCTGAGGGGTTACTGTTTGGTCTTAGCAGGTCGGTGTTTTCCGCGTTCGGCTATGTGGTTGACGTGTTTTGCCGAGACTCTAGTTGTAGGTTCCTTAGTAGAATGGTTTCAGAGTTGTGTATGTTACATCTCAAATGCATATGTTTTATATCAAAATTTAGGAATTGTGTTACATCTTTACTTGCTTATTCTACCTGTTTCTGTGTTACTGCACTTGTGGGTGCGTGAGTGGGCGGTGGGGATCGAAGGATCCTTACTGAGTCTTCTCGTTGAGACTCACCCCTGTGGTTTTCAGGTGAGGGTTCCAGGCAGGCCTAGCAAGGAGAGTGCTGCTTTGGGTTGCGCGCCAGCAGCCGTTGTTTCGGGGTATGCCCCGACGTAGTTTTATTTTATTTTCTGGCCTGTACGCTTAATTATTTCTTTCCAGTTGGAGTATGTAATTATTTGCTGTGCCAAGTCGCATTGTAATAACTTTTAATTCTTGCACTTCTTTTTCAATTCAATGCGATGTGAATGTTTAGCTTAGTTTATTATTTATTTTACAGACTTATCTAGATCCTGGTTTGGCTCCAAATTAATGATTCGGTACCCATTTAGTAATCGGATCCCCGATTATAGGGTGGTGGGTCATTACAACCTCACTGTCAACCAACTTGCTTCTATTGTCGCAGTTGCGTAGATGGTCCTCAGTCCTAAGACGCCAAGGACACCTTGTCGGTGGACTTCTGTACTTTGACCTTAGTTTACAAATCTATATTCACAGGATTCTAAACATATAAGGATCGGGTGCAGCGGAATACCGTTGAAGGAAATTGTGTGTCAATAAGGAATCATTCGCTTTCGGTACTTAGAGAGAGAATGCTCTAGGAATGATACGTAAGAGTCCCTAGGCAGGGCGGACGATAATATCGAGAAAGGAGTTTTTCAATATTATACGGCAGCATCCGATCCAAGTGAGTCGACTGGTTAAGGTTTGACGGTACACCATACCCTGAGTTGACTCAAGAGAATTGTATAAATGAAGGATTATATCCACGCGGTAATTGTCGGCAGAAAAGGTTCCAAGAGTGGGTTGCATAACCCCAATACCTTTCGGGTTCATGAGGTGTTGCTTGGCACCCAATGTGATTGGAGGCCCGACCGAATTTAACGTGCGACATTGATTCGGTTAATTAATTAATTAATATAAATTATTAATTGATTAATTGAGTCAGTGAGGAGTCACTGTGCTTATTAGGCCATTAACAGGACTAGTAATTAGGCCTAGAGGGTCACATGCAATTGATTCTCAAGGCGATAGATTTAAAGTGGGTTTATATTAAACTGGGAGGTTTTTATGAAAAACCACGCAGTTAATATAAAATATAGCGAACAAGCTGAGCAGGCCAAACTGCTGCTCCACCCTAGCCACCCCCTCCTCTCTCCCTCTCTCTCTCTCTAGCACCCCAGCTCTCTCCCCTCTTTGGAGACAACTCTGCCGTCTTCTCCAACTCTCGTTCGACGGTAAATGACCGCGCGTTGCGACGATCGTTTCGGCAAACGGCGAAGGGTTCATGGGCTCCGAGGAACAAGGAACGTGAGGAAGTCCACCACGAGGAGGATCGTGTGGACTTCGCTAGAGGTCGAGCATCTACGCGGCTGGCGATGTCACACAGATGGAACTGTTCAAATTCGGATTCGAATCCGCACGCGGTAATATCCGATTACCTATTCTAATTAGTTTTAGTTTATTCAAAACAGACAGGGATCGCAGTCGATTTAATTTTTATTTTTCCGCGAGGTTTGTAATCTCAAGAAACACGACAACCTAACAGTGGTATTAGAGCCAGGTTTCACTGTTTCTCATCCTGTTTTAATCTCCAGATTAATTTTTTCATGCTATATTCCATGCATTTAATCCGATTATAATGATAGAAAAGTGTTCAAAAGATGAACACATATAATTAGATTATTTTTCTGTAAAAAAAATCAGATTTTTATTTGGGGGTTTTCGTGTTCTTCGAGGACGAAGAACGGCAAGCTTTGCGGCTTCGTTCGCGCAACCCCAATTGTTGGGGAGGTTTGTAGGCACCCCAGATCCTCTCGGGGATGTCGCAGGTCAGTGCCGGACATGCCATTGCAGGGGCTACATTGGGGTCTTTTTTTCTTCCTCTTCGATTTTGAGGAAAACCAGAAAAACCAGAAATTTTCAGAGGAAGAGAGGGCTCGACCAGTAGCTATTTTGGGCACCTTCAGCGCGGCACTGGTGCCGGGTGCTGGCCGTCAAGCGGCACTGCTGCTCCCACCGCCGCCAGCCTCCACCTGCAAGCATTTAGGGTTTCAGGCAGAGAATAAGGGAGCGTTGGGTTGGGGAAGAAAGGGGTCGGCCCCAAGCCGGTCCGACCACCTGGATCGGTCGGCCAGGGAGCCAAGGCTGCGTTCGTCCCTGCTCTGAGCCCTGGCTCAACAAAGGGAGGGCCTGGCTCGGACCCTGGCTTAGCCCTGGCTCGTACCCTGGCTTAGCCCTGGCTCGGGCAAATGGGCTAAGCCATCTTCCCCCCCCCTTATTCCCTAATTAAAACGCCAATCACACAATTACCCAATTAAAATATAATTAGATTTTAAATTTAAAATTGCAAAGTGTTTTGAAAATTAATTTTTTTCTAATATTATTGAATTGGATTATTAATTATTTTAGAATCATTATTATTAATAAATTGCTATTAATTAATTAGAGTTAGTTACTAATTTAAGTGTTAAATTAATAATTAACTTTAATTGACTAATTTAAATGTTAAATTATTAGTTATTAGTTAATTAGATTTAATTGTTAATTTAAGTGCTAAATTAATAATTAATTTTAATTAACTAATCTAAGAGTTAAATTAAAAGACATTAATTAATTAGTGTTAATTATTGATTTAATTGTTAAATTTGTAATTAACATTAATTTACTAAGCTAAGAGTTAGATTAGTAATTGTTAATTTATTAGAGTTGATTATTAATTTAAGCGTTAAATTAGTAATTAACTTTAATGGACTAATCTAAGAGTTAGATTAGTAATTAATCTAAATGTTAGATTGTTTTTAATTATTAGAAATGTTCTAATGGCATGGAATATTCTGGAATTATTAATTTGTAGTGTGTGCACATGTGATGTGTATTTTATATGCTTTTAAATTTGATTTAATTGTATGTTAAGATAATAAAATGAGTTTTCAAATTCAAATGTCAATTTGGATTGGAACCCAGCTTTTTGAAAGTCAAAATTATTTTATTTTGAAAACTCTTTTATTTTAGCCATGTGATGCGCTTATCATATGTGGAATGTATAAAACACACTATGGTCATGGATATGCACCTTTTAAATTATTTATGTGATAAATGATGTGTGTGGATCGTGAACGTGTGATTAGATATTTATTAATTGTTAATAAATAGAGGTCTACGTACCTCTCTATCTCTCATACTCCGATGTAATTCTACCTCCCTCTCTTTTGTACTCGCCATAAAGCCTTCTTCAATTTACATGTAAATTTAGAATTTAATTGTAATATGATCGAGGCAACCGAGGAAAGAGCGAGGACGATCCATAGCTGTAACCAGGAAGGCGATTCGATGGAGATTATTTGCCTATGAGTTTGCAGATTGTCTAATGTAAATGTTATATTAAATTTTGTGTGCATTTGCGTGTTAGCTCCAGTCAAACCCACTGTGCTATCTATGACCACACTAGACATGTATATGATATAATGTTTTTCTCTTGATTATGAATCAAAGCAGGTATGGTATTTAATAAATATATACGATATATTTATATACTATCACCTAGGAGAGACCAAGATAAAAGTTATCTAAAAACCCTCACTAAATTCTAAGACGTAACGTAAGTAGTTAATAACTTACCCATGGTCCTCCATCGTTATAGTCATAGGATTCAAATTACTTTAGGCAAGTTTGTTGTGTTATCCGCATGGCATGTCTAATTGTAAGGACTATGACTATGACATAAGATGCCTATTAATCAAGGTAGAGAAACCATGTAGCCTTGTTGTGCTATCCACAATCGTTACATGCAAATCTATGCTCGTCACATAATGATGGTAATGCTTAGACTATAATTAACAGTTTGTTGTGCTATTTACAAGGCCGTTAAATCTCTGGGGACTGAAGATATGATCGGATATTGCAAGAAGTTGCAAGTCTCATAAGATGGGTACTCTTTGATTGTATTATATTGTGTTGTGCTATCTACAAGGTTGTACTGCAAGTCATTGAGATTCTGATCCATATTAGGAGATTGTCGGCGTCTCCTGTTCTGTTATAAATAAGGGTTATACAATCCGTCGAAAATTAGTGGGAGCTAAAACTTGATTAAAAGATCATATCTTGTTTTAAATTTAATTGAACATCTGCTCAATATATTATTTATCTCCTGTAGAGAAATTATATCTTCGAATAACCCACTCCGTGGCATACTTGATGCCAATCTTTTGACTAACCTGAACTAATTGGATTGGCTCAGAAACCTAAAGAATGTCTTCAAATCTGAGCTAATTGCCTACATATTTAGAGATGATCCTCCTGCTGAACCGGCATTAGATGCCACTGATGCAGAGATGATCGCATATGATAAATGGAAGAGGAAGAGGTTAGTATAGTTCTCAAAAAGGGTGTGTGTTCATCATGTTATCATGTGTTTTGTAAGGATCGAGACTTACGGATCCGGTTTTCGGGTCGGGCCCTGTAGTTCTAGCCCTTGTGAGGGGCGGGGGTTCTGAGTCGAATCGCGTCAGGACCTCGAGACGCGTTTTAAACGGCGTCCACCGTGACAGACGCGTTTCAGGATCTGCCACGTTGGTGCCACGTGGGCTGACCTTGGGCCGCGAGAGTCCGGCCCTGTCAGGTCGTCTGAACGGCGTCCGTGTGGGTCGACGCCTTTCAGACTGCGACTCTGGGTGTGTCAGAGTACGGCCCTGACAAGTTGTTTGAATGGCGTCTGTGTAGGACGACGCGTTTCAGAATCTTGTCAGAGCGGCCGTCATGTCACCTGATAGGCGTCCGTACATGTCGACGCGTTTTAGCCAGTTTCTGGCTAACCCCGCGAGCCCTCCTTCTTTCCCTCATTTTCTCCTACTCTCCTTCTCTCCTTCTCCTCCGGCGACCGGCGGCGACCCCCTCCTCCTCCCTCTTTTCCTCACACCATTTCGCCTCTCCCTCCACTCCATCCTCTACCTGGCTCCTACCCCTACCACCTCCACTTCCACTGCGGCGTTCTACTCTCCGGACGGCGGCCGACGTCACGGTGGGGCTAGGACGACCTCGGCGGTACCGGCGGCGGCGTGGGGCGAGACAGGCGGACGGCTTGAAGCTCGGAGGCGTTCGAGTGTCCGGTAGGGTGACGTTCCCCATAATATCGTGCTTAAAATCATGTTTTTCCTCGTTTATGCATGTGGTAGATCTTTGATTTGGGGGTTAGAATGAGCATGTTTAGGAGTTCATTTGATGACAAGGGGGATTTCCACGAATGTATTGCTTATGGATAGTATTGTTTCTCTTCTTCCCTCCGTTTTGGGTTTGTTTGGGGTTGGAAAGGGAGCCCTCGGGCTTAGGACGATCCTGGTTCCTGGGCTTGAAAGACGTCGTGCATGGACGACGCCTTTTTGAAGGGCGTCGGGCCATCACGACGCCTTTTAGACAGGAATCGCCTGACAGACAGTCTGCCAGGTCGGGAATTCAGAGCTTAAAAGACGTCATGGGTGAACGATGCATTTTTGAATGGCGTCAGGCACCCACGACGCCTTTTAAGGCAGAAAATCCCCTGAGTAAAGGTCTTGGAATTCCGGGTTTCTGTGTTGAATGGCGTCTGGGGATGTCGACGCCTTTTAAAAGGCGACCACGGGTGTCGACGCCTTTTAAGGCCAGATTCTGGAAATTGATTTATGTGAACCTGTACTTGGAGCTTGAATGGCGTCGACCTTGGTCGACGCGATTCAAGACAGAATCTCACTAATTCATGCCAGTAAAACGTATTCATACTGCTAGATAGTTGGTTAGCACATGTTTTAGTGCACCCGATAGAGATGGATTCCTCGTGATCGGATGGTTCTATGTGTGTTATGCGATCGCAGGTTTTTCACGTGACCGGATCGCACTGTGTTGGGTTTTCTGTTACTGTGGACCTGGAGTGACATTGTAGCACTTTATCACCCTGTGCTGGTGGGGGCGTGAGCACAGCGCCGGTGGGGGCGTGGGCGGGGTGACGCCTAGCGAGAGAGGGTAACCTGGTGAACCCTGGGGTCAGCTAGTACCGGTGTTGGAGTGGTACATTCGGAGAGTCACTCATGCTGAGGGAAGGGGTAGTCACCTGAGCCAGTTGGGCCAGAGTAGCGAGCGTGCTATCTGAGGGGCTGCTCCTTGGTCTCAGCGGGTCGAGGTTTTTCTCACCGTTGTTTGTACGGTCGGCGAGTTCTATCGAGACGGTAGTTGTGGGTTTTCTAACGGTTGGCTTAGAATGTGCATGATTATTATATTTCGACTGCATGTGTTCTCACGTAGAGAATTAGATATCGTACCTGCCACTACACTTGTTACTTTACTATTAGGTGTACTTTACACTTGTGGGTGTGTGCGTGGGCAGTGGGGATCGAAGGATCCCTACTGAGTCTTGTCTTGAGACTCACCCCTGCGGTTTTCAGGTGAGGACTCCCAGCAGACTTAGAGCGGCGTGTGCGGCCGGGTGTGGTGTGCCTTCAGGGGTTGTTCCGGGGTATGCCCCGATGTAGTTGTTATCTATCTTTGGCCTGTATATTTAATTATTTCCTTCTGTTGGAGAATGTAATTATTTGCTGTATCGAGTCGCATTGTAATAATTTTAATTCCTGCACTTTTATTTCAAGTCAATGCGATGTGAATGTTTAGCTTAGTTTATTATTTATTTCCCAGACTTACTAGATCCTGGTTTGGTCCCAAATTAAGGATTCGGTACCCATTTAGTAATCGGATCCCCTATTATAGGGTGGCGGGTCGTTACAGTTGGTATCAGAGCATACGATCTGGCAAATAAATAAATAACTAGGTTAAATGTTGTAATTCGGCAAATAAATACATTATCCCGTACAGGCACGGCGATAGCATAGGTTTTAGGACTCTAATTAGAACTTTTGATTTTGTAATTGTAGGCGAGTAGATGGCTCCCAGGAAGAGGATGCCAGTAATTCGAGAGCGGGGAGATGCCCCTAGTGGGTCCGAGGCAGGGAGGCCGAGTGTTGAGCAGTTTATGGAGGCCATGATGGATACTATGGCTCGATATCAGACTCGAGATCCTAGCGAGGGTTCTAGTACTCGGGGAGGGACCACAGCTACACTTGAGAGGTTCTTGAAGCTGAGGCCACCTCACTTCACCGGTCGTCCCGACCCTGACGAGGCCATTCATTGGCTTAGAGAGATTGAGAAGACTTTTGATACTATGGACTGTGCAGCAGTAGAGAGGACCCCACTGGCTACCTTCATGCTGAAGGATAGCGCCTATGACTGGTGGACCACACTGAAGAGTTTGTCTTATGGGGACAGGAGTCTTAGGGAAATTTCTTGGGAGACCTTTGTCAAGGAGTTCAATGCACAATATTTCCCTAGACATGTCCAGCGAGCTAAGGAGAGAGAGTTTATGGATCTGACGCAGGGGAGTATGACAGTACTTGAGTACGAGGCGAAGTTTGTTTCGCTGGGACGGTTCGTGCCTTTCATATCTGGGGACGAGCGTCGCACGGAGAGGTTTGTGGATGGGCTTAGGCTTAGTTTGAGGAACTTCGTGGCGTCCCATTGTTGTACAGACTTGGCGTCAGCTGTTAGGCGTGCAGCAGCTGTAGAGGCTCAACAGATCCAGTCGGCCCGAGAGAGAGGGCAGACTGTTCAGGGGCCAGCGCGAGGCAAGGGTAAGGCAGCGGCACCGGCTCCTTCTGTCGGATCAGGATCGTCTTCTCTCAGCTCCCGATTCAGGAGATTCTTCAGGGGTGGTGGCAGCAGTAGTGGCAGCAGCGGCAGCAGCAGGCCTAGACAGGGGCAGCAGAGTCAGACAGTGTCCAGTGCACAGCAGGAGCCAGCTCAGGGGCTTCCGGCTGTTTGTCAGCAATGTGGTGGTGCTCATGGCGGGACTCAGTGTCCCACTCTTCCCAGGCGGTGTTTTACTTGCGGCCAACAGGGCCATCTGGCGAGGCAATGCCCGCAGGGGCATAGTCAGGGGCAGGGTCATGGCGATCAGAAGAAGCCGAGGACTCAGGGGAGAGTTCTAGCTATCACCAGGAGGGAGGCTCGCGCATCCAACTTGGTGGAAGGTACACTCTCTCTCCTTGGGAACTCTGCGCATGTGTTGATCGATTCGGGTGCTTCGCATTCCTTTATTTCCGAGCAGTTCCTAGATATTCTTTCTGCACCCGTTGATGAGTTGTCTGATGGTCTGATGGTTGAGGTTCCTTCTGGAGACTTCATGATATCTTATAATTGTTTGAGGGATGTTCCCTTGACCATTGAGGGTCATGTACTACCTGCCCAGTTGGTCGTACTTGCTATTCGTGATTTCGATATCATCCTGGGTATGGATTGGTTGGAAGCCTTTTATGCGGAGGTGAACTGCCACAGGAAGAGGGTGCGCTTCTCTATTCCGGACATCCTGACCTTCTTCTTCCAAGGTATTAGGCTTTCTCCTCGAGGTATTCTCATTTCTGCCTTTAAGGCACGGAGGTTGCTTGCTGGTGGCTGCGAGGCTTTCTTAGCCTCTGTCGTTGTTTATGATGTCCGTGCTAGTCCCAGTCCTTGGGAGGTACCTGTTGTTTGTGATTTCGTAGATGTTTTTCCTAAGGAGCTGCCTGGCCTTCCTCCTCAGCGAGAGGTTGAATTTACCATCGAGCTTGCACCAGGTACGGCGCCCTCATCTAAGGCCCCGTATCGGATGGAGCCAGCCGAACTCGCTGAGTTGAAGGCGCAATTGCAGGAGTTGCTGGATAAGGGTTTCATTCGTCCCAGTACATCTCCGTGGGGTGCTCCAGTTCTGTTTGTCAGGAAGAAGGATGGTTCCTTGAGATTGTGCATCGATTATAGGCAGCTGAACCAAGTGACAATAAAGAATAAGTACCCGCTTCCTAGGATCGACGATTTGATGGATCAGTTGCAGACAGCGAGGGTGTTTTCCAAGATCGATCTGAGATCTGGGTATTATCAGATGAGAATCAGGGATGTGGATGTTAGTAAGACGGCTTTCAGGACTCGGTATGGGCATTATGAGTTTTTGGTTATGCCCTTCGGCTTAACCAATGCTCCGGCGGCCTTTATGGATCTGATGAACCGAGTCTTCAGGACCTACCTGGACCAGTTTGTGGTTGTGTTTGTTGATTACATTCTGATCTATTCTTCTTCTGAGGAAGAGCACGCTGCTCATCTTCGGGCAGTGTTGCAGGTTCTGAGAGAGCACCAACTTTATGCCAAGTTCAGCAAATGTGAATTTTGGCTGAACGAGGTGCACTTCCTTGGGCACGTTATTTCTGGTGAAGGCATCGTAGTGGATCCAGCTAAGATAGAGGCAGTGATGGACTGGAGCAGGCCGACTTCAGTGACTGAGATCAGGAGCTTTCTGGGGCTTGCCGGATATTACAGGCGGTTTGTTCAAGGATTTTCTTCGATAGCGGCCCCCTTGTCGAGGTTGACTCGAAAGGGAGTTCGTTTTGTGTGGAGTGAGGATTGTAAGCAGAGTTTTATTGAGCTAAAAACTCGTCTCACGTCAGCCCCAGTGCTGGTGCTTCCATCTGGGTCAGGTGGATTTGTGGTTTACTCAGATGCGTCCCGTCGAGGGTTAGGAGCAGTCCTTATGCAGTATGGCAGGGTAGTTGCTTATGCTTCTCGGCAGCTGAAGAGGCATGAAGAGAACTATCCTACTCATGATTTGGAGCTTGCAGCTGTGGTGTTTGCACTGAAGATCTGGAGGCATTACTTATACGGAGAAAAATTTCAGGTTTTTACATATCACAAGAGCTTGAAATATGTGTTCACTCAGAGAGACCTGAATCTGAGGCAGCGGAGGTGGATGGAGTTCGTTAAGGATTATGACTTTGACCTTTCTTATCATCTGGGCAAGGCGAATGTAGTGGCAGACGCTTTGAGTCGGAAGACGGTCATGTCATACCTCATGATTCGGGAGTGGAAATTGTTCGAGCAGGTGGTGGAATCCTCCTTTAGGATTCCACGTGAAGAGGATAGAGCAGTGCTTGTCAGCCTGACTGTGAGACCGGCTGTGTACCATGCTGTGATTGAGGCTCAGGGAGCAGATGTTGAGTTACCACAGATTCTCCAGAGGTCTGAGGTTGAGTTGTGGGATGATGGTACCGTCAGATTCAGAGGCAGACTCTATGTCCCGACTGAGGAAGACGTGCGCAGATGTGTTCTCGATGAGGCGCACCGTTCGAGGTATGCAATGCATCCTGGGACAACAAAGATGTATCACTGTTTGAGGAGGCACTTCTGGTGGCCCGGTATGAAAAGAGATGTGGCTGAGTATGTGGCTAGATGTATGACATGCCAGCAGGTTAAAGCTGAGCATCAGAGACCAGGAGGGTTGCTGCAACCCTTACCGATTCTTGAGTGGAAATGGGAGCATGTGACGATGGACTTTGTGATGGGATTGCCTGCATCCCCTAGCAGGAGAGACGCTATCTGGGTCATCGTTGATCGGCTGACCAAGTCGGCACACTTCCTAGCCATTAGGAAGGACTGGTCGGTCGGCAAGCTGGCTAAGTTGTTTGTGGACCGGATTATCTCTCTGCACGGGGTACCCTTGTCCATTGTATCAGATCGAGATCCGAGGTTTACTTCCAGATTCTGGAAGAGCTTTCAGTAGGCGTTGGGAACTCAGTTGGCTTTCAGCTCGGCCTACCATCCAGAGACTGACGGGCAGTCGGAGAGGACTATTCAGACCTTGGAGGATATGCTCAGGGCGTGTTGCCTAGACTGGGGAGGTTCGTGGGAACAACACTTGTCCACCGTGGAGTTTGCCTACAACAACAGCTATCATTCTAGCATCGGCATGGCGCCTTATGAGGCTTTGTATGGGCGGCCGTGTCGATCTCCGGTGTGTTGGTCTGAGATCGGTGAGAGGCAGATAGCAGGACCTGAGTTAGTGCAGCAGTATGCTGAGATTGCCAGGACGGTTCGGCAGAGGTTGACCGCAGCTCAGAACAGACAGAAGAGTTATGCTGACATCCGACGGAGACCACTTGAATTTGAGGTTGGGGACCACGTGTTTCTCCGAGTCTCACCCTCCAAGGGTGTGATGAGATTCGGGAAGCGAGACAAGCTGAGTCCGCGATATATTGGACCTTTTCCTATTCTTGCTCGAATTGGGGAAACCGCGTATCAGCTGGCCTTGCCGCCCAGTCTTGCAGGAGTGCACGATGTGTTCCATGTGTCCTTGCTGAGGAAGTACGTTCAGGATCCGTCCCATGTGTTGGATTTTTCAGAGTTGGAGGTCGCTGAGGATTTGTCATTCCCAGAGTATCCGGTTCGTATTGAGGATCGCAGAGATCAGGTCTTGCGGAACAAGGTCGTACCGTTGGTCAAGGTGATTTGGCAGTACCGCTCCGGAGGTGAGGCGACCTGGGAGCGAGAGGATGAGATGTGGGAGCAATTTCCTTACCTTTTTTCGTAAGTATTCCCGTGAACTTGTGTCTCCGTTGTGACCTTGATATTCCTAGCAATCAATTTCGAGGGCGAAATTTCTTTTAAGGGGGGGAGAATGTAAGGATCGAGACTTACGGATCCGGTTTTCGGGTCGGGCCCTGTAGTTCTAGCCCTTGTGAGGGGCGGGGGTTCTGAGTCGAATCGCGTCAGGACCTCGAGACGCGTTTTAAACGGCGTCCACCGTGACAGACGCGTTTCAGGATCTGCCACGTGGGCTGACCTTGGGCCGCGAGAGTCAGGCCCTGTCAGGTCGTCTGAACGGCGTCCGTGTGGGTCGACGCCTTTCAGACTGCGACTCTGGGTGTGTCAGAGTACGGCCCTGACAAGTTGTTTGAATGGCGTCTGTGTAGGACGACGCATTTCAGAATCTTGTCAGAGCGGCCGTCATGTCACCTGATAGGCGTCCGTGCATGTCGACGCGTTTTATCCAGTTTCTGGCTAAACCCGCGAGCCCTCCTTCTTTCCCTCATTTTCTCCTACTCTCCTTCTCTCCTTCTCCTCCGGCGACCGGCGGCGACCCCCTCTTCCTCCCTCTTTTCCTCACACCATTTCGCCTCTCCCTCCACTCCATCCTCTACCTGGCTCCTACCCCTACCACCTCCACTTCCACTGCGGCGTTCTACTCTCCGGACGGCGGCCGACGTCACGGTGGGGCTAGGACGACCTCGGCGGTACCGGCGGCGGCGTGGGGCGAGACAGGCGGACGGCTTGAAGCTCGGAGGCGTTCGAGTGTCCGGTAGGGTGACGTTCCCCATAATATCGTGCTTAAAATCATGTTTTTCCTCGTTTATGCATGTGGTAGATCTTTGATTTGGGGGTTAGAATGAGCATGTTTAGGAGTTCATTTGATGACAAGGGGGATTTTCACGAATGTATTGCTTATGGATAGTATTGTTTCTCTTCTTCCCTCCATTTTGGGTTTGTTTGGGGTTGGAAAGGGAGCCCTCGGGCTTAGGGCGATCCTGGTTCCTGGGCTTGAAAGACGTCGTGCATGGACGACGCCTTTTTGAAGGGCGTCGGGCCATCACGACGCCTTTTAGACAGGAATCGCCTGACAGACAGTCTGCCAGGTCGGGAATTCAGAGCTTAAAAGACGTCATGGGTGAACGACACATTTTTGAATGGCGTCAGGCACCCACGACGCCTTTTAAGGCAGAAAATCCCCTGAGTAAAGGTCTTGGAATTCCGGGTTTCTGTGTTGAATGGCGTCTGGGGATGTCGACGCCTTTTAAAAGGCGACCACGGGTGTCGACGCCTGTTAAGGCCAGATTCTGGAAATTGATTTATGTGAACCTGTACTTGGAGCTTGAATGGCGTCGACCTTGGTCGACGCGATTCAAGACAGAATCTCACTAATTCATGCCAGTAAAACGTATTCATACTGCCAGATAATTGGTTAGCACATGTTTTAGTGCACCCGATAGAGATGGATTCCTCGTGATCGGATGGTTCTATGTGTGTTATGCGATCGCGGGTTTTTCACGTGACCGGATCGCACTGTGTTGGGTTTTCAGTTACTGTGGACCTGGAGTGACATTGTAGCACTTTATCACCCTGTGCTGGTGGGGGCGTGAGCACAGCGCCGGTGGGGGCGTGGGCGGGGTGACGCCTAGAGAGAGAGGGTCACCTGGTGAACCCCGGGGTCAGCTAGTACCGGTGTTAGAGTGGTACATTCAGAGAGTCACTCATGCTCCAGTCACCTGAGCCAGTTGGGCCGGAGTAGCGAGCGTGCTATCCGAGGGTCTGCTCCTTGGTCTCAGCGGGTCGAGGTTTTTCTCACCGTTGTTTGTACGATCGGCGAGTTCTATCGAGACGGTAGTTGTGGGTTTTCTAACGGTTGGCTTAGAATGTGCATGATTATTATATTTCGACTGCATGTGTTCTCACGTAGAGAATTAGATATCGTACCTGCCACTACACTTGTTACTTTACTATTAGGTGTACTTTACACTTGTGGGTGTGTGCGTGGGCAGTGGGGATCGAAGGATCCCTACTGAGTCTTGTCTTGAGACTCACCCCTGCGGTTTTCAGGTGAGGACTCCCAGCAGACTTAGAGCGGCGTGTGCGGCCGGGTGTGGTGTGCCTTCAGCGGTTGTTCCGGGGTATTCCCCGATGTAGTTGTTATTTATCTTTGGCCTGTATATTTAATTATTTCCTTCTGTTGGAGAATGTAATTATTTGCTGCATCAAGTCGCATTGTAATAATTTTAATTCCTGCACTTTTATTTCAAATCAATGCGATGTGAATGTTTAGCTTAGTTTATTATTTATTTCCCAGACTTACTAGATCCTTGTTTGGTCCCAAATTAATGATTCGGTACCCATTTAGTAATCGGATCCCCGATTATAGGGTGGCGGGTCGTTACATGTTTACTATGATTAACAATATGAAAAGAATTGTGATCGCCAGAAATCGAGGGTTTCAAAGGAAAGGTGATCGCTTACTAGCCTTGCAAACCAGGAGAATATGGAGTTCTTTTGTTCCTCTCTTTCGGCCGGCCGAAAGAAAAGAGCCTTCTCTTTCTTTACTCTTGTTCTCCTTTTGTACCTTGTGAAAAATCAAACAAGCAAGAAAAACTATGATTAGAACTAAAATAGTATAGTATCTATTCTAATTAATAATCTAAACATGCAACTAAACTAAGAGAACTCACTTGTTTTGTGTTCTTTTAAACCCCTAAAGGAGGTGTAGGTTTGGAAATTATGAAGTGAGTGTGTGTGATGAATTGATGAAATGAAAAATCATATAAAAAGGAACAAGAAAGAAATTAGGAAAGAAGATGGTTGGTTTGGCCTCTTGAAAGCCTTAATCTTATTGAGCTTCAATGGAGGAAAATGATGAAGAAATGGGAATCCTTCTTGCTATCTACGTTTTCTTCTTGAGAACCTTCGAACACCCTGTAGAAAGCTCCAAATTCACCAATTGCCAACACTTTTCTCAACCTCCAACCTTAAAACTCCCAACCCTTTTTCAAAGGTCAATGTCCATATGTATTTATAAGAAGTAATTCAAGAGTATTTGGCCTTCAAAGGGACTCTCCCGCAGCTCGGACTTGCTTTGGATGATCATAAAGGGAATTAGAAACTCTTCCAACCATTGGAACAGGATTATCTCGGCCAAATCTTACTTATCAGGAAACTCTTAAAACGCGTCGTTCAAGAGGGACGCCTTTTAGTTCATCAATATTATCAAGATAGAAATAAATCCGGAAAGGGAAACCGAAAACAATTAGGAAATATGAAACGCGTCATGTACACACGACGTACTTTAGATAATTTAGGAAATTAACCAGAATTAGAAATAGTAAACTTAGGCGGATTATGACTCAAACAGCGTCGTGTAAGGGCGACGCTATTCAGTTAAATCCTTTTAAATTTACTAATTTTAATTTCGAATTGATCTCTGCTAAGAATCTAAATGGTGTCGTGTATACGCAATATGATTCAACAAATTTTGAGAAAATCAATAAAAATTAATTAATGATTAAACATCAGACTATTTTGGGGTATTATCATTGTGACATGAAATTTACTAAATATGATGTAAAAATTAGCGTGTCTATAGCTACCCCACCTTGGCATTGACTTTACAAGGGAGTGAAATGTACTGAAAAGGTGATGCCAAGGTGTGATGTGACATGCTCTTAACATCATATGATAGGAATCTTTCTCAAAACAATTAGTGAAGATAACTCGAAAATATCAATGGAATCAATCCTATCTGGATGGGGGAAATAAGGAAACAAAAGATCGATCAACTTCTGTGATTGGGAAGTACCCTAGGTCACAAACCTTACAGGTTTCATCATGAAGAGTAGTTACCAGCCAATGTGGAAGTGCTGCAATTATTACGGATCTTAAGAGGAAACAAGAAATGTTGAGTGAAAAATCCAAGAAATGATAGAATTCCAAGGATATATTCAAGCGAACCTCAAAGATAGTCAAGATACTCAACTCAAAAGGGAATATTTCATATCACGTTGGAATTTATTAGATCATTGGTCTGAAATTTAATCAGGAATCAATTCTTATCACAATTATATCAAAGTCCTAAATGATGCATGCTGGGCTAAAAGAAAAATATAAATTGAAATAAAATATAAATTAATCAAGGATAATATTGTTAAATTTTTATCAATGAGTCAAGATACCGATTCTTGCAATTCAATTCTAAGCCGAAGCTCGTTTATCTACGCACCGTTTCACAAAAGTGGAATCATCATCCCCATTAATTAACAATCTAATGGCTTATCCATGTGACTAAGAATCCTCTGGAATTATCACTGTTTTTGTTGGAGGAAAACTCAAATTCCAGTTTCATCAAAATCACAAGGTCCTTGATGTATCTAACAAATATTTATCATATAGTAATGCGAATGCAAATCAATTACATAAAAGAGTACAGGGTAGAGATAACCGTCTTTTCGGTCATGGCTGGGACTCATGATGTAAGGACTGAGGTTTCGGGTTCTGTATTCGGTCGGGTTCGGGCCGGATCCCCTGGTTTGGACCCTGTGGGGTCTTGAGAGTTCAGACTGAATGACGTCGGCACTGCTCGACGCCTTTTAAAAGGCGTCAAGTTGTGTGGACGCCATTTAGGTTTGCTGGTTGTTGTGCCACATGTGCGCCACGTGGGCGGGTTTCGGGCCGCGAGAGTACGGCCCCGGTCACATCGTCTGAACGGCGTCCATGTTGATCGACGCGATTCAGACTGTGACCTCTGCGATGTCAGGGTGCGGCGCCAGAGCGTTGTCAGTACGGCCTGTCCTGTCGTCTGAACGGCGTCCACGGTGGGCGACGCGTTTCAGACCGCTGTCAGTACGGCCGTCCTGTCAGGCTGATAGGCGTCTACCCCGATCGACGCGTTTTAGCTGGATTCGGATTGACCCCGCGAGCCTCCCCTTCTTTCCCTCATTCTCACCTTCACTCTCTCTCTCCTCGCCCTCTCCGCCCTCTCCGCCCTCTCCGACGCTCTTCTTCCCCTCCCCTTCCTCTTCTTCCTCTCCCAACCACTCCATAGCCCCCTTACCTCTCACCTCTACCTCCACCACCTCCTTCGCGGCGTTCACTTCTCCGGACGGCGGCCGACGTCCCGGCGGAGTGGCGGCGTCCTCGAGGGTACCGGCGACGGTCTGCGGTACGGCGGGTCGGCGGCGAGGAGCTTGGAGGAGTTCAAGAACCGGTAGGGGGACGAACCTTGCATGTGTTGCCCGTGTTTTCCTTGGCGTGTCATGACGTGTTTGGGCTAAAATGAGCATGTTTAGGGGGTTTTCTTGTGGGAATAGCCGTGCTTGTGATCGTGGATTCGTAGCATGCTTATGGTGGTTGAGTTCCTCTTCCTCCCCTTCTTGTTTTGGGGCTTTTCGGGGCATTTGGGGTTAAGGGAGGAAACCCTCGGTTCGAACCAGGGAACCAGGTTTCTGGCACTAAACGGCGTCGTGCCTGGTCGACGCCTTTCAAAAGGACGTCAGGGCAGTACGACGCGTTTTAGGGCAGAAACCTCCCCGTTCGAGGTTTCCCAGAGTAGTGATTCTGGCGCTAAAAGACGTCATGGATGGACGACGCCTTTTAGAAGGACGTCGGGACATCATGACGCCTTTTAGGCAGAAATCGCTCTGCCAAGTCTCTGTCAGATCAGGGAGTCCGACGCTAAATGACGTCATGGATGGACGACGCCTTTCAGAAGGACGTCGGGCCATCATGACACCATTTAGGCAGGAAATCACCCCGAGTGAGAGTCTGTAAATCTGGAATTTCGATGTTAATGGCGTCTGTGGACGTGGACGCGTTTTAATAGGCGACTCCCTGCGTAGACGCGTTTCAATGAATAATCTGGCTTTTAATAAACCTGTATGAGGGGCTTGAATGGCGTCGACCTCGGTCGACGCGATTCAAGACAGAACTGTGTAATCCTAGTTTGCAATGTGTTTTACTATGGGACGATTTCAAATGCATGCTTTACGTTGTACACTAAGACTGAGGACTTCTGCGTGAATGGAGTTACATCATGTTGTGTGTGTGTGTGTGTGTTTATACGACTATGGATCGGTATGACTGTGGTTTACGTTTGTCACCATGGGCCGGTGGGGAAAGGGCCATGGTGTCTGTGAGGCTTTGTGCCGTACCGGTGGGAGGAGGGGTACATGTTGTGGTTTACCTTTGGCTGAGGGAAGCAGAACTACCTTGAGCCCGTCGGGCCGGAGTAGCTGGTGCGCTATCCGAGGGGTTGCTGCTTGGCCTCAGCGGGTCGGGTTTCCCTGTTTGTCGTGACAGCTTCCGGCGCGTTTCTTGCTGTGGAGCTGGTTGTAGAGTTGTTTTACCCCTGTAGCCACTGGGCCTGATGTGACCTTTAATCAAGGTTACGAGTGGTACCCTTAGCCCTTTGGCCTGACGCAGCCCGGGAGGTTAGGGTTGTGGGTAGTTCCTGTAGCTTCGGCTTGACGGGGGTTCGCCGGTCCCCAGGGCCCTCCTGAAAGCGCTGAGGCCTAGCGTGGAGGCAATCTGGTGGGTAGGACAGTAGTCTAGACTGCTTGTGTGCACACGTAGCTGGCAGTGGCGGTACACTGGTTCCAGCTAGTCCTAGTTTGGCTCACTGCCTCACCCTACAGTGCCCCGGAACACTGTAGGGGTGGACAGGCGTGAGCATTGGTGGCAGTGTTGGGAGGCGACGTTTGACTTCGGTCGTCAGTGTGGTACAGTCGCCTTGTGGACTTTGGCTGTGAGACGTGACTCTGTGTTGGGTTCTTCAAGTTGCTTAGAATGGTTCTTGCTACACTGCTTATTGTACGTTTCATATCAGAGTTGGGTTCTATGTTTACTGCTTTACTTAAATTGCCATATATTCCTGTTGTTACACTTGTGGGTGTGTGAGTGGGAGGCAGGGGATCGGATGATCCCTACTGAGCCCAATTCTGGTGTGGCTCACTCCCTGCGGTTCCAGGTGTGGATTAGAGTGGCGCAGCGGAAGCGTGGTGTCTTCTTGGTGTGCGGACCAGCAGCTGTCTTAGTTCCCGGGGTATGCCCCGATGTTGTTGTACTTTCCTTCTGCCTGTACTTATTTAACTTGTTGGACATGTAATTATTGTTGGACTGTATACGGACATTATTATTTTCCTTTCTGCGCACTCGTTTACCTTTGTTGTCCGTGCAATTGTTATATTTAGCCTTGTTTAGCACTTACTCCTCCAGATGTGTTGTGTGAGATCCGGGTGTGAACCCGCAGTTAATGGGCCGACATCCATTTAGTGACCGGGTCTCCGGTCATAGGATGGCGGGTCGTTACACATGAACTCCCACAGTAGGACCTTGGTGAGATTTTCAGCTTCATTTTCACCTCTTCGATATTTTCTGCACTCAGAAATCATTAGTAACTTCAAGCAAATTGTATATCATAGAACTATGGATTTTCAGCAAAGTAACAGAAATTCAAAAATTATACAGCATGGAATCATGGATTAAAACGCGTCGCTGTTCCCAGACGTCATTTAAATGACGTCGCCCCATCAAGACGCCATTTAACTTACAGAAACTCCTCTCCTTTCTTACTCCAATCCGAACTCTGCTTGCCTTAATGCATATTCTTTTTCTAATTCGGAAAGGGGCTTCCAATCTCGAAAATCACTCTATAAAATCCTCCTTCTTTCATATTAAGGCATTACAATAAGCAATCAAGAGAGAATTCTCTTCAAGACTCAAGGGAAAGAGGTGAAGAACAAGAAGGAGTTAATAAAATTCAAGCAAGGAAGATGGTTTCTACGCAAGATTCTTCAAATAAGAGGATGCGTAAAGTGATTGAAAAGCTTTCTGAGGTGAAAGATCATCAGAGTGGGCGAGATCCTAACTTACAATTAAGTTATTCTCTCCTCTAATCAAATTCTTTCTATGCAACTTTCTATATGATCTCCATATTCCAATTCTCCATCTAGGGATATCTTTTCTTTCCCGGTCCAAGAAGATTTTCTTCACTTCCATGGGTCCAAAAGCTAGTTAACACGATCAATCTCTCCATACAATCTTATATATCCAAGTGGATTGATAGTCCATGTCAAATATTACAAGAGCACAAACATGGATTGGACTGCGATGGGCGCTTTGATCAAACTATGGCATCCACAAACTCATACTTTCCTCTTTGCCACGTTCGAAGCCACTATCCTCTTAGAAGAAGCCGAACTCTTATTGGGCCTTCCCAAGCTCAAAGTCAACAATGATGAACCTGATTTGAGTGAGATGATATTCATGAGAGAAAGAATCGCGGGTCAACAATTATTGGGAAAGATTATGAAGTACCCAAAGGAAATTCAAGGTTGTCTTACCAAGAAAAGAATCAATTTCGCTAAATTAGCTGAATGGACTTTGAAGAAGATAAAAGATCTCAAAGATGAAGATACAGAGAATGTGATGAAGGCATTCACCACGTGCTTAGCTGGAGCACTACTATTCCCTGTCCAATACAATGTTCTAGAAGATGATCAAATCAGCGCAATCAATGGGATTTTTAAAGGGAAACAGATTAACACAGCAGTTCTAGACTACCTCTACAGTGGGCTCTCTGCAGCTTCTATAGGTCAATCTCATTATGGCAGCATGCTACTGTTGGCTCTATGGATGGAATTCCACTTCAAGTTCAACCATAATGAGGAGAAAGTTGCAAGGATATCTCAGACGTATTTGCGCAGTCCTATCTTCCATATTGCCAACATTGTGAAGTTCAATGATAACATGACCAATCGAGTGCCCAACCTCAAGACTCGAGCTGACTAGCGCACTTACTTCAAGACTATGCCCAGAACTGGATTCGAACCCACGCCACTTGCTCTCATGGAAAAGGCAGTTCGAGTATGCCGTGATGCTGGTATGGAGCTCCGACTGATCGGAGCGACCGAGTTCGTCCTTTATAATCCACATCGGTGTCATCCCCAGCTTGGCATGCCTCGCTATAAGTTTCCATAAATATCTTCTCTTTCTCCAATCAAGAAGCGGGCATTAGGAACTGATAAAGACTTTGAAGCAACTGAACTTATTGCAACTCTTTCTAACATCGGATTCACCCGTTGTGTGAAAACTCCTCATTAAGCCAATAAGGAACTGTGGAAATCATATGTAAAGGAGCTCAAGAAAATTCGACCTTGAAAGCTCTTTGCCTTTCTTCCAATTTGATGTATTTTGATTTTATTTTCATCAAAAAATCATTTCTTAATATAGTAGAAATCCTCCTTTAATGCTTTACAATTTTCCTATAATTTTTTCTTGAATGAAACTACGATGTTTCCTTAAAATATGAAGGTTCGGGTTCAGGTAATTCAAATCGCGTCGACTCAAAGAGACGCTTTTCAATCTTAATAAATTTCCAAATTTAAAAATTCATCCTTACCTGAATCACGTCTGGTCATAAAGACGCCTTTCTATTTTCTCTCTCCTATTTTCCAGAGATTTTCAATAATTAATCTACTAAATGGCGTCGTCCTTAAAAGACGGGAATAACAATTCTTTCAAACTCTCTGTGGTATTGCCCTGAGCAGAAAAGACGGTAAAATACAAAAGCGTCGCTTTGGTGAGACGCGTTTCACTTATTTCAAAAATTCTTGTTGTCGCCTCAGTTTGTGCGCCACTAAATGACGTCGCTGTCCCAAGACGCGATTTAAACAATTCAAACAGGGTCTCGCGAGCCCGAGCCCCTTTCTTCCTGATTCTTCCTCTTCACTCTCTCTCTTTTCTTCCCCTTGTTCTCCAGTGAACGGCAGCTTCTCCGGCGAACGGCCTTCACTCCGACAACCTCTCTCACCACTAGCCTCTCTCACAACTTCGGCCTCTTTCTTTTTTAGCTCTCACGAGCCCTCTCTCCTTTTCTAGCCCTCACGAGCCCTCTCTCCCTTTCTAGCCCTCATCCTCTTTCTCACGTTCTCATGGAGCAAGGAGGACCTAGTGACGTGGGTGAGAAGCGGCAGCGACTCGCCATCGAGGTGGTGGAGGTGGGCGAGGAGGAAGGAATGGCGGCGGAGGTGGCGGCCTTCATGGAGGCCGAAGAAGCTCCTCCTGAGGCCCCCGAAGGCGAGGCGGCAGCAGCTAAGGAGGCCGGCCCACGCCTGGTAAGCCTCGGAAACCCTCCTCTCCGCATTTAAGTTCAACTTTTGAGGGGAAAAGAGCCGGCCACAGGTTCGGGAACCGGTGGTGAAAGGCGTCTAAGGACAAGGATGCCTTTTGAAACACGTCCTTGTACCCAGACGCGATTCAGAACAGGTGATTAATTCTCCAAATTATTTAAAAAAATGATTATTAATGTTCTAATGATGATTCTGATTGAAAATGCAGGGCACAATGAGGACCAGGATCTCTTGGGACCTGGTGGTGGCCGCCTACTGGGTTCTCCCGGACTTCCAAAAGGTGAGACTGGCGGAGATGGGATTCTGTGAGATGTTAGAGATAGAGCCATTCTGGATCGACCTGGTATTGCTCCAGGTCCTGAGAGAGAGATGGCACGCTGAGAGCAGGGTATTTCTAATGCCCTGGAGACACATGGTCCCCAGTCTCGAGGACGTGTGCTGGATCACCGGCCTTCTGTTAGTCTTAGGTGGTCTACAAGCCAATATGACTTTGTAATCTCATTCACATTTATTAATATAATGGCATAATATTCATTGTGTATAAATCGTATTAATTATCGTCTTATAATGAAGTATGTGAATATGTGCGATAGTGATCAGATTATGATGCGATCATACTAATCAGACTGATCACTTAAACACATATATTCTTAATCGTTCCTAGTCGAAGGATATCCAAGAAGGACATTGGATATCCAGTTAGACTAGTATAGATTACGCCTGCTTATGTGATGAGGGTGACTGATCTCATAGTCACTTGTGTAGAGACACTAAGGCGAATATGTAGGTGCTCATTGGAGAATGAGTTCACTGAACTGATCTGACTAAATCGCTGGATGGTATTGTACCTCACTGTCAACCAGCTTGATTCTATTGTCGTAGTTGCGTGGATGATCCTCGAACCTGAGACACCATGGATACCTTGTCGGTAGACTTATGTGCTTTGACCTTGTTTTATGAATATCTAACCACGGGATTCTAAACAGCCAAGGATCGTGTACAGCGGAATACCGTCGAAGGGAATTGTGTGTCAATAACGAATCATTCGCTCTCAGTACTTAGAGAGAGACTGCTCTAGGAAGGATGAGCGGAAGTCCCTAGACAGGGCGGACGATAATATCGAGAAAGGAGTTTTCTGATATTCATCAGCGGCATCCAATCCAAGTGAGTCGACCGGTTAGGGTTTGACAGCACGCCATACCCTGAGTTGACTCGAGACCATTGTACGAATGAAGGATTATATCCACGCGGTAACTGCCGGCGGAAAGGTTCCAAGAGTGGGTTACTTAACTCCGATACCTTCCGGGTTCACACGGTGTTGCTTGGCACCCAACGTGACCGGAGGCCCGGTCGAATTCGATGTGCGACATCAATTCGATTGATTAATTAATTAATAAAGAGTTATTAATTTATTAATAAAGCCAGTAAGGAGTTACTGGGCTTATTGGGCTATTAACCGGACTGGTAATTGGGCCTAGAGGGTCACGCGCAAATGATTCTCAAGGCGATGGATAAATAAGTAGGTTTTATATAAACCGAGGGTTTTATGAAAAAGCGTGCGGCTAGTATAAAATGTAGCAAACGGGCTGAGCAGGGCAAGCTGCTGCTAACCCTAGCCGCCTGATAAAGTGTTAAATTGATCATTTAAGGGCAATCATATGCATCATACTCATGTTTTTTAGCATGAAATGATAGATAATTGTGTACCAAGTCCAACGGTACCAATTTCGTCAAATTCTGACTTAAAAACATCGTCATTTCATGTGATTAAAGGAGTATAGCGCATTTGCGATTTTTCGACAAAACCAAGAAGAAATAAATAAATATAATGATATTTTTATGATAATGTGCTAATTTATATTTATTTTATGTGAACAGGACATGCCGATGATGCAGTGCAGCTGATGGAGTTTCTGAAAATTTGGGGGAGATCTAGTGTTCGGATTTCAACTAAAGTATGGGTAAAAATGCAATTTGATGTCCTAATATTGCTCTGATTCCTTCTTTCTCTGGAGTTTCCCAAAACCCTCTATTTTCTTCCTTCTCTCCAACTCTCCAACCACATCCCTTCCTTTCTTTATTTTAAAAACCCTCTCTCTCTCTTTTTAGAAATTCTCTCCAAGTCCGAATCCTCTTCCTTCTCCAGTTTCCTCTTCCTCTCCTTTAATCCCTCTCTTCCTCCCAGCCACAACAGCCTCCCACAGATTCTCCTCTCTTATATAATCTTTCTCTCCCACAGCCCCTACTCTCCTCCTTCTCCAATTCCCAGCAGCATCTCAGCCCTCTCTCTTCACGGTTTTCTCTCCTCCTTCTCGGTTTTTCCCAGCAACCTCTCCCTCTAATTCCGACTCTCTCTTCCTCTCTATAAATTCCCCCCACGACCCTCTCCTTCTCCATTTTCATTTCCCAGCAGCACCAATTCTCCCTCTCTCCTTGCCATCCCTCTCTCCTTGCCATCCCTCTCTTTCTCCCACGCAGCTCTCTCTTTCATTCTCTCTATTCTTTCTCTCTCGATCTCTTTCCCAACTCCTCTCCAGCATCCCTCTCTCCCTATCTCCGGTTCTCCTCTTCTCGGTTTCTCTCTTTCTCTCTCTCTATTCTTTCTCGGTTTCTCTCCCCCACCCGGCCAACAGCACCTGCATGCACGCCGTCCACCAAGCACCACCTGCAGTGAAGCCCACGCCGCACCTGCATGTCCAAGTTCCACGCGCACGCATGCATGCTTGGTGAAGCCCATGCCTGCATCCAGGTTCTCCACGCGGAGGTGTACCAGCAAAGTTCCACTACAGTTCATCCATCTTCTCCAGCAAATACACGCACACCACCAGCAGGCCTTCTCCACCGCACCCTGCAGCAACCAACAGCAGGCCTTCTCCACCGTACCCTGCAACTTCCAGCAAGCTTGTCGCCGGTCGACTCCTCCAGCATGCATGCACGAAGCTCCTCCACGCGTCCTCCAGCATGCATGCACGTAGCCGGCTGAAGCCCTCCACGCACCAGCACCTGTCCCCCAGCGCATGCAAGCTTCACAGCAGCGGCAGCACCTGCACAAGCATTCGGTGGTCCACTGCGCCACCCCCTACTCCGGCCGGTCCACTGCGCCGGCGCACCAACAAAAGCTGATTTGTTCTTTCTTCTCCACTAATACAGTATTAGTTTGTTTAATTAGGGGTAATCGATGGATATTTGATGTTTAATGATATTTTCTTAGTTATTAGCTTATTTAATTAGGGTGAGTTAGTAGTTTACACAATTAAACAATAGTTTTTTTTTGTGTTGTTATAATTTTCTTAGTTGTGTTTAATTTAGAAGTTTTGTTATTTTTATAATATGTTGTTAATTTCTCTCTTCTCAATTTTAAATGTAGTTGTCTTTGTGCTTTTAAAAATTAGTTTACTTAAATTCGTAAACTTAGTTTAATTTAACTAGGTAGTTAATTAATCAATTCAAATTCTCAATTTTTCCAGATAATTAAAATCTAAGGTTTTCGAAATTAAATCTTAATTCCCTGTGGATCGACTCGGACTCACCACTATTAATTTTCAAAATCTGATTTGAGTGAGCCGGATAAATTTAGATTGAACGTTTTCATGAGTGTTTAACGACGCACAATTTTGAACGATCACCGCCCCCTCCTCTCTTTCTCTCTCTCTGGCGCCCCAGGTCGGATCCGGATCCCCGGATCTACTCCACCGTTTCTTCGACTCTCGTTTGACGGGAAATCGTCTGCGCGTTGCAGCGATCGTTCCGGCGACCGGCGGAGGTTTCGAGGCTGCGAAGAACGAGGAACGTGAGGATATCCACCGCGAGGAGGATCGCGTGGACTCCGCTAAAGGCCGGACGCTTGCGCGGCTTGCGGTGTCGCACCGACAGAACCGAACGATTGCAGATTCAAATATGCAGATGGTAAGAACCGATTATCCAATAATCTGTTTTTTTTATTTTTCGAAAAGGGAACGGATCTCTATTTTTATTTTTATTTCCGTTGCGCGGGAGATCTGGAGAAACTCGAGAACCCAACAGTGGTATCAAAGCCAGGTTCCACTGTTTCTCGTCCCGTTTCGGTCTCCGATTTAATATTTCCATGAATTTATTCCATGCACGAATACAATCAAATTGTTAGAATCGTATTTATATGATGAACACAATATTAATCGGATTAATGTTCTGCAATTTTCGGATTTTATTTGGGTGTTTCATGTTCTTCATGTGATGAAGAACAACTAGGTTTATACGGCTTTGTTCGGGTTTTCCCATGTGATGGGAAGATGGCTGGGGTTCCTGGTGTGACCAGGGACACCACCAGTCACCATAGGCATCTATTGCTGGCACCGGAGAAGGAGTCTGAGGAACAGCTGGATGGCCATCTTCTTCCTCTTCGGTTTTCTGAAAACATAGAACCAGAAATTAAAAGAGGAAGCATAAGTCGGCCAGCAGCAAGTAAGGGGCACCGCCGGGGCCCTGTCGGCGTCGGGGGCCATCGTCGGCGCCGGGGTGGCCGGATTGGAGGACTCCCTTGTGTTCTTCCCACGGGTTTTTTGAAACCTGAAATCCAGTTTTTAAGGGCTCGGCCCGCTGTGTTAAACGGGCCTCCGGCGGGCCTATCGACGCCGAGGGAGATGCCGGCTTGGGCCGGACAGCGCTTGGGGTCACCGGCGGCAGCGCTGCATAAACCCCACCCGCCGCCATTGAAACCTATTGAAGCTAGGGTTTGGGGTGGGGTGGGGGGGAGCAAACCAGAGGTAGGAGGAGCGGTTTGGGCCGGGCCGATCTAGGTGAACCGGCCCTGGACCAGGGTCAAGCCCTGGCTCGAGCCTGACCGAGCCAGGGGCTCGAGCCTGTTCGCCACTTGGTTCAGCCTATTAACCTCTTTTAACCCCATTATCCCTTTTAACATCCCAGCCCATTTAATATATAATTAAAATTTGATTTTAATTCTATAGTTCAAAATTGTTTTGAAGATTAAAATTGTTATTCAGTTTTAATTTATTTGGGTTATTAATGATTTGGAATCATTATTTAATTAATAATTTGTTGTTAATGAATTAGTTAGTTATTAGTTTAAGTGTTAAACTAATAATTAATTTTAATTTGACTAATTTAAGAGTTAAATTAGTGGCTAATAATTATTAATCTAAATGTTAGATTATTAATTATTAATTCATCTAATTATTAATTAATTTATGTTAGTTATTAATTTAAGTGTTAAGTTAGTAATTAACATAAATTGCCTAATTTAAGTGTTAAATTAGTAGTCCTTCATTAATTATTGTTAGTTATTAATTTAATAGTTAAATTAATGATAACTTTAATTATCTAATCTAAGAGTTAGATTAATTAGTTATTAATTAGTTAGTATTAATTATTAGTTTAAGAGTTAAATTAATAATTAACATTAATTGACTAATCTAAGTGTTAGGTTAGTAGTTAATAATTAATTATAGTTGATTATTAATTTAAGTGTTAAATTATTAATTAACTTTGTTGTACTAGTCTAAGAGTTAGATTAGTTATTAATAATCTAATTGTTAGATTATCAATGTGATTTAATCTAAGTGTTAGATTGTTTAATTATTAGAATTGTCTAATTTGCATAGAATAATTTGGAATTTATTAATTTGGAGTATGTGTACATGTGATGTGTATTTTATACTTTTAAATTTTATTTAATTGCATGTTAAGTTAGTTAAAAGTATTTTTGAAATTCAAATGTCAATTTTCATTGGATCACAACTTTTTGAAAGCAAATATTATTTAATTTTGAAACTCTTTTATTTCAGCCATGTAATGCGCTTATCATGTGTGGAATGTTTAAAACACACCGTGGTCATGGATATGCACTTATTTTAATTATTTATGTGATGAATGATTGTGTGGATCGTAGATGCATGAATTATGGATATTTATTAATTGTTAATAAATAGAGGTCTGCGTACCTCTCTCTCTCTCAAACTCCGATGTACTTCTACCTCCCTCTCTCTTGTACTCGCGATAAGGCCTTCTTCTATTTACATGCAAATTATGAATTTATTGTAATATGATCGAGGCAACCGAGGAAGGAGCGAGGACGATCTACATATACAACCAGGAAGGCGATGTGATGGAGATCCTTTGCCTGTGTGTTTGCTAATTCTCTAATGTAAATGTTATATTAGAATTGTGTGTGCGTTTGACTGATGGCTCCAGTCAAACCCACTGTACTATCCACGACCACACTAATGACATGTATGAGATGCATTGTTTTATGTTAGATCGTGAATCAAAGCAGGTATAGTATTTAGTAAATATATACGATATGTTTATATACTATCACCTAGGAGAGACCAAGATAAAAGTTATCTAAATACCCTCATTTAAACTCTAAGCCGTAATGTGAGTAGTTAAGAACTTACCGCATGGTCCACCATCGTTATAGTCATAGGATTCGAATCATTTTAGGCAAGTTTGTTGTATTACCACAAGGCCTGTTTAATTGTGAGGAGAGACTGTGGCTATGGCATTAGATGCCTATTTGATCGAGGTAGAGGAACCATATAACTTTGTTGTGCTATCTGATAAAGTGTTAGATTGATCATTTAAGGGCAATCATACGCATCATACTCACGTTTTTATCTGTAAAATAGCATGAAATGATAGATAATTGCGTACCAAGTCCAACGGTACCAATTTCGTCAAATTCTAACTTAAAAACATCGTCATTTCATGTGATTAATGGAGTATAGCGCATTTGCGGTTTTTCGACAAAACCGAGATTAAATAAATAAATATAATTATTTTTTAATGATAATATGCTAATTTATATTTATTCTATGTGAACAGGACATGCCAATGATGCAGTGCAGTTGGTGGAGTTTCCGAAAATTTGGGGGAGGTCTAGTGTTCGAATCTCAATAAATTCGACTTCATTTTGTCCAAAAGATTAAAGCAGGGGTAAAAACGTCATTTGATGCCCTAATGTTGCCCTAATTCTATGGCCAAGAAGAACCCATGAAGGGCCAGCCGCCTTCCTTTCTCTCACTTTCTTTTTTAAAAAAAAAAAACTTTCCTTACCTTTTCTTTAAAAGAACCCTCACGTACCCGAGACCCTCCTATTCCTTCTCCCTCTCCATTTCCCAACACCGCTTGGGCCTCAAAGCACTTTCCTTCCTAAGTCTCTCCTCCTCTCTCTCTCCGGTTTCTCCTCCTCTCTCTCCAGTTTCTCTTCCTCCTCTCAGCCTCTCCCACACGATCTCTGTCTCCCACACGTCTCTCTCTCTCTCTCTCTTTCTTTCCCTCCGCACACCTTCCTCTCTGGTTTCCCACGTCTCCCTTCCTCCCTCCTCTGCTCCCTCTCTCGATTTCCACGGCTCTCTCTTCATCTCTTTCTCTACCCCACGCTCTCTCTCTGTTTTCCTTCTTTTCTCAGCCGTGCTTTCTCCTCTCTCTCCAGTTTCCCGGCCTCTCTTTCTTCCACGCACTCTCCTCCTCTCTCTCTGTTTCCCAGCATCCCTCTCTTCTCTCTCCTACGCGGCAGCGTTCCAGCGTGCCTCCCCGAGCACCTGCGTGCGGGAGCCGCTCCAGCGCGCCTCCACGTCGCTCCAGTGCGCCCCCACGCGCCGCCTTCTCTCCAGCAGCCCTAGCACATGCATGCTTGAAGCTGCCCCAGCGCCTGCAAGCTCCCATGGGCCTCCACCAGCCGCCAGCAACAGCTCCACGCGCTGCAAGCCTCCACCGCGCCTCTACACCGCAACGTGCATGCATGCATGCCTGCCAGCAGCTGCACCGCACCGCCCATGCACGTTCCCTCTCCACAGCGCCCCACCGCATGCACGCTTGAAGTTGCTCCAATGTCGCCAACTGTCCCCTGCTGCGCCTGAAGCTGCCCCACCTGCAAGCCTCCAGCCGGTCTACTGCGCTACTCCTTTGTTGTTGGCCCATTGCACCGGCTCCCTCACAAAACACCCACAGAAGCTGTCGTTGCTTTGTTCTCTCTCTCCCCACTAGTACAGTATTCGTTTATTTAATTAGGGTTAGTTATTGGTTATTTGATGTTTAATTATTTTGTTTAAGGATATTAAGCCGTGGGTTTTGTAATTTGATTCATGATTTTTAGATGATTAATGGTTTACACATAGTTAAATAATGGTGTTTTTGTTATATTTTTTTTAGTTGTGCTTATTCTCCCTATGTGGTTGTGTTTAATTTCTAAAAAAAAAAGATTCGTTTAGTTTACGTAATTACATTTTTAGGTAACGTTAGTTAATTGAGTTCTAGTTTAAATAAGTAATTAATTAATTAGTTCGCTCAAATTCTCACTTGTTTTTAGATTATTAAGAATTACAAGATTTTCAAAATTAAGAATTTACTTCCTTGTGGATCGACTCGGACTCACCATTGCTATTGTTAAAATTAGTTTATATGAGCCGATTAAAATATGATTGTTAGCTTGGGTTTTTAACGACATAATCATTGGCTATCACTATCCACAAGGACTACATGCAAATCTATGCTCGTCTCGCAACGATGGTTAGCTTAGACCAGAATTAGTGGCTTGTTGTGCTATCCACAAAGCCATTAAACCTCTAAGGACCGAAGCTATGATCGGACATTGCAAGGAGTTGCAAGTCCCATGAGATGGGTGCTCTTTGATTGTTTTACAACTTTCTTGTGCTATCCACAAGATTGGACTGCAAGTCATTGAGATTCTGATCTCCACTAGGAGACTGTCGGTATCTCCCGTTCTATATAGCTGAGGGTTATACAGTCTGTCGAAAATTAGTGGGAATTAAAACTTGAACAAAAGACCATATCTTGTTTTAAAAATTTTAATAATTGAATATCTACTAAATAGATTTTATTCATCTCCTGTAGGGAATTATGTCGTCGCATAACCTACTCCTTGGCATACTTGATGCCCTTTTGACTAGCCTGAACTACTCAGATTGGCTCGGAAACCTGAAGAATGTCTTCCGATCTGAGCACATTACCTACGTCCTTGAAGCTGATCCTCCTGCTGAACCGGCATTGGATGCCCTTGACGCAGAGATGATAGCTAACGATAAAAGATCGAAGGACAAAGGCAAAAGAGTAGTAAAGGGTGACTACTTCTACTGTAAGCAAAATGGTCACTAGAAGAGGAACTGCTAGGAGTTCCTCAACGATAAAGATCGTGGAAAAGTGAAGCTGTTTGAAGCTTCAGATATCTATATGATAAATATCAACTTGTCAGTTAGAGATTCCACATCTTGGGTAATAGATACCGGATGTGCTTCTCATATCTACCATGATGTGCAGATACAGACAAATAAGCGCTGTAGACACGCTAATTTTGACATCATTTCGAGTAAAATTTCATATCATATAATAATGCCTCAGAATGGTCTGATATTTAATCATTGATTAATTTTTATTGATCTTTTTGAGTGTCGGGTCAAACAGACATATTTAAGTTAATCAATTAAATTAATTTTAACTCAAATTTCAATTAAAATATGAACAGGCATAAAAGACGTCTACACATGTGGACGCCATTTAAACTTTATTCTTATTTTAACGTTTTAATTTGAATTTTAATCAGTTGATTAATTAGCTAAAAGGCGTCTGTGAGGCATGACGCGTTTTAGGTTTCCTAAGCTATTTCTACTTCTCTTCCAGATGTTTATCCTTATCTTAATTAGTGTAAAAGACGTCTGCACATGTAGACGCGTTTTAGCTAATAAAGATAAAGATAGGTTTTTCCCGGATGTTTATCCTTATCTTAATTAATCTGAAAGGTGTCTTGCATGGCTGACGCGTTTTAGATAATTACAGATAAAGATGAATTAATCAGTATTTATCTGTTGGTTAAGATAGATAAATCCCAAGTTTTTCCATGTAAATCTCGAACGTAGAAGAAGTCTATAAATACCTTACATCTTCAATGGGTAACAATGTTGAGCGTTATTGAAAAAGAAATTAAGTTAGAGTTGGTGATCGAATTGAAGATCAAAGCAACGACGTCCTAACGCCGAAGTGCTGCCATTTCCAGAAGTCTTCGTCCATTCAAGATTCTTCATCAAATTCAAGGCTTCAAAACTATTCGGCATAAGTTTTTCAATTCGTTATTGCGTTTTCATTTCATTAATTTGCATTCATCACCACTCCATGCAACACACAACACTAGCATTCTTTTTAAAACCTATTTGATTAAGGGGTTTCAAAAGCCATTAAACAAGTAAGTTTGCTGTTTAGTTGCATGTTTAGAACTATGATTAGAATTGATACTATTCTTGCTTAAGTTCTCATCATTGTTTCTTCATTTCTTTTTTCTATTTTTGCTGCACGTTGCAAAGAAGAATCAAGGAAGCAAGTCACAAAGATTTCTGGAAGATCCTCAACTCAAAACTCAACAGTAAGAACAAAGACAAGAAAGGGCTCTCTTTCTTCAGCCGGCTGAAGAGAGGGAATCAAGAGCTTAACATCTTCCGCGTTCAAACAGGTAGGCGATCAAAACCTTTTTTTGAAACTTTTTAGTTAAAAGTTTCTGGCGATCACTGCACTTAGTTTTGTTTTTAATAGGTTTATTTTGCACTAAACAACATAGATTTTTCATGATAATCACACTATCATTTTAAGCACTCACAACTTTTTTGGCGATCACGGTGGGACTTGGTCTCGCCATCTTTTAGTTTTTTGTTCTTGCTATCATCAATCGGGCACCCACGGTGCACCACTTGTGTCTCTCGACACGTCCTCACCAATTGGTGAGTGTTTTATTTTAGTTAATTTCCCTCGTGCACCACGTGCACACCCCAGTGGCAAGATCTTGCCCTCCCCGTTGATTAATTGAAAAAGTTGTTTTTGTGATGAAAATGTTGTGTGATTGATTGGCATCTTAGTTGTTTAGTTAGTAAAATCATCCTGTTAAAATTTGGAACTAAAAATTTTTTGCATGAACTGATTATTTACTGCTTTTATCCTGTTTGAGGAGGATTCAACCCAGAAATTCTTCCTGGAAAACTGTTTCTGCGACTTGAAAAGCGTCCAGGAACAGCGACGCGTTTCAAACTGCGTCGTCATACCCAGACGCCTTTCAGTCTTCATTCTCTGCTGTCTGCAATCTGAGTTTCTGCGAAAAAATTAAGATTTTGTTTGAATAGCGTCGACTACCCTAGACGCAATTCAGACACTTTTTTAATTTTTTTTCCAGTTCTCAGATTTTTGTGACTTGAGTGCTAACTACCCATTATTATTAAGCATTAGAGGCCATCCAGGCCATAGGTCAAACGCATTGAGGCGAATACCCTCCTTTCCTTAGGAATACACTACTTGACGTCACCAACTCTCTCTGATTGGGTCGGTCCCTTAATCAGACTAGAGAAGTTGACGTTGAGGCCTCCATAAGTCCCCAAAATCAAGGTGCTCCTCCTTGATCATCGGGCTGGTTGTACCAGTTGAAGTCCCGGTTAGATTCCATAAACGTTGTGAGAGAAAGCCATAAAGAATAACGGTGGATATTGAACTGAAACTAGGATCCTATCCCTTGAGCGAATTTGTGGTTTAATTAAATCCAAATAACTCAACAAGGTATCTTAAAATCGCGTTAAACATCCACTTGTTTGTTTAAATCTCTGTGCAACTTGTTTGTCAAATCTTTGAAAAAAAATCTAACATCATGCTGCTCCGATCAGGCAGGGACTTGAGTATGGCTCAAGACGCCATTATCAACTACGAGGGAGATGCTAATGCCCCTCGCGATTCTGACTACAACTATGAGAGCGGGAGAGATGCTGATGCCTCCCGTAATTCTGTCCCCATTCCATATCGACAAGATGGGAATGTCCGGACACCTCTCTTTCATCCCCATGATCGATATCCTGATCTTCCTCCGCATGAATATGCGATTCCTAATCCCAATCTCGAGGGGGACATGAATCAGAATGATCCCTCATCCTCTGATCCTTCGGATCTCGTTAACGCTTTGGGAGTTCTTGCCTCCCGTCTAGACCCTCAGCAGTTCGAGACGATCCAGTCTATTCTGAAGGAGAAGGCACCCATGCAGCCTGTTGAACCGAATCCTGCGGTTCCCCCTGCTGTCCCTCAACAACCTCCTCTTCATCCTCCTTACATCCATCAGGCCATGGAAGGCCTCCATATTACTTCTCGGAAGTTGGGCCGCAACTTTCATCCTCTAGGCAACCGGCTAGACCGCTAACGCCTGCTTATCAAAATGCCCTCGGGCATGGCGGAAGCTCTGACGAACCTCCTCTTTACTGTCCTCCCTGTCCGACGTACTCTAGGCAGCAGGCCTATCAAGTACCTCCACCTCCTCCTCCTCTCCAGGAAGATCTGACAACGCAAGCGTTGCTGGCCAAAATGGAGCGCATGGATGAACAATTCAACAACCTCCAGAAGATGATGGGGGTCAAAGCTGCACCGGAAATCAACTTACCGAGCCTGCCAGTGTTCCACCTGCCACCCTCTGAGATGCCAGTGTACCGGAAGTACAACGGTACTGGTAACCCCTTCACACACTTGAAGGAGTTTATGTACGAATCGTCTTTCTGGAAGAACGACAAGAGGTCGTTGGCCTTTTTGTTTAGGAGATCTCTAGAGGGACCAGCCCTCGAGTGGTTCTTTTCCCTGGAACCGTCCGAAGTAGAGGACTACGGTATCGTCTCTCGAAAATTTATTCAACGGTACCAAGACAGAGTTGCACCCTCACTGTCCATCACTGACCTCATAGCAGAAAAGATGAAACCTGATGAGGAGTTTGTCAGTTTTGCTGACAGGTGGCGGGGTTTGGCCGAGAAGGTGAAAGATCACTTGTCCGAGTCTGAGCAAGTGAAGATGTTGATCTCCAATGCCACGCCCCAGTTCAAGCTAGTCCTCTCCCTGAACAATCTGACCAACATGGCAGAGCTCTATGAAAGAGCACGGTACTGTCAGAATGCCTTCAAGGACGCTACGTTCTCTAGCGTCTTTGATCCTCACAGACCTAGCAGGCCTCCACCTCGGAAGCCTGCAGTGCCAAACTCTCCCAGCACAGGTCCGACTACTGAGGGCACGCTCTCTCATGAGCAAGTCAGTAGCATGAACAATAACTCGCCCCAGTTTGTGAGGAGTCAGCAACAGTACCAGAGGCCACCGCAGCCGTACCAGCAGGGGTACAGGCAGCAGCAGAACCCCCATTATCAACAACAATATCAGCGGCCTCAGCAGCCGAACCAGAACCAGCAACAGCAACAGCCACAGCAGCCGCCGCAACGGCAACAGCAGTACCAGCACCCCCAACAACAGCAATATCAGCAACAGCAGCAGTATCAGCCGCGCGCACCGCCGGCGTACCATAATGTCCCTCCTCATGGTGATTACAACCAGCAGAGAAGACCTCCAGGCCCGAAAAGGGCAGAATACCCAGTCCTCCCATAATCCTTGGCAGACATTTTCAGTGCCCTGATGGCAGCTAATGCCTTAGTCTTGCCAAGGGAAAAAGCCGTTTGGCCTCAGAATGCCGACACGTCCAGGTATTGCTATTTCCATAGGCAACCTGGGCATACCATTGACACCTGCTTCCAGTTTAGAGATTACATTCATGATCTCAACGAGCAGGGCGGCATAGACTGGGAGGAGATGAAAAAGTACATATCAGCCCTGAAGGCGAGGAGACCACAGCAGCAGCAGCAGCAGCAACAAGCAAGACCACCAGCACAAGCAGCACCACCACCAAACATGGGCATAGTGCAGAACCCACTCCCGGAGCATCAGAACCAAAACCAAGTTGCCCCTATTCTAACAAACAGCCAGTCTGAGGCTGACCGTGGGCAACAGTGGAGAATAGAGGACTCTTCCTCTCTTTATTCAACGGGTCACGTTCAGAGTACCGCAGAACGACCACCACGCCGCACCATCCACATACCCAGACCACAACCCATTACCATCACCCCTCTATCACCCAATAACCCCTTACCGCCACCCGCTTTCCTTAATCCCATTACGCCCCACACCACTACACCTCCACCATATAATCCCCCGCAAACCAATTACGCGCCCCTCCTACCATCTACGCCATTACTCCGCGTACCATTCCCTACTCCGCCTGCTACCACTACCATCTACCAAGATACCATCCTACCATCCAGACCGCTATTACGCGTACCATTTCCCACTTCATCCACTCCAACCACATACCCATCCACCATCCAACCATCTAGGCCTTTAATCCGCGCCACGCCACCACCACCTAACCCTACACCATCACCTACATACCAACCCCCCGCATCACTTACACCATCTAACCCTGCGGTACTCAAGGTGTCACCCGGATCTTCCACGGTTGAGGAACATGCGCTCTGGAGTTGAAGGATTTTCAACAAAGTCTTCCCCCAGTCAATAGTTAGAGACGGCCCATCACAGCCGACTGAGGAAGCCCATAATGAAGAGAGTGCACCAGGCACTCAATATGATTTGTTGAAACATCTGGACCGAACACCGGCACGGATAACCGTACTTGAACTGATGAAAAGGTCGAAGAGTCACCAAGAAGCCCTCATAGAATATTTGCAGAAGGTGATGGTCAACGAGGACGTGCCAGTGGAAAAAATTGCAGCACTACTAGTTCCTCAGGGGGATCAGCCCTCCATTACATTTCATACATCAGAACTAGCACCGCCAGTAGCCAGAAGCATGGCTCTGAGCATCACGGTCAACATCTGCAAGAAGGCCGTGGATGCATGCCTGGTTGATACAGGGGCTTCGATCAATGTCTTACCTCCGAAGACCCTAGAGCTGTGCGGTGTGCCCAAGGAGAAATGGATGCCTAGCCCCATCTCTGTTACAGCATATGACAACTCTACCCATTCCCCTCTCGGAATGGTTTATTTAAAAGTGGAGCTAGGTCCTGTAAGTCATGCAGAAGTCGAATTTCACATTCTGGAATTCACATTCTGGAAATCGACCCTTCTATAAACGCCATTTTGGGTCGTCCTTACATTAAAACTCTTTAGGCGATTCCCTCCACGAATCACCAATGCCTCAAATTCCCTTTCAAAAGACGAATTATTAAGGTGACGAGCATGCCGATCCTTGCTGCTGCTCATACTTTGAATATTAAATCTGCTGCTTTACCTGGCCGACAACCTTTTCTGTCGGTATTACAGGTCTACCATCCAGTGGTTGATCCTCTAAAAGTCACTACTATTTCTCCTTACCCGTTAAATGCTATAAAAAAGGGGAAGTGCATGAGTACCCCAGGATGGAGAATTATGATGAAGAACGGCTATCAGCCTGGAAGAGGTCTGGGCACACAGTTGCAAGACAGGACCACTCCTGTTAAAGATCACCGAACAGCACCTGGAAGCGGTCTGGGCTACAGGCCAAGAAGACTGAAGCAAGACATGGTTCAGCAGGAAGATGGTCAGAAAATCTAGGAGACAATGTCTACACCACCCAAGGAAGGCCGAGATCCCCTAACATGGACCCTATATACTCATTTTGTAAAAGGGCCCATAATCAGCCACGACAACACGGTGGTCATTACTTCGTGTTTTGACCTCCATGATATATATTGGAGAGACTTGGCCAGACATTGCTCTGAACTACTCACATACCAGTCCTTGGAGGCTCTGCGGCCTATGAAGAGGAGAAAATTCCATGATCCTGAATGCGAATGGTACAGGTGGTTCGATCTGAGAGACCTCTATATTGCACTGAACATACTATTTCTAGATCCTGCAGAACCAAAGTGGCCGCCGCAGATTGATGAGCTGATTGAAAGTTCCGGTGCCATCTTCGATAAACGGATATTGCTGTCGGAAGAGACCGATGAAGGGGAGCCAGATGACCCCTATGAAGCTGGTTATACTACAGATCTGCTCTGGAGGGGGACATATCCTTCTCATGTCTTTATGCTCCATACTCTGTTCCGCACATTGCTCCTGACCCCAACTTGGTCGCGGGTCATTACTGAAGATATTCCATGGGCTCCGCCCATTATGATTACTCTGTCCCTTCGGGACCTCATTCCACCACCTCCTCTCGATCTAGAGAGGATGTATGATTTGATTTGGGACATATTGCTATATGATCCGCTTAATCCTCTGGCCTTGGTGCCGCTTCCTCCATCTAATTCTCCTTCTATTTGTATTCACTCCTGTTTTATGTTTAATTCCTCCATGGTCCAAAAAAAAACGCCAATTTGGCAACAAATTCTTCCCAGATCCTTGTCGAGGAAACCTCTTACTTGTCCGATCACACCCCATTGCGCGGGTCCTTCGGTCAAGATTCTCTCTTAGATCTACTCTGTCCCTCCCCTCGGGAGGATTCCCCTGTATTTCCACTTGTATCCCAGGATTTCCATCCTGCTTCATCTTCATTAGGTTATAATAGGGAGTATAGTGAAGTTAGGCAGTCTAGTTTTAGGCAGGTTAGTCAGGTTAGGAAGTCTAGGAAGCCTAAGGGTAGGCGAATTCTAGATAGATACCTCCAGGACTTAGCTGATAGATGTCTTTCTTGCTCTTTAATCCCTCAGTTTTTAGAAAATCCGATTCAGATGCCAGAAGACTGTATAGACGATGAGTCAGTCAATGATGGGCACGGGGTGTATGAGTTAGTACATGAAAAAGACCCTATTATTCAAGATGAGGAAGGTGACAAGGACGCAGCTGAGGCATATGCCAGTGGAATGAAAAGATTCGATGAACCCTCAGCTGCCGTAGAAGAGCCCACCAAAGAAATCAATTTAGGGACTGAAGACGAACCTAAGGTTGTCCTCGTCAGCAAAAATCTTTCTACAGAGGATGAGAAGGCAATGGTACAAGTACTTAAGGACTATAAGGACAGTTTCGCCTAGAGTTATGAAGATATGCCGGGGTTAGACTCATATTTAGTTGAACACAGATTGACATTAAAGGATGGAGCTAGTCCGGTCAAGCATAAATTAAGGCGATTCCACCCACAAATGGCTCTAAAGATGAAGGAAGAGGTCGACAAATTACATAAAGCCAAATTTATTAGAGTTGTCCTTTATCCACAATTGGTGGCCAACATAGTCCCGGTCATGAAGAAAGATAGGAAGGTCAGAATTTGCATTGACTTCCGCAATCTGAACCGGACGTGTCCTAAAGATGATTTTCCATTGCCTCATATTGATGTACTCATTAATAACACTGCTGGCTATGAGACCTTATTATTTATGGACGGATTTTCAGGGTACAATCAGATCAAGCTGGCATAAGAAGATCAAGAGAAGACATCATTCACTACACCTTAGGGAACATACTGTTATGTCGTCATGCCATTTGGGTTGAAGAATGCTGGAGCCTCTTATCAGAGGGTTATAATGGCAATATTCCATGACATGATGCACATAGATCTGGAAGTGTATGTGGATGATCTATTGGTTAAATCTAAGACAAAGGCTGAGCACGCCAAAGTTTTGGCAAGGGTATTAGAGAGATCGGGAGAGTATCAGTTGAAGATGAACCCCAGGAAATGTGTATTCGGGGTATCTTCAGGAAAATTACTTGGATTCATCGTCAGCAAACGGGGAATTGAGATCAATCCCAACAAGGCGAAGGCCATTAGAGAAATGCCACCTCCCAAAAACTTAAAAGAGTTGAGAGGATTAATCGGGAGGTTGCAATTTATTCGCCGTTTTGTCACCCAGCACTCACAAAGGTGTAAGCCATTTTACGAGCTTACCAAGCCGGGAGTCAAATTCAATTGGGACGATAAGTGTCAGGAGGCATGCGATGCATTGAAGAACTATTTGGCATGTCCTCCTGTTTTGAGACCACCATCTCCAGGCAAACCATTGATACTTTACATTTCTGTCTTGGATGATGCGGTGGGGGCTGTCCTAGCACAAGAGGATGAAGAAGGAAAGGAGAGGGCAGCCTACTATCTCTCTAAACTTCTCAACCCCGCTGAACAGAGATACAAGGCGATGGAGAAAACATGTGCAACACTTGTATGGGTTGTTCAGAAATTGAAGCACTATTTTCTGGCCCATGAAGTCCATCTCATCGCTAGGATGAATCCAATCAAATTCCTTCTGGAGAAATCTGTTCTTACTGATAGGTTAGCGCGATGGCAAAGCTTTCTATCTCAATTTGATATCATTTATATTCAGTAGAAAGCGATCAAGGGCTATGCCATAGCGGAACATCTTGCCCATCATCCCCTTCCTCGTTTTGATCCAGTGCGATCAGAGTTTCCGGATGAGGAACTGATGTCCGAAAATCAAATCAGAGATGATATGTGGACTCTGCATTTTGACGGAGCTCTGAATGCTCATGGAAAGGGGATCAGTATCGTTCTATTATCACTTGAAGGTGTCACCATTCTACAAGCCTTTCAGCTTGACTTTCCAGTCACCAACAATATAGCTGAATACGAGGCACTCCTTGCTGGCCTCGAGGCTGCTCATTTCCATGGTGCCACCAAACTCAGGATTGTAGGTGATAGCCAACTGATTCTTCGCCAAGTGCTGACCAAGTATCGAACTCTTGATCCCAAACTCAAGCCTTATCAAGAACTTACTTCTGCTTACTCAAAGCTTTTCATGAAATTGATCTTTGTCCATGTACCTAGGAATCAGAACATCTTAGCTGACGCTCTAGCTTCATTGGCATCTTCTCTTGATTTTCCAATCAGCAAGCAATCCGAATCAATCATAGTTCATAGGCGTCTTTCACCCGCCGTGAAAGACCCTTCATTCCTTAGAACTAAGGAGAAGTTGCTGAAGAAGGTCAGAGACGGAGATATTGTGGAAAAGAGAGAAATCATGTTGATGGAGCTGTTAGAAGAGATGGATGATGAACAGAAGCCATGGTATTATGAAATTGCAAAATATTGTGAAGATCAATCATATCCTGAGGAAGCTACAACTGAGGAGAAGAGAGCTATCAGGAGAGTTGCTCAAAGATATACCCTAGTTGGAGGAGCACTGTACAAGAGAGGTTTTGATGGAGTTCTTCTGAGATGTCTAGACGAAGATGAGCTTTGGAAGGTTATGGAAGGAGCTCATAGTGGAATTTGTGGTGGCCATGTCAATGGACAGATGCTAGCAAAGAAGATCCTTAGACAAGGATTTTATTGGCCAACCATGGAAGAAGATTGTGTAGGATATGTCCGTAGGTGTGCTAAGTGTCAACTTCACGCCGACAAAATTCATTCTCCTGCATCTTCACTCCATCCTGTTTCTTCCCCATAGCCTTTCTCCATGTGGGCTTTCGACATTATTGGACCCCTTGGTAATCCAGATTCCGGCATCAAGCAAAAATCTTTCATTCTCACGGCAACGGAATACTTCACCAAGTGGGCGGAAGCTGAAGCATACACGGAAGTTAAAGCATCAACCGTCTGCAAGTTCATCATTAAGAACATCATCACCCGATTTGGAATTCCAAGCACCATCGTCACCGACAACGGACCGCAGTTTGTATCACAAGAATTGAAGGACCTCTGCAACAGGTATAGAATTGCATTACATCATTCATCTCCTTATTACCCGCAAGGCAATAGCCAAGCAGAGGCCACTAATAAGACTTTGATAAAAATTATCAAAAAAACGTGCAAATCTAACAAATTCGCAGACTGGCCAGAAAAATTAGTTGAGGCTCTATGGGCCTACCGAACTTCAATCCGCACGCCCACTGGGCAAACTCCTTATTCCTTAACATTTGGAATGGAGGCGGTTGTTCCATACGAGATCTTTATACTGTCATTAAGGGTACAATTGAACAAGGAATTTTCCATTGATGAACACCGTTCAGCACTCCTTGCTCAGTTGGAACTTTTAAACGAGAAAAGATGGTCAGCCGCTAATCATGCAAAAGCTTATCAAAACAGATTAGCACGTTTTTATAAAAAGAAAGTCATTGAACGTAAGTTCAAAGTCGGTGAAATGGTCGTTAAAAGGATTTTTGTAAAACCTGGTGGTCCGCGTTCTAAGCTCCAACCCAACTGGGAAGGACCTTATGTTGTATCGCACGCTTTTCCTAGTAATGCTTACCGTCTTGTTAATGCAGAAAGAGAAGAGCTAACTCATCCTTGGAATGGTTTACATCTTAAGAAATACTACCCTTAGGTTAAAAAGTCGATCAGCATGGTACAAAGACCAGTGGAATCAGAAAATTTATAAACTCAAAATTCCTTGTTAGTCTGACTATTTTAACTTCGAACCCATTACTACACACTGACACGTTTGATTCGTGAGTAACAAGAGATGCCAAGTCCTAAAGAATATCGAAAGCTTGACTGAAAGTGTAAAGTACAAATCATTCGTTTTAAAGCAAAAATTCTATTTTATACTCAGCCCATGATGTCGGAACGAGGTTTAGAATAGATTACCAAGAATACCCGTCATCTTAGTAGGAGGCCGTCATAAAAAAATGGGGGAGATCTGTCCCAAAGAAAAGAATAGAAAAGCAAAAGCAAAAGGCAAAATCCAAATGTCAAAAGGTCATTACACTACAAACGTTACATCAAGGCCATGAAATGAAATAAAAGGGAACGCAAGGTCGATAAATACCCCGGAAAGAAAATGACCGAACCCCAACGGATATCAGGGTAGAAAAAGAACATCTTTTTAGGTCTCCGGAACCTTCTCATGGACTTTCTAGACTTATTCTTCTTTCCTTCTAAAGAGGCGTTCTCCAAACGTAAGGAATGGCTTAGATTGACTGAGGGTCAAATCATCAAATGGGATCACGAATGGAAACACAAGTTCAAACACGATGGGTTTAAATTAAATTGTTAAAGAACAATTTGGGAATTAAGTTAATAAATGAATATGATCTTTTGATCTGAGTACCATGCTGATCTTTTAGTCAAAAATCGAAAAAAATCCAAAAAAAATACATATGTCAAAATTTAAAAAAAATACATATGTCAAAATTTAAAAAAATATATATATGCCAAAATTTAAAAAATATATATATATGCCAAAATTCAAAAAAAAATACATATGTCAAAAATCAAAAAAAATACATATGTCAAAAATCCAAAAAAATACATATGTCAAAATCCAAAAAAAAGCACATATTTCAAAACCCAAATGAATATTTCAAAACAACAAAAATATTTCAATTAGCATTTGCTTGTTGCACTTGGTATGTCTCATTCCTTTTATTTTCAGTGAGCATCTGTCTACTTGCATGTCGCATTTTGCTTAAGTTTGCTTATAGTTCAATTACCTTTGTTAATAAAGGCCATGCCCCTTGACCATTTGTTGAAGGAAAAGATTGATTGACCATTTATTTGGTTAGGCAAGGGGCTAAGCCTAAATAGATACTTAACCTGTTTGTTAAGTGATGTGCAGGACACAAGACAAGCACAGGAACACAAGATTGGAGCCCAAAAGTTTCATGTATATCATCAAAAGGTGTTTTGTACATGATACATGAAAAAAGAAGAAAATACATAAGCCCTCAAGGCTGGCTCTCCCCTCCGCCCTCATCAAGTTGGCTCTGGGCCTCGTCAGGCGTGTCTGGTGCTGGTCCTCGACTGGGAGGTGGAGGTGGCCCCATCGTGCTCGGCTCTGCCTGGCCGGAAGACATGGCGACACTGGCGGTGAAAGCACTGGTCAAACCACGCTCCTGGGCACGCTGCCGAGCACGCCTATACCTCTCCTCCACACTCTGGTGCTCATGCTCCGCAACGCCAAGCTGGACCCAAAGAGCAGTCATCTCAGCATCCATCTTCTGCCGCTCCAGCCTCTCCCTCTCTCGCTCCTCGGTAATGAACCCCAGTCGAGACTGGAGGTGTGAAAGCTCTCGAGGAAGATCTCCAGTCGAGAGACGGGCCACCTGTTCCTCCAGAGCCCGGATCCGTGCAGCATCAGCCTCAGCACGAGTAGCTACCGCGCGAGAACGCTCCAGCTCCGCTTCAGCCCTCTGAAGGGCTTCCTGAAGCTCAGCGACCTGAAGGGAAGTCATTGTTAGTTCAAGGCAATCAAGTAATCAAAATCAAATTCAGAAGTCAAAAGTCAAAAAACTTACCCGAGCAGCCCGGTCCTCCTCCGCAAGAGAAGCCCGGTGGATGGCGGAGGCAAGCTGGCTCTGGAGGTCAGCCAGAGCAGCATCATAGGCAGACGAGGAAGATGATGAAGCTCCGAAGGAAGGGGGAGCCGCCTGGGTGTAGACAGCTCGCTGCACCAAAAGATAACCGTCAGTGTTAATCGCCAAAATAATTAATTAAAACATGCATTCATAAACATGCATACATACCAGGTCAAATAACTCCTTATGGACTTGTTCGAGCTGGGCCTCCGCGTCATGTAGGCGGGCCCGGAGGTCGATGATGACCGCGTCACGTGCATCCTGCATGTCACACATACATACATTCATTCACCAAATATAAGAAAAGATAATAATAAAATTAAAGACGCATAAATGCATACTTACATCGAGTGGTCGGAGGAGCCGAAGCTGATCGGCGTAGTGGGCCCGGTACTGCTGGAGGTAGGCCTCGCTACTCTCCGCACGGGACTCCACCCGTACGCCTCGGCGGTGCCAGTCCTCGTACTGCTCCGGGAACTTGGCACGCTAGTCTGTGAGGGCTTGCTTGCCCCTCATGCTCCTCCCGATGCCCTCCGGGACCTCCTCGTCGATCAATTCTTGGTGGAGGCCCAGCGTCCTCATCACGAGCTGGAGGCAGAGAGGCTCAATTTCGTTGAGGCAATGCACCCACATTTGCCTCCCGAACCGTCTCCTGCCAGCCGTCACCCACGGCTGACCCTCCTCGCCCATATCAAGGTACGGGCGCCAGATCACATGCATATAGGTTAAGTGCATTCATATAAATAATTTTCATTTAATGAATAAAAGATTGCATTTAATAAAATTGAATAAGTTAAAAACTTACCAGTAGCTCGGGGTAGTCGAGGAACTGACGGCGGAGGGCCGTCAGTTGGTGGTGCTGTGGGGCCGTGTCCACGATTAGCTGCCAACGGCAGGCCAATGGGACGGCGCCGGGTCGTGCAATCCGTGCTCTGCCGAGCGGGAAGTAATGATAACTCCAAATCTGCATTCATGAACATATAAGTTAGGGAAAAATCATCATATCATATTGCATATCATAAACAAATAATAAAATAACTTAATACCTGGAGGAACGGCGAGAAGCCGCTGACGGTGGTCTCACGGTCCGGCGTGACCGCAGACAGATCGGCGAAGAGATGGGCCAGAAGGGCCGCACCCCATGCATACTCTCCTAGACTCTCTAAGTCATCTAACAAATAAAGGAACCTACAGTGAATGTGGTCGCCCTTCGTACCGAAGAGCAACCGACCAAAGAAGAAAACTAAAAAGACCCTAAGCTGTCTATCTACCTCCTCCCCCTGACTAGGGTCGCTACAGTAGACAAGGGAGGATGACTCGGCTAACCTATCCCTGAACTCCTCCCGGGTCTCGTCTGACCGACGCTGGGGCTCATCTAGTCCTAGGGCAGCCTCTACCTCTATCCTAGGAACCATCCTAGACTCTCTGCCTAGGCTGGATACCTCTATCCCTAACAATGCTTCCGCCAATTCCTGGTAGTTGGGGTAAGTCACCCCACTCACCGGTCGGCCCTCTACCCTGAGGCCAGTGATCCTGGCCACATCCTCTAGGGTGGGGACCATATGTCCCCACGGCATTAGGAAAGCCCGGCTTTCCGCATGCCACCTCTCCCGCAGCGCCTGCAAGAGGACCAAATCGAGCCAAAATGGCTCGATATCTAAGACTTCGCCGAATCCCATCCGGCGCAGGCGCGCCTTCTAGAAGTCCGGAAGTCCCTTATATGCTCCTATCACTAGGTCCCACGAGATTCTGGGCCTCATCACTCCCTGCAAATAAAAACATAAAAAATGGGGTCAGTAATAAATAAAAACAGGAAAAACAGTTCTGTTTTGAAAGGCGTCAACGCATATGGATGTTTTTCAAAATACGTCAACATGTCCTGACGCAATTCAGTTTCATTTTCTGCCTAATTAAAAATTCGAAATTAACCTTGAAAGACGTCGTCCCAGGGTGACGCCTTTTGAATGGCGTCACCTGGTCTAGACGTCGTTCAAGTCCGATTCCGGGTTCTTTGAAGAACCCCTTTCTCCCCTCTTTTCCTCATTCCAGTCAAACCACAGGGAGCTTACCGTGTGGAGGTCGCCCTCCTCTTCCTCTTCCATTGCCACAGGCGCCGGAGGAGCTTCTTCTTCCTCCAAAAAAGCCGCCGCCTCGGCGAGCGCCGCCGGAACCTCCTCGGGGGCTTCCTCCTCGTGCCTCCGCCGCCTCTTGGCTAGAGCCTTCATCTTCCTAGAGCCCTCGCCACGCTCCATAGTTCGAAAAGGGGGAGTTTTTGAGAGAAAGAGAGAGAGATGGCCGGAGGTCGCCGGAGCTCGGAGAATGAGAAGAGAGAGGAAGTTTTGAGAAAAGTAAGGAAGAAAGGGGGCCTTCGCAGGTCTTTAAACGAAAAGCTAAAAGGCGTCGACTCAGATAGACGCGTTTTAGGGCACATAAGTTGAGGCGGCAAGGACAGTTGTTTGAAATTGATTGAAATACGTCCACCTATGTTGACGCGTTTCAGATTACCGCAATTCTGGTCAGAGCCGTACAAAGGATGATGATGAAAGGCGTCTTTCTGAGTGGACGCGTTTTACATTTAACAGAACCCGAATTGTCAAGTTTTCAGGAAAAATCCAGTTTTTTACTAAAGGAAAAATCATGTGCACATCACTTAAGGAAAGATTTCAATGCATGAAAAATCATTCTTTATTTAATGAAATCCTTTATTACATCAAAAAAAAAAGATAAATAGGACAATTAAGGAAGAATTTCATGAAGGCCTTTAAGGTAAGGAAATTTCAATCCTCTATCTCTATCTTTAGAGGATTTTACACGGTAACTGAAGTCAAGGTTCCATAAAGTAGTGATGATTTGTATGGCTTCATAATCTTCGTCGGATTCCAAGTCACGCTTCTTGATCGGGGATGTAAAGGAAAACTCAGGGAATTCACGACGGCCCAAGCTAAGTTGAGTGAGGCACCGATGAGGATTGTATAACACGAACTCGGTGGCTCTAATCAATTTAAGATCCGCTCCCGATGTACGGCTCACCCAAACAGGCTTTCCAACAAGAGCGAGCGGAGACGAGTCAAATATGTCGGATGTCATAAGCTTCAAATACTCTCTCCAGTCGGCTCGAGTCTTGAGCTTTGGAACCTTGTTGACCATGTGCTCATTGAGCTTTACAATGTTAGCAATGCAATGAATTGGGCTATTCAAGAAGATTTGAGATGGTCTTTGAGGCCTTTTCTTGCAATACTCAAACTTGAAGTGAAGTTTAACCCACAAGGCAAAGAGTAACATGCACCCATAGGGAGGACGACCCACAGATGCCGCAGAAAGCCCGCTGTAAAGATAAGCCAAGAGTGCAGTGCTAATGGATTTACCTTCGAAGATCGCGCAGATAGCACTAACTTGATCATCTTCTAAGATGTTATCTTGCGCAGGGAAGAATAAGGCACCAGCAAGGCATGTAACGAAAGCTTTCGTCACATCCTCCGCTTCATCCTCCCTTAGATCATCGATTTCATATAGAGTCCACTCAGCGAGCTTTGCAACATTGATTCCCTTTTTGGTAAGGCATCTTTTAGCTTCTGAAGGATCCTTCATAATTGATGTCAACAATTGTTGACCGGTGATTCTTTCTCTTGTTAAAGCCATCTTATCTTGGTTATCTTTGGTCTTTGGTAGACCTAATAGAAGCTCTGCCTCCTCCAAAAGGATTGTGCACTCGAAGTCTTGGAAGAAGAACGTATGAGTTTGGGGATGCCACCACTCGATCAAGGCACCCATAGCCGCCCAATCTACGTTCGCACTCTTGTAATGTTTGGCAAGCACCACAAGACCTTGAAGATTCCACTTGGATATGAAAACTTGCATGGAAAGCTTAACACTTTTTGCAAGTTTGCAAATCCAAGGGAGAGAGGTGAATTTTCTCGGGCCGGGAAACATGGGGTAATTCTGAAAACAAAAGAAAGGATTGAAGAACACGAAGAACATGAAGAACAAGAAGAAGAATTGAAGGGAAGTTAATTTAACTTACTTGGATATTAGGATCCCTTCCGATGAGGTGATTCTCTATGTTGGAGATCTTCTTTAGAGACATCTTCATCCTCTTGTTTGAAGAATCTATCCTCTTTTTCAGAGTTCTTCCTTCTTGAAGCTTGGAAACCTTGGAAACTTTGAAGAAACCTTGAAACTTTGGAAGAAAACTCCACCTTGGATCTTTGGATTATGATAGGATTGCTTGGGAACAACCTAAGGGTGTTTATATAGAAGGAATTGTGATCCTGGGAAGACCTTTTCTGGATTGGAAAAGGGATGTGCATTGGTAGAGTTGGAATTCGAGTAGAGAACAACCAGAAACCTGTTTCTGTGAGTAAAAGGCGTCGCGGGACAGAGACGCGTTTCAATGTTGAATGGCGTCTGCACGACACGACGCGTTTCAGCTTTTCTGTGATTTACCCGAAATTCTGTGGTTTTTAATGCTTAAGTTGAATACTTGTTTGGAATTATTAATGATTTTGATTGCAGAAAATTCAGGAAAATCTGAATAAAGCTGGAAAACATCAAGAAGATCCCACTATGGGAATTTATGAAGTCTTGACCGTGGCTAAAAAGACGGTTATTTCTACCCTTGTACTATTTCATGTAAATCATTTGCATTACTATATAAATATTTATTAGAGTATGTCAAGGACCTTGTGGTTTTGATGAAACTGTAATTTGAGTTCCCCTTCAACAAAAACTGTGATAATTCCAGAGGATTCTTAATCGCACGGATAGGCCGTTGGATTGTTAATTAGTGAGGACGATGGTTCCACTTTTGTGAAACGGTGCGTGGATAAACGAACTTCGGCTTAGTACTGGATTACAAGAATTGGTGTCTTCACTCATTAATGACAATTTAACAATATTATCCTTGACTAATTTATATTTTATTTGACTTTATATTTTTCTTTTAGCCTAGCATGCATCATATAGGACTTTGAAATCATTGTGATAAGGATTAATTACTGATTAAGTTTTAGACCATTAATTAAATAATTTCAAACATGATATGAAATATTCTATTCCGAATTGAGTATCTTGATTATCTTTAAGGTTCGCTTGAAGATATCCTTGGAATTCTATCCTTTCCTGGATTCTTTATCCAATATTTCTTGTTTTCTTTTAAGATCCATCATGGCTGCAGCACGTCCACATTGGCTGGCAAACGCTCCCCATAATGAAACCTACAGTGTCTACGACCTGGTGTACTTCCCACTCCGAGGAGGTTGATCGACTTTATTTTATTTCCTTGTCTACCTCATCCAGACAGGATTAATTCCATTGATCTCTTTGAGCTATCTTCCTTGATAATTTTGAGAAAAAATCCAATCATGTGATGTTAAGAGCGTGTCTCATCACACCTTGGCATCACCTTTTCAGTACATTCCATTCCATTTCACTCCCTTGCAAAGATGATGCCAAGGTGAGGCAGCTGTAGACACGCTAATTTTGACATCATTTCAAGTAAATTTCATATCATATAATAATGACTCAGAATGGTCTGATATTTAATCATTGATTAATTTTTATTGATCTTTTTGAGTGTCGGGTCAAACAGACATGTTTAAGTTAATCAATTAAATTGATTTTAACTCAAATTTCAGTTAAAATATGAACAAGCATAAAAGACGTCTACACATGTGGACACCATTTAGACTTTATTCTTATTTTAACGTTTTAATTTGAATTTTAATCAGTTGATTAATTAGCTAAAAGGCGTCTGTGAGGCATGACGCGTTTTAGGTTTCCTAAGCTATTTCTACTTCTCTTCCAAATGTTTATCCTTATCTTAATTAGTGTAAAAGACGTCTGCACATGTAGACACGTTTTAGCTAATAAAGATAAAGATAGGTTTTTCCCGAATGTTTATCCTTATCTTAATTAATCTGAAAGGCGTCTTGCATGACTGACGCGTTTTAGATAATTACAGATAAAGATGAATTAATCAGTATTTATCTGTTGGTTAAGATAGATAAATCCCAAGTTTTTCCATGTAAATCTCGAACGTAGAAGAAGTCTATAAATACCTTACATCTTCAATGGGTAACAATGTTGAGCGTTATTCAAAAAGATGTTAAGTTATAGTTGGTGATCGAATTGAAGATCAAAGCAACGACGTCCTAACGCCGAAGCGCTGCCATTTCCAGAAGTCTTCGTCCATTCAAGATTCTTCATCCAATTCAAGGCTTCAAAACTATTCGGCATAAGTTTTTCAATTCGTTATTGCGTTTTCATTTCATTAATTTGCATTCATCACCACTCCATGCAACACACAACACTAGCATTCTTTTTAAAACCTATTTGATTAAGGGGTTTCAAAAGTTATTAAACAAGTAAGTTTGCTGTTTAGTTGAATGTTTAGAACTATGATTAGAATGGATACTATTCTTGCTTAAGTTCTGATCATTGTTTCTTCATTTCTTTTTTCTATTTTTGCTGCACGTTGCAAAGAAGAATCAAGGAAGTAATTCACAAAGATTTCTGGAAGATCCTCAACTCAAAACTCAACAGCAAGAACAAAGACAAGAAAGGGCTCTCTTTCTTCAGCTGGCTGAAGAGAGGGAATCAAGAGCTTAACATCTTCCGCGTTCAAACAGGTAGGCGATCAAAACCTTCTTTTGAAACTTTTTAGTTAAAAGTTTCTGGCGATCACTGCACTTAGTTTTGTTTTTAATAGGTTTATTTTGCACTAAACAACATAGATTTTTCATGATAATCACACTATCATTTTAAGCACTCACAAGCGCAAGCTGAGAAAAGGAGAGGTGAAACTAAGGTTAGGAAACGGCGCAAAAGTTGCGGCGATTGCTGTCGGGACAGCAAATCTTAGGCTTCCATTAGGAGATGCCTTATCATTGGAAGATTGTTATTATGTTCCTAGCATAATAAACAACATCATATCAGTATCTTGTTTAGACAAGATAGGATATAAATTATCTATTGAGAATAGAAGTTGTTTGATTTATTATGGTAATAAATCAATAGCTTCTGCATATTTAGTCAATGGTCTATATCTTTTAGATGGTTCTTATTATAATCTTCATAGTGACAATGCTCTTAAGAAGAGTAAGAATTGTGTGAACCAAGCCTACATGTGGCATTGTAGACATGGACATATTAGTGAAAGCAGGTTGCAAAGGTTGCACAAACATGGTTATTTAAATGCATTCGATTATGAATCGTTTGCGACAAGTGAATCCTACCTTATGGGAAAGATGGCAAAATCTACATTTACTGGACATGGAGAACGTGCCAAGGACATTTTAGAACTGATACGGATGTATGTGGTCCCATGTCCACCTAAGCCAAAGGTGGTTTTTCATACTTCATCACATTCACTGATGACTTCTCAAGATTCTGTTAGGAATCGACTAGAACGCAGCGGAAAATAAAATCGATTCCTATGTATCGGTTGCTGGGATCGCAAAACGGACAATAAAATTAAACGTGGGAAGAACGGTTCTTCACCTTTGCGGGGTTTCGAATCTCCCGTGGATGATTCCGACTCGGTAATCGCGCACGCGCACGATCTCTAGAGGTATCCACACGAGCCCCCACTGCAAACGTGATTTCCTTCTCGACTTGAGTGCTCCGACCATATGTCAAATCCACCATGCGCGGAGAGAGACAGATCTACTCCAAGAGAGAGAGAAGGAAAGAAAGAGAGGAGATAGAGAATCCTGGGGTGTAAAATTCGTCCAACCTCTTTTACCCCTCCCCTTGGCCTCCTTATATAAGAAATAAGGATAAGCACAATGATTAATCCTCATGATTATCCAAGAGTTTGGCCTTAGATAAATCTCCATTAAATCTTCATGTTTATCCTGCGACTTTTCATAAAAACCCAGATAAGCATGAAATTTAACGTCTCTTATCGTCTGACGAGAACTCTTATGTGTGTGACCCTCTAGGCCCATATATCAGTCCGGTTTCAGACCCATTAAACTTAGAACTAATTCTAGAGTTTAATATTTATTAATTAACATTTAAACATCATATGTTAAATGATTAACTTAATAAACAAGTGGATTTTCATCTGATGATTAATTCACTTGGCCCACTGATCATGAACAGCACCAAACACTACCGCATGATCCCAAAAGATATAAGGGATACTGTTCCCTTTAATTGAACATTTCCGTCTGCAGATACCGCACAGATAAAATCCTTCACTCATCCAATGTCCCAATAACGCAAGGGTATGGGTTTATAGTCAAACCCTCTATCGTATTATTTAGATGGATTCCAGTACTCAGTTAATTTCTAGAAAGACATCTCTTTCATTTGACCCTGGCCAGGGATTTCTGTGTACACATCCATAGGACATTCTCTCTCCAGTCTTATACCAAGAGTGAGTGATCCCTTGTTGTTCACTCAATTACCTTCGCAAGCTTTCCACTGTATCTGAAAGACCGACTATCGTGGGCTTAATGGTTAAAGTCCACAAGTCAGAAAATCAAGACACAATGGTCTACAAACAAGGTATCTTTAGTGACTCAGGTCAAAGGACCAACTGTGCTACTGCAACGATTGAATTCCCTGGTTGACTAATAGGTATAATTACCATCCAGGAATTCTTATTTGGGTTTGTTCAGTAAACTCATTCTCTAATGAGCACCCACAAGTTTGTCTTAGTGTCACCACACGAGTGAATGTGAGATCATTCACCCTCATCACATGAGTAGACATAACTTGTGTCGACCTTATCGGATATTTAATGTCCATCTCAAATATCCTATGATCGAGAACTGTTTAAGACAAGTGACTGAGGATATTGATCTCAATATCATGATCTCATCATGATTCAATATCCCATACATTTGTCTACGGACCTTCATTACGATAGGTAATCTGCAAGAACTATAAATGAAGAAATAATTGCCTTTATTAATAATCTGAACTAGAATGTACAATGATTGGCTTTGAGGCCACCCAATTCTATCATTCTCCCACTTGGACTTTGGCCAATCAGCCATGTGTCTAAGTCCCATAAACTTAAGGTGACGTTCTAAATTGTTTTGAGACAATGGCTTAGTCAAGGGATCTGCTACATTATCTTTAGATGAGACTTTCTCAACTACTATATCTCCTCGGGCGATAATCTCACGAATCAGATGAAATCGTCTCAGAATGTGCTTTGACTTCTGATGTGATCTTGGCTCCTTCGCTTGAGCTATTGCCCCATTGTTGTCACACAATAATGGAACAGGATCTGAAATGCTTGGAACTACTCCAAGTGCAGAGATGAACTTCTTCATCCAAACCGCCTCCTTGGCCGCTTCAGCTACAACAATGTATTCTGCTTCGGTCGTCGAATCTGCAGTTGTTTCTTGTTTGGAACTTTTCCAACGTACTGCACCTCCATTTAACATGAACACAAATCCGGACATGGATTTGCTATCATCCATATCCGACTGGAAACTCGAGTCAGTGAACCCTCGAAGTTCCAAGTCGTTTCCTCTATAGACGAGAAATAGATCCTTAGTCCTTCTTAAGTATCTAAGGATACATTTCACCGCCTTCCAGTGTTCCTCACTTGGATCGGCCTGATATCTACTAGTGACACTTAGTGGGTGTGCCACATCAGGTCTAGTACATAGCATTGCATACATGATAGATCCTATTGCCGAGGCATAAGGAACTCTATCCATGTATGCTTTCTCTTCAGATGTCTTGGGAGACATTCCTTTAGAGAGATAAATTCCATGCCTCATTGGAACGAGACCTCTCTTGAGATTTTCCATGCCAAACCTTTTGACTATGGTATCTATGTATATAGATTGGGATAAGCCAAGCATCCTCTTGGATCTATCTCTATAGATCCTTATTCCCGTAATATAGGATGCTTCTCCCAAATCTTTCATGGAGAAATTTTTGGATAACCAAGTCTTTACTGATGACAACATTCCTACATCATTCCCAATGAGTAGAATGTCATCAACGTAAAGTACCAAAAAGGTAACTGCGCTCCCACTAGTCTTTTTTGTATACACAAGGTTCATCTTCATTCTTAATGAAGTCATAAGATTTGATTGCTTCATCAAATCTTAAGTTTCAAGTTCGGGATGCCTACTTTAATCCATAAATGGATCTTTGCAGCTTGCATACCTTGCTTGAATGCTCTTTGGAAGTGAATCCTTCAGGTTGTATCATATACACCTCTTCTTGAAGGTTCCCGTTAAGGAATGCTGTTTTCACATCCATTTGCCATATTTCATAATCATAGAATGCGGCGATAGCAAGAAGTATTCTGATTGAGTTAATCATGGCAACTGGAGAAAAGGTTTCGTCATAGTCAATGCCTTGCCTCTGACGATATCCTTTTGCTACCAGCCTTGCCTTGTATGTGTCAATCTGTCCATCTGCCCCGATCTTTCTTTTAAAGATCCATTTACTGCCAATAGGTACTATACGTTCTGGTAGATTAACCAAGTTCCAAACTTGGTTGGCGTACATGGATTGAATTTCCCTCTTGCCATTTCTCTGATTCTTGACTATTAATGGCTTCTTGGTAGGTTTGAGGGTCATCATCCTCATTTAAGTGCACTTTTGGCTTGCCATCATCGATATGTCCAACATATCTTTCAGGCTGCTTAGGCACTCTACCTGATCTGCGAACCTTTTGTGTATCATCTTGAACAAGTTCTTGAGTCATTGGTTCAGTAGATGAACTAGTGTTGATTTGTGAGTCTAGAATTTCTTCCAGTTCTATCTTGCTCCCACTATCTTCTTTTGAAAGATATTCTTTCTCTAAGAAGACAGCTCTTTTTGCGACAAACACCCTTTGATCGCTGGACTGATAGAAATAATATCCAAAAGTCTCTTTTGGATATCCCACAAATCTACATTTTTCCGTCCTAGAATCTAGTTTGTCTGGATCATGTCTTTTGACATGTGCAGGACAACCCCAGACTCTAATATACTTAAAGTTTGGTTTCTTCCCTTTCCATATCTCATATAGAGTGGAAGATACTGACTTACTGGGAACTTTGTTCAACATATATGCAGCAGTCAATAGTGCATATCCCCATAAAGAGATTGGAAGTTTAGCATAACTCATCATTGATCGTACCATATCTAATAGAGTACGATTTCTCCTTTCCGATACACCATTTAACTGTGGTGTATAGGGAGGAGTCCACTGAGACAAAATACCATTATTTTTAAGATATTGTGTGAAATCTGTACTTAAGTATTCACCCCCTTGATCTGATCGAAGAGTTTTGATACTCTTTCCAGTCTGGTTCTCAACTTCATTTTTAAACTCTTTAAATTTCTCAAAGACTTCTGACTTATATTTCATTAAATATATGTAGCCATATCTTGAGAAATCATCTGTAAATGAAACAAAGTATGAGTAACCACCCATAGCATGAGTGGACATTGGACCACATACATCACTATGTATTAGTTCCAATAAGTCCTTAGCTCTTTCTCTATGTCCTGAAAATGGAGCTTTGGTCATTTTTCCCATGAGACAAGCTGCACAAGTTGCAAATGATTCATAATCAAATGGATCAAGATATCCATTCTTTTGCAACCTAATGACCCTATTCTCATTTATATGACCGAGCCTACAATGCCATAGGTATGATTTATTCACATCCTTATCTACTCGTTCAAGAGACTTATTTACTAGGCAAACATCATATGAAATATCAAGTAAATATAATCCATTCAATAAGTATCCAGAAGCAAACAATTTGTCTCCTTGATAAATGGAACAACCTTTATTCTCAAGTTTCATAGAATATCCTTGTTTATCTAAACATGAAATAGATATGATATTCCTAATAATGGTCGGAACATAATAACAATCTATTAGTTCCAATGAGTCTCCTGACGGCATCTGAAGTCTTGTTGTCCCCACAGCTAACGCAGCAACTTTTGCTCCATTCCCAAGTCTCAGATCCACGTCTCCGCGGTTCAATCTTCTTTTACTTGTTAGTACCTGCAAGTTATTGCAGATATGAGAAACACATCCAGTATCTCATACCCAAGATGTAGATTCTCTATAAGACAAGTTAAGATCGATCATGAGTATACCTGAAGCTTCACCAAGCTTCTCCTTTGCTTTTTCTGCTAGATAAATCTTGCAGTTTCTCTTCTAGTGACCTTCTTTATGATAGTAGAAACACTGACATTTATCATTGACTTTAGCTTTGTCCTTTTGAACCGCCGGTTTGCTTTTCACTAGCTTCTTAGGCTTACCTTTCTTAAAGGTCTGTCCAGCTTTTCTTTTCTTGTTGGTCTTACCAACAAGCATTACTTGTGGCTTATGTTTCTGGATAGTGCCTTCTGCTGTTTTCAACATGTTGAGCAGCTCAGCCAGTGTAACTTCAATTTTGTTCATATTGAAGTTGATAATGAATTGTGAAAATGAATCTGGAAGGGACTGTAGGATTAAGTCGATGCTTAGGTCATTGTTCATAACAAAGACAAGCACTGCAAGCCTCTCAATCCATTCTATCATCTTGAGCACATGAGTTTGCACAGATGTGCCCTCACTCATTCTGGTCCTGAACAATTTCTTAGATATCTCATATCTTTCAGTTCTGGATTGTTCACCAAACAACTCTTGTAGGTGATTCAGAATGGACTTAGGTTCCATGTTATCATGTTGTTGTTGTAGTTCATTATTCATTGAACCAAGCATATAGCACTGGACTTTGACAGAGTCCTCCTTCCAATTTTCAAACATCATTAATTCATCTTCATTAGCATTTTCACCGGTTGTACTGGATCTGGTTGATCCAGGACATAGGCTAGCTTTTCACACATGAGGACAATCTTCAGGTTGCGTAACCAGTCAATGTAATTAGGTCCCGTGAGTTTGTTTGCATCAAGTATGCAATGAAGGGGGTTAGGTGACGACATAACGACCTACAAGGAAATATAAAAAATAAGCAGATAGTTCTTAAAATCTGATTTAGGACTTTTAATCTAGATTTAGGCTCCCACTATTTTTCGGCGATCTGTATGACCCTCTAATATACAGAACGAGAGATTCCGGTGATCTCCTAGTGGGTATCAGAATCCTTCGGGCATCATGCATATGACCTTGTGGTAGCACAACAAATCACACCAAGTCCCTTAGGCAGTCAACTCTTGACAATTGCAACATTTGCAATATCCGATCAATTTAACCCCTGAATCAGAATGACCTTGTGGTAGCACAACAAATCAAATGATTCAGTTAAGTTTATCCATCATTACTCAGATAACATGAATTCATAGTGCAATTCTTGTGGTAGCACAACAAAAGTGCACTATTTGAACATTTATCTTAATGACATCACATGTCGTAAACCTAGGTTAATTTCTAAATCAAATAGACCTTGTGGTAGCACAACAAATCCATTTGAGATAAGAATTATCCTAAGATCTATAACGATGGTGGGTTACGTAGATTATTCTAAATATCTCACGTTCACAACTTAAATTTTAAAAGAGGGTTTTTGAGTTGATTTATAAAAATCGTGCTATCAATAGTATTTCGATTTGAAGTATCATAATACTTAATAGAAATATTTATATGATAGCATAGACCACAAATATCACATATATGCAGAATAATTAAATAGGGATGATCATGGACTGCTTAAGCTAATATAGAATCATCGGAGCCAAACGATGATCCATAATAGAATCCTAATGTGAAAACAGCAACACTGGTTCCATTTGATGCGAGTCCTTCCTCCAGAAGTGTCTTCAGAAGATCACGTCCTCTAAACTTAATCCATAACATTTAAATATGAAATTCAGGACTCGCAAGTCCATAAATGTACATTTAAAACAATAAGAAACCTTGATCTTATCAAGGGGAGTACAATCTTATAGGAAGGTAGAGAGTACATTTGGATTAAGAGAGAGGAGGACACGCAGGTCCTATTTAAAATACCAAATGAAATAAGCATCGCATTCATTCACAACAATCATCACATGATAACACTAAGTCCATGATCATCCCACCTGTGAGTGCTTAAAATGATAGTGTGATTATCATGAAAAATCTATGTTGTTTAGGGTGCAAAATAAACCTATTAAAAAGAAACTAAGTGCAGTGATCGCCAGAAACTTTTAACTAAAAAGTTCCAAAAGAAGATTTTGATCGCCTACCTGTTTGAATGCGGAAGATGTCAAGCTCTTGATTCCCCCTCTTCAGCCGGCTGAAGAAAGAGAGCCATTTCTTGTCTTTGTTCTTGCTGTTGAGTTTTGAAGTTGAGGATCGTCCAGAATCCTTGTAATTTTGCTATTGATTTCCTTCCTTGATTCTCCTTTGTTCCGTGCAAGAAAAAAAAAGAAATAGAAATGAAGAAACAATGATGAGAACCTAAGCAAAAATAGTATCCATCCTAATCATAATTTTAAACATGCAACTAAACAGCAAACTTACTTGTTGAGTGGCTTTGAAACCCCGTAATCAAATAGGTTTTGAAAAGAATGCTAGTGTTGTGTGTGTTGCATGGAGTGATGATGAATGCAGATTAATGAAATGAAAATGCAGAAACGAATTGAAAAACTTATGCCGAATGGTTGAAGCCTTGAATTGGATGAAGAATCTTGAATGGACGCCGACTTCTGGAAACAGCAGCGCTTCGGCGTTAGGACGTCGTTGCTTCAATCTTCAATTCGATATCGCTTCGATCACCAACTCTAACTTAACTTTTTTTTTTAATAACGCTCAACATGCAAGGTATTTATAGACTTCTTCTGCGTTCGTGATTTACATGGAAAAACTTTGGATTTATCTATCTTAACCAACAGATAAATACAGATTAATTCATCTTTATCTGTAATTATCTAAAACGCGTCAACCACTGAAGACGCCTTTCAGATTAATTAAGATAAGGATAAACATCCGGTAAAACTTATCTTTATCTTTATTAGATAAAACGCGTCTACAAGCGCAGACGTCTTTTACACTAATTAAGATAAGGATAAACATCCGGAAAGAAGTAGAAATAGCTTAGGAAACCTAAAACGCGTCGTGCCTTACAGACGCCTTTTAGCTAATTAATCAACTGATTAAAATTCAAATTTAAATGTTAAAATAAGAATAAACTCTAAATGGCGTCTACATGTGTAGACGTCTTTTAGACTTCTTCATATTTTAACTGAAATTTGAGTTAAAATCAATTTAATTGATTAACTTAAACATGTCTGTTAAACCCGACACTCAAAAAGATCAATAAAAATTAATCAATGATTAAATATCAGACAATTATGAGGCATTATTATATGACTTGAAATTTACTCAAAATGATGTCAAAATTAGCGTGTCTACACCACCATGAAACACATCACATGCATCACAATTATTACATAATTGCAGTTTGGTATTAAATTTTTATAAATATAAAATTATAATACCAATAAGTTTTCGAAATAACACTTATTTCAACATTATCAATAATATTCAAAGCATTATTGACTAATGAAATAACTAAACCATTCAGTTAATTTAAATACTAATTCAAACAATTTGAACTGATAAATAAAATCAAGTTATATATAAAATAAGTTTAAAACAATTTTAAACTTAATTGATTTAATAGGGAAGTTAATTATCTAAAATATTTTTAAATAATTAACAAATACCCTATTATTAATAAAACCCTTTAAGTTAATTAACAGTCATTAAACAGTTTAATAACCTGTTAATAATCATAAGAATAATTAATAACAGTTATTAATTATTCCTATAATTTTTTTTGTTTTAAAACAATTTTAAAATGGGCTGAAAAGGACTTAAAATGGGCTAAAATTGGGGTTAAAGGGGGTTTTAATAGGGGTTCGGGTAGGGGCTGGGCCGGCCGGGTCCGGACCCGGTCCGGATCTGGCGCGGGTCGGGCGGGCCGACCAGGCGGCCCTCCCGCCGCTTCACCCCCGCCGCCCGTTAGGGTTTGGGGTGAAGTCGGCGCCTGGTTCGCACCCCGACCGGCGGGGGAGGGCGCTGCCGGCCCAGCCGACGGGTGGCGGGGCTCCGGCCGGCCCGTACGGCGCCGGTGGACGTCGCCGGCGGCGCCCCTAGCGTTGCCGGTCGTCCCAAAACCTCGCCGGTGCTCCCCCGAAACCTGCATGATGTAGGAAATCCAAAAAAAATGGGGAGTTGGTCGCTACCGGCCCAGCCGATGGGCAGCGGGACTCCGGCAGGCCTCTACGGCACTGCAGATGTCGCCGGCGACCCCTTACAGTGCCATTGGACGTGCCTTCTCATCCCAGCAAGCAAGAATAGCCTTTGCAAGGCCTATTCTTGATGTTGTTGTTCGCAAGCCCCAGGACGAAAGGAAACTTTCCCGCCTCCTCGATCCTGTTGCGGGATCTATCTGGTCATACCAGATAATCGGATGAATCCAAGGGCCATTCATGCTGTTATAATCATCATTATAAAACCTCTTCCTGAATGCGCAACAACAGGTATTTAAACGTCCTGTGATTATCCGTTGATACCCCAGCCTTCTCAAGGCTAATCCTAATGGATCTTGACAACTCTAGATATTCTCTTTGCATGAGGAATAACATGACGAAAAGATCATAATATTGATCAAGTTATACAAGGAATTAAACCCAATTCGGTTTCATCTCATGAATATCCGATCGTTTCAAGAACATCCCAAAAATTTATTCAAATCCGGGATTATATTCCAATAAGTTTTAGACATTCTAAAAACGTGGGAAGGATTCCCAGATTATTAAACTAAATTTTAGCCCAAGAACACGTACAATACGGGTTCTTCACGCATAACGAAAAATTATCACGCAAAACGATGTCGTTTTACGATCGAACCAGCAAACTGGCTCTGATACCACTGTAAGGAATCGCCTAGAACGCAGCGGAAAATAAAATCGATTCCTATGTATCGGCTACTGGGATCGTAAAATGGACAATAAAACAAACGCGGGAAGAACGGTTCTTCACCTTTGCGGGGTTTCGAATCTCCCGTGGATGATTCCGACTCGGTAATCGCGCACGCGCACGATCTCTAAAGGTATCCACACGAGCTCCCGCTGCAGACGCGATTTCCTCCTCGACTTGAGTGCTCCGACCAGATCTCAAATCCACTATGCGCAGAGAGAGACAGATCTACTCCAAGAGAGAGAGAAGGAGAGAGAGAGAGGAGATAGAGAATCTTGCGTGTAAAATTAGTCCAACTAACTTTTTATCCCTCCCCCTTGGCCTCCTTATATAGAAATAAGGATAAGCACAAGGATTAATCCTCATGATTATCCAAGAGTTTGGCCTTGGATAAATCTCCATTAAATCTTCATGTTTATCCTGCGACTTTTCATAAAAACCCAGATAAGCATGAAATTTAACGTTAACGTCTCTCATCGTCTGACGAGAACTCTTATGTGTGTGACCCTCTAGGCCCATATATCAGTCCGGTTTCAGGCCCATTAAACGTAGAACTAATTCTAGAGTTTAATATTTATTAATTAACATTTAAACATCATATGTTAAATGATTAATTTAATAAACAAGTGGATTATCATCTGATGATTAATTCACTTGACCTTCTGATCATGAACAGCACCAAACACTACCTCATGATCCCAGAAGATATAAGGGATATTGTTCCCTTTTAATTGAACCTTTCCGTCTACAGATACCGCACAGATAAAATCCTTCACTCATCCAATGTCCCAATAACGCAAGGGTATGGTTTTATAGTCAAACCCTCTATCGCATTATTTAGATGGATTCCAGTACTCAGTTAATTTCTAGAAAGACATCTCTTTCATTTGACCCTGGCCAGGGATTTCTGTGTACACATCCATTGGACATTCTCTCTCCAGTCTTATACCAAGAGTGAGTGATCCCTTGTTGTTCACTCAATTACCTTCACAAGCTTTCCACTGTATCTGAGAGACCGACTATCGTGGGCTTAATGGTTAAAGTCCACAAGTCAGAGAATCAAGACACAATGGTCCACAAACAAGGTATCATTGGTGACTCAGGTCAAAGGACCAACTGTGCTACTGCAACGATTGAATTCCCTGGTTGACTAATAGCTATAATTACCATCCATGAATTCTTATTTGGGTCTGTTCAGTGAACTCATTCTCTAATGAGCACCCACAAGTTTGTCTTAGTGTCACCACACGAGTGAATGTGAGATCATTCACCCTCATCACATGAGTAGACATAACTTGTGTCGATCTTATCGGATATTTAATGTCCTTCTCAAATATCCTATGATCGAGAACTGTTTAAGACAAGTGATTGAGGATACTGATCTCACTATCACAATCTCATCCTGATTCAATATCCCATACATTTGTCTACGGACCTTTATTACGATAGTTGTTATGCAGGAACTATAAATGAAGAAATAATTGCCTTTATTTATAATCTGAACTATAATGTACAATGATTGGCTTTGAGGCCACCCAATTCTATCACTGACAGCGCTCTGAAACGCGTCGCTCACCACGGACACCGTTCAGATGACAGGACCGGCACCGTACACTGACATCGCAGGGTCGCAGTTTGAATGGCGTCGTCCATCAAGGACGCCTTTCAGACGACAAGACAGGGGCCGTACTCTCGCGGCCCGAAACCTGCCCACGTGGCGCCCACGTGGCACAACAGTAACAGACTTAAATGGCATCCACCAAATAAGATGCCGTTTGAAAGGCGTCGCGAAATGTAGACGTCATTCAGTCAAAATTCTCAAGACCCCTCAGGGTCCAAACCAGGGGATCCGGCCCGAACCCGACCCGAATATTGAACCCGAAACCTCAGTCCTTACACCCTTTCTCTCTCACTTTTGTCTCCCTCTCTGCTACACTACCCACGGGTACTGTATCTACAGTACTGCGGTGTTGTAGCACCTCTCTCTCTCTAACTTTGTTCTCTCTCTCTCGCTCGCACTCTCTCTGTCTCTCTCTACATCTCTCTCAAACCAACGGCTGTCAAGGGCAAGAGGGGGACTCAAGGCACTGTAACTGACTACTAGAAGGAGTCTAAGGCGGCCAAGGATCCATGCGAAGGACTACAACGGCTGCAAGCACCAGTTTTCTCTCTCCATCACCTCTCTCTAGTTTTGGAGTTCTTCATGTTACACTCAATTTAGAATATTTTATGTAAAATTTTCCTTATAAAAGTCATATTATTTATCAATGTTCAATGTCTCTGTTAAATTTCATACAGTTCTGTTAATGAATGATAGTAGCTCATTTGAAAAAAGTGATCTTTTCTCCCTCTTTTTGTTCTACAACTTTTATTTTTTCTTCTATGGATACCACTCAAACTTTATATTCTACTTTTAATTAGTATTTTAGAGGTATTCTTAGTTTAGTAGATGGTCTGATTATGCCCGTTTAGGGGTGCTACTTTCGTGAGTTCATAGTAAGTCCGGTTAGTTTCAATTGTTATTTATTAAATCATCATGCTCCATCTTCTTTCTTCTCTATTTTTCCTCTAAAAAATTCAAGGTTTTCAACTTTAAAAATCTATTTCCCTGTGGATTCGATTCGGACTCGCCATTGCTATTGTTAAAAATTCAATTTGAATGAGCCGGTTAATTTAGGTTGTTAGCTTTGATTTTTAACGACACAATCTTAAGCTATCAATTTTTGGCGCCGTTGCTGGGGAATTAAATTTTTAATTTTGATTATCTTGAATTTAGTGTAATTATTCTTTAGCTAACCTCTTTTTTTTTTTCTTATTTTTGTAGGTGTATTGAAAAAAAAAATGGAATGTGAAATCATTGGTAAGTGTGTTCCAACATTCCCTTTTTCATTTTCATTATTTGAGTTAGTTTCTTTTTTTTATAGTTTCTAATTTAGATAGATTTTCATTAACTAAAAGAAGAAAATTCAAATTCAAATTTAAAAATTGTCATTCTAAGATTATAAACCATCTATGTTAGGCATTCATCATTTTCGGAAAGCATGAGTTAGTTTCCTTTCATAGTCATTTCTATTTTCTGTTGAAGATTGCGGGGGAAAGGTACGTGTTTCATTTATAGCATACCATTCATGATTGCATCAAACACCCCTTGCTTGATTTGACTGTTGCACTGCATTGGAAAAAAAAAAAAGACTTTTAAGGGCAATTCCCATAACAACATAAGGTGGGGATTTCATCACCCTTCCTTAGCCCACAAATCACCTTCCTTGCATTGTCATTTCCTAATCCACTAAAAGCAAGTCGAAAGGACTCTAGGGTTCACAGTGTGAGTGGTTTAAATTTCGGATTGTCTCCATTTTTGGCAATGGTGTCTAGGCTAGAGGTTAAATGGCAAATGCCTAAACGGGAAAGTGGTTTCTTAATTAGGTCCCTACGAAAGTAGGGGGAGCCTTCCACTACCCCACCTCTTATCTGGCCGTTGACTGATTGTGATTGTGACTCGAGGTGGACCTCATTCACCTTGTGAGAAAATTCACATAGAAGTCTAGGTCAACATTAGGTCACTAGGTTAAGATTGTTTGACAATTTGTTTGCATATTAAAAAAAAAAAAGTGAAAGAAAAATAAAATTCAAATCCTTCGTCTCTCTCTTCGTCCCAGTGTATGTAAGGTAGGAGATCTCAAATCTCTAATCTTCTAGGACCAATTGCTGAAATTGAGAGAACTATCCATCACATAAACCCACCGCAAGATCAAATGGCCGATAATCATGATCCACCGAAGCAAATGAAGGATTATTTCATCCCAAATCAATATCAACCTTCATCTTGTATTCACCTTCCTCAGAATCCGGCCAATCAATATGAAATGAAATCAAGCACCATTCAGATGCTCCTATTTTTTTATGGAAATACCAATGAAGATCCTTATAAACATCTAGATGAATTTCTAGAAATCTGTTCTACGGTGAAAATCCAGAATTTCACCGATGATGCCTTTAAGTTGACCCTATTCCCCTTCTCATTGAAGGATAAGGCCAAATATTGGCTGGGAACTATAGGAAGGCCCATTAGGACATGGGAAGAAATGCAAAAATAATTTATCAAGAAGTTCTATCCCATAGGGCGGACCAATACCATGAGAAGGGCTATCACGGGTTTTACCCAAACTCCTAGGGAATTAATTCATGAATCGTGGGAAAGGTTAAAAGAATTGCTTCGTAAATGCCCGCATCATGGGCTATCTAAGTGGCAAATCGTCTAAGCATTCTATGAAGGATTGTCTGAACAGTTCAGACAAATGGTGGATGCCTCATGTGGAGGGACATTTATGATGAAAAATAAAGATGAGGCTTATGGCTTATTTGAGATATTAAGTGAAAATTTCATCAATCATGCCTCCTTATCATCTTATAAGAGGTCTATTGGGCCATCTAAATGGGATGTATGAACTTAAGACTCGTGGAGAGGCTGAATCAAGAATGGACATTAATTTGATCAATCAAAAGTTAAACCAACTCTTGGCCTTAAACAAACAAGAACCTACCTATCCAACACTATCTAGTCCATACAAGGGCCCACCTTCCATCTCTCATGATATTTGTGCTTTATGCGCAAGTCCGGCCCATCAAGTGAATGACTGTCCAACTGCGGCCCAATTACCACCATTCATTTAAGAACAAGTTCAGGCCGCTCAAGAGTTCTCCAGGCCCAGTAACGATCCATTCTCCAACACTTATAACCCCGGCTGGAGGAACCACCCTAATTTTGGATGGAAAAATCAACAGGTCCCATTGCAAATGCCTAATCCTCCCATGCATCAAGCCCAAAAGCCCTAGAACTCCTTTCAACATCAACCCAACTTCTACAAGAATTCACATGCTAGGGGACCACAGGCTCCATTCTTTCAAGCCCAATTCTCTCAACCAACCCACTATCAATCCTTCCAATCAGGGCAATCCACCCAATATCCTCCTCCACCACCTTACCAACAACCTCCTCAGCGCAATTTTGATGATAAATTCACGCAGCTCCAACAACTTATCTTAACTTAACAACAATCCATTTCTAAGTTGGAAGGTCAAATGGGGCAATTAGTTGAGGCCGCTATGAGGAGGGAAATGGGCCAACTTCATAGTCAACCCATTGTCAATCCGAGGAATCAACCTCCAGGTTTTCCACCTCAATTGGGCCTTTTACCTCAACCCGGCCCATTATCACAACTTAAAGGACCACAATTCGAGAATGCTAAAACTATTTCGGCCCTTAGAAGTGGGAAAAATTTGGAGAACCCACAAATGGATGGAGAGGTGGCAGAAGGTTGTACTAATGGGTCTCAGGAAATTAAAAGTGAGAGTGAGGCTGAACCCAATATGGAGAAGTTGGGGGGGGGGATCCAAAAGGAAAAGGAAAGTTGGATGAAGGCCCAAGTTCATATCAACAACGGAATGCTTTACTAGCCAAGCCCAATGCCAGAAAGAAACTGGCCCAGAATGAGGAGTTACTGGAATTATTCAAACAAGTTTAGATTAATATTCCACTCCTCGATGCCATCAAGCATGTGCCAGCTTATGCTAAGTTCCTGAAGAAATTGTGCACGTCGAGAAGGGAACCGAGATTGGCTCCCGAAAAGGTTAGACTCTTCGAAGGATGTTAGTGCAATTTTGATGAACCATCTGCCTAAGAAGCTAAAGGACCCTGGGGCACTTTTAATCTCATGTGACATAGGTGGAGTCACATTTAATAGAGCCCTATTGGATTTAGGTGCTAGTGTGAACCTACTGCCAACCTCTATTTATGAGAAATTCGATATTGGGGAACTGAAGCCCACATCCATCGTCTTGCAGTTGGCTGATAGATCTATGAAAATTCCACGGGGACTCATTAAAGATGTTATTGTAAAAGTACAAGATTGCTACTTCCCCGTGGATTTTCTTATTTTGGATATGGCCTCACCTAAGGAACTCATTCACACCCCGATTATCTTAGGACGTCCATTCTTAGCCACTACCAAAGCTAATATTAATTGTGAAACTGGCATGATGGACATATCTTTTGGGAGGTCAAAAAGTCAAAATGAATGTCTTTAAGGCATCCCAATACCTGGATCACGAAGAAGAGTGCCATACCATTGATATCTTTGATAATTTGATTGAAGAGAATTTGGTGCTCACTCATGACCTTCTAGAAGAAGCCAATTCTTTAAAAGATTCTCCCAGCCCATTAACATTTTGGCCCAAGGTTGAACCTTTACTAGCCTTGCAGTCTGTGCCTGCTTAGCCATCCTTAGAGGACCCTCTTGAGCTTGAACTCAAGCCATTACCTAAGTCTCTCAAGTATATCTTCTTGGGCCCGGACCAAACTCTTTCGGTCATCATTGCGGCAAATCTCACATCACCACAAGAGGCCCAATTAACCGAGGTCCTCAAAGACCACAAGGGTGCCATTGGATGGTCGGTGGCCAATTTAAAGGGAATTATCTCGTCCATTTGTATGCATCACATCTATATGGAAGAGAATTCTAAGCTCAGTCGGGAGATGCAAAGGCGGCTTAACCCAAACATGAAAGAGGTGGTTAAGAAAGAGGTTGTGAAATGGCTGGATGCAGGTATCATTTACCCCATATCAGATAGCAAATGGGTCAACCCAACCCAAGTGGTACCAAAGAAGTCCGGATTGACAGTTATCAAGAATGATCAAAGGGAGGAGGTACCTACTAGGCTCACCACGGGATGGAGAGTGTGCATTAATTATCGAAAGTTGAATCTCATGACTAAGAAGGATCACTTTCTACTCCCGTTCATGGGTCATATTCTGGAAAAGTTATCGGGCCCGAAGTACTTTTGCTTCTTAGATGGGTACTCCGGGTACAATCAAATGGCTATTTACCTAGAAGATCAAGAAAAGACTACCTTTACGTGCCCTTATGGCACGTTTGCTTTCAGGAAAATGCCATTTGGATTATGCAATGCACCAGCCACATTTCAACGATGCATGATGGCTATATTCTCCGATATGGTGGCAAAGTACCTCGAAGTTTTCATAGATAATTTTTCGATTTTTGGGAATTCTTTTGAAAATTGCCTGGAGAATCTGAAACAAGTGCTAGCAAGATGCATAGAAACCAACCTGATTCTTAGTTGGCAGAAGAGCCAATTCATGGTTCGAGAGGGTATTGTTCTAGGCCAAATTATATTTGAGAGGGGGATAGAAGTAGATAAAGTTAAGATTGATCTCATATCTAATCTTCCTCCTCCCACTTCGGTCAGACAAATCTGTTCATTTCTTGGCCATGCTGGCTTCTACTGCCGATTTATCCAAAATTTCTCTCAAATTGCCCAACCTCTAACTCTTCTCCTAGCTAAGGATGTCCCATTCCACTTAGACGAACCTTGTATAAAGGCATTCAATTATTTGAAGGATTCATTGACCAAAGCCCCGATCCTTCAATCTCCTGATTAGTCTTTGCCCTTTGAAATCATGTGTGATGCCTCTGACTATGCTATCGGTGCAGTTATGGGACAAAGAATCAACAAATGTCCCGTGGTGATCTATTATGTAAGTCGCACCCTTGCAGATGTTCAAATGAATTATAGCATCACAGAAAAAGAATTATTGGCTATGGTCTTTTCCCTAGAAAAATTTTGATCATATCTTTTAGGGGCAAAAGTCATAATCTATTCTGATCACTCAGTTTTGAAATATCTTCTAACCAAGAAGGATGCCAAGCCTAGACTCATCAAATAGATCTTACTCCTTCAAGAATTTGATTTAGAAATTCGGGATAAAAAGGGATCTGAGAACGTGGTAGCTGACCACCTATCCCGAATTCTGATTTCTAAGAGTGAACCAATGACTAATTCTTTCCCTGATTAGCATCTATTGGCCATTTCTCACACCATTGCACCTTGGTATGCCCATATTGTCAACTATAAGGTAGCTAATCAACTCCCGGAAAGATAGACCAAAAGTGAGAAGGACCGATTCTTCTCTCAGGCGAAGTATTACTTTTGGGAAGAGCCTGAACTTTTCAAATTCTGTCTCGATCAAATCATCCAACAATGTGTCCCGGAGGAAGAACAACAAAGTGTACTGAATTTTTGCTACAATCTTTCTTGTGGGGGCCACTTCTCGGGAAAGAAAACTGCTGCCAAGGTCCTTCAAAGTGGTTTCTATTGGCCCATACTCTTCAAAGATGCCCATGAGTTCAGCAAAACGTGCCTCAAATGTCAAGCTGTAGGGAATATAGCAAAAAGGGACATGATGCCGCTCAACCCAATCTTAGTGGTTTAAGTTTTTGATGTTTAGGGGATAGATTTTATGGGACCGTTTCCACCTTCGTTTGGTCATGAATATATCTTAGTAGCGGTGGATTATGTCTCTAAGTGGATTGAAGCGGTAGCTACCCGAACCAATGATCATAAAGTGGTCATGAAATTTGTCCAGAAAAACATCTTTTCTCTGTTCAAGTGGCCCAAGGCGATCATAAGTGATGGGGACACGCATTTTACGAATTCTCAATTTCGATCCGTGCTTAAGAAATATGGGATCACTTACAAGCTAGCTACCCCGTATCATCCTCAAACCAGTGGCCAAGTAAAAGTTTACAATAGAGAAATAAAAAATATTCTGTAAAAGTCTATTAGGCTTGATAGAAAAGATTGGTGTGAAATATTGGATGATGCTTTGTGGGCCTATCAGACCGTGTATAAAACTCCTATTGGCCCATCTCCTTATCGCCTGGTTTTTGGAAAGGCTTGCCATCTTCTTGTGGAATCAGAACATAAGGCGTATTGGGCCATCAAACAAGTCAATTTGGACCTAGTCCAAACTGGTACCCACAAGACCCTACAACTGAGCGAGTTAGAAGAATTAAGCAATGAAGCCTATGAGAACTCCAAGATCTACAAAGCCAAAACCAAAGCTTTCCATGATAAACACATTGTGATGAAATCTTTCCATCAAAATCAAAAAGTTTGGTTATTTAACTCTAGGCTTCAGCTATTCCCAGGGAAACTGAAATCAAGATGGGATGGGCCATTCTTGGTCATCAAAACTTTTGACCACGGAGCTGTTAAAATCATGGATCCAAAGACTGGATACACATTCACTGTTAATGGGCAACGTTAAAATCGTTTGTTGAAAATCTTCAAAATAACCTACCTGAACCCATAATGCTGAGTGATCCACAGTGATTGCATTTCCGCCTGGCTAAAGACGTTAAACTTAGCGCTTGTCAGGAGGCAACCCAACATTTTGGAGCAGCTTCTGTTTGTCTTTTCAGTTTTAAGTTTTTCTGCAGCAGTCGGCTTTGGTAAAGTCGCATCTTCATGGCCACAGGTTGTTTCTCTCCTTCTCAGTTTTCTTATGGCTAGAAAATATTCTTATTTCTTATGCCATTAAGGACAATGTCAATCAAGTTGGGGGGGGGGGGGGGGGGGGTTAATCGATATGAATTTTTTTTGAAAAATCCTTTGAAGAAAACTGATGTTTTTTAATGAGAAAATTGTTACAATTTTTTTTCACCTCCTATATAAGTGCCTGGAATCATGCTTCATTAAGTGAATTATAATCCGATCAATTTTATGTTAGTCAAACTGGATAGAGCCTTTAAAGTTCAGAATATCCCACTTTATAAGAAGCCACGATAAGAATGATTTTCACACACACACGGCAACTTAGAATGAGTGAAAGACCTTGAAAATATAAAATTGCTGGAATTAACCTTAAGGATAGGACTATCTATTCCAAAAAAATTTATTTCTTTTGGGTTGAACGAAAAGAACATTAGGATTCGTAATAGGGGACCAACCCACTCAGCACTCTAAAGAGGCGGTCATTTAAAAAGGGACATTTGTAAACATTAAATGTCAAATAAGGTGTTCAAAAAAAGAGTTAAAGGAAGGTAGGTGGCAAAAAGTACGCACCTCCCCTCAAGCAGTTCAAAGAGAGTAGCAAAAAGTAAGCACTCTCAAAGGCGAATGCGCAACTAAATAAAAATTCGTGCTTAATGAAAAGTCCTTCACATCATAAATACGACCAAGTCGTAAAAAGTGTTGAGTCAGAGCGGAAGCTGAAAAACGATCCTCTCCGACTGATCGGGAAATCCCTTTTCTCTTCTCTTCTCCAAATAGTTTTATCTAAAGGGTTAGTAAAGGCGAGGATATAATCGAAAGGGCATAAACGAGTTTTAAACATGCCAACTTACATGTAGGATCACTTGTCGCGAACCAAAGTGTAGTGGGAAATGAGAACTTTAGCCTAACTGATCAGCCACCGTTATAACTATAAATGAAGCATGATAGTTCATTGTTGTCCCAATTTGTCTTCTATTTGCATTGCTAAGGGACTAGCAATGAGTAAGTTGGGGGGTGTGATAAGTTGATAATTTTGATCATTTAAAAGGGCAATCGCACGCATCATACTCACAGTTTATGTGTAAAATAGCATGGAATGATAGATAATTTTGTACCGATCCCAACGGTACTAATTTCATTAAATTCCGAATTAAAAACATCATCATTTCATGCAATTACGATTTTCTCAGCAAAACCGAGATAAAAAAATTTATTTAAGCATAAATGTAATTTTATTCATGATAATATCCTAATTTACATTTATTTTATGTAAACAGGACATGAAGAAGATGCAGTGCAATTGGCTAAGTTTCTGGTCGTTTGTGGGAAGGACGGGAGTTCGAATCCCAGCAAAATTGATTTTATTTTGGCAAAAATACTAAAGCAGGGGTAAAATGGTCTTTTGCTATCTTAAATGGTTGCCCTAATTCTTACCCAAGAAGAGAATAAGAGGAGCCAGCCGCCATCCACTTTCTTCCTTTCTTTATTCTAAAATTCTCTCCCTTTTGAAAAGGTCTCTCCTTCCTTCCTTCTCTCTCTCTCCTACTTTTTCTTCTCCCTCCTGCCTTCTCTCCCTCTCTCTCTCACTTTTGTCTCCCTCTCTGCTACAGTACCCGAGGGTACTGTAGCTACAGTACCGCAGTATTGTCGCACCTCTCTCTCTCTCGCTCGCTCTCTCTCTACATCTCTCTCAAACCAACGGCTGTCAAGGGCAAGAGGGGGACTTAAGGCACTGCAATTGACTACTAGAAGGAGTCTAGGGTGGCCAAGGATCCACGCGAAGGACTACGACGATTGCAAGCAACAGTTTTCTCTCTCCATCGCCTCTCTCTCTAGTTTTTGAGTTCTTCATGTTACACTATATTTTGTATACTTTCTGTAAAAGTTTCCTAATGAAAGTCATATATTTTTCAATGTTCAATGTCTCTGTAAAATTTCATACAGTTCTGTTAATGAATGACAGTAGCTCATTTGAAAAAAGTGATCTTTTCTCCCTCTTTTTGTTCTACAACTTTTATTTTTTCTTCTATGGACACCACTCAAACTTTACATTCTAATTTTAATTAGTGTTTTAGAGGTAGTCTTAGTTTAGTAGATGGTCTGATTATGCTCATTTAGGGGTGCTCCTTTTGTGAGTTCATAGTAAGTCCGGTTAGTTTCAATTGTTATTTATTAAATCTTCATGCACCATCTTCTTTCTTCTCTATTTTTCCTCTAAAAAAATCCAAAGTTTTCAACTTTAAAAATCTATTTCCCTGTGGATTCGACTCGGACTCACCGTTGCTATTGTTAAAAAATCAATTTGAATGAGCCGATTAATTTAGATTGTTAGCTTTGATTTTTAACGACACAATCTTAAGCTATCACATACGGTTGTAGATTCGAATCCGTACAAGGTGATGAACGATCACTAGTTCTTTGTTGTTATTTTCTTGAAATAGATCGTTGATGGCGAGATTTTATTTTAAATCATTATTTTCGCTGCATTCTTATTCTCCTCGCCCGATCCTTACAAGGGATGCCACCATGGCAGCCTATCTCCAACTAGTGAAAGCGATGATGGCATGCCTCAATCATTTCAACATCAGCCAGATATCCCGAGCTAAGAACATCCGGACGATGATCTCTCCCGTCTAGCCTCTACTTCAGGGGACAGCCAATGGCACGCGATTCTGGTGAAAGAATTACAGGCGCCAAGTATCAATCAGCATGAGACAGTCATGCAAGCCGATTCACCAGCCGCTGACTCATGGTTGACATTGATATAGGCCTACCTCCTCCAAGGGGAACTTCTGACTGATGAGAAGGAGGCCCAATGTGTCTGACTTCGTGCTACCCACTTCCTCTTCATCGACAATGTACTTTATAAGAGATCCTTTAGGTGGCCATTGCTCCACCGTTTGGCCGAACCAAAGGCTAACTACGCTCTGCAAGAGGTCCATGAAGGAGTCAACGAAAGTCATGCCAGTGCTCGGGCTTTAGCCTACAAGCTCCTGAAACAAGGGTACTGGTGGTGACTCTGCTCCGCGCTGTTACGGAGCTCGTCTGCCACTGTGACAACTGCCAGTGGTACAACTCCTTGATCCACCAGTCGGCCACCCCTTGACTCTGTTGGCTGATCCTTGGCCATTCGCCCAATTGGGGGGGGGGGGGGGGGGGGGGGGTCGATATTCTGTGACCATTTCCGCCGGCTATTGATCAAAGGAAATTTTTTATCATCGCCGTGATAGAAGCGGAGCCCCTGGTGAATGGCAATGCATGGAGATTTCCATCATCTATCGATTCGCTATTTCTCGAGTGGTGGTAACCGACAGTGACAAACATTTTGACAGTGGCCAATTCAGTGCCTTTGGCATCAATCACAAGTTCACTTCGGTCGCCCATCTGCAGACGAATAGGTAGGTTGAGGTAACCAATCGAACGATTTTGCGGGCCTAAAGACAAGCCTTGGCGAGGCTAAAGGTTGATGGGTAGACAGATTGTCGAGTGTCCTATGGGCATATTCAATGACTAGTTGGACTGCTACCAGTGAGACCTCTTTCTGCATGGCATATGGGGTCGAAGCAGTCATCTCGGAGGAAATCGGGATCCCATCGGCTCGAGTCTTGGCTTACGACTCAAGGACAAATGACAAAGGACTAGTGGATCGACTGGACTTGGTTGGCAAGACAAGGGATTTGGCGCAAATCCGGCTCTCAGCATTCCAGTAAAGGATGGCGCGATACCACAATACCTGAGTGAAGCCTAGGAGGTTTGAAGTTGGTGTTCTGGTGCTCCGAGACATCCATGCCTCCAAGCCCACTGAAGCTTCTGGAAAGTTGGGTCCGAATTGGGAAGGACCTTACTAAGTAAGGGAAGCTGTCTACCTAGGTGCATATTGATGGATATAGGTGTCCTCTAAGCCAATCATAAGGCACATATTTCAATCTGGTTCACTAATAAATGGCATTAAATTCATTATGTAGATTGGCATATTTATATTTACGCATAATGAAGTCCATGAATATGTGCAATAGTCATCAGATTATGATGAGATCATAATAATGAGACTGATGACTTATAAACACATATTCTTAATTGTTCCTAGTCGTAGGATGTTTGAGAAGGAAATCAAACATCCGGTTAGACTAGTACAGGTTATTCCAGCTCATATGATGAGGGTGACTGATCTCGTTAGTTACTAGTGTGGAGACACAATGGTAAACCTGTAGGTACTTATTGGAGAATGAGTTCACTGAACTGATCTGACATGAATCGCCAATGGTAATTTACCTGACTGTCAATCGGCTTGATTCATCGTCACAGTAGCGTGGTTGATCCTTGGACTTGAGACACCAAAGACACCTTGTCGGTGGACTTCTGGACTTTGACCTTGACCTACGAATCCCTATCCACGAGATCTCAAATAGTCAAGGATCGGGTCCAGCGGAAGACCTTCGAAGGTGATTGTGTGTTCAATAAAGGATCGTTCGCTCTCAGGTAACTGGAGAGAGAATGCTCTAGAGTAGATCTGCAGGAGTCTCTGGCCAGAGCAGAAACAATATCAGAAAAGTGGTTTTCGGATATTGTACAGCAGAGTCTGATTCAAGTGAGTTGACCATCTAGGGTTTAATAGTTGACCATACCCTAGGTTAACTCGAGAGCATTGTGCGAACGAAGGATTATAGCCACGTGGTAACTGTGGACGGACAGGTTCCATGAGCGGGTTGCTGAACCCCATTACCTTCCTGGATCATGCGGTGTTGCTTGGCACCCAACTTGATTAGAAGTCCGACCGAATTTACATGCGATGATAATTCGGTTGAGTAATTAGTTAATATCTAGATATTAATTAATTATAATAAGTCAATAACTAGTTATCTGAAAGTCGGTGGTACATAAGTGGGATTTATATTAACTCAAGGACTTTTGTGAAAAGTCGCACCGACTTAATATATATACACGCTGTTGAGAAACCCTGGGCCCAGCTCCAGGATTTCCCTTGCTGGCCGTCACCCCCCCTTTCTCTCTCCTCCTATGGGCGTCCCGTTCGAGGCGCCGAGACAGTTTCCGTCTCCGCCGCGTGTGATTCCCGAAAGTCGGGGATTCCCGTCGGCGGGATTTTCGCAATCGTTGCTGCGACGGATCTTCAGCGAGCGAGTTGAAACGGACGAGGGATCGAGGACAAACCACCGCGGAGGATCGCGTGCATACCGCTGCAGGCCGGACGCTTGTGCGGCTCGCGGCATCACCTCGACGGAACCGAGACGGAAGCGGATTTGAATCCGCGCACGGTAATCAGATTCGAACCCGGTTTTTCGGTTTGCATTTTTCATTTCGAATCGGATAAGCGGGCATCGGGCGGGATAAATTTTTGTTCTTCGTTTCCGCTACGTTCTTCGCGTCCCGCCTGGATCCCAACAGTGGTATCAGAGCCAGGTTCCGCTCTGATCCGCTCCGGAACGATAAAATTATTATTCTAAATTATTTCATGCATAAATTCGTTTTTCCTCATAGATATTGTTCATGGGATGAACTTAGAATATCGAATTTAATTTTTCTGTGCGAAAAATGAAATTTTTTGAGGGTTTCATCACGTTCTTCATGGTGATGAAGAATCGGATTTGTGGGTTTCAAAAGGGGATTAATGATGGTTGGACCAACTCTGTGGGTTTGCTGGTATGACCAGCTACCCCTCGCCATCCTCGGAAAATTTCCATGGCGGCCGTTGGAGCTTTTCTTCCCATAATTTTCAAGAGTTGAAAAGGATTGTGGAAAAAGCTGAAATCTGCGAAACTGCACAAATCTCCAACTTTGGAGGTTCACCGGCGGCGAAGGAGTCGCCGGCTGGCCACCACCGGCGGGGGAAATGGAAGTGGTGACATCCCTCTGCAATTTCCGGCCACCCTCGCGGCCGGCGGTGGCGCCCAAAATAGGCCTCAAACAAGGCCGAAAAACCCTAAACTGGCCGGCCGAACCAGGTCCTGTGCGCCTGGACCGGCCGGTCCCACGCCAGGCGCCTGGCTAGGCGCGGCCCGGCCGGCCAGGGCAGCCCAGGCGCTGGACCTGGCTGGGCCAGGTCGCACTTGGGTCCAGGCCCCCTGGCCCGAGCCAGGTTCAACCTGGTTCAGCCCTGATGGCCCTTTGGCCCAAACCCATTCAGCCCATTAACCCTTAATCCCTTAAAACCCCTATAACCCTTATTGATAATTTTAAATCCCCACCCATTTAAATTGTAAAACATGATTATTTAATGTTTAAATATATTTTAAATTTAAATATGTTATTTACAGTTAAATGGGTTAATTAAGATATGATCTTGATAAAAGGAGATTTTAAATTATGATGTGATCCTTATTATTGATTAACAAGTGTTGTTAATTAATTTAATTAAGGGGTCATTGTTAAGATTTGATCTAATTTGAAAAATTGCTTTTAAATAACTGATTTGTAGGGGTTTATGATTTAAGATTTGATCTTAAATAAAGGGGCCTTAGTTATTTAAGATGTGATCTTAATTTAATTAACAACTGTTGTTAATTTAATGTATTTGAGATTTGATCTTAAATTAAGGGGATTTTAATTTAGATTTGATCTAATTGTTTAATTGACAAGTGTTGTTAATTAATAATTAAGATATGATCTTAATGTTAATTCTCTTTTAACTAAGAGATCAATGGTCTTAATTAAGATATGATCTTAATTCATCATTAACAACTATTGTTAATTTATATTTAAGATGTGATCTTAAGTTAATATTAACATGTGTTGTTAATTAATTGTTAAGTTATGACCTTAATATTAAATAACAAATGTTGTTATTTGCTCTTAGTTAAGTGATTAGATTAATATTAATAATTTCTTAGTAATTGTTGTTAGGAAATTATTTTAATAATTTAGAGACATTTAATAATGGTTGTTAAGTGATTAATTAACTTTTTATAATTGTTATAATTAAGTTAATTAGTTCTTGAGTAGTAAACCTTAATAAATGTTATTAAGGACTAATTAAATATTAATAATAGTTATTAAGATGATTAATTAGTTTACTCAAGTATCTCTTAATTATTGGTTTTAATGATCTAATCTACTTGAAAATTAATCTTTTAATAAATGTTATTAAGAGATTAATTAAGTCTAAGATATTAGACAAATTTTAATTAGAAATGTTCTAATTATTATTTCTTAATAAATGTTATTGAGAAATATGATTTAATTAAGGGGTTTTTAACAAGGAGTTGTTAAGGGGTTAATAATTGGAATTATTAATTCTTTTAAAAGTATTATTTAGGAATTTTTAATTCTATCTAAATGTTAGATTGTTTCGCATTAATAATTGTTATTAATGTGATTCAAAATTAATCTAAGTGTTAGATTAATTAATTTAGAAATGTTCTAAATTTTGCATGGAATATTTTAGAATTTTAATTTTAGCTTTGTGTGCACATGTTGATGTGTTTAATGCTTTAAATTAGATTTATTGCATGTTAGAAAATAAGATTTTCGAAAACTCAAATTATCCAATTTTGATTGGTACCCAGGTTTTAAGAAAGCCAAAATTATTATATTTTCAAAATTTTAGCCTTCATGTGATGTGCTTTTTCATGTGTGGATGGTTAAAATTTGTGGTGGTCATGGACAAGCACTTAGTTAAATTTCATATCATGTGATGGTGTGTGATTTTGTGGATTGTTGGGGAATGTGAATGTTCATTAATTAAGTGTTAATTAATGAGGCTTGTGTGCCTCCCTCTCTCCATTCCATTGTAATTCTATCCCCCTCCATTATTGTACTCGACCATAAGGCTTTCTCTTACAATTTATTTGTATTTGAAATTGTTTCAAAATATATAATATTTGTATTTGATCGCGCCGGCCGAGGAGAGGCGAGGATGATCCACAAATGCAACCAGGAAGGCGACAGGAGATGAGATCACCAGTGGCTATGCGTTTGCATGTTTAGATTATGTAACTGTTATATAATTTTGGTGATTAATTGTTTGGCTCCAGTTAATCACCGTGCTGTCCATGACCACATAATGAACATGTATGGATGATGCATGCTTTTAGTTATTGATTATGAATCGATTGCTAATATCTAGGTATAGTTAAATATATATGATATTTTTATAATCTATCACCTAGGATGAGACCAACTTAAAATAAACAAAACCTTCAACATAAAGTCTAAGCCGGAGCGCGAGTCATTGAGAATGTACCGCGTAGCGCTCCATCAATATAGTTTTTAGAACTTGATTCAGTGATGACAGTTTCTACGTGTTTACCCGAGATCTGGCACCATTTGATGAAAGGACTATTAACTATGGCATCTTGATACCTTGAGATTAGAATAGAGGAACGGTGTAGCTATCCTCGCGTTTACCCGGGAGCTGCATTCTTACTCTACTCTGTCGCGTATTGATGGTAAAGCTTAGACCAGGTATAATGGTCTACTGTGTTTACCCGGGACCATTAAAGACCTGGGAGCCGAAATAAGATCGGATATTACAAGGAGTTGCAATTACCATGAGATGGTTGCTCTAAGATAATAGTATGATACTATGTGTTTACCCGAGGTCATACTGTGATTCTTGGAGATTCTGATCCTCACTAGAAGACCGTCGGAGTCTTCCGTTCTGTATACCTAAAGGCTATACAGTCCGTCAAAAAATAGTGAAAAATAATTCAAGATAAAAGACCATAATTGAATTATCAGAACTATCTGCTTAAATCACGTTATTTCCTTCGATTCACTAAAATGTCGTCTATTCGAGAAGTTGGCATATTGGATGCCAATACTTCTCATACTCAGACTGACTGGAAAACTCTGAAGAATGTCTTCAGGGCCAAGTGAAAGTCACTATCCTAATCAAGTATCATGAATCCTCTTACTTGGATAGACCAAGGTGAAAAGGTACTCATGGTATGCCTTATTGAAAGGCAATGATTATCATGAAATCTCTTATTTGGATAGACCAAGATGAAGAGATATTTATGATGTGCCTTTGAGAAAGGCATGTGGTAAGATTTTAAACGATCAAATCCACACCTAAAAAGGATAAAAGAAAGTCAACTGACATAGAGAAGTAGCAGTTCTCCCACTGCAACCAATATAGGATATTGGTAAAGGCAAAAAGAATATGGAACTTGAAAGAAGTTTCATGTATTCTTATTATCGTCTTTTGCATGTTTATTGGAGAATTAGCGTATCCAATATGCAATATTGGAAATGATTCTCAGAGCTGCAATAGTGTGCAGACTTATACAAGTAAAAGGAAATCGAGAAGATGTAAGTGTTGAGTTAGACTCAACTATTGTTCATGATATTCATAGATTACTGTTAGACAGTAAATCTTTGTATATCTATAAGAGTCAAATATGAAACTGAATAACTGTTATTTAGTTGCATATCAAGAATAACATTGATTGAGAAAGAATAATAGTTGTTTGAATCAGTCAATGTACTACAAATTCTTGAAGTGACATTTCATGTGATGAATGTTCACAAGTCTCCTATAGAAATGAACTGTGTGAGTCCTGATTATCTATGGTATTATACATAGGGTTGTACAATAAGAAATTATTGATGCTGATGCATATTGATGTAAACAGCTCAAAGGCCAAAGATAATCACTACTATTGACTTACCTTATAGTTTACTCTTGGAATGATTCGATTGTATGTACTTACTGAAGTACAAGTCGAATGCATCTGAGAGATTAAAGTATAAGATCAATATGAAGTATCAGAATTTTTGATTTGATCAAGAAAACTTATACTTTAGTGTATGATTCACATAAATCATTAAGAGGATAATTGTATCTTTACTCGATTAATCCTCATTATGCATCATAGCAATATGATAGAATGAGGGATTGCACCTTATTAAGATATGGTGCAATACATAATAAGATTTGCCAGATTCTTGTCCTTTTGAACATGAGTATGAACATTAGATGTCCATACTTTAAAAATGGTTCCAAATAAGTCAATGTGAGTCCATAGAAGATATGGAAACCAAATAATTCATATGAGATGTGAATTATGAACAAACCTGATTTAAAAGTCAGGTATCACCGTGGAGTGAATTAGTGAATGTCCAAAGAGGTTGGACATTACAATTATTGGCCAGGCGATAATGAAATAATTGTCGTCCTGAAAGCTATCTTCTGTGAAGAGGAATACGTCCTCAAAGAAGATAGTGTGAGCTGATAAAACTAAAAGATGTTTTAGATTCACAAGTTAACATACGATTATTAGATAATCTTTAGTTGTTTGGAACCACTCATGACACACATCAGAGAGCTACATAGATTTTTTTGAGATTCTCTCAGTGACTAAAAGGATATGTTTGACATATCTAATTTAGCAAGATGAGGGGACCTCAAAATAGATTATGATCTGAAATCTATGATATGCTCTCTGTCATTACAACTTTGAGATTGATAAGTTCTACTTGTCAATACTGCCTATCATGAGACTGATGACAGTTGGATATTAAAAGCGTCCATTGAATATGATTGAGATAAAGATGTATATGATACACCTTTAAAGCTTTTAGAATGTCCAGGAAGCAAGTTATGATTTCAAAATTATTTTGAATCAAACTGAAGCTTCCTAAGTTGTAATAAAAGTTTTGACTTAATGGTCAAATACTATGTGATCATTAAGAATGATCACGGATTGTGTGTGTTCTGAAAGGACAGTGGGAGCACGGTCGCTTTAGTAATGCTTTATGATAATAACATCAAAGTCATTAAGAATGACTTCAAGATGTTATTATTAGTGAAAGCATTGTTAACCATGTTTTCCTCCATAATGGATTTAGTTATAATATCCCACGTATTGGAAATACGAATCTATTAAGATAGATTGGTGGGGATATTATATTGACCTGTATGTCAAAATGTTTGGCATAAATTTCATAACAAATCTCAATTGTTGATATATAGAATTTATTCCTTTAAAGAAAAGGTTCCTTAAAAGATGCAGGAGTGAAATGCATCATTAAAGACTTGAGAAGTGCTAAGGATGCATTCACGTATATGGAGAGAATAATTTGAAACTATGAGGTCACACTGACTCAAATTTCAAGTCAAATAATGGATTCAACCTTCTAGTAGAAAGGAATGGATTGGAATGGTTCCAATCTAGAACTCGATGTTAAGGTGACGATATAAACAAGTGATACTGTTATTGGAACAGTACGGATGAAAAGGTTCATCCTTGAACTAGATGTAGTTCTAAAAGGTCTCTGATACCATCCTATCGTTGTAGGACAACAGTGGGAGCAATGAATTGTGTGATCGAGCCATGGTCTCTTCAGAAGTTACAGAACATTCTGAGGCTCTTTCACAGGTTCAGAGACAAAGGATTAAGAGGAAATAACGTAATGGAAATATTCCATCTGTAGATAATTTAGCAGATCCCTGACCAAGTCTTAGTCACAGACTTTCTGTGAGCATCACCAAGATTTGATGGAGATCAAATGCGAAAGTGATTGGCTTGAGTCCAAGTGGGAGATTGATGGATATAGGTGTCCTCTAAGCCAATCATAAGGCACCTATTTCAATCTGGTTCACTAATAAATGGCATTAAATTCATTATGTAGATTGGCATATTTATATTTACGCATAATGAAGTCCATGAATATGTGCAATAGTCATCAGATTATGATGAGATCATAATAATGAGACTGATGACTTATAAACACATATTCTTAATTGTTCCTAGTCGTAGGATGTTTGAGAAGGAAATCAAACATCCGGTTAGACTAGTACAAGTTATTCCAGCTCATATGATGAGGGTGACTGATCTCGTTAGTTACTAGTGTGGAGACACAATGGTAAACCTGTAGGTACTCATTGGAGAATGAGTTCACTGAACTGATCCGACATGAATCGCCAATGGTAATTTACCTGACTGTTAATCGGCTTGATTCATCGTCACAGTAGCGTGGTTGATCCTTGGACTTGAGACACCAAAGACACCTTGTCGGTGGACTTCTGGACTTTGACCTTGACCTACGAATCCCTATCCACGGGATCTCTAATAGTCAAGGATCGGGTCCAGCGGAAGACCTTCGAAGGTGATTGTGTGTTCAATAAAGGATCGTTCGCTCTCAGGTAACTGGAGAGAGAATGCTCTAGAGTAGATCCGCAGGAGTCTTTGGCCAGAGCAGAAACAATATCAGAAAAGTGGTTTTCGGATATTGTACAGCGGAGTCTGATTCAAGTGAGTTGACCATCTAGGGTTTGACAGTTGACCATACCCTAGGTTAACTCGAGAGCATTGTGCGAACGAAGGATTATAGCCACGTGGTAACTGTGGACGGACAGGTTCCATGAGCGGGTTGCTGAACCCCATTACCTTCCTGGATCATGCGGTGTTGCTTGGCACCCAACTTGATTAGAAGTCCGACCGAATTTACATGCGATGATAATTCGGTTGAGTAATTAGTTAATATATAGATATTAATTAATTATAATAAGTCAATAACTAGTTATTGGACTTAACGGGCTGAAAACCGGACTGGTAAATGGGCCTAGAGGGTCACACGCAATAAGATTCTCATTCAGTGGTGCATAAGTGGGATTTATATTAACTCGGGGACTTTTGTGAAAAGTCGCGCCGACTTAATATATATACACGCTGTTGAGAAACCCTAGGCCAAGCTCCAGGATTTTTCTTGCTGGCTGTCATCCCCCTTTTCTCTCTCCTCCTCTGGGCGTCCCGTTCGAGGCGCCGAGACAGTTTCTGTCTCCACCGCGTGTGATTCCCGAAAGTCGGGAATTCCCGTCGGCAGGATTTCCGCAATCGTTGCGGCGACGGATCTTCAGCGAGCGAGCTGAAACGGACGAGGGATCGAGGACGAACCACCGCGGAGGATCGCGTGGATACCGCTGGAGGCCGGACGCTTGTGCAGCTCGCGGCATCACCTCGATGGAACCGAGACGGAAGTGGATTCGAATCCGTGCACGGTAATCAGATTCGAACCCGGTTTTTCAGTTTGCGTTTTTCGTTCCGAATCGGATAAGCGGGCATCGGGCGGGATAAATTTTTGTTCTTCGTTTCCGCTGCGTTCTTCGCGTCTCGCCTGGATCCTAACACATATCACCTCGAGACACTCAGGGGTCAGCCTATCCCACAAACCTGGAATACAGAAAGGCTTTGGCACTATTATGTATAACTTTTTCATGAATGTAAATTGATAAGTTCACAATTTTACATAAATAATAGATGAAATTTACACACTTTGCTATCAATTTAATGAACAAAATCACATGGAATGATAGATAAATCAATTGTGCGTTCAAACATATCACTTCTGTAAAATTCAAATTTCAAATATCATTACTCCATGGATTGAACAAGGGTAGCAATTTCATTCTCAACTAAGACTTTCTCGACAATTATTTAATGTGCATTTGGATGATTTATTGATTGCCGCATGAACTTAACTGTTTTTTTATGTGAATGCAGGACATGAACAAGTAGATGGCATAGTGGTTGGATTACCTAGATTTCAAGGAAGTGACTAGGGTCGAATCCTAGAAGGAACAAGAGTGTATTTCTTTTTGTCTTAAAAAAGGGAACCACAAGCCAACTAAGAGAGAGAAGAGAGAATTTCGGAATTCAAATTTCAAAAATACTGTTTTTTAAATTTAAATTTAAAATTTCAAAATCTCGAAAATAACATTTATTCTTCAATTCAAAATTCAAAATTTGAAATATCCCTCTCTAAATTTAAATTTCAAATGAACATTCATGGAAAATCCTCTAATCAAGAGGGAGCTTAATGCAAGCAATTAAGGCCCATTTATTAGAAGATTTGAAATTCAAATTTTGAATTAAGAATTCTCTTCTATAAAAACTAAGAGAGTGGGATAAAAAGACACTTTTGATTCTTGTTTTTGATAGGCTTTCTCTCACTTCTCCTTCATCCCTCCATCCAAAAATCTTTCTCTCATTTTTCTCTTCTACAACTTTCTTGTTCACCCCCTCTCTCTCGCACAGTTTTCAAAACTTTTTCTTTTTGTTCTCTATCTTGCTCCCCTCTCTCTGTCAAGTTCTCTCTCTTTCTCACTTATTTCTCTCTCCCCGCGTCTCTCTTTCTTCTCCCAACTCTATCTCTCTCTCAGATCTCTCTTCTCCCACTGTCAGTTTCTCTATCTCTCTATTCTCCCTTTGTTTCTTTCTCTCACCCGCACGCTCTCTATCTCTCTCCTCTCTCACTTTTTCCCCCACACTTTTTCTCTGTCCCTCTTCCCTGCTCTCCGCCGGCCACACGCTAAAGCGCGCTTCAATCATTGGCGACTGCAAGCGCCCGCCATCCCCTCCACGCGTCGCCCCAAGGCGAATCGCGCGAAGCAGCATCGTCGATCGAGCCCCCACGCGCCAGAAGCCGGGACCCGCCGGGGCCACGCGTCAGCGCCCACTCGCGCCAGCACCCCGCCACCTCCACGCGTCGCCCTTGCGAAATTTGCAGGGGGCAACCTCGTCGCTCGAGCCGGCGCGACCAAGGTTTCCCGCTCGCGCCGCCCTGTACTGTCTGGGCCTCCGTACGCCACGTGCCCGCCTTGGCTGCCACGCTCGTCTGCCTCTCTAGTTAGCGCCGGTCCACAGCGCCACACGCCAGTACGCAATTCAGTGTGTTCCGTCTCCCAACTGTTGGGCACACAACGCCCATTGCGCCCCTGCCTCAGCTGCCCTGGCGCATTGCACCACCTGAGCCACAATCCCTATTATGTTTTCCCTGTTATCCTTTTATTTGTTTATTTTAGTTGTTAAATAATTAGTTAACATTTCTGTTATTTAATTTTTTAGAACCATTGTAATTCGTTTTATCTCAGTAATGGTAGCCATGTTATTTGCTTCTATCGATATGAATAATCCTATTTGGTATTCCTAGACTTATAATTAACTAGTTAGCTTATTGTTTTGTTAATTTCTACAAAATAGTGTTTTGATAATGTTTTCTTAATATTAGGTGTTTTTTGAGGTGTAATTAATTCCTGGCACTTATCTAATCACCTTTTCTAGATTTGCGTCTCAAAGTCACACTTGTCAACAATTTTTGCAAACCAAATCCAACATTTTCAAAGTTAGTAATTCTATTTCTCTGTGGATTGACCCGGTCTCAACCAAGTACTACGTTGTATTTTATTGAGATTCGAACTTTAAAGTTGATGATATTTGTGTTTTAACAACGGCATTTAACTACGCATCAATTTTTGGCGTCGTTGCCAGGGATTTAGATTCTTAATTTTGATAATTTTGGGTCCATTTGTGTATATCCATACTCACATTTATTCTCTTCTTTTGCAGGAACTTTGAAAAAAAAAAAGAATGAGAAAAGGAAATTTGGTGAGTTTGTTCCAACTTATCAACTATTTTCTTTTCATTTTCAGATTTTAGAATTGTAATAGAACCCATTAACTAAAAAAAAAAAAATATTTCAAGATTAAAAACCAAAGCATCATGTTTTAGGACATACATCATTTAGGAATGCATTAGTTTTCAATTTTTGTCATTTGATTCATGTCGAAGAGCGTGGGAAGCAAGGTGAGTCTTTCCAAATTATGCAAATAACATGTTCATGCATTGACATTTCATTATTGCACAAAACAAACTTGTTTGAATTGTGGTGAGCATCTCATTGCTAAAATACTTTAAGGACGTCTTCAAAAAGATAAGGTGGGGATTTCATCACCCTTCCGTGGCCCACAAACTACAAACTGTCGGGTTCTCGGGTTTCTCCGGATCTCCCGCGCAGTTGAAATAAAATTAAAACGGAGATCCGATTCCCGTTTCGAAAAACTAAAACACCGATAATTGGATTATCAATTCTTACCGTGTACGGATTTGAATACGCAACCGCTTGGTTCCGTCAGTGCGACACTGCAAGCCGCGCAAGCGCCCGGCCTCTAGCGGAGTCCACGCGATCCTCCTCGCGACGGAGATCCCCACGTTCCTCGTTCTTCGCAACCACGAAACCTCCGCCGGTCGCCGCAACGATTGCCGCAACGCACGAACGATTTCCTGTCAAACAGGAGTCTGAGAAGCGGCAGAGTAGATCCGGATCTGGCTTGGGGCGCCAGAGAGAGAGAGAAATAGAGGAGGGGGCGGCTAGGGTTAGCAGCAATGTGGCCTACTCAGTCCGTTCGCTATATTTTATACTAACCACGTGATTTTTCATAAAAACCCCCGGTTTGTATAAAACCCACTTATTTATCCATCGCCTTGAGAATCATTTACATGTGACCCTCTAGGCCCAATAACCAGTCCGGTTAATAGCCCAATAAGCCCAGTGACTCCTCACTGGCTTTATTAATCAATTAATAACTCTTTATTAATTAATTAATCAATCGAATTGATGTCGCACATCGAATTCGATCGGGCCTCCGATCACGTTGGGTGCCAAGCAACACCGCGTGAACCTGGAAGGTATCGGGGTTAAGTAACCCACTCTTAGAACTTTTCCACCAACAGTTACCACGTTGATATAATCCTTCATTCGTACAATGCTCTCGAGTCAACTCAGGGTATAGCGTGCTGTCAAACCCTAACCGGTTAACTCACTTGGATTGAATGCCGCTGATGAATATCGGAAAACTCCTTTCCCGATATTATCGTCCGCCCTGGCCAGAGACTTTCGCGCATCCTTCCTAGAGCATTCTCTCTCATCGTACCGAGAGCGAATGATTCCTTATTGATACTCAATTCCCTTCGACGGTATTCTGCTGTACTCGATCCTTGGTTATTTAGAATCCCGTGGTTAGAGATTCATAAACCAAAATCAAAGCACAGAAGTCCACCGACAAGGTGTCCTTGGTGTCTCAGGTCCAAGGACCATCCACGCAACTGCAACAATAGAATCAAGCTGGTTGACAGTGAGGTATAGTACCATCCAGCGATTTAGTCGGATCAGTTCAGTGAACTCATTCTCTAATGAGCACCTACATATTCGCCTTAGTGTCTCCACACAAGTGACTTATGAGATCAGTCGCCCTCATCATATGAGCAGAAGTAATATGTACTAGTCTAACCATATATCCGATGTCCTTCTCGGATATCCTCCAACTAGGAACGATTAAGAATATGTGTGTTTAAGTGATCAGTCTCACTAGTATGATCTCATCATAATCTGATCATTATCGCACATATTCACGGACTTCATTATGAGACGATAATTAATACGATTTACACATAATGAATATTATGCCATTATATTTCTAAATGAACGAGATTTACATAGTCAGATTGGCTTGTAGGCCACCCAAGACTAATACAAACACTCCATCTTGCATTGTCCTAAGCCCAATAAAAATCAAATAGCAATTGCACCTAGGGTTCACACTATGATGGATCGAGCTTTGAATTCACTTCTACTTTGGACAACGTTGTCTAGCCTAGAGGTTACAAAGGCAAACGCCTAAGTGGACAAGTGGTTATTTAATTAGATCCCTACGAAAATAGGGGGAGCCTCCCACTATCCCACCTCTTACGTGGCCGATTGATCTATTGTGGGGGTGATTCATAGTGAATTCTAGCCATTTTGTGAGAAATCTCATTCTTAAGTCGAGGATACACTTAGGTCATTAGGAATTTATTGTTAACTTGTTTATCTTTGCATAAATAAACATAAAAAAATATATAAAATTAAAATAACAAAAACAACCATTCTCATCTCATCTTGGTCTAGTGTATGCTAGGTAGAAGATCTAAAAATCCAGAAATTATCAATCCAATTCAAAAAATTGAGAGATACCTACATCACCAAACCAATATTCAACATCAAATGGCTGGAAATAATCAACAAATACCTAAACAAATGAAGGAATATTTCATTCCCCAAGACTATAATCCTTCATCTTGTATCTAATTGCCAAATGTCCATGCTAGCCATTATGAGATCAAGCCAAGCACCATCCAAATGCTCCCATCTTTCTATGGGAATACCAATGAAGATCCATATAAACATTTAGATGAATTCTTTGAGATTTGTTCAACCGTGAAAATTCAAAATTTCACGGAAGATGCCCTTCGACTTACCCTATTCCCTTTCTCACTTAAGGACAAAGCCAAATATTAGCTTGGAATGATAGGGAAGCCCATTAGGACTTGGCCCGGAATGCAAAAAGAATTCTTGAAAAAATTCTATCATATTGAGAGAACAAATACCATGAGAAGGGCTATAACTGGATTCTCACAATTACCGGGAGAACAAATCTATGAATCTTGGGAACGATTGAAGGAATTGCTGAGAAAATGTCCACACTATGGATTGTCTAGATGGAAAATTGTGCAAGCATTCTATAAAGGTTTAGATGCACAATACAGGCAAATGGTAGATGCATCGTACGGAGGAGCATTCATGAGCAAAAGTGAGGAAGAAGCTTATGATTTGTTTGAAATGTTAAGTGAAAATTCAATAAATCATGCCTCACTTTCATCATATGAAAGATCTGTGGGAACATCCAAACGGACTGGAGTTTATGAAATAAGAAATAGAGGAGAATTTGAACATAGGATGGATATCAATGCCTTGGCCCAAAAGTTGGATAAGGTGGACCTTCTGGCCCAACAAATGAGCAAAATGGATCTTATGGCCCAAAAACTAGACCAAGTCCTAGCTTCAAATAATCAAGGATCTAATATCCATGCACAATCAAGACCATACTCAAATCTTCTCCATCTTATCAAGAAACTTATAGTCTTTGTGTCAGCCCAACTCAATATGTCAGTGAGTGTCCTACGGTGGCCCAATTGCCACCGTTCATCCAAGAACAAGTCTAAGCAGCCCAGGGTTATTCAAAGCCCAATCATGATCTATATTCTAACATCTACAACCCTGGCTGGAAGAATCATCCTAATTTTTCATGTAAACCTCAACAAGTCCAAGCTCCAAACCCACAACACAAAATTTTCAGAATAGGGCCCATCAACAGAATTACTATCCAAATCAATCTTTCAATAAAAGCCAACCTATCCAACCCCAAGCTCAAGCTCCTTACCTTCAGCCCAATAACAATCAGAATATGTTCTCTCAACCTCCATATCAAGTCCCACAACATCAGCCATCAAATCAAAATGATGACAAATTCAATATCCTACAACAATTACTCATGAATCAACAACAACAACAGCAACAATTGTAACAATTAGTCATCTCTCAACAACAATCCATTTCGAAATTAGAAGCCCAATTGGGTCAAATGGCTGATACAACCATGAGGAGGGAAGTTAGCCCATTACCAAGTCAACCCATTGCAAACCCTCGTAACTATCCTCCGGGTTTCCAACATCAACCAATCTTACCTAATCCTCAAGCCCAACCTCAAATGTGCTCAAATCCACCAAGAGGCCCACAGTTAGAAAATGTGAAAGCAATTTTGGCCTTGAGAAATAGTAAAGTCTTGCCGGATCCTTACCCAAACCAAGGATCTAGTAAGCCCAATCCTGAACAGAAAGAAGAAGGAGAAGAAGAAGATGAAGATGAGAATGAACAACCCAATATCAGTCAAGGAAAAGGAAAAATGGAGGAATGTCCTGAGAATTATAAACCAAAAATCCCTTTTTCACAAGCTTTAGAGAATGGCAAAGAGAAAAGAAAGCATCAAATCCAAGCCAAAAATGAACAATTAATGGACTTATTTAAACAAGTTCACATTAACGTACTATTGGTTGATACAATCCAGCATGTGCCGACCTATGCCAAATTTTTAAAAGAACTTTGTACTCATAAGAGAGAGCCCAAAACAAATCCGAAGAAGGACTTTTTGTCTGAAGAAGTGAGTGCCATTTTGCTCAACCAATTGCCTAAAAAGATGAAAGATTCTGGAGCTCCACTTATCTCTTGTGTTATTGAAGGAACCACCTTTGATAAGGCACTATTGGACCTTGGAGCAAGTGTGAACCTATTGCCCACCTCAGTTTATGAAAAATTTAGGATATGAGAATTGAAATCAACTCCGGTGATCCTACAATTAGCCGATAGATCTCTTAGAACACCGAAAGGAATGGTGGAAGATGTTATTGTCAGGATTGATACTTGTTACTTCCCAGTTGATTTTGTCATCCTTGACATGGAGCCTGTTCAACATCTGAGAAATAGCCCAATCATATTGGGCCGACCTTTTCTGGCTACTGCAAATGTCATCATTAACTGCAAATCTGGGTTAATGGACATCTCATTTGGGGATCACAAATTATCCCTCAATATTTTTAGAGCTTCTGGCCATATGCAGGATGGGGAAGATTGCTTTGCAATTGATGTGATTGATAACATTTTAGAAGCATCCCCTTTAGCCCAATTTGAAGAAGAAGAAGAGTTAATGGTCATATCAGATTTGAATAAGAAGGCCTGGCGGCCCAATAAGGTTGAACCTCTACCTGAACTCAATCTAGAACCTACTCCTCCATCTTTCCAGGTTCCTCCTCAATTGGAACTCAAACCTTTACCAAACTCTGACCCATTGTTCGAGACTCTACCTGTGATCATAGCTGCGGATCTCAACCTTACACAAGAAGAACAACTCATTGAAGTTCTTCGAACTCATAAAGAAGCCATAGGGTAGTCAGTAGCTGATTTGAAAGGAATAAGCCCAACCACATGCATGTATCATATTTATCTTGAAGATAATGCAAAACCTAGTAGAGAGATGCAAAGGAAATCGAATCCTATTATGATGAAAGTGGTTAAGAAAGAAGTGGTGAAATGGCTAGATGCGGGTATTATATACCCAATATCTGATAGCAAGTGGGTACGTCCAACCCAAGTAGTGCCAAAGAAGTCTGGCTTAACTGTGGTCACAAATGAAAAAGATGAAGAAATGCCCACTAGGCTAACCACGGGATGGAGAGTTTTGTATTGATTATAGAAAATTGAATACAATGACAAAGAAAGATCATTTTCCACTCCCGTTTATTGATCAGATTTTGGAAAAGCTAGCGGGTCAGAAATATTTCTATTTCTTAGATGGGTATTCAGGATATAATCAAGTGGCTATCTACCAAGAAGATCAAGAGAAAACCACATTCGCATGCCCATTTGACACATTTGCATTCCGAAGAATGCTATTTGGACTATGTAATGCACCAACAACTTTCCAAATGTGCATGTTGGCCATCTTTTCAGATATGGTAGGAGAATTCCTCGAAGTATTCATGGATGATTTTTCAATATTCGGGGATTCATTTGAAATTTGTTTGGAAAATTTGAAAAACGTACTTGAAAGATGCATAGAGACTAATTTGGTTCTAAGTTGGGAAAAGAGCCATTTCATGGTTAAAGAGGGCATAGTTTTGGGCCATATAGTGTCTAGAAGAGGTATCGAAGTGGATAAAGCTAAGGTTAGCCTAATCTCCAATCTTCCTCCACCCACTTCGGTAAAGCAAATTCGATCATTCTTGGGCCATGCCGGCTTCTATCGCCAGTTTATTCAAAATTTCTCTCAAATTGCCCGACCATTAACCTTTCTCTTAGCCAAAGATGTCCCATTCCATATTGATGAAAAGTGCTTGGAAGCATTTAAATCTTTAAAAGAGGCTCTGACCAAAGCTCTCATTCTCCAATCGCCTGATTGGTCTTTGCCTTTTGAGATAATGTGCGATGCTTCTGATTAAGCTATGGGGGTAGTACTGGGACAAAGAATCAATAAAAAGCCCGTGGTGATTTATTATGAAAGTCGTACACTTGTAGATGCTCAGATGAACTATACCACAACAGAAAAGGAATTATTAGCTGTTGTTTTTGCCTTGGAGAAATTTCGATCTTACCTTTTGGGGGCAAGAGTGATTATTTATTCTGATCACTTGGCATTGAAATATCTGTTAACAAATAAAGATGCCAAACCAAGATTAATCAGGTGGATCCTACACCTCCAAGAATTTGATTTGGAGATTTGGGACAAAAAGGGATCCGAGAATGTACTAGCTGACCATCTCTCCCGAATCATGATTTCAGATAATGAACCAATGAAAGATTCATTCCCTGATAAACATCTATTGACCATTTCTCATATTTCACCCCCATGGTATGCACATATTGTAAATTTTAAGGTGACCGGCCAAGTTCCTCAAGGATGGACAAGAAATGAAAAAGACAAATTCTTCTTTCAAAAGAAGTATTATTTATGGGAAGATCCTGAACTCTTTAAAATTTGTCTAGATTAAATCATTCGTAGATGTGTCCCTGAAGAAGAGCAACAAAGTGTCTTAAACTTTTGCCACAACCTCGCTTGTGGAGGCCACTTCTCAGAAAAGAAAACCGCAGCAAAAGTTCTACAAAGCGGTTTCTATTGGCCCACACTTTTAAAGGATGCATATGAGTTCAGTAAAACGTGCTTAAAATGTCAAGCTGTTGGGAACATGGCCAAAAGAGATATGATGTCACTCAATCCAATCTTAGTAGTTGAAATTTTTTATGTTTGGGGAATAGATTTCATGGGCCCTTTTCCGCCATCTTTTGGATGCGAATACATCTTGGTGGCAGTGGACTATGTATCTAAATGGATTGAAGCAATAGCCACCCGAACCAATGATCACAAAGTGGTAATGAAATTTGTGCAGAAGAATATCTTTTCTAGGTTCGGATGGCCAAAGGCTATCATTAGTGATAGGGGTTCGCACTTCACTCATTCTCAATTTCGAGCATTGCTCAAAAGATATGGGATTACTAATAAGCTAGCTACCCCTTACCATCCCCAAACTAGTGGCCAAGTAGAGATATCCAATAGAGAAATAAAGAATATCTTGCAAAAATATGCTAGGCCCGATAGAAAAGATTAGTCCGAAAGGTTAGATGATGCTTTGTGGGCCTATCGGACTGCTTACAAAACTCGTATTGGCATGTCACCATATAGGCTAGTTTTTGGAAAAGCTTGTCATCTTCCAGTGGAATTAGAACATAGAGCTTATTGGGTTATCAAACAGGTCAATTTTGATCTAATCATAGCTGTTCACACATAACCTTACAACTGAGCAAACTAGATGAAATGAGAAATGAAGCCTATGAGAACTCAAAAATCTATAAAGCCAAGACTAAAGTTTTTCATGATAAACATATTGTGAGAAAATCCTTCCATCCTAACTAAAAAGTCTGGCTATTTAACTCTAGGTTACGTTTGTTTCCTGGAAAATTGAAATCAAGATGGGATGGTCCATTTTTAGTGATTAAAGCTTTTGACCATGGTGCAGTCAAAATCATGGATCCAAAAAATAGACAGACAATTACTGTTAATGGGCAACGTCTAAAACTATATATTGAACACATTCAGAATTGTCCATTGGAATCCATAGAGCTGAGTGATCCAAACTAGACAAGCATGCGTCTGGCTGAAGACGTTAAACTTAGCGTTTATTGGGAGGCAACCCAATCTTCACATTCTTTTGTAATCCTGATTATTCTCTTTTTCTTTTCTTTTTAGAAAACTCAAAAAATCCACCTTGGAGAACAGAGAAAAGCTTCGCCACACCTCATATTGTATTTATCCTCATTATGAATTCCATATTAAATAATTTTTGTGCATTTCTATACCATTGAGAACAATGTCAGTCAAATTGGGGGAAGGAGAATCATGATGAATATTCAATAAATTATTATGAATATTGAACAATCTTTTAAATGAACAATTTTTTTTGAAAAATTTCATCATTTTTACACAAAATTTTCAAAAATCTCTGCACTTTCACACCCCAAAATTTTCAAAATTCAAAATTTTCATTATTTCTTATCTATCATAATTCATTTAAAGGATCTTGATCAAAATTGAGTTAAGAAGTTGAGTAAAAGTTTGAATTAACCCCCCTCTCTACAAAGAATTATGACGGGATGATTTTCACCCACACACAGTAACTTGGAAAGAGTGGAAAATCATGAAAATGTAGAGTCGCTGGAGTTGACCCGAAGTATTGAATTATCCATTCTGTTTTTACTTTTAGGTCAAACGAACGGAAAGTTAGGATTCGTAATAGGAGATCAAAGTACTTAACACTTTAAGGAGGCTTGATAAGTTAGTATTTTCTATTATTAAAAGAACAAATGCATGCCCTATATTTATGTTTATGATGTTTAAAATAGCATGAAATGATAGACAACTTCGTACCAATTCCAACGGTACCAATTTCGTCAAATTCTGAGTTAAAAACATCATCATTTCATGTATTTGCGATTTTCTCAGCAAAACCGTGAGAAATCAATTTATTTAAGCATAAATGTAATTTTATTCATGATAATATCCTAATTTACATTTATTTTATGTGAACATGACAAGAAGAAGATGCAGTGCAATTGGCTAAGTTTCTAGTCGTTTGTGGGAAGGACGGGAGTTCGAATCCCAGCTAAATCGACTTTATTTTGGCAAAAATACTAAAGCGAGAGTAAAAAGGTCTTTTGTTATCCTAAGTGGTTGCCCTAATTCTTACCCAAGAAGAAAACAAGAGGAGCCAGCCGCCATACACTTTCTTCCTTTCTTTATTTTAAAAATTCTCTCTCCCTTTTTAAGAAGTCTCTCCTTCCTTCCTTCCCCCCCTACTTTTCTTCTCCCTCCTGCCTTCTCTCCCCTTTCTCTCTCACTTGTTCTCCCTCTCTGCTACAGTACCCGCGGGTACAGTAGCTACAGTACCGCGGTACTGTAGCACTCTTTCTCTCTCTCACTCGCTCTCTCTCTCACTCTCTACATCTCTCTCAAACCGGCGGCTGTCAAGGACAAGAGGTGGACACAAGGTACTGCAACTAACTACTGGAAGGAGTCTAGGACAGCCAAAGATCCACGCGAAGGGCGACGACGGCTGCAAGCACCAATTTTCTCTCTCCATCGTCTCTCTCTCTAGTTTTTGAGTTCTCCATGTTACACTATATTTCGAATATTTTATGTAAATATTTTCTTATAAAAGTCATGTTATTTTTTTATTTGCAATGTTTCTGTAAAATTTCATATATTTCTGTGAACGAATGATAGTATCTCATTTGAAAAAAGTTATCTTTTCTCCCTCTTTTTGTTCTACAACTTTTATTTTTTCTTATGTTGACATTACTCAAACTTTATATTCCATTTTTAATTAGTATTTTAGAGGTAGTATTAGTTCAGTATATGGTCTGATTATGCTCCTTTAGGGCTGCTCATTTTGTGAGTTCATAGCAAGTTCGATTAGTTTCAATTGTTGTTTATTAAATCATCTTGCTCCATCTTCTTTCTTCTCTGATTTTACTCTGAAAAAATATAAGGTTTTCAACTTTAAAAATCTATTTCCCTATGGATTCGACTCGGACTCACCATTGCTATTGTTAAAGTTTAATTTGAATGAGCCGATTAATTTAGACTGTTAGCTTTGATTTTTAACGACACAATCTTAAGCTATTAACTTTTGGCGCCGTTGCCGGGGATTTAGATTTTTAATTTTGATTATTTTGGATTTAGTGTAATTATTCTTTAGTTAACCTTCTTTTTCTTATTTTTTGCAAGTATATTGAACCAAAAAAAAAAAAGGAAAGCGAAATCATTGGTAAGTATGTTTCAACTTTCTATTTTCCAATTTCCTTATTTTAGTTAATTTCTTTTTTGTAGTTGCTAATTTAGATAGGTTGCCATTAACATAAAAAAGGAAAGAAAAATTCAAATTCAAAATCTTCATCTCAAGATTAGAAACCTTCCATGCTAGGCATTCATCATTTTAGGAAAGCATGCATTAGTTTCTATTTTTAGTCATTTCCATATTTTGTTGAAGATTGCGGGGGAAAGATACGTGTTTCAATTATAGCAAGTCATTCATGATTGCATCAACACACATTGCCTTGATTTCATGATTGCCTTGCATTGCATTCAAAGAGACTTTTAAGGGCAATTCCCATAACAACATAAGGTGGGGATTTCATCACCTTTCATTAGCCCACAAATCACCTTCCTTGCATTAGCATTTCCTAAACTTAATAAAAGCAAGTCGAAAGAGACCCTAGGGTTCACACTATGCATGGTTTAAATCTCGGGTTACCTCCATTTTTGGCAACGGTGTCTAGGCTAGAAGTTAAAAGGCAAACGCCTAAACGGGAAAGTGGTTCCTTAATTAGGTCCCTACGAAAGTAGGGGGAGCCTCCTACTACCCCACCTCTTACCTGGCCGTTGACTGATTGTGATTGTGACTTGTGGTGGATCCCATTCACTTTGTGAGAAAATTCACATAGAAGTCTAGGTCAACCTTAGGTCATTAGGTTAGATTGTTTGATAATTTGTTTGCATTTATTAAAAAAAAAAAAAAAGAGTGAAAGAAAAGAAAAATCAAATCATTCTTCTCTCTCTTCGTCCTAGTGCACGCAAGGTAGGAGATCTCAAAGTCCAAACCTTCTAGGACCGATTACTGAAATTGAGAGAATTATCCATCAAAGAAACCCACTTCAAGATCAAATAGCCAATAATCAGCACCTACCGAAGCAAATAAAAGATTATTTCATTCCAAATCAATATCAACCTTCATCTTGTATTCATCTTCCTCAGAATCCGGCCAATCAATATGAGATTAAATCAAGTGCCATTTAGATGCTCCCATCTTTCTATGGGAATACAAATGAAGATCCTTATAAACATCTGGATGAATTTTTAGAAATCTGTTCTACGATGAAAATCCAAAATCTCACCGATGATGCTCTTAAGTTGACCCTATTCCCCTTTTCTCTTAAAGATAAAGCTAAATATTGGCTAGGGACTATAGGTAGGCCCATTAGGACATAGGAAGAAATGTAGAAAGAATTTCTCAAGAAGTTCTATCCCATAGGGCGGACCATCACGAGTTTTACCCAAACTCCCGAGAATTGATCCATGAATCTTAGGAAAGATTAAAAGAATTGCTTAGGAAATGCCCTCATCATGGGTTATCAAAGTGACAAATTGTCCAAGCATTCTATGAAGGATTGTCTGAACAATTCAGACAAATGATGGATGCCTCATGTGGAGGGGCATTTATGATGAAAAATGAAGATGAAGCTTATGATCTATTTGAAATGTTAAGTGAAAATTCCATCAACCATGCCTCATTATCATCCTATGAGAGGTCTGTTGGGCCATCTAAGTGGGCCGGAATGTATGAACTTAAGGCTCGTGGAGAGCCCGAATTCAGAATGGACATTAATCTGATCAATCAAAAATTGGATAAAATAGACATCTTGGCCCAAAAGTTAGATCAACTCTTAGCCTTAAACAAGCAAGAACCTACCTATCCAACACCATCTAGTCCATATGAAGGCCCATCTTCCATCTCTCATGACATTTGTGCTTTGTACGCAAGTCCGACCCATCAAGTGAATGAATGTCCAACTGCGGCCCAACTTCCACCATTCATTCAAGAACAAGTTCAGGCTGCCCAGAGATTCTCCAGACCCAATAATGATCCATTCTCAAATACTTACAATCCGGGCTGGAGAAACCATCATAATTTTGCATGAAAGAATCAACAGGCCCCATTGCAAATACCTAATCCTCCCATGCATCATGCCCAAAAGCCCCAGAACTCATTGCCACATCAGCCCAACTTCTACGGGAATTTGCAGGCTAGGGGACCACAGGGCCACTTCTCTCAAGCCCAATTCTCTCAACCAGCCCACTATCAATCCTTCCAATCAGGGCAATCCACTCAATATCCTCCTCCACCAACTTATAAACAACCTCCTCAGCCCAATTTTGATGACAAATTCACACAACTCCAACAACTTATCTTGACCCAACAACAGTCTATTTCTAAGTTGGAGAGTCAAATGGGGCAATTAGCTGAAGCCGCTATGAGGAGGGAAATGGGCCAACTTCCTAGTCAACTCATTGCTAATCCGAGAAATCAACCTCTAGGTTTTCCATCCCAATCGGCCTTTTACCTCAACCTGGCCTACTAGCACAACCTAAAGGGCCGCAATTTGAGAATGTTAAAACTATTTCGGCCCTTAGGAGTGGGAAGAGTTTAGAGAACCCACAGAAGGATGGGGAGGTAGCAGAAGGTTCTACTAGTGGGCCTCAGGAAATCGAAAGTGAAAGTGAGGCTGAGCCCAATATGGAGAAGTTGGGGGGAGATCCGAAAGGAAAAGGAAAGTTGGATGAAGGCCTAAGCTCATATCAACTACGGGTGCCATTCCCAAACGCTTTACTAGCAAAGCCCACTGCCAAGAGGAAACTGGCCCAGAATGAGGAGTTGATAGAATTATTTAAACAAGTTCAGTTCAATATTCCACTTCTTGATGCTATCAAGCATGTGCCAACTTATACTAAGTTCCTAAAGGAATTGTGCACGCTGAGAAGGGAATCGAGATTGACTCTCGAAAAGGTTAGACTTTCAGAGGATGTGAGTGCAATTTTAATGAACCATCTACCCAAGAAGCTGAAGGACCCTGGAGCACCTTTGATTTCATGTGACATAGGTGGAGTCACATTTAATAGAGCATTATTGGATTTGGGTGCTAGTGTGAACTTATTGCCAACTGCTATTTTTGAAAATTTTGATATTGGGGAACTGAAGCCCACATCCATCGTCTTGCAGTTGGCCGATAGGTCCGTAAAAATTCCACGGGGACTCATTGAGGATGCTATTGTAAAAGTTCATGATTGCTACTTCCCCGTGGATTTTCTCATTCTGGATATGGCCTTACCCGAGGAGCTCATTCATACCCCGATCATCTTAGGACGTCTATTTTTGGCCACCTCCAAAGCTAACATCAATTGTGAAACTGCCATGATGGACATATCCTTTGAGGGTCAAAAAGTCTTCATTGTTGTCCTAATTTTTCTTCTATTTGCATTGCTAAGGGACTAGCAATGAGTAAATTAGGGGGTGTGATAAGTTAGTATTTTCTATTATTAAAAGAACAAATGCATGCCCTATATTTATGTTTATGATGTTTAAAATAGCATTAAATGATAGACAACTTCGTACCAATTCCAACGGTACCAATTTCGTCAAATTCTGAGTTAAAAACATCATCATTTCATGCATTTGCGGTTTTCTCAGCAAAACCGTGAGAAATCAATTTATTTAAGCATAAATGTAATTTTATTCATGATAATATCCTAATTTACATTTATTTTATGTGAACAGGACATGAAGAAGATGCAGTGCAATTGGCTAAGTTTTTAGTCGTTTGTGGAAAGGACGGGAGTTCAAATCCCAGCTAAATCGACTTTATTTTGGCAAAAATACTAAAGCGGGGGTAAAAAGGTCTTTTGTTACCTTAAATGGTTGCCCTTATTCTTACCCAAGAAGAGAACAAGAGGAGCCAGCTGCCATCTACTTTCTTCCTTTCTTTATTTTAAAAATTTTCTCTCCCTTTTTAAGAAGTCTCTCCTTCCTTCCTTCCCCCCCTACTTTTCTTCTCCCTCCTGCCTTCTCTCCCCTTTCTCTCTCACTTGTTCTCCCTCTCTGCTACAGTACCCGCAGGTACTGTAGCTACAGTACCGCGGTATTGTAGCACCCTTTCTCTCTCTCTCTCTCTAGCTTCGTTCTCTCTCTCTATCTCCCTCTCTCTCTCTCTCTCTACATCTCTCTCAAACCGACGGCTGTCAAGGACAAGAGGTGGATTCAAGACACTGCAACTAACTACTGGAAGGAGTCTAAGGTGGCCAAGGATCCACGCGAAGGGCGACGACGGCTGCAAGCACCAGTTTTCTCTCTCCATCGCCTCTCTCTCTAGTTTTTGAGTTCTCCATGTTACACTATATTTCGAATATTTTATGTAAAAGTTTTCTTATAAAAGTCATGTTATTTTTTTATTTGCAATGTCTCTGTAAAATTTCATATATTTCTGTCAACTAATGACAGTAGCTCCTTATAAAAACGTTATCTTTTCTCCCTCTTTTTGTTCACCAACTTTTATTTTTTCTTCTGTTGACATTACGCAAACTTTATATTCCACTTTTAATTAGTATTTTAAAGGTAGTCTTAATTCAGTAGATGGTCTGATTATGCTCGTTTAGGGCTGCTCCTTTTGTGAGTTCATAGCAAGTCCGATTAGTTTCAATTGTTGTTTATTAAATCATCTTGCTCCATCTTCTTTCTTCTCTGATTTTCCTCTAAAAAAATCTAAGGTTTTCAACTTTGAAAATCTATTTCCTTGTAGATTCGACTCGGACTCACCATTACTATTGTTAAAGTTTAATTTGAATGAGCCAATTAATTTAGATTGTTAGCTTTGATTTTTAACGACACAATCGTAAACTATCAACCCCCCTCTCTACAAAGAATCATGACGGGATGATTTTCACCCACACATAGTAACTTGGAAAAAGTGGAAAATCTTGAAAATGTAGAGTCGCTGGAGTTGACCCGAAGTATTGAATTATCCATTCTGTTTTTACTTTTAGGTCAAACGAATGGAAAGTTAGGATTCGTAATAGGAGATCAAACTACTTAACATTTTAAGGAGGCAGTCACTTCGAAAAAGGACAATCAGAAGTATGAAAATCAAATAAATATGCTTTAAAAGAGTCAAAGAAAGGACGGTGGCAAAAAGTATGCATCTCCCCTCAGACAAAAATAAAGAGGGTGGCAAAAAGTACGCACTCTCAAAGCACAACCAAATGAAAAAAAAAAAAAACAATCGCGATAAATCAAAAAGTCCTTCATAACAAAATAAGACCAAATCCTAAAAAGTGTTAAGTTGGTACGAGAACCGAAAAGCGAACCTAGCCAACTAATCCGAAGATCTCTTTTTCTATTCTCTCCCCTGGATAATTCTACTCCAAGGGTCAGTGAAGGCAACGATATACCAACCAGGATAGAAATGAACTCCAAGCACCTCAAATGATATGCATAATCACCTATTCTGATTCCAAGTATAGTGGGTGGGAGAACGAAAACTTGAATTCAAATTACCTACCATTTGTAATAGATATCCTTTAAAATGAAGTGTGATTCTTTTCACTAATCATGGTAGTCATAATTTTTTAAATGATTACATTGCTAAGGGACTAACAATGATTAAGTTGGGGGATGTGATAAGTTCACAATTTACATAAATAACAGATGAAATTTACACACTTTGCTATCAATTTAATGAACAAAATCACATGGAATGATAGATAAATCAATTGTGCGTTCAAACATATCAATTCTGTAAAATTTAAATTTCAAATATCATCACTCCATAAATTGAACAAGGGTAGCAATTTCATTCTCAACTAAGACTTTCTCGACAATTATTTAATGTGCATTTGGATGATTTATTAATTGCCACACGAACTTAACTGTTATTTTATGTGAATGCAAGACATGAACAAGCAGATGACATAGTGGTTGGACTATCAGGATTTTAAGGAAGTGACTAGGGTTCGAATCTTGGAAGGAACAAGAGTGTATTTCTTTTTGTCTTAAAAAAGAGAACCACAAGCCAACTAAAAGAGAGAAGAGGGAATTTTGGAATTCAAATTTCAAAAATGTTGTTTTTTGAATTTGAATTTTAAAATTTCAAAATCTCGAAAATAACATTTATTCTACAATTCAAAATTCAAAATTTGAAATATTCCTCTCTAAATTTAAATTTCAAATAAACATTTATAGAGAATCCTCTAATCAAGAGAGAGCTTAATGCAAACAATTAAGGGCCCATTTATTAGAGGATTTGACATTCAAAATTTGAATTAAGAATTCTCTTCTTCTAAAACCAAGAGAGTGGGAGAAAAAGACACTTTTGAATCTTGTTTTTGATAGGCTTTCTCTCACTTCTCCTTCACCCCTCCATCCGAAAATCTTTCTCTCATTTTTCTGTTCTACAACTTTCTTGTTCACCCCCTCTCTCTTGCACAGTTTTCAAAGCTATTTCTTTCTTTTTCTTTTTGTTCTCTATCTTGCTCCCTCTCTCTCTGTCAAGTTCTCTCTCTTTCTCACTTTCTTCTCTCTCCCCGTGTCTCTCTTTCTTCTCCCAACTCTATCTCTCTCTCATATCTCTCTTCTCTCTCTGTCAGTTTCTCTATCTCTCTCTTCTCCCTTTGTTTCTTTCTTTCACCCGCACACTCTCTATCTCTCTCCTCTCTCACTTTTTCTCCCACATGTTTTCTCTCTCCCTCTTCCCTACTCTCCGCCGGCCACGCGCCAAAGCGCGTTTCAATCATTGGTGACTGCACGCGCCCGCCATCCCCTCCATGCGTCGCCGCAAGGCGAATCGCGCGAAGCAGCATTGTCGATCGAGCCCCCACGCGCCAGAAGCCGACACCCGCCGGGGCTACATGTCAGCGCCCACTCGCGCCAGCACCCCGCCGCCTCCACGCGTCACCCTTGCGAAATTCGCAGGGGTGACCTCGTCGCTAGAGCCGGTACGGCCAAGGTTTCCCGCTCACGCCGCCCTGGACCGCCTGTGCCTCCGTACGCCACGTGCCCGCCTTGACTGCCACGCTCGTCTGCCTCTCTAGTCAGCGCTGGTCCACAGCGCCACACGCCAGTACGCAATTCAGTGCGTTCCGCCTCCCAGCTGTTGGGCACACAACGCCCATTGCGCCCCTGCCTCAGCTGCCCTGGCACATTGCACCACCCGAGCCACAGTCCCTATTATGTTTTCCCTATTATCCTTTTATTTGTTTATTTTAGTTGTTAAACAATTAGTTAACATTTCTGTTATTTAATTTTTTTAGAACCATTGTAATCCGTTTTATCTCAATAATGGTAGCCATGTTATTTACTTCTATCGATATGAATAATCCTATTTGGTATTCCTAGACTTATAATTAACTAGTTAGCTTATTGCTTTGTTAATTTCTGCAAAATAGTGTTTTGATAATGTTTTCTTAATATTAGGTGTTTTTTGAGGTGTAATTAATTCCTGGCACTTATCTAATCACTTTTTCTAGATTTGCTTCTCAAAGTCACACTTGTCAACAATTTTTGCAAACCAAATCCAACATTTTCAAAGTTAATAATTCTATTTCTCCGTGGATCGACCCGGTCTCAACCAAGTACTACGTTGTATTTTATTGAGATTCGGACTTTAAAGTTGATGATATTTGTGTTTTAACGACGACATTTAAATACGCATCATAAGTCGTCCTATTGGACCTTTTGAGTAATAGAATGTTATTGGTACTGCAAAGATTGCTCTCTGCTAGTGGCACTTAGTCGTGTAAACTGTATCAGAAGTGTCCTCAACCGTGTAAACCATACCGAGAGTGTCCCTATAGCTAATATGAAAATCAACTTCCCTACGGGAGGGAGTGAGACGCGATCACTTAGCCATGTAAACCATATCAGGAGTGGCCTCGGCCATATAAATCGTATGGGGAGCAACCCTATAGCTACGAAAATTGACTCCCCTATGAGAGGGAGTCGGATGCGACACTTAGCCATGTAAAATGTATCAAAGCAACCTCAACCGTGTAAATCATATCGAGAGTGGCCCTATAGCTACGAAAATCTACTCCCCTATAGGAGGGAGTCGGACGCAACATTTAGCCATATAAACCATATCAGGAGTGGCCTCAGCCGTGTAAACTGTACCAAGAGCGGCCTTATAGCTACGAAAACCAACTCCCCTATGGGATGGAGTCGGATGCAACACTTAGCCATGTAAAGCATATTGGGAGCAGCCTCGGCTATGTAAACTATACCGAGAGCAACCCTATAGCTACAAAAATTGACTCCCCTATGGGAGGGAGTCAAACATGACATTTAGCTATGTAAATCGTATCAGGAACGGCCTCGGCCCTGTAGACCATACCAAGAGCAGCCCTATCTATAGCTATGAAAATTGACTCCCCTATGGGAGGAAGTCAAATGTGATACTTAGTTACGTAAACCATATTATGAGCGGCTTTGGCCATGTAAACCATACCAGGGGTAGTCCTATAACTACGAAAATTGACTCCCCTACAGGAGGGAGTTGAATGCAACACTTAGTGGTGTGAATGTTATGCCCTAAACCTTTACAACATATTAATGAATTCAATTAATTTAAGTTAGACTAACTAACTAATTATGAGAACCTACTAGTGAATTTAACTAATTTAATTTAATCTAATTAACTCATTAGTAAAGGTCTAGTAGTCTATTTAAGTAAATTAAAACAACCTATTAACTTAGTTAAAAATTTGAATTCAGATGTACTGGACAGTAATATAATAAAATAACGATAACTTTCGATACAAAACTTAGATTGAGGCATGGCTGGTACCGCTGGAAAGAGGACAAAATGATACATAATTTTATAAAAGGCCATTTTTACTAATTAGATGTTTTAAGGGTCAAAAGTAATAATGATCAGTTTTAGAAAGAGCTACCCAAAAAAAATAAGTCCTAATTAGAGTAGGATTTGGATTCGGAAATAATAGAAAGTATAAATAAAGTTAACCCCGACCTAAAAAATGTTATAAGAGGTATTTGAGTTGGATTATAAGTAGTATGTCTAGGACTCCAAGTTGTGAGTGGAAAGTCATAATTGGAATCCTACTCGAATTAGAATTTTGTGCATAGATTTATTTGACACAGTTCTAGTATTTTAAGTATAATTTTACGTAAAAAATTCTAAATTAAATGAGACAACTCTCGTTGTAAAACTATCTCAAAATTCTACAACTTTTATGAAGATTACATTTTCAAAATATATCATTTACTAGTTCGAACTTGAAGATCTTTAGAGAGGAACATAATTTGTTAGAAATATAGGTGAGTTCTATTTCGAGTTGGAAGCTTATCTGTGAAGGAAATGTCTCTCTTAAGAAAACTCCGACCTGGAAAGGATATAAGGAGTTTGAGAAGGATTGAGAGAGAGAAAAATACTATTTATAATCACCCAAATTCGTATACACCATACTCTATCTACAACTTTGTTTGAAGATACTAGTTTTTATGTTGTTCTTGAGAGAAAAAGAGAGGGAAGGCTATTAGGCTGCAAGGGAGTGATTCTTCAATGTGAGAAGGCTCTTTTGGGGCCTCATAAGGTATAGAAAATAGCTTGTAATGGCTGAAGGTCGTAAAACTTGGTTAGAGAAATTCTAGGATCCACGAAGAACCAATCTTTCTCCAAGAGGTAGATGGATAACTCTAAGCATGAAATATTTTGTATTAAAAACTATATTATCATTAAAGGTTTTCAAAATATAATCAATTGGTAAGAAGCTTCATCTATATTATATTTTATGATTCTAAAATTTCATATATTTATAATCTTATTTACTATTTATTACATGATTATTCTATCAACATATATGATCTATCCATTCAATCTGTTTTGTTTCCAATTATGTTCACTTGAGTTACAGATATTTGTTCTCCTTGTTTCAACATCCGATTGAGTTAAAATTTTAATAGAATATTATTTTGAATGTTATCTTAATATCCAAATTAAGATTTTTTCTTAATTTATTTGATACTTATTCTATAATATTCTTGTCGAACTATATAATTTGTCTAGACAGTTTTGAAAGTGGATCTTTTATCCTATTTGATTAATATCTAAATCATGCCAAATTCGTAGAGACCTTTGTTATATTGTCCTTGACTTATCTGTAAGGTTTGTGAATTTTTTGATCCCGTTTGATATTTATTTTACCCTATGTTTTGATTTGCTGAAATTCTATCATAGTTAGATTTCTATGATCGAAGCGAGAGTCCAAAATCATATTAAATCAACCTAAAAAATCATGAAACTTTTCCAAAACTTGTAGTGAAATCCTATTAGAATGTTACCAGATTTGATTACTTTTTGAATCTATTTGATATTTATCTTGATTATTCTTGCTATTCTATATTCTGAAATATGATATCTATGTCAAAAAATTATGAGATTAATTCTGAAAATTTCAAAAAATTACTCATATCTTTAGAAATATATTTTGATCTTGTTTAACTAAGTTTAAATAAAGAATATTAAATCTATTTTACTCAGTTTGACCAGTAAACTACTATGGATTTACATCTCTGATCTCTTTAAGATATGTGTGATCTTAATATATAAAATATATGTTTATGGACAGTGCCACCGTAGGAGAGTTATGAGCAGATCATGTAAGCATTCGTAAGGTAAGTCAGAACCTACGGGCAATGGGTGTATGGATGGAGTATCTGTGAATCTACGTAGTAGTTAAGACCTTTGTGGCGCTTGCATAGGTGCATTGGTATTTGTGTAGGTTGCTCCTTATGTTGTGGTTGGATGCATGTCCGATATGTTAAAGTGAAAATATGATAATTAATATGTACTGTAATATAATTATCTGATTTGACTTATACTGTGAAATTATATGATCTTCCATGCTCATATGCTATCTAAATCACTTATTTGGTCAGCCATGTTCATATTTGATTAGCTATCTATATCATCTTTTGATTAGTCTCTTGATCAGCTTTTGTCTCTTTAAATTAGATAATCATGCTCTATCTTAATTAGCATTTCATTCATGATCTTATGACTCTACTACGATCTATAACATGAGAATTTTGACTCATGAAAATATAATTGAGTTAACATGTTGCTAGCCATGTGAGAATTTGATATGTACTATGTGGACCTCTAATGAATTAGAGGTTATTTGTTCGATAAGTGCACTGGCTAGAGAATTGTGATATGAAATATGAAATTGTTACTTGAACATCTTGAGTTGACTATATCATCATCTTATTTCAAATCTGCATATTTGTATTAGAAAATGTACGTATGATAATATTTGACAAATATCACATGCTTCGTATCATTTCCTTATTGTACTATATGTAGAATTTGGTCCGATTATCATGCTTAGTATAATTATATAATGTGATTTTGCAAAGTTATTGTATGTTAAGTCATGTGGATGGTTTGAAGCCTACTAAGTAGTAGACTCATAAATCCGACCAAACATTTTTCAGGAAGAATCGATTCAAGATCAGGTTAGGTGAGAAGTCAAGTATGTTGAACCTTTGGAAGAGTTTTTAGAAGTTTATTTTCAATTTAGTAGTTTGATGTAGTAGGATTAGTTATGATAAATTTAATAGAATTTTATTTATTTGGTGAGACTGAGAGTTGAGATATTATTTGATGGATATTGTAATTTGTGGACTTTGGTATTTGGCTATTTATTTGAACTATATGATGGTAATGACATTTATTTAAATTATATTGTGATATGTTTATCTCTCATATCTGTTTGTTGAGCTGATGTTACGTACTCAAAGTCCGATCTGAGTTGGTGTATAGAACTAGATTTCGGGGAAGTAACAGTAAACCATTTCGGGAGCTACCTCGGCCGTATAAACGGTACCGGGAGTGGCCCTATAGCTATGAAAATCGACTCCGCTACGGGAAGGAGTCGGACGCAACACTTGGCCGTATAAACCATATCGAGAGCATCCTCAACCATGTAAATCGTATCGAGAGTAGACCTACATCTGTGAAAATTGACTCTCTTACGAGAGGAGTCGAATGTGACACTTAAGTGCCCAGATGAGGTCGTTACAAAAAAGGAGAAACTGTTAGGATATTAGAAAAGTCCAACTTTGTATTTCAAAAGGCGGTCCTTCATCCCACTTGCAAAATTTTAGGCGACCTTAGGATCCGGCTGCATACAAAAGAATAAAAAAGAGATGAAAAAAGCTAGAGAGTTGCTGGGTAGGCTTCGGTTGCCTAGGCATCATTTTCTTGAGCCTCGTCAGCATCCTCGCCCTCATTAGATTGCACAAGGCAAGCTTCGAGCGTAGCAAGGGTCGAAGCGGTCGAAGGGACCTTGACCGTTCCCCCCTCGACCTCGACAACTAACTCAAGTTCTCTGCGAGTAGGAGGGGCCATTCCCGCCTTCAGCCCATTCCACCACGCTTGCAGATCCTCGCTGGTCTATTCGTCCAGGAGCTCGAAGTAGATGAGGTCAACATTAGGGCAGCCTTCTAAGCTAGAGCAAGGCCCATATTGAAGGCCATCTCGACTGATTGGGCCACAAACTCGAGCAAGGCCTTGATATAGTCGGGGCCATACTTGAATTGTTTGACGGTGACCTTCGCATCCTCTAGGGCTCAGTCGGCCTCCTCCCTCTCCTTGTTCACCTTGTCCTACTTTTCGGACAAGGTCGCCTCGAAATCCACCCTAAGTTTTTGGGTGGCCTCTTCCTTTTCCTTCAAGGCGGTTTCAAGGTTCGCCGCCTTCTTGTCCGCCACCTCCCTTGCGGCCTTGTCCTCCTTATGGACGTCCAACTAACGAAGCACTTCGTGCTCCATCTTTGAACTGATGTCGAGGAGGGCCTCAACATGCTTCTTGAGGCCGTGCTTCACGGCCCCCACCTTAGCCACTGCAAGGTGGTCCAACTCCCAGTCAATGTCTTTGAGCCAATCCCTGATATGGGTGTAGCGCCGAATGAGGGTGATGCTAAGGGTGGCAAACTACAAGAACAAAAACAAATGAGATTAATTAACCAAGGCAATTTGCAAATGAGCGAAAGTAGATGAGAGCTTACCAGCACTGCATGGTGCACGCACTACACCACGAGCCGCTCAGTGGAGATGGGTCGAAGCTCATTCTGAACCATCGGGAGAGTCATTCCCTGCTCCAATTTGACACGGGTTGCGGAGTCATCGACAAATGCCCCTAACTCAGGGCGCCACAGCTTATGGCCGTATTCATGGACCAAATGGCCCTGCGCCTAGACCCTAAATGGGAATGAGGTAGAAGTACCAATGGCCGAGATTGACTCGGCTCCTGTTGGGAAGCCCTCATGCCCGACAAGGGGGCCACTATGAGGAGCGGTTTGGACAGTCACTTTCTTCTCCCTCTTGGCTACCTTCTCGATAGACTTCCTCTCCTCTTGCTACCTTGACTTCTCCACCTTTTCTCTGGAGGAGGCCTCAATCGCCTTCTTCATTTGAGCCTCCACTACAGCCACAATGGCGAGCCCCTCCAAAGATGCAGTTATTTCAGTCGCCTGCTGTATGGACAGCTTGTGAACGTTACTGAGGAGGCTACCCATTCCGAGAGCCATGTTTGCATTCCAAGAAGGCACATAAGCAAACAAACATCAATAAAACTAGGCCTTGAAAGTCGAGACTGACTTACCATCGGCATCACCATTAACAGTCGCCTGGCTCAGTAGCCCTTCGGTGTCTGGGACCTCGATAGCAGGAGGTGTTGCTGCCACGGCCACTGCAGTCTCAGTAGGTACCTGAACAGAAGAGCCGCATGGAAGAGACGGCGCCGCCCGATTCGGGGGGTCATCAGGATCTATCCAGCGCCCAAACTTCACCATCAACGCCTCATCACCAAGTCAGCGATGTTCCTTGCTCCCGAGGCCAGTATCTTGAGCACCTTCGCTTGCTTGGCGGCCTCGAGAGTGGGGGCATCCACCGACTTCAGAGCTAGGGTCCCTATGTAAGGACTGAGGTTTCGGGTTCAATATTCGGGTCGGGTTCGGGCCGGATCCCCTGGTTTCGACCCTGAGGGGTCTTGAGATTTCTGACTGAATGACGTCAGCACTGCTCGACGTCTTTCAAAAGACGTCTGTCTGTGTAGACGCCATTTAAGTCTGCTTTCTGTTGCGCCACGTGGGCGGGTTTCGGGCCGCGAGAGTACGGCCCCTGTCGCATCGACTGAATGTAAGGAATCGCCATGAACGCAGCGGAAATAAAAATGATTCCATTGTATCGGTTGCTGGGGTCGTAAAACGGACATTAAAATAAATGCGGGAAGAACAGTTCTTCACCTTTGCGGGGTTTCGAATCTCCCGTGGATGATGCCGACTCGGTAATCGCGCACGCGCACGATCTCTAGAGGTATCCACACGAGCCCCCACTGCAAACGTGATTTCCTTCTCGACTTGAGTGCTCCGACCATATGTCAAATCCACCATGCGCGGAGAGAGACAGATCTACTCCAAGAGAGAGAGAAGGAGAGAGAGAGAGGAGAGAGAGAATATGGGGTGAGTAATTCGTCCAACCAACTTTTTACCCCTCCCCCTTGGCCCTCCTTATATAGAAATAAGGATAAGCACAAGAGTTAATCCTCATGATTATCCAAGAGTTTGGCCTTGGATAATTCTCCATTAAATCTTCATGTTTATCCTGCAGCTTTTCATAACAATCCAGATAAGCATGAAATTTAACATCTCTCACCGTCTGACGAGAACTCTTATGTGTGTGACCCTCTAGGCCCATATATCAGTCCGGTTGCAGGCCCATTAAACATAGAACTGTTTCTTGAGTTTAATATTTATTAATTAACATTTAAACATCATATGTTAAATGATTAATTTAATAAACAAGTAAATTATCATCTGATGATTAATTCACTTGGCCTTCTGATCATGAACAGCACCAAACACTACCTCATGATCCCAGAAGATATAAGGGATACTGTTCCCTTCAATTGAACCTTTCCGTCTGCAGATGCCGCACAGATATAATCCTTCACTCATGCAATGTCCCGATAACGCAAGAGTATGGTTTTATAGTCAAACCCTCTATCGCATTATCCAGATGGATTCCAGTACACAGTTAATATCTAGAAAGACATCTCTTTCATTTGACCCTGGCCAGGGATTTCTGTGTACACATCCATGGGACATTCTCTCTCCAGTCTTATACCAAGAGTGAGTGATCCCTTGTTGTTCACTCAATTACCTTCGCAAGCTTTCCACTGTATCTGAAAGATCGATTATGGCGGACTTAATGGTTAAAGTCCACGAGTCAGAGAATCAAGATACAATGGTCCACAAACAAGGTATCATTGGTGACTCAGGTCAAAGGACCAACTATGCTACTGCAACGATTGAATTCCCTGGTTGACTAATAGGTATAATTACCATCCAGGAATTCTTATTTGGATGTGTTCAGTGAACTCATTCTCTAATGAGCACCCACTTGTTTGTCTTAGTGTCACCACACGAGTGAATGTGAGATCATTCACCCTCATCACATGAGCAGACATAACTTGTGTCGATCTTATCGGATATTTAATGTCCATCTCAAATATCCTATGATCGAGAACTATTTAAGACAATTGCCTTAGGATATTGATCTCACTATCATAATCTCATCATGATTCAATATCCCATACATTTGTCTATGGACCTTCATTACGATAGTCGTTTGCGAGAACTATTAAATGAAGAAATAATTGCCTTTATTAATAATCTAAACTAGAATGTACAATGATTGACTTTGAGGCCACCCAATTCTAACACTGAACGGCGTCCTTGATGGTCGACGCGATTCAGACTGCGACCCCTGCGATGTCAGTGTACAGCGCCAGAGCGTTGTCAGTACGGCCTGTCCTGTCGTCTGAACGGCGTCCGTAGTGAGCGACGCGTTTCAGAGTGCTGTCAGTACGGCCCGTCCTGTCAGACTGATTGGCGTCTGTCTCGATCGACGCGTTTTAGCTAGATTCAGATTGACCCCGCGAGCCTCCCCTTCTTTCCCTCATTCTTCGCCTCCACTCTCTCTCTCTCTCTTCGCCCTCTCCGCCCTCCTTTCTCCCTTCCCTTCCTCTTCTTCCTCTTCCATCACTCCAATACCTCCTTACCTCTCACCTCTACCTCCACCACTTCCTTCGCGGCGTTCCATTCTCCAGACGGCGGCCGACCTCCCGGCGGAGTGGCGGCGTCCTCGAGGGTACCGGCGGCGGTCTGCGGTGCGGCGGGTCGGCGGCACAGAGCTTGGAGGAGTTCAAGAACCGGTAGGGGGATGAACCTTGCATGGACTGTGGTTGTCTTGCTCGTGATTTCCTTGGCGTGGCATGATGTGTTTTTGGGTTAGAATGAGCATGTTTAAGGGGTTTTCTTGTGGGAATGGCCGTGTTAGGAATTGTGGAATTGTAGCATGCTTATGGTAGTTGATTTTCCTTTTCTCCCCCTTCTGTTTTGGGCATTTTCGAGGTGTTTGGGGTTAAAGGAGGAACCCTCGGGTCGAACCAGGGAACCAGGTTTCTGGCGCTAAACGGCGTCGTGCCTGGTCGACGCCTTTTAGAAGGACGTCAGGGCAGTACGACGCCTTTTAGGACAGAAACCTCCATGTTCGAGGTTTCGTTGTACGGGGTTCTGACGCTAAAAGACGTCATGTATGGACGACGCCTTTCAGAAGGACGTCGGACCATCATGACGCCTTTTTAGACAGGAAATCACTCCGACTGAGGCTTCTGCAAATCTGGAATTCTGGGGTGAATGGCGTCTTTGGGTTCTGACGCGTTTTAAAAGGGCAGCTTCCCAGGTGGACGTGTTTTAAGGCATAATCTGTTTTAATTGAACCTGTTTGAGGGGCTTGAATGGCGTCGACCTCTGTCGACGCGATTCAAGACAGAACTGCTTAACTCCTGTTATTTAGTACATGTTTCACGATTGGATGGTTCAAATGCATGCTTTAAGTTATATACAGAGACTGAGGACTTCTGCGTGAATGGAATTACATCATGTGTGTGCGTGTGTTTATGCGGATATGGAATTGGAACTACTGTGATTTACGTTGTCACCTTGGGCCAATGGGGAAGGGCCATGGTGTCTGTGAGGCATTGTTGCCGTACCGGTGGGGGAGTGGTACATGTTGTGTTTCCCTTTGGCTGAGGGAAGCAGAACCACCTTGAGCCCGTCGGGCCGGAGTAGCCGGTGCGCTATCCGAGGGGTTGCTGTTTGGCCTCAGCGGGTCGGGGTTTCCCTGTTTGTCGTGGCAGCTTCCGGCGCGTTTCTTGCTGTGGAGCTGGTTGTGGTACTGTTGGAGTTGTTTTACCCCTGTAGCCACTGGGCCTAATGTGACCTTTGATCAAGGTTACGAGTCGTACCCTTCGCCCTTTGGCCTGACGCAGCCCGGGAGGTTAGGGTTGTGGGTAGTTCCTGTAGCTTCGGCTTGACGGGGGTTCGTCGGTCCCCAGGGCCCTCCTGAAGCGCCGAGGCCTGGCGTGGAAGAAATCCGGTCAGTAGGACAGTAGTCTAGACTGCTTGTGTGCACACGTAGCTGGGCAGTGGTGGTTCATTGGTCCCAGCTAGTCCTAGTTTGACTCACTGCCTCACCCTACGGTGCCCCGGAACACTGTAGGGGTGGACAGGCGTAAGTAGTGGTGGTAGTGTTGTGAGGCGATGTTTGACTTCGGTCGACAGTGTGGTTCGGTCGCTTTGTGGACTTTGGCTGTGAGACGTGACTTTGTGTTAGGTTCTTCGGGTTACTTAGAACTGTTCCTGCTACACTGCTTATGCGTATGTTTCATATCAGATTTGGGTGCTATGTTTACTGCTTTATTTAATTGCCATATATCCGTATTGTTGCACTTGTGGGTGTGTGAGTGGGAGGCAGGGGATCGGATGATCCCTACTGAGCCCAATTCTGGTGTGGCTCACTCCCTGCGGTTTCAGGTGTGGACCTCGTGGCGTGTGGCGGCGTGTGGTGTCTTCTTGGTGTGCGGACCAGCAGCTGTCTCAGTTCCGGGGTATGCCCCGATGTTGTTGTACTTTTCTTCTGCCTGTACTTATTTAATTTGTTGGACCATGTAATTATTGTTGGACTGTATACGGACATTGTTATCTTCCTTCCTGCGCACTTGTTATATCCTTGTAGTCCGTGTGATTGTTATATTTAGCCTTGTTTAGTGCTTACTCCTCCAGATGTGTTGTGTGAGATCCGGGTGTGAACCCGTAGTTAATGGGCCGACATCCATTTAGTGACCGGGTCTCCGGTCATAGGATGGCGAGTCGTTACAGATGGTATCAGAGCTCAATCTGGTCGAGTATGCAGTAAACTGGGTTAGATATTATAGTCTAACAATAAGTACGAGTCTGTACAGGCGATGGCTGTTGGTGTAGATTGGTAGGTTTTGACGTGTTTTGGTTCGTTTTTCGTGTCTGTGGGGTAGTGATGGCACCGAAGAGGAGAGTTCCGTTGGCTCGTGGCTCGAGAGCAGATGATCGTGGTTCGAGGGCAGAAGGACATAATGTGGATCGTTTCATGGAAGCTATAATTGGGGCTATGTCTAGATACCAGCAGGGAGATGGAAGTGAGGGGTCGAATTCCCGAGGTGGCCAATCCATGGTGATGGAGCGGTTCTTGAAGTTGAAGCCCCCTTCTTTCACGGGTCAACCTATTCCAGATGCAGTAGCTCATTGGATTAAGGAGGTAGAGAAGGCATTTGATGTTCTAGAATGTGCTGAGAGTGACAAGACCTTGTTGGCAACCTACTTGCTGAAGGACGATGCTTATGATTGGTGGGTTACCATCAAGGGGTTGATGTTTCCAGATAAATCCTTGAGAGAGATTCCTTGGGAAGGCTTTGTGAGAGAGTTTAGTGGACAGTACTTTCCGAGGCACGTTCGTAGGGCCAAGGAAAGGGAGTTTATGGAATTGGTGCAGGATGGTATGTCAGTTCTGGAATATCAGATGAAATTTGTAGCTCTGGGAAGATTTGCTCCACACATATCTGAGCATGAGGATCTTAGGACAGAGAAATTTGTGGATGGACTTCGGCATGATCTGAGGGAATTCGTGGCAGCTCATTGCTGTAAGGATCTGGCGTCAGCAGTTCGGTGCGCGGCAGCGGTGGAGATTCAATTCCAACAAATGGTGAAGGAGTCAGAGCAATCAGCACAAGGGAAGCAGCAGGACAAGGATAGATCAGCGGTCTTTTCGTCAGGCGGTTCGAGTTCCTTTGAGCTCGAGTTCCAAGAGGTACCTTGTGATGAGGATGAAGATGGTTCGGTTCAGCAGATGCAGACGGAGGTCAGCTGGCAACAGGAAGCGAGGCGGAACGCTGCGGATCGTTGTCCCCGTTGTGGCAGGTATCATGGCAATCGGATATGCCCATTGATCACGGGTAGCTGTTTTGGCTGTGGTAGGAAGGGACATCTCGCGAGGAACTGTCCCCAGAAGAATAAGACAGGTCAGGAGCCGAGTGGTCAGTCGGAGCCCGGGGCGTTGAGTGGTGTTGCATCTCTTGGTGGAGGTTCGAGATATCAGGCTAGAGGAGCGCTTTTGTCTTGTCTTATTCGGAGGTGATTGTGAACTCTTGTGGCACTTTTATGTACTTGGGTTTGGTGGAGAATCGGTTTTGTAATATGTGCCTCGCTAATGTGTGGTTATTTTGATCTATCAGCTTTTTGTCATAGTCGAGAATCTTGGTTAGCTTGGTGTGAGTTTCTTTGGCTAGTTACGTAGAGCCGAGTGGGTCTGAGCGGTGAGAATGATTGTTGTGATCTGTGTTGCCAGCATGTGATAGATAGCCGAGATTATCGTGAGCGGTTGCAAATTTCGAAGACGAAATTCTTTTAAGAGGGGGAGAATGTAAGGACTAAGGTTTCGGGTTCAGTATTCGGGTCGGGTTCGGGCCGGATCCCCTGGTTTCGACCCTGAGGGGTCTTGAGATTTCTGACTGAATGACATCAGCACTGCTCGACGTCTTTCAAAAGACGTTTGTCTGTGTAGACGCCATTTAAGTCTGCTTTCTGTTGCGCCACGTGGGCAGGTTTCGGGCCGCGAGAGTACGGCCCCTGTCGCATCTACTGAACGGCGTCCTTGATGGTCGACGCGATTCAGACTGCGACCCCTACGATGTCAGTGTACGGCGCCAGAGCGTTGTCAGTACGGCCTGTCCTGTCGTCTGAACGGCGTCCGTGGTGAGCGACGCGTTTCAGAGTGCTGTCAGTACAGCCCGTCCTGTCAGACTGATTGGCGTCTGTCTCGATCGACGCATTTTAGCCAGATTCAGATTGACCCCGCGAGCCTCCCCTTCTTTCCCTCATTCTTCGCCTCCACTCTCTCTCTCTCTCTTCGCCCTCTCCGCCCTCCTTTCTCCCTTCCCTTCCTCTTCTTCCTCCTCCATCACTCCAATACCTCCTTACCTCTCACCTCTACCTCCACCACTTCCTTCGCGGCGTTCCATTCTCCGGACGGCGGCCGACCTCCCGGCGGAGTGGCGGCGTCCTCGAGGGTACCGGCGGCGGTCTGCGGTGCGGCGGGTCGGCGGCACGGAGCTTGGAGGAGTTCAAGAACCGGTAGGGGGACGAACCTTGCATGGACTGTGGTTGTCTTGCTCGTGATTTCCTTGGCGTGGCATGATGTGTTTTTGGGTTAGAATGAGCATGTTTAGGGGGTTTTCTTGTGGGAATGGCCGTGTTAGGAATTGTGGAATTGTAGCATGCTTGTGGTAGTTGATTTCCCTTTTCTCCCCCTTCTGTTTTGGGCATTTTCGGGGTGTTTGGGGTTAAAGGAGGAACCCTCGGGTCGAACCAGGGAACCAGGTTTCTGGCGCTAAACGGCGTCGTGCCTGGTCGACGCCTTTTAGAAGGACGTCAGGGCAGTACGACGCTTTTTAGGACAGAAACCTCCCTGTTCGAGGTTTCGTTGTACGGGGTTCTGACGCTAAAAGACGTCATATACTGAGACTGAGGACTTCTGCGTGAATGGAATTACATCATGTGTGTGTGTGTGTTTATGCAGATATGGAATTGGAACTACTGTGATTTACATTGTCACCTTGGGCCAATGGGGAAGGGCCATGGTGTCTGTGAGGCATTGTTGCCGTACCGGTGGGGGAGTGGTACATGTTGTGTTTTACCTTTGGCTGAGGGAAGCAGAACCACCTTGAGCCCGTCGGGCCGGAGTAGCCGGTGCGCTATCCGAGGGGTTGCTGTTTGGCCTCAGCGGGTCGGGGTTTCCCTGTTTGTCGTGGCAGCTTCCAGCGCGTTTCTTGCTGTGGAGCTGGTTGTGGTACTGTTGGAGTTGTTTTACCCCTGTAGCCACTGGGCCTGATGTGACCTTTGATCAAGGTTACGAGTGGTACCCTTCACCCTTTGGCCTGACGCAGCCCGGGAGGTTAGGGTTGTGGGTAGTTCCTGTAGCTTCGGCTTGACGGGGGTTCGCCGGTCCCCAGGGCCCTCCTGAAGCGCCGAGGCCTGGCGTGGAGGAAATCCGGTCGGTAGGACAGTAGTCTAGACTGCTTGTGTGCACACGTAGCTGGGCAGTGGTGGTTCACTGGTCCCAGCTAGTCCTAGTTTGACTCACTGCCTCACCCTACGGTGCCCCGGAACACTGTAGGGGTGGACAGGCGTGAGTAGTGGTGGTAGTGTTGTGAGGCGACGTTTGACTTCGGTCGACAGTGTGGTTCGGTCGCTTTGTGGACTTTGGCTGTGAGACATGACTTTGTGTTGGGTTCTTCGGGTTACTTAGAATTGTTCATGCTACACTGCTTATGCGTATGTTTCATATCAGATTTGGGTGCTATGTTTACTGCTTTATTTAATTGCCATATATCCGTATTGTTGCACTTGTGGGTGTGTGAGTGGGAGGCAGGGGATCGGATGATCCCTACTGAGCCCAATTCTGGTGTGGCTCACTCCCTGCGGTTTCAGGTGTGGACCTCGTGGTGTGTGGCGGCGTGTGGTGTCTTCTTGGTGTGCGGACCAGCAGCTGTCTCAGTTCCGGGGTATGCCCCGATGTTGTTGTACTTTTCTTCTGCCTGTACTTATTTAATTTGTTGGACCATGTAATTATTGTTGGACTGTATATAGACATTGTTATCTTCCTTCCTGCGCACTTGTTATATCCTTATAGTCCGTGTGATTGTTATATTTAGCCTTGTTTAGTGCTTACTCCTCCAGATGTGTTGTGTGAGATCCAGGTGTGAACCCGCAGTTAATGGGCTGACATCCATTTAGTGACCGGGTCTCCGGTCATAGGATGGCGGGTCGTTACACCCTAGGTCATTCAGAAGGGCCAGACGATGTCCTTCCCTTCCTCCATGCAGACAAAGACGAATCCCTCCTTCCAGTAATGGATGGACGAAGGCTTCTCAGTGAAGATGTTGCTCCCAGAGCGGGTGGAAAACAGTACGAAGGAGACTTACCACTCCATTTGATGGTAAAAATGGAACGAAAATTAAGGACATCGAGAGGCACCTCCAATTGGTGACAAAGGGCAACAAAAGCATAGATAGTCTGCCACGAGTTTAGGGAGAATTGAGAAGGGGCGACACCATAGAAATTGAGGAGGTCAAGAATGAAAGGGTGAAGAGGGAGCCAGAAGCCGATATGTAGGCTTTGCTCATAGATGGCAAAGCAACCCGGCCAAGGCAAGTGTACCCTCTCGGCTAGCCGTGGCTTTCGTAGTTGGAGCCACTCCAGAAGATCGAAGCGGTCCTAGAACTCTTGGATGAGTTCTTGAGGTTAGACAAAAGCCACGTCTATGGCCATGTTAAATGGCTGATTGGGCCTGGCGGGGGCCCGCCCATTGCAAGTCATCTTGCTCGGCGGTCCCCAAGGGGGAAGCAAGTGTAACGCCCCTACTCTGTCGGCCCGATTAAGTCGTGCTGACTTACTACAAACCATCGATTCAGAGTTATCACAATGGGAACAACCCAACATTCATACATGGGCAGTGAGAGTATAAGCATGAAATAAGATATGAAATAGTAACCACAACCTTCATAGCCACAACAAACCACTGAACTATATTAATCTGAATTAACAACTAACACAATATCCAAGATCTCTTTAAAAGTCCAATGAAAGAAAAAGTACTCATGTGTGCTGAAATGAAACTAACTTATACATCTGTTACTAACCTATGAAACTAAAATAAGTAAATAAACACTTGCTAAAATAGTCTTGAGTCCAAAGATCAAGACTAACACTCCTCATGCTCAACCTTTGTCTCCTGATCCTCTGAAAATAATAGTTTAAGTAAGGGTGAGTCACATGAAACTCGGCAAACTCAGAATCCACAAAAGGCATAGGTTTGCATAGCTATAACATAAGAGAAATATTTCATACATCTATCTAAACATAAGCATCAATTCTAGGATATAACGACAATTCTTCACCCTAGCATGCTTCATTAACATTACAACGTAATAACATAGATAACATGCATGAACTACACATAGTTTATTAGCTTGAAACATGACATCATGTTAACATCTAAACTATGACTTACTTATAGCAACTAAGCATGTACTTTTAAGCATGAATTACATGAAGTAAGCATGTGGCACAACTAGCATGCTTCTAGCTTTATATGGGCATTTTATGCATGACTTTAAACATAAATTTCTAGCATATATCATGACATAAAAAAAACTATACATTAACTCCTGAAACTTAACATCATCTTTCATCTTTAATCATCATGAGTGATTACATATATTACATCTTTCACTTTAACATTAAGACAAGTAACCATACAATGACATTGAGTACTTCTTATTCTTCTTTACCTAGTGGTTATGGCAAACCTATTAGATCTTTGGTTGCGTAGTCAAGAGATGTTATCAGATCCCTCCGGGATAGTATGTAAACACACTTTTTGGATACCCATTGTCCCGGGTATCTTACTTATCTCTTTAGTCATTAACCGAGCGAATGAGAGAAGCTAGAGGTGACCCCTATGGAATCAACAGATGGCTCCCGCTACATGGCACTTTGGTCTCGAGGGAATTAAGAGATGGCCCCCACGCATAGTACTTTGGTCCACGTGTCACTTAGGGCCCACATCATGGCTTGGTTCATCCACTTACATCTTACATTATCGTATGCATGCATGAACATATTTCTTTAAGGCATGACGCACTTTAATGCACTACTGGTATTAATGACACGTGATTAAGCATGAAAATAACAATAATTTAATCCAACCACCCACTGTCTAAATCACGTCATGGTCGGTTGACGTGATTCAAATCACGTCAACCATGCCTGACGCATTTCAGACAACTATGTAAAATTCCCAAAAATTAGTTAAAACATGATTATTTCAAAATACTACATGAGTCTAAAACATACTGTAACAGGTTTATTAAGATGGGCATGCTTATGAATTATTTACTGAAATATTATGAATAATCTAGCATGATGGCAGAAATTGTCTAGAGAATTTTAACACATGAAGCATGATTCTTCTATTATCCTATGATTATCATAACATGGCCTGGAAACATGGTCAACAATCATCGGCATGCAGGGTTCATTACAGCAAAATCATAACTTCACTAGTGTGAATTTAGAACATGGATTAATCATGAAAAACATCTTAATTCAGCCTGCAGAAGCTTGAATCACGTCATGCATGGCTGATGCGATTCAAACCGCATCAGCATGCCTTGATGCGTTTGAAGCTCTAAGCTTAATTTTGCAGAAACTCAAAAGAAAAGAGAAAGGAGGAAAGAAAAGGGGTTTCTATGAATCATGAACTCGTCTTAGAATGGTCATCTCATAGCCAACATCATTTACACATAGTTAATAAATTAGGTTAAAACTAGTAATTTTCTATGTAAAAATACTATGTTTTTATAGTTCGTCATCACTTGCCTAACACACGCAGTACAACCACACAAAGAAGCTCCCCTCCGGCAAGGTGAGAAGCTCCTCCATGCATCACCATGACGCTGCAACGCTCACTACATGCCGCACACCGCCCGTCCATGAATAACGCAAAGAACGGCTGCCACCTCTCTCTCACGATCTCTTTCGGGCTCTCTCTAGGGTTCTAGATGGCTCAGAGATAAATAAAGGGGCTGGGGATGCACTCATGGACTTAAATAGGCCTCAAACATGAGTCCCAAGCATACTACAATCGCATTGAATCGTGTCAGCCCAAAGTGACCTGTTTCAAAAACTTTTAGTAAATCACATGTTATTCAATAAATTTGAATAGTAACCCTATTGATGGCCGACTAGGATCCTAATGGACCCATAATGTGTCTACTAAGATGCCAAGTGTTACAGCAAGTTGAGCCAAGGCTCCAATCATCCTGGAAGCTAGAGAATCGTTACTGAACTGAGCAAAGACAGAAGTCGAATCAGCTAAGAAGCGTCTAGAGAAAGAGTACGACAAGATGCTCGAGTCGAACGAGGGAGAAGATGACATCAAAAGAAGGGAGAAAGAGGATGAGAGAGGAGGCTAACCTCTTGAGCACTTGGTCCTACTTCTTGACAAGACCCTCTTGGACCGTCCTCGATAAGACCCGATCAACCTCTCACCACTAGGTTTGTGCACCTCCCTCCTCTTGCCTTTTCTTTTTCATACAAATGAGGGATGTAGGCAAGCAAGACCCTATTGTAGGGGGGCCTTAGGGGTGGCTGGGGAGATCAACGACTCTTGTCGAGGTGCCTGCTCATGTTGTAGCAATAGGATTGCGACATGTGTTACTCGTCTTAACCCCGCTCGAGAATTTCAAACACTAGTTCCCATGACACTTCGAATCTGGCGATTGTCCTACCCAACAAAATGTAATGATGCTACTCCGTCACTCTAAACTGCCTCCGCACCTAACCAAGGTAGTTGTGCAACGTGGACACGCCGACTGGACGGGTCAGCCTCAGAAATGCTGGGTGCCCCTCAGATATGCCTATCAACTTGTTCCTGCGCCACCCGGCAGTAGTAGACCACACTTTGGCTTGACTGGGGATCTCAATGCCTTACAAGCTGTCAGTTCAACACCTCACTAGATGAGGATGTCTTGGCTGGCAAAACTGACTCCTATGGGATGAAGAGCCTTTCCCGTCGACAGATTCTATAATACCTGGCTCATTAATAGGTTATTAGTAGCCCATTAGCAGCATGTTAGCAGCCTAGATAGGCAAGAGGGGGCTGAGTGAGCTGTCCTTAAACTTGGTTGAGAGTGCTTATAGGCATCAGGGACCCTTGATGACTATAAGACGGGGTTCTGAGTGGCATTATATCGTCCTGATGCTTTCATAAGTTTGAGATCTATGCGAACTGTCTTGATTTCTTTCCTTATTTGATGATTGTTTTTGTGTGGGATTCATCATAGAGGCTATAAATAGGTTCCCTAAGTCATAGGAGAGAGTTTTTTGTGTTCTAAATCCTAGTTTGGCCGTAAGAGAGAGACTGAGAGCATTCCTTAGTGGAGAGGCGGCGTTCTTCATGCGCCAGGAGCGAGGCGGCAGCACTGCGGTGTTGTAGAGAGTTAGAGGAGTAGATTGCCTTGCCTAGGCAGCTAGGTTGCATTGGTTTTGCGTTCTAGAGGCAAGTGATGACGAATCTCTATTGATTCATAGATATTTTTATGTAAAAAAGAACTTATTTTCAATCTAAATTGCTACTATGATATTAGTATGATAAAAAGGATACTTTGGTATGATGTGTGCTTAAGAAATCCCCATACATGACCCCTTCTTCTTTCTCACCGTACTTTAAGAGAAACCCTAGGAACCCATACAAAAACCTTAATTTGCAGGGTTAATGACGTCATAGGACCCTGATGCCTTTATGAATTGGCATCAAGGAATCTTGACATTTTTTAGCCTGACTGCCATAAGATGTTTGTGTCATATTCTTCTTGATTTTAATGCATGAATTAATTTTTGTTATTGTAATTAAGTATTGCTATGATACTGTCTAATTGAAATGTGATATTTACCTTTATTGCATGGCTATTTTCCTATGAAAACTAGTTGTTTTCATGCATGCATCTATGATGTATGAATGTAATTTATTTCATACATGGAAGATTTTGTTTAGTTCTACTTTTCACTAAGAAATTATCTATGAGTAGCTTGTGGTCTAATAGAATTTATTTAACGAAAGTTGTCTGGACTATCAGATAGATGTCAAGATATCCTGACATTTTTAATAAAAAGTGTCACCTGTCCCTGACACTTATTTGATTGTTATGAACTTGATGTTTGATATTTTGCCAATTGCATAGCATATTTAATTTTTGTTGATTGCACTTGATATCGACATTGTTACAAAGCATAATTCATGTATGTTTGAATGTGTGAAAAATAACTAAGATGCTATGTGTAAGGACTGAGGTTTCGGGTATAGTTATCGGGTCGGTTTCGGAGCTGGACCCCTTGGTTTGGGCCCCAGTGGGTCTGGGGCATGCCTTCTAAACGACGTCTGGAGTGCACAACGCTATTTAGAATGGTGTCGGGTTGTACTGATGCCATTTAGATAGAGTGCTACTGTGCTGCGTGGGCGGGCATTAGGGCACGTGCGTACGGCTCCGGTCATGTTGTCTGAATAGCGTCTTGGATGGACGACACGATTCAGACATTCTCTCAGAGTACGATCCTGTCCTGTCGCCTGAATGACGTCTGTCGAGGACGACGCGATTTCATCTATTTCGGTTTGACGCCCGAGCCTTCCTTTCCCTTATTCTCTCATTCACACTCTCTCTCTTCCCTCTCTCCATTCCCTCCGGTTCTCCGTTCCCATCCCCTTCCTCTTCTTCCTCTTCCACCACTCCAACACCCTCTACCTCTCACCACTTCCATCACCATTTTCACCGCGGCACTTCATTCTCCGAACGGTGGCCGACGTCCCGGCAGAGTGACGACTCCACGATAGTACCGGCAACGGTTCGAGGGTACGAAGTTAGGAGGAATTCAAGTGACCGGTAGGGGGACGATCTTTACACGTGATTTGGTTATTTTATCTATGTTTTTCCCACTTTAGAGCATGCGATGTGTGTGGAGATTTGGGTAGAATGAACATGTTTAAGGGACTTTTTGATGAAAATGGTCATTTTTATGAAATAGAGATTAGTGCGTTTTAAGTGGTTATTTGGATTCTCCCCTTCATCCTTTATTTTGAGTATTTTTGGGGCGATTTTGAGGGGAGGAAACCCCGTTTGGAGGCTCAAGAGAGGTTACAGGAAAACCAGATTTCGGGCTCTAAATGGCGTCGAACTAGGGCGACGCCATTTAAAATAGTGACGACCATGAACGACGCAATTTAGACCAGATTTCTCCTGAGGCCAATTTCTGTGAGCATCAGTTCAGTTTTGAATGGCATCCAAATCAGGTGACGCCATTTAAATGGTGACTACCATGGACGACGCCATTTAGGCCAGTATCCCCTAAGAACCTGTTTAGAGATCTTGAATGACGTCAGACTAGGGCGACGCCTTCAAGACAAAATCTCATTAATTCATACAATTAACATGTGTTTACATTGTTGGATAGTTTGGTTAAATGCATGCTTAAAATCGTACATCGAGGCTGATGATTTTTGTATGATCGGAATCGCATTGTGGTTTGTGTTTGACACCTTGTGTCGGTGTGGGAGGGACGCGGTGTCTGTGTGGCATTGATGCCGTATTGGTGTGGGAATGGTACATGTTAGTATTTCACTTGTGGCTGGAAAATGGCAGAACTACCTGAACTAGACAGGCTGGAGTAGCCAGCGTGCTATTTGAGGGGTTGCTATTCTATCCTAGCGGGTCAGTGCTTTCCTAATATGTCGTAGCAGTTTCTGGTGCGTTTCTTACTGTGGAGTGGGTTTGGTGCTGTTGGAGTTTACCCTTTCGCCACTGGGCTTGATGTAACCTGAGATATCGAGGTTACGAGTGGTACCCTTCGCCCTTTGGCCTGATGTGACCAAGGAGGTTAGGGTTACGGGTAGTCCCTATAGCTTCGGCTTGAGGGGGGTTTCGCCGGTCCCCAGGGCCCTTGTGTAGCGCCTAGGCCTGGCGTGAGGGAAGTCTGGTCGATAGGACGATGGTCTAGACTGCTTGCGTGCACACGTAACTGGGTGGTGGTGGTTCACTAGTGTAACGACCCGCCACCCTATAATCGGGGATCCGATTACTAAATGGGTACTGAATCATTAATTTGGGACCAAACCAGGATCTAGTAAGTCTGGGAAATAAATAATAAACTAAGCTAAACATCCACATCGCATTGAATTGAAATAAAAGTGCAGGAAATTAAAATTATTACAATGCGACTCGATACAGCAAATAATTACATTCTCCAACAGAAAGGAAATAATTAAACGTACAGGCCAGAGATAAATAACAACTACATCGGGGCATACCCCGGAACAACCGCTGAAGGCACACCACACCCGGCCGCACACGCCGTTCTAAGTCTGCTGGGAGTCCTCACCTGAAAACCGCAGGGGTGAGTCTCAAAACAAGACTCAGTAGGGATCCTTCGATCCCCACTGCCCACGCACACACCCACAAGCGTAAAGTACAGCTAACAGTAAAGTAACAAGTGTAGTGGCAGGTACAATATCTAATTCTCTACGTGAGAACGCATGCAGTCGAAATATAATAACCATGCACATTCTAAACCAACCGTTAGAAAACCCACAACTGTCGTCTCGATAGAACTCGCCGACCGTACACACAACGGTGGGAAAACCTCGACCCGCTGAGACCAAGCAGCAGCCCCTCGGATAGCACACTAGCTACTCCGGCCCAACTGGCTCAGGTGGCTACTCCTTCCCTCAGCATGAGTGACTCTCCGAATGTACCACTCCGACACCGGTACTAGCTGACCCCGGGGTTCACCAGGTGACCCTCTCTCACTAGGCGTCACCCCGCCCACGCCCCCACCGGCGCTGTGCTCACGCCCCCACCAGCACAGGGTGATAAATCGCTACAATGTCACTCCAGGTCCACAGTAACACAAAACCACCAAAACTCAGCACTGTACGATCCGGTCACGTGAAAAGTCCGCGATCGTATAACACACATATGACACTATCCGGTCGTGAAGAATCCATTTCCACCGGATGCACTAAAACATGCATTAATCATCATCTAACAGTATGAACACGTTTTACTGGCATGAATTAGTGAGGTTCTGTCCTGAATCGCGTCGACCGAGGACGACGCCATTCAAGCTCCATGTACAGGTTCATATAAAACAGTCTTCATAATTAGGCCTTAAAAGGCGTCGACACCAGTGGTCGCCTTTAAAAAGGCGTCGACATCCTCAGACGCCAATCAACACAGAAATCCGGAATTACCAAAGCCTTAACTCAGGGGATTTCTGCCTTTAAAAGGCGTCATGCGTTCCTGACGCTATTCAAAAACGCGTCGTTTACCCATGACGTCTTTTAATCTCAGAATCCCCGACCTGGCAGAGTTTCTGTCAGGCGATTCCTGTTTAAAAGGCGTCGTGATGGCCCGACGCCCTTCAAAAAGGCGTCGTCCATGCACGACGTCTTTCAACCCCAGGAACCAGAATCGCCCTAAGCCCGAGGGCTCCCTTTTCGACCCCAAACAACCCCCAAAATACCCAAAAACGGAGGAGAAAGAGGGGCACACAATCCATAGGAAATCTCATTCACAGTAAATCCCCTAAGTCATCAAAAGAACTCCTAAACATGCTCATTCTACCCCCCAAAGCCAAGGATCCACAACATGCATAAATGGGGGAAAACATGGTTTTAAACACAATGCCATGGGGAACGTCACCCTACTGGACACTCGAACGCCTCCGAGCTTCAAGCCGTCCGCCCGTCTCACCCCACGCCGCCGCCGGTACCGCCGAGGTCGTCCTAGCCCCACCGTGACGTCGGCCGCCGTCCGGAGAGTAGAACGCCGCAGTGGAAGTGGAGGTGGTAGGGGTAGGAGCTAGGTGGAGGATGGAGTGGAGGGAGAGGTGAAATGGTGGGAAGAAAAGAGGGAGGAGGAGGGGGTCGCCGCCGGTCACCGGAGGAGGAGGAGAGAAGGAGAGTAGGAGAAAATGAGGGAAGGAAGGAGGGCTCGCGGGGTTAACCAGAAACTGGCTAAAACGCGTCGACATCTACGGACGCCTATCAGGTGACATGACGGCCGCTCTGACAAGATTCTGAAACGCGTCGTCCTACACAGACGCCATTCAGACAACTTGTCAGGGCCGTACTCTGACACACCCAGAGTCGCAGTCTGAAAGGCGTCGACCCACACGGACTCCGTTCAAACGACCTGACAGGGCCGTACTCTCGCGGCCCAAGGCCAGTCCACGTGGCACCCACGTGGCAGAACCTGAAACGCGTCTGCCACGGTGAACGCCGTTTAAAACGCGTCTCGAGGTCCTGACGCGATTCGACTCAGAACCTCCGCCCCTCACAAGGGCTAGAACAACGGGGGTCCGACCCGAAAACCGGATCCGAAAGTCTCGATCCTTACATTCTCCCCCCCTTAAAAGAAATTTCGCCCTCGAAATTGATCGCTATAATTGACAAAATCCAGACAGGGATGCAGTTCACAAGGAAACTTACGAAAAGAGATAAGGAAACTGCTCCCGCATCTCATCCTCTCGCTCCCAGGTTGCCTCACCTCCGGAGCGGTACTGCCAAATCACCTTGACCAACGGTACAATCTTGTTCCGCAAGACCTGATCTCTGCGATCCTCAATACGAACCGGATACTCTGGAAAGGACAGGTCCTCCGCGACCTCCAACTCTGAAAAATCCAACACATGGGACGGATCCTGAACATATTTTCTCAGTAAGGACACATGGAACACATCGTGCACTCCTGCAAGATTGGGCGGCAAGGCCAGCTGATACGCGGTTTCCCCAATTCGAGCAAGAATGGGAAAAGGTCCGATATATCGCGGACTCAGCTTGCCTCGCTTCCCAAACCTCATCACACCCTTGGAGGGTGAGACTCGGAGAAACACGTGGTCCCCAACCTCAAACTCAAGTGGTCTCCGTCAGATGTCAGCATAACTTTTCTGTCTACTCTGAGCTGCGGTCAACCTCTGCCGAACTGTCCTGGCAACCTCAGCACACTGTTGTACTAACTCTGGTCCTGCTATCTGCCTCTCACCGATCTCGGACCAACACACCGGAGATCGACACGGCCGCCCATACAAAGCCTCATAAGGCGCCATGCCGATACTAGAATGATAACTGTTATTGTAGGCAAACTCCACAGTGGACAGATGCTGCTCCCAAGAACCTCCCCAATCAAGGCAACATGCCCTGAGCATATCCTCCAAGGTCTGAATAGTCCTCTCTGACTGCCCGTCTGTCTCGGGATGGTAGGCTGAGCTGAAAGCCAACTGAGTTCCCAACGTCTGCTGAAAACCCTTCCAGAACCTGGAAGTAAACCTCGGATCTCGATATGATACAATAGACAAAGGTACCCCGTGCAGAGAGATGATCCGGTCCACAAACAACTTAGCCAGCTTGCCGACCGACCAGTCCTTCCTAATGGCTAGGAAGTGTGCCGACTTGGTCAGCCGATCAACGATGACCCAGATAGTATCTCTCCTGCTAGGGGATGCAGGCAAACCCATCACAAAGTCCATCGTCACATGCTCCCATTTCCACTCAGGAATCGGCAAGGGCTGCAGCAACCCTCCAGGTCTCTGATGCTCGGTTTTAACCTGCTGACAAGTCATACATCTAGCCACATATTCAGCCACATCTTTCTTCATACCGGGCCACCAGAAGTGCTTCCTCAAGCAATGATACATCTTTGTGGTTCCAGGATGCACTACATATCTCGAACGGTGCGCCTCGTCAAGAACACATCTGCGCACGTCTTCCTCAGTCGGGACATAGAGTCTACCTCTGAATCTGACAGTACCATCATCCCACAACTCTACCTCTGACCTCTGGAGAATCTGTGGTAACTCAGCATCTGCCCTCTGAGCCTCAATCACAGCATGGTACACAGCCGGTCTCACAGTCAAGCTGACAAGTACTGCTCTATCCTCTTCACGTGGAACCCTAAAGGAGGATTCCACCACTTGCTCAAACAATTTCCATTCCCGAATCATAAGGTATGATATGACCATCTTCCGACTCAAAGCGTCTGCCACCACATTCGCTTTGCCCGGATGATAGGAAAGGTCAAAGTCATAATCCTTAATAAACTCCATCCACCTCCGCTGCCTCAGATTCAGGTCTCTCTGAGTAAATACATACTTCAAGCTCTTGTGATCGGTAAAAACCTGAAATTTCTCTCCATACAAGTAATGCCTCCAGATCTTCAGTGCAAACACCACAGCTGCAAGCTCCAAATCATGAGTAGGATAGTTCTCCTCATGCCTCTTCAGCTGCCGAGAAGCATAAGCGACTACCCTGCCATGCTGCATAAGGACTGCTCCCAAACCTCGACGGGACGCATCTGAGTAAACCACCAATCCACCTGACCCAGATGGAAGCACCAGCACCGGGGCTGACGTGAGGCGAGTTTTCAGCTCAATAAAACTCTGCTCACAATCCTCAGTCCACACGAAACGAACCCCCTTTCGGGTCAACCTCGACAAGGGAGCCGCTATCGAAGAAAATCCCTGAACAAACCGCCTGTAATAACCGGCAAGCCCCAGAAAGCTCCTGATCTCAGTCACTGAAGTCGGTCTGCTCCAGTCCATCACTGCCTCGATCTTGGCTGGATCCACTGCGATACCTTCACCCGAAATAACGTGCCCAAGGAAGTGCACCTCGTTTAGCCAAAATTCACATTTGCTGAACTTGGCATAAAGTTGGTGCTCTCTCAGGACCTGCAACACTGCCCGAAGATGAGCACCGTGCTCTTCCTCGGAGGAAGAATAGATCAGAATATCATCAACAAAAATAACTACAAACTGATCCAGGTAAGGCCTGAAGACTCGGTTCATCAGATCCATAAAAGCCGCCGGAGCATTGGTTAAGCCAAAGGGCATAACCAAAAACTCGTAATGCCCATACCGAGTCCTGAAAGCCGTCTTACTGACATCCACATCTCTGATCCTCATCTGATAGTATCCAGATCTCAGATCGATCTTGGAAAACACACTCGCCGTCTGCAGCTGATCCATCAAATCATCGATTCTAGGAAGCGGGTACTTATTCTTTATTGTCACCTGGTTCAGCTGCCTATAATCGATGCACAGTCTCAAAGAACCATCCTTCTTCCTGACAAACAGAACTGGAGCACCCCATGGAGATGTACTGGGACGAATGAATCCCTTATCCAGCAACTCCTGCAATTGCGCCTTCAACTCAGCGAGTTCGGCTGGCGCCATCCGATACGGGGCCTTAGACAAGGGCACCGTACCTGGTGCGAGCTCGATGGTAAACTCGACCTCTCGCTGAGGAGGAAGGCCAGGTAGCTCCTCAGGGAACACATCAACGAACTCACATACTACGGGCACCTCCCAAGGACTGGGACTAGCACGGACATCAGAAACAACAACAGAGGCTAGGAAAGCCTCACAGCCACCAGCAAGCAACCTCCGTGCCTTAAAGGCAGAAATAAGAATACCTCGAGAAGAAAGCCTAATACCTTGGAAGAAGAAGGTCGGGATGTCCGGAATAGAGAAGCGCACCCTCTTCCTGTGGCAGTCCACCTCCGCATAAAAGGCTTCCAACCAATCCATACCCAGGATGATATCAAAATCACGAATAGCAAGTACAACCAACTGGGCAGGTAGCACATGACCCTCAATGGTCAAGGGAACATCCCTCAAACAATTATAAGATATCATGAAGTCTCCAGAAGGAACCTCTACTATCAGACCATCAGATAACTCATCAACGGGTGCAGAAAGAATATCTAGGAACTGCTCGGAAATAAAAGAATGCGAAGCACCCGAATCGATCAACACATGTGCAGAGTTCCCAAGGACAGAAAGTGTACCTTCCACCAAGTTGGACGCGCGAGCCTCCCTCCTGGTGATAGCTAGCACTCTCCCCTGAGTCCTCGGCTTCTTCTGATCGCCATAACCCTGCCCCTGACTATGCCCCTGCGGGCACTGCCTCGCCAGATGGCCCTGCTGGCCGCAGGTAAAACATCTCCTGGGAAGAGTGGGACACTGAGTCCCGCCATGGGCACTACCACACTGCTGACAAACTGCCGGAAGCCTCTGAGCTGGCTCCTGCTGTGCACTGGACACTGTCTGGCTCTGCTGCCTCTGTCTAGGCCTGCTGCTGCCGCTGCTGCCACTACTGCTGCCACCACCCCTGAAGAACCTCCTGAATCGGGAGCCGAGAGAAGACGATCCCGATCCGACTGAAGGAGCCGGTGCCGCTGCCTTACCCCTGCCTCGCGCTGGCCCCTGAACAGTCTGCCCTCTCTCTCGGGCCGACTGGATCTGTTGAGCCTCTACAGCTGCTGCACGTCTAACTGCTGACGCCAGGTCTGTACAACAATGGGACGCCACGAAGTTCCTCAAACTGAGCCTAAGCCCATCCACAAACCTCTCCGTGCGACGCACCTCGTCCCCAGATATGAAAGGCACGAACCGTCCCAGCGAAACAAACTTCGCCTCGTACTCAAGCACCGACATACTCCCCTGCGTCAGATCCATAAATTCTCTCTCCTTGGCTCGCTGGACATGTCTAGGGAAATATTGTGCATTAAACTCCTTAACAAAGGTCTCCCAAGAAATTTCCCTAAGACTCCTGTCCCCATAAGACAAACTCTTCAATGTGGTCCACCAGTCATAGGCGCTATCCTTCAGCATAAAGGTAGCCAGCGGGGTCCTCTCTACTGCTGCACAGTCCATGGTATCAAAAGTCTTCTCAATGTCTCTGAGCCAATGAATGGCCTCGTCAGGGTCGGGACGACCAGTGAAGTGAGGTGGCCTCAACTTCAAGAACCTCTCAAGTGTGGCTGTGGAACCACCCCGAGCACTAGAACTCTCGCTGGGATCTCGCGTCTGATATCTAGCCATGGTATCCATCATGGCCTCCATAAACTGCTCAACACTCGGCCTCCCTGCCTCGGACCCACTAGGGGCATCTTCCCGCTCTCGAATCACTGGCATCCTCTTCCTGGGAGCCATCTACTCGCCTACAATTACAAAATCGAAAAGTTCTAATTAGAGTCCTACAACCTATGCTACCGCAGTGCCTGTACGGGATAATGTATTTATTTGCCATACTTACAACATTTAACCTAGTTATTTATTTATTTGCCAGACCGTATGCTCTGATACCAACTGTAACGACCCGCCACCCTATAATCGGGGATCCGATTACTAAATGGGTACCGAATCATTAATTTGGGACCAAACCAGGATCTAGTAAGTCTGGGAAATAAATAATAAACTAAGCTAAACATCCACATCGCATTGAATTGAAATAAAAGTGCAGGAAATTAAAATTATTACAATGCGACTCGATACAGCAAATAATTACATTCTCCAACAGAAAGGAAATAATTAAACGTACAGGCCAGAGATAAATAACAACTACATCGGGGCATACCCCGGAACAACCGCTGAAGGCACACCACACCCGGCCGCACACGCCGTTCTAAGTCTGCTGGGAGTCCTCACCTGAAAACCGCAGGGGTGAGTCTCAAAACAAGACTCAGTAGGGATCCTTCGATCCCCACTGCCCACGCACACACCCACAAGCGTAAAGTACAGCTAACAGTAAAGTAACAAGTGTAGTGGCAGGTACAATATCTAATTCTCTACGTGAGAACGCATGCAGTCGAAATATAATAACCATGCACATTCTAAACCAACCGTTAGAAAACCCACAACTGTCGTCTCGATAGAACTCGCCGACCGTACACACAACGGTGGGAAAACCTCGACCCGCTGAGACCAAGCAGCAGCCCCTCGGATAGCACACTAGCTACTCCGGCCCAACTGGCTCAGGTGGCTACTCCTTCCCTCAGCATGAGTGACTCTCCGAATGTACCACTCCGACACCGGTACTAGCTGACCCCGGGGTTCACCAGGTGACCCTCTCTCACTAGGCGTCACCCCGCCCACGCCCCCACCAGCACAGGGTGATAAATCGCTACAATGTCACTCCAGGTCCACAGTAACACAAAACCACCAAAACTCAGCACTGTACGATCCGGTCACGTGAAAAGTCCGCGATCGTATAACACACATATGACACTATCCGGTCGTGAAGAATCCATTTCCACCGGATGCACTAAAACATGCATTAATCATCATCTAACAGTATGAACACGTTTTACTGGCATGAATTAGTGAGGTTCTGTCCTGAATCGCGTCGACCGAGGACGACGCCATTCAAGCTCCATGTACAAGTTCAGATAAAACAGTCTTCATAATTAGGCCTGAAAAGGCGTCGACACCAGTGGTCGTCTTTTAAAAGGCGTCGACATCCTCAGACGCCAATCAACACAGAAATCCGGAATTACCAAGGCCTTAACTCAGGGGATTTCTGCCTTTAAAAGGCGTCATGCGTTCCTGACGCTATTCAAAAACGCGTCGTTTACCCATGACGTCTTTTAATCTCAGAATCCCCGACCTGGCAGAGTTTCTGTCAGGCGATTCCTGTTTAAAAGGCGTCGTGATGGCCCGACGCCCTTCAAAAAGGCGTCGTCCATGCACGACGTCTTTCAACCTCAGGAACCAGAATCGCCCTAAGCCCGAGGGCTCCCTTTTCGACCCCAAACAACCCCCAAAATACCCAAAAACGGAGGAGAAAGAGGGGCACACAATCTATAGGAAATCTCATTCACAGTAAATCCCCCAAGTCATCAAAAGAACTCCTAAACATGCTCATTCTACCCCCCAAAGCCAAGGATCCACAACATGCATAAACGGGGGAAAACATGGTTTTAAACACAATGCCATGGGGAACGTCACCCTACCGGACACTCGAACGCCTCCGAGCTTCAAGCCGTCCGCCCGTCTCACCCCACGCCGCCGCCGGTACCGCCGAGGTCGTCCTAGCCCCACCGTGACGTCGGCCGCCGTTCGGAGAGTAGAACGCCGCAGTGGAAGTGGAGGTGGTAGGGGTAGGAGCTAGGTGGAGGATGGAGTGGAGGGAGAGGTGAAATGGTGGGAAGAAAAGAGGGAGGAGGAGGGGGTCGCCGCCGGTCACCGGAGGAGGAGGAGAGAAGGAGAGTAGGAGAAAATGAGGGAAGGAAGGAGGGCTCGCGGGGTTAACCAGAAACTGGCTAAAACGCGTCGACATCTACGGACGCCTATCAGGTGACATGACGGCCGCTCTGACAAGATTCTGAAACGCGTCGTCCTACACAGACGCCATTTAGACAACTTGTCAGGGCCGTACTCTGACACACCCAGAGTCGCAGTCTGAAAGGCGTCGACCCACACGGACTCCGTTCAGACGACCTGACAGGGCCGTACTCTCGCGGCCCAAGGCCAGTCCACGTGGCACCCACGTGGCAGAACCTGAAACGCGTCTGCCACGGTGGACGCCGTTTAAAACGCGTCTCGAGGTCCTGATGCGATTCGACTCAGAACCTCCGCCCCTCACAAGGGCTAGAACAACGGGGGTCCGACCCGAAAACCGGATCCGAAAGTCTCGATCCTTACAACTAGTCCAAGTTAGTCCTAGTTTGACTCACTGCCTCACCTTACGGTGTTCGGAACATCATAGGGTGGACAGACGTAGGTGTTGGTGGTGTTGTAAGGCGCCGTTTGTATGCGTTCGACCGTGTGGTTTGTGTGTTTAGCCGGATCTTTGGTTACGAACTGCGGTGTTTAGTTGGGTTGCTTGAATTGCTTAGAACTGTGCATGTTACATTGTGAATGCATATGTTTCATATTGGAATTTGGGAATCTTTGGGAGCTGTGTTTACTGCTTTACTTAAATTGCCAACATCTTGTATTGTTGTACTTATGGGTGCGTGTGTGGGAGGCGGGGATCGGGTGATCCCTATTGAGCCCAATTTTGGTGTGACTCACTCCCTGCGGTTTCAAGTGTGAGTGTTGGCGTGTGGTGTTCTCCTTAGTGTGCGGGCCAGCAGCTATCTCGATTCTGATGTATGCCCCGATGTTGTTGTACTTTTTTTTTGCCTATACTTATTTAATTCTTTGGACTATGTAATTATTGTTGGACTGTGTACGGACATTATTATTTTACTTCCTACACACTTGTACTTTCTTTGAGGTCCGTGAGATTGTTATATTTAGCCTTGTTTAACGCTTACTTCTCCAGACGTGTCTTTTGAGATCCCGGTGTGAACTCATAGATAATGATCGATACCCATTTAGTAATCGGGTCTTCGATTATAGGGTGGTGGGTCGTTACACTATGGACAATGCCACCATAAGAGGTTAAGTGTCCAACCAACAATATCGTCTTTGTAGGGGAAGACTAAGATAAGAAGTGAAAGGGCTCGAAATAAAGAGTCAAAATTTTGAAAGTGTACTTGTTTGTGGGTACATCGACCCTAGGTGGGATATGTCGATCTCTCGATTGCGTAGTCGAAGATCTAGTGTGCTTTGCCTTACCACTAGGTAATGGTGATGAATAAGATGACCATGACTCCTAATAATATAGTTGGATGCATGTCCTGTTGTGAAATGAAAAGATGATGAATGAATATAACGCATTGCTCGACTTCTGATGTACAATGATGATCCATATTTTAATGATTGATATTTCATTTTATGCATATTTTGAAGTTAGATGTAGGCCGATATGAAACCTATACACATATTGTTGACGTAGATATTTTTAAATGAACATGTTTAGGACTTAAGATACTTATATTTGAATTGTTGTTATAACATGTTAAATGTTTAATTATCATGCTTTTGCTATATTATAATTATGCAAAACTGTGAATTTATGGTTATTTTGAGTTTGCGGAGTTTTGTGTAACTTATCCTTGCATAGTGACATTATTTTTTTGCTGAAGGTGATCCGACTGAGGAGGTTGAAGCAGGAGAAGATTGAGAGGCTTGAGGCCCACCAAGAGCTCGAGGAGCCGGGGTGGCTGGTCCAGCTGGAGGCCCTGGAGCAGTAAAGGAGGGGGGATCAATCCCTTTATTTAGTCTCACTTCAAGTAAGTCATATAGGCTTCACCTAACCTATTTCTATAAATAAGGGCCCCCTACTAAATGAGAAGGTACACTATCTTGGCCTTACTCCCCTTATTTCCTCCACTCTCTAATTGCCACTTGGCACATTCTTACTTGAGCGTCGAAGGGATGTTCTGGGAAATGAATCTCGACACCTCGTTGACGACTCTGTTACGTGTGCAGGGTGTGCTAAATGACTCGTCCCGGCCTGGTCTGTCTTCAACGAACCAGCTGAATCCACTTCGAACTGGTCTCGTGAGCCGTTTGGTGCGTCAGGGCCCAAAGGAAAGCTCCCAGAAGCATCGTCCAAGTTTCATTGTCTAGATGTCTAAAAGGTTATTCGAGTGTATAGGATAATATCTTGTTCAAAAGGTGTTTATATTTTAATTGAGGTTATTATAAATATGCTGCTTTAATAATAAATTTTGACTTCAGAAGGTTATTTGTTAAAATTTCTTGCATTAAGAGGATTGTATACGAATACCGAACATAGCATAGAGGACGGTTTTTCTTGAAAGTGGAATCTTTTTTGGGAAAGTGGATCTTACTGGAGGTCAGGTTATCCGCAGATAACAAAATCTTATAGCCACTTTGATTGGAGAATAGGAGAAGAATAAGGAAGAATAAGGGGAGAATAAGTTTAATTTTGCTTTGACAAGCAGAATGGCTTATACCGGTGCAGAATAGCGTATTCGGAGAATAAGGAGAATAAGCCATCCCACCTTAGACCCAAGAATTACTTATTCTTCTTATTCTATTAGCGGGCCCCACAAAACTATCAAATCAAAACATCTCTTATTCTGATATACGCCATTCCGCCAGTGGACCCCACGTAATAACTTATTCTACAAACAAAGTGAGACAAATGAAGTTAGATACAATACGATACGAGAGCCCTCAAACGGATCCCCGCGTCACCGCAGCCGCAGTTAACAGTATCTATCCGTTTCCGACGCTACGCTACGCTACGCCTAGCTTACAAAGAGCCAGGACCAGGAGGGACGCTGGCGCTGGGAATCCTCGGCCACTCCGCCACGCAACCACTTCCCCACACGAGATTGCAACTAGTATTAATAGTAATAGCGTCCGGGACCGGGAGGGGAGCCTGAAGGGGAGGGGAGGGGAAAGGAAAGAAAGGGGCTGAGAGGCCGGAGAGATCCCGGCGCAGCGATCCGGGCAGGAAGAATCGAGAAAGAGATCGATCGGCACAGAGGGGAGGGACCGAGCGGCTTCCCAGAGGGATGGCGGCGGGGAGAACGGAGATGGAGGTAGGGCCCGACGGCGTCGCCCTGATCACTATCGTGAACCCTCCCGTAAACTCCCTCTCCATAGACGGTACGGTATTAACCTCCTTCTCGATCGCCCCGCCCCGGGTAGATCATATATATATGTATATGTATATAGAGTTTTTCTCTTCTTCTTCTTCTGCCGCGGCTGCACGTCGATCGCGAGGTGGGTATATCAGACAGACGCTCATGTCGATTCCCATCCTCACTATGTAGTTTCCTGTCTCGCGCGAGTCTGGAACTGGAAGGTCACCTAGGCTAGGAGGGGCCTCTTTATTCTTGGGATTTTTATATGGTTACTGCTGGGCTGCCATTAGAAGGAGCGCTTACAGTGATAATATTGCGGATATTTCATTACATTTATACTGTATCACCTATGCATAGCAGGTCGATGATATTATCAACCGAAACAGAACAATATCCGTGGGATATTCCAAATAAAATAATGTTTGCACCAGAACAAGTTGCGGGGAGGCCTCCTAAACATTCTCTTTCCAACGGTCGACATCGTGAACGAGAGGGGCATATTTATCTAACATAAGTTAGCAGTGACCTCAGGTTGTTGAACCCTAACCGAGTCGTGTAACAAGACAGTAATTGTCTCTGTAAAGGGTATTCGTGATATTGCCATTTTAACACACCTTTCAACTTTTCTTTTCTTTTCTTTTTTCTTTGAAATGCACCTTTCACCTTTTGATGTGTAAACAATCGCTTTGTTTTCGGACGAATTTTATTTTCAAACCACCATCTTCGTGGTCTGTGCCAAGATACTTACTACATGACAAAGGAATCCATGGTGTGCGCAGCCTAGATGAGTACATCTAGGAAGAATTGGATTATTTTGGCGTATTGTATTTGAGGCAACTTGTCTGCTTGGGGTTCTTTGCTTAAGTTCTGTTTTTTTTTTTAACAAAAATCTGTCCATCTTTCTTAGGTTGTGAAAGTAGTGGGAAATCCTTAAAGACACCGATCAGATCATGGTTACTATCGTTTGGAACTTGTCATCTTTCGAAAACTTGCAAAAGCACGTAAGAATTGGGCGTGTTGAGATCAATGATAATAGGACCTATGTATCTAATTATGCCTAGTCTATTTGGCACCTTTTTCTGTTTCTTCATTTGATAACTAAAATGAATGACATGCAAACACAAGGATTGCTTCATGGAAGGAAGGTTGGGAATCAGGTTGGCCCAATTCATGCCTGATTCACCCTGTGCACCCCTTATTCAATTTGTGATTCATAAAAAAATTAAAATATAAGTGTAGACTTACATTGAAATCAGAGTTACATTTCAAACAATGTTAAATTTGGAAGTCTTGACTAAGGATAAGTATATAAGTGTTACATTCCCAACATACATTGTTGATGAATTATTTTTCTTTCTAAAAGAATAGTTGATGAATTATTTGTATCTAATGCCATCATCATTGGATAGAGATTATTCATCAATTGAATACATTGGGTATGTATTTCTATCATATTCTTTTGTGTCACTTTTCATATTTATCACGTGCTACAATTGTACCATAAAAGTGCAAAGGAAGAAAAGAAGAAACGACACGCTACATACATGATCATGATGACAACAAACAAGCTAGCCTTGAGTCTAGATTGAGGTAGTTCTGACACCTCACTATGGCACAATGTGATGACCATGTTTTCTTTTCAGCTCTTGTGCCATAATAAAGTTGTAAGAATGTCTTCTTTGTAGTTGATATGGTTGCCATAGAGAGCCGTCCCCTAAAGCCCAACTTAAGGGCAAATGAGAACAAGAGGCATGGTTTGCAGGATCGGCTGATTCTGATCCAATTCTGCTAAGTTGGATCTGGATGGGCCATTGCTGATCCAATTTTAAGGGGAAAATCCGATCCCTCCTTTTAAAGTAAAGGAACGGGAAACATAGAGATTGACTTGAATCAGCTGGAGTGAGTCCAAAATTGGCCAATCTTGTGTCATTTCAGATTTTGATCCGGATCATAATCGAACCCAGTTTATTTCAATAGCTGATCTGATTTTGTAATCTTGGCAAGAGGACATTGAAAGACAGAGATAAAGAGGGACAGATGATGCTTAGAAAGAGAGGAGTCAGGAGAAAGATGGGGATGGGGATGACTAAATGGGGGCTATGCATAGCCCCCGTGCCATCCCCAACCCCCAAATAGCCATCATAGGCCTTCTAGAGTTTAAACAAGCTGTTGGAGCAAATGGCTAGTTTGGGATCAGCTGATCCAGATTCTCCCCTCAGTTGGCTAGTCTGGTCAATCCCAACCGATCTGGGCCGTTCCAAACCAGTATCAAGTGGAGCTGGATCAGGATTGAATCGGTATGGCCAAAAACTGCCAATCTAAGCGGTGCTGATCCAGCATATGGCACAACATGGATTGCTTGCTTAAGGCAGTAGTATGAAGGCTGAAGGTATCTTCTTCTCTTTCTTTTTTTTCAAGGAAAGGTGGGGATTGCACCACCAATTTTATAACAGAATAAATAGAGATGGTTCAATCAATAATTGATAGTTGAGATTCTTATCTGAAATAAAAGAAAGAACAAAGAAACATCTGTAAAAGAGGTTACAAGGCTTTAGTCTCCTTTGCCCACTCAACTGGAGAAATACTCTTCATCTTTAAAAGAGCTTCATCTTATATTTTATCATTGATCTTATTTTATATTGGTTGAAGATTCCTTTTGAACTAACCTTGCATGTGTGAATCAATTCTTCAGTGTTCTATATTTTTGGTTACCTGCTTAATGCAATGATAGATACTACTTTTTTGCTATAATAGCTGAACAAGGTAACAGACTATCACAAACATTCTCTTGGAAAAAAAAAAGGAATCATACTAGAAATTTTTATGAAAGATGGTTTGATTCCTCCAAGCTCTGCCTTTTCAGTTATGTGTAGCTGATTAGAAAAAAAGGAACTTTGAAATTAGTTCTAGACAGTAACAAAGTCAGACGCTTGGAAATTTCTATTTCCACTTCCTAGTTACTAAAGTTTGGAGTGACATTTGAGTGGATATTATTTCCAAGTGGTGGTATGCTTTCTAGGAACTGCAATGTATTTGTCTAGTCTTCCTTGAACATGGAAATTTGTTTGGCATATATTTTGAGGAAGCTAACTTTGAATTGGAGATTAAATGTACATGATGTCGGACCCACATTTATTTTGGTTCTGGTCAACAGTCAAAATTCGTTCCCATGGGGTGCCAGTGTTTGGTAATTGTCTTCCATCAGCTAAAGTGACGGTGAATAGAACTTTGTCCTGGAGTGGGTTTGATGGTTGTTTTTTTCTTTTCGTCGTTGAGGTCATTTGATAACTTTAATTTACCATTGATGATCAGAAGACCAGAGTGGAGGACAGCTGAAATGTAAGTGTTTGTGGGACGGCACTGTTGGAGTTCCTTATCTCAGAGAGATTTGAGACAGCATGGAGCTCCTGATTTCTACTGTTCTCTGAGAGGTCATGGAATAGGAGGAGCTATTGGTGGAAAATGGTGGACCTTTCTTTACTTTGTCATTTCCACTGGAACTGAATGATAACAGAGTCCCATCCAGACACTTGTTCACTCTAAATGCATCAATAAGGCTTTTGTCTACATGCCACTCTGCCTTGCATCTTGGATGTTACTGCAACCTTGGTATCTTCCTGATATATTTAACTCTTTTACCCTGTGTTCCAGATAGGAATTTAAACGTTATTATAGGAGAAAACTATCATTAACAATATCATAGCTTTATTGTAAATTATCTTTCTCATCTTGAAGCAAAAGGACAAGCTTGTCCCATTTTGTTGTGTCGCCTTTGTGTAGCTGCTTATGTGGCATGAATTTTATGTTTACAAATGTGAGGTTTTTCCCAAGAGTTTTATACTTTGGCTCATCCTTTTGTTCTAGAAGCCATTTTTGAGTTCTTTTGTTTTCGCTTTATGATTTCTAACCTTTGTGCATATCTTCTCGAGGCTATAGATCTAAGCTCTGCACATAGACATGATGGCAAGCGTAACTTGCCTTTGGTTCCTATATTGTTCAAGGCAAGAGGCAAGCAATGCAACCATGGGGGTTTGGGGCATTTCAGGCAATGTGTTTTTCTCATAAATCACCATGAAGGAAAAAAATGGCTACGGACTGAAAAAAAAGAAAACATGCAAAATAATAATATGTAAAACTCTAAGAAACATTGATCATGTTTAACATTTAAAGATCAATTCATATAAAGCACTCATATAAGTAGTGAATGGTCTTAGGAGATGTCAAAAAAGAAAAAAGAAAAATATGGCAGCATCTATACTATACTAATAAAGCAGAGTTTTTAGTCCTGCTGATGTGGCAATCTGAGATGTTTTCCCTCCAAAAAATTTATTAAACAATTCTTAAGAAAAGTCATTAATGCTCATAACCATTATAATTATTCTTTCCCTTTCTCATCCCTACTCATTTCAAAACAACTCATTAATGACCATAACTCTCACCCTACCTATTTTAAAACTACTCATTAATGGTCATAATTCTCTCTCTCTCTCTCTCTCTCTCTCTCTCTCAAGACGGATTCTCTCTTTCAGGGATGGACGTAGGGGAGCGAGGGCCATGGCTGCCCCCAAAATTAAGTAACTTCTTTAGTAATAGAAATACTATTTTTAAAATATTTATATTATAATAAAAATATTATAAAATAAATTAAAAATTATATTAGTATTAAATACAAAATAATATTCTTTCTAAATATTTTTTTACTCTATTTTATTAAACTTATCTTATAAATCTATTTAACTCATATGTTATATTCTTTTTTGTCGTATATTATTTGTATTTATTATTTATCATGTTAATTTTATATGTTAATAATTGTCATATATATAATATTTAATGTTTATAGGCACATATAATGTTCTTTAGTTATAATATATGACATATTAATATTTTTAAGTATCTAAACTATATTAATAAAATAGAATTTTTAAACTAGCTGATGTGGCACTCTCATATTCTTTTTCGGCAAAAAAAATATTAAACAATTCTTAGAAAAATCATTAATGCCCATAACCATTATGATTATTTCTTCCCTCTCATCTCCACTCATTTCAAAAATGACTATAACTCTCACCCCCAACCATTTTAAAATAACTCATTAATGGTCGTAACTCTCTCTCTCTCTCATGGACAGACTCAGGAGAGCATGGGGTCATTGTCTCCTTAAAATTGAGGAACTATGTTGGTAATAAAAATATTATTTTTTAAATTATTTATATTATATAAAAATATTATAAACTAAATTAAAATGTTAAAATTATATTAGTATTAAATACAAAATAATATTACTCCTAAATGTTTTTCTTACTCTATTTTATTTAACTTATCTTATAATTTATTTAACTCATATGTTAAATACTTTTTTGTCGTTATATTATCTGTATTTATTATTTATTATGTTAATTTTTATATGTTAATAATTGCCATATCATATAATATTTAATATTTATAGTCATATATAATATTTTTTAGTTATAATATTTTTAGTTATAATGTATTAATATTTTTAAGTATATTAATATATACGGTAAGCCACCTAACAAATAAGACAACTCGAAACTCTAGAGTTAGAAGCATATCTTCTATATCTATACTTGAAATCAACCTTCATCGACAGTACCCTTCATGAATGATCTGTTTTTGAATAACGGTGCTATTAAATTCTTTATCCTCATACAAAATTATGTTTACACTTAGTTATTTACTACATGTTACTGCTTTTCTTTTTCTTTTTCTTTTTCAACACTATTTTGGATCTCTTAAGATCTCTCTATTAAACTCACATAATTAACACTAATACAGTTTATCATGCGATCGAAATGCCTTCAGATCGTATAGAGTTAAAAGTTTAATATTCCTCATATAAAATTATCTTTATACTTAATTATTTGCTTATAATTAAGATTTTATTAAGATGAATTTATTTAAATCAATATGATATTTTTATCTTAAAATTAAATTTATTATATATTTTAAATAATTTCACATAAATACCGTACAATGCACGGGTTTGAAACTATTGTAAGAGGAAAGTGTGCTACACACTGTTAAAAGAGGTATTGACCACTTTGGAATAATTAACAATAAGAAAGTCAGTGCCATATAATTTAAAAAATACGAGCATTTGCCATAGATAAAGAGGCGAGTGGCTAGCTGACTGAGGCAAACATGAGTAAGACAAGACATGTTTTTGGCTTGCCTCAGCTTGCCTCATCTCCTAGGCGAGCGTGGTGATTGCCTTTGATAACCTAGATTGATTCTTCATGAATACATCATGTCTGTCATGGAAGTTTTTTTCTTTGGGTGTGCTTTTCCAAAGGGGCTGAAAATTATTTTTGCTAAAACTACAAGTTGCTAGTTCATGGAAATCAATACTTCCCTATGTAGTGTTGTTACTTTGTTTGCTTCTCAGCTCCAGTTCATCTGCATATTCTTTAAGGTTACTCAAATAATTCAAATATCAAACTGTATAAATGGTTACCTTCATTATCGCTACGGACAGATGCTTTAAGTTTTTGTTTCCCAATCCCCTGGATTGCATAAATGAATTATCCTTGTTACCTGTTCTAGTGTTGTTAAGCCTAAAGGAGAATTATGAACAAGCTTTGCAAAGAGATGATGTCAAAGCAATTGTAGTTACAGGTAAAAGGTTCACTTTGTTTTGCTTTCATTTTCTATATTAAAGTACTGTTTTTGTTTTAGGCATTTATAGTCTGAATTAAATAATCAGGTGCAAGAGGAAGATTTTCTGGAGGTTTTGATATCACTGCTTTTGGTGGAGTTCAAGAAGGGAAACGTATGATGACTACCATATGCACCTTATTCTTCAAAATTGGAAAGCAATTGCTAACTGAATCTTCAATTATGTTTTTCAACAGGGCAGCGGCCCAAAGTTGGTTATATATCAATAGATGTTATCACTAATACTTTGGAAGGTATTCTTTTGGTCAATTTCAACTTATCAATGTAAGCAGGGGAAGTTTTTGATTCGCAACTACTTGATTAATTTTTTCTCAGGTGGGAAAAAGCCTTCGGTGGCAGCTATTGATGGCCTTGCACTTGGTGGTGGATTGGAGATTGCAATGGTGTGCTCTAGCTTTCATCCCTTAGACATTTATTATTCTTATTTCATTGTTTCTTTTTAATGGGAACAATTGTCCCTTTGACTTTATATATTGACCTGGTCAGGCTTGTCATGCACGCATTTCAAGTTCTACTGCTCAACTAGGTCTCCCTGAGCTTCAGCTTGGAGTCATTCCTGGGTTCGGAGGTATGGTATCATGCATGCATATATTGGAATTGAAAAAATAGAATATGATGTAGGCTTGTTGTATGTGATAGATTCTAAACCATCTTAGCAAAAAAATATAAGCCTTTTTATTGTCCTTATGGAAGATAATAATCTTGCCCCATGTAATGGTAGCTGTTACCAATATACTCACAACTCATTGCCCTTATTGTTTTGGTGTTTTACCTGTACTGAACAACTTTTCACATAGCTGAATATGGTAGTGTACTTTCATTTGAGGAATATTGTAATTGTTTTCAAGTTCCACAAAGGGGTCCAACTCTTAGGTACACATCCAGATTGGAAGTGTAACGATCCCCAATTATAGACTCGAGTAGTACTTAATCTTTCATACCAAGCTCTGGGAGCTTGTTTCAGACCATACAATGCCTTATGCAATTTGAAAACATGATTTGGAATGTATAATTTTCAAGAACTGGAGGTTGTTCAACATAAACTTCCTCATTTATGAAACCATTTAAAAATACACTCTTAACATATATTTGAAATAGTTTTAAATCAAATGCTGATGCATATGTGAGAAGAATTTTGATTGCCTTAAGTTTGACAACTGGACCATATGTTTCATCATAATCTATGCCTTCCTCTTGGCAATAGCCTTGAGCTACAAGTCTGACTTTGTTCGCACTAGACTCATCTATTTTGTTTTTAAACATCCATCAGGTGCTTATAATAAGATGGTCTGATAGTCTAGGTTACTGATTTCTCCAGAGCTGATTAAGTTCCTCTTGTATAGCTAAGATCTAAGATTTATCTACTAATGCTTCATTGCCTGTCTGAGGCTCAATTTGAGATATAAAAGTAAGATAATCATAAGGAATAATTTTACTTCTAGTCTTTACTCCCTGTGCAAGATTTTCAATGATGTTTTCTTTAGGATGATCCTTATGATACTTCTATTCCTTGGGCAGATCTTCATGTATTTCTTCAATTTGCTATAGATCTTCCAAGAGTGGATCTTCCTTTCTTTCATGTTCCAAGCTCATCTTGTCCATCTTCTTGATCAATTCTCTTGCATCATCATCATCATATCTTTCTCTTTCTTTAAAAGATGGATTAGCCTTATCAAATAAGACATGTATAATTTGTTTAACTAACAATATTCTTTTATTAAAAACTATGTAACCATGAAGTTTTGAGATATACTCTAAGAATAAACTTTCATCTGATTTTGCATTAAGCTTTCCAAGGTTGTCATTCCATTGTTGAGGATGAAACATTTACATCTGAATGGCTTCAAGCGACCGACCTTTGGCTTCTTTCCCTTATACAGCTTATAAGGGGTCTTCTTTAAGATTGTTCTGGTCATTACTGTGTTAATGATGTAGCATGTTGTGTTGACTGCTTCTGTCCAAAAATATCTGGCCAGGTGGTTCTCTGACAGCATAGTTCTGGACATGTCTAGTAATGTCCTGTTCTTCCTTTCTGTTGCACCATTCTGTTGAGGTGTCTTAGGAGCTGCGAAGTTATGCTGGATCCTTTCTTCATCACAAAATCTGGAGAATTCAGCATTCTCAAATTCACCTCTATGTCTGCCATTATGTTGAGCTTCTGCTCCTTTTGTATAATTTGCTGAATTTCTAAAATACTTCATAGGCGTCTGATTTGTTTTTCAAGAATGCGACCCAGGTAAACTTTAAGTAGTCGTTAACTATGACATACTCATAGTTCTTGCCTCCTAGATTGGTTGTCCTAATTGGTCCAAACAGATCCATGTGAAGCAACTCCAAAGGTTGAGAAGTTGTCACTGCTGTCTTGGATTGAAATGAGGTCTTAGTTTGCTTCCCTTTAGTATATACTGTACAAATGCTTGAAGTCTTTAGCTTTATCTTAGGCAATCCTTGAACCACGTTATGCTTGAGCTTCTGAACTACACCATAACTGGCATGACCTAGTCTTCTATGCCACAGATTAGCTTCCTCAGAGCTGTTGGCTGCGAGGCATACATCCTCCTTTTTCTGTTCATGCAGATGCAATACATATAGGTTCTTATCTCTGTGGGCTTTGAAGATTACTTCATCATCTTTGATTATGGTGCATTCTGCTACTTTAAAGATGACTTTGTGACCTTGTCACACAACTAGTTGATGCTTATCGGGTTGTGCTTCAGCCCATCAATATAAAGAACATCCACTATTTGGTCTGCTGATTTGCTTCCAACTGTATCATTGCCCATTACTCTGCCTTTTTCATTGTCCCGATAGGTGACTAGATCAGTTAATTATCATATGCTTAAAGCATCCACTATCTATGTACCATTTGGATGCTCCTAGACTTCCTTATAAGGTCACTTAATGTTTTTAGGTATCCGAAGCTTTTTGGGTCCTTTAGAGTTAGTGCTTAATGCATATCTCTTGGGTGCCCAAACCCACTTCCTCCACTAGTAGGTTTTAGAAGTGTGGCCCAATCTGCAGCAATGTGAGCAACAATATATACAAAGGGCCTTTTTCTTTCAGCTTGTAGCACTGTTGTCAAGGCGCTCGCCTAGGCGCCGCCTAGGCGTCGCCTAGGCGCCAAGGCGCTTTCACAAGCACTAAGGCGCTGGGCGCCTTTCCAACATATGAAAAGGCGCCCAAGGCGCCCGCCAAGGCGCCTGCCTAGGCGCCCAAGGCGCCCAGATTTTTGAAATTTGGGGTTCTTGCCCCTTTTTTTTTAATATATATACATATATGTATATATATACACATATAATTATATAAATACATACTAATACTAATACATATATATAGACATATTACATACATATATTTAGATTTATATATACAAACATGCATATATATATGTATATGTATACATCTAAATATATGTATCATGTATGTAAAATGTGTATATATATATATATATATATACATATTCATATTCCATACATACATTTAGATATATTTGTGTATATATATGTATGTATATTATATATATATATCTTAAATTAAAATATTATATGCATATAT